>CM059816.1:26755210-28036460 GCA_030435695.1 Brachymystax lenok tsinlingensis | reverse complement strand
CCAAAAAAGCACAGTACAACAGCAAGCAGCTGACACTAATTGAGGAGTCCATAAACACAAACAACTTCTGGCAAAATTGGAAAAAAAATCGAAACAAGAAGAATTAGCGATACAAAATGGTGACATATGGACAACCCATTTTAAAACACTCTACAACACCGTTCAAATTGACAAAAACGCAGAACAACGCCAAATTCATGAGAAGTTAAATAGATTAGAAAAAGCTATAAAGGACAATCAAAATCCATTGGACTCCCCAATTACTGACCAGGAGCTCTATAAGAAACTTCAGGCCCTCAAATATAGAAAATCATGCGGACCTGATGGCATCCTAAATGAGATGCTCAAACTCACTAGTGCAAAATTTCAATCGGCTATATTAAAACTGTTTAATTTGACCCTGAGTGTAGGTTATTTCCTGACATCTGGAATCAAGGACTCATAACCCCAATCTTTAAGAACGGAGACAAATTTGACCCTAACAATTACAGAGGCATTTGTGTGAACAGTAACCTGGGAAGGTTTTCTGTAGTATTATAAATGTAAGAGTTCTAAACTTCCTTAATAAGCACAATGTCTTGAGTAAAAGCCAAATTGGATTTATACCAAAACATCGCACGATCGATCATATTTACACCCTACACACCCTGATAGTTAAACATGTCCACCAAAATAATACCAAAATATATGCTTGCTTTATCGACTTCCAAAAAGCATTTGATTCTATTTGGCATACGGGACTGTTCTACAAAGTTATTGAAAGTGGTGTAGGGGGTAAAATATATGACATAATTAAATCAATGTATACTGGCAATACGTGCCATTAAAATTGGCAAGAAAAGAACAGAATTCTTTACCCAGGGCGGGCCTTCGCCAGGGTTGCAATCTGAGCCCTGCACTCTTCAATATTTACATCAACGAATTGGCCACTATTCTAGAAGAATCCTCTGCCCCTGATGTTAGTCTCCACAATTCAGAGGTTAAATGCCTACTCTTGCAGATGACCTATGCCTGCTGTCACCCACACCACATGGCCTACAGCAGAGCCTGGACCTGCTAGAGCAGTACTGCCAGACCTGGGCCCTGGCAGTAAACCCCAAAAAGACTAAAATAATGATTTTTAGAGAAGATCCAGATCTCAGGGAATTAGACCAAAGTTCTCAATTGGTACAAAATATATAGAGTACTGCACACACTACAACTACTTAGGTTTAAAAATAAGCTCAACTGGACACCTTAATGAGGCAGTGAATGAACTGAGAGAGAAAGCACGCAGGGCATTCTACGCCATTAAAAACAAATTCAAATTGAAATACCTATTAAAATTTGGCTAAAACTTATTGAATGTGTCATTGAACCAATTGCACTTTATGGCAGCGAGGTGTGGGGTCCACTTGCAAAACAAGATTTCACCCAATGGGACAAACACCCCATTGAAACCCTGCATGCAGAGTTCTGTAAGATTCTCCTACATGTCCAGAGGAAAACTACAAACAATGCATGCAGGGCAGAATTAGGCCAATATCCACTAATAATAAAAACTCAAAAAGAGCAATTAAGTTTTGGAAACATCTAAAATACAGTGACCCCTCTCATATCATTACCAAGCCCTGCAATGCCAAGAGCTGAGCAAAGAAAAGAGTCCCCTCATCCAGCTGGTCCTGGGGCTGAGTTCACAAATCTGTTCTACTAACACACTGAAGCCTCAGGACCAGAACATCCAATCAATCAGAATAAACCAAATTACATCACAATCAAAACAAAACTACATTGCTCATTGGGAAACACAAGCACAAAGCAAAATGCAGTGCTATCTGGCCCTAAATCGACAGTACACCGTGGCAAACTATTTGACCATGGTTACTGATCAAAACCTTAGAAAAACCTTGACAAAGTACAGGCTCAGTGAGCACAGCCTTGCCATTGAGAAGGGTCGACACAGGAAAACCTGGCTCCTGTAGAGGAAAGGCTGTGCAACCACTGCACCACAGCAGAACCTGAGACAGAGCTGCATTTCCTGACAACATGTCAAAAATATAAAACAATTAGAGAGTGTCATTTCCCCAAATTTGAAACCCATATTCAAGGTTTCAAAGACCTCCCTGATGAGAATAGGCTACCCATCCTGTTGGGGGAGGAAGCAGAAAGCTGTGGGTTGGCAGCGCACTACATAGCTGCCTGCCATAAGATGAGGGACAGTGTCTGACAGACCAGTCAACCTGCACATGTCTTCTACTATATGCTTATTGTTGTTGTTCAATGTGGTTATTGTTGTCCTGTTGACAATTTTGATTATTAATTATGTTCATATTATAAATATCAAATGTAAGCTTTGGCAATATGTACATTGTTACGTCATGCCAATAAAGCAAATTGAATTGAATTGAGAGAGAGATGTGTATACTAGAGAGAGACAGATAGATGTGTATGCTAGAAAGAGACAGAGACAGAGAGAGAGAGAGAGAGAGATGTGTATACTAGAAAGAGACAGACAGAGACAGAGAGAGAGATGTGTATGCTAGAAAGAGACAGAGAGAGAGATGTGTATACTAGAGAGAGACAGAGAGAGATGTGTATACTAGAGAGAGACAGAGAGAGAGAGAGAGAGATGTGTATACTAGAGAGAGAGATAAAGGGACAAATAAATAGGGGGCTTAGCATATTTCACCTATCCTTCGCGTGTCTTATAGTCGTTGGGTGATAAAGAGAGACATGGGAGGGGACGTGGCCCTGGCTCCGGGCTGTGTGGATTCCTATGATCCAGGAAATGGGCTAATTTGTCTTGCTGTCGCGGGCAGTTGGTCAGAGCCGTCGGGAAATTACATCCTGGTTGACAGAAGACAATTGCCTTGTTCCTCTACCCAAGGGAATGCTAAAAGACATTACAGCAAGCCTTGAGCCTGTCAGAAAATATCTGTTTTAAAGAAGGCTCTATGGTGATACACGGTTCATCAGTTTTATAGTCTGCCTTCTATCTAAGCCCAAGCCAGTTTATCAAAAAGATTTGTATTTTTCTGTCTGATGTAATGGTTAAAGTAGTTAGTCACAACAAATCAGTCGCAGAATGTAGATAGATTTAGCTGAGCAAGAGGACTCAATGACGAGGGAGATCATGAGCTGCTTATAAAAACATTTAAAACTTACCATTCTTCACTAACAGGCACAACAAACAGACAAACACACACACACACTCACACACCTCAGTCTGTTTCATCTGCCTGAGCAGTTTATTGATTAAGTCTTCCCACCACACTAAGGCCCAGTAGTTCCAGGTCACTGTGTGTTTGCCGCTCTAACACTCCGATCTCAAAAGGAGAAAGTAGCTGTAGTCTGCCTATCAGAGTGCAGTCTACTGTCAACACTCTGCTCTCTCAAGCTGAAAATCCTCACTGACTCAACAGACAGGTCACAGATCAGTTAAAGAGCCCCCCAGGAGGCACACCAAGAAGTCACACAGCAATAGGAGACAGACCAACACGTTAGTCACCCAGCTGTAGGGTCGACAGGGAGCCAGCATGATAGCAGTATCCTTCTATCATTTAACATGTTAATGTACTGGATTTATTTGACCGTTTTCTACTCTGTCTCACAGCCACCCAGGGAGCAGAATGTATTGTCTACACAGTCAGTCTGCACCTGCCCAGCTGGCACATTTGGTTCCTTGGGCGTTGTTTGAACGTATGTTTTTGGTTTTGCATAGGTTCTGGGAACAAAGCCATATTTTTCCTGACCAGTAAAACAGAACCTTCTGAGAATGAAAGTGAACATTTAGGTTGTTCTGGGAACTTACATTTTTCGGTTGCAGGGAAGTTCTGATAACGTTTTACTATGGTTCCCTGAAAGGTTTTATTAACACTCTGAGAACAGAAATAACAGATTATTTGGATGTTTTTGAATAACTTCCTTAAAACCTTCGGTGAATGTTTTAATAAGACTTTTATTAACAATGCTATCTTCTTTTGGGTTAAATCTCAAAGCTCAGATAGAAAACATGTCAATTCCTTTCCTTAGGCATTAACATTTATTTATACTGTGACACGAACCTATGATCTTCTATTTTCTATCCATGGAATTAGTCCACCACATCACTAGGATAGAGCCAGCATGCCTTGTTTTTCTTACACATACAAAGCTATACATTTTTGTCTATTTAAACAGACCACATTTCAAAGGAAACAAGCAGTCAGTAAGATCAGGTGTGGCCAATTAATGGGGACAGCCAACACACTTAACAAGACAGAACAGAGCTGCCCAACCCTCTTCCTGGAGAGCTACCGTCCTGTGGGTTTTCAGTCCAACCTTAATTTAACAAACCTGATTCTACTATTAGTAGAATCAGGTTTGTTAAACACACCTGATTCTACTAATAGCTATACCTCGAAGTCTCGAGACGAACCATCAAACAAGCAAAGCATCAATACAGGATTAAGATTGAATCCTACTACACCAGCTCTGACGCTCGTCGGATGTGGCAGGGCTTGAAAATTATTACGGACTACAAAGGGAAATCCAGACGCGAGCTGCCCAGTGACTCGAACCTACCAGACGAGCTAAATGCCTTTTATGCTCGCTTCGTGGCACGCAACACTGAAACATGCACGAGAGCACCAGCTGTTCTGGATGACTGTGATAAAGCTCTCGGTAGCCAATGTGAACAAAACCTTTAGACAGGTCAACATTCACAGAGCCGCTGGGCCAGACGGATTACCAGGACGTGCACTCAAAGCATGCCCGGACCATCTGTCAAGTGTCTTCACTGACATCTCTCCCTGACCGAGTCTGTAATACCCACATGTTTCAAGCAGACCACCATAGTCCCTGTGCCCAAGGAAGCGAAGGTAACCTGCCTAAATGATTACCGCCCCCGTGGCACTCACGTCGGTAGCCATGAAGTGCTTTGAAAGGCTGGTCATGGCTCACATCAACAGCATCCTCCCGGACACCCTAGATCCACTCCAAGTCGCATTCCGCCCCAACAGATCCACAGATGACGCAATCTCAATCGCACTCCACACCGCCCTTTCACACCTGGACAAAAGAAACATCTATGTGAGAATGCTGTTCGACTACAGCTCAGCGTTCAACACCATAGTGCCCACGAAGCTTATCACTAAGCTAAGGTCTCTGGGACTAAACACCTCCCTCTGCAACTGGATCCTGGACTTCCTGATGGGCCGCTCCCAGGTGGTAAGAGTAGACAACAACATATCTGTCACGCTGATCCTTAACACTGGGGCCCCTCAGGGGTGTGTACTTAGTCCCCTCCTGTATTCCCTGTTCACCCACGACTGCATGGCCAAACACGACTCCAACACTGTTACACACGCCTCTTGGAGGAGGGAACGCAACTCCCTGCTGCTCTAAATTCCCCACGGAGTGAAAGAGGTATGGGACTGTAGGTGCGAGTAAGGATGACAAAAGCAGTACCGTTAAAAAGGAATTTATTCCGTCACACGGTAATTTTGGGGAAAAGGGGCTGAACGGAACCAAAGCAGAGAAAGTAAAAATCAAAGCCCTCTCCTATTTTACCTGCCTACCCACAGCTTATTTCCAACTTAGCACCACCTGGTGCACTAACCAAAATACAGGGGGTGGTCCGTCCAGGTCTTACCTAGTGTGCATAGACAGTAAAATACTACGGGTTATGTATGCCCGCAGGCCTCTTGCCTAAGCACTCCCTAGGTGCCTTCCCCTTCCCCCCTGGGAACAAACACAGAAAAATACAAACAATCAATACGGACCTTTTGATAGACACCAGCAGGACCAGTTACAATATACTACAAAAGGAGCAACAACTATCAACACTCGGGTATAACCAAACAAACACTTAATCTTTAGCCATAAACCTCAATCAGTCTCCTTCTCTCTCCTTTGTCTTCTCCTTCTGAGCAACAGAACACTGGCTTATATAGCTGGAGAAGGTGTCTAATGGGATACAGCTGTATCCTGACGAGGGGCCGGGGTCAGCTCCAATTAGTAAATGGGGAGAATTTCAGGAAGCCATCCTGAAACACACACATACAAGCAAAAACACAACACAAACTGGGGAACGTAACACGCCCACCACAAAACATGCAAACATACAGTTTGCAATAACAAAAACCTAACACGCATCCCCAGTTACTAAACCCGTGATAGCGAATCGGCAACCACATTCGCTGAACCCTTCACATACTTAATTTGTACATTGTATCCTTGTACAATCAGAGCGCACCGCATAAGGCGGCGGTTCTGATTGTACATTTGCTTCAAAAACACTAAAGGATTATGGTCCGTAAAGACCAGCACAGGCAAGGCACTGGAGCCCACATATACTTCAAAAAACTGTAATGCTAGCAATAAAGCCAGCGTCTCCTGTTCAATGGTGGAGTACCTTGACTGACACGAGTTGAACTTACGGGAGAAGAAACTGACGGGCCGATCCATTCCCTCTTCATCTTCCTGTAAGAGAACCGCACCCACCCCCACTATACTAGCGTCTACCTCCAACTTAAAAGGTTTATCAAAGTTAGGGGCAGCAAGCACTGGGGCACTACAAAGTAGCGCTTTGGCGGACTCAAAAGCATAGTTACATTCTTGGGACCACTTAAATGGTACTTTGGGATTAAGTTTGCTGACGACACAACAGTGCTATGTCTGATCACCAACAACGATGAGAAGGCCTATAGGGACTAAGTCAGAGAACTGGTAGTGTGGTGCCAGGACAACAACCTCTCCCTCAATGTGAGCAAGACAAAGGAGCTGATCGTGGACTACAGGAAATTGACGGGGCTGTAGTGGAGCGGGTCGAGAGTTTCAAGTTCTTTGGTGTCCACATCACCAAGGAACTATCATGGTCCAAACACACCAAGACAGTAGTGAAAAGGGCACGACAAAACCTTTTCCCCCTCAGGAGATTGAAAAGATTTGGCATGGGCCCCCAGATCCTCAAAAGGTTCTACAGCTGCACCATCGAGAGCATCCTGACCGGTTGCATCACCACTTGGTATGGCAACTGCTCGGCCTCTGACCGCAAGGCGCTACAGAGGGTAGTGCGAACATCCCAGTACATTACTGGGGCCAAGCTTCCTGCCATCCAGGACCTACATACTGTAAGTCAAAGTCAAAGTCACCATTATTAGTCAATTGTACAACCGAATGCCTTCAACTGAAATGTGTCTTCCGCATTTAACCCAACCCCTCTGAATCAGAGAGGTGCGGGGGGCTGCCTTAATCGACATAATCGACATAATAGGTGGTGTCAGAGGTAAGCCCATAGAACTGTCAGAGACTCCAGTCACCCAAGTTATAGACTGTTTTCTCTGCTACCGCACAGCAAGCGGTACTGGAGCACCAAGTCTAGGACCAAAAGGCTCCTCAACAGCTTCTACCCCAAACCATTAGACTGCTGAACAATTCATAAAAATCGCCACGGACAATTTACATTGACCCCCCCCCTTGTACACTGCTGCTAATCGGTGTTTGTTTGTTACCTATGCATAGTCACTTCGCCCCCACCTACATGTAAAGATTACCTCAACTAGCCTGTACACCTGCACACTGACTCGGTACCGGTGCACCCTGTATATAGCATCGTTATTGTTATTCTTATTGTGTTACTTTTCATTATTACTTTTTATTTTAGCCTACTTGCTAAATATTTTCTTCTTCTTGAACTGCACTGTTGGTTAAGGGCTTGTAAGTAAGCATTTCACGGTAAAGTCTACACTTGTTCTATTCGGTGCATGTGGCAAATAAAGTTTGATTTGATTTGCCGCTCAAAAAAGACCTTAACTAGCTGAATCAGATTAGGGTTGGACTGAACCTACAGGACAGTAGATCTCCAGGAAGAGGGGATAGAGAGAATTTTGTTGATGCTGAGAACGGAATGGATATTTTAAATGCACATTCCTAGAACGTTTTCTGAGCATTACTAAAGTTTTCTTCTGGTTTTAGTGGGAGGTTTCTTAACATTATCAAAACAATTTGAGAAATGACTTGAACCATGAGGAAACCTGTAAGAAACGTTATGCTGAAGTACTGAAATTCCCACAGAACAACGTTGTTTCTTACATTCTCTGAACTATTTGAGAACATTCCCAATGTCAAACAAGTTGGAGGACGTTCCTAGAACATTACCAAAATTGTAATTAAATTGAACCTTTTACTTTTAGGAAATGTTCTGTTAAAGTAATGAAATTAAAATAAAAAATTAGTTAACCTATTATGACGTGGAATCTACATAAAAATAAATTCCTTAAATGTGCTGAGAATGTTCCAAAGCCAAGCCACTATCCTGCACCATTCCCATAAAGTTGTGGGAAGGTTGTATGCAAAATAACCATAAGACAACCAGGCTCTCACCAAGCTCTAAGAAACTTATGGTTCTCAGAACGTTATGTGCTAGCTGGGCCAGTATAATAGCAGAAACCACATTTCATGGGAAATAATTATTTTGAAGCCTTGAGTCTTCTTGCTGTTATATCCATCACTTATTTTTATAGAGTGATCATCTTGGGCATCCATAGATGATGATTCACACTTTCTAACTGATGCTGGTGTTTTGGGTACCATGGGTTTGGAGATAAAATCAGGTGGTTCTGTTTTTCTTATTTCTCACATATCACAAGAAGCGCAATCACACACATGCACACGCACACACACACAAAGACACACATACAGCTAAAGATGTCTGCACACACATACATTGTCTATCTCTCTCATTCAAATCTGACCTATGAGTCATGCTGGCTGTACTTCCAGACACCCTCCCTCTCTCTCTCTCTCTCTCTCTCTCTCTCTCTCTCTCTCTCTCTCTCTCTCTCTCTCTCTCTCTCTCTCTCTCTCTCTCTCTCTCTCTCTCTCTCTCTCTCTCTCTCTCTCTCTCTCTCTCTCTCTCTCTCTCTCTCTCTCTCTCTCTCTCTCTCTCTCTCTCTCTCTCTCTCTCTCTCTCTCTCTCTCCCCCTCTTTCCTTTGTCTCTCCCTCTCTCTCTCTGCCCTTCTCTCTCTCCCTCTCTCTTCTTACATCCCTCTCTCTCTGGGATCTCACAGACAGACGCTTTAGTAGAGCAGACAGCCGTGGCCTATGCAGCTTCCTGTCTCAATGGGCACTTAGCAACCGCTAGTTGAACTGTCAATTAGGGAAACCGCAGATCACCGCTACAGGAAGTCAGGCACACTGGGATAAAAACAAAAAGGCCTAGTTCTCACAACATAACCTTGAACCTCCTCCTTACACACAAGAGGGTAAATTAAATCAACATGTTAGATGTCTGGAAATAGATCATGGTGATCAAATTGATGTTAGTTGTGATGTCAATATTACGTTTCTTTTGACTCCTGTGGCATGAGAATGTTGGAGAAGGTTGGAATGGGATCAAAGAAACCAGTGGTGTTTTGGAGAAAAAAAGACTTCATATTCATTAGCATATAGTACCATGGTGGTTTCCTCCACTGTCAGCTTGGTTCAGTTCAGGTGGGGATTGGAAGGAGGTTGAATTTCCTCTAAATTGAATGTGGACTCAGTGGGCTGAAACAGATCCAAGTCGCTGAAGAGAAGCGTCTTTGCATGTGCTTCACTGAAATGAACACAGACACGCATAGACAACGTTCTACTGGGGTGAACAGCTTATCTCCCTCTTTGTCCTTTCTTCCTCTTTTCTCCTCCCTGTTGTGGGTATGTACAGTATTAAAGTGTAATGTGGTTTCTTTTGGGAAAGTCCCGCGTGACTCCTACCCCAATTGCAACCTGCTTGTGTCACCGCAGGAAAGGGATGTCTCTACGAAATGCCAGTTGTGGGCGGGGAGATACATTTTGAGATACATTTTTCAGAAGTGGTAAACAAACAACCAACCAAGCTACCGTGGGTCTCCTTCTCTGTACCAATCAAAAGCCCCCTTATCTCTCGAAATAACAACATCAAAGCCCAAGACGATGTAATCAGAACAAGCCAGGATACAGGCCTGTATTGACGTGCAACAAGAAGCTTAAGACTCCAAGGGAAGCCATTTCTACACCCCAAACAGAATTTAGCGTGTCTTATTGTGTAACATTGCAGAATAGATTCAGAAAGAAGGGAAGCTGTGACTGACTGTCAGGGACATGGGGTAAAGCAAGAGAGAGAAACTAAAATATCATATGACCCCTTTCTAGCCAGACTTTTTTTTTTCTCTGTTTTGTTTATTTTTCTTGACTCTTCCGAGGGCTTGTTAGCTGCCTTAGGCAAAGGAGACAGGGTGAGGAACGGAAGGAATACATTGGAAGTAATGTGAAGGAATGATGTGGCACCACTGTAGCGTGGTTGTGATGAAGTCCTGTTGTGGTCTAATGTGATATGACAGCACTGGATGGAGAAGGAGCCCAGAATAGACACTACTGTAGTGTGGAGATTCTGAACACCAGTAAACATCATCTGTTAGAAGACTGAGCATTACCTACACTCTTAGAAAAAAAGGGTTCTTTGGGGTTCTATATAGAACATTAAGGTTCTTTGGAAGAGATTAAAGAACCCTTTACTAAAAAATGGTGAGGGTTCTATCCCTACCCCAGAGTGTAACGGGGATTTTCTAAAAAAACAGCAAACAAAAGCTAATCCAGTCAAATTAAACTCTGAAATGACAGCTAACATTCCCTTTAAATTAGTTTAATCTGTTTTGCATTGACATTTATATCCATAGTGAATGATGCTGGTTTGCCACTGCGAGGACGATCAGCTGTCCATCCTGTCTCCCTGTAGCGCTGTCTTAGGCGTCTCACAGTACGGACATTGCAATTTATTGCCCTGGCCACATGTGCAGTCCTCATGCCTCCTTGCAGCATGCCTAAGGCACATTCACGCAGATGAGCAGGGCATCTTTCTTTTGGTGTTTAACTGTGTCAGTAAAAAGGCCTCTTTAGTGTCCTAAGTTTTCATAACTGTGACCTTAATTGCCTACCGTCTGTAAGCTGTTAGTGTCTTAACGACCGTTCCACAGGTGCATTTTCATTAATAGTTTATTTATTAATCATTTGTTTGTTTTTTTACCTTTATTTAACTAGGCAAGTCAGTTAAGAACAAATTCTTATTTTCAATGACAGCCTAGGAACAGTGGGTTAACTGCCTTGTTCAGGGGCAGAACAACAGATTTTTACCTTGTCAGCTCTGGGATTCAATCTTGCAACCTTTCGGTTACTCGTCCAACGCTCTAACTACTAGGCTACCTGCCGCCCCATGGTTCCTTGAACAAGCATGGGAAACAGTGTTTAAACCCTTTACAATGAAGATCTGTGAAGTTATTTGGATTTTTACAAATTATCTTTGAAAGACAGGGTCCTGAAAAAGGGACGTTTATTTTTTTGCTGAGTTTAGAACCTTTTGGTCAGTTCAAAATGTAACTGCCATTCTGATTCAAAAACAAACTGCCATTCCAGCATGACCAAGCAATAAGATGGTGGTTGAACCAACTTGCAAGTAGCCTACCAATAAGCACATTATTTTTCAATATATAAAATCAAATGTTATTAGTCACATGCGCCAAATACAACAGTATATCACAAAAGTGAGTACACCCCTCACATCTTTGTAAATATTTGAGTATACCTTTTCATGTGACAACACTGAAGAAATGACACTTTGCTACAATGTAAAGTAGTGAGTGTACAGCTTGTATAACAGTGTAAATTTGCTGTCCCCTCAAAATAACTCAACACACAGCCATTAATGTCTAAACCGCTGGCAACAAAAGTGAGTACACCCCTAAGTGAAAATGTCCAACGGACATGTCCCAGCAGAGAGACAAGAGGTCTCTGCTGGGCAACCCAGCCTTCCATCTACGACCAATCTATCGAAGCGCAGCTCAGAGTAAATATTTCTTGCATTTTCCTTTTCCAAATGGGTGGTTATTTAGAATGCAGGGGCCTGAGGGCAAACAGTGTGATGTGAAATCTGAGAATTTACAGTAATGTTTTTAAAGTTGTATAAACTACATTTTGCTGGACCCCAGGAAGAGTAGATGCTGCTTTGGCAGATAGTCTGGGTAACCATTTGCAAATAGTCTGGGTAACCATTTGACTAGATGTTCAGGAGTCATGGCTTGGGGGTAGAAGCTGTTTAGAAGCCTCTTGGACCTAGACTTGGCGCTCCGATACCGCTTGCCGTGAGGTAGCAGAGAGAACAGTCTATGACTAGAGTGGCTGGAGTCTTTGACAATTTTTATGGCCTTCCTCTGACACCGCCTGGTGTAGAGGTCCTGGATGGCAGGAAGCTTGGCCCTAGTGATGTACTGGGCTGTTCGAACTATCATCTGTAGTGCCTTGCGGACGGAGGCCGAGTAGTTGCCATACCAGGCAGTGATGCAACCAGTCAGGATGCTCTTGACGGTGCAGCTGTAGAACCTTTTGAGAATCTGAGGACCCATGCCAAATCATTTCAGTCTCCTGAGGGGAATAGGTTTTGTCGTGCCCTCTTCACGACTGTCTTGGTGTGCTTGGACCATGTCAGTTTGTTGGTGATGTGGACACCAAGGAACTTGAAGCTCTCAACCTGCTCCACTGCAGCCCAATCAATGAGAATGGGGGCGTGCTTGGTCCTCTTTTTCCTGTAGTCCACAATCGTCTCCCTTGTCTTGATCACGTTGAGGGAGAGGTTGTTGTCCTGGCACCAGGGGCCAGGTCTCTGACCTCCTCCCTATAGGCTGTCTCGTCGTTGTCGGTGATCAGGCCTACCACTGTTGTGTCATCGGCAAATTGTATGATGGCGTTGGAGTCGTACCTGGCCATGCAGTCATGACTGAACAGGGAGTACAGGAGGGGCCTGAGCACGCACCCCTGAGGGGCCCCTGGCGGATGTGTGTTGTTACCACCTGGGGGCGGCCCGTCAGGAAGTCCAGGATCCAGTTGCAGAGGGAGGTGTTCAGTTCCCAGGGTCCTTAGCTTATTGATGGTGGCACTATGGTGTTGAACGCTGAATAGCAGTCTCACATAGGTGTTCCCTTTGTCCAGGTGGGAAAGGGCAGTGTGTAGTGCAATAGAGATTGCATCATCTGTGGATCTGTTGGGGCGGTAAGCAAATTGGAGTGGGTCTAGGGTTTCTGGGATGATGGTGTTGATGTGAGCCATGACCAGCCTTTCAAAGCACATCATGGCTACAGACGTAAGTGCTACGGTCAGTAGTCATTTAGGCAGGTTACCTTAGTGTTCTTGGGTACAGGCACTATGGTGGTCTGCTTAAAAAATGTTGGTATTACACACTCGCACAGGGAGAGGTTGAAAATGTCAGTGAAGACACTTGCCAGATGGTCAGCGCATGCTCGCAGTACACGTCCTAGTAATCTCTGGGTGAGCGTTTTCTTGTTTGCTTGTGGTGGAAAACAGCTCATTCAATGCTGTCTTAGTGCCAGCCTCTGACTGTGGTGGTATGTAAACAGCTACAAAGAATACAGACGAAAACTCCCTCTGTAGGTAGTGTGGTCTACAGCTTATCATGAGATACTCTACCTCAGGCAATAGCTCGAGACTTCCTTAGATATCTTGCACCAGCTGTTGTTTTCAAAAATACATAGTCCACCACCCCTTGTCTTACCAGACGCCGCTGTTCTATCCTGCCGGTACATCATATAACCAGCCAGCTGTATGTTGATATTGTCGTCGTTCAGCCACGACTCTGTCGTTCAGCCACGACTCTGTCGTTCAGCCACGATTTAATCTTCCGCGAAACTCGTCGATTTTATTCTCCAAAGATTGCACGTTTGTTAACAGAATGGGGGTTTATTCGAGCGCCTACAAATTCTCAGAAGGCAGCCCACCCTTCGGCCCCTCTTTCTCCACCCTCCTATTCATGCAGATCCCGGGGATCGGGGCATGTTCCCGAGGAAGCAGTATATCCTTCGCGTTGGGATCGTCAGAGTCGTGAAAGGAAACTTAGGTGAGTAATCGCAGTCCTGATGTCTAGAAGTTATTTTCAGTCATAAGAGACGGTAGCGGCAACATTATGTACAAAATAAGTAAAACAATAAGTTACAAACAACGCAAATAAACTAACAACAAAACCCAATCGGCTAGGGGCACGTAAAACGTCTGCCTTCTTCTCTGGCGCTATCTCACATTAAGGTAAGCAAAGTCTATTATTTAATTCAAATATATGAAGCCAAAGTCATACAATAAACTATAGGCTAGATAAATAAAGTTGAAATGTTATTAGAATATGAGCACTTTTGTAAGCTAGCTAGCTAACATAGCTAGCTAAACAGAAAAAGATAGGTTACTTTAATTCACCTCTTTAGAAGCTAGCCAGCTAACCCTTTCAAATAAACATATTTTATTATGGGATATGCCAAATAGAGTTACAGCTAGCCTGATATTGGCAATTAGCTAATTGTTACTTTTATTTGAGCATTTCAGTGTGGAGTCAATTGAGGGGACTGTTCAATGAAGCCATTAGAAGACTGTTTCTGACTGAGAGGTAAGTATAAATTATGTATAATAAGTCTTGGTAATTATATAGCCTACTTAATCATTACATGACTTTTAACACACCATCTATGTTTTGCTCAGTCTGGCAGTAACCCAGAACTATCAGAGGCAGAGGATCTCTATTTCGGCTGCTGCTGACAACAACTGCATGTAAGTTGATCTTCTACATTATAATATAATTATAAATCTGCATAGCATTTTGTCTTCATTTTGGCAGATTAACACGTGCTTATTTCTGAAGATTAACTCATGTTTTTGCTATTTTTTCTCCCTTCTTCTCTGGAACCAGCCAGACAATAACCCCTTACTGTACTGGCGGTAGGTAGCCCAGCGGCTAAGGAGTTTGATCTGTGGCCGAAAGGTGTCCGGTTCGAATCCCGGTCGCTGGGAAAAATGGGTGGAATTGATCTGACAACTGGAGGGCTGCTGGGTTCATATCCTCAAAACATTGCCCAACATTTGGGCCCTTGAGCAAGGCCCTTAACCCCACAACATGCTCTCCATCCAGGGGCGCTGCACTGCAGCTTGAACCTGTGCTTGTCTCAAATGTCTGCTGTTTGAGGAGGATGAGAATGAGGCAGAATAAAATGTTTTGTTGTTCACTGTAACTAATGGACAAAGTTGTATTGTATTGTAAAGAAGTCAGCCAGAGTTGACATGGGTCATCACTCAAACAAAAAAATGCCACCCTGGCCACCAGCGCATATTTCCAAACTATGTTTGCATATAATGACAAATTGAACAAAACAACAATTCTGGTATTCCTTTGTCCATTATTTAATTGTTTATTAAATTATACCCTTAGCTAAAAATATGACTATTTAAGAGTAGTAATTCATAATTCATAAATGGCAGCATGAAGGGTTTTATATAGCATTTTTATAAGGAACAACCTCTATGGTTCTGATCAACGAACCCTATAAAAGGGTTCTATATAGAACTTTTAGGGGTTCCATATGAACTCAGCAAAAAAAGAAACGTCACTTTATCTGTTCTGTCCTGAGGCGCTCTGTCACGAGTCATCTCCAAAGTCAACATGTGACCTCAAAACTCGAGGCTGGTACAGGGCCTGTTGTGGGCGGTGACTAATGACAACACAAACAACAACAACCCTCTGTGACTTGGACAACAATTGGTCTGCCAAATGACCGTGGTCACCAAAATAGCTGTTAGAATAGCTATGTATATATGTGTGTGTGTGTGTGTGTGTGTGTGTGTGTGTATATATATATATATATATATATATATATATATATATATATATATATATATATATATATATATACTGTGTATATATATATATATATATATATATATATATATATATATATATATAAAAACTCGTCAAAAGGAATGTCCCTTTTTCAGGACCCTGTCTTTCAAAGATAAAATCCAAATATCTTCACAGATCTTCATTGTAAAGGGTTTAAACACTGTTTCCCATGCTTGTTCAATGAACCATGAACAATTAATGAACATGCACCTGTGGAACGGTCGTTAAGACAGTAACAGCTTACAGATGGTAGGCAATTAAGATCACAGTTATGAAAACGTAGGACACTAAAGAGGCCTTTCTACTGACTCTGTTAAACACCAAAAGAAAGATGCCCAGGGTCATCTGCGTGAACGTGCCTTAGGCATGCTGCAAGGAGGCATGAGGACTGCAGATGTGGCCAGGGCAATAAATTGCAATGTCCGTACTGTGAGACACCTAAGACAGCTGCCGGAGTTACACCAGGAACGCACAATCCATCCATCAGTGCTCAAACTGTCCGCAATAGGCTGAGAGAGGCTGGACTGAGGGATTGTAGGTTTCGTAAGGCAGGTCCTCATCAGACATCACCGGAAACAACGTCGCCTATGGGCACAAACCCACCATCGCTGGACCAGACAGGACGGGCAAAAATTGCTCTTCACTGACAAGTCGCGGTTTTGTCTCACCAGGGGTGATGGTCGGATTCGCATTTATCGTCAAAGGAATGAGCGTTACACCGAGGCCTGTACTCTGGAGCGGGAATGATTTGGAGGTGGAGGGTCCGTCATGGTTTGGGGCGGTGTGTCACAGCATCTTTGGACTGAGCTTGTTGTCATTGCAGGCAATCTCAACGCTGTGCGTAACAGGGCAGACATTCTCCTCTCTCATGTGGTACCCTTCCTGCAGGCTCATCCTGACATGACCCTCCAGCATAACAATGCCACAAGCCATACTGCTCATTCTGTGCGTGATTTCCTGCAAGACAGGAATGTCAGTGTTCTGCCATGGCCAGCGAAGAGCCCGGATCTCAATCCCATAGAGCACGTCTGGGACCTGTTGGATCGGAGGGTGAGGGCTAGGGCCATGTCTCAGTTGTTGAATCTTGTTATGTACATACAAATATTTACACATGTTAAGTTTGCTGAAAATAAACGCAGTTGACAGTGAGAGGACATTTCTTTTTTTGATGAGTTTATGATGCAAGTTATTGAACCCTTTTTGTTTCTATAAGGAAACTTTTTGTTCTAAGTGCAGTGTGTTTTACCTAGAGGGCTCTTTATCACATGATGCCAAATAGTAAGGAAAGGTGTGCACCATGGTAACCAGTAGAATTCTGTCTCACTGTGGATCACTGCATTTGAACTCAGACATCTTCTGAGAAACATGCAAAATTGTTATGGATCAACATCAGTGGCAATTTTAGCATGTAAATCTTGGTGGGGCAAACGTTTTTTTATTTATTGGGGATGCATGCCACAAAGCCAGTACACAACAATACATTAATTGCACTATAACGGTGACAAATGGTGCCCACAAACTGTTAGGGCCTACATAAAGCTTCTCAACAGCAGTACCAACACCTTACCACTGCTACGCCTGGCTATCAGCTGAGCCTTGTCTGGCAGTGAAACAGTTCATTCAGCCTAATTTACTGCCTTTAAAAAAATATAGCTGATATGGCTGACTTGCTTATTAAACAAATGTGGTTTCTACTGACAATTGAGATGTACAAACTATGGCATAAGGGGACAACAAGCAGATACGAGGCAATAGGTAATTTCGATTAAGACAATGAGCGAGCTAGGACGGACATAGTCTATATAACTATTTGTTCAGCACGTTTGAAATGTACAATGACAGAATTAAGAATATGGGTCGTTCTTACAGTGTGCTCCCTGTACACCAAGTCTGAACTGTAAGATAAAAAAGGGGGCATATAAGCAGACAATGAAAGCTCTTACAATATTCGATGATTACATTTCTCTAAAACAGGTTATAGGCTAAATGTGCACCACCAAGTCAGAACAGTAGAGTATAGACCAAATTATTAGGGTGAAGCACGTGGGATACTAACAGCTTATTACACAACATAGGCTTAATACTACTTTCTAAGCTTCAGTATACATACAGTGAGGGAAAAAAGTATTTGATCCCCTGCTGATTTTGTACGTTTGCCCACTGACAAAGAAATGATCAGTCTATAATTTTAATGGTAGGTTTATTTGAACAGTGAGAGACAGAATAACAACAAAAGAATCCAGAAAAACGCAAGTGAAAAATGTTATAAATTGATTTGCATTTTAATGAGGGAAATAAGTATTTGACCCCTCTGCAAAACATGACTTAGTACTTGGTGGCAAAACCCTTGTTGGCAATCACAGAGGTCAGACGTTTCTTGTAGTTGGCCACCAGGTTAGCATACATCTCAGGAGGGATTTTGTCCCACTCCTCTTTGCAGATCTTCTCCAAGTCATTAAGGTTTCGAGGCTGACGTTTGGAAACTTGATCCTTCAGCTCCCTCCACAGATTTTCTATGGGATTAAGGTCTGGAGACTGGCTAGGCCACTCCAGGACCTTAATGTGCTTCTTCTTGAGCCACTCCTTTGTTGCCTTGGCCGTGTGTTTTGGGTCATTGTCATGCTGGAATACCCATCCACGACACATTTTCAATGCCCTGGCTGAGGGATTTGACGGTACATGGCCCCGTCCATCGACCCTTTGATGCAGTGAAGTTGTCCTGTCCCCTTAGCAGAAAAACACCCCCAAAGCATAATGTTTCCACCTCAATGTTTGACGGCGGGGATGGTGTTCTTGGGGTCATAGGCAGCATTCCTCCTCCTCCAAACACGGCGAGTTGAGTTGATGCCAAAGAGCTGCATTGTGGTCTCATCTGACCACAACACTTTCACCCAGTTGTCCTCTGAATCATTCAGATGTTCATTGGCAAACTTCAGACGGGCATGTATATGTGCAAGATCCTCCCGTGTAGTTCTGGGCTGATTCCTCACTGTTCTCATGATCTTGCATGGAGCCCCAGGCTGAGGGAGATTGACAGTTCTTTTGTGTTTCTTCCATTTGCGAATAATCGCACCAACTGTTGTCACCTTCTCACCAAGCTGCTTGGCGATGGTCTTGTAGCCCATTCCAGCCTTGTGTAGGTCTACAATCTTGTCCCTGACATCCTTGGAGAGCTCTTTGGTCTTGGCCATGGTGGAGAGTTTGGAATCTGATTGATTGATTGCTTCTGTGGACAGGTGTCTTTTATACAGGTAACAAACTGAGATTAGGAGCACTCCCTGTAAGAGTGTGCTCCTAATCTCAGCTCGTTACCTGTATAAAAGACACCTGGGAGCCAGAAATCTTTCTGATTGAGAGGGGGTCAAATACTTATTTCCCTCATTAAAATGCGAATCAATTTATAACAATTTTCACATGCGTTTTTCTAGATTTTTTTGTTGTTATTCTGTCTCTCACTGTTCAAATAAACCTACCATTAAAATTATAGACTGATCATTTCTTTGTCAGTGGGCAAGCGTACAAAATCAGCAGGAGATCAAATACTTTTTTCCCTCACTGTACAGTGGAAGTCTGAAGTTTACATACACCTTAGCCAAATACATTTAAACTCAGGTTTTTCACAATTCCTGACATTTAATCCTAGTAAAAATTCCCTGTTTAAGGTCAGTTAGGATCACCACTTTATTTTAAGAATGTGAAATGTCAGAATAACAGTAGAGAGAATGATATATTTCAGCTTTTATTTCTTTCATCACGTACCCATTGGGTCAGAAGTTTACATACACTCAATTAGTATTTGGTAGAATTGCCTTTAAATTGATTAACTTGTGTCAAACCTTTTGGGTAGCCTTCCACAAGCGTCCCACAATAAGTTGGGTGAATTTTGGCCCATTCCTCCTGACAGAGCTGGTGTAACTGAGTCCGGTTTGTATGCCTCTTTGCTCGCACACGCTTTTTCAGTTCTGCCCACAGATTTTCTATAGGATTGAGGTCAGGGCTTTGTGATGGCCACTCCAATACCTTGACTTGGTTGTCCTTAAGCCATTTTGCCACAACTTTGGAAGTATGCTTGTCCATTTGGAAGACCCATTCATGACCAAGCTTCAACTTCCTGACTGATGTCTTGAGATGTTGCTTCAATATACCCACATAATTTTCCTACTTCATGATGCCATCTATTTTGTGAAGTGCACCAGTCCCTTCTGCAGCAAAGCACCCCCACAACATGATGCTGCCATCCCCGTGCTTCACGATTGGGATGGTGTTCTTCGGCTTGCAAGCCTCCCCCTTTTTCGTCCAAACATAACGATGGTCATTATGACCAAACAATTCTTTTTTTGTTTCATCAGACCAGAGGACATGTCTCAAAAAAGTATATTTTTTGCAGTTGCAAACCGTAGTCTGGCTTTTTATTTTTATACCCGTTTCCTCCAGCATCTTCACAAGGTCCTTTGCTGTTGTTCTGGGATTGATTTGCACTTTTCGCACCAAAGTAAGTTCATCGCTAGGAGACAGAACACGTCTCCTTCCTGAGCGGTATGACGGCTGCGTGGTCCCATGGTGTTTATACTTGCGTACTATTGTTTGTACAGATGAACGTGGTGCCTTCAGGCATTTGAAAATTGCTCCCAAGGATGAACCAGACTTGTGGAGGTCTACAATTTATTTTCTTGGCTGATTTATTTTGATATTCCCATGATGTCAAGCAAAGAGGCACTGAGTTTGAAGATAGGCCTTGAAATACATCCACAGGTTCACCTCCAATTGATGATTTATTTTTTATATATTTTTTTTATTTAAACTTTATTTAACCAGGTAAGCTAGTTGAGAACAAGTTCTCATTTACAACTGCAACCTGGCCAAGATAAAGCACAGTTGTGCGACACAAACAACACAGAGTTACACATGGAATAAACAAGCTTACAGTCAATAACACATAGAAAAAAAACTATATATACACAGTGTGTGCAAATGGCATGAGGAGGTATGCAATAAATAGGCCATAGTAGCGAAGTAATTACAATTTAGCAGATGATGATATGCAAGTAGAGATACTGGTGTGCAAAAGAGCGGAAAAGTAAATAAAAACAGTATGGGGATGAGGTAGTTAGTCCATCTGTAACTAGCCCACCCAATCTATGTACAGCTGCAGCGATCGATTAGCTGCTCAGATAACTGATGTTTAAAGTTAGTGAGGGAGATATAAGTCTCCAGCTTCAGCGATTTTTGCAATTCGTTCCAGTCACTGGCAGCCGACTAGAGCATACAGGTCGCAGTGGTGGGTGGTATAAGGGGCTTTGGTAACAAAGCGGATGGCACTGTGATAGACTGCATCCAGTTTGCTGAGTAGAGTATTGGAAGCTATTTTGTAGATGACATCGCCAAATTCGAGGATCGGTAGGATAGTCAGTTTTACTAGGGTAAGTTTGGCGGGGTGAGTGAAGGAGGCTTTGTTGTGAAATAGAAAGCTCTATTCTAGATTTGATTTTGGATTGGAGATGTTTAATATGAGTCTGGAATGAGAGTTTACTGTCTAGCCAGAAACCTAGGTATTTGTTGTTGTCCACATATTCTAGGTCAGAACCGTCCATGGTAGTGATGCTAGTCGGGCGGTCTGGTGCGGGCAGCGAGCGGTTGAAAAGCATGCATTTGGTTTTATTAGCGTTTAGGAGCAGTTGGAGGCCACGGAAGGACTGTTGTATGGCATTGAAGCTCGTTTGGAGGTTAGTTAACACAGTGTCCAAAGAAGGGTCCGAAGTATACAGAATGGTGTCGTCAGTGTAGAGGTGGATCAGGGAATCACCCGCAGAAAGAGCGACATCATTGATATATACAGAGAAAAGAGTCAGCCCGAGAATTGAACCCTGTGGTACCCCCATAGAGACTGCCAGAGGTCCGAACAGCAGGCCCTTCGATTTGACACACTGAACTCTGTCTGCAAAGTAGTTGGTGAACCAGGCGAGGCAGTCATTTGAGAAACCAAGGCTATTGAGTCTGCCGATAAGAATACGGTGATTGAAAGTCAAAAGCCTTGGCCAGGTCGATGAAGACGGCTGCACAGTACTGTCTTTTATCGATGGCGGTTATGATATCGTTTAGTACCTTGATCGTGGCTGAGGTGCACCCGTGACCAGCTCAGAAACCGGATTGCACAGCGGAGAAGGTACGGTGGGATTCGAAATGGTCAGTGATCTGTTTATTAACTTGGCTTTCAAAGACTTTAGAGAGGCAGGGCAGGATGGATATAGGTCTTTAGCAGTTTGGGTCTAGAGTGTCACCCCCTTTGAAGAGGGGGATGACCGCGGCAGCTTTCCAATCTTTAGGGATCTCGGACGATACTAAAGAGAGGTTGAACAGACTAGTAATAGGGGTTGCAACAATGGCGGCGGTTTTAGAAAGAGAGTTTTAGAAAGAGAGGGTCCAGATTGTCAAGCCCAGCTGATTTGTACGGGTCCAGGTTTTGCAGCTCTATCAGAACATCTGCTATCTGGATTTGGGTGAAGGAGAAGCTGGGGAGGCTGGGCATGTAGCTGCGCTACTCTTGTTCTCCATGGACTTTACAGTGTCCCAAAACTTTTTGGAGTTAGAGCTACAGGATTTTCAAAATGTCTGTTTGAAAAAGCTAGCCTTTGCTTTCCTGACTGACTGTGTGTATTGGTTCCTGACTTCCCTGAACAGTTGCATATCACGGGGACTATTCGATGCTATTGCAGAACGCCACAGGATGTTTTTGTGCTAGTCAAGGGCAGTCTGGTCTGGAGTGAACCAAGGGCTATATCTGTTCTTAGTTCTACAGTTTTTGAAAGGGGCATGCTTATTTAAGATGGTGAGGAAACTACTTTTAAAGAACGACCGGGCATCCTCTACTGACGGGATGAGGTCAATATCCTTCCAGGATACCCGGGCCAGGTCGATTAGAAAGGCCTGCTCGCAAAAGTGTTTTAGGGAGTGTTTGACAGCGATGAGGGGTGGTCGTTTGACCGCGGACCCATAGCGGATGCAGGCAATGAGGCAGTGATCACTGAGATCCTGATTGAAAACTGTAGAGGTGTATTTGGAGGGCAAGTTGGTCAGGATAACATCTATGAGGGTGCCCATGTTTACTGATTTAGGGTTGTACCTGGTGGGTTCCTTGATGATTTGTGTGAGATTGAGGGCATCTAGCTTAGTAGGACTGCCGGTGTGTTAAGCATATCCCAGTTTAGGTCACCTAACAGAACAAACTCTGAAGATATATGGGGGCAATCAATTAACATATGGTGTCCAGGGCACAGCTGGGAGCTGAGGGGGGTCTATAACAGGCGGAAACAGTGAGAGACTTATTTCTGGAGAGGTTAATTTTTTAAATGTGAAGTTCGAACTGTTTGGGCATAGACCTGGAAAGTATGACAGAACTTTGCAGGCTAACTCCTCCCCCTTTGGCAGTTCTATCTTGACGGAAAATGTTGTAGTTGAGTATGCAATTCTCAGAATTTTAGGTGGCCTTCCTAAGCCAAGATTCAGACACGGCAAGGACATCAGGGTTGGCGGAGTGTGCTAAAGCAGTGAGTAAAACAAACTTAGGGAGGAGGCTTCTGATGTTAACATGCATGAAACCAAGGCTTTTTCGATTACAGAAGTCAACCAATGAGAGTGCCTGGGGACACGCAGGGCCTGGGTTAACCTCCACATCACCCGAGGAACAGAGGAGGAGTAGGATGAGGGTACGGCTAAAGGCTATCAAAATTGGTCGTCTAGTGCATTGGGACAGAGAACAAAAGGAGCAGATTTCTGGGCGTGGTAGAATAGATTCAGAGCATAATGTGCAGACAGGGGTGTGGTGGGTGCGGGTACAGTGGAGGTAAGGCCAGGCACTGAGTGATGATAAGAGAGGTTGCATCTTTGGATGTGCTGGTTATACTGGGTGAGGTCACCGCATGTGTGGGAGGTGGGACAAAAGAGGTATCGGAGGCATGTTGAGTGGGACTAGGGGCTCCACTGTAAACTAAAACAATTATAACTATCCTAAGCAACAGTATAGAAGGCATATTGACATTTGAGAGAGACATAAAGCAATCACAGGTGTTGATTGGGAGAGCTAGCTAAGACAACAATGGGTAAGACAACAGCTTATCAGCTAGGACAACAACAACAGGTAAAATGGCGATGAATGGGCAGAGAGGGTCCGTTAACTACATTTCCAACTTGTTGTGTAATGTTTATGTCCGATGAGCACCGATATGTTTTATCTATAATTTCTCTTCATAATTTCTCTGCATATAACAAGGATTAAAAAGGATTTGCCAGTAGATTGTTGACTTGATTCATGGTGATGACTGCTTGCGAAGATTGAAAAGTATGAAGTCAGTCCAATCAAAGCTCCTGTAGATATACGGTGATTTGACATCATTTCATCTGTGGCCAATGACCTTGCGGCTTCTTGGATGGGCAATACTAATGTAACTCAATGGCAGCACCCAATGGGCTTGAATTCTCAAGCTCTACCGTTAGATTTGGTGGGAATGTAGTGTCCCCATGAGTGACAGAACACTGAGCCAATCTGTAGTTTCCACTGGCTGCCCCACCACCACAGAAAGCACTGAGCTAGGCTGAAAGACCTACAGTTAGGAGCTGCCTTACTCGAGAAATCAAAAAAGAGACCATGTTTTATGCGACTTTATTAAATGAAATGTTTTTTTTATATTGCAATCAAACTGATATGTGGGGTTCAAAGCAGGTTGGGCTCCATCTGACCTGAATGATGGGTCATCACTGATCAACATGAAATGCTGGTTAAGACATCTAGATTGAGATGGGCTTACCAAGAAAAACCTCCAAAAGGACTAGTTTGAGGAAGAAAGGAGTTGGAGCACTCAACAACAACAATAAGCAGAGACATCTATATTTTTTAAAGAACATTTTTGAATTGGTGGTGTTCCTCGGGGCTCTGTACTGTACTTCCTTCATCTCTATCGCAGAATCACCCTCGTCAATCCTCCCATACAAAGTAAAAACTTACAAACTAATGCACTTTTTTCAATATTTACATCATAATTCTAGTTTGAAAATAAATCTGCTTTTCATCTCACATACACCAACAGCAGAGGATGTTTGTGTTAGTCTCTGATTTCTCACTCTCAGCACAATCTGTCAGTAGAAAAGCTACGTCTGACTCATCCTCTTGTTGAAATAAACAAATAGTGTTCCTTTTTTTGCGAGATGAAAACAGAAAAAAAGGGGCACATTTATGCAAGAGTAGTATGTCGAGCTACAACTACATCAACACACAAATGCCTCACAAATTACATGTTACCCCTATACATATCTCTCTCTATCAATCCAGTATCCCTGTCACCTTACCCCTATACATATCTCTCTCTATCAATCCAGTATCCCTGTCACCTTACCCCTATACATATCTCTCTCTATCAATCCAGTATCCCTGTCACCTTACCCCTATACATATCTACCTCTATCAATCCAGTATCCCTGTCACCTTACCCCTATACATATATCTCTCTATCAATCCAGTATCCCTGTCACCTTACCCCTATACATATCTCTCTCTATCAATCCAGTATCCCTGTCACCTTACCCCTATACATATCTCTCTCTATCAATCCAGTATCCCTGTCACCTTACCCCTATACATATCTACCTCTATCAATCCAGTATCCCTGTCACCTTACCCCTATACATATATCTCTCTATCAATCCAGTATCCCTGTCACCTTACCCCTATACATATCTCTCTCTATCAATCCAGTATCCCTGTCACCTTACCCCTATACATATCTACCTCTATCAATCCAGTATCCCTGTCACCTTACCCCTATACATATCTACCTCTATCAATCCAGTATCCCTGCACATTGTAAATATGCTACTGGAACTGACTGACCCTTTATATAGTATGCTTACTTAATTTCTCCTGTTCTTCCTATTTTTATTTGTGGTGTTTTTGTTCTACCTTATGCTATTTTATTACTGCATTGTTGGGTTTAGAGCTTGCAAGAAAGGCATTTTCCTGTACTTGTGCACATGACATTAAAACTTATTTGATAATACTGAAGCCTTTGTAATCTACCTGTAAATCCCCACACAATAGCAAGGCCTATGCCACATTGATGAGTATTCATACGGCGTCCTGGGGCTCTGGAGGCTGGAGTATATTGAAATCATTTCATAGTCTTCCCACACTCAAGTGCTTCACACACACACACAAATGTATATCTGAAGCAAATTGCCATTGCCACAAATGTATAGAATTCAGTGAGGGCATGAACATGAGTCACAACACAGACAAAGAAATATGCAAACACATGCAGACAAATGGTTGAGACAACCAGCCCATATCATACATACACAAAGACGGACATGACCCACCTGGAAATTGAGCCATTGACGTCAAGGCTTCTAGACCAATACAATTTATCCCTCTCACCCTCTCCCTCCACCCTGCCAGGACATTGACAGCTGGGGTTAAGGAGTAGTATCAGTCATGATGAAGTTTCCCTATGATATGACATCATCAGTGATATGGATAATTGGTATGGCATTGGAATCAATTTGATCGATTAGATCAATTCAAATAGGATTAGTATAGATGTGTCAGATGTCTGTGTATTACGGATACTGAACAGAGCAATAGCCTACTACAGATCAATGTCTTTATGATGCCAAGCAAGCATTAAGAACCAATTGGCCTGAATTTCACTGATGTTATCTTATTGAAATCAGACAGTGTCTTCAGGCTACAACCAGGGCCTAGGATGAAGCAGGTTGATTAGTATCTGAGGCACTTGGAGACAACAGGTTATGTCTCTCTAATAGGCTAATACAATTTTATATTGCATCGAACAGATGGCGCAACATATGAAGATATTACAACAATGTGTATTACTACTTTACACTTGAGACTGCTGCAAATTAAAAGCCTGCAAGAAAGTTTATATTTGACCTTAAAGGCCAGTGTTTTGGGCGGATGGGCTGTAGGAGGAATGAGGAACTGAGTGGTAATTGGTTTCTGTTTACCTGGAGCATCCCCACAACCACAAGCAATTAGCCAAGCTGCTTGGGCCTTACTTCCTTTACTGCTTGGTGTGTGTGTGTGTTTGTGTGTGTGTGTGCATGCTTGTGTGCATGCGGTAAGTAGGGAATTACATGAAGTGGAGGCTTGTGCTGAATGTAAAATATGGTTGGTCTATTAGCTAAATACATCAACAAAAGCATACAGACACACTGAGACACCAGTCTAATCTAATTGTTACAATGGCAAAACTGAAGTGATATCTGAAAGCTTATCTGGAATCAGGTAAACAAATCATACTACCGTACACATCTGAGTGCCGACTCCCGACGTAAATATATGAATGAAAGTGACGGCGTCCCCCTGACCTGCGCCAGACAGGACTTGACAGGCAACCAAAATAAATGACCACTGGCTGACGATTGCACAGTCATTGGCACCTCCCATAGCGCACGGTCTCTCTGCAGTCCTCATCACCCCGCATCATTCTTTGGCCGATCTTGGGCGTGAGTGAGTCATCGATGGACTTTACTCTCCGTCTGCGAACGCCTTTTTGTTGACGCATAGGTACAAATCACAATTTACTGCGAACATCAGCAGTTATGGTAGGCTACCTGATTAGGAGGAGATGGGGCGCGATACGGGAACAGGAAGTGATCTCTACCAATGTTTTAAATCAATAGATGTTGCTATTTTCTTTGCTTGGCCCACATTATTATCCAAAATGCTGTGCAGCGTTTCTGTAATAGCCCACACAAATGTTTAGTTGTAAACACAAATAATGCAAATAATGTAGCATACGAAATGCTTCACGTAGGCTCAAGTCCATGTACAAAATTATAGCTGGGCCTGTAATCTATAATTAGCCTATACTCTGGCGAACTCGTAGGCAGGGTTGTATAGGTCTATGACCATCTAAATAGACATTGTGGCGTGGGCTAATTAATCACGCCCTTAATGTCCAGATATTCGATATATTAGTCATCACTATTGGTTAACAACCAATATAATTAGAGATAACAAAACAGTGATCACATAAGCATTTCCAATTGAAAGTTGAGGTTAAGAGATTATAAAATAATTTTACAAATGTGAGCCAGTTCTAATTGTGTTTGTATGTTTCTTTAGATCTAGTATTGCGTATGTCGCAGTGACGCACGAGTCAGGTGGCGCCTCATATAATGGCAGGAGCTGTCCCTGGTGCTGAACACAGAATTCCTGCTCGCGCTCACACTGAGAAAGAGATGCTAAGTTCACTCACGACTATCAATTGAAACTATTTTGCAGAGGTAAGACTTTACACAGGGCCTACATCGAAGTTATTCTTGTTTTGAGAAAATTGAATTCAATTAGACTATTTTCTGTTCGTTTAATATGTTTGTCCATTTTAAAATCCGTTTAGCTTTGCAACCAACCTGACGCATTGCAAACAGGTATGCCGCAGTGAAGAGATACATAATCTGTTTTGTCTTAGACTAACTAAAGTTTATAATAGTTTTCGTTTTCAGAAATGTGCTGTTATTATGTAGGCTAAGCAGATAAGTAGCCTAAATTCAACAATAATTTGATTTCAAAACCAATTAATCCACTAGTTGGTTTATAAGTAGCCGTGTTCAATACCTGTATCCAAATTTAGGTGTATGATTATAAAGTTCCATTGCATTTTCTCAGTAGAGATTTCTTGTGTGTAGGTAGTTGTGTTTCGACAGCAGCCAGCATCAGCCGAAGGGTTACCCAGACAACTAGATTGTGACTCATTCCGGAAGGCAGCAATTTGAAAACGAATAAGATTTACAGGCGAGCTGAATACCCATGCTATTACTGCTCCGCAAACAATAATTTTGGCATTCAACAGATGAGATTTTAATTCTCTGGCTCATTGCATATCCCTATCACTGGTAAACTATAGCAATAGATCTGAAGCGTCAAACGGGAATAAAATGGCAGATCTGAAAATGAAAGGTTTAAGAATTTAAATGAGGATCATGAGAGCTGATCATTAAAAGCATTTAATCTGGCCTTATTAAAAGCAGGTCCATTGGAGTCATTTTATTTTAATATAAAATAATTTCTGGGTAACAGTTAAGTATTTTACTGGGATTATGTTAAATGAAAGAGCAATTTCTCCAGCATGAACTTTCACAGTATTATTCCAACCTCAGTGTGGAAATATATATAAAACACAAGAAAATCACGATTTGTACTGCACAGTCCTTTAACATATTCTTGTTTGAAAGGAATATGTACATAATGATCTGACCAGTGAAAAAAATCTTATCCTAAACCTAAAGGTCAGCATTGACACTTCTCTCCCTGTTGTGTCGGTCGTCTCCAGGCTTAAGACACCATGCCATCACTCCCCAAGCTCTCCTCGGTAGGGATGGCCTTCCTCTTCTCCCTGCTCCTCCTCTTCCTCCTGGGCTCTGGCAGTGTCCAGGGGACCTCTCTCAGAGAACACAGACTGAGAGGCAGTGAGCTGGACCCCCAACAAGTAGATGCCCCCTACCTCCCCAACAATGCAGACATGCTGAAGGCCTTGGAGTACATTGAGAGCCTCCGCCAGCGTACCGGGGGATGGGCGCCAGCCACCCAGGAGCAGGCTCCCCTCACCCCAGACTACGACACCACCAACATGGACACAGACTCAGAGAAACTCCGCTCCATGCTGAGGCTAGCCTCTCCTGCCCAGACCAGTCAGAGTAAGATCAGCCAGGACGAGGAGGATGAGGAAGAGGAGCGCAACAAGGAGGACAAGACCCAGGAGTGGCTGCAGGCAGTGCTGAGTACCCTCCAGCAGACCGAGAAGGGCCCCAAGCCAGCTCCTGTGAGGCCCAGTGTAGCCCGCCACACTCTGGGCAAAGGGCGGAGACCGGCAAAGGAGGAGAGCCAGTTGGGAGAGGGTGTGGCATATCCATGGTCACAGCAGCAGCGTGCCAGCCGGCCTCACAGGAAGTACCCACTGATGTTTGAAGACGAGGAGGACGGTGAGGAAGAAAGCAGAGCCCCAGGCCGCGAGAGCCCCTTCAAACGCACCAATGAGAACATGGAGGGGAAGTATACACCCCAGAACCTGGCCAACCTGCAGTCTGTATTTGAGGAACTGGGGAGGATAGCCAACGCCAAGGCTGGGCACAAACGCCAGACTGAGGATGATGAAGAGGAGGATGATGATGACATGTTTCGGGTGAGGAATCTGGCCTATGAGGATGTGATGGGGGGAGAGGACTGGGCGCCCTTAGAGGAGCAGGTGGAGACGGAGGACGAGGAGAGTGACAGGCAGGAGTTCCACAGAGGCTTGGAGGATGATGAAGAGGATGATGATAATGAACATGAGGAGGAGATTGATGAGGTCAAGCGATCAAGCCAGCCGGGTCCGGGAGAACATGACATCACCAAACTGGTCGACTACTACCACCTTCTGAAGGTGCTAGAGAAAACAGAGCAGGAGGAGTGGAAGAGAGAGATAGAAGAAGAGGAGGAGAGGGAAGAAAGGAGGGCAACTAAAACTCTGTACAGCAACAAGGTAGATCCACAGGCGATTTACCAGCTCATCCAAATCTCCCAGAAACTACAGATCCCACCAGAAGACCTGATGGACATGCTGAAGAGTGGGGAGATGACAAAACAGGACAGGACACCACTGAGGACACAAGCATATTCTCGGACACCCAACCATCTGGCCAGGGTAGAGGACAAACTAACTCAGATCTCCTCTAAGAAAAATAAGATCCCTCTAGAGACATTCTTCAACAGACAGCTGCCTGAGACCCAAACAAGCAACATCCCAGACGAAATAAACACAGAAGACATTCAAAAAATTCTCGGGCTGGGAAGTGTGGCAAATCAGAAGCAGAAACAGCATACAAGCCCGCCGTTAAGGTTTTATGCGCCAGCTGGAAGGCAGAAAGACATGTTCTCTGAGCCAAACGTCCCAGAGAAAGGAAAGGACGACTACGACGACACTGTCGACGAAGACGAGCTAGCGACGTATCTGGCTGCCCAGATGTTGGTGCAGTACCCACAGGCAGCAAACAAGGCAGACCAAAAAAAGCGTGCATCGCAGCCTCCCTCACAAGACGATCAGCTTGTGCTGGGAAAGTTCGAGCAGGCAGTACAGGACTACTTTGACCAAATGGACTCAGACAAAAGCCATCTTCAGAAAAGGCAGTCAGAACCCGAGGAGGACACGGGCGGTGCTCTGCAAACGCATGGCTTGGATGACGACACGCTGCTGAAAGTTCTAGGCTATCTGAGCCCAGAGACTGAAGAGGGCGATTATAAGGACCTTTATGCCAAAACTGTCAAAGGAATGTAGATGGGGGAGATGCAGCTACATATTATATAATTGTTTTGATGGAGAGGAATCATAAAGTATTTTGAAAAATAAATACATGCAATGGAGTTTAGTCTATTCAGTAGATTTATAACAGCTCATGCTTTAATAGCCAATTTCTACATGAACTTGATCTGATGTAGCTACAAGGGAGTGCCTATTGGTGGTTGTAACTGGGTGTGTGGCATAATATTCAATGTTTTTGATAGGCTAGATAAAACAACACACCACTTCATACTAGCCATATACAGCCGAATCAGCGCAGATACAGCCGAATCAGTGTTGGATTCTTCACATCCACTTGTGTTCTTCCTCGTAAATTATATTTCGTACATGTGTTCGGTAATGTGTGATGTATGAGATGAATAAAGCATTGACTTTATTTTTTCCTTACTGTGTAGTGTTTACTCATTTGGAACACACAGAGATTAACAAAGATGGTAAACAGGCTGCAGAATATCACATTCAAAACACCATCTGCCTCAATGTGTCAGCAACAACAATATGTAGCCTCGATCAATCAAACATCTTAGTTTGACAGGTAAGCTAGTAGCATATTGTAATACCTTTGGAGCTACAATAATGAGCAAACATGAAGTTGGGCATTTCAGACACACAGAATGAGATTCTATTTCTACGATTTTAGCACCATGGGTCAGCTCAGGTCGCAACGAACTAAGACGACAAATGTCTAAGCCTGGGGCAAGCAGGGTAGTCCTAGTCAATTCCAGCTATAAAACCAAGAGATATATTCTAATAAAGTAGCAATAATCAATTTTAAGAAGTTGGAAACATACCCTAACTAACATTTAAAAGACTATTCTGGAAACAAAACTACTTATTCAGACAGTACAACTTTAACGGTACTGTGAGAAGGCAACACTTTCCAAAATGTCCGTTAACTTAAGCCTTAGAACCCTCTGGCTAGAGCTTGACTACTGATAAATATTACAATAAGGCACTATGCTTGTGTAGGCAATGGCTACGTTAGCCAACATAGAATTAAAATAATAAATGTGACTTTCAAAATGGTAATGTTCTGATTACAATCCTTTGGATCAACTCAAAACAGAATTTAAAAAAATTGAAAATGCAGCTGCAATATGCTAAAATAACATTTATTTGCTTGAAAATCACATAAGGCAAAGTAGGCCTTTTATTTTTTACATGTATGATCCTATCAAATATAATGAAAAAATAACTTAAACCAATAACACATAAAAAAATTATCTCAAAGTAAAAAAAGTTAAACTGTGTTCTAAAAAAACCCTCCTAAATTCTAAAACTCCTAATGCATCTTCTAGAAAGTGGTTATTAACAGCAGACTATGTATGATGTCTGAATGGAAGAGTGTATGACACTTTAATCATTTAAATGTTGTGGCACTTATGGCAATTGAGGAAAGGATTCTTCAGTCTTAAGATTCGACTCACGTCCCTGTTATTGGTTCAGTAGGTCGGTTTACTCATATACTCCTCCATTGTCTGTTGAGAGAACAGAAGAAATATTTTAATATTTTGGCAAATGTGTCACACTTAAGTGATTGTGTGTGTGTGTGTCACCTCCTGTAGTGTCTCTGCCTCCTCCATAGCGATGCCCACAGCTGTCTTGGAGGTCTCCATGATCTCTCCTCCCATCAGGAACTCATCCAGGATGAAGTAGGCCTTCTCAAAGTTAAAGATGATGTCCAGCTCACACACCTGCAGCGCATATGCACATGTACACAGTTAAAGTTCATCGATGACTCACTCACGCCCAAGATCGACCAAGGAATGAGGCAGGGTTGTAGGGGACTGCAGAAAGAGATGGGAGGTGCCTATGATCGTCAGCCAGTGGACTTTTATTTTGGTGGCCTGTCAAGTCCTGTCTGTCGCTTGTCAGGGTGATGCAGTCACTTTCATTTATACATTTGTCAGGAGGCAGCACTCAGGATGAGTATGAATTGTGTACTATGGATCCTGATACACTTTCAGATGACTTCTGTTTTGCCATTGGAACAATTAGATTAAACTGGTGTCTCAGTTTGTCTGTATGCTTCTGATGATGTATTTGACTGGCTCATTTTACTTTTAGCACAAGCCTCCAGTTTTCATGTAATTCTCTAATAACCACACACACATGCACGAGCAGACACAACCATGTCTTACTATACTTGTGAGGACCATTAATTGATTCCCATTCAAAATCCTATTTTCCCTAACCCCCAACCCTAACCCTAACCCCTAATCCTGAAATTGCCTTTTTACAACTGAGGACCAGCAAAATGTCCTCACTTATCTGAATTTGTTTGTTTACTATTCTTGAGGGAACTAAAACGCACGCACACACATTCTGAAGTAGGCCATGTCAAAGTTAAAGATTATATCCAACCCACAGACCTGCAGCAGAGCAGACAGGGCGACAACAGCACATCAATGAGAAGAATTAGACACCATTAAGATAACATGTTGAAAATACTATAAGCACATTCAGTTTCTATTCACCAATTTAATATATTCTTTCCCTGTGTTATATTGAACATTGTCCCCCAAAGAGACCTTAACCTGCCAATGAATAGCCCTTGCATTGCCTGTACATAATGCTTACGTTTCCAAAGTATTTGTCCAGCAGCTCGACATATCGGTGCAGCACCTCCAAGGTCAACAGTTCATTGTCCTGGTCCTCCAGACCACAGCAGAAGTAGAGGCTGGCATACCTGCAAGGGGTCAGAGGTCAAGGAACAGGGTTATGTTTATATGCAAGGTAGTCACTTTACCATAGAGGTTAATGCTTAAGCCATATAGTGACTGTAAGAGTAGAACAATCTGCTCTTCTGTTATGTGTTTAACTTGTACACAGTGTACAAAACATTAAGAACACCTGCCCTTTCCATGATAGACTGACGAGGTAAATCCAGGTGAAAGATATGATCCCTTGTTGATATCACTTGTTAAATCCACTTCAATTAGTGTAGATGAAAATGGAGGAGACCGGTTAAAGAAGGATTTTTAAGCCTTGATACAATTGAGACATGGATTGTGTGTGTTCCATTCAGAGGGTGAATGGGCAAGACAAAAGATTTAAGTGCCTCTGAACAGGGTATGGTAGTAGGTGCCAGGCTCACCGGTTTGAGTGTCAAGAACTAGAACGCTGGGTTTTCACGCTCAACAGTTTCCTGTGTGTATCAAGAATGGTCCACCACCCAAAGTACTGACTTGAAAAACTGTATGGTTGAAAGAGATGGGGCAAAAGGAGTGGCTAATAAGTCTGGCTGTATATCTGACTAGCTTACTTACCACAAAGAGAAATTACAGTTGAAGTCGAAAGTTTACATACACCTTTGCCAAATACATTTGAACTCAGTTTCACAATTCCTGACATTTAATCCTAGAAAGAAATTCCCTGTCTTAGGTCAGTTAGGATCAGCACTTTATTTTAAGAATGTGAAATGTCAGAATAATAGTAGAGAGAATGATATATTTCAGCTTTTATTTCTTTCATCACATTCCCAGTGGGTCAGAAGTTTACATACACTCAATTAGTATTTGGTAGCATTGCCTTTAAATTGTTTAACTTGGGTGAAACATTTCAGGTAGCCTTACACATTAAGTTGTGTGAATTTTGGCCCATTCCTCCTGACAGAGCTGGTGTAACTGAGTCAGGTTTGTAGGACTCATTGCTCGCACACGCCTTTTCAGTTCTGCCCACACATGTTTTATAGGATTGAGGTCAGGGCTTTGTGATGGCCACTCCAATACCTTGACTTTGTTGTCCTTAAGCCATTTTGCCACAACTTTGGAAGTATGCTTGGGGTCAATGTCCATTTCGAAGACCCATTTGCGACCAAGCTTTAACTTTGATGTCTTGAGATGTTGCATCAATACATCCAGATACTTTTCCTACCTCATCTATTTTGTGAAGTGCACCAGTCCCTCCTGTAGCAAAGCACCCCCACAACATGATGCGGCCACCCCTGTGCTTCACGGTTGGGATGGTGTTCTTCGGCTTGCTTTACTATTGTTTGTGCAGATGAACGTGGTACCTTCAGGTGTTTGGAAATTGCTCCCAAGGATGAACTTGTGGAGGTCTATACTTTTTCTTCTGAAGTCTTGGCTGATTTCTTTAGATTGTCCCATGATGACAAGCAAAGAGGCACTGAGTTTGAAGGTAGGCCTTGAAATACATCCAAAGGTACACTGTCTCAAATGCTTCTAAAGCCATGACATCATTTTCTGGAATTTTCCAAGCTGTTTAAAGGCACAGTCAACTTAGTGTATGTAAACTTCTGACCCACTGGAATTGTGATACAGTGAATAAGTGAAATAATCTGTCTGTAAACAATTGGTGGAAAAATGACTTGTGTCATGCACAAAGTAGATGTCCTAACCGACTTGCCAAAACTAGTTTGTTAACAAGAAATTTGTGGAGTGGTTGAAAAACAAGTTAATGACTAACCTAAGTGTATGTAAACTTACGACTTCCAACTGTATGTGACTAAACTCAACAAAAATAAAGAAACTTTATTATGAAGCCAAGATCAATGTTTTTACAAATGGAAAAAAAACTTATGGGCAGAAAGACAAATTCAACTAATCTGAGCTAAGAGGAAAGTCTGTCCTCAGGCCTGGAGGGAAGCCAAAGTAATTCTGCTACCCAAAAGTGGTAAAGAGGCCTTTACTGGTTCTAACAGCAAACCTATAAGCTTGCTGCCAGCTCTTAGCAAACTGTTGGAATAAATTGTGTTTGACCAAATACAATTTCTCTGTAAACAAATTAACAACAGACTTTCAGTATGCTTATAGAGAAGGGCACTCAACATGTACTGCACTGACACAAATGACTGATGATTGGTTGAAAGAAATTGATAAGATAAGAAGATTGCGGGAGCTGTACTGAGATTTCAATGCAGCCTTTGATATTATTGAACATGACCTGTTGAAAAATACTTAAGCTCTATGGCTTTTCAACCTCTGCCATATTGTGTATTCAGAGCTAGCTATCTAATAGAACTCAAAGGGTTTTCTTTAATGGAAGCGTCTCCAATATCAAACATGTAAAGTGTGGTGAATTGCAGGGCAGCTCTCTAGGCCCTCTACTCTTTAATTTTTACCAATAATCTGCCACTGGCATTAAAACAAAGCATGTGTGTCCATGTATACTGATGATTCAACCATATATGCATCAGCAACCAAAGCTAATGAAGTCACTGAAACCCTTAGAGTTGCAGTCTGTTTTGGAATGGGTGGCCAGTAATAAACTGGTCGTGAACATCTCTAAAACTAAGAGCATTGTACTTGGTACAAATCATTCCTTAAGTGCTAGACCTCAGCTGAATCTGGCAATGAATGGTGTGGCTGTTGAAGTTGAGGAGACTAAATTACTTGCCGTTACCTTAGATTGTAAACTGTCATGGTCAAAACATATAGATTCAATGGATGCAAAGATAGGGAGAGGTCTAGCCGTAATAAAGAGATGCTCTGCTTTTTTGACACCACACTCCAAAAAGCAAGTTCTGCAGGCTCTAGTTTAGTCTAATCTTGATTCTTGTCCAGTCGTGTGGTCCAGTGCTGCAAGGAAAGACCTACTTAAGCTGCAGTTGGCCCAGAATAGAGCAGCATGTTTTGCTCTTAATTGTAATCAGACAGCTGATATAAATACTATGCATGCCAGTCTCTCTTGGCTAAGAGTTGGAGAAACTGACTGCATCACTTCTTTTTATAAGAAACAATGTGTTGAAAATCCCAAATTGTTTGCATAGTCAACTTACACACTACGCCGACACATACACTTATCCCACCAGACATGCCACCAGGGGTCTTTTCATAATCCCCAAATCCAGAACAAATTCAAGAAAACATACAGTATTATATAGAGCCCTACTGCATGGAACTTCCTTCCACCTCATATTGCTCAAATAAAACAGCCGTTCTTGTCTAATGAAGTTCTGTATTATTGTGTCATGTTTTGTGTGGACCCCAGGAAGAGTAGCTGCTGCTTTTGCAACAGATAATGGGGATCCTAATAAAATACATCCACTTGACACAAATGTGGGAAGCATTGAAGTCAACATGGGCCAGCATCCCTGTGGAACACTTAAGACGCCTTGTAGAGTCACCTTGTATAGTAAATATTATGAAGGTTTTGTACACTCAGTGTATATTTAACTTGTGCGTGTGCACACGTATGTTTGTTTTAGTGGGTAAGGGGGAAGGAGTTTAAGGGGGTTAAACATTAACCACTAATAAAAGGGCCAAGGATGGTTCCAGTCTACCCCCTTCCGCTCTCATCCCTCCCCCATCTATCCCTCCACACCCTTACAGTACACAAGCACCATAGTCTGTTCCAGCCCAGAGAATAGTGAGAGGGGGGAAAACACAGACAGCAATAGGGCACAACAGAGAAACAGACAAAAGGAAAGACCGAAGTAAAAAAAGAAAAAATAGGAAAACAAGGGGGTAGAAGAGAAAAAGATTGAAGGTAAAGTTCAGACAGATCCAGCCCCAAACAGAGATTCTACTTCCTCAGTCACCTCTTGTACACAATCTTGAGGTCCCTCCAGTGGAGGAAGTTACAGGAGCGGGGAGGGCGAGCCAGCACCATCAGAGTCATTTCCCTGATCACCTTCTTTTTCTCTCTCTCAGTCACCGGAGTGAACCACTTCTGTAGTCGCAGCTTCCCCTGCCGGCTGAACAGCAGCAGGAACCGCATCTGTGAGGAGAGGGGGCAGGAAGTTGACCCGCTTGGACCCAAATCATAGAAATAGAATGACTAGAATGGGTATTATTGCAGGCAACAGATGGTAGCAGAATCGTTCCTCTTAGTCATTAGGTTCTCTGGTGTCACTCAGGTCAAACCATGTTGTTAACGCCTAGTTAAATCAGTAACGGCAGTAATACGTATTCACATACACAGAAATACTCTGATACATAGTATGCTCATGTTACACACAAATGGACATATTCATGAAGGCTACTCACTCACACACACACACTTTGAACACACCCCACAATTACACACTCATTAGGCCTAGATGTGTTACAATCCAAACCACAATTCAAACACTTCTAACTAATGAGTGTTTTTTGTGCAAGACAAACAATATTGCACAATTCTCCACGGTCAGCCTTATAAATGGCCAGTTTAAACAAAAATGTAACTTACACGACTTTCAAGACGTTCTACTATAAAAACAATACATTTTGCAACAACCCATTGATAAAACAGCTTCTTATGCAAGACAGAAGGCACAACTGTTCCAAGTGGGAGAGGTGGTTTCAGTGGTGCCAGACAGCAACGATTCTTTAGGCCACTGTAGCCTCCGGGTAAACAGGTTCAGGAGACAAGGCTCAAGTGCAACGTCCAGCCAAAGGAACTACGTGTGCTGAAGCGCCATACACCACACAGTCACAGTTACAGTAGGTTACTCACCTTTTGGACAGGTACATGTTCACAGTTACAGTAGGCTACTCACCCTTCGGAGAGGAGCATGTTCGAAAGAGAGCATTTACTTGCCCTGTAAAATATGTAAAAACTTGAACATGGAACCAAAAGCCAAAATTTTACTCACCATCGTGAAGCTGCAATGTGAGGCTAAGGCCGACACTTGACGAAAAATATGTTATCTAAATTCTTGCGTTAAACCTATTCACATGGCCGAGGCATCGTCAACCTTCCCACAATGCTGTAGGTTAAATTGCGAAACCACACCTTATCTAGACTGTGTCGCGCCCCGTTTTTTGCTTTGCTTGGTGGAGATTGGTTCACACCTGTCACTGGAGCTTTCCTGGGAAAGGTGAATTGTAGTGTACTGTACACTCTGGTTTAGGATAAAATATAGAAACCATCCTGCTTGTCAAACCAAACGATGTGTTTGTGTATTCTTTCTTTTCCAGACATATTGCGTGTTATTTTAGCTTTTTCTATTGTAGCCTACATGCCTATAAAAACCGACAATAGCCTAATTTCCCCCAGAAGTGTTATCAGTAATTCCCTGATAAAATGTTCTTCTGTTACTGAAATATGCAGTTGTTGAAATAAATTGAATTTACATTTGAAATGCTGTGCAAGCAAATCCTTAATTTGCCAGGTAAGCGGATTGAAGATTCAGTAGGAAATATATTTTATTTAATTCATTCAAGCCTATAGACATCAAGGACAGTGTCGAGCTGACACCAGTTGACACTGAATTTCATTGTGTTTCAGTTATTGTTCCCTACTCGCCGCTGGGTGGCCGAAGGTGTCATCCAATGTAAATTCAAACACGTGGGTTTGGCCCAAGTTAAAACCGGAGGAGAGAGTGCAAAATAGACGACGGGAAGAGAGGATTCCATGGGTAATACAACGATGTCTCTTTATCGCAACTCCGCTTGGTTTCTGAAAGGAATGACTGAATTCACCAGGTAAGATTTGCTCTGCTATGGTGTGTCTGTCATCATCATCTTTAATGCTTTTATATTTACTCTGGAGAACAGTAGGCAACTGATCACCTTTTGGGTCTATACGCACACATTTGTTATGGTTGATTCAGGTTCTTTCATGGAATCAAATCCCTGGCTACAAATGTCACAAATATAAACTAAATTAATAAAATGTATGAAACTGAATAATACAAAAGACATCTTTCCTATTTCCAGAACAACATGTATATTCTCTCTCTCTCTTTGTTTGTATGTGTGTTCATCCTTTGGCATGATAGTATTCAATTAATCACAGTGAACATCACAGTGTTTCAGATATATTCTAGATTTTCTTTCACTGTCATTGATTTAAGAATCAGGATAGGCAAAACTGATCCAAGATCTTCAAAATAGGGCCTGGGTCTTTACTGCTGTGTGGTGTCAAAACCGCTAAATGGACAAAACTGTTGAACTGTTTACTTTTTGCTATCATAGTACTAAATAAATTGGGTCATCAATGCTTACTACAAAGCTTGCAATCTTATTTGGAAATCCACCAGCTCAAGTCAAGGCCATCATGTGGAACTGTTGATAAATGGCTTACCAATAGCATTAGACCACACACTGCCTTTCCTCATTCTAAAACAAAGCAATCAAATCCAACTGAAGAGGTGCCTTTGTCGTTTATTCAGCACTTCCTTTGTTCAATGTTGTGTTTTCTTGCAGAGACCAACCAGTCTCCCTGACCCTGGACTCCACTAGTGTTTACTCTGCATGACACCACCAAACAGAGCATGCATTTAGCCCCAAACAATCCCTAAGCACGGCACCGCCTTGCTCCCTTAATCCCCCATTGGGAACAATGGCTGCCATTGAACCCCTTGATGCGGCACACAGGCCGCTGTCGGTGTCACCAGGAGTGGCCTCAGAACCACCTCCTCTCTCCTTCTCACATTACCTAAGAGATGATTCTATTTGTTAGACCTTTGTCTTGCTGACTGAATATCTAAACTGTTTGGAATTTGTTCCATTTTAGGTTCGGAGCGGGGGGACAGCATCTATCTGACCCCAGGACATCTATGTGCACTGGCACTGACCTACTTTCTTCTAATCTGTTTTCAATCAATCATTCAATCAATTATTTCAAGTCGAAAAGGGTGTATTGTTACTGAGCTCCTCAGTCCCCCTCTACCACCCTGTTGATGGAGCAGTGGATGGATATCCTCCACCTAACCGCTGTCTGTCTAACTGTGTGTGTTGCAGGAGTGCGTTCCTCTCTGCCGCCAAACACTTTGTGGAAAAGGACCTGGAGGTGTCCATGGCAGGCAGGGTCTTCATGATCACCGGAGCCAACAGTGGCATAGGGAGAGCTACAGCCATGGCCATCGCCAAGAGAGGTACGGTGTTTGTCTGTAGAGTAGAGAGAGAGAGTGTGTGTGCATGTGTCTTTGGAGGAAGAGAATCATCACGTTTCACCGCACTGAATACACCGCTGGTTCAGCCACTCTTGCTCTACTGTTATCCCCCCATCCCCTCTACAGGTGGTACGGTCCACATGGTGTGCAGGAACAAGGACAAAGCTGAGGAGGCCAGGGCTGACATTGTCAAGGAGTCAGGAAATAAAGTGAATGAGTTTGGGCCTCTCTCTCACCTTCAAAATGTTTGTGTGGTGGACTTTTTACACTGTTTGGATATTATAAACCAGAGTGTAATAATCATGTAATTTCAGGAAATATATGTCCACATTCTGGACCTGTCGGAGACACGGAAGGTTTGGGAGTTTGCAGAGGCCTTCAAGAGGAAGTACAAAGCCTTGAATGTACTGGTAAGTGATGAACATATGTTTGAATCAAAGTGATAAACCTGTAACATATATATTTCTCTCCCTCTAGTCATCACCCTGCCTTTCATCATCATCCTCTCTGTCTCTCTCTCTGTCTCTCGCTCTCTCTGTCTCTCATCTTTCCCATAATGTTGGGCTTCTTCCCATGTTTGATGTATTATTACATGTGTACAGTATTCATAATGTATGATTATTTATTGACTGATTGATGTGAACAGATAAATAATGCAGGCTGCATCATGAGTGAGAGGGATGTGAATGCTGAGGGGCTGGAGAAGAGCTTTGCCAGTAACGTCATGGGTGAGTCAATGAGAGAGGTGAATGTGAATACTTCAGTCTCAATACCCTTTGAAAGACACACATCTCTCTCTATCCCTAGGTGTGTACATCCTGACCAAGGGCCTGATTCCTTTACTGGAGAAGAGTGCAGAGCCCAGAGTGGTGAGTTTGAAACCCACATCCCACTGGCAACACCACTGGTGGTTATTCTCTTAGATGTCATTTTACTATATCCTTCTCCTCAGATCACAGTTTCATCTGGAGGGATGCTGGTCCAGAAGCTGAGGACAGGGAACCTGCAGACAGAAATAGGTCGCTATGACGGGACCATGGTCTACGCACAGCACAAGGTCAGGGGTGCAGGAGAGCAGGGGCGGGGGAGAAGGAGAGCGGGAGGGCGGGGGAGCGGGAAGGCGGGGGAGCGGGAGGGCCGGAGAGCGGGGGAGCAGGGCCTCCCACATCACATTTTGTTGCGTCAGACATCAAATCAAATGTTATTTGTTACATGCGCCAAATAAAAAAGATGTAGACCTTACCCTGAAATGCTTAGTTAAGAAAATAAGAGTTAAGAAAAAAATGGTAACACAATAGAATAACAATAATGAGGATATATACAGGGGGTACCGGTACCGAGTCAATATGTGGGGTTACAGGTTAGTCGAGGTAATATGTACAGTGGGGCAAAAAAGTATTTAGTCAGCCACCAATTGTGCAAGTTCTCCAACTTAAAAAGATGAGAGAGGCCTGTAATTTTCATCATAGGTACACTTCAACTATGACAGACGAAATGAGAAAAAGAAATCCAGAAAATCACATTGTAGGATTTTAAATTTATTTGCAAATTATGGTGGAAAATAAGTATTTGGTCAATAACAAAAGTTTATCTCAATACTTTGTTATATACCCTTTGTTGGCAATGACAGAGGTCAAACGTTTTCTGTAAGTCTTCACAAGGTTTTCACACACTGTTGCTGGTATTTTGGCCCATTCCTCGATGCAGATCTCCTCTGGCTAGGCCACTCCAGGACCTTGAAATGCTTCTTACGAAGCCACTCCTTCGTTGCCCGGGCGGTGTGTTTGGGATCATTGTCATGCTGAAAGACCCAGCCACGTTTCATCTTCAATGCCCTTGCTGATGGAAGGAGGTTTTCACTCAAAATCTCACGATACATGGCCCCATTCATTCTTTCCTTTACACGGATCAGTCATCCTGGTCCCTTTGCAGAAAAACAGCCCCAAAGCATGATGTTTCAACCCCCATGCTTCACAGTAGGTATGGTGTTCTTTGGATGCAACTCAGCAAACACGACGAGTTGAGTTTTTACCAAAAAGTTATATTTTGGTTTCATCTGACCATATGACATTCTCCCAATCCTCATCTGGATCATCCAAATGCTCTCTAGCAAACTTCAGACGGGCCTGAACATGTACTGGCTTAAGCAGGGGGACACGTCTGGCACTGCAGGATTTGAGTCCCTGGCGGCGTAGTGTGTTACTGATGGTAGGCTTTGTTACTTTGGTCCCAGCTCTCTGCAGGTCATTCACTAGGTCCCCCCATGTGGTTCTCACCGTTCTTGTGATCATTTTGACCCCACGGGGTGAGATCTTGCGTGGAGCCCCAGATCGAGGAAGATTATCAGTGGTCTTGTATGTCTTCCATTTCCTAATAATTGCTCCACAGTTGATTTCTTCAAACCAAGCTGCTTACCTATTGCAGATTCAGTCTTCCCAACCTGGTGCAGGTCTACAATTTGGTTTCTGGTGTCCTTTGACAGCTCTTTGGTCTTGGCCATAGTGGAGTTTGGAGTGTGACTGTTTGAAGTTGTGGACAGGTGTCTTTTATACTGATAACAAGTTCAAACAGGTGCCATTAATACAGGTAATGAGTGGAGGACAGAGGAGCCTCTTAAAGAAGAAGTTACAGGTCTGTGAGAGCCAGAAATCTTGCTTGTTTGTGACCAAATACTTATTTTCCACCATAATTTGCAAATAAATTCATTAAAAATCCTACAATGTGGATTTTTTTCCCTCGTTTTATCTGTCATAGTTGAAGTGTACCTATGATGAAAATTACAGGCCTCTCTCATCTTTTTAAGTGAGAGAACTTGCACAATTGGTGGCTGACTAAATACTTTTTTGCCCCACTGTACATGTAGTTAAGGGTAAAGTGACTATGCATAGATAATAAACAGCGAGTAGCTGTTTGGCAGGAGGAAGCTTGGCCCCAGTGATCCATACAAGGTTGGAGACGATTCCATTAAATGCATGATGTGTGGTCTCTTGCTGGTCTGTGCTTGTGTGACATGGTCTAGGTCAGATTTTAATGTTGCGTTTGAGATTTGTGTTTGAACTGGTCCCAGCTGCTGGTGTGTGTGTATGTATTGTGTGTGTTTCAGAGGCAACAGGTGGTGATGACAGAGCAGTGGGCCAAGACCCATAGCAACGTCCACTTCTCAGTGATGCACCCTGGCTGGGTGGACACGCCGGGTACTGTATCAATACACCACAGCTACATAATCACCAGCAGCAAACAGATTTGGTAGTATGACAACATTGTAAACACATATCCACATTTGGAGGTTGACATTTACTATTGAGATGTACTATTTCAATACATAATTCCAATGCTGTTTTAATACTGTCTAAAACAGTTGTAAACATAATACACTAAGATAACTGTGCTACTGACCCATCTCTCTGTGGTGTTGTAGCGGTGGCCAATGCCATGCCTGACTTCCACCAGTCTATGAAGGACAGTCTGCGGACCCCGGAGCAAGGGGCTGACACCGCGGTGTGGTTGGCCATCTCAGAGGCCGCCGCCACCAAGCCCAGCGGAAGCTTCTTCCAGGGTAGGCAAAAAGAGACACAGAAAACACAAGTCATCCATTAAATTAAGTATCACAAACAAAGTGAAGCATTGTCTGAAGAATGGGATTTCTCCCATTTGTTTAGCAATTACAGGTAGCAATTTAATATGTGTATGTGTTATATGGTAAAGTATCTGAGGTCATGACCAGAAGAGAGAGAGTGAGAGAGAAAGCTACAGTAAAACAGCAAAGTGAGGTCTAGCGTAGTGTCATGGGTGAACTGTCAGATCCACACACACACTCTCTCTCCTCACAACCCGTTCTCAATCTGTGCTTCTGGAGAAAACAAGAGCTCTTTAAAACAGCCAGGCTTCTCGGAACAGTGGACCTCAGTCAGAATTGGAGAAGAGAGAGATCGAAGGAGAGGGGAAGGGGAGAGAGAAGAATAGTGACACAGAGAGAGAAAGAGATGAGAGGATATTTGGAGCGTATGGTAGGGGTTTAGAGAGAGGGGAAGAAGGAGAGAAAGAAGATGAGTGCTGTCTGAATGCAGTGTTTGTCTGTGTGGGTGGGACTGAGGGCATGAGAGGATGGGAGAGGTTGGAGATAGCGGGCGGTGGGTTGGGCTGGGTTTCTGGCATTGGTCCACTGCAGCTGGAGCTCTCGGTACCAGATACTGCCAGAGAGTACAGTGGAACCCCCCTCTGACCTACGCCCTCTCCCTCCAATGCGGCGACCTCAGTGACCTTAACCCAGCACAGCGGGATAGAAAAGAAACACTTGAATAGAGTCACTAACACAGACACCTCCTCTCATCTCTGTGCCTGCGTTTACACAATACATGTCAGGGGATCTGGGGTCAACAGCTAGGCCTACGTTTTGGTTGAACTGTATTTTCTAGCTAACTTCATTGACACGGCTATAGGATGGATCAATCACAATGTGAATAGTAAATGCTTATCTTTTAACCAACCAGGTTGTAAAACAGATTGTATTGTGTGTGTGTCAGATCGGAGGATGGTGTCGGCCCACCTGCCCCTGGCCTGGACCCACAGTTCCCAGTTGGAGCAGCAGAAGTTCATGAGTGTGATGGAGGATCTGGCCAAGAACTTCCAGCCCCACTGAGACCACTACCACACACAAGTACCATACCAGTACTACAGTACACACTGGAACCAGTGCCGTATACTGGGAACCAGTTCAGCATAGCTAACAGTCTACACATACCTGTCAGGGAGGAGATTGGGGGTCCTACTATATTTGATTTGCACTACTTTAACAGTTTAGATATTTATTGAACTCTAACACTTTTTAAATATATAACCTCTAAATGGCTTAAAACACGTAATATTCTAAGCTAAAAACTTGTGCACTGAGTGCTAAAACAGAACAATGTTTGATGGTGATTATGCTGATTTGGGGTTCCCTGAAAAGGGTTCTTTAACTTGTAGCCTTTGAGCTGCTGATAGGGAAAGCACTTTTCAGTTCTTTATACATTTAACCCAACAAACACAGTACGTTGTTTTTCTACCACTTCAAGCAGTGACTCAATGGAAGCTGTCAATCAGATGGGAATCTGATGTGACCAAAGTCACTCCCTTATCCATCCACCAATCACATCACAGCCTGTTGCTATGGGCCCAGCCTAACAACACAGAGTTGGTTGGTTTGCTCTGCTTTGAAAATGTTCAAACTAATTTACCCAAGTGCTTCTTCAGTATTACAACCTCATGAAGTTGTCTGTTGATCCATGAAAAGTCTACAGCGCGTGTGTACATAACTGATTAAATGCATTGGTGTGCATTAACAAAATGACATCAGGAGGAGGGCAAAACTACAGAGCAGGATTTATGAGTTAGCCAGCTAACTTTGATTAACAACCAGAAACAACAATTAAATGGTAAACTTAGATATGTGATTTTGGTTGTTGAGTCAATTAGACCATCCCCATTTCTTGCTCATCTACAAAATAATATGAATATTTTGGCAAGTTAGCTGGTTAAATCATTGATCTTGCATTGTAATAGACCCCTCTGGGTGGTTATACTGAGCCCAGACATGAAGAGACCTCTCACTATCAGCAGGTAGATGGAGCTTTTACCTATTCAGACCAGCGCTATACCTGACATGGCCAATACAGCTAAGATATATTTCTGTAACACTTGATGTTTAAGGGGCACTTAAACACTGAGGAAGTAATGAGATATATATATATGCGTATTGATGAGGCAGTCATGTATTTTGTGATTTCATCCTTAAATAAAATACACTGATGTAAAACCCAGCTGATGTGAAGTATTTTCTGAGTGTTACTATATTGTAGATGGGGGAGGCATCCAACACAAGAGTTATAGACTTAATAACAGGTCTGAATGAATATCTTTATTAAGCTTTAATTTATTTCCTCACCGTGACAGAACAGAGTGCCACAGGGAGACTAAAGTCAGTACTGTCAACATTATCAACAGGAGTTTCTCTTTAAAAATACAATTATTAGAGATATACAACAACGTCAGAACAAGATTATTTTACAAGCAGTATGACATGATAAAATGACAAACAGCAACAAAGAGGTTAACAGAGTAGTAGAGAATGTATTCTGTAGAATTCAGAGGTGGCTGGTGGGAGGAGCTACAGGATGAAGGGTTCAATGCAATGGCTGGAATGGCATAAACAAAGAAATGGAAATCACGATACGACTCCATTCATCCCTTGAACCTGTCCTCCTATAGCTCCTCCCACTAGCCTCCTCTGCTAAACCTCCAGTTTGAGATCTTACTATTTTATACATGTGTGAAAATGTGGATGGAGTTTAGTCAAATTACATAAGAACCAGTAAAACTAATACGTGTAAAAATTATATAAATTCTTCTTCATGAGATCGACCCCATAAAACGGACCTATACTTCATTACAAACCAACATACCTAGAGAATTGTATTGATCACAATTGTGGTGGGAACAATCATTTGTGGAGGGAATCACAAATGTTAGCCTCGAAATTAGTGGCTCTCGATTACTCAAAGAAATTGATCTAGTTGTAATTCATCTATAGTTGGGAACAGAAATCACTGGGACTCCAGTTAACTGTCCCTGGTATCCTCTTACAGAGCACCAGATTTCTTTTGATATAACACAATTTTTGAAAAGCTGATCTTGAGCCTTGATTGTACTGTAGCAAAAGTGTTCCCCAAGAACACTGCACATTCCGGATGACTGTACTTTACATTTAGCAGACGGTCTTATCCAGAGCAACTTACAGGAGCAATTAGGGTTATATGCTTTGCTCAAGGGCACAACGACAGATTGTTCACTTAGTCAGATCAGGGATTCGAACCAGCAACCTTCCGGTTACTGGCCCAACGCTCTTAACCGCTAGGCTACCTGAAGCTTCTGTGACCCCGCCATGTCCCTCGTTTCTGACAACATTGCAAGCACATCTGTGAAAGATTTCTCAGTGACATCAAAACATCACATGGCCACATCATCCTGTCTGTGTGACCTCACCACCATCCTTTACATGAAGTAAACAACAAGAAACAATCATAAACAACAATACAGTAGGTGATCAAAACTGGAATGGGACTACATTTGAAAATCGTTACTCCCACGTCATGTTCAGTTTTACCTTAAGGCAAGCGTTAGTCTAACCTAGCACAAATTAGCCAAATATCTACCAGTTTAAGGACATTATGCAACTCTTTTTTTAATGCACAGCCCATCTGCTCTCTAAACCACAAATTAGTGCATTTAAGTGCAGTGGAGAACCTTACGGGGCTCTGGAAACAAAACAGAGCAGGAGAGCGACAGACAAGAGGAACTAGTAAATAGTGTTGAATGCTTAGTATCATGGGTGAGTGTTGAGAGAAAAATGCAGCTATGCTACAGAGTAGTGTGTGTAAAAAAAGTCATGAGAGCTTTGAAGGTTCTAGAAGGCTTGGTCCATCCCTCTCTCTTAAGGCCTTAAAGGAAACGCAAGCAGCTTCTAATTTTACCCACAATCCCACAGTGAGAGATGAAACAGCGTAAAACATCAGTGCATGGGAACTTTAGCGCTACATTGACTTTTATACAGTACAATTTCAGTACCTAAGTGCCTGTCTAAAGAGAACAAAAGCCAAATAAAAACCTCTTGTTCAAAACCTTACACCGTTTTTCATTATACGCAAATTCATCTTAACTTATCGCAAAGGCAACAGAGTATGGGGTCTTGGTTATCAGGACTAGAAGTGATATCTGTACAGTTGTGTAAATTGATGAGATGTTTTAAGTGTCTGAGACGAAGTTGGACAAGGTCTGTGGGAGAACAGCTGTGGCTACAGCTCGGCCAGGGTTGCCATGGTGACGGCACATACAGCCATGCCCTCTAATGACTCTTCCATCATCTCCTCCTCCTGAGACAAACGAGTGAGTTTAAGGCCAACTAGTGAAGAGAAAGAGGGAAAGAACAACTAGCGAGGAAAGAGAGAAACTGACCTCATGATCAGTGAGGGATATAGAGCGATAAGCACACTGCATCTCATACTGTACAAACTATGCATATGGGTATACAAAAGCTGTGTTGTCATGGTTAGCATTTGCAATATTTAAAATGTAGAAAGTTGAAGTAAGCAGCCAATAGGAGAGCCCTGTGTGTGTCTGTTGGGCAGGGCTTTGTGGATTATCGGGTCTAGCAGTCCAATGTTACAGTGCAAGAGGAATTAGAGCTGACCCACTATGTCAAAGAAACCAGACAGAGGTGTAACATACGTAAACACAAACACTGCTCCTTCCATTCACACATTAGAACATAACATTGTGCTTGGCACTCCGCTGAACGGGTACACACTGGAAGTTAGACCTGAGACACATTTGACACTCAACTTCTCACGTACAAAACTGACACCAAATCAAGCGAAGGGTTAATAACACTAGTACCCACCCATTTACACAACACACACACAAACACACACACACACACACACGTATCTTCATACAAACATCCAGTGGGAGATGAGAGAACAGAAGCAGCCGGACAGATGAGGAGACAGAAAGATGAGGAGACAGAGGAGGTCCCAATGACAGAGACACCTGTCAGTAGAGTAGAGGACAGAGTTTGAGGGCCGATGGCGGGGTTAATCAACGTGGGGAGAAGCCTGTTGCTATGCTACAGCCAACCACTTGCGTCATGTCCCATATCTGTGGAAAGAAAGGGCCAATTAGGAATTCAGTAAAGTCAGATGAATATGTAAAGATGACAGTCATAAGCATAGAAAGTAGATACGCATTGACGTAAAATGTAAACAACCAACACCTCAACATTTTGGAGACAGGTTATTGACATGTCAGTGCTACTGTAGCAAGCAAAATCGTGTAGAGCCGATTGCTAACTAACTGCAAACAATTTTAGCTGACTAGCTAATAATCTTGGCTAACTTTGGGGCGAAACAATTCACTTACTTACTGTTAAATTAGCCACTGTAAATCTCTTTGCTAGCAAAGGCGATGCTGTCTCCAAAACTGCAAGTTCTCCAGTAATGTTAACTTTGATGTTCTAGAACGTTTCCGCTTTCCAAGCATATTAAAAACATTTAGTAGTATTGAGTCTAATACCCACTCATCAGGGACTGTATCTGGCCACTAGTGACTGATCAAGGCTGATAGTATGTCTGACCTTGACGACACGGTCACTGCCACAGGTCACCATCAGGCCTCTGGAAGGGTCCATGTCCATAAACGCTATGTTGTGCTTCCCCTCATGGAACGTTGCTAACGCAGTGCGACTGGAAAACGAGACAAAGTGGTACGTGAGGACATGAGGGGGTGGGATGAAGAAGACAAATGTAAATCTGAGTCACATTTTTATTATACTCCATTACAGTATTATTATAGTGACATTACATTTAAGTCATTTAGCAGACACTTTTATCCAGAGCGACTTAGATTGTTTTGAGATGTTTGATCACAATTATGTTCTATTACTAGACGATCATACTCACTCCTCGTCCTTGACAGTGTCGTAGCAGGTGTCACACACTCGCACCTGGAACTCAAAGCCCATCACAGGGTATGTAGTGCTCTTGGAACTACACTTCCCACACACCGCTTTGCCACACTTCCTGCAGTGGTGCTAAAACAGGGAACACGAGGGTTAGCCAAGGGTCAAATAATAAAGACTGATCACTCCTAGTTCCTGTATTTCTATGCACCTATATTTCTATCACTACTATTACAATACAGTCACAAGGATATTTGTATTACAGTAATGGCTACATTACAGTAACGGCTACACCAGGGGCTGCCTGCCCTCTCACCTGCCGAAGCCCAATGGTCTTAGAGTCCCACATCAGCATTAGCCAAGGGTCAAAGAAAATGGACTGATCACTCCTAGTTCCTATACTTCTACCATTACTAGTATACAGTTACAAGGCAATTCTTACAACAGCAATGGCTATGTCAGAGCCTTGTATATATTCTCAATACAAGGCTCTGGACTATACCAGAGGCTGCCTGCCCTCTCACCTGCCTAAGTCCAATGGTCTTTGAGTCCCACATCTGTTTGACGTTCCAGAAAAAAGGCTGCTCACACTTCTGACATGAGTCACTGTCCAACCACTGAGGAGCCTGTAGAGAGTCAAGCAGGAAGAGAGAGTTAGAGTAGAGGGGGAGTGATGTTACTTTGTAGCAATGTTCAACTTTCAACACCAAAGGGCAGTAGTGAGTTGGCGTCGCTCCTAAACCAAGGAGAGCTCCTAAACCTGTGAGTTCAGCAGCATCTAAGGCAGGGGTGGGAAAACTAAGGCATGTTTTTTGTTTTATTTGGTGCCAAAAGGTTTGCCCACCCCTGCTTTTTAAGGAGAGGAGGAGGTGAAGTGAGGCATTGAGATGTATTCCTGGCTCCTGATATACAGTGCATTCTGAAAGTTTTCAGACCCCTTTACTTTTTCCCGCATTGTTACGTTACAGCCTTATTCTAAAATTGATAAAATCGTTTTTTCCCCTTCATCAATCTACACACAATACCGCATAATGACAAAGCACATGTTTTTTTTATAGAAAATAAAAAACAGAAATACCTTATTTACATAAGGATTCAGACCCTTTGCTGTGAGACTCGAAATTGAGCTCAGGTGCATCCTGTTTCCATTGATAATCCTTGAAATGTTACTACAACTTGATTGGAGCCCACCTGTGGTAAATTGAATGGGCATGATTTGGAAAGGCACACACCTGTCTATATAAAGGTCCCACAGTTGACAGTTCATGCCAGAGCAAAAACCAAGCCACGAGGTCGAAGGAATTGTCCGTAGACCTCCGAGACAGGATTGTGTCGAGGCACAGATCTGGGGAAGGGTACCAAAAAAAAATATCCAGTACTGAAGTACCCCAAGAACAGTGGCCTCCATCACTCTTAAATGGAAGATGTTTGGAACCACCAAGACTCTTCTTAGAGCTGACCGCCCGGCCAAACTGAGCAATCGGGGATAAGGGCCTTGGTCAGGGAGGTGACCAAGAAACCGAAGGTCACTCCGAAAGAGCACCAGAATTCCTCTGTGGAGATGGGAGAACCTTCCAGAAGGACAACCATCTCTGCAGCACTCCACCAATCAGGCCTTTATGGTAGTGGTCAGACAGAAGCTAATCCTCAGTAAAAGGCACATGACAGCCTGCTTGGAGTTCAGACCATGATCTGGTCTGATGAAACCAAGATTAAACTAGTTGGCCTGAATGCCTGCCACCATCCCTATGGAGAAGTGTGGTGTTGGCAGGGACTGGGAGACTAGTCAGGATCAAGGGAAAGATGAACGGAGTACAGAGAGATCCTTGATGAAAACCTGCTCCAGAATGCTCAGGACCTCAGACTGGAGCGAAGGTTCACCTTCCAACGACCCAAAGCACACAGCCTTGACAACGCAGGAGTTTCTTCGGGATAAGTCTCTGAATGTCCTTGAGTGGCCCAGCCAGAGCCCCGGACTTGAACCCGACCTGAAAATAGCTGTGCAGCGACACTCCCCATCCAACCTGACAAAGCTTGAGATGATCTGCAGAGAAGAATGGGAGAAACTCCCCAAATACAGGTGTGCCCAAGCTTGTAGCGCCATACCCAAGAAGACTCAAGGCTGTAGTCACCAAAGGTGCTTCAACAAAGTACTGAGTAAAGAGTCTGAATACTTACGTAAATGTGATATTTCAGTTTTGTATTTATAATCAATTCGCAAACACATCTAGAAACCTGTTTTTCCTTTGTCATTATGGGGTATTGTGTTTAGATTGATGAGGGGGAAAAAAATGTTCAATCAATTTTAGAATAAGGCAGTAACTTAACAAAATGTGGAAAAAGTCAGAGGGTCTGAATACTTTCCAAATGCACTCTACCTACCTCTTCTCTGGGTGTGTCCATGTTCCACACTGTGACGCCCGCCATCTGCAGAACAGGACACCAGCTGTCTGGTCAGCTGCAGGTATCGCACCGCCTGCACTCGTTCACTGGAGATGGAGAGGAAGAGAGAGAGAGAGGAACAGAGAGAGCGAGAAAGAGAGGGGTGAGGGAAAAAAGGAGGAAAAATGTCGAAAATAGAGTGATCTTCCAAAGAATTCCAGACATAAATTGGTCTGATAGTTACTTGAACCCGCCATCTGAGGAGCTCACCGATGGTAAAACATCAAAATAAAACATTAGGAAGTGAACAGCTCCCTGCGACAACTGGTACTGACCTACAGAGCCCTGCTACAGACAAGCATATGCACTGGCTGACACACACACACACACACTCCTTCTTACTGGTGTCCCTGGAGCAGTAGTGTGCGTCCCTTGCGGCCCCCGATATCCCACATGATGACACTGTGGTCAGACGCTCCTGAGAACAAAAGCCTCTGAACAGGATCCCACCACAGAGCTCCAATACTACCTGAGAGAGGAGGGGGGGGATGATGGGAAGTGAGAAGGGGGGAGAAAGAGAGAACAGGAAGTTATGACACAACAGACGGGTGGTTGGTAGTGTGACCGCTTGGTATGGCAACTGCTTGGCATCCGACCGCAAGGCGCTACAGAGGGTAGTGCGTACGGCCCAGTATATCACTGAGCTCCCTGCCATCCAGGACCTCTATACCAGGTGGTGTCAGATGAAAGCCCTAAAAATGTTCTAAAACGCCAACCACCCAAGTCATAGACTGATCCTTCTGCTACCACACGGCAAGCTGTACCGATGCACCAAGTCAAGAACCAACAGGACCCTTAACAGCTTCTAACCCAAAGGCATAAGATTGCTAAAAAGTTAACCAAAAGCTACTATCTGCATTGACCCTTTTTGCACTTTTTTGGTGCAAAAAGGGATAATCAACGAGGGGCTATGCATTCTATGGAAAATGATGAATAATGTGGAAGGTGCATCATTTAGGGTTCCCGAGTGGAGCAGCAGTCTAAAGCACTGCATCTCAAAAAGGAGTCACAACAGTCCCTGGTTCGAATCCAGGCTGTGTTACATCCGGCCGTGATTGGAGGTCCCATAGTGCGGCGCACAATTGGCCCAGCATCATCCGGGTTTGGCCGGGGTAGGCCATCTTTGTAAATAAGAATTTGTTCTTGCCTAGTTAACTGACTTGCCTAGTTAAATAAAGGTGACTTTTTTTTTTTTTACCAAATGTCACTAAAAATGTGTTCAACATCCACTGAAGTAGCTAGCAAGTTTAGTACAGTAGATAGTACAGTAGCTAGTTGCTTTGGTGATCAAACAAACAGGGTTGCAAGTTTCGCTAACAAAACCATCAGCCCTATTGCTAGTATGAAGGGCCAATCAGAAATGAGTATTCAACAATGCCATGGTATAATGTTTACTATAAACCAAGTAGTTTGGCTCCTGGATGCTAACTGGCTGAAAGCAGTGGTATATCAGACTGTATACCATGGGCATGACCCCATTTTTTTTCTGTTCTAATTACATTAAAAAAAAAAAATAGCAGCAATTAGGCACCTCTGGGGTTTGTTGTATATGGCCAATACACTACCACGGCTAAGGGCTGTATCCAGTGTTGTGCATAAGAACAACCCATAGCCGTGGTATATTGACCATATACCACAGCCCCTCATACCCCATTGCTTAATTATCTATCCTGTTGCCTAGTCACTTTATCCCTACTTATATGTACATATCTACCTCAATTACCTCGTACCCCTGCATATCGACTCAGTACTGGTACCCAGTCACATACAGTGCATTCGGGAAAGTACTCAGACCCTTTGACTTGTTCCACGTTTTGTTACATTACAGCTTTATTCTAAAATGGATTAAATCGTTTTTTCCCCCTCATCAATCTACACACAACACCCCTTAATAACAAAGCAAAAACATTTTTTTTTAATTTGTTTTGCAATATGACATTTACATAAGTATGCAGACCCTTTACTCTGTACTTTGTTGAAGCACCTTTGGCAGCGATTACAGCATTGAGTCTTCTTGGGTATGGCTCCACATGCTTGGCACGCCTGTGTTTGGAGAGTTTCTCCCATTCTTCTCTGCAGACTCTCTCAAACTCTGTCAGGTTGGATGGGGAGCGTCGCTGCGCAGCTATTTTCAGGTCTCTCCAGAGATGTTGGATCGGGTTCAAGTTCGGGCTCTGGCTGGGCCACTCAAGGACATTCCGAGACTTGTCCCGAAGCCACTCCTGCGTTGTCTCGGCTGTGTGCGTTGCCCTGTTGGAAGGTGAACCTTTGCCCCAGTCTGAGGTCATGAGCAGGTTTTCATCAAGACTCTCTGTACTTTGCTCCGTTCATCTTTCCCTTGATTCTGACTAGTCTCCCAGTCCCTTCCGCTGAAAAACACCACCATGCTTCACCGTAGGGATGGTGCCAGGTTTCCTGCCATTTGCCTTTTACCTTTGAGTGGCTTCCATCTGGCCACTCTACCATAAAGGCCTGATTGGTGGAGTGCAGCAAAGATGTTTGTCCTTCTGGAAGGTTCTCCCATCGTCACAGAGGAACTATGGAGCGCTGGCAGAGTGGCCATCAGGTTCTTGGTCAGCTCTCTGACCAAGGACCTTCTCACCCGATTGCTCAGTTTGGCCGGACGGTCAGCTCTAGGAAGAGTCTTGGTGGTTCCAAACTTCTTCCATTTAAGAGTGATGTAGGCCACTGTGTTCTTGGGGTCCTTCAATAGTAGAAATTGTTTGGTACCCTTCCCCGGATCTGTGCCGACACAATCCTGTCTTGGAGCTCTACGGACAATTCCTTCGACCTCATGGCTTGGTTTTTACTCTGACATGCACTGTCAACTGTGGGACGTTATATAGATAGGTGTGTGCCTTTCCAAATCATGTCCAATCAATTGGATTTACTACAGGTGGACTCCAATCAAGTTGTAGAAACATCAAGGATGATCAATGGAAACAGGATGCACCAGAGCTCTATTTCGAGTCTCATAAGGTCTGTTTTTTTTATTTTGAATACATTTACAAAACATTTCTAAAAACCTGTTTTCACTTTGTCATTATGGGGTATTGTCAGGGGAAAATGTATTTAATCAATTTTAGAATAAGGCTATAACATAACAAAATGTGGAAAAGGGATATGAATACTTTCTGAATTAGCATTTCAGTCTAAACCTGATGTATACGAAGCATTTGTCAAATAACATTTTATTTGATTTTAGAAGGTTGGGGTGAGTCAAAGGGAAATGAGAGCCAGTTTCATCATCGCGCTTGATGGTTTTTGCAACTGCACTTGAAATGTTCCACACTGACTGACCTTCATGTCTTAAAAGGAATGGACTGTCGTTTCTCTTTGCTTATTTGAGCTGTTCTTGCCATTATATGGACTTAGTCTTTTACCGAATAGGGCCCTCTTCTGTGAAGCATGGAGAAGGAGGTGTGATGGTGCTTTGCTAGTGACACTGCCTGTAATTTATTTAGAATTCAAGGCACACTAAACCAGCATGGCTAACACAGCATTCTGCAGCGGTATGCCATCCCATCTGGTTTGCGCTGAGTGGGACTATCCTTCGTTTTTTCAACAGGACAATGACCCACACCTCCAGGCTGTGTAAGGGTTATTTGACCAAGAAGGAGAGTGATGGAGTGCTGCATCAGATGACCTGGTCTCCACAATCACCTGACCTCAACCCAATTGAGATGGTTTGGGTGAGTTGGACCACAGAGTGAAGGAAAAGCAGCCAACAACTGCTCAGCAAATGTGGGAACTCCTTCAAGACTGTTGGAAAAGCATTCCAGGTGAAGCTGATTGAGAGAATGCCAAGAGTATGTAAAACATGTCAAGGAAAAGGGTGGCTATTTTGAAGAATCTCAAATATATTTAACACTTTTTTGGTTACTACATGTTTCCATATGTGTTATTTCATAGTTTTGATGTCTTCACGATTATTCTACAATGTAGAAAATTGTAAAAATATAAATAAATCCTTGAATGAGCAGGTGTGTCCAAACATGACTGGTACACACACACACACACACACACACATACGTATTAATACACATAATTTTTGTAAAAAAAATAAATTTGCAATCACATTTATATATACACACACACTACCGTTCAAAAGTTTGGGGTCACTTAGAAGTGTCCTTGTTTTTGAAATATTTTTTTTTTGTCCATTAAAATAACATATTTATCAGAAATACAGTGTAGACATTGTTAATGTTGTAAATAACTATTGTAGCTGGACAAAGCAATAACATGTTTACATTTTATGCAGCAGATCCTTTACTCTGTACTTTGTTGAAGCACCTTTGGCAGTGATTACAGCGTTGAGTTCCTCTGTCCAATGTCTGTGTTCTTTTGCCCATCTTAATCTTTTCTTTTTATTGACCATTCTGAGATATGGCCTTCTTTACAACTCTGCCTAGAAGGCCAGCATCCTGGAGTCGCCTCTTCAAGAAAGTTATTTGTTTCTGGCCATTTTGAGCCTGTAATCGAACCCACAAATGCTGATGCACCAGATACTGGTCTAAAGGCCAGTTTTATTGCTTCTTTAAATCAGAACAACAGTTTTCAGCTGTGCTAACATAATTGGAAAAGGGTTTTCTAATTATCAATTAGCCTTTTAAAATGATAAACTTGGATTAGCTAACACAACGTGCATTGGAACACAGGAGTGATGGTTGCTGATAATGGGCCTATGTAGATATTCCATAAAAGAATCTGCCGTTTCCAGCTACAATAGTCATTTACAACATTAACAATGTATACACTTTAATTCTGATCAATTTGCTGTTATTTTAAAACTGACAAAAAGTTGCTTTTCTTTCAAAAACAAGGACATTTCTAAGTGACCCCAAACTTTTGAACGGCAGTATACATACAAGTGCAAAACTGATACCCCACTGCATGATCGATACAGTATAGCACCATACAATCTGCCAGCAACATTTCCTCTTTTTAAATGATTGCCAGTTAGAGATGGCATCCGAGCAGTTTGTAGCGTCCGTTTCTATATTGTGCATCGGCTGTCCCTGTGTGCCACAGGAGGCTGCTGAGTGGCGAGCGGCTCATAATAATGTCCGGAACGGAGCAAATGGAATGGCATCAAACGCCTGGAAACCATGTGTTTGATGTATTTGATACCATTCCACTCCAGCCATTATCACGAGTCCATGCGCCCCAATTAAGGTGCCACCAACCTCCTGTGGTGTGTGTGTTACCTTCGTGGCCCTTCAGTGTGGTGATGGTAGAGTAGGTCTGTCTCTCCAGTTTCAGCAGGGTGATCTGTCCTGAGTAGTCCCCTACAAACGCATGCTGGGTGTCGTTGTCATACCTAGACACGGAGTCAAGGAAGATACACAGGAAGAGCACATAGGACAGATAGGAAGTTACCTTTGACCCAAGGAATATGAACATGAACAATAAACTGACACCTGTCCAGCTCTCACGCCAACAGAGAAGGATACTGTAGACAGGAGGCCCAGGAGCCGAAGTAGTGGCGCCCCAGCATACTGCCGCTCTGGGTGCACATCCAGCTCACACTCTTGTCATGTCCGGTGCTCACCACCCACTCGCTCTCCAGAGAAAATACCATGTCTGACACACGGTTCTGATGGGCTGGACACACACAGCCACAATGGGTTAAATACACACACAAATGTTGAATTCATTCTCCACTCAACTTTCTCTTTCTGCAAAAGGTTTGAGTGAGTAGAATGACTATATATATCACTTAATGGAGCTTTTCTGTTCTGGGCCCATTTTCACTGCTGGATGAGAACTGCTTGAAACTTCCACAGTGACATCTGTTTTTTGGCATTTCATTCTTAAAAAAATAAATAAAAAAGGTTTCCCTAAGCATGGATTTTCCAGTGATGAGAGGAGGGTCCATGCTGCATGGCTAGGCTGTTAGTCACAGAGATCATATTCTCTGAGCCTGGGGGAAGGTGACTGTAATAACATAATAATAGTCAGACAATATGAGGTGGTGGTGGATCATCATCAAGTTGGATTGCTTGAACAATAATGACTTATCCTCTTACACTGTGGGTCTGGGTCTGTGAATGCATGTGTTCTAAGCAGCAATGACGTCAGTCTCTATTTCCTGTTCGAATCCACATAGGGACATTTCCCCAGAGGCATGCTGGGTAGGGACCAGATGATTTCTCATGGGACTGGGCAGTGCTTCAGAACACAGCCCAGTAGACACACATACACATACTAATGCACACTGATATATACTGTTACACAGGACTCCATTACTGAACACTAGAGATCATATCATGTCTACATCACCAAAGCTTCTTGGTTTTCATTGGCTTTGTAAAGGCTGAAAACCCGCACTCAGATCTCACCAGGATAGGTCTTCACATGGTTCATCTTGTTGAAATCTTCAGACAGAAGGAATTCCTGTTGGCACCACCAAACAATAGTAAAGATCAGTTACCAGTCCCACTCTTATTCCATGTAACTTCATACTTGTAGCTTGTTTCTCATTCAAAGCAGGGAAACACTAGAAACTGGGTCAGTGTGACCAGAATGGCATGTTATGGGTCCACTCAAACAGAGACTGGGGTTTACGCATGAGGTCATCTTTAAGGCTTCATCTCACTCACCACAATGGCTCCGTTGTCCTGCCCGATGAAGATGCGCCTGCTGTCGTGATGGTATGACATACATGAGCACGGCGCTAGTACAGAGAAGAAAAATATGTGTTGAAAAACAATTGTGGATGGCCAATGTTTTGATTCAATAGTATACGCTTCAGCTACAGTGGCTTGTGAAAGTATTCACCCCCCTTGGCATTTTTCCTATTTTGTTGCCTTACAACCTGGAATTAAAATAGATTTTTTGTGGGGTCTGTATCATTTGATTTACACAACATGCCTACCACTTTGAAGATGCAAAATATTTTTTTATTGTGAAACAAACAAGAAATAAGACAAAAAAAATGAAAACTTGATCATGCATATTTTGTAGAGACACCTTTTTGCAGCAATTACAGCTGCAAGTCTCATGTCTCTATAACCTTAGCACATCTAGCCACTGGGATTTTTGCACATTCTTCAAGGCAAAACTGCTCCAGCTCCTTCAAGTTGGATGGGTTCCACTGGTGTTCTGCAATCTTTAAGTCATACCACAGATTCTCAATTTAATTGAGGTCTGGGCATTGACTAGGCCATTCCAAGACATTTAAATGTTTCCCCTTAAACCACTCGAGTGTTGCTTTAGCAGTATGCTTAGGGTCATTGTCCTGCTGGAAGGTGAACATCCGTCCCAGTCTCAAATCTCTGGAAGACTGAAACAGGTTTTCCTCAAGAATTTCCCTGTATTTAGCGCCATCCATCATTCCTTCAATTCTGACCAGTTTCCCAGTCCCTGCTGATCGAAAACATCCCCACAGCATGATGCTGCCACCACCATGCTTCACTATGGGGATGGTGTTCTCGGGGTGATGAGAGGTGTTGGGTTTGCGCCAGACATTTTCCTTGATGGCCAAAAAGCTCAATTTTAGTCTCATCTGACCAGAGTACCTTCTTCCATATGTTTGGGGAGTCTCTCACATGCCTTTTGGCGAACACCAAATGTTTGCTCCTTTTTATCTATAAGCAATGGCTTTCTGGCCACTCTTCCGTAAAGCCCAGCTATGTGGAGTGTACGGCTTAAAGTGGTCATATGGACAGATACTCCAATCTCCGCTGTGGAGCTTTGCAGCTCCTTCAGGGTTATCTTGGGTCTCTTTGTTGCCTCTGATTAACGCCCTCCTTGCCTGATCGTGAGTTTTGGTGGGTGGCCCTCTCTTGGCAGGTTTGCCATATTATTTCCATTGTTTAATAATGGATTTAATGGTGCTCCGTGGGATGTTCAAAGTTTCTGATACTTTTTTATAACCCAACTGATCTGTACTTCTCCACAACTTTGTCCCTGACCTGTTTGGAGAGCTCCTTGGTCTTCATGATGCCGCTTGCTTGGTGGTGCCCCTTGCTTAGTGGTGTTGCAGACTCTGGGGCCTTTCAGAACAGCTGTATATATACACTGAGATAATGTGACACTTAAATAAAGTTCACTTGTCTGCAATCTAACTAATTATGTGACTTCTGAAGGTAATTGGTTGCACCAGATCTTATTTAGGGGCTTCATAACAAAGGGGGTGAATACATATGCACGCACCACTTTTCAGTTTTTCTTTTTTGAAACAAGTAATTTTTTTCATCACTTCACCAATTTGGACTATTTTGTCTATGTCCATTACATGAAATCCAAATAAAATAAGGTTGTAATGCAACAAAATAGGAAAAACGCCAAGGGGGATTAATACTTTTGCAAGGCACTGTATTTTTAGCATCTAACGTTAGTGGATGTTTCAACGGAGGCCTACTTCTAATCAGTTGTGGTACTTACAGGAGACTGTGTGGTAGATGCTGGGCCAGTACTGTCCACTGTCTCTCTTCAGCCATACCCGGATAGTTCTGGACATAGGACACAGGAAATGTCAATTCAAACTTCAAGTGCCCCTCTTGGCACTGTTCCTGAAGGTGCAGCATGATAGTCTCAAATGTGAATAGGGATTACAGCACTAGAACTTGGGCTACTTGGGAGAAAAATGTCTGTACGAATGTCAGTTCCTCTATTGCAATATAATACAGTTTTAGAACACCATGAAATTCTAAAGCCACAAGATAATTGTGACACAAAAGGAGAGTACAGCGCCATTACGACAGTCCAGTCACGAGATATAAAAAAAATACTTCTCATACTACTTGATTCTCCCTTCCTCAAAAATGTTCCATTTCTATTCAACCATGAGAAGCTTATCCTATTGGGGACAAGAAAGGGTTTCGCTCCAGAGATTTAAATTCTCTATACCTTGCTCAGGATATTGCTCCTCAATGTACAATTGACCAAGCATGACCACCACATTCATTTGCTCTGATCTAGGCCTGCCTGGTGCCCTAAAGTTGACCAGAAGCGGATAGAGAAGTGCCCATGCTACTCTCACTTCCTCACCATTTATGAATTACTTTTTAGAGTTAGGTGTCAATGGTCTACATCTATTTTGTGTCTAAATTGTGTGGTTAGGGGGTGTACAAAATGACTGAAAACGAAATAAACATTCAACTGCAATTGGGGTTGGAGGTGGCAGTAACACTTGTCAATTGAGTCACATAGTGCATACCCCTAAGATAACGTCTTAAATAATGGTGACCGTTGGGTATTAAGTAGTGTTTTTATGCTAGTTAGCTGTACCTGCACCAAAACTCCAGTATTTTTCCTTCATAGCTTGTTCTCCATCTTTTTAAACAGGGAGCCCATTTGCTTTCAGGACTTTTATTTCCACAACTGATCAAAACTCATTCTCTCATGGCTCTCGTCCCTCTGCAGCAGACATATGGTGAGCAATATGTTTGGAACATCGAATCGCAATACATAGAGAATCGTGAGTATCGCAATACGTACCGTAACCTAAGTATCGTGACAATATCGTATCGTGAGGTCCCTGTCAATTCGAAGTCCTAGTATGTAGCGAAGGTAACAGGTTGCCAAATGTATACCAACTAGCACACAAATCAATCAAATCAATAACAACAGCCATGTTGGTCAGGGAGTTGGTCAACCTTGGTTTGCCAGTGCTGTGATAACCTTCAGTGTTTTACACTAACTTAAGAATTGATCTGCACTATATGTGGGTTAGCTAGCTAACCAGTCAATTTTAGAGGAATGATTGTATTCAAACATTGCAGTTAATCCAGTCATACACTCAAATCAGTTGATGATAGACAAGTTGTACGGATATTGTATCCATCATATAATAGCACTAAAAGCTTTCCAAGAAAAATACATCTGAGACATTTATGTTCTGTTTACATTTATTTTAGAGGCTATTTATACAGTAAATGTATATACAATACCTGTCAAAAGTTTTACAACATCTACTCATTCAAGGGTTTTTCTTTATTTTTACTATTATTCTACATTGTACAATAATATTGAAGACATCAAAACTATGAAATAACACATATGGAATCATGTAGTAACCAAAAAAAAGTGTTAAACAAATCAAAATATATTTTATATTTGAGATTCTTCAAATAGCCACCCTTTGCCTTGATGACAGCTTTACACACTCTTGGCATTCTCTCAACCAGCTTCATGAGGTAGTCACCTGGAAAGCATTTCAATTAACAGGTGTGCCTTGTTAAAAGTTCATTTGTGGAATTTATTTCCTTCTTAATGCGTTTGAGCCAATCAGTTGTGTTGTGACAAGGTAGGGTTGGTATACAGAAGATAGCCCTATTTGGTAAAAGACCAAGTCCATATTATGGCAAGAAAAGCTCAAATAAGCAAAGAGAAACAACAGTCCATCATTACTTTAAGACATGAAGGTCAGTCAATCCAGAACATTTCAAGAACTTTGAGAGTTTCTTCAAGTGCAGTTGCAAAAACCATCAAGCTCTATGATGAAACTGGCTCTCATGAGGACCGCCACAAGAAAAAGAAGACCCAGGGTTACCTCTGCCACAGAGGATAGGTTACCAGCTTCAAAAATTGCAGCCCAAATAAATGCATCAGAGTTCAAGTAACAGACATATCAACATCAACTGTTCAGAGGAGACTGTGAAAATCAGGCCTTCGTGGACAAATTGCTGCAAAGAAATCACTACTAAAGGACACCAATAATAAGAAGAGATTTGCTTGGGCCAAGAAACACAAGCAATGGACATTAGACCGGTGGAAATTTGTCCTTTGGTTTGGAGTCCAAATTGGAGATTTTTGGTTCCAACCGCCATGTCTTTGTGAGACGCATAATAGGTGAAAGGATGATCTCCGCATGTGTATTTCCCACCGTAAAGCATGGAGGAGGAGGTGTTATGGGGTGGGGGTGCTTTGCTGGTGACACTGTCTGTGATTTATTTAGAATTCAAGGTACATTTAGCCAGCATGGCTACCACAGCATTCTGCAGCCATCCCATCTGGTTTGAGTTTAGTCTGACTATAATTTTTTTTCAACAAGACAATGACCCAACAAACCTCCAGGCTGTGTAAGGGCTATTTTACCATAAAGGAGAGTGGTGGAGTGCTGTCATCAGATGACCTGGCCTCCACAATCCCCCGACCTCAACCAAACTGAGATGGTTTGGGATGAGTTGGACCACAGAGTGAAGGAAAAACAGCCAACAAGTGCTCAGCATACGTGGGAACTCCTTCAAGACTGGTTGAGAGAATGCCAAGTGTTCAAAGCTGTCATCAAGGCAAAGGGTGGCTATTTGAAGAATCTCAAATATATGTTGATTTGTTGAACACTTTTTTGGATACTACATGATTCCATATGTGATTTCATAGTTTTGTTGTCTTCACTATTATTCTACAATGTAGAAAATTGTAAAAATAAAGAAAAACCCTTGAATGAGTAGGTGTTCTAAAACTGTTGACCGGTAGTCTATGTATAAACTGTATTTATAATTATGACAATATGTAAAGTTGACTATAATTCCATTACACAATTTCTGATACATCACGCCTTACCTTTTTCCGCTGCATAAGTAAAAGTAGGAAAGAGATGGATTTTGGCGCACATTTTGCTAATTTAATCATCAATTAAACATTTGATCTCAATACAGCTTTCTGTTCCCAAAACTACAATCTGTTACGAACAGAGTGGACTAAGTTTTGTAGACTTTACCCTTTGCCAAAGTTTTAAAAAAATGCAGTGCAAAGGCAAATGTAGTTATTGCACACGCGCGCCCTTCACAGAGTAGGAGCTTCACAACGGAAATATGCAAACGTAGGCTAGAACGGGCCAATGGGATCTCGCTAGCTCGTGCTTAGCTCACCTCCTTGCTTGTTCTTCCCATTATGGCTCATTTGTTTCAATTTGAAACGACAAGCTGTGGTCTATCTTGGTTTAGTTATAGAAATATTTGCCTCTGCCATTTATTCCAATTAGACTGGTTTTGGATTTCTCCCTGAGGAAGATGGCTTCCATTTTCGCCCTATTGTGGAAATTTGAGGGTTTATGACAAAGCAGATATTTCACCGGACGTATAAATGTGAAGCCTCCGGTTGGCGTTTCCACTCACTACCAAATATGGTGATGAGAGGAAGCCCAGTGGCTGGCAGTGGGAGAAGATGAAACAAGATGGATTTTGCCCGACATTCAATGAATCATTTCATCTCCAAACAGTGGACTGCGTTTTGTAGACTTTTGCCAAAGTTTCTAAAAATTGCGTCGTTTAGAAGGAGTGCAAGGGCGAATTGAGTTACTGCACACTCTGGGTTAGTTATACAAATCTTTGTAGCTAGCAGCTCTAGTTTAACAGGATCTCTATTGTCTTGCAGGTCTCACATGGGTTTGCGCACGTACCAGGTGATATACATTTAAACTTCAATACCGGTGTTCTAAAAAAGTCGACTAAACAATATTTTCCTGTAGATATTTGTCTAAAGGTTGGAGCATGTGAAGGTCCAACATCAGACAATCGGCTGAGTAAGTTCAAATATAACTGTATTCACCATTCCGGCTTGTTGAGGACCATTTCAAGAACCAAACGGTGTCATGATGTTCCAGGCAGTATATTTAGAAATGCACCGTCTGGTCCCCAGGCAAATGATAACCCCAGGCAAATTGTGTTATTGACTTGACTGTACGTTTGTTTATGTGTAACTCCGTGTTGTTTTTGTCGCACTGTTTTGCTTTATCTTGGCCACGTCGCAGTTGTAAATGAGAACCTGTTCTCAACTGGCCTATCTGGTTAAAAAACTGTTCTCAACTGGCCTATCCCGTTAAATAAAGGTTTAAAAAAAGTATCGTAAGCAGGCTATCCAGCTAACGTTACCGTTATCTGGCTAATAGCTAGATCATGGTCTGGATAACAGCTAATGGGGCGTCAGCCTACCTACCTGTCCTCGCTAACCGTGATCACTCCGTCCTCTTTCGGTATCAAAACTGCAGCATTGACCGCGTCCGAGTGTCCTTCGATCTTATTTAGAAGAACTGGTCTTGAGCTTTGAGGCCTCGAATGAATCTCTGCCGCCATGGCTATGTTTTCTTTTTCTCCCAACTCGACAATCAGCTGACAGCTAAGGAGGTTGTAGGATTACCATAATGTCTAGAATAGCAGCGCACTGCTTTGTTTCTTCTTCTACTATATTATTATGGCGGTCCGTAAACAAACGTCAGAGGTGCAGGGCGCTACATACTGCATTGGAGCGTGTAGTCAATCACAGTTTACAAACTAAATTAATATAAAGAAAATAAACATTGAGACAAACTAAACCCTTCTATCTAATCCTGTACTACTAAGACAAAAATAGCCCTTCTATCAAACCTTCCCCATCCCTGTCCAACCTCAATAACCCAACACATCAATCTTTCCCTCTCTTCCACATCTTTTTTTATTTTACCTTTATTTAACTAGGCAAGTCAGTTAAGAACAAATTCTTATTTACAATGACAGCCTACCCCGGCCAAACCCTAACCCGGACGATGCTGGGCCAATTGTGCGCCACCCTATGGGACTCCCAATCACGGCTGGTTGTGACACAGACTGGAATCAAACCAGGGTCTGCAGTGACGCATCTTGCACTGAGACGCAATGCCTTAGACCGCTGCGCCACTCAGGAGCCCACTACCGGTACTTACAATGCATCAACAAATTATTGCTTCACTGTTTCATCAATCATACACAAACCATTCGCATGCTTGTCAACCAGATTTAACGACCAGTTCAATGTACAATGTCCTACACGCAACAAAGCAAACACCACCTCTTCCTTCCTAACTTGACCCTTGAATCTTGGTCCACCAACCTTTCTTTGGAGGGCTCTGAGTCCCATCTATCATAATGGCTTTAATCTTACATGTGGCCTCACTTCTACCCAGTCGAGCACGCATATCAATTATACAGTGCATTTGGAAAATATTCAGACCCCTTGACTTTTTCCGCATGTTTCATAGCAGCCTTATTATAAAATGTATTAAATATTTTTTTTAAATCATCAATCTACACACTACCCAATAATGACAAAGCAAAAACAGGTTTTTAGAAAAATATACGTTTTTCAACTGTCCATCCAAAGCCAATGCCTTGTCTACTAGGGCGCACAGCTCTTTGCTGCTGTCAGTGTTCTGTGGTCACACTTAGGGAGATTCTCAACTGGTTTGCTCAACTCATCCATCCTCTCCTCGACTCCTTTTGAAAAGGGTCAAAGGTAACTGAGGAGAGGAAATGTGGAAACAAATAAGCTTGTATGAAATGAGACTCTCTTTCTTCACTTCACTCCCATCACGCAAATTGTGTTTACAGGGGTGGAATCCCAAATTAAATCTGTAACGAGGTAAAAAGACATTTAGCTAGTTGTGCTAGACATTTGATAGATTCGTTATTAAATATGTGCATGTTTTTCTTCTCGGAATAAACAACAGCTAATTCAAAGGAGGTGTGGCGGATCTCAAAACTCTTCTGCGAAGGACTCAGGCAGGATACTCTTGAGCTTCCTCTTCTTCTTTGGTATTATGGCGTTCGCACATTTTGTTTGTGCATAACGCCACCTACTGTGCGGTAGTGTGTGGTCGATCACGTTACATTTTGTGATACAAAAACAAGGAAGGGGGAAAAGGAAAGAAATTGCACCACCAATGAAACGTTCACCAATATACCACCAACTAACCCTCCACCTCTATAACACTGTTACATACCACCAACTAACCCTCCACCTCTATAACACTATTACATACCACCAACTAACCCTCCACCTCTATAACACTATTACATACCACCAACTAACCCTCCACCTCTATAACACTGTTACATACCACCAACTAACCCTCCACCTCTATAACACTATTACATACCACCAACTAACCCTCCACCTCTATAACACTGTTACATACCACCAACTAACCCTCCACCTCTATAACACTATTACATACCACCAACTAACCCTCCACCTCTATAACACTGTTACATACCACCAACTAACCCTCCACCTCTATAACACTATTACATACCACCAACTAACCCTCCACCTCTATAACACTATTACATACCACCAACTAACCCTCCACCTCTATAACACTATTACATACCACCAACTAACCCTCCACCTCTATAACACTATTACATACCACCAACTAACCCTCCACCTCTATAACACTGTTACATACCACCAACTAACCCTCCACCTCTATAACACTATTACATACCACCAACTAACCCTCCACCTCTATAACACTATTACATACCACCAACTAACCCTCCACCTCTATAACACTGTTACATACCACCAACTAACCCTCCACCTCTATAACACTATTACATACCACCAACTAACCCTCCACCTCTATAACACTGTTACATACCACCAACTAACCCTCCACCTCTATAACACTATTACATACCACCAACTAACCCTCCACCTCTATAACACTATTACATACCACCAACTAACCCTCCACCTCTATAACACTATTACATACCACCAACTAACCCTCCACCTCTATAACACTATTACATACCACCAACTAACCCTCCACCTCTATAACACTATTACATACCACCAACTAACCCTCCACCTCTATAACACTATTACATACCACCAACTAACCCTCCACCTCTATAACACTGTTACATACCAACAACTAACCCTCCACCTCTATACCACTATTTCATACCAACTAACCTTCCACCTATATACCACTATTTAATCAAATAAAAATCACCACCCCATTCCACTACTGTTCCTACACCAGGCCGATGGCTTGGGAGGACAGGACTCTTTCGTTCAACACATCTTTTAACTATTCTGCAGTAAAACCTTGTACACCCAAGTACTTCTCTGCAACTGCCACCACAACATATATTTTCTATGATTTACTTTTAATTTTTGCGGTACAGTTGATAACCATGGCAATGAATGCTCAGAAGCCAAATTTGTTTCACTATGTATCGGCCTAGGCCTACTGCTTACCCTTGACTCATCATCCTCTTCTCTCTTCACTGCCTCAGCATACAACACCTTCTGTTCTGCTCTGACCCTGGCAACCTCAACCTATCTCTCTCGCACCAGGCACTTCTGATCCCCAGCAACATGGGCATCCCCACAATTGATGCAGTTTTTTCCAGATACTGCACATTCCTTTGTCCCATGCCCTCATACACACTTCTCACATCTTGGAATCTCCCTCCTACACACTGCTGCAACATGGCCATAAGCTTGGCATCTGAAACGCCTTAGTGGGTTTGGCACAAAAGCTCTCACGGGATATCTTTCTGGCATATCCTAACATGACTTTATCAGGTAAAGGCTGCTTCAAAACTTAAAAGGACAGACAGTGTCTTCTCAGTTTCAACACCGGATCTGCGTCACACCAAACGGTTGCATCACAGACACAGGGAATTTTTTATTTAAGTTTCTCCACCACAACGCCACCCCGGTAAGACTCAGAGGTCTTCACCACACCTGCCACCACAGGTAATTAATTCTCACTCGGTCAGGTTCAATTTCTGAGCCATCAGAGACAGAAGGATACATTTTGTACTTCAACATCTTCTCCCTCGCTGTCCATAACCACGTCTATCCGTTCACCACGCTCATGCCGTGCCTTCAGCCGCTGTACTGCTTTCAGAACACACACGGATGGCCTTTCTTCAATACCCACCTTTGCCCAATTTACTAGTCTGCATATCTCTAGCCTCTCCATGCTCGCAAAACTTTAGTTCACATGACTCTTGTGCTTCGTTTGGCAGAAGGAGGTGCGGACACTCCTCCATTCGTCTACTAATTAATTGACACACTCCTCGAACACTAGATCACTTTAGTGGTTTCCAGGTCACGCAGGAGAGGGGATGGAGGAGTCGAGGAGAAGACTGTCTTTTTCGCAAATGAGAATCTCCCCCGGTCAAATGCACATCAAAGGTACTTTTCAATAATAGAAGGTACCCTTTACATAATATGAATTTACTTTATAGAAAGTTTTGTATATTTGATTGATACAACAGAAATGTATTATTATTTTTTTAAACGAAACAAAAGTATAGGAGTACTCAAACAGAATTTAATGCAAATGATTGACATATCAAAACATGGGTTTGAGTGGCTTGGAGTGTAACTTTAAAATCTTAAATTAAACATGTAAAATCACCAATAACATTAATTCAAACTGAAATGTACTCCATATAATATACACGTTTGACATTTAGGGTCATTTAAAAAAGGTAGCAAATACTCTAGAAAGTATACAAAGGATAATTAAACACTATGGAAATGTCTCATTGGCAGAACACTATATTATGGACCATAATAAAAGTAAAATCAAATGCAAACATTTAAAAGAAATAGCATCATAATATAACATTGTACACAAATACAAGTCTTTGAGTATGAGTGTGGATGTTGTTTGTGTGCAAGTGTTGTATAGATGTGTTTGCATGTGAGCAAGGAAGTGTGTGCTGTGCATATTAAAAAATATAATTTTGAAGCTCGGAAGGCACATTCCAGTGAAAGGGATATCTGCAGGCAGGAAAGGCTCAAGGCTGATTGACCTGGCCGATGAAGAGGATCGTACCTGAGGACCAAGGAATCAACAAGTAATTCTAAAGCAAATAGAAAGGAAATGAACATAGTCAACATGTCAATAAGAAAGAAAAACAAAGACAGAATATGACCGGACATCAGAATATGACCTGACCTGCGTCCCGATGTATGTCGTGTCAATTACACAACAGCTAGTTCAACACCTAGTGATCTTTGCCAAAGAGGATGTCAGTCTGTTGAACCCATTAGAGTACATTCTAAAAGTAATAGAAACATGAGAGATTGACAAAGAGACAGCATGCTGTACCTGTTGGTTTGTGCCGAATTAGGAAGAGGAAAGGTCGGTCTACGATGACCCAAGGTGGAGAAGACCTGGTCATTAAGATGGCAGCTGGAGAAAAATGAGAAATACAAATGAAAACACTTAAGTCTTCAACCTGCCTGATCTCCTCTAATATTCAGAGAAAATATCCACACAGATGCTAAATTCAATTTACACACACTAAACTAAATTCAAACAGAAACAAAATTACTAAACCAACAAACACTCACTCGTAACAGCTGCTGCTTTGGTTCCATCCTCATTGATCTCGATCTTGGCCTTCTGTAGAGCTTTAGATACGTACACAGGCTCTGTACCTGATGGAAAAGTTGGATGACAAAATATTAGTGCTGTTAAGTTCCATTGATAAAACAATGTCCCACTGGGTGGCGCTAAAGGACAACCCAATTATTATGCACACTAATTCGGATCCATAATATAAGGAAGCCTGCAGAAGACGTTAGTAGAAAATAACATCTTATGCTTTATCGCCACTTCACACCGGACAGCTAGTCACGAATCATGGCTATTTGGAGATCTCACTGCAGTAAACAGTCAACAATGCTTTCATATATTAGCTCCAGTCATTGTTGTGTCAAGTCAGACAGACCAATGATTGATACACTGTCAGAAAGAAGACATTATAGTTCTATGTGATGTTTGATTTATGATCCCAGTGCCACTCACTGAGGTGTCTGAAGTCGGCTTTGCCCTCATCAAATATGTCCGTTATCCCCAGGGCTGAGAGGGAGGCTTGCAGGTCCACTTCTGCCTCAGCAGTAAACCTACACACACACACACACACACACACAGGCCAATGACGTAATGAGCCTTTCCTTCAACAATTAGGGAAGACTTTTCATACACATAACAAATAGAAAGATTGCCCAATGTTGTACCTATGAGTTAGTCATTTAAGTGTGACATTTGATGAGTGTTAGCAGGTGACAGCAAGTGCTTCCTGGCAATAAAAGAGCCAGGAGTGGGTGTGTCTTGTCTTTGACCTGTCCCTGCAACAATACCTGGATGTTACCTGGTCATTGGGATGCAACATTACAGACACGCTTCTCTGTCAGTGGGAAATATCATCAGCTCTATACAATATAATTTTACCTGCAATGTGTTTAGAGCATTGCACCCTCCTGTACAGGATTCTGGGTAAGGGTTTTTGAACCAGTGAGTGGGTTGTTGTGTTTGGGTCTTACTTGGGCAGCAGCAGGCGGACCTTTCTATGGTGCAACAGCTTGGTCCAGCTCTGTACCGTGGCTGTGCTGATGTGAGGGATGACATCACCTAAGGACGTGTCCTCCTCCGATGGCAGGGCGATCAGCATGCTTATGCTGTTGCCGTGATACGGTAGTTCGATGACCTTATAATTCAGCCCTTGGGGTGTGCTGGCCAGACCTAGGTGATAAGGGGTCAGGGGTGAGGGGTATCCATACCGTAGGCTAAAAAGTGTTACTGTATTCATGGTCCACCTAAAATTCTGACATTATTCAACACCTTTATGAGGATAATCATCTTGTGAATAAATACTATATCTCTCATCCATAGTGACATTAATATGTTCGTTTTCTAGTCTAGTTTGGCTTTAGTTGCATAATGAGAAGGATGGTGTTTGTTGGTTCCCAGAGCAATCTGTGGTGGGATGAGGCAAGACAAAGACGCCAAAGCCACAGTGATACCGATCCAACAAACACAAGCATTCATAGACAGGATAGTCATACTGTGAAACAGCTTAAAACAAGTACTCAGCAAACTCCACATGTTGTCATAAAGCAACAATGTTTCCCATTATACACATATCAAAAGTGATTTAATCTGTTATTTATGTCTGAGAAATATGCTTGCCTAATGTGTTGTTCTGTAACATTTTCTCTGTAAATAGAGTATGAAAATGATTCCCAAGAGCAATGTTCTATTGCAGGTTTTCACAATTTATTCTCAGAAATGAACTAGGCACGTCAGGGAAATACTCCCAGACAGTCCAGAGAGTAGCTATTCTGTGCTGAAACTGTAAGGCATTGATAAATACCCAACTCGACTACTCGACTTGACAAACTCATGTCACTTAACAGGCTAAACTACAGTCAAGATTATTATCCCAGTGAGCAGGTCAGAAGGGTGTCTCAGAGCAGAACTCACCAATGTTGAAGACAGACAGCTGGGACATCATGGGGACCTTGTACGAATTGCCGTCTCCCGAGTTGAAGGTTCTCATCTTGGTGTTTTTCGTCTGGAAGCGGGACTTCCACAGGCCTTTAAAGTAGATGGCGTTGACGGCCACCAGACGGGTCAGAGCTACATCCAACATGTCTGCCTTGACCAGAGTGGGGATGTGGCCTGTAAATTAGAAAACAGCAGTCAGAAAAATTTATCATTCCAACATCAATGACCTTCAAGACTTCTATTTAATGTAAAATCATCACAAGACCTAGAGAAATAAAGTCTGGTGCTAAATGAATGTAGCCTAATTACATACCATTAGAGCTCTATGGTCATGTTTTAATTAACTGTCCAACAGTAAGTTTGAATCCAGTTGGAGTCTCACATTTGGTCTGGTTGTTGACCCAGATGTTGATTATGGCTGCAGCCGCCTGGGTGTCAGTGAAATCCAAGGTCCGGCTCTCACACTGGAAGTTAGCCCTGTTGGAGGACATGAAGGCCTCCTCCATAGGGAAGCCCTGCTGGGAGAACATAGCGTTGGCGATAGTCACGATGTCCTGATTGGACTTTGCCGTCAGCGTCTTGTGGAGCTTTCTCAACATCTTATAAGGGCCTGAAAAGAAGAATTGGGGAATTTCAATGAGATATTTTGTGATTCTCTGAAAACAGTGTCGTTCCTCAGGGTAGGAGTATGACTGGAAGTAAACAGGTACAGTAGCATTTGCTAGTGTACCTGTAGACTTCCAGTTATTGTGTTAACACTAGTTAGCATTGGCTCACAAAACTACCACGCAGAGACATAAAAATGGTATCCATGAGTTCATCGGACTGTGGGTAAGTAGAAAAGTGGCTTAATTGCCAGAATCTCACAGTTTTCCTTTAATGAGAGACACTGGATGAGGCTATGAAAGGACTAGTATTAAGGGAGTCTTACCATTCTTCTTGTAGCGGAGTGCTGTGAGGAGCTGCCTGCGGGTCTCTCCATGGGCGCCTGGCAGCAGCATACCCAGGATGGATGCCACACCGTGGGGGGAGAGCACCACGTTCTCCTGGGGTCTGGAGCGGGCCACCTGCTGGAACACCTGGAGGCCCAGGTCGGAGCCCCGTTCGCCATAGGATGGGGTGGAGGGGGCCTGGGAGATCACCCCCCGGTGGCCACCCAGGGTCACCAGCACACACATGCACAGTAACGAGGGGAGGCCCATCTCAGGTCTCACTCACTGACTGACCCACCTGGAAGAGGGGAGAGGGGGAGAGAGAGTAATGGAAGTAATTTGCATGTAGGATTATGACTCACTGTAGTTCACCACAATCCAAACAGAGAGCAGTTAGCATGTCCTACTTCCTTATGGTTTTGACAGGAGCTACAGGGTCCTGTGCCCCTATGGCACTGGCTTCAGAATCACCACGGTCAAGTGAAGTGTTAGTCATGCTGTCTAAACATGACTAATAGATACTGTCAGGCCCCAAAACCAGCACCAAATAGTGCACTACTTATCCTGTTATTGACACCTCATTGCCAGTCTTTCTATAGTTCATATAAAGTCATATAACATTTTTAGGAGACTACATGAGCTCTAGCCTCCTTCCTGTGGAATTCAATTATGCAACAGCTTGCAATTAAAACGCAGACAGCCATTGTCTCAGTGCAGATTGAGAAACAGATGTGGTGGGTTAATTATATTATAAAAAATAGTAAATAATAGTGGCGTAGTAGTCTAAGGCACTACATCTCAGTGCTAGAGGTATCACTACAGACCCTGGTTCAATTCCCGGGTGTATCACAACCGGTCGTAATTGGAAGTCCCATAGGGCGGCGCACAATTGGCCCAGCATCGTCAGGGGTAGGCCGTCATTGTAAATAAGAATTTGTTCTTAACTGACTTGCCAAATTAAATATAGGTTAAATAAAAACATCGTAGTTTGGCCTACAGTATATCAACTAAGTTACCAAGCAAATCATTGGAATTCTCTTATGTTCCTTGGGATCTTTAATCCTCTTCACAGTTACTTTATTCTGAAACTGTTAGTAAAAGAAAAAGTAGACTACTGACTGAAATACAGAACAAGATAACCCAACACCAAGCCCAATCTTGACCAGGAACAACACTCAGTCATAGCCTCCTGCAGCAGAGGTTTTAAGGGTGGTGACAACACACCCCTGCCTCTCCTCCACAAGTTAATTAAACAAACTCCAGTTCAGACATGTACAGACTGTAAACTCTGTCAGAACTCTACTGTAGGCTATTCAAAAATATATATATTACAAAAATGAAGGATGCCAGTCTGGAAACGTTAATAAAGAAATTAGTTGACAAGCAGCCTACTAAATCACCTTGACATTTACTTTGAGAAACATTAACCATGGCTGAAACAAAAAAACAGAAGTATAATTCTGCATTTCAGTTATGGAAATGGTTGTAGGCTTTGCTAACAGTACAGTAACCGTGAAGTCGAGACAAATGAGAATATGACCCAAGTGTTGACCAATGATGATCATTGTTTATAAAGTAGCTAATTAGAATACACACTTTGAAGAGTCGCACTAGAAGTTGAATACTCGTCCGTCCTGGCAGGCAACAATGCAGCCTCACATCACTCATCCCTCTCTAACTCTACAAAGAACATAAGACGTAGGCTAGCCTGAAACATGGTTACATTGCCATATCCTACATAATTTTTTTAAGTGTATACCGCGTCTCTATGTGGAGATAGTAGATCCTTACTTGAATGGTTTGGATTTAAACGGTCCAAAAACGTTATTTGAACATACAACGGCTCCGGTCAGTAACTCAATACAAATACAACACCAGCCTCTCTCGAGTTACCAAAATAGTGAATAGCAAGGCACAAGGTCTCCTTCGATGTTTGTCCCAAAGGTAAAGATTATATCTGACACTTAGATTATAATATGGAGGGTTTTGGTGAGTTGAACTCCGCCCTCCCGACAGTGAAACTCGATTCGGGAAAAAAACAACGCAATAAGTGACAACTTGCAAGTGTTTAATACTACTACTAAAATAGTAGTCTGCTGTCAACAGGAAGTGACAACGAACATGTCGTGTAAAATTGAATAGTCCTTGTTATTTAATGGTTAAAAATAACTGTCGTATAACTGTTAGCCTACCATTTACGATTTAAAATGGTTAATGTATTTCATTTAGCTTTGTGTATGTGATAGGTGGTGGGTGCACTATTAAAAAATTTTGCTTAATTGCTTTTACTCATTTTTTTTTTGTTAATGCACACACAAGGGAGTGGTGTGTTCTCACCCAGCAATGACATGTCAGACCCAGAAGAGTGTTTGTAACATAAAGTTATAAATAGCCAACTCAAACTTCACCCCACTCACTATGGAGACATTGGAAGACAGCTTGTATTGTAAGTCCATTGCCCCCTGTGGCCCCTGTATGGCTCCCCCAGAAAACTGTTGGCAGGACAAAAGGACCACCCGGTGCCTCTGTTCACCTGTGTGCTGCCCAAACACACACACATACAGGAGGGGTCTGCCCTGGCTCAGTTACACCCCTTCCCCCATAATAAAAATACATTATTATTTAAGCGTTAGTGGATGTATGGGGAATTGAGGTACAGGAGATTAAATAAGAGTGAAGGTACATGTAATCAAGAGGCAGTGTGCTCAATAAGGTGTGTGGGGCGGGGGGGTTATGTAAGCATGTGATGGAGGCATCATGTCCTGCTCAAAAGGCTGCTGGAACTAGAAGCAGAGCAGATCCTGCAGACTGCAGAGTCATGTATGCTGATAACAGATACTCAACTGTAGGTTAGTTTACATACACTTAGGTTGGAGTCATTAAAACTCGTTTTTCAACCACTCCACAAATTTCTTGTTAACAAACTATAGTTTTGGCAAGTCGGTTAGTACATCTACTTTGTGCATGACACAAGTCATTTTTCCAACAATTGTTTACAGACAGATTATTTCACTTATAATTCACTGTATCACAATTCCAGTGGGTCAGAAATTGACATACACTGTGCCTTTAAACAGCTTGGAAAATTCCAGAAAATGATGTCATGGCTTTAGAAGCTTCTGATAGGCTAATTTACATAATTTGAGTCAATTGGAGGTGTACCTGTGGATGTATTTCAAGGCCTACCTTCAAACTCAGTGCCTCTTTGCTTGACATCATGGGAAAATCAGAATAAATCAGCCAAGACCTTGTAGACCTACCGGAAACATGACTGAATACAAACAGTGCAGCTATTCCCTCCGCAAGGCAATCAAACAAGCTAAGCGTCAATATAGAGACAAAGTAGAGTCACAATTCAACGGCTCAGACACAAGAGGAATGTGGCAGGGTCTACAGTCAATCACGGACTACAAAAAGAAAACCAGCCCCGTCGCGGACCATGACGTCCTGCTCCCAGACAAACTAAACAACTTCTTTGCTCGCTTTGAGGACAATACAGTGCCACCGACACGGCCCGCTACCAAAACCTGCGGGCTCACCTTCACCACAGCCAATGTGAGAAAAACATTTAAATGTGTTAACCCTCGCAAGGCTGCCGGCCCAGATGGCATCCCTGGCCGTGTCCTCAGAGCATGCGCAGAACCAGCTGGCTGGTGTGTTTACGGACATATTCAATCAGTCCCTATCCCAGTCTGCTGTTCCCACATGCTTCAAGAGGGCCACCATTGTTCCTGTTCCCAAGAAAGCTAAGGTGACTGAGCTAAATGACTATCGCCCGTAGCACTCACTTCCGTCATCATGAAGTGCTTTGAGAGATTAGTCAAGGATCATATCACCTCCATCCTGCCAGACACCCTGGACCCACTCCAATTTGCTTACCGTCCCAATAGGTCCACAGACGACGCAATCGCAATCACACTGCATACTGCCCTAACCCATCTGGACAAGAGGAATACTTATGTAAGAATGCTGTTCATCGACTACAGCTCAGCATTTAACATCATAGTTCCCTCCAAGCTCGTCATTAAGCTCGAGACCCTGGGTTTGACCCAGCCCTGTGCAACTGGGTCCTGGACTTCCTGACGGGCCGGTCCCAGGTGGTGAGGGTAGGAAACAACATCTCCACCCCGCTGATCCTCAACACTGGGGCCCCACAAGGGTGCGTTCTCAGCCCTCTCCTGTACTCCCTGTTTACCCATGACTGCGTGGCCAAGCACGCATCCAACTCAATCATCAAGTTTTCTGACGACACTACAGTGGTAGGCTTGATTACCAACAACGACGAGACGGCCTACAGAGAGGAGGTGAGGGCCCTCGGAGTGTGGTGTCGGGGAAAATAACCTCTCACTCAATGTCAGCAAAACAAAGGAGATGATCGTGGACTTCAGGAAACAGGAGAGGGAGCACCCCCCCCTATCCACATCGAGGGGACAGTAGTGGAGAAGGTGGAAAGTTCCTCGGCGTACACATCACGGACAAACTGAATTGGTCCACCCACACAGACAGCGTGGTGAAGAAGGCGCAACAGCGCCTCTTCAACCTCAGGAGGCTGAAGAAATTCGGCTTGTCACCACTCGGCTTGTCAAATCACTCACAAACTTTTACAGATGCACAATCGAGAGCATCCTGTCGGGCTGTATCACCGCCTGGTACGGCAACTGCTCCGCCCACAACCGTAAGGCTCTCCAGAGGGTAGTGAGGACTGCACAGCGCATCACCGGGGGTAAACTACCTGCCCTCCAGGACACCTACACCACCCGATGTCACAGAAAGGCCAAAAGATCATCAAGGACAACAACCACCCGAGCCACTGCCTGTTCACCCCGATATCATCCAGAAGGCGAGGTCAGTACAGGTGCATCAAAGCTGGGACCGAGAGACTAAAAAACAGCTTCTACCTCAAGGCCATCAGACTGTTAAACAGCCACTGTTAAACAACACATTGAGTGGCTGCTGCCAACATACTGACTTAAATCTCTAGCCACTTTAAACATAGGAATTGGATGTAACAAATGTATCACTAGCCACTTTAAACAATTTTGTATATAATGTTTACGTATCCGACATACTCATATCAAATGTATACACTGTACTCTAAACCATCTACTGTATCTTGCCTATGCCGTTCGGCCATCGACCCAAATCTCTAGCCACGTTAATAATTATAATTGGATGAAATAAGGTATCACTAGCCACTTTAAACAATGCAATTTATATAATGTTTACATATCCTACATTACTCATCTCATATATATGTGTATATACTGTACTCCATACCATCTACTGCATCTTGCCTATGCCGGTCAGCCATCGCTCATCCATATATTTATATGTACATACTCGTATTCATTCCTTTACTCTTGTGTGTATAAGGTAGTTGTTGTGAAATTGTTAGATTACTTGTTAGATACTACTGCATGGTTGGAACTAGAAGCACAAGCATTTCGCTACACTCGCATTAACATCTGCTAACCATGTGTATGTGACAAATAAAATTTGATTTGATGTCTGGTTCATCCTTGGGAGCAATTTCCAAACAGCTGAAGGTACCACGTTCATCTGTACAAACAATAGTACGCAAGTATAAACACCATGGGACCACACAGCCATCATACCGCTCAGGAAGGAGACACGTTCTGTCTCCTAGAGATGAATGTACTTTGGTGTGAAAAGTGTAAATCAATCCCAGAACAACAGCAAAGGACCTTGTGAAGATGCTGGAGGAAACGGGTACAAAAGTATCTATATCCACAGTAAAACGAGTCCTATATCGACATAACCTAAAAGGCCGCTCAGCAAGGAAGTAGCCACTGCTCCAAAACCGCCATTAAAAAGCCAGACTACGGTTTGCAACTGCACATGGGGACAAAGATAGTACTTTTTGGAGAAATGTCCTCTGGTCTGATGAAACAAAAATAGAACTGTTTGGCCATAATGACCATCGTGATGTTTGGAGGAATAAGGGGGATGCTTGCAAGCCGAAGAACACCATCCCAACCGTGAAGCACAGGGGTGGCAGCATCATGTTGTGGGGGTGCTTTGCTGCAGGAGGGACTGGTGCACTTCACAAAATAGATAGCATCATGAGGAAGGCAAATTATGTGGATATATTGAAGCAACATCACAAGGCATCAGTCAGGAAGTTAAAGCTTGGTCGCAAATGAGTCTTCCAAATGGACAATGACCCCAAGCATGCTTCCAAAGTTGTGGCAAAATGGCTTAAGGACAACAAAGTCAAGGTATTATAGTGGCCATCACAGAAGCCCTGACCTCAATCCTATAGAAAGTTTGTGAGCAGAACTGAAAAAGGATTTGCGAGCAAGGAGTCCTTCAAACCTGACTCCATTACACTAGCTCTGTCAGGAGGAATGGGCCAAAATTCACCCAACTTATTGTGGGAAGCTTGTAGAAGGCTACCTGAAACGTTTGACCCAAGTTAAACAATTCAAAGGCAATGCTACCAAATACTAATTGAGTGTATGTAAACTTCTGACCCACTTGGAATGTGATGAAAGAAATAAAAGCTGAAATAAATCATTCTCTACTATTCTGACATTTCACATTCTTAAAATAAAGTGGTGATCCTAACTGACCTAAGACAGGGAATTATTACTAGAATTAAATGTCAGGAATTGTGAAAAACTGAGTTTAAATGTATTTGGCTAAGGTGTATGTAAACGTCCGACTTAAAATGTACGCAGGTTATAAATCAGACCTGTGCGCGCTTGAACAAGCATTAAAACCCCTCCTGGAAATGCCCTCCCTTCACCTTTTATGGTGCCAATAATGCCCTTTATTTGCTGAATAATTTGAATACTATTGTAATTAGGCCATGGCAGTTTCTAAAAGAAAGAGCAATGGCAATTTTGATCCCTTTTCCTTAGAGGTGTGGGCAGAATGTTTTGATATTTTGTAAAGTATTTTTCCAAACATGCATGCTGCCTATAGCGAGTGCCTGTTCCGGCATTCTGCAAGATTGATTGTATATTCGAAACAATTTAAAAGTAGGATAAGTGCTGCAGCCCACACTTCTATACAAAATATGAATTGTTGTTCTAATAAATAGATTATTGGGTTACTATGTCTTGCCTTGGTATAGACTCTGAGATTACATAGGCAATGATGTCGCTCTCCTATCGCACAGCAGTACTGTAGACTGACTACCCAAGCTGTCAAATATTTTTCATAAACTACCGGTCTATTTACTGTGTTGGCAGGATGTTTTAATCTTTAGCAGTAATTTATGCTGTATCTGAAAAAGGACTGTCAGTTTCTATAGGAGAAAACAATGGTAAATTGTTGTGGACCTGTCAGCAGAATGTTTGAACTCAACAATGTTTTGCATAAACTTTTCCCCATGAATTCTGAAACACTGAAAAGAAAATACAATTACACCCACTGGGTGCAGACGTCAATCAACATCTATTCCCCATTGGTTCAAAGTATTTTCATTGAAATTATGTGGAAACAATGTTGACTTAACCAGTGTGTGCCCAGTGGAAATAGGGTAGCCTAGTTATAGTAGCATACATAGGCCTACTTCAATGTAAAATGTCAATTGTTCACCTGTTAAATTTGACTGTATATTATAAACTGCGCTGCCTATGGGATTGCAAAACTTTAAATACATATAGCCTTTCTATTTACTAGGTTTAAATAAATGATACGCATGGTAATTTGTTGTATGGCTACTTTGGTAAACCCATCACAGCCAGCAATAGTCAAGAATATAAAATAAATAGGAAAAATATTCCTGTGTAATTATTTTAGATTCTACAAAAAAAACTTGTGCACGCACATTTGGGATATATTTTGTACATGCACGGTTTATAAATGAGGCCCCAGATGTTTCAGAGTTCACACCCCACCCCCTGTGTTGCAGTGGGCGGCAGGGTTTAATCCAGGGCTTTGGGGGGACACAGGAAGTAGTGGCCCTGCTGGGATATAGAAAAGGGATTGTTGTGAAAATAAACACAGCGGAGGGCCAGTGTGTGTGAGAGAGACAACACAAAGCTATGTTAGGATCATGTCCTGCAGAGGGATTTTGTAGTATCACTGGATCTCAAGCTCTTAAAGTACTACAGCTCCACATACATTCTTGCCAGGGCAAATAAGGTCAGGATGATATACTGTAACAGCCCTTCTGCTGTAGAGTGACTGTATTTCTAGAATGTTGTTTGTGTTTGACACGTCATCTTCTGGTCTTTTAGGTGGACATAATCATAGTTCTCCTTCTGACATAGTGCCAACAGAGAGAGCATCCTTTATGCATTTTCCTGCTTATATTTCACAAGAGAAGACAGTCAGACATTGTGAAGTGCACTGACTATCTGGAAAAGCATTATTCAGAAATATTGGGAAATACACTTTATTTTGAAAGAATGTACTGTGAGATCCAAGAAAAATCAAATCACATTATCTGATTTATCTTACTTTCAGTGTCATTTTATTTTAGTTGTATTTGTCATGTACAAGGGGACAACATTACATTGATATAATCAATAGTCATTGAATTCTTATAGCACAATCACTATTGTACAACTATGGTAATTTTATTGTCATACACTACCATTCAAACGTTTGGGATCAGTTATAAATATCCTTGTTTTCCATGAAAACATACATAGGAAATATAGTCAAGACGTTGACAAGGTTATAAATGATGATTTTTAATAGAAATAATAATTGTGTCCTTTAAACTTTGCTTTCGTCAAAGAATCCTCCATTTGCAGCAATTACAGCCTTGCAGACCTTTGGCATTCTAGTTGTCAATTTCTTGAGGTAATCTGAAGAGATTTCACCCCATGCTACCTGATGCACCTCCCACAAGTTGGATTGGCTTGATGGGCTCTTCTTATGTACCATACGGTCAAGCTGCTCCCACAACAGCTCAATAGGGTTGAGATCAGGTGACCCTGCTGGCCACTCCATTATAGACAGAATACCAGCTGACTGCTTCTTCCCTAAATAGTTATTGCATAGTTTGGAGCTGTGCTTTGGGTCATTGTCCTGTTGTAGGAGGAAATTGGCTCCAATTAAGCGCCGTCCACAGGGTATGGCATGGCGTTGCAAAACGGAGTGATAGCCTTCCTTCAAGATCCCTTTTACCCTGTACAAATCTCCCACTTTTACCACCACCAAAGCACCCCCAGACCATCACATTGCCCCCACCATGCTTGACAGATGGCGTCAAGCACTCCTCCAGCATCTTTTCATTTTTTCTGCGTCTCACGAATATTCTTCTTTGTGATCCGAACACCTCAAACTTAGATTAGTCTGTCCATAACACTTTTTTTCAATCTTCGTCTGTCCAGTGTCTCTGTTCTTTTGCCCATCTTAATCTTAACTTTTTATTGGCCAGTCTGAGATATGGCTTTTTCTTCGCAACTCTGCCTAGAAGACCAGCAGCCCGGAGTCGCCTCTTCATTGTTGACGTTGAGAATGGTGTTACCTCTGTTACCTCTGCTGTTACTTCTTCTGCAGAGGATAAGTTCATTAGAGTGACCAGCCTCAGATTGCAGCCCAAATAAATGCTTCAGAGTTCAAGTAACAGACACATCTCAACATCAACTGTTCAGAGGAGACTGTGCGAATCAGGCCTTCATGGTCAAATTGGTGCAAAGAAACCACTACTAAAGGACACCAATAATAAGAAGAGACTTGCTTGCGCCAATAAACACGAACAAAGGACATTAGACCGGTGGAGTGCCAATTTGAGATTTTTGGTTCCAACCGCCGTGTCTTTGTGAGACGTAGAGTAGATGAACGGATGATCTCTGCATGTGTAATTCCCACCGTGAAGCATGGAAGAGGAGGTGTTATGGTGTGGGGGTGCTTTGCTGGTGACGCTGTCTGCGATTTATTTAGAATTCAAGGCACACTTAACCAGCACAGCTACAACAGCATTCTGCAGCGATACGCCATCCCATTTGGTTGCACTTAGTGGGACTATCATTTGTTTTTCAACAGGACAATGACCCAACACACCTCCAGGCTGTGTAAGGGCTATTTTACCAAGACGGATAGTGATGGAGTGCTGCATCAGATGACCTGGCCTCCACAAATCACCGACCTCAACCCAATTGAGATGGTTTGGGATGAGTTGGACAGAGTGAAGGGAAAGCAGCCAGCAAGTGCTCAGCATATGTGGGAACTCCTTCAAGACTGTTGGAAAAGCATTTCAGGTAAAGTTGGTTGAGAGAATGCCAGGAGTGCGCAAAGCTGTCAAGGCAAAGAGTGGCTACTTCAAATAATCTAAAATATATTTTGATTTGTTTAACACTTTTTTTGATTCCATGTATTATTTCATAGTTTTGATGGCTTCACTGTTATTCTACAATGTAGAAGATAGTACAAATAAAGAAAAACCCTTGAATGACTAGGTGTCCAAACTTTTGACTGGTACTGTATATCCCCAGAGAGGCTCTACCCCTTCCCCCTCACCTCTCCACACCCCTTGTCCCCCAACCACCGCTCCAGCCCCTCTCCCCCCTCACCTCCCCCCGCCATGGGGTCCGCTATAAGATGTGTTCCTGAAGTCTTGAAGGTTGGTGTTGTAGGTGAGGTCTTTAAAACAGGGCTTAAGAAGGTGGATCATGGTTCTGAGGCTAACAAAAGCAGTGAAGCAGTAGTAGGGCTCTCCAAAGGAGGCATTGAACATCACCCCACACACAGTCCTAATGGTGCAGTTGGTGTCCAACACACGCAGCAATGACACAAACATCATGGTTACTTACTACAACTGTGGGTGGAAGTCTGTAGAATCTCATTGACTATTGCTGTGTATCTCCTTCACTGGTATCATACAGAGCTATACATTTCTACTAAGTATGCTCAACAGCTAAGGTAAACCTGAAATCTTTAGCTAGCTACATTTTTACTGCAACTGGGTTCTACACAGAGCTGTATAAATGAACCACACCTGTCCATCACAGGAAGTCTATATTTGTATCTCTGGTATATTAAGTTAATACATGGAAAAATAGAAACCTTATAAACATTGTTTCACCTTATAAACAAGATTACATAATGTCCTTTCTATTTTATGAGCCACACATTGCTCAACCATGCAGGGTATTTGATTATCTGGTTAGATTACACCAAATCAAATTCCTCAGTGGTACGTGAACCCCCAGGCCCTATCCATCCCTCTGGGCACTGGAGCCTACCAATCACTCTATTAGTGTTTGTTCTGTGGAGACCATACAACACCACCCCTTTTAAAGCAGCTCTCTGCTCTGAGGGAAGGAAACTAGAGCCTGTTTGAATCTGAAGACTCTTTTGTGCCTTATTGGTAATCGCACTCACATCTTCACCGGCAACAGCCCACAGAGTGAATCACCATGGTGACCACAACAAACCTCTGGGAAAATGGTCAGATAGCCCATCTCTAAGCTCGGAATGGAACTTCTATAATGTCAGTTGAGTTGAATCAACAAATCACAGCACATATTGATAGGTACACTTCCTGATTTTACTTCCTACTTTGCTCCCCGCAATGGCCGCCAGTCCACCCATTATGCCATCCTCGATTTGAATGGGGATGGCCGTTCTATTCATTCTATTTCTATGGCAGCACATGCAGTCAGGAGCAGAAGATGAGAAAATGTGCCTCTTAATTATATATACACTACCATTCAAAAGTTTGGGGTCACTTAGAAATGTCCTTGTTTTTGAAAGATTTTTTTTGTCCATTAAAACAACATAAAATTGATCAGAAATACAGTATAGACATTGTTAATGTTAGAGGCCCATTATCAACAGAGGCCCATTATCAGCAACCATCACTCCTGTGTTCCAATGCACGTTGTGTTAGAGGGTGGTTTGCTGCCGGAGGGACTGGTGCACTTCACAAAATAGATGGCATCATGAGGAAGGAAAATTATGTGGATATATTGAAGCAACATCTCAAGACACCAGTCAGGAAGTTAAAGCTTGGTCGCAAATGGGTCTTCCAAATGGACAATGACCCCAAGCATACTTCCAAAGTTGTGACAAAATGGCTTAAGGACAACAAAGTCAAGGTATTGGAGTGGCCATCACAAAGCCCTGAAAATTTGTGGGCAGAACTGAAAAAGCGTGTGCGAGCAAGGAGGACTACAAACCTGACTCAGTTACACCAGCTCTGTCAGGAGGAATGGGCCAAAATTAACCCAACTTAATGTGGAAGGCTACCCGAAACGTTTGACCCAAGGTAAACAATTTAAAGGCAATGCTACCAAATACTAATTGAGTGCATGTAAACTTCTGACCCACTTGGAATGTGATGAAAGAAATAAAAGCTGAAATAAATCATTCTCTCTACTATTATTCGGACATTTCACATTCTTAAAAAAAAGTGATGATCCTAACTGACCTAAGATGGAATTTTTACTAGGATTAAATGTCAGGAATTGTGAAAAACTGAGTTTAAATATATTTGGCTATGGTGTATGTAAACTTCCGACTTCAACTGTATATATATATATATATAATTATAAACTCATTAAAAAAAAAATGGCCTCTCACTGTCAACTGCGTTTATTTTCAGCAAACATGTGTAAATATTTGTATGAACATAACAAGATTCAACAACTCATACATAAACTGAACAAGTTCCACAGACATGTGACTAACAGAAATTGAATAATGTGTCCCTGAACAAAGGGGGGGAGGGGGTCAAAATAAAAAATAAGTCAATATCTGGTGTGGCCACCAGCTGCATTAAGTACTACAGTGCATCTCCTCCTCATGGACTGCACCAGATTTGCCAGTTCTTGCTGTGAGATGTTACCCCACTCTTCCACCAAAGCACCTGCAAGTTCCCAGACATTTCTGGGGGGAATGGCCCTAGCCGTCATCCTCCGATCCAACAGGTCCAAGACGTGCTCAAAGGGATTGAAATCCGGTCTCTTTGCTGGCCATGGCAGAACACTGACATTCCTGTCTTGCAGGAAATCACGCACAGAACGAGCAGTATGGCTGGTGACATTGTCATGCTGGAGGGTCATGTCAGGATGAGCCTGCAGGAAGGGCATCACATGAGGGAGGAGGATGTCTTCCCTGTAACGCACAGCGTTGAGATTGCCTGCAATGACAATAAGCTCAGTCCAATGATGCTGTGACACATCCTCCACCTCCAAATCATTCCCGCTCCAGAGTACAGGCCTCGGTGTAACGCTCATTCCTTCGACGATAAACGCAAATCCGACCATCACCCCTGGTGAGACAAAACCGCGACTTGTCAGTGAAGAGCACTTTTTGACAGTCCTGTCTGGTCTAGTGACGGTTGGTTTGTGCCCATAGGCGACATTGTTGCCGGTGATGTCTGGTGAGGACCTGCCTTACAACAGGCCTACAAGCCCTCAGTCCAGCCTCTCTCAACCTATTGCGGACTGTCAGAGCACTGATGGAGGGATTGTGCGTTCCTGGTGTAACTCGGGCAGTTGTTGTTGCCATCCTGTACCTGTCCCGCAGGTGTAATATTCGGGTGTACCGATCCTGTGCAGGTGTTGTTACTCGTGGTCTGCCACTGCAAGGACGGTCAGCTGTCTGTCCGGTCTCCCTGTATCGCTGTCTTAGGCGTCTCACAGTGCGGACATTGCAATTTATTGCCCTGGCCACGTGCAGTCCTCATGCCTCCTTGCAGCATGTCTAAGGCACGTTCACGCAGATGAGCAGGGGCCCTGGGCATCTTTCTTTTGGTGTTTTTCAGAGTCAGTAGAAAGGCCTCTTTACTGTCCTAAGTTGTCATAACTGTGACCTTAATTGCCTACCGTCTGTAAGCTGTTACTGTCTTAACGACCGTTCCACAGGTGCATGTTCATTAATTGTTCATGGTTCATTGAACAAGCATGGGAAACAGTGTTTAAACCCTTTACAATGAAGATCTGTGAAGATATTTGGATTTTTACGAATTATCTTTGAAAGACAGGGTCCTGAAAAAGGGACGTTTCTTTTTTTGATGAGTTTATATATATATATATATATATATATATATACACATACACACACACACACACATATATATATATATATATATATATATACACACATAGCTATTCTAACAGCTATTTTGGTGGCCACGGTCATTTGGCAGACCAATTGTTGTCCAAGTCACAGAGGGTTGTTATTGTTTGTGTTGTCATTAGTCACCGCCCACAACAGGCCCTGTACCAGCCTCACATGTTGACTTTGGAGATGACCCGTGACAGAGCGCCTCAGGACAGAACTGTGACGCAGACGCTGTCTTTCAGAGGTCTCTGGTGGTTTGAAAACTGGACAGACGGTGACATGGCCTACATGTGTATATTTCTGTGTGTGCGCTTATACAGTGTGGTCAGGGTGCTGCCCAGACAAATGCATGGTGTGTGTGTGTGTGTGTCAGTCTGACATCAGTAACCAGACTAATAAAGAAGTCTCAGCCCACCCGTTCACCATATAAAATGACCATACAGACACTATGACAAGCTGGAATAAGCACATAGAGAACATACAGTAATAAGAGACTGCCCATTAAGCCAAAGACCAACACACAAACACACACTTGATTAAAATCCTTTCACTGCCAAGTCTACAAACACACCAAAAAATTCTACAACAGAGATAAAGATAAGAGTGAAAGAAAAATAAAGAGGTCAAATAAAGAGAATGAGAACATGACTTAAAATGGGAATGAAAGTGTAGAAAAATGTACAAAACAGGGAAAGCAAGAGTCATGAGGTGCTAGGAGGGAGATGGAAGGATAAGAGGGAGAGGGAAGGTGAGAGGGATATGGAAGAATAAGAGGGAGAGGGAAAGATAAGAGGGAAGAGGGAGAGGGAAGGATAAGAGGGAGAGGGAAGGTGAGAGGGATATGGAAGAATAAGAGGGAGAGGGAAGGATAAGAGGGAAGAGGAGGGGGGAGGATAAGAGGGAGGGGGAAGGATAAGAGGGAAGAGGGAAGGATAAGAGGGAAGAGGGAGAGGGAAGAATAAGAGGGAAGGATACGAGGGAAGGATAAGAGGGAGAGGGAAGGATAAGAGGGAGGGGGAAGGATAAGAGGGAGAGGGCAGGATAAGAGGGAAGGATAAGAGGGAAGGATGAGAGGGAGGGGGAGGGATAAGAGGAAGCGATGAGAGAGGGAAGAGGGAAGGATAAGAGGAAGGAGAAAGAATTAGATGGAAGAATAAGAGGGGGGAGGATAAGAGGGAGGGGGAAGGTTAAGAGGGAGGGGGAGAGATAAGAGGAAGGGGGAAGGATAAGAGGGAAGGATAAGAGGGAAGGGGTAGGATAAGAGGGAAGGGGAAGGATAAGAGGGGGGATAAGAGGGAAGGATAAGGGGAGGATAAGAGGGAGAGGGAAGGATAGGAGGGAGAGAGAAGGATATGAGGGAGGGAGGGAGGGGGCAAGATTAGAGGGAAGAATAAGAGGGAGGGGGGAGGATAAGAGGGAGGGGGAAGGATAAGAGGGAAGGGGAAGGATAAGGGGGAGGATATAAGGGAGGGGGAAGGATAAGAGGGAATGGAAAGGATGGGAGGGAGAGGGAAGGATAAGAGGGAGAGGGAATGATAAGAGGGAGAGGGAAGGATAAGAGGGAGAGGGACTGAATGAATATGTGGAGAGTGATTCCTTTGTCCAACCTGCCTAAATGACTACAGACCCGTAGCACTCACGTCCGTAGCCATGAAGTGCTTTGAAAGGCTGGTAATGCCTCACATCAACACCATTATCCCAGAAACCCTAGACCCACTCCAATTTGCATCCCGCCCAAACAGATCCACCGATAATGCAATCTCTATTGCACTCCACACTGCCCTTTCCCACCTGGACGAAAGGAACACCTGTGTGAGAATGCTATTCATTGACTACAGCTCAGCGTTCAACACCATAGTACCCTCAAAGCTCATCACTAAGCTAAGGATCCTGGGACTAAACACCTCCCTCTGCAACTGGATCCTGGACTTCCTGACGGGCTGCCCCAAGGTGGTGAGGGTAGGTAGCAACACATCTGCCACGCTGATCCTCAACACTGGAGCCCCCAGGTGTGCATGCTCAGTCCCCTTCTGTACTCCCTGTTCACCCACGACTGCATGGCCAGGCACGACTCCAACACCATCATTAAGTTTTCAGATGACACAACAGTGGTAGGCCTGATCACCGACAACGACGAGACAGCCTATAGGGAGGAGGTCAGAGACCTGGCCGGGTGGTGCCAGAATAACAACCTCTCCCTCAACGTAACCAAGACTAAAGAGATGATTGTGTACTACAGGAAAAGGAGGACCGAGCACGCCCCCATTCTCATCGACGGGGCTGTAGTGGAGCAGGTTGAGAGCTTCAGGTTCTTTGGTGTCCACATCAACAACAAACTAGAATGGTCCAAACACACCAAGCCAGTCGTGAATAGGGCACGACAAAGCCTATTCCTCCTCAGGAAACTAAAAAGATTTGGCATTGGTCCTCAGATCCTCAAAAGGTTCTACAGCTGCAACATTGAGAGCATCCTGACTGGTTGCATCATTGCCTGGTATGGCAATTGCTCGGCCTCCGACCACAAGGCACTACAGATGATAGTAGGTACGGCCCAGTACATCACTGGGGCTAAGCTGCCTGCCATCCAGGACCTCTACACCAGGCGGTGTCAGAGGAAGGCCCTAAAAATTGTCAAAGACCCCAGCCACCCCAGTCATAGACTGTTCTCTCTACTACTGCATGGCAAGCGGTACCGGAGTGCCAAGTCTAGGACAAAAAGGCTTCTCAACAGTTTTAACCCCCAAGCCATAAGACTCCTGAACAGGTAATCAAATGGCTACCCGGACTATTTGCATTGTGTGCCCCCTGCCCCCAACTCCTATTTTTACGCTGCTGCTACTCTCTGTTTATCATATATGCATAGTCACTTTAACTATACATTCATGTACATACTACCTCAATTGGCCCGACCAACCCCTGCACATTGGCTAACCAGGCTATCTGCATTGTGTCCCGCCACCCGCCACCCACCACCCACCACCCGCCAACCCCTCTTTTACGCTACTGCTACTCTCTGTTCATCATATATGCATAGTCACTTTAACCATATCTACATGTACATACTACCTCAATCAGCCAGACTAACCGGTGTCTGTATGTAGCCTCGCTACTGTTATAGCCTCGCTACTGTTCTTTTTTAATGTCTTTTTACTTTTGTTTTTATTTCTTTACCTTTTTTGCACTGTTGGTTAGAGCCTGTAAGGAAGCATTTCACTGTAAGGTCTACACCTGTTGTATTCGGCGCATGTGACAAATAAACTTTGATTTGATTTGATATCTCAAGCTGCCAATGGAGACCTTGAAGGTCTAGAGAGGTTAGCTGAAACCAGACCCCATCTCAGACCAGCACCATCAACACACACTCTTAGGACAGGACAGCTAGGAAAGGAGTGGCTGGATAATTTCCTGGCACTTGACCCCAATTTAATAACACAGCTGTTTGTCCTCAGCCACACCACACAGCTGCTCTGTGGTATTACTTGTCATTCTCTACTATGTAGGGATTCTTATTCCTGGAACTCTTCTTTAATACACCAGGAGATGAGAATGACTGAGTGAGGGAGTGAATATGCTTGTGTGCTATATTGTGAGAGGCAGAGGGAGGGAGGAGCGGTGTAGTACTTGAAGTCTTTGGTGATATTGTTGGGGTCTGATGCGCCCCTGCATGGTGTCAAAAGTCTTCTTTAGAAGGCACTCTGGGTTCTATAAAGACAAGGTAACTGTTCCAACACAGAGCCAGCAAGGCATGTCATAACTCATAATGAGTGGATTGTATATATAGAACAGCCTCCCAATGTTATACTTAAACAGTGCGTAGGAGTATTGTTCAAATAACCTGAACCTTATTTAGAATATCAGTGTTCAGAGTTAAAAGAGTTTTCCAAGTGTCTCAGTCTCGGTACGGACACAGGCCAGCTCCATTAGTGGTTACCCCAATAATAACAACCTTATTATTTCAACATTTAGGACTTTTTAAACAATTATCATCTTTACAGTGGAGAAAGTGAGCCTTGTTTAGACAAGCAAGCACTTAAGGGTAAAAAACACTCACTAAACCACAATGACCTGACGCTTGTTGGGAAATAGAAACTTGCGTGGACTGGGAGAAATATGACATCAGTGCAGTATTCCCAACTGAGCTTGTGTGTTTGTGTGTGTTGGTTGATCTCTAAATGTTCCCAGTCTCATCAAAAGAGATCAGTGTGTTTTTATAGATGTCCATGTTCCAAGACACTGTTGCCTTGGTGACACCCTTGTAGTCTTCCTCAATAAACCAGCGAGACAGTAGAAGAGAGAAAAAAAGAGAAAGCCAAAGACAACTACCTAGAGAAGACCCTTCACTCTTCCCTATCCACCCCCATCCACACCTGCCCTCCAGGGTATACAACACTGGCCATTATCCTTAACTCTAATATACATAATGACCAGTGGAGGCTGCTGAGGGGAGGACGGCTCATAATAATGGCTGGAATGGTATCAAACGTGGTTTCCAGCCATCACTATGAGTTGTCTTTCCCTCAGCAGCCTCCACTGATAGTGACAGACTCATATTCATGAATATTTCCAGTTCATTATTCCATAGCAAGGATCTGCCTGGGGTCTATATTCCGCAAGGTGAAGGATTCAGAACATTGGGATCTCCTGAATACTCGCCAGGAGGTAAAGGGCAAGTCCAGGAAACTACGGGCCAATCCAGGCTCAACCTTTTGTTATGCCTCTCAGCTGTTTATTGAGTGATTTACTTACGTTTATTTCAGACAAATGTTAAAATGTTTAAGGGACACCCTCCTCCAGGTATCCTGTAACGCCCTGAAACTCCCCCAGGCAGAGTGACACACTGGTCATGGAGAGAAAGAGCGATGGGGAGATGGACAAGCCTGAGTACAGGTCAAATTAGAGAGAATATACAGATCACAGAGGGAAAGGATGATTACTGTGTGTGTGTTATTATCACCTGAGAAGTTGACCGTAGTGTGGATAGGCTCGCTGCTTGCCACAGCAGCATAAATCAGGTGGCAGTACTTGAGTTGGGACCGGGCTGCCAGCGCGCCCGGGTATGACCCGCCGAATGCCACCCACTTGCTGTTGGTCAAGCCCTGTTGTTTAGTGATGACAGTGCGGAAGTGAGCCAGGTCAGCCAGAGCTGACTGCTGAGAAACCATAGATTATCTGTGCTTATGTCACTGTAAGGGACAAGACAGACAAGGGGTTAATCAAGTCAGGAGGAAGCCAGTCTGACAGCCTCACTCAGCACCTGGTTGACTATTTCTATACTCTGCATGCAATGCCACGTCAATCAATCCCACTAGATTCTTTGAACTAGCCAGATACAAATAATAACGGATATCCATCAGTCAAATTATGTTCAGATTGAGAGAGCACAGGACACATTGGACAGCGGGCTCACCTTTTGATGGAACACTGCTTCCTAGCGGTTCATTTGATGTACAACAGCCACCATAATATAGTGATGGAAGCGCAATATACATTGCTAGGTCAAATCTAAACATACATAAAACCAACCAATAAACTTACGCCGTGGGACGACTGTCGCCGTAGAAACGGTGGTCTACCAGAAGACAGTGGGCGCCGAGCTTCTTTGTATAAGGAAGCCAGGCCGACCCGGAGTTCATGGTCATCCATCCGACATTGATTGGACCCTCTCCGTCCTCCGCCAATCACCACTGATCCCCCATCTCTGTAGTAAGTCTCGCTTATGAGGAATTTCTGGCAATGTAATAAACTGTTGTGTATGTTGTGTTATGCATGAACTAACACACTTGAACACACTTAGACGGGAGACTGAACATCTCACTGGTAACGGATCTCTCCATATACTGCAGTGCGAATAAGAATATAATGAAATGTCAGAACTTACTTGATTCCACACTCGACTATCTGCACCGTTGAAGTGGTCCAGTTTTTGGGTAATCCATTGCTGCTGAAAGACAGGTTTGCCTTTCCCTCCTGGACATCATTAGAAGATACAGATCTTTCCAAAAAAAAATCTGTTACCTTTAAAGAAAACGTCAAAGGACACACAGACATGCAAAAGTTAAAACTATGAGAGCTTCAAAAGCCATGTTGACGGGCTGGGAAAACTAAAGAGTAAATACCATAGAAAAGTTAAAAGTACTCTTATGGAAACAGAAAGGTGCGTGATATTTGTAAAATGGTATAGAATCAGCTTGATCCCCTCTGTCGAAGACGCTTGGACCTTATTTTTTGATATTTTCAGTGGTATTGTTAACAAACACGCCCCCCATAAAGAAAATGAGAATTAAAAACAGGTTCAGCCCCTGGTTTGACCGTGATCTTGTAGAGTTACTCCACCTCAAGAACTGCATTTGGCGAAAGGCTCGGCACACGCATACTCAGGCTGACTGGCTCTCGTTCAGGCAAATGAGAAATAAGTGCACTCAGGCTATCCGGAAGGCCAAAGTTAGTTACTTTAAAGAGCAGCTCTCTCTGTGGGTCTAACCCCAAGAAGTTCTGGAAAACGGTTAAAGACCTGGAGAATAAACCCTCCTCCTCACAGCTTTCCATGTCCCTTAATGTTGATGATGTGGTTGTTACTGACAAGAAGCACATGGCTGAGCTCTTTAATCACACTTCATTAAGTCAGGATTCCAATTTGAATCAGCCATGCCTCCTAGCCCGTCCAACATTTCCTCATCTCCCACCCCTTCTAATGCGACTATCCCCAATGCTTCTCCCCTGCCCCGCTACAAAGTTTCTCCCTGCAGGCAGTCACTGAGTCCGAGGTGCTTAAGGAGCTCCTGAAACTTGACCTCAAAATACCATGGTTTAGACCATTTCTTCTTTAAGGTTGCTGCCCCTACCATCGCCAAGCCTATCTCCGACCTTTTTAACCTGTCTCTCTTTTCTGGGTAGGTTCCCATTGCTTGGAAGGCAGCCATGGTTCTCCCTTTATTTAAAAGGGGGAGATCAAGCTGATCCTAACTGTTATAGGCCTATTTCTATTTTTGCCCTGTTTATCAAATGTTTTGGAAAAACTTGTCAATAATCAACTGACTGGATTTCTTGATGTCTATAGTATTCTCTCTGGTATGCAATCTGGTTTCCGCTCAGGTTATGCATGTATCACTGCAATATTAAAGGTCCTCAATGATGTTACCATTGCCTTTGATTCTAAGCAATGTTGTGCTGCTATTTGTATTGGCTTGGCCAAAGCTTTTGATACGGTAGACCATTCCATTCTTGTGGGCCGGCTAAGGAATATTGGTGTCTCTGAGGGATCTTTGGCCTGGTTTCCTAACTACCTCTCTCAAAGAGTGCAGTGTATAAAGTCAGAAAATCTGCTGTATCAGCCACTGCCTGTGACCAAGGGAGTACGCATGGTTAGCAGATGTTAATGCGAGTGTAGCGAAATGCTTGTGCTTCTAGTTCCGACCGTGCAGTAAAATCTAACAAGTAATCTAACAATTTCACAACAACTACCTTATACACACAAGTGTAAAGGAATGAATAAGAATATGTACATATAAATATATGGATGAGCGATGGCCATGCGGCATAGGCAAGATGCAGTAGACGGTATAGAGTACAGTATATACATATGAGATGAGTAATGTAGGGTATGTAAACATTATATAAAGTGGCAAAGCCAAATGTCTTTAGCCTCCATATGTTGAAGAGGCGCTGTTGTGCCTTCTTCACCACGCTGTTTGTGTGGGTGGACCATTTCAGTTTGTCCATGATGTGTACGCCGAGGAACTTAAAACTTTCCACCTTCTCCACTACTGTCCCGGCGATGTGGATATGAGGGTTCTCCCTCTGCTGTTTCCTGAAGTCCACGATCATCTCCTTTGTTTTGTTGACATTGAGTGTGAGGTTATTTTCCTGACACCACACTCCGAGGGCCCTCACCTCCTCCCTGTAGACCGTCTCGTCGTTGTTGGTAATCAAGCCTACCACTGTAATGTCGTCTGCAAACTTGATGATTGAGTTGGAGGTGTGCATGGCCACACAGTCATGGGTGAACAGGGAGTACAGGAGGGCTGAGACCGCATGGGGTGGAGATGTTGTTTCCTACCCTCACCACCTGGGGCCGGCCCGTCAGAAAGTCCAGGACCCAGTTGCACAGGGCGGGGTCGAGACCCAGGGTCTCGAGCTTAGTGACGAGTTTGGAGGGCACTATGGTGTTAAATGCTGAGCTGTAATCGATGAACAGCATTCTTACATAGGTATTCCTCTTGTCCAGATGGGTTAGGGCAGTGTGCAGTGTGATTGCGATTGCATCGTCTGTGGACCTATTGGGGCGGTAAGCAAATTGGACTGGTTCTAGGGTGTCAGGTAGGGTGGAGGTGATATGATCCTTGACTAGTCTCTCAAAGCACTTCATGAGGACGGAAGTGAGTGCTACGGGGCGATAGTCATTTAGCTCAGTTACCTTAGCTTTCTTGGGAACAGGAACAATGGTGGCCCTCTTGAAGCATGTGGGAACAGCAGACTGGGATAGGGATTGATTGAATATGTCTGTAAACACACCAGCCAGCTGGTCTGCGTATGCTCTGAGGACTCGGCTAGGGATGCCGTCTGGGCCGGCAGCCTTGCGAGGGTTAACACGTTTAAATGTTTTACTCACGTTGGCTGTGGTGAAGGAGAACCTGCAGGTTTTGGTAGCGGGCCGTGTCAGTGGCACTGTATTGTCCTCAAAGCGAACAAAGAAGTTGTTTAGTTTGTCTGGGAGGAAGATCTCAGGCAGAGGGAAGCTATCTCATCCATTTATATGCAGATGATACAGTCTTATACTCAGCTGGCCCCTCCCCGGATTTTGTGTTAAATGCTCTACAACAAAGCTTTCTTAGGGTCCAACTAGCTTTCTCTACCCTTAACCTTGTTCTGAACACCTCCAAAACAAAGGTCATGTGGTTTGGTAAGAAGAATGCCCCTGTCCCCACAGGTGTGATTACTACCTCTGAGGGTTTAGAGCTTGAGGTAGTCACCTCGTACAAGTACTTCGGAGTATGGCTAGACGGTACACTGTCCTTCTCTCAGCATATATCAAAGCTGCAGGCTAAAGTTTATCTAGACGTAGTTTCCTCTATCGTAATCGCTCCTCTTTCACCTCAGCTGCCAAACTAACTTTGATTCAGATGACCATCCTACCCATGCTAGATTACGGAGACATCATTTATAGATCAGCAGGTAAGGGTGCTCTCGAGCGGCTAGATGTTCTTTACTGTTCGGCCATACGATTTGCCACCAATGCTCCTTATAGGACACATCACTGCACTCTATACTCCTCTGTGTGCTGGTCATCTCTGTACACCCATCGCAAGACCCACTGGTTGATGCTTATTTATAAAACCCTCTTAGGCCTCACTCCCCCCTATCTGAGATATCTACTGGAGCCCTCATCCTCCACATACAACACCCGTTCTGCCAGTCACATTCTGTTAAAGGTCCCCAAAGCACACACATCCCTGGGTCGCTCATCTTTTCAGTTCTCTGCAGCTAGCGACTGGAACAAGCTGCAACAACAACTCAAACCGGACAGTTTTATCTCAATCTCTTCATTCAAAGACTCAGTAATGGACACTCTTACTGCCAGTTGTGGCTGCTTTGTGTATTGTCTCTATCTTCTTGCCCTGTGTGCTATTGTCTGTGCCCAATAATGTTTGTACCATGTTTTGTGCTGCTATCATGTTGTGTTGCTACCATGTTGTTGTCATGTTGTGCTGCTACCATGCTGTGTTGTCATGTGTTTCTGCCTTGCTATCTTGTTGTCTTAGGTCTCTCTTTTTGTAGTGTTGTCTCTCTTGTCGTGATGTACCGTTTTGTCCTATATTTATATGCTTTTTATTTTTTTAAATCCTAGCCCCCGTCCCCACAGGAGGTATTTTGCCTTTTGGTAGGCCGTCATTGTAAATAAGAATTTGTTCTTAACTGACTTACCTAGTTAAATAAAAATAAAAAAAATCACGCGAAAGCTTTTTCTTCTTCGTGTGTGTGTCAACATAGGATAGTCTAAGTGCTGCCATATATCGTCGTGGGGTTAGGTTAGGGATCGGTGCAATATTATTCCTGTATAGTAGGTGGCAGTAGAACACCACGGTTCTTGAAGAGAGGAAGCAGTGTACCCCGTCTCCGGTTGTTTAGTGTATCCGTAGCCGAATTTCGTAAAACTGCAACCATGGAGGAAGCAAAAAATAAAGACAAAAAGCAGTCCGAAAAGACAGAGGAAAAGGAGACAAAGCCCACAGGGAAGGACAAGGATAAAAAAGAAGAGCAAGAACTGGTGAGTTGGGACACTTCTCAACATATTGAACAAGGGAAGCAGATTAACGTTAGCGTTTTTGCCTGAGTCACTCACTGCATGTTTGAACAGGCCGAAAGCGTTGTCATTCAAACGAATAACGAACTGTTTGAGGCCCCTTTCATGAAAATTAGGATATGTCTGGCTAAGTACGAGATGCCAACAATTACGATGATTATGTCCGACTGAAAGCGAGCTATAAAACTACCTAACGTAGCTTGTTGACGTTAGCTTGCTAGCCTAGGGTAACAGTAGGAGCTGGCTGTGCTAGCCGGTGCTAGCTAACGTTAACTAACAATAGCTAATGACCGGCCAGAAAGTAACAACCGAAATGTAAACTAAAAGTTAGCTAAGTATCTAGCTAGCCAAGTTACAATAATGTGACGTTACCTAGTTAAATAATGTTAGTGTTGCATTGTAAACAGCTATTTGGATTATGGTTAACGTTTATCTGTTCGCTAATGTTGTTAGCTACCTAGCAAACGGTTAGCTACCACAGTTTAGTTATACAAATCTTTGGTACAGACAGTAACGTTAGCTAGCTAGCTAGCTAGTAGTTAGTGACTTTGGAACTGTAACAACCTGCCTGTGGTTCAGATTGTCTCGTTGAGACAGCATAGCTAGCTAGATTTGACATGATCGGTGATCTTTGACTGCGAGGTGGCTATAGTTATTACGTGTTTGTTTTAGTTAGCTAGCTATTTACATAGAGGGGGTTGTATAACTTAGTAGCGAGTACATTAACATTAGCCTATTTTAAACACCATAACAATGGAGTCAATGTTGCATACATAGTTATCATGGCAACCCTACCGCCAGTCGACAAAATGCTCCCAATATCTAGACTTGCAAATTGCACAGCCTTTTATTGCAATTGTTCCCTGTTGGAAGACCTGTTTTTTTATTTATTTTTTATACTGTGCAGTGTTCGGTTATTCAACTGCCCAACATTGCATATTGAATCTGGCATACTGTAACGTCAGTTCCTCTCTTCTCTCTCCAGTCTGATGAGGACAAACAGCTGCAAGAAGAGCTGGAGATGATGGTGGAGAGACTTGGTGTGAGTACCACAAGAACTGCTAAACCTCAAGTCTGGTTTGCTTTAGACACTGGGACTATACTGCCCTACCAAGCAAAAAGGCAGTAACTGCTCATTTGGTCGAAAATGAGTTAATGTCATTTTTCTGCTACATTAAATACATGCTTAATCATGTGGACAAGAATCCTGCCTCTTGTATTTTGGAGAAAATGGTGCTCATGTTAGCAGTAACTGCATAAAGTTACTGTGAAAGCAAGGTAAATAAAATGTTTTTCTCAGTTCCAAGCTATAAGAAGTTACTGCCTTTTTGCTTGGTAGGGCAGTATAGCTTTTTAAATTCTTTAAATAAATTTTACTGTACATAAGGCGTTAGTAGAAAGTCAGTCATTTACATATACTGCATGAAGTCTTTGGTAGCTATGCATATGAAACAACTTTCTTTGTACTTATGCAATGTACACCACCCTGCCCCCTTTCTCTCTCACCCACCCACAGGAGACAGACACGTCTCTGTACCGGCCTGCTCTAGAGGAGCTGCGCAGGCAGATCCGCTCCTCCACCACCTCCATGACCTCTGTGCCCAAGCCCCTGAAGTTCCTGCGGCCACATTACGGCAAGCTCAAAGATATCTATGAGGGCATGGCGCCTGGCGAGAACAAGGTGTGAACACCGATGGCTAACTGTTTACAGTGGGGAAAACAGGAGGGAGGGATAGCAAGACTCTTCTCAACCACTGTATTGCTTCCTTTCCCTGTCTGTTTTTACTTTACAACCACTGCAAAAATCTGGAGGGATTTATTTTACAATATTACTGGAGATACAGAAAAGAAAAACAAGGATAGATACCTAGTATATTGGACATTGTAATTCTGGATGGAACTAGGGATTCATGTTCAGAAGGACCGATCATAACTGTAATTATGGAAACGTCTAGCTAACTCATGTCTGTTTTTGCAGAGTTTCTGTGCGGACGTGGTGTCTGTCTTGGCCATGACAATGAGTGGGGAGCGGGAGTGTCTGAGGTACCGTCTGCTGGGCTCCCAGGAGGAGCTGGCGTCCTGGGGACATGAATACGTCAGGTAGGATAACGGGGCGCCATTTGAAACGGCTAACGACACACGGGTGAATCCTAAATTCTACTTAAGTAGAATTTTCACTTTGTCATGCATTGATACCAATGGAAGTAAAAATTTGACTTATAATTTGCCTCAGTCATTCCATGCCTGGCAGGAGTAGGCAGTTTGTGTGGTGTGACCTAGGGCTGTGACAATACCAGTATTTTGATTTTTTTCTGTGGCAAAAATTAAACACGACACAGACCGACCTGCGGTGTGTAAAATATTGTGTGCTATAGCTTGGAAAATAAATACATGTGACTGGATGACAACATAAGGATGTTTGTTTCCAACATTTGGGCTGTTTTCCTAAAGAAGTTTAATCTTTTCTTTCTGCGATACTTACGAGTATCGTCCCGGCCCTAGTCTTCTACCCCTAAACTCTGGTGTGTCTGTGTGTAGGCACCTGGCGGGCGAGGTGGCCAAGGAGTGGCAGGAGGTGGAGGAGAGTGATAAGACGCAGCAGGAGACTCTGCTGAAGCTGGTGAAGGAGATTGTGCCCTACAACATGGCCCACAACGCTGAGCACGAGGCCTGTGACCTGCTGATGGAGGTCGAGAAGCTGGAGATGCTGGAGCTCTACATAGATGATAATGCATACGCCAAGGTCTGCCTCTACCTCACCAGGTGAGTGGACAACACACACCTTACCACGTGAGGGGCAAACATATGTACCTTCACACACACATGTTCAAACACATGTATCACAGTCTGCCTCAACATACCTGCAGCCAGCAGCCTGAAGAGACAAAAGGAAGTTCCTCTCATCAGTAATACCTAAACCCTCTGTCATCCTCTCTCTCTATGCCAGCTGTGTGAGCTACGTCCCTGAGCCGGAGAACTCTGCCCTGTTGAAGTGTTCCCTTAACATCTTCAGGAAGTTTAACCGTTACCCAGAGGCCCTGAGGCTGGCCCTGATGCTCAACGACATGGAACTGGTGGAGAACATCTTCACCTCCTGCAAAGACATGTACGGACTGACACAACACACTCACTGCACTCTCACACTTCTATAGAGTTCCAGACACTTGTCGAATCTAGGCCAAGGCGTATTGAAGCTGTTCTGGCAGCTTGTTGTGGCCCAACTCCCAATAAGAAAACTTTTTTGGTGTTTCCTTTATTTTAGCAGTTCCTGTACAACCTATAGTGGTAAACAGTATTTTCTTTCTAATCGTTATTCACATTTTCTACTGACAGTCGTTGGGAATGCATTCAGCAGTGTTTTCCATAGTTAATGATATGCATGAAGAGTTGATGGTTTAGTGGGTGTTTCCTGTAGCGTGATCCAGAAGGAGATGGCCTTCATGCTGGGCCGACACGGCATGTTCCTGGAGCTCAATGAGGACGTGGAGGACTACGAGGACCTGACGGAGATCATGTCCAACGTCCAGCTGAACAGCAATTTCCTGGCCCTGGCCCGAGAGGTGAGGAGAGAAAGAGGGAAGATGGGTAGACTACTAGAGAGAAGGGAGGGGTTTGGAAGAGTGAGTGTTTTAGAGCAGGACTGTGGAATGGGTCACTGTTGAAGTCAGTGGATGGAGTGTGACTGTCTGACAGTGGGGGCTGAGTGTGTTAGTGAATAGAAGGTTTTTAGAGTAGGGCTAAGGAGAGGGGAATATGACCTGTAGAGATGAGTCAGAGGACCATGCTCTATTTAATATTGTTGAGAGGGGGAAATGAAGGAGGCTTGAAGAAGTTACTAAGAGGAGAGTGAAAGAGTGGGGTAGGGGTCAAGGTGGGAGAATAATGGTGCATAGAGTGATAGAACAAATGAGGCTGGAGGATAATGAATGGCTGGTATAGGGAATAAACCAATTAGTGAAAGACATTTTAAAGCCTGTTAGTGGCTATGACTCAGCACCAGGCAGCCAGTAACGTACTGTTCCCTTTCTTTACAGTTGGACATCATGGAACCCAAAGTCCCAGATGACATCTACAAAACCCACCTGGAGAACAACAGTGAGTTCAGCACCTTCACTACAGCAGCTCACTAATGTCCTGGTCGTTCTATCACACTCCTCTTTCCTCATCCTCCTTTTCATCATGCCATTGTCTGTCTATCAGGGTTTGGAGGAAGTGGTTCCCAGGTGGACTCTGCTCGTATGAACCTGGCCTCCTCGTTTGTCAACGGCTTCGTCAACGCAGGGTTCGGACAGGACAAACTGCTCACAGACGACGGCAACAAATGGCTGTACAAGAACAAAGACCATGGTGAGAGAACCCCCCACACATACACAGCCTCAAAACCGTCTTCAAATGGTCCTCGTGGTTCACATTTGGGGGGGTTTGACTGAAAATTGGTTCATGTTTGGTGGTTCGACAGTGGGTACCACTGCACAGCAACTTAATGTATCGCCTTCATTGCTAATCCTTAATTTCAAGCACAGTAACAAAAATAATATATTGCTGTTGTGTAAATGTTGATGCTAATTCTGTGTTTATCTCCAGGTATGCTGAGTGCTGCAGCCTCTCTGGGGATGATCCTGCTGTGGGATGTGGATGGTGGTCTGACACAGATAGACAAGTACCTCTACTCCTCAGAAGACTACATTAAGGTCAGCACACACACTCAGCCTCTTACCAAACACCCTGCATTAAAACCTCCTCACAACCTTCACAGCATACAGAAAAGCCCTAAACATCCTATTCATGTAGCTTTGTCTACCCCTCTTTTTCTCTTCCCTTCTCTCTCCCTGTAGTCGGGCGCCCTCCTGGCTTGTGGCATAGTGAACTCTGGGGTGAGGAACGAGTGTGACCCGGCCCTGGCTCTGCTGTCAGACTACGTCCTCCACAACAGCAACGTCATGCGGATAGGAGCCATCTTTGGGTAAGGAGAGAAGGAAATGCGTGTTTAATCCCAAATCAACCCCTAGCCCCTACTGCCTGACACCTCTTGTACATTAAAGATTTGTATTGAGGTTTGTTTAGTCCATTCTTAGCACAGTGTAATCTCTGCCTGTGAAAAGTACTTGTTTAGTTGAGGTTTGACCCTGACCTTTCTCCTCTACCCCCAGCCTGGGCCTGGCATATGCTGGCTCGAACCGTGAGGATGTCCTCTCTCTGCTGCTGCCCGTCATGGTAGACTCCAAGTCCAGCATGGAGGTACTGTGTGTGTAGTTCCATAGTTTGTCTGTGTTTAAGTCAAGTACACATCCACACTCCTTAAACCCAGCTCACTGTCCCATGTTATGTGTCTTGTCACACACCCTCAGGTGGCAGGTGTGACGGCGCTGGCGTGCGGTATGATCGCGGTGGGCTCGTGCAACGGTGACGTCACCTCCACCATCGTCCAGTCCATCATGGAGAAGAGTGAGCTGGAGCTGAAAGACACATACGCCCGCTGGCTGCCCCTGGGCCTGGGCCTCAACCACCTGGGTAAAGGAGAGGCCATTGAGACCACCCTGGCAGCGCTGCAGGTGGTGCCTGAGCCCTTCCGCAGCTTCGCCAACACGCTGGTGGACGTCTGTGCCTACGCAGGTCAGTCTCATAGCTCCAGATTTATCATTTTGTCTCCCATTCTCTTTGTTTTTTTATTTGATTTACATATTTATTTATACAGGTGATCTCATTGAGATTTACAAGAGATGGCTTTCCTATATTTATCTCTCTCGGTTTCTCTACATGCTAGGTTCTGGTAATGTACTGAAGGTGCAGCAGCTGCTCCACATCTGCAGTGAGCACTATGAAGCCAAAGAGAAGGAGGAGGAAAAAGACAAGAAGGATAAGACAAAGACAAGAAAGAAAGTGCAGCTGACATGGGCTCCCACCAGGTATGCCAGGCTTTTTGTTAATAAAGGGGTGTCAGGTAGCCTAGCGTTTTAAGAGCGTTGGGCCAGTAACCAAAAGGTCGCTGGTTTGAATCCCCTAGCCAACTAGGTGAAAAATCTGTTGGTGGCCTTGAGCAATGCACTTAACACTAATTGCTCCTGTAAGTCACTCTGGATAAGTCACTCTGGCTAAATTACAAAACATTTTAAAATTCAATCTGAGTGGTTTGAATGAAGATTTGATATTGAACTAATCTGCTCTCTGCTTCCCGCTCCCAGGGTGTGGCTGTCCTGGGTATTGCACTCATTGCTATGGGAGAAGAGATTGGCTCAGAGATGGCACTAAGGGCGTTTGGACACCTGGTCAGTATAACCTCTGTCCTGTTCACTCCATTTGGCTTCAACACATTTTCAGGACATGTTAGGGGTTGATTTAGCCCCTGTCTCTTTGGCTCAATCCAACCATCCTATGTCTAACTGTTTTTCTCTTTGTCTCTCCATTGTCTTGCCTTCTCTCCATCTCACTCATTCTCCTAGTTGCGGTATGGAGAGCCTACTCTAAGGCGTGCTGTGCCTCTGGCCTTGGCCCTGATCTCCGTGTCGAATCCTCGCCTCAACATACTGGACACACTCAGCAAGTTCTCCCACGATGCTGACCCAGAGGTCTCCCACAACTCCATCTTTGCCATGGGCATGGTAGGCAGCGGTGAGTGGGCCCCAATCAGTCAGTGTCTTCATTTATTATATTGAGACGTATTGAGATGTTATTTTGATTTGCCTCACTAAGTTATTACAATGTTCTCCTGTAATTATTCCTTGTCCTTGAATAAGAAACAGACTGTATAACTGTGAATTCACTGTGCCAGATGACATCAAAGTATGAGACCTTCTCCACTGACTGCATCTCAAGCTGTGGTTGGTTGCCATGGCGACTCACGGCTCCATCTCTCTCTCTCTCTCTCTCTCTCTCTCTCTCTGCAGGAACAAACAATGCTCGCCTGGCTGCCATGCTGAGGCAGCTGGCTCAGTACCATGCCAAAGACCCCAACAACCTCTTTATGGTTCGACTGGCACAGGTGGGTAGCAAAAAGAGGTGCCGCTCTGGCACTCTAACCAGCGTGTTAGAGAGAGGGGGAGAGTATGTGTCTCTGTGTCTCCTAACCCTTGCTCTGTGCCATGTCCACAGGGTCTGACTCACCTGGGTAAAGGGACATTGACACTGTGTCCGTACCACAGTGACAGGCAGCTGATGAGTCAGGTGGCCGTGGCAGGACTACTCACTGTCCTCGTCTCCTTCCTTGACGTCAAGAACAGTAAGCCCTTTTCCTCATTACTCTATTCTTCGCCAGTCATTTTATTTGCTTCTTCCTCTTCTTTTTCCACATCTGTTTGTTTAGGATTGGGGTGAAGTCTATTTCTGTTGAGTAATTTGAGGAAGTGAACTGAATTTCAATGTATAGATTTGAAAATTCCACTTTAGAAAAACAATTAGCAATTTTCAGCTCCTGAATGGCATTGGCCCTTTCCCAGCTAGTTCCACTACCTTCCTTTTATGTCGGGTAGTAAGTCTTCTAAATGCCTTGACCTAGGTCTAAATATTTGGCTGCTTGTGTTGACATCGCCCCCTGCTGTTTCCTGTGTGTGCTGCAGTAATCCTGGGGAAGTCTCACTACGTTCTCTACGGCCTGGTGGCTGCCATGCAGCCCCGTATGCTGGTCACATTCGACGAGGAGCTGAGGCCGCTGCCCGTGTCCGTCAGGGTGGGACAGGTAAGGACTGCTGCTCACACTATGCTCTTAATAAGAGCCTGGAGGATTAACTTCATAATCAAAATACAATGCTAGTTGAGGATGTAGCCTAGATGGTGTGACGAAGGCCAAAACGTCAGCACGATGTGACGCTTTGCAAGTTAAAGATGGCAGAGTGGACTCGACCTCATGGTTCATGTATGTAATTGGTTCGTAGGCGGTGGACGTGGTTGGTCAGGCCGGTAAGCCCAAAGCCATCACAGGATTCCAGACCCACACCACGCCAGTGCTCCTGGCCCATGGAGAGAGGGCAGAGCTGGCCACAGAAGAGTATCTCCCCGTCACCCCCATCCTGGAGGGCTTCGTCATCCTCCGCAAGAACCCCAACTACGATGCCTAGATTGTCCTCCCCTGGTACCCACCCTACTCTCCTTAGTGGTTCCTCATTGGTAGCAGGGGTAGCCCTCCCTGGCTCTTTTAGACTTCATGTTTTAGTACTTTATTCCATGTCTGAAAAGAGCCAGGAAGGCCTACCCCTCTATCTCTTGTCACCTCTTCTCTCCATTCTGTGAAAATATGGTTGTGTTCTGGGTGGCCAAACTGACTGGAGCAGGGAGTGGAAACTGTGACCTCATTCACTGTTTAAATTAGTTTCCTCTTTGATCTAGGATCAGTTCCACGTAAATGTACTAAACCATCTCTTTCAGGCTCCACAATATAACTGATCTAGGGTCAGCCATCAGGAAGGAAGTTTTCAGCCTCTCCCGGTTTGTGATATTTTTTCCCACTAATCTAATTGGTCTTTAGACCAATCACGTCAGATATTTTTCAGAGCTGATCTGATTTAGCGAAAAAATATCAGAATTGGGCTGATGAACAACATAAGCTCAGTCCGCATCAATACTACAACCAGTTTCTCCCATGACAACCTCCTTTTGTAATTAGAGCATGGAAAATGTGTCATCATCCAGTTATTTTTATTTTGTTTTGTTACAATACTGTAAAAAAGGTTGAAATAAAAGTTTCAGATCCACTTGGCGGAATTGTCTAATACCAGGTCTGTTTGGCAGTTAACCCACTGTAAGGCAGTTAACCCACTGTTCCCCGGGCGCCGAAGACGTGGATGTCGATTAAAGGCAGCCCCCCGCACCTCTCTGATTCAGAGGGGTTGGGTTAAATGCGGAAGACACATTTCGGTTGAAGGCATTCGGTTGTACAACTGACTAATAATGGTGACTTTGACTTTGACTTTGTCATGAGGGACAAGTTTCTGAAAGATCTCTTTTTTCATGAAGCTTTATAACAGCCTGCAGATCTGGATGGCTTAATTATGAAACTGAGCAGGGGCGAGGAGGAACTGAGGTGACACTGGTCATGAACCATCACTGCAGCAAAGGTATGAATACTTGCTGGACTTCTGGATGTTGCAGACAATGGACACGTATTTTATTGAACATTTGAAATACACATGTAATGAAAGAATGCAAATTAAACACATACATTTTACACATCTTGATAAACTTTTCAGACTGCAGTCAAGACTCTGGCCACGCCCATGCAAGCAAAATCAACCGACGAGTTTGTTTTGTGTGTGTATATAAATTTAATATTGAACGAATACTGTACTGCACATTAGTTTGTGGTTCAGCGTTAACTAAAACGTGTAGCTAAAATCACACCGGCGTCCCTGTCACATGACTGATTAAACCGGAATTTGACTACCGGCTTCCGGGACAGTCCATTCCGTCCGACTGCGGACTGAAGGAGAGAAAGGTAAATGTTAGGGTTTCCAACTATATTCTTTTCTGCATCAGAACTGTGAGAAACCATTTGACAATCAGCATTCATCCGCGCTTTTAAATGGACTTTAAGCCCAGTAGATCGATCTGGGGGATAGAGTTGTCACTCCTTTTCCAGACTGATTTTTCCTCTGCTAGCCCGACCAACCCCCACCCCAAAAATGGATAGGACACCCCCTTTCTAAGTCCTAGGAGGTGATACGTTAGATTACGAAATAGAATTGACGAAGAAGAAGGCAGAAGGTTTCGACATCATTTTGAATCACTTTATTAGCTAGCCGATATCCTTCAAATGTATGGTAAGCAATCTTCTATATGCAGCTAGAAGCCGCTAGCTGGCTTGGTATTGATTTGAGGTAGCAAACTAACTTCAGTTGGATTTGTTAACGTTAATAGACACTGTCCTATGTTTTTCTCCGTTTGTGGGTGAATGATTGCTTGTTTTCGGTAACAAATGTCATGCCATATCTGTTTTTAAATAATGATAGTTGGCGTACCGGTAGTTAGCTGGTGCTGGTGAAGGATGCAGCATTTTGTCGCCGTCCCAGTCCGCATGGCTGTGTTGTAACCAGTGTTCGCTTGCTATGTGGTGCCTTCTAGACAACTGGGAACTCGGAAAAAGAGGTAAAGTCATGACGCCAATGCTCTTCAGGTCGGAAAGTCTTAACCCTAGAACGTTTCCGAATTGGATGACTGTTCAAAATGGGTTCTCTCAGTTGGGGCTCGTTTGTTTGTTCCCTGTTGTCTTGAACACGCTGAAGTAGGAGATTTCCGAGTTCCCAGCTGTTTTGAACGCGGCATATGGCCCACATTTATGTGGCGTGTATAATTTGACAGAGGGATGTGATATTGTGGGATCTGTTAATACATACTGCTTATGCATGGCCAGTGTTGTAGGATCCACATTGGCAAGTTCGTTCCTTGGATCCCATGCGTCATGTTCAGAGGATGACACAGCATGACGATGCTACCCTGCGGTTGAAATGGCACTGATGCTTTTCAGTTTACGAGTAGTAGTTGCCACAGACGTTGGTTTCCATCTTTAAATTCTTAATCTTTTCGGTATTTGGGAGACCGCTTGCTAACTGAGGAACGCTCAACTTCGTTCACATATATCCGCCTCGATATAAGAGAACGGAGTGCAACGTTCATCACCAACTACTTGCTTGCTAGCCTTCATGTGATCATATGCACTTTAGGGTTTGCGGTAAGCGTTGCCAATCAAACAACGCTGAAAACAGGCGAAGTAGAGAATCTAAATCCGCTAAGAGAATAGAGGAGAACAAGACGCCGGCTGATGCGTGTGCACTGTGCTACACTTACTGCGCGCGCTAAAGCCTGAGAACCAACCACGTGGTGACTCAAGTGGGCTTGGGAAAAAGCTGGTTGCAGCTAGCTAGTTAACACAGCCATGAAGTCAGAATTGGCTATATCTTAAACAAATGTAAGACAAATGTTCGCTTTTTGGTCTTAATTTAAGGCTAGACACAAGGTTAGCACTGTGGTTAGGGTAACGTGTAGAAATTGGCGGTGTTGAGGACTTTGTGGCTGTGGTAACTAGTGACGACTGAAAAAGCTGTCAACAACATGGCGCCGCACAGCGTAGCCATCCTACACGCCTTTGCGTCTCAAGTTATCGGAATTTGGCAGGACTGAGGGTTTGAAAGTTATCCAGTATCCGTAGCCTGCATGCATGTAGTTAGCAATATTACTGTGTATTATGTGACTGTCGCCAGGTCTGCTTTTTTTGTTGTCCTGTGAATTTGTAGTTATGCATGTTATTCGTGAATGAAAAATGACCGGTGTGTGGCTTGTACATTAATGCTAAGAGGATAATGTAGCGTAGGAAATAATTCATTTGGCATTCGCTCAAATGTTTGGTTTGACAAGGATGTCCGACAAGTTGTCTCTCTGTTGTAGTAACATCTGCATTAGAGAAGCGATTACCGATATACGGCGTTTACCGACAAGTGAATTTGGCTGAGAACCTCGGCTCAAAATGGATGCCGATTCAAAGCCAGCTCGTGAGCCTTTAGGGAGGCGAGCCATGATCCCAGATGTGCCCCATTATTAGTCCTCATGTTGAATTAGTCATAGTAAATAATAACAATAATAGTAGTGGAATTGTGATGATGATCAGTAACCAATAACTGTTTAACCTGCCAAGTGTGTCACCAGTAATGTAACCTTTAACTTTGTAAGTCTGTAAAGAACAAATTCTAATTTACAATGACAAACCCGGACGAAGCTGGGCCAATTGTGCTCCCAACTCCCAATCACAGCTGGGTGTGATATAGCCTGGATTTGAACCAGGGACTGTAGTAAGAGATGCATTGAGATGCAGTGCCTTAGACCGCTGCGCCACTTGGGGGTGCACACCTGTCTGGTCCTGGGTGAAAAGGGTTAGGAAGCCCTGATGTAGAGAATGAGATCACTCACCTGTGATCTGAATGTTGTTGGTAATTCAACTCTTTGGGATGGGATCTGGCTGGCTGATTAGTAGTGATGGGAATGAGGTCATTGTAGCAAGAATTTTAGGACAAGACAGACCACAACAATCCAGAGCCAATTGGCCCCCGATGTCCCCCATAAAAGGCTTGTTATATATTAAGCTATGGTTTACATAGAAAAATTATGCGAGTGGAGTCTTGTTTCCTTCCTTTCCACCACAGACATGCATTTCTTTGTGTGGCACTGCCATAGGCCTATTGACCTGGCTGGTACTGTAAAACTCTAAAGCAGGGTAACTCATAGCAACAGACATTTCAAAGGTCGTGTGTTTGCATGTCCATCCAGGCAGTACAGTTTCTTTAAAGCCGACTATCACGTACGCTAAATTATCTGAATAATGTCTGGGAATCGAAGGCTGGCAATTAAATCATTAAGCATGTGAAATGTCAATGCCACTGTTTAGTAATTGCCTGAATCACTCTTGGGGGTTGAGACTGCATAACAAAACATTTCGTAAACTTACTGTGATGCTACCATTCACAGACGCACAGCTAGAATAATCCACTACAAGTGCATAGTTACACACGCAAACAAACACTTTTTCAGCCATGTTAAGGCGAAGCTCTGCTCCCACCCTCACTAGGTCATTGTGGGGTTGTGCATCGGTCTCTGTTGCATTGGTGGTTGAACATGAACGACGCCACACACACTCATCCTGCTCTCTCTGCTGCCTGTCAGGCCAGCTCAGATGACTGGACCTGGTGGGTGTGGTCTTGGCTGGGTTTCACATATCCCCCCTCCCTCCAACCTGGTCCCTTTAGAAAAACAGATGTCTTATTTGCATAAGAAATCAGACCCTTTGCTATGAGACTTGAAATTGAGCTCAGGTGCATCCTGTTTCCATTGATCATCTTTGAGATGTTTTGATTGGAGTCCACCTGTGGTAAATGTAATTGTTTGGACATGATTTGGAAAGGCACACACCTGTCTATATAAGGTCCCACAGTTGACAGTGCATGTCAGAGCAAATACCAAGCCATGAGGTCGAAGGAACTGTCCGTAGAGCGCAGAGACAGTATTGTGTCGAGGTACAGATCTGTCGAGGCGTACCAAAACATTTCTGCAGCATGTTAATTTTTGTCCCCCCACACCAGACGCGATCAGGACACGCAGGTTGAAATATCAAAACAAACAACCAATTATATTAAGTTGGGGACAGGTCGAAAAGCATGTATGGCAATTTAGCTATCTAGCTAGCTAGCTTCCTGTTGCTAGCTAATTTGTCCTGGTATAAAAACATTGTTATTTTACCTGAAATGCACAAGGTCCTCTACGCCGACAATTAATCCACAGATAAAACGGTAAATCGAATTTGTTTCTCGTCATCTCTCCTGCTTCTTTTTCGGACTTCATATGGCGGTTCGCAACCAACTTTACAGTGCATTACTACAACCAACTTTACAGTGCATTACTACAACCAACTGGAGTGTGGACCTCAGTCACCCACGTGGGTTTATGCTCCTAAAAACCAATAAGGAGATTTGAGAGGCAGGACTTGTTGAGCGTCACAAATAGAACCAAGTTATATTTTAGCAACGGCTACTCAGGCACTTGCGAGCAGTTGTCGTGCAATGATTGAATAACATGTATGTGTACATCTTATTTTGCACCGCTCACGCACGCGAGTCCACCTGTGTTAAATTCAATTGATTGGACATGATTCAGGACGTCTCTGAATGTCCTTGAGTGGCCCAGCCGGTGCCCGGACTTGAACCCGATTGACCATCTCTGGAGAGACCTGAAAATAGCTGTGCAGCAACGCTCCCCATCCAACCTGACAACGCTTGAGGGGATCTGCAAAAAATAATGGGAGAAACGCCCCAAATGCAGGTGTGCCAAGCTTGTAGCAACATACCGAAGAAGACTCAACGCTGTAATTGCTGCCAAATGTGCTTCAACAAAGTACTGAGTAAAGGGTCTGAATACTTATGTAAATGTGATATTTCAGTTTTTCTTTATATTAGCAAAAATGTCTAAACCTGTTTGCTTTGTCATTATGGGGTATTGTCTGTAGATTGAAAAAATAAACTGTTTAATCAATTTTAGAGTAAGGCTGTAACGTATCGAAATGTGGAAAAAGTCAAGGGGTCTGAATACTTTCCGAAGGGCCTGTATGTGGTCATCGCTGTTCGCTCATCAGGGATCTCAACTGTAGCCTTCATGTATGTGAAGTGCTCCCCATCCTTCCTATTCTGAGGGAACTGCTTTAGGTCTCTATAGGGTGTGTCCCAACGTCCCCTTTGGAAAACATGGGTCTCTCCCCACAGTGTGAAGCAGTCTTTCATTGGCTGTCTTGCTGTCAGGGTGAGCACAGGGAGACCCTCTAAAGGGGTCTATGCAACAGAAGCCAAGGTAGGTTCGTTTGCATCACTATGTAGTTCTACGTACATTTGTGCTCCTGAATTTTTGGAACTTGACGTAAACGGACCTCCGTTTGTGTAGACTGGAGAGCCCTTTATAGCCCTGGAGTGTCAACTCCGCACAATCTCACTGTCTGTTTCTGACCTTAATCAACCAGCACCTCCTTTTTAGAGACATTGCCATTTCCCTTCCAACTCCCCCACCGTTCTGAGGTTGAGGGTGTGGTAGCGTCAGTGGAAAATGTCAAAGTTTGCTGTTCTGACAGTCATTTTCTTTTCTTTTTTTAAGGTGCTGGTTTTGTCTAGTGTGCTTTTCTTCTCCTCTGTTTTTTGGCTTCTTTCACCTGACAGCAATGTAATTTCCCTTAAAAAAACAGACTGCATGCTTTGGGGATTTTCTCCACTGCTCTTTGTTACCTTAGAAGTAAACAGAATGTTGGATTTCACCCAGGGGCCATTGGGACAATACTAAGGAGATTTTGTTATGTTTGAGTCACTCCGATAGCATAAGCCATGGCAAAATGTGTAGAATTGCAGGAAATTTGCTTTAAAAAAGGTGATATTTTGTGACTGCGGCCAACAGGAAGGCCTAAAATGTTCGGTCAGTGACCGCTCCATTGGCAACGCCCCACCTACCACCTAAGCCCTATTTTTGTTGAACTCTAGTCTGCTCTACCTGTGCCAAAATACCAGTATTTTTCATCCTATAGCTTGTTTTCCTTTTTAAATAGTGAGCCAACATGTTTTCAACACATTTTTTTATTTATTTACATGACTGATCCCAAAATAGTTTTTTTACTCTCATCTCTGCAGAAGATTGTATGCAATAGGTATGTTTAGAACTCGAAATAAAATCGCAGTATCGAATCGCAATAGCCTACATATAGAATCACAATTTCGTATTGGCACCTAAAATGTCCTTTTGCGAGGTCCTGGCAATTCCCAGCCCTAGACAATATGCCTGTCTCCTGGAGAATAGGATTGTATCCCCTGTGTACCAAACCATTGGACTCCTAACTGAGATGACAATCTTATCTTTCTCCTTCTGTCTCTCTCTGATAGGTTGATCAGAGGACAGACGACCACCACGTTGGCACACCACAGATCCTTGCTCCCGTTCCTGGGACCAAACACGGTTCAAAGTGTGAGTGCTGATCAACAAAGCCTAAACACAATTTTCTTGGTCTCTCGCTCTCCTAGTTCATCACTGATTTTCTCTTCACCTCCTCCACCCTGTTGTTATTCCTCCTCTCAGATTTCTGTACAGGTCCGAGTGCACCCATGCAGAACCACATGAAATGAATAAAGCACCACAGTCTATAACGCGACCCCACCCTGCCCCCTCACCCGGACTCCAGCTAGTAAGGGGAATTTACTGTCTGTTTAGAGTGAAGCTCCAATCTTGTCTCGTAGTTTGTCCAATCAGTAACCATATTGTTGATCATGGTCTCTCCCCTCATTTCCTCTCTTCCTTTCACAGCCCACCTTCCCTCCTGGACAGCACCCCTCTGTTGTCTTTGCCACCCCACCTCCACAAATGAACCCAGCGCCACAGTCCCGACAGGTACCCCGTCCGTCACCCTACAGCTTCACCTCTTGACATTACTTATTATTTCATGCTTCTCCATAGTGCAGTATCTTAATCCATTGGTAGGAATGTAGATCATGTCAACTCTCACTCTTTCCTACAACTAAGCTCTCCTGTTGATTCCAAGTCATACCATTTTTGCGCCCAGTGTGTGTACGTTCCGCCCTCCAACCTGTCAACATTACTGCTGGAAGGCAAAATCAGTATGTCAGATCTCAGATGAGACTTGTATTGTGTTCTGAATCCTCTTGTCAATCCCTGCTCCCTGCCTTCCTATCTGTGTGTCTCTATGGAGGAAGGTTGTATCCGCTGCTCTCCAGCTGGTGTCCTATGTGGGTTTAACCTGTGACCTGTCTTGCCCTCCTTTTCTAGTTCGCCCCCGTGCTTTACACCAACAGGTACTAACAGCCTGATTTGGGTGGGCTGGGTTGGAATTATGGGCAGTGTGGAGTTCTCTTCACTTGCATTTCCTGTCTTCCTGAACTGTTTCTGAGCACTGAATGTTGTAAAACCTACACATGTATGGGAGGCAAAGAGATTGAATCTGCTGTAGAATCCTTTTCAGGAAGTATTCTGGGATGTCTTGTCTGTGAGAACTGCATTCATTGTGAACTTATGTTCACACACACACACCAGGGTTTCCGTCAGCTGGTAATGGCAGAAAAAACGATAAATGAAATTGGCTCCGGCCATTTAGTTGTCCAGGAGACGAATGTAATGCATTTTTGCCTGTTCATTGATGGAAATACATTTGACTGGTCATGCTTTTCAGTCTATAGGTTAGTTTCCAGAATTTGTATTGCGTCATCTGTGGATCTGTTGGGGCGGAATGCAAATTGGAGTGGATCTAGGGCAGTGGTTCCCAAACTTTTTATAGTCCCGTACAGCTTCAAACATTCCACCTCGAGCTGCATACCCCCTCTAGCACCAGGGTCAGCACACTCTCAAATGTTGTTTTTTGCCATCATTGTAAGCCTGCCACACACACACACTATACGATACATTTATTAAACATAAGAATGATTGAGTTCTTGTCACAACCTGGCTCTTGGGTAGTGACAGAGCTCTTATAGGACCAGGGCTCAAATAATCATATCAATAACCTTTCTGTTTATTTAGCCATCTTACATATAAAACCTGAATTTGTTCATCGGAAATTGTGAATAGGGGCGGCATCTAGAATAGTGGTTAGAGAGTTGGGCCAGTAACCTAAAGGTTGCTAGATCGAATCCCCAAGCTGACAAGGTAAACATCTGTCATTCTGCCCCTGAACAAGGATGTTAACCCACAGTTCCTAGTCTGTCATTGTTAATAAGAATTTGTTCTTAACTGACTTGCCTAGTTAAATAAAAAAATGAAATTAAAGAAATAGCTCACAACAGGTTAATGAGAAGGGTGTGCTTGAAAGGATGTACATAACTCTGTCTTAAATCATTTTCCACACACAGTCTGTGCCTGTGTTTAGTTTTCATGCTAGTGAAGGCCCAGAATCCACTCACATAGGAATGTGGTTGCAAAGGGCATCAGTGTCTTAACAGCGTGATTTGCCAAGGCAGGATACTCAGACATCTAGCAGTGGCATCTGATTAAATAAAATGTTCACAGAACCGCTTGTTGCAATTTTGACGAGGCTCTCTTGTTCAGATGGCGGTAAGTGGACTGGAGGCAGGGCATGAAAGGGAAAACTAATCCAGTTTGTGTCGTCCGTTTCGGGAAAGTACCTGCGTAATTGTGCACCCAACTCACTCCGGTGCTTCGCTATATCATATTTGTCCGTAAGCTTGAGTTTATTTGCACACAATAAATCATACAGTGATGGAAAGACCTGGGTGTTGTCCTTGTTAATGCAGACAGAGAAGAGATCCAACTTCTTAGCATAAATTTTTGTCCTGCACATTGAATATAGTTGCAGAGAGTCCCTGTAATCCTAGAATCAGATCATTCAGGCGAGGAAAAAACATCACCCAGATAGGCCAGTCGTGTGAGAAACTTGTCATCATGCAAGCGGTCAGACAAGTGAAAATTATGGTCAGTAAAGAACTTTAAGCTCGTCTCTCAATTTAAAAAAACGTGTCAATACATTGCCCCTTGATAACCAGCGCACTTCTGTATGTTGTAAAAGTGTTATGTGGTCGCTGCCTATACCATTGCATGGTGCAGAAAATAAACGAGAGTTCAGGGGCCTTGCTTTAACAAAGTTAACCATTTTCACTGTAGTATCCAAAACTTCTATCTAGCTGTCAGGCATTCCCTTGGCAGCAAGAGCCTCTTGCATAGAATTCACTGGCTTGTATGCGAAGCAGTAATTGTTTCAAAACATCTCCTGCATGTCACTGATGCGTTGTGAAACAGTGTTGTTTGATGGAGTAATTGTCTGTAGTTTTTTTTACCTTTTCTCCCAGCATTCTCCCAGCCATATCCACGGCAGCAGGAAGAATTAAGTCCTCCATAATAGTATGGGGCTTGCCTGTCCTAGCCACTCGGTAGCTCACCATATAAGACGCTTCTAGCCCCTTTTTATTAATGGTATCTGTTGCTTTTATACATGTCTTAGTACTCGAAAGTTGTCTTAATTCTCGCTCAAAATACTCCCGTGGCTTGATTTTCTAATTGGCATGTTTTGTTTCTAAATGTCTGCGCAAGAGTGCAGGTTTCATCGAGTTGTGAGATAGTACTTTTGCACATATAACACACTGTGGCTGAGGAAAGGCACTACTCCCAATATAAGTGAACCCCAAATCAATGTAGATCTCATCATATTTGCGCTTCTTCAATGGTCCAACGTCCCTGTCTGTTCGGTACATTCCCGGATAAGGGGGCAGTAGCTCTTCGGCTGCATCAGATTCACAACTGTCAGTGTCCATGCTAGCTGGGCTAACAACAAATGTAGAATTACTTATGCTAGCATTGGATGTGCTCGTGGAAGCAGAAAAACTTGTCTGCAGGTGTAGTACTGCTGGTTGTAGCAGTACTACCAGTAGAGCTGGTGTGTGTCTATGGACGCGGGCCTTTTTGTTATCCATTTTCGAGCAAACTGAATGAGCAGCAGCTACGTTTGGCTACAAATGGACCGTTAGTGGAATTCCCGCGAGAAAGTAACGGTTAATGTGATTGGATGTTAATTATTTGACTAGGCTACCTGTATTTGACATTTGTTATTTCGCTGAACACCTAGATGGTTTAATTTTATTTTTGGAAGTGAAACTAGGCTACTAAGGCTAGGGAGGTGAAAAAGCTCACCCAAATGTATAGCCCCACTGGAATATAATGGACTGTTTGAAAATGTGAGGGGTGTTTTTGTTTTTTTTCCCCGTAAATCACTTCATTGGGTACAGGGACTATGGTGGTCTGCTTGAAACATGTAGGTATTACAGACTGTCAGGGAGAGGTTGAAAATGTCAGTGAAGACATTTGCCAGTTGGTCCGCACATGCTTTGAGTACACGTCCTGGTAATCCATCTGGCCCTGCGGCTTTGTGTATGTTGACCTGTTTTTAAAGGTCTTGCTCACATCGGCTACTGAGAGCGTTATCACACAGTCATCCAGAACAGCTGGTGCTCTTGTGGGTTCTCTCATGCATGTTTCAGTGTTGCTTGCCTCGAAGCGAGCATAAAAGTCATTTAGCTCGTTTGGTAGGCTTGCGTTACTGGGCAGCTCGCGTCTGGATTTCCTTTTGTAGTCTGTAATAGTTTTCAAGAATGCCACATCCGACGAGCGTCGTAGCCGGTGTGGTAGGATTTAATCTTAATCCTGTATTGTTTGATGGTTCGTCTGAGGGCATAGCGGGATTTCTTATAGGCGTCCGGATTAGTGTCCCGCTCCTTGAAAGCGGCAGCTTTAGCTTGATGTGTATGTTGCCTAAAGTCCATGGCTTCTGGTTGGGATATGTATTTACGGTCACTGTGGGGACGATGTCGTCGATGCACTTATTGATGAAGCTGGTGACTGAGGTGGTGTACTCAATGCCATTGGATGAGTCCCAGAACATATTCCAGTCTGTGCTAGAAAAACAGTCCTGTAGCGTAGCATCCGCGTCATCTGGCCACTTCCGTATTGAGCGGGTCACTGGTATGTCCTGCTTTAAAAAAAAAAAAAAAAGCAAGTTAGTTAAGAACACATTTTTATTTACAATGACGGCCTAGGAACTGTGGGTTAACTACTTAGGGAGCAGTGGGGCGCTAGCTCTGATTCTTGGCAATATCACAGTGCTGTCAGATTTCAAAAAGGCTTTACGGCGAAAGCACAACATTTGATTGTTTGAGGATAGCCCCTCTCATATTTTATGCATTAGCATAAATCCATAACCAACGCGGGTCTCATAAAACGCATAAAATCTCTAATATAAAATACCTTACCTTTTCGAAGAACTTCTGCTGAGGGCTTCCCAAGTGTCCAACGAAGACATCCAATGGTTCTTTTGTTAAAGTCATTTATTATATCCGTAAATCTCCGTTTGGTTGGCGCATTATGTTCATAAAATACAGCGTTCACTCGCCCATTGAACCGTGAAGAGAATGCGTTCAACCTATACCTATACACTTGTCCAAGAACAATCAAACATCATTGATAATGTATCCTTAGGAACACTTTTATGTATATTTACTATAATATTTCAACCGGATTATAAACTGGACAATGGGAAAGGAAAAAACCACAGCGAGCCCGTGAACGCGCCTCCTCTTCTGTTTACGTCCTGTGACTAGTTCGAAATTCTTCTTCTATTACCATCCAGAGCAACCTAACATCACCAAACACTGTCTAGAGACTGACATCCAGTGGAAGCAATAGGTACTGCAATCTTACTCCCAGATATGGCTGTTCAATAGGGAGGGGTTCAAAATGAGGCAATGTGTCAAACACTTTTTACAGGACAGAAATTCCTTGGGTTTTCGCCTGCTATATCAGTTCTCTTATACTCACAGACAATATTTTAACACTCTTGGAAACTTCAGTGTTTCCTATCCAATAGTACTAATTATGTGCATATCCTAGTTTCTGGGCCTGAGTGGCAGGCCTTTTACTTTGGGCACGCCAGACTCTCCAAAACCAACACCTCAGCTGCCGCTCCCTAAGAAGTTAAAGGAAAAAGCTTCTTCCAGTTCGTGGTGAGTAATCGCTGTTCTGATGTCCAGAAGTTATTTTCGGTCGTAAGAGACAGTAGCAGCAACATTATGTACAAAATAAGTTACAAACGAACAAAATAGCACAATTGTTTACGGGCATGTAAAACATCAGCCATCCTCTTTGGCTGGCGTGGTTACACGTGGTCTGCGTTTGGGAGGCCGGTTGAATGTACTGCCAAATTCTATGAAACTATGTTGGAGGTGGCTTAAGGTAGAGAAATTAGCATTCAGTTCTCTGGCAACAGCTCTGGTGGACATTCCTGCAGTCAGCATGCCAATTGCACGCTGCCTCAATTTGAGACGTTTGTGGCATTGTGTTGTGACAACTGCACATTTTTGTGGCCTTTTATTTTCCCCAGCACAAGGTGCACCTGTGTAATGATCATGCTGTTTAATCAGCTTCTTGATATGCCACACCTGACATGTGGATGGATTATCTTGGTAAAGGAAAAATGCTCACTAACAGGGATGTGAACACATTTATGCGCAAAATTGAAGATAAGCTTTTTGTGCGTATGGAAAATGTCTGGGATCTTTTATTTCAGCTCATGAAACATGGGACCAACACTTTACATGTTGTGTTTATAATTTTGTTCTGTATATTGAGGCATGTCTTACCTTGCTTCAGAGTAGCCTATTAGAGCTTTAAAACTTTCGAACTCATATTTTCATCTGTCACGTGAAACTGCTTGCATGTGTGGTGCCCTTTTTGATGACTGTTTTCCGACTAATTGCGTTATGGAACAAACCTTTGCGTGTTGCCTACTGCCTTGTTCTCATTGCTGTGCTTATAATGTGAAGAAATAAGTTCATCAACAGTTTTAAGTGATACATTCTGATCTGTTGCTTCAGACCCATTCATTTCTAATTCAGTAGCCTAGGCCTACTGGTTGTAGGAATTTGTGATCTATCGCCCCACAACTGTCCCGGGTCTTGTGGACAGTTATTCTGTTCAAAGTGCACATCAGAATTCGTTAAGAAGGACCGCACATCATTGCATTCTCGACTTGCATGTTCTGTTAACATGAATTACCGTAATCGTTTTTTTTTTTTTTTCATTAAAATGTTGCCGGTCAAATGTCCTGCGCCACATTTTCCTAACGGAAACCCTGACACGCGCACACAGACTCCGTGCTCTACGTTAGCTTTGCACATGGGCAGTTACTCACACACACCTGCATCTTTAATGGACTAGGGATATGTTCTGCTTTTTTGCATGCTGCTTGTTAATTCACTCGGGTAGGCTCTGGTTTCTGCCAACTTAACTGACAGCCGCTCTCACTTGCTTGTGTGTGTGTGTGTGTGTGTGTGTGTGTGTGTGTGTGTGTGTGTGTGTTCACGTGGGGAAGGGGGAGGTTCTCTGCTTTCTGTCAACTTAACTGACTGCTGCTCTAACCCCGCTTGCGTGTGTGTGTGTTCACATGGTGTCTGTGTGATGTGCTGCTGAATGGCGGATTCAGGTCACTGCAGGTAACGCTTAGACTCCTGGAAAAGAGGTCTGTCTAGTTGTTCCTGCCTGTGGTCCTGTTGTCATTCTTTTGGCTTCCGTTTTGCTTGAAGTCATCGCAATGTAAATGAAGCAACACAGATCATTCTAGTAATATATTTTTTTTTTTTTGTGGTTTGGGTTCTGGCAGAACAGCTCGTTGAAATTGTTTTAGTATTAACTGGCAAGGGGAAATATAATAGCCCTTTTTAAAGTTGGGTTGAATTTTATCGTTGAACGTTCTTTGCAAAAGAGGAGACTTATGGACATGTTACACTTCCATAACTTCCCCCTCTCTTCTCTCCTACTGCCTCATCTTATCCTCCTCTCTCCAGCCATACTACAGCCGTCCCAGTCTGCCCGGCAATGCCCCCCGGGTGCCCCCCAGCAGCACGCCAAGGCCCGTGGCGCCCACACATGTCTACCAGCCGGGCCAACAGATGATGATGATCCCCTCACAGCAGATCCCCTTCCCCAACCAACAAGGCCCCGCCTACTTCATACCCGGACAGGTAAACACACCCCCACCTACAGGTTCTCCATCTTTACTAGGGGCCACTCTCATTCTCTTTACTCAGACTCAGACAAATAAATGCTATTTGGAAGTAGGTCTGGTAGCAACTAACAACGCAGTTCCCCTCCCTGTCTGTGAGGGAGGCCCCACATGGAGTGGCCTGGTGACCTGAGTCAGATTCTGCTGAGTCTGGCCTCCGCTCTATGGAGCCAGTGTTGGGACAAAAGCCCCTTTCCCTTCCCCCTGGCCATGACCAGGTGATCAGCTGAACCTCCAGTTCCTTCCTGATTGTGCAGGGCTTAAAAACACCACAGAGAGAGCGGGATGGGTGTTACTGTGTGTTCGAGGGAGAGATGTATGTTAGACGTTAAGAGAGGTAGGCCTGCCACAGCTTGTTGGCCATCAAAAATGTGTGGGGAAAAGTAGAGGTGTGTTGAATGAGTTAAATCAAGTACTAGTTGGCAGACTGTCTTGACACCTTTTCCATCCTACTTGTTGTTTTGTAGTTGAGCTTTAGCTTGCCTTGAATACTCTGGGCTTGGGGAACATTCTACAATGTACGTTTAGGTCTTATATCTAAACCATTCTGACATGTCTCTCCCTCAGTACCGGTCAACGTACGTGGCCACCCCCCAGCAATACCCGGTCCCGCCGGGCACTCCAGGCTTCTATCCAGGCACCAGCCCAGCTGAATATGGTACTTATGGTAAGAGGCTCTGTTTGGGGCCTCGCCTGCCGATACCCACATTTACCCAACACCACAGGCCTCAGCTTAACACCGCTCTCTCCTGGACACACTGAAAACTGGGATGTCAATTCCTGAAATTCATTTAAATGTATTTTCAACAGAATTTCAATTGACTGAATTGAAGAGAAATTGAATTCAACCCCGATACACAGATCAAATTCCAAACCTGTTACTTATTTCGGAACAAATAAGTAATTCCCAACAGTGTAGCCTCTTCCAAATTCCGTTACTTCCCTGTTCAGTTTGTCATGGACGAAGGCTGGTGATTCAGAGTTTGACTGCCCTCTACTGGTATGTGTTCACCTGTACAGAGGTTATAGAAAGCTCACTGGTTGTCCTGAAAACAAGCTTGGTGACCCTGCTCACAAGCCTGTAAGCTATGTAGGGTCTTAGTCTGTACAGTTCAGCAGTGACCTGTCAGAGTAGTCCATTTATGGAGTCTACTTTAGAAAATGTTATCTGAGTTTTGACATGTATTGCTCCAACATTCTTAACAAGATGGCTGATTTGTAAATATGGTTTTGAGAGCTGGGGAAGTTGTGTGTTTTGTGTATATATACAGTGGGGCAAAAAAGTATTTAGTCAGCCACCAATTGTGCAAGTTCTCTCACTTAAAAAGATGAGAGGCCTGTAATTTTCATCATAGGTACACTTCAACTATGACAGACAAAATGAGGGGGAAAAAATCCACATTGTAGGATTTTTAATGAATTTATTTGCAAATTATGGTGGAAAATAAGTATTTGGTCACATACAAACAAGCAAGATTTCTGGCTCTCACAGACCTGTAACTTCTTCTTTAAGAGGCTCCTCTGTCCTCCACTCGTTACCTGTATTAATGGCACCTGTTTGAACTTGTTATCAGTATAAAAGACACCTGTCCACAACCTCAAACAGTCACACTCCAAACTCCACTATGGCCAAGACCAAAGAGCTGTCAAAGGACACCAGAAACCAAATTGTAGACCTGCACCAGGTTGGGAAGACTGAATCTGCAATAGGTAAGCAGCTTGGTTTGAAGAAATCAACTGTGGGAGCAATTATTAGGAAATGGAAGACATACAAGACCACTGATAATCTTCCTCGATCTGGGGCTCCATGCAAGATCTCACCCGTGGGGTCAAAATGATCACAAGAACGGTGAGCAAAAATCCCAGAACCACACGGGGACCTAGTGAATGACCTGCAGAGAGCTGGGACCAAAGTAACAAAGCCTACCATCAGTAACACACTACGCCGCCAGGGACTCAAATCCTGCAGTGCCAGACGTGTCCCCCTGCTTAAGCCAGTACATGTTCAGGCCCGTCTGAAGTTTGCTAGAGAGCATTTGGATGATCCAGATGAGGATTGGGAGAATGTCATATGGTCAGATGAAACCAAAATATAACTTTTTGGTAAAAACTCAACTCGTCGTGTTTGCTGAGTTGCATCCAAAGAACACCATACCTACTGTGAAGCATGGGGGTGGAAACATCATGCTTTGGGGCTGTTTTTCTGCAAAGGGACCAGGACGACTGATCCGTGTAAAGGAAAGAATGAATGGGGCCATGTATCGTGAGATTTTGAGTGAAAACCTCCTTCCATCAGCAAGGGCATTGAAGATGAAACGTGGCTGGGTCTTTCAGCATGACAATGATCCCAAACACACCGCCCGGGCAACGAAGGAGTGGCTTCGTAAGAAGCATTTCAAGGTCCTGGAGTGGCCTAGCCAGTCTCCAGATCTCAACCCCAATAGAAAATCTTTGGAGGGAGTTGAAAGTCTGTGTTGCCCAGAGACAGCCCCCAAACATCACTGCTCTAGAGGAGATCTGCATGGAGGAATGGGCCAAAATACCAGCAACAGTGTGTGTGAACCTTGTGAAGACTTACAGAAAACGTTTGACCTCTGTCATTGCCAACAAAGGGTATATAACAAAGTATTGAGATAAACTTTTGTTATTGACCAAATACTTATTTTCCACCATAATTTGCAAATAAATTAAAAATCCTACAATGTGATTTTCTGGATTTCTTTTTCTCATTTCGTCTGTCATAGTTGAAGTGTACCTATGATGAAAATTACAGGCCTCTCATCTTTTTTAAATTGAAGAACTTGCACAATTGGTGGCTGACTAAATACTTTTTTGCCCCACTGTATAAACTCCGAGACCTATAGGCTACATTTGGAACGTTCCTTTTTCAGGACCCTGTCTTTCAAAGATCATTCGTAAAAATCCCAATAACTTCAGATCTTCATTGTAAAGGGTTTAAACACTGTTTCCCATGCTTGTTCAATGAACCATAAACAATTAGTGAACATGCACCTGTGTAACGGTCGTTAAGACACTAACAGCTTACAGACGGTAGGCAGTTAGTCACAGTTATGAAAACTTAGGACACTAAAGAGGCCTTTCTACTGACTCTGAAAAACACCAGAAGAAAGGTGCCCAGGGTCCCTGCTCATCTGCGTGAATGTGCCTTAGGCATACTGCAAGGAGGCATGAGGACTGCACATGTGGCCAGAGCAATAAATTGTCCGTACTGTGAGACGCCTAAGACAGCGATACAGGGAGACCGGACAGACAGCTGATCGTCCTCGCAGTGGCAGACCACGAGTAACAACACCTGCCCAGGATCGGTACATCCGAACATCACACCTGCGGAACAGGTATAGGATGGTAACCACAACTGCCGAGTTACACCAGGAACGCACAATCCCTCTATCAGTGCTTCAACTGTCCGCAATAGGCTGAGAGAGGCTGGACTGAGGGATTGTAGGCCTTTTGTAAGGCAGGTCCTCACCAGACATCACCGGCAACAACGTCGCCTATGGGCACAAACACATCGTCGCCGGACCAGACAGGACTGGTAGCAAGTGCTCTTCACTGACAAGTCGCGGTTTTGTCTCACCAGGGGTGATGGTCGGATTTGCGTTTTTTCATCGAAGGAATGAGCGTTCCACCAAGGCCTGTACTCTGGAGCGGTATCGATTTGGAGGGGGAGGTTCCATCATGGTCTGGGGCGGTGTGTCACAGCATCATCGGACTGAGCTTGTTGTCATTGGCAAATCTGGTGCAGTCCATGAGGAGATCCACTGCAGTACTTAATGCAGCTGGTGGCCACACCAGATACTGACTTACTTTTGATTTTGTTCAGGGACACATTATTCCATTTCTGTTTAGTCACATGTCTGTGGAACTTGTTCAGTTTGTTTCAGTTGTTGAATCTTATGTTCCTACAAATATTTACACGTTACGTTTTCTGAAAATAAATGCAGTTGACAGTGAGAGGACATTTCTTTTGTTTGATGCGTTATCTGTGCATATTATTATGTTTCTGTGTAAGAGAGGTGTGTGCTTTTATAGATCTGGTCAGATGTCATTGTAGAGCTGTTTTTAGATTTATAGCCTGCAGCCTTTCTTCCCTCTGAGCTAGATCATTTGGAGGAGTGAGCAATATTTTTTTTCCCCTCATGGTGCCAGTCTAATAGAATTAACTAGCTGGAGGGTGAAGTAGGGTCACCCATTCAGAGGCCCATATTTGCATGCTCACACGTGCACACAATCCCATAGTCACATGCTCTCTCAATGCCTCACAAAGCTACTGATGCTCATGCGCTCACATACTGTACTCGCACGTGCAAACACACACGGTCTCTCTCACACTTTTAAGACACTGACATGCTGTCTCATTGACTCAGTTTGTCTGGGCCTCTGGAGCCATGGACAGACTGACAAATGTGCACAGAGCCTCTGCCTGTGTGTGTGTGTTTTGAGACTGCAGTGCTAAGTTGATTTGGGGGCAGGAATGTATTTGGGTCTGCTCCAGTGTGCTTCTGGCTGAGACCAAGACCAGGAGGATGGGAAGTCAATGTGTCCTCAGGCTCAGCTCAACCCTCTGCTTCCAGTTTGGCAGGAGCAACTAGTCTGGTGCTCTGGGGGTGTGTATCCCTTACATACCTCCCCCTCAGCTTCCATTTTGCCCCATAGCTAGCTCCTCCCATTCGCTGTTTTAAAATACCTGAAAGGACTGAATATGTGTAAGCACTATGGTGATGGCTCCACTGGCCTACCTCTTCAATACAAAGTGGAACTTCTGCTTTACTGTTTTCACCTACCCATTCCTCCTAAACAGATGTTCACAGCGGTGGGAGTGGGAAATAGAGGGCTAGATAGAAGCAGATCAAGTACATGTTGGCTGGTGAGGGATTGACAGGCCTATGGAGTGCAGTGGTGATCATTCCAGAAATGCCTCTTCATGTCATCCCCTCAAGCTCACACCCTTGATTTGACCAGTATGTGGCACCAGTCTATGATTTAATTTGGTGTTGTAACTAGGGCTAGGGCTATTACGGTGACCGTGTTACTGCCATACGGCAGGTAGCCTAGTGGTTAAAGCGTTGGGCTACTAGCCCAACGAATCCCCGTGCTGACAAGGTGAAAATCAGTCGTTCTGCCCCTGAACAAGGCAGTTAACCTACTGTTCCTAGGCCGTCATTGTAAATAAGAATTTAACTGGCTTGCCTAGTTAAATAAAAATACCGTCAGCCACGAGTCATGACTGCAGTCAAATTCCACGTCACGGTAATTAGGCTTCTCTAAAGCTGTGCTGATGGTCATTAGTAGCCTACCAAACTTGCTAATGACCAGTTGCTAATGACCTTGTACTCAGTGCTCTATTTAAGCAACAATGCCCAAGTATGACAACATGTATTTATACTGCTCTAATTACGTCGGTAACCAGTTTACAATAGCTATAGGGCACCTCGGGGGTTTGATATATGGCCAATATACCACGGCTAGGGGATGTGTCCAGGCACTCTGGATTGTGTCGTGCATAAGAACAGCCCTTAGCCGTGGTATATTGGCAATATGCCACACCCCCTCGGGCCGTATTGCATAAATATACCACGGCTGTCAGCCAATCAGCATTCATGGCTCGAACCACCCAGTTTATAATGTCCCTCTAATCACTCTGACATCAATGCAATTGAAAACCAAACAGTTGAGAGCCCTGGCATTGAGTTTGAGTGGAATAGGATCACATGTTGTGCAGCGAGAGCCAGCTCCTCATAGGTGGCATGAAAATGAACCAGGGGAGAAGCTTCCTCCATTGGCTATTCAAGTGCGTACACCGATCGCTGCAGCTGTACATAGTACATCTGTAAATAGCCCACCCAATCTAACTACCTCATCCCCATACTGTTTTTATTTACTTTTCTGCTCTTTTTCACACCAGTATCTCAACATGCACATCATCTGCTAAATTGTAATTTACTTCGCTACTATAGCCTATTTATTGCCTGCCACGCCATTTGCACACACTGTATATACTTTCTTTTTTTTCCTATTGTGTTATTGACTGTACGCTTGTTGATTCCATGTGTAACTCTGTGTTGTTTGTGTCGCACTGCTGTGCTTTATCTTGACCAGGTCGCAGTTGTAAATGAGAACTTGTTCTCAACTAGCCTACCTGGTTAAATAAAAATAAATAAAAAATATATATTTTTCCTCCTATTCCAACAGGTGCATGATAATGGCCCAGTCTAAATCAACTAATTTCACACACATTATTTTGTACATATAAAGACCTGATTAAATTGAGAATAGTCTGATGGGTGAGTATATTATCACTTGTGAATGAATCCCAGCATTTGCAGTCTAAAAGGTAAGAAATCAGTCTCGTATAACCCAGCCCATAAGGGTATATGTTTTGATAAGGTTGGTATTACAACTAAAGTGGCCAAATAATTCCAAATGTAGCCTATAGGTCTCGGACCCCTGAAACAGGGTTGGAGAGCACGTAGCCTACAGAGCCCAGTGAAACCTTTTCTTATAAGCCCAGTCATTGCGCAGTTGCTTGTTCAAAAGAGTTTTAACTGGCCACTATTTAAAAGAGCATCCCAGCTTTCTCGTGCTGTTATATTTATTGCTCAATAATTACATTTAAGTATATTAATTCGCTTTACAACCAGTGTACCCTACCTGGCTTATTAAAAACCTAACCGGGGGAAGCGCTTCCTCCATTTGCTATTCGAGTGCAAGCTATGGATGACGTGTTTTTTTTATGGACCTTTCTCAATAAAAAAAATAATTATCATATATATTATTAGGCTATATGTAAAGACCACAGCCCAAATAGTAACTCTGAAGTGAGGCTACTGAGACTTGCTTCACTCTGCTTTAGGTACGGTCATCACCGTAGGATATGTGTGTATGGTCTATTATTGACCCTCTTGGAGTTGTTCTTTTAGGAAGTCTTATTGTTGTTGCATCTTTATCAGACTCGTCATGAGGTTGTCATGGGGGGTGTGTGTGTGTCACATGTCATGAGGTCAGTCTGACACATGACCCTCTTCTTCACTGGTCATGTGACAATGAGACAAGAACTTGGCTTCAGCACCACACTCTAACAATCTAGCCTTGATGAGACCGCAACATGTTTTATTTAACCAGACTTGAGTCGTGAGAAAATTGGGGGACGCATACAGCTGCATTCTGATTTGCATCTTTCAGTGTGAATAAGATGTGTTTGTTTGGGTCCTCTGTTGGTGAACTAGTAGCTTCACTCTGGCATCAATACAGAGCGCGATCAAGCGCGTGCACTACCAGTCAAAAGTTTGGACACACCTACTCATTCTAGGGTTTTTATTTCTTTTTACTATTTTCTACATTGTAGAGTAATAGTGAAGACATGAAATAACACACATGAAATCATGTAGTAACCAAAAAAGTGTTAAACAAGTAAAAGTATATTTAATATTTGATTCTTCAACGTAGCCACCCTTTGCCTTGATGATCGCTTTGCACACTCTGGGCATTCTCTCAACAAACTTCATGAGGCAGTCACCTGGAATGCATTTCAATTAACAGGTGTGCCTTACTAATTTGTGGAATTTATTTCCTTAATGTGTTTGAGCCAGTCAATTGTGTTATGACAAGGTAGGGAGGGTATACAGAAGATAGCCCTATTTGGTAAAAGACCAAGTCCATATTATGGCAAAAACAGCTCAAATGAGCAAAAAGAAATGACAGTCCATCATTACTTTAAGAAATGAAGGTCAGTTAATGTGGAAAATAACTTTTAACGTTTCTTCAAGTACAGTCGCAAAAACCAAGCGTTATGTTGAAACAGGAAAGGAAGACCCATAGTTACCGCTGCTGCAGAGAATAAGTTCATTAGAGTTACCAGCCTCCGATTGCAGCCCAAATAAGTGCTTCAGAGTTCAAGTAACAGACATCTCAGCATCAACTGTTCAGAGGAGACTGACCTCGCCTTCTGGATGAGAGCGGGGTGAACAGGCAGTGGCTCGGGTGGTTGTTGTCCTTGATGATCTTTTTGGCCTTCATGTGACATCGGGTGCTGTAGGTGTCCTGGAGTGCAGGTAGTTTGCCTCCGGTGATGCGTTGTGCAGACCGCACTACCCTCTGGAGAGCCTTGCGGTTGAGGGCGGTGCGGTTGCCGTACGAGGCGGTGATACAGTCTGATTGTCGATTGTTCATCTGTAGAAGTTTGTCAGGGTTTTGGGTGACAAGCCAAATTTCTTCAGCCTCCTGAGGTTGAAGAGGCGCTATTGCGCCGCCTTCACCACGCTGTCAATGTGGGTGGACCATTTCAGTTTGTCCGTGATGTGTGCGCCGAGGAACTTAACTTTCCACCTTCTCCACTACTGTCCCATCGATGTGGATGGGGGGGGGTGCTCCCTCTTCTGTTTCCTGAAGTCCACGATCATTACTTTTGTTTTGTTGAGTGTGAGGTTATTTTCCTGACACCTCACTCCGAGGGCCCTCACCTCCTCCCTGTAGGCTGTCTCGTCGTTGTTGGTAATCAAGCCTACCACTGTAGTGTCGTCTTGATGATTGAGTTGGAAGCGTGCATGGCCACGCAGTCATGGGTGAACAGGGAGTATAGGAGAGGGCTGAGAACCCACCCTTGTGGGGCCCCAGTGTTGAGAATCAGCAGGGTGGAGATGTAGTTTCCTACCTTGACCACCTGTGGGCGGCCCGTCAAAGTCCAGGACCCTGTTGCACAGGACGGCGTCGAGACCCAGGGTGGTGAAGCTTAATGACGAGTTTGGAGGGTACTATGGTGTTAAATGCTGAGCTGTAGTCAATTAGCAGCATTCTTACATAGGTATTCCTCTTGTCCAGATGGTATAGGGCAGTGTGATGGTGATTGCATCGTCAGTGGTAGCTATTGGAGTGGGTCTAGGGTATCAGGTAGGGTGGAGGTGATATGATCCTTGACTAGTCTCTCAAAGCGCTTCATGATGACAGAAGTGAGTGCAGCGGGGCGATAGTTATTTAGTTAGCTTTCTTGGGAACAGGAACAATGGTGGCCATCTTGAAGCATGTGGGAACAGCAGACTGGGTTAAAGATTTTAATATTTCCGTAAACACACCAGCCAGCTGGTCTGCACATGCTCTGAGGACGCGGGTAGGGATGCCGTCTGGGCCAGCAGCCTTGCGAGGTTTAACACGTTTAAATGTTTTACTCACGTTGGCCATGGAGAAGGAGAGCCCACAGGCTTTGGTAGCAGGCCGTGTCAGTTGCACTGTTTTGTCCTCAAAGCGAGCAAGAAGTTGTTTAATTTGTCTGTGAGCAAGATATCTATGTCCGACGGGGCTGGTTTTCTTTTTGTAATCCGTGATTGACTGTAGACCCTGCCACATACGTCTGTTGAATTGCAGCTCTAGTTTGTCTCTATACTGACGCTTTGCTTGTTTTGATTGCCTTGCTCAGGGCATAGCTGCACTGTTTGTATTCGGTCATGTTTCCAGTCGCCTTGCCTTGATTAAAAGCGGTGGTTTGCGCTTTCAGTTTTGCGCGAATGCTGCCATTAATCCACAGTTTCTGGTTAGGAAAGGTTTTAATAGTCAGTCAGTGGGTACAACATCACCGATGCACCTGCTAATAAACTCGCTCACCGAGTCAGCGTATATATCAATGTTATTATCTGAGGCTATCCGGAACACATCCCAGTCCACGTGGTCAAAACAATCTTGGTGCGTGGAATCAGATTGGTCCGACCAGCGTTGGCTAGATCTGAGCACGGGCGTTTCCTGTTTTAGTTTCTGTCTATAGGCTGGGAGCAACAAAACTGTCAGATTAGCTGAAGGCAGGACAGGGGAGGGCTTTGTATGCATGGCGGAAGTTAGAGTAGTAATGATCCAGAATGCTACCATCTCGTGTCGCGCATTCAATATGCTGATAGAATTTAGGAAGTCTTGTTCTCATGTTAGCTTTGTTAAAATCCACAGCTACAATAAATGCTGCCTTAGGATGTATGGTATCCAGTTTACATAGAGTCCAGTGAAGTTCTTTCAGGGCCGACGAGGGATCTGCTTGGGGGGGTGGATGTACACGGCTGTGACTATAATCGAAGATAATTATCTTGGAAGATAATGTGGTCGGAATTTGATTGTAAGGAATTCTAGGTCAGGTGAACAGAAGGACTTGAGTTCCTGTATGTTGTTGTGATTACACCATGAGTCCTTAGTCATAAGGCATACACCCTCACCCTTCTTCTTACCAGAGAGATGTTTGTTTCTGTCGGCGCAATGTGTGAAGGAACCAGGTGGCTGTACCGACTCTGACAACATATCCCGAGTGAGGCATGTTTCCATGAAACAGAGAATGTTACTATCTCTGTCTCTCTGGAAGTCAACTCGTACCCTAATTTCATCCACCTTGTTATCTAGAGATTGGACATTGGTGAGTAATATGCTCGGAAGCGGTGGATGGTGTGCTCGCCTTCTGAGTCTGACCAGTAGGCCGCTCCGTCTGCCTCCAACGGCGACTGCGTTGTTTTGTCGGCCTCTGGGATAAGATCCCATGTCCAGAGTGGTGGTCCGAACAAAGGATCAACTTCGGGAAAGACGTATTCCTGGTCGTAATGTTAAGTTGACATCACTTTTATATCCAGTAGTTCTTCCCGGCTGTATGTAATAACACTTGAGATTTTCTGGGCTATCAATGTAAGAAATAATACATAAACCATAACTGCATAGTTTCCTAAGGACCTGAAGCGAGGCGACCAACTTGCTTCCTTCTTTTGACTGGTACTGTGTGTATGTCTCACACACACTGCTTGTGGATAAACTTTGAGAGAAATGGGGAAGGACGGACCGAGAAAGGTCAAGTGAATGAGGAAGGAGAGTAGTAAAAAGAGGCTTTGAGCAGTTTTGAGGGCATAACCCAGCTGTAGACTGAGAGGAGGAGGACTTCAGAGAAAGGGGTAAGACGATACCCTCTTCTCCCCTGTATTTTCCTCTCACACTCTCAAGATGCCATTGAGATGGGGAACCGTGCATTTAGGATGAGCTCCCAGCATGGCTGAGGGTAACTATGTGCTGCTGTCTGGTTAGTCTCCTTTTAACCCCCCTCTCTCCACCCCTCTACTCCCCCATCCTCTCCCTCCCTCTCGTAGTGACTCATATCTCAAGCTCTTATTTACTGGGACAGGACACTCCAAGAAAGTCCTGTTCCCTTTGCTTTCTCTTTTCCTGCATGTCCCACCTCCATCCTTCCCTCCCTCCATCTGTCTCAGTGCTCGGTGTGGGTTTTGACTATATTTAGTCAGTGCTTTTCTTGGTCAACAATGCAGACTCAGTAATGTGAGTTAGACTGAAATGTTTGCTGAGAGCTACTCACAGGCAGAAACCAGTTCCCTGAGGGGTTTTTTTCGGGGAGAGGAGGGGATATGAGTTTCAGAGAGTGGGAGGAGACTGGTTCACATTGTATCTGAGGCTTGAAAGGCCAGGTCTGGTAAGACTAATGAACTATGGAGGAGTCATGGATTTCTGAATATGCAGCCTTTGAATTTGGGTTCTCTGTGTGAATGTGGAAAAGACAGGAGTGGGCATGGTGATTGGTTCTCTGGGTTTAGAGTGGGGAAGGATTGGTGGTGGGCAGGCAACCCGATGTGGGAGTGCTGTGTCATGGTCCTATGGTCTACTTTAGTGTCTTCTGGTCCAGGAACAACCCCTAGCACTTAACATAGATCTGAAGATGCCTAGGGGCTAGGATTTGTCTGTAGACTTAGCCCCTGTGTCTGGAAGCCTAGAAAAGTGATTTGAGGTGACAACCTTCATTACAGGACCATGTCATTATAACAGAGGAAACCATTGTGCCTATTTCCTGAAGTAGCCTAGTCTGTTAGTTCAGTCAGGATGAATACTGGAGACATAAAAAAACATATGCTTTAGCTTTGTTAACTTGTAAGGAGCTCCAACTGTTTTTTTTAGGAGCTGATCGGTCGGTCTCTGTCAATACATTTACTGTAGAGCCGATATGGATTTCTTTTTTTTGTGTGCCGATACTGATTTTGGAGGGGTCAAGGAGGCTGATGAGATATTTTAGGCCGATTTTATTCAATGTCATAAAATTTGAAAATGTTGATGACATTTTTCATACATTAATGCATCAAGTTTAAAATCAAACAATGCATTTGACTTACTTTTTACCAGTCTAACTACAAAAGATAATCGTAATTTTTATTTCAATGGGAAATCTCTTGGTAAGCTAGGTAAAATAAGATGTTAGAGTCCTACTCACAATACAGGTGAATGCATATTCAGTAGGAGTGTGTGCATGCATTTAGTTATTGAGCTTGTTTTGGCTGAACCGTGGTGTCAATGGTGCTACAAATTACATTCCGTCTTCCATTTGGGACTTACAGTGCCTTCAGAAACTATTCCTATTCATTGACTTTTGTTGTGTTACAGCCTGATTTCAAAATAGATTTCTCACCCATCTACACAATACCCATAATGACAAAGTGAAAACATGTTTTTCGAAATTTGGGCAGATTTATTGAAAAGTTCTAATTTATGTAAGTATTCACACCCTTGAGTCAGTACTTTGTAGAAGCACTTTTGGCAGCAATTACAGCTGTACGTCTCTAAGAGCTTTCCACACCTGGATTGTGCAACATTTGCCCATAATTCTTCTCAAAATTCTTAAAGCTCTGTCAAATTGATCGTTGAGCATTGCTACACAACCATTTTCAGGTCTTATCATAGATTGAAGTCAAAACTGTAACTCAGCCACTCTGGCCACAGTCTTCTTGGAAAGCAACTCCAGTGTAGATTTGGCCTTGTGTTTGAGGTTATTGTCCTGCTAAAAGGTGAATTTATCTCCCAGTGTCTGGTGGAAGGTAGACTGAACAAGGTGTTCCTCTAGGATTTTGCTGTGCTTAGGTCCATTCAGGGTTTTTTTTTTATCCCAAAAAACTCCCCAGTCCTTAACAATTACAAGAATACCCATAACATGATGCAGCCACCACTATGCTTGAAAATATAGTGGTACTCGCTAATGTGTTGTATTGGATTTGCCCCAAACATAACACTTTGTATTCAAAACAAAAAGTGAATTGCTTTGCAACATTTCTTGCAGTATTACTTTAGTGCCTTGTTGCAAACAGGATGCATGTTTTGGAATATTTGTATTCTGTACAGGCTTCCTCCTTTCCACTGTCCATTAGGTTAATAACAGTGACCAGGCGACTCCGGGATGCTGGCCTTCTAGAAAGAGTTCCTCTATCCAGTGTCTGTTTTTTTTTTGCCCATCTTTTATTTTTATTGGCCAGTCTGAGATATGGCTTTTTCTTTGCAACTCTGCCTAGAAGGTCAGCATCCCGGAGTTGCCTCTTCACTGTTTATGTTGAGACTGGTGTTTTGTGGGTACTATTTAATGAAGCTGCCAGTTAAGGACTTGTGAGGCATCTGTTTCTCAAACTAGACACTAATGTACTTGTCCTCTTGCTCGGTTGTGCACCGGGTCCTCCCTCTCTTTCTATTCTGGTTAGAGCCAGTTTCCGGTGTTCTGTGGAGGGAGTAGAACACAGCGTTGTACGAGATCTTCAGTTTCTTGGCAATTTCTCACATGGAATAGCCTTCATTTCTCAGAACAAAAATAGACTGACAGTTCATTGTTTCTGGTCATTTTGAGCCTGTAATCGAGCCCACAATGCAGATTATTTAAAAAATGTTATTTTTTTGATTTCATCTTTATTTAACCAGGTAGGCCAGTTACAACTGCGACCTGGCCAAGATAAAGCAAAGCAGTGTGACACAAACAACAGTTACACATGGGAGAAACAAATATGCAGTCAATAATGCAATAGAAAAATCTAAATACAGTGTGTGCAAATGTAGTAAGATTAGGGAGGTAAGGCAATAAATAGGCCATAGTGGCGAAATAATTACAATTTAGCAATTGAACACTGGAGTGATAAATGTGCAGGAGATGAATGTGCAAGTAGAGATACTGGGGTACAAAGGAGCAAAAAAATTAATAACAATATGGGGATGAGGTAGTTGGGTGGGCTATTTACAGATGGGCTATGTGCAGGTGCAATGATCGGTAAGCTGCTCTGACAGCTGATGCTTAAATTTAGTGAAGGAGATATAAGGCTTCAGTGATTTTTCTTTTTTTTTCTTTTAAATGTTCAATTCGTTCCAGTCATTGGCAGCAGAGAACTGGAGGGAAAGGCGGCCAAAGGAGGAGTTGGAGCGCGTGCTACGGGTGGGTGCTGCTATGGTGACCAGTGAGCTGAGATAAGGCAGGGCTTTACCTAGCAAAGACTTATAGATGACCTGGAGCCAGTGGGTTTGGCGACGAATATGAAGCGAGGGCCAGCCAATGAGAGCATACAGGTCGCAGTGGTGGGTAGTATATGGGGCTTTGGAGACAAAACGGATGGAACTGTGATAGACTACATCCAATTTGCTGAGTAGAGTGTTGGAGGCTATTTTATAAATGACATCGCCGAAGTCGAGGATCGGTAGGATAGTCAGTTTTACAAGGGTATGTTTGGTAGCATGAGTGAAGGATGCTTTGTTGCAGAATAGGAACCCAATTCCAGATTTAATTTTGGATTGGAGATGCTTAATGTGAGTCTGGAAGGAGAGTTTACAGTCTAACCAGACACCTAGGTATTTGTAGTTGTCCACATATTCTAAGTCAGAAACGTCCAGAGTAGTGATGCTGGGCGGGCGGTTGCGGGCAGCGATCGGTTGAAGAGCATGCAATTAGTTTTACTTGCATTTAAGAGCAGTTGGAGGCCACGGAAGGAGTGTTGTATGGCATTGAAGCTTGTCTGGAGGTTTGTTAACACGGTGTCCAAAGAAGGGCCAGAAGTATACAGAAGGGTGTCGTCTGCGTAGAGGTGGATCAGAGAATCACCAGTAGCAAGAGCGACAACATTGATGTATACAGAGAAAAGAGTTGGCCCGAGAATTGAACCCTGTGGTACACCCAGAGACTGCCAGAGGTCCGATTTGACACACTGAACTCTGTCTGAGAAGTAGTTGGTGAACCAGGCGAGGCAGCCATTTGAGAAACCAAGGCTCTTGAGTCTGCCGATAAGAATGTGGTGATTGACAGAGTCTGAAGCCTTGGCCAGGTTGATGAAGACTGCTGCACAGTACTGTCTTTTATTGATGGCGGTTATGATATCGTTTAGGACCTTGAGCGTGGCTGAGGTGCACCCGTGATCCGCTTGGAAACCAGATTGCATAGCGGAGAAGGTACAGTGGGATTCGAAATGGTCGGTGATCGGTTTGTTAACTTGGCTTTCGAAGACTTTAGAAAGGCAGGGTAGGATAGATATAGATCTGTAACAGTTTGGGTCTAGAGTGTCTCTCCCTTTGAAGAGGGGGATGACCGTGGCAGCTTTCCAATCTTTAGGGATCTCAGACGATACAAAAGAGAGGTTGAACATGCTAGTAATAGGGGTTGCAACAATTGCGGCGATTAATTTTAGAGAGGGTCCAGATTGTTTAGCCAGCTGATTTGTGGGGGTCCAGATTTTGCAGCTCTTTCAGAAGGTGTTTCCTAGCCTCAGTGCAGTGGCCAGCTGGGAGGAGGTGCTCTTATTCTCCTTGGACTTTACCCTCTGTCATGGCATTGAAACGCCTGTTCAACAAAACTGCCGACACAGACCGTGGGGTTAACTTACAAAAGTACTCTACTAGAGGCTGTGAACGAGATTCGGTGGCATTCTCTCTGAGCCTCTTTACTGTGTCGCCACCATGCTCGATGCTTGGTACAAGGACAGCTACTTCGATGCAGACACGAAACACGGTTTACGTGACATGTTAGACACAGCTGGATAAGATGGAAACGGACAGTGACAGTGTGCACCGAGGAAGAGAGGCCACGGACAGACAGAGCTGAAACTTCACTGCTTGACATGTATGATGAAATCCTGGTTGAGAATGAAACAAATGAACAAAACAGCACAGCAAGTAAGTGAAAGAAATATAGGTTTTGATTGTTTTACTGGTAATGGGGATGCCAACAAAATTACTTTTTTGATGTGTGTTTCAACTATTTAACTTGACTAGAATGCTTAAGGTATCGGCACATCCCTAGCGAGAACGCACACACACGATGATCTACAGCTTTCTTGGTCTATAAACATGCAGGAATATTTTTAGGTTGCCTATTAAACCTATTGCAAACATTTTATTTTAGCATTTTGAAAAACGTCCTTTCCCTAATATGACAATAATAATAATCTGTCGAACACCGGCCAATTTACGGATACGATTGCGGCTGGTCAGATCATCACACCAGTAAATAGCTAACGTTACACTGCAAGTCAGATTGCTCGTTTCCGAAAATGGCGCATGTTCAAAATGATAATCGGCTAAAGTTAAATCGCTATGAAGGCTATTGGCGCCTATCTGATATCTTAGCTCCATGTTTAGCTAGCCAACTAGCATAGTAGCTAATATAGCTAGCTAGCTAAAACCATAGATGAAAGGGTTAGTTATTGTAATTTTTGCTAACAGGTCACATGGCTATTTACTTAGCTAGCTTGCTTATTGCACGTATGTCCGGGCACGTCGCCACAAGCCTTATTATTGGTGAATTAACTAAACTAATATTTGCGACAGGAGTTCAATTTTGATCACTGTCAATTCATCCGTTTCTCAATACTCCACATTTGTTGGAGAACGAGCTTGCTTGCTGCTGCTGATTTTCCCAGCTTGACATTCTTTGGCGTTGTGCAGTGCTCGTGGCTCAGACGGTGAGTGGCGGCTGGCGCAGCAGCAGCTTTGCTATGTTGAGGGACGATGGGCAAAGCCAAAGAGCTGATAGACTAGAAAAGGCCAATATCGGCAAGGTCGATTCTTTATTTTTATATCGACCGTTCTTGGCTTCCTTTTTTTAACATCATGCTTTTTCATTGAATTTGTTGAGTTAAGGCTGTGTCCTCGGTTTCAACAGAGTAAATGTGAGCAGCCATACCCATGTTTAGAAGGGGGTGTGGCAATCCCAAGCATTGTTCTCCCCACATATGTTTGACACCAAACTTTGGCATTTTGCTGGGGATTTCAGCAAGTGTTAACGTTCAGAACTCCACAGATCAAAAATATAAACGCAACATGTGAAGTGCTGGTTGTATTGTTTCATGAACTGAATTAAAAGATCCCAGAAATGCTCTAATGTTGTGCACACATTTGTTTACATTTCTGGTAGTGCGCATTGTATCTTTTGTCAAGACAATACATCCATCTGACAGGTATAGCATATCAAGAAGCTGATTAAACAGCATGACCATTACGCAGATGCACCTTGTGCTGGGGGACAATAAAAGGCAACATTAAAACGTTCAGTTTTGTCACAACACAATGCCACAGATGTCTCAAGTTTTGAGGGAGCATGCAATTGGCATGCTGACTGTAAAGGATCAGCTGTCAGAGCAGCTTACAGATCTTTGCACCTGTACATAGCCCATCTGTAAATAGCCCATCCAACTACCTCATCCCCATATTGTTATTTTTTTGTTTGTTGCTCCTTTGCACCCCAGTATCTCTACTTGCACATTCATCTTCTGCACATCTATCATTCCAGTGTTTAATTGCTAAATTGTAACTACTTCGCCACTACGGCCTATTTATTGCCTTACCTCCCTAATCTTACCTAATACGCACACAAATTTGTTTATTCCATGTGTAACTCTGTGTTGTTGTTTGTGTCGCACTGCTTTGCTTTATCTTGGCCAGGTCGCCGTTGTAAATGAGAACTTGTTCTCAACTGGCATACTTGGTTAAATAAATGTGTCGGGGGTGCGGTACTTGGCAGTATTTCTCTGTCATAAAGCCCTATTGTGTGGAAAAGGTTATCCTGATTGGCTGGGCCTGGCACCCAAGATTTAGGGCCTAATGAATTGACTGATTTCCTTATAGGAACTGTATCTCAGCAATATTTTAGAAATTGTTGCATGTTGCATTTTTATATTTTAAGTATAGTTGCATGCTAATTTAAGTTTGTGGGATGTCTCTTTTGTCCACAGCGGGGGCATACTACCCGGCCCAACAGCAGTACTCGCCCTCCGTGCCGGCTGCTCCGGTTATCATGAACCCTCCCCCCCAGCAGCAGCAACTACCTCCACAGCAACAGATCCAGCCCAAAAGGGAGCGCAAACAGGTACAGGTAAACTCATCGTCCCACCTCTACCTGTTATACACCACCTATATATACATACACACAGGTAAACTCATCACGCCACTTATACTGTTGTACACCATATCTCTATGCACAGAGATAAACCCCACCTTGACAATACTGTTTTTTACTGCTTTCATATTATTTTATTGAACAGATAGGAGAACAAGGTCAGTGAGGGATTGGAACCCATGCCCACTCTGGTAGTCAGTGCGTTGATTTGGAACCCATGCCCCCTCTGGTAGTCAGTGCATTGGATTGGAACCCATGCCGACTCTGGTAGTCAGTGCGTTGATTTGGAACCCATGCCCCCTCTGGTAGTCAGTGCGTTGGATTGGAACCCATGCCCACTCTGGTATGCCGGGGTCAGTGGCACTAACTGCTGGACCTCAGGCCAGCCCACATAACACCTCTACTTAGGTAGACAATCAGGTATCCTCATCCCAGAATGGACAGGTAACAGAACTGGAAACCCCAAGAGACGTTAGGGGCCTGATGTTATACAGTCAAACTTCCCCATCAACCAGAGCAGTGTTTAAATACTTCAGTGATTCTCCCAAAAGGAAGGGAAGGACTGTGCTAATAATGCGTGTCAATATTTTTTTTAAACAAGAATAGTTTCAGTCAGTAAGGTGTGTCCAACACAGATGCCTTTTCCCCATCATCAACTGTGAAGGTTAACACTGTCTGTCTGGCTGACCTACACTCTAAAGGTGGATGTGACAGGACAGGACTTGGGCTTGTGTGATGATGATAAACACTGTGATGTGGGTAGTGTTGCAATCTGTCTAGGGAGGATTCTAGATGGGCCTATTCCTCATGATTTACGTTCAGTCAGTGATTTAAATTAGATGAACTGAACTGTAACACTGTTCTTTAGGGCTGTAGTACTGATGTGCCTCATCTCTGGCTGTTGGTGCAGGTGTCCTCAGCTGGTCTGGATTAATCTGGTCTGTATTAATGATGGGGGGGAACGATAGTTACCTTATTTTTTATTATTTATGTAGGGAAGTCTGTTAAGAAAATTTACAATGACGGACGGCACTGGGCCAATTGTGCGCCGTTGTTATACACCCCGGGATTGAACCCGGGTCTGTAGTGACGCCTTAGACCGCTGCACCAATCAAGGCACCCCATATCACAATATTGTTTTGGATGATATTTTATTCGTACTTTGACTCCTATGATCTGTTTGTAAAATAAATGTGTGCACCTGTGCCAACACTCCTGTATTTATCATCCTATAGCTTGTTCTTAGTCTTATTTTTAATTAGTGAGCCATGAGTGATCACCTTTTTATTTTTTTATATCTTGTCTCTACAGCAGACACCCTGATGGTACAACACATTAGGACACCTTAATATTTAGTTGCACCCCCTTTTGACCTCATAACAGCCTCCATTTGTCGGGGCATGACAAAAATGTTACACAGGGATGCCGACTCCAATGCTTCCCACAGTTGTGTCAAGTTTGATTAGATGTCTTTTGGGTGGTGGGCCATTCTTGATACACGTGTGAAACTGTTGAGTGTGAAAAAACCCAGAACCATTGCAGTTCTTGACACACTCAAACCGGTGCCCCTGGCACTTGCTACCATACCCAGTTCAAAGACACTTAAATATTTTCAAATAACATTTTATTGGTCACATATACACATGGTTAGCATATGTAAGTGTAGCAAAATGCTTGTGCTTCTAGTTCCGACAGTGCATTAATATCTAATGAATTTCCCAACTACCTAATACACGCATGTAAAGGGGTGAATGAGAATATGTACATATAAATTAGAGGTCGACCAATTATGATTTTTCAACGCCGATACCGATTTTATTAGAGGACCAAAAAAAGCCGATAACTATTTTATATATGTTTTTGTTTATATATATTTTTTGATATATATTTGTGATGACAATTACAGCAATACTGAATGTACACTTATTTTAACTTAATATAATACATAAATAAAATCTATTTAGTCTCAAATAAATAATGAAACATGTTCAATTTGTTTTAAATAATGCAAAAACACAGTGTTGGAGAAGAAAGTCAAAGTGCAATATGTGCCATGTAAAAAAGCTAACGTTTAAGTTCCTTGCTCAGAACATGAGAACATATGAAAGCTGGTGGTTCCTTTTAACATGAGTCTTCAATATTCCCAGTTAATACGTTTTTGGTTGTAGTTATTATAGGACTATTTCTCTATACCATTTTGTATTTCATATACCTTTGACTATTGGATGTTCTTATAGGCACTATGCCAGCCTAATCTTGGGAGTTGATAGGCTTGAAGTCATAAACAGCGCAATGCTTGAAGCACAGCGAAGAGCTGCTGGCAAACGCAGGAAAGTGCTGTTTGAATGAATGCTTTTGAGCCTGCTGCTGTCTACCACCGCTCAGTCAGACTGCTTTATCAAGTATCATAACTTAATTATAATATAATAAACACACAGAAATACGAGGCTTCGGTCATTAATATGGTAAAATCCGGAAACTATCATTTCGAAAACAAAACGCTTATTCTTTCAGTGAAATACGGAACCGTTCCGTATTTTATCGAACGGACGGCAACCCGAAGTCTAAATATTGCTGTTACATTGCACAACCTTCAATGTTATGTCATGATTATGTAAAATTCTGGCACATTAATTCCGGTCTTTGTTAGGAAGAAATGGTCTTCACACAGTTCGCAACGAGCCAGGCGGCCCAAACTGCTGTATATACCCTGACTTGCACAGAACGCAAGAGAAGTGACACAAATTCCCTAGTTAAAATAAATTCATGTTAGCAAGCAATATTAACTAAATATGCAGGTTTAAATTTTACTCGTGTGTTGATTTTAAGAAAGGCATTGGTGTTTATGGTTAGGTCAAATCAAAGTTTGTTTGTCAAGTGCGCCGAATACAACAGGTGTAGACCTTAGTGAAATGCTTACTTACAGGCTCCAACCAATAGTGCAAAAAAAAGGTATTAGGCGAACAATAGGTAAGTAAAGAAATAAAAACAGTTAAAGACAAGCTATATACAGTAGCGAGGCTACATACGGACACCGGTTAGTCAGGCTGATTGAGGTAGTATGTACATGTAGTTATGGTTAAAGTGACTATGCATATATAATGAACAGAGTAGCAGTAGCGTTAAAAAAAGGGGGTGGTGGGTGGTGGGTGGCGGGACACAATGCAGATCGCCCGGTTAGCCAATGTGCGGGAGCAGTGGTTGGTCGGTCCAATTGATGTAGTATGTACATGAATGTATAGTTAAAGCGACTATGCATATATGATAAACAGAAGGCAGCAGCAGCGGGGGGGGCACAATGCAAAAAGTCCAGGTGGCCATTTGATTACCTGTTCAGGAGTCATGGCTTGGGGGTAAACACTGTTGAAACCTTTTTGTCCTAGACTTGGCATTCCGGTACCGCTTGCCATGCGGTAGTAGAGAGAACAGTCTATGACTGGGGTGGCTGGGGTCTTTGACAATTTTTAGGGCCTTCCTCTGACATCACCTGGTGTAGAGGTCCTGGAAGGCAGGCACCTTAGCCCCAGTGATGTACTGGGCCGTACCTACTATCTATGTGTTGCTACCTACCCTCACCACCTGGGGGTGGCCCGTCAGTGCAATGTAGGCAGCAGCCTCTGAGTTAGTGATTGCTGTTTAGCAGTCTGATGGCCTTGAGATAAGCTGTTTTTCAGTCTCTTAGTCCCAGCTTTAATCCACCTGTACTGACCTCACCTTCTGGATGGTAGCGGTGTGAACAGGCAGTGGCTCCGGTGGTTGTTGTCCTTGATCTTTTTGGCCTTCCTGTGATATCGGGTGCTGTCGGTGTCATGGAGGGCAGGTAGTTTGCCCCCAGTAATGCGTTGTGCAGCTGGCACCACCCTCTGGAGAGCCTTGCGGTTGAAGGCGGCGCAGTTGCCGTACCAGGCTGTGATACAGCCTGACAGGATGCTCTCGGTTGTGCATCTGTAAAAGTTTGTCAGGGTTTTGGGTGACAAGCCAAATTTATTCAGCCTCCTGAGGTTGAAGAGGGGCTAATCCGCTGCCTTCACCACTCTGTGTGGGTGGACCATTTCAGTTTGTCTGTGATGTGTATGCTGAGGAACTTGAAGCTTTCCACCTCCACTGCTGTCCCTTCGACGTGGATATGGGGGTGCTCCCTCTGCTGTTTCTTGAAGTCCACTATCATCTAATTTTGTTGATGTTGAGTGGGAGGTTATTTTTCTGACACCACACTCCGAGGGCCCTCACCTCCTCCCTGTAGGCTGTCTCGTCGTTGTTGGTAATCAAGCCCACTACTGTTGTCTGCAAACTTAATGATTGAGTTGTAGGTGTGCATGGCCACGCAGTCATGGGTGAACAGGGAGTACGAAGGGGCTGATAACGCACCCTTGTTGGGTCCCAGTATTGAGGGTCAGCGGGGTGGAGATGTTGTTTCCTACCACCTGGGGGTGGCCCATCAAAGTCTAGGACCCAATTGTACAGGGTGGGGTTGAGACCCAGGGCCTCCAGCTTGATGATGAGCTTGGGGGGTACAAGGTGTTGAATGCTGAGCTGTAGTCAATGAACTGCATTCTTACTAGTGATGCACAGATATTACATTTTTGGCCTATTCCGATATTGTCCTCGCCAAAAAAAACGTGACCGATATTTACAATTTTAGCTGCCTTTTAAGCATTCTAGTACAGTTAAATAGTTAACACACACACGGACGCAGCGGTCTAAGGCACTGCATCTCAGTGCAAGAGGCGTCACTACAGTCCCTGGTTCAAATCCTGTTTCAGTAGCTGTAGTTAGCTAGCTAACTAAGGCTAGGTGTCATCATCTAATTTATAAGGCAGTTCTTATTTGATTAATGGTGGTCGGACCCTTCTATGTGAAGCAAGCCTCAATAAGGATTAGCCACAATAGTGGACTTTGCGATTAGCCTTCAAAATATAAGTAAGGCATAATTCTACTATTTGTATTAATTTGCATTACTGTCAATGACACTTTTATTTTGAAGGCAAACCGCAAATTCCACTATTGTGCCTAATCCTTATTGTGGCTAGCTTCCCAACACAACCCAGTGAGGTCGATTCTCACTAGCCAGATGAAGCAAGCTGGCAGCTTATAACGTTAGCTTTGGGCAACAGGGTTAAGTTGCTGACTAGCTATTTATTTTCATGAATTGAAGTTAAATTTCAATAGGCGAACAACTGTCAACCTAGCTAATACTTACTCACAAGGATTCCTAAATTATAGCTAAGAATAATGAAAATGACTGCAGGTTCTACTGGTCATCTTTTTCAGGCTGGTTGTATTGGTGCTAGCTAGGTACCGAGCTAAAGCTAGCTACCCCAGAAGTGGCAGTCGAACAAATGATGCTTTATTACCAATGAGGTATTGTAAACACATCGTTCGTGGCCGATGTTTGCTTGTTTGCAGACTTTTTTTGTACAGCTTTGACAGTGCTACTGTATCTTTTTTGACACGCAAAGACCCAAATGGTGTTCCATAGTATGTCGTGAAGCTAATAGCAGTGACTCTTTTACTGTGTAACTCTGGTAGGGCAACATTTGAAAAATAGAGCACTTGGTAGTGTGTTCCGGTGCTCGACCAGTCGGCGAAAGCCAACATCACCCACGACAGAGAATGGTTGATTGTCAAGGGCAATGAATTCCATTATCTTGGCTTTAATGGATTTCGTCTTTGAGTTGTCTCACTGAAATTTTGTTACTCTTTCAAATGACTGCTCGACTTGTTGACTGCTCGATCCACACCGCAGACATTGTGGGCTAGTTTAGGAATGTTGTGTTGCACTTATTGTGCAGAGTTTTACGTGATGTCATTACGGCATTACGTTATAAAGGGATGCACGTCAGCTTTGACAACGGTTTTGCACATCGGGGCGTTAAACTAGACATTGGCCGATGTTGACATTTTTAGCTAATATCGGCCGATTCCGATATGTTCACCGACTATATCGTGCATCCCTAATTCTTACATAGGTATTCCTCTTGTCTAGATGGGATAGGGCAGTGTGATGGCAATTGCATCGTCTGTGGACCAGTTGGGGCGGTATGCAAACTGAAGTGGGTCTAGAGTGGCCTGTAAGGTGGAGGTGATATGGTCCTTGGCTAGTCTCTCAAAGGACTTCATGATGACAGAAGTGAGTGCTACGTGGCGGTAGTCATTTAGTTCAGTTATTTTTGCCTTGGGTACAGGAACAATGGTGTTATCTTGAAGCATGTGGGGAGAGCAGACTGAGATAGGGAGGGATTTGAATATGTCCGTAAACACACCAGCCAGCTGGTCTGCGCATGCTCTGAGGACGCGGCTAGGGATGCCGTCTGGGCCAGCAGCCTTGCGAGTGTTCACACATTTAAATGTTTTACTCACGCCGGCCACGGTGAAGGGGGCTGTGACTTATCCTCAAAGCGGGCAAAAGTGTTTAGTTTGTCAAGAAGCGTGACGTCGGTGTCCGTGACGTGGCTGGTTTTCTTTTTGTAGTCTGTGATTTCCTGTAGACCCTGCCACATATGTCTCGTGTCTGAACCGTTGAATTGCGACTCCACTTTGTCCCTGTACCGGCATTTCGCTTGTTTGATTGCCTTGCGGAGGGAGCAACTACACTGTTTATATTCAGCCATATTCCCATATCTCCTTCCATGGTTTTATGCAGTGGTTTGCACTTTCAGTTTTGCGCGAATGCTGCCATCCATCCACGGTTTCTGGTTAGGGTTGGTTTTAATAGTCACTGTGGGTACAACATCTCCAATGCACTTCTTTATAAACTCACTCACCGAGTCCGCATATAGATGTTATCTGAGGCTGACCGGAACATATCCCAATCCGTGTGATCAAAACAATCTTGCCGAAGGGAGGGTGGGCTATGTATGCATCGCGGAAGTTAGAGTAGCAGTGATCGAGTGTATTACACCTGCGCGTAGTGCAATAAATATGCTGATAGAATTTAGGTAGCCTTGTTCTCAAATTTGCTTTGTTTAAATCCCCAGCTACAATAAATGCAGCCTCAGGATATATGCTTTCTAGTTTACATAGAGTCCAGTGAAGTTCCTTGACGGCTGTCGAGGGGGAATGTACACAGCTGTGAAGATAACTGATGAGGATTCACTTGGGAGATAATATGGCCGGCATTTGATTCTAGGTCGGGTGAGCAGAAGGACTTGAGTTCCTGTGTTGTTAGGATTACACCATGAGTGGTTAATCATGAAGCGTACACCCTCGTCCTTCCTCTTCCCATAGAGGAGGTTATCTCTTGTTGGCGCAATGCATGGAGAAGCCCGCTGGCTGAACCGATTCCGACAACGTTTTGAGTGAGCCATGTTTCCGTGAAACAGAGAGTGTTACTATCTCTGATGTCTCTCTGGAAGGCAACCCTTGCTCGAATTTCATCTACCTTGTTGTCAAGAGACTGGACATTGGCGGGTAATATATTCGGGAGCGGTGGGCGACGTCCACGTCTTACGGAGCCTGACCAGGAGGCCGCTCCCTCTGCCCCTTCTGCGGCGCCGTTGTTTTGGGGCAGCTTCTGAGATTAGGTCCATTGTCCTGAGTGGTGGTCTAAACAGAGGATCTGCTTCGGGAAAGTCTTATTCCTGGTCGTAATGTTGGTAAGTTGACGTTGCTCTTATATCCAAAAGTTCATCCCGGCTGTATGTAATAAGATTTCCTGTGGTAACAATGTAAGAAATAATACATAAAAAAAAACAATACTGCTCAGTTTCCTAAGCACTCAAAGCGAGGCGACCATCTCTATCGGCACTGTCTTTTGTCTTGCCCTCTGAATGGCACACATACACAATCCATGTCTCAATTGTCTCGAGGCTTATAAAAATCCTTCTTTAACCTGTCTCCTCCCCTTCATCCACACTAATAGAAATGAATTTAACAGGTGACGTCAATAAGAGATCATAGCTTTCACCTGGTCGCTATCATGGAATGAGCAGGTGTTCCTAATGTAATACGTATTGCATCAGCACCTAAGTATCGTCATAATATTGTATTGTGAGGTCCCTGGAAATTCCCAGTCCTACTGTCTAGGGTGGACTTTTTTTTTTTTTGTGCCTGCTGATCAAGTTTTCCTTGTGTTCTGCTGCACTCTGTTGGACTGAACTGATTTGTCCCTGTGCTGATCTAAGGTGGACCTGGCTGATCTAGGTTAGACTGTGCTCTATGGTAGACTGATCTTGTCTGCAGCACATCGCATTTCTACGATGTGCTAGGTTTATCGAATTGAGTGTCTGTGTTCAGTATGGTGGACTAGTCTGATCTTGTCTCCAGTGTATCTGTGCTCTGTATGGTACGGTGGGCCTGGCTGCTTTATCACTGGTTGTTGGAGCATGCGGCTGGCTGGTTGCTGTGGCGGACTTTGGCCGGCCAAGCTGCCCTGTCCCACGCTGCTGAAGGTCCTTCAGAGACTTTCCCAGTCCCACTAGGAGGATGGTAGACAGGAAGAGCTGCAGCGGCACGCCCCACAGTGAGTCATGCTCCAGCCAGTCTTTCTATATGGTTTCAAAAATGTCTGCTGGTATTCTGGCAAAAAGAAAAGTATAAAGTGTAAAGCTGTTTTTCAGACGTGCTAAGCAGACTATTTAGTCGTAGCTGTCTTGTAACTCTATGTTTTTATTTTGTTAACTACTACCTTCAAGCAGTGCATTGGCCTGTATTTCTTTCCTCCCCTGCTCTCCATAAAAGCCGTATCTCCTCACTCTCTCTGGTCTCTGGGTAGAGGAAGGGGGAGTTAAAGGACATGTCAGCACATAGCTCAGCCCCACGTGGCTTCCAGGCTCCTCCCCCTATGAGCCAGAAGCACAATGGCTGACCTATCTCCTCCCCTTCTCTCTCGCTGTCTCTGCTGCTGCTTCTGTGGCATACCCCGTGTCTCCCCTCTTCCGTCCACTGCCCCTCCCTCTCTCCCAGGAAGAGGCTGAAATGTTTAGGAGTGAGTGTGTTCACAGAATGACAGAAAAGCAGCTGAGATAGAAAACTTATTTTTGTATTTATACATTTATTGGCACTGGCCTGATCTCATTGGCAGAGTTTTTTTTTTTCTTCCTGGAATCCCTCTTCCCTCTCCCCCTCTCTTTGGCCCCCTTTGACTCTGTAGTTCGGTGGGCGGGGGCGCTTGCATTCCAATTCTGCAGCTCCGCAAGGCCAGTCAATCTGTCTTCTCTCGCTCGCTCTGTATGTGTGTGTACAAGCTCTGAACGAGGCTCTGCCCTGTTGGCTCTGCTCACTGAGTTGTTGAAGGGAGTAGGCTTCGTGCGTGTTCCCAGGCCGACAGCTTAACTCCGGCCCCAGGATGAGAGAGGCCTGCTAGGGGCTCTGGAGCCTGTCCGTGTGCCAGGTAAATGACTCTACCAGAAGGGGAATGTGCTGTCTCACGCCTGTTGCTAACAACTCTTACTGTGTGACAGAGAGAGAGGAGAGTTTGAGATAGAAAACATGTGGCTCTGTGTAAGGGCACGCCTTGTAAGTGAGTAATCCGTTTTTCAGAAGTTTGGAGTACTGTACGATGTGCTTTTAAATAACATCAAATCTGGCTAGTTTTCTTGGTGTAGTTTGAGTGATCATATGGAGAGAGCAAAGAAAATGCACTAGAATTTGTTAATTTGGCTGAAGTTGAGTTTGTCAAATTTTGTTGGGTAAGAATTCGATAAGACAAGGCAGCAGTACGTGTAGAAATCTGTTTCAGGCTGCATAGCTGGTGTTTCTTGTGTCAGTATGTGAGAAATGTAGCTCTGCTGAATGAGAAGACGCTGCTAGGCCACAGCCCTACAGTACAACACAGAAGACTTTTGGAAACAGGGCCCAGCATCATAGAAAGCAGTTAGTTGTAACAGCTCTTCTCTTCAGCTTTCTCCTCCCCCTCTCTCCTTTACTCTCGCTCTTTCTCTCTTTTTTGCTCTCCCTCTCCTTCTTTAGAAAGTGAATGAACCAAGAGCGAATAAGAACTTTTCCTTTAAGGCTCTCACGCATTCTCTCGCTCCTTTTTTTTCTATATTGTTGTTCTTGTATCCCTCACTGTTGTCTTGTGTCCTCTCTATAGATCATAATACGAGACCCTAACCAGGGTGGTAAAGACATCACTGAAGAGATTATGTCAGGGGGCACCCGCAGTGGCACCACCCCCACACCCCCACAGGTGAGCGACGACTCTTCAGAGGTGAGCTACCATACCCTCGTCACCAACCATCATCCCTTTACACACCTTTAGCTACTGTACAGTCACGCATCTGTCCAATATGAAAACAAAATGTCTGCCCATCCGTTGTTTCTAACCTGTCATAAGGCTGTCATGGTTGTGTCCACTCGAGTTACCTAATGTTGTGGTGTTCTGTTCCTCCTTTAGTCATCTGGATCAGAGGGCCCAGCTGTTGCCCAGGCCAACGGTGAGAACGTGACACCTGTCGTGGTCAGACCAGGTGAGTTGGCCGAGGGGTCAGGTGATCTTGAAGGATGTAGCTGGCAGTCTTTCATTGGTTTACATCCAGTATATAGAACTCATTTTTTGTGAATTTGACTAAATCACCTATACAAGAGGCTCAGTTGGAAAGGTCCCATGCATTTTGACCATCTAATGACGGATTGATAATAAGTGGGTAATTATCAAAAGATAAAATTTTAGCATTAGCATGGTACTATGGACCACATCCTCATGGCATTTTCCTCCTCAGATGACCGAGGGAAACCTGCAGCCACGCTTATCACTGGCCCCCCAGCCCTGTCTAAAACCCCTGAACTGGTCAAGACTCCTACAGAGGTCAAACCCCCAGACACGGACAGTAAATCCCCTTCCTTACCCCAGGACCTACCCACACCCCCGCAGGTAACTACCACCCTCATCACTACTGCCCCTGGCACCCCCCCACTCTCAACTAGTCCCATTGCAGACATGGACGCCCCGGCCGTAGCTCCAGCCCTATCTGCACCTAAAGTGCCTGCTTACCCTGCGCCCCTGCTTGAACCCCGCCCCACTCCTGCAGCTGAGGAGCAGCCCTCAGCCGCCAAGGAGGCGTGGGAGGAGGTGAAGGAGAAAGAGGAGATTAAAGAGGTGACGGAGGCTCGAGAGGTGACTAAATCTAAACCTGAGCCTTCCCTTGCTCCAGTGACCACCCCTATCAGGAGCACTAACGGTGTGTCTGCCACCCAGCCACCCCCAGAGGTGGAGCCAGCAGCCCTGTCCATCACCATGCCCTCCCCCCAGGCAGCAGAACCCCCACTGGAGTCTCCCATCGCCCAGCCAGAGGAGCTCAGGCTGCCCAACGGCCTGCCGCTACCCAGCCCCCAGGACCCTGAGAAGGTGTCTGCAGAGTTGTCTGAGTGTGACCTCAGCCCCATCGCTGAGCCTGAGGTGGCCCAGTTACAGAGGGAGGCACCCATGCCTGTCGCCGCCACGGCAAAGCCCTCCCCTGTCGCCGCCACGGCAAAGCCCTCCCCTGTCGCCGCCACGGCAAAGCCCTCCCCTGTCGCCGCCACGGCAAAGCCCTCCCCTGTCGCCGCCACGGCAAAGCCCGCCCCTGTCGCCGCCACGCCCGACCCCGTCGTCCAGGCGACCGTTGCCCCCGTAGTCCTAGCTGACACTACTAGTACTACAGAGAGAACCCATCACCACATGGAAGACGAGATGGACTCTCCACCAGCACAGCGCACCACCCCAGCCGGGGAGAGTTCTATGCAAGGTCAGTATCAGTCTCTCTCACTTTTTCTCCCTCTCTTTTTCTCTATCTAGATCAGATATTCCCAAACTGGGGCAATACCGTCAGGGGGACGCCAAATAAAAATATGATTACAGATTTTTCACATTTTCAAGCAGTCCATTTATGTTTTCCAACGGGGCTATACATTTGGAGTTTTTTTTCTCGCTTGAGTAGGTAGCCTCGATTCACTGCCAAAAATAAAATTAAACCGTCTAGTGTTCCGCGAAATAACAAGACAATGTCAAATACAGGTAGCCTAGTCAAATAATTAACATCCAATCACATTAACCGTTACTCTCTTGCAGGAATTCCACTAACGGTCTGTATGTAGCCAAATGTACGTGCTGCTCATGTTGGTATCTGCACTGATTGTGCAAAAGCCATGACAGGGAGACATAGTGGTAACGCGCGTGCAAGCAGTTGCCCCCAATGCCACTTGGGTACACTGCAGCATCCACCGAGAGGCTCTTGCTGCTAAGGGAATGCCTGACAGCTTGATAACCATTTTCACTGCCGTGTCCAAAACGTCTAACTTTGTTATAGCAAGGCTCTTGTATTTTCTGGAGAGACCATGTAACGCTTTTACAACATACAGAAGTGCGCTAGTTATCAAGGGGCAATGTATTGACACGTTTTTTAAAATTGAGAGACGAGCTTAGTTTTCTTTACTGACCATCTTCACTTGTCTGACCGCTTGCATGATGACGAGTTTCTCACACGACTGGCCTATCTGGGTGATGTTTTTTCTCGCCTAAATAATCTGAATCTAGGATTACAGGGACTCTCTGCAACTATATTCAAAGTGCGGGACAAAATTGAGGCTATGATTAAGAAGTTGGAGCTCTTCTCTGTCTGCATTAACAAGGTCAACACGCAGATCTTTCGATCATTGTATAATTTTTTTGTGTGCAAATGAACTCTAGCTTTCGGACAATGTCAAATGTGAAATAGCGAAGAACCTGAGTGAGTTGGGTGCGCAGCTGGAAGTTAAATATTTGAAGGGGTACGGGACTATAAAAAGTTTGGAAACCACTGATCTAGATCCATCTGTCTGTCATTCAACCACATTGTCTTTCTTAATTCCTAACCCTACCCCTTGGCACTTTGTGAAGATAAGACATTGGCTAGGAGGATCTGCCCCTTGAGGCGTTGCAGTCTGTCTGTCGAGCATGTGTCATGAGGGGCAGAGAGTGACAGGGTTATGTCTAGGGCGAGGACACAGAATAGTGGGTACTTGGAGTGATAATAGCTCCAACAGAAAGCCATAAAACGTTGGATAGGCGGCAATGTGGTAAGCGCTCCACCTTGATTTGTGAGTTTGGGTGCTAGGGTTGGATTGGGTATTGGTATTGAGTGTACAGTCCATGGAGGTTTAGTCTGACTGTGTTGGTGGTGTTCTGCTCGTAGCTGCTGTTTCTGTGCCAAAGAAGAAGAGGAAGATGAAGGATCTGAACAGGAAGGAGGCTGTTGGAGACCTCCTGGATGCCTTTAAGGAGGTCCGTTCACACGAACTACCCACGCCATGTCATATCAAACACACCACCCACACCATGTCATATCAAAGGATATGACACCCCCCTCTTTTTTCCTCTACCCTCCCCCTCTTTTTCCTTTGGTCTCTCCCCCGTCTTGCTTGCTCTCGGGCCCCCTTCTCTTCTCTCCCCCTCTCCAGGAGCAGGTAGTGCAGAGCCCGCCAGAGCAGGCCACACCCACTTCTGCCTCTGACGCCGAGGAGCCCCACCCAGCCACCACCCCTGCCGTCGCAGAGGTGGATGAGACGTGGGAGGAGAAGGAGGACAAACTGGATGCAGAGAACATTGAACCCAGGCCCGGGGATTTGAAGTACCTGTACAAAGAGGGTGGGTTCTGAACCTTGGCCCTAAGAGGCTGTGTAACATTTTATACTTACAAACTTCATCCTCTTAATGTTTTTCTCTATACCTTATCTCACAAGGGCTGCCTTTACTGTCAGTCAAGGGGATGCAAAGTTTCACTTTATTGGAAATGTTTTGTCAGAGCACGGGTCCTAAAGTCCCATTTGACATCAATGTATGATTAGATATTTTTTTTAAAAGTGAAACATTAATGAAACTGAGCGATACTCAGTTCGGATGCCAGACTATATACCCCAACTCTACCAACCTAAACTATACTGATGAAAACATATGTGATTCCTCTATAATTCCTTGTTCCTCCTCTCCTCCAGAGCTATGTAGGCCTATAGACCCAGAGGAGAAGAAGAGGTATGACAGGGACTTCCTGCTGGGCTTCCAGTTCATCAGTGCTGCCATGTCCAGGCCTGAGGGCCTGCCTCAGATCAGTGATGTGGTGCTGGACAAGGTACAGTACAGCTCTGTCCCCTGCTGGACTGGAGGAACCACTGCATGCTCCATTCGAGATTTGTATTTATTTTTTCTTCAGATGGACCACTTTATTCACCAGTTATTTATTTTGTCTTTATTTGTATCCATCATTCTCTCTCTCTTTCTCTCCCTGGTACTATCTATCTCTTTCTTCCTTTCTTTCTGGTACTACTTCTCTCTCTCCAGGCAAATAAGGTCCCTCTCCGCCAGTTGGACCCCAGCCGTTTGCCGGGGATGAACATGAGCACTGACTTCACGCCCTCATTTGCCAACCTGGGCAGGCCTGGAATGGGGGGAGAAAGAGGTGGAGGAGGTGGCCACAGAGGAGGACCAGTGAGTTAGCATGGGAAACTAGCTGTCAATCTTCTCAAAGACTACACTCTGATTCTGAAACTATTGGGATGATATTAAAACAATGTTGACTGAATTTATTTTCCTTCCCTCCTCCAGCCCTCTGGTATGGGTGGTGGAGGACCGCGTCGCTCCCAGCAGGGCCAGCGTAAGGAGTCCAGGAGGATCATCAACATCTCTTCGTCTCTGACGGACGACGTGAAGCTCAACAAGGCTGAGGATGCCTGGAAGCCCGCTGTCAAGAAGGCTGCCAGTGGGCAAGCTGCTCCTGAGGAGAAGAGCGACAACCCAGAACAGGCCAAGACCCAGGAGCTGTTTAAGAGGGTCCGTAGTATCCTGAACAAGTTGACCCCTCAGATGTTCCAACAGCTGATGAAGCAGGTCAAGGAGCTGACCATCGATACGGAGGAGAGGCTGAAGGGAGTGATAGATCTGATCTTTGAGAAGGCCATTTCTGAACCCAACTTCTCCGTGGCTTACGCCAACATGTGCCGCTGCCTTATGGGGGTGAGTGACTCTGAAGGGTGTGTGTCCCGTTTGTGTGTACGGCTAGTGTGCTGGTCTTGTTCCGGTACTGACCTCCGTTCTGTGCCACGTGTCTGGGCCGCTGATTTGTGGAGTGGTGCCACTACACTCATCACGTTAACTCTCATGCTTTGTGACGTCTGCAAAGCTCTCCAACCGTGGCCTAAATGCTTGTTTTTTCTGTTCCTCTTGTCAGCTCAAAGTCCCCACTACAGACAAGCCGGGAGTCACTGTGAATTTCCGCAAGCTGCTTCTGAACCGCTGTCAGAAGGAGTTTGAGAAGGACAAGGACGATGATGTCATCTTTGAGAAAAAGCAAAAAGAGCTGGACGCTGCAGCCATGGTACGAGCTGGGCTCTGAGTGATCAATTCAAATGTCTCTCACACTTTTTGAATTGGTTTTGGTTTCTGTAGGATTTAGCTGACCATCTGTCTGCTATTCCTCCCCCTGCTTCCTCTCTCTCTGTTACATCACTTCCTGTCTGAAGGAGGAAAAGGATCGCCTGAAGGTGGAGTTGGAGGAGGCCAAAGACATGGCACGGCGGCGGTCGCTAGGCAACATAAAGTTCATCGGTGAGCTGTTCAAGCTGAAGATGCTGACGGAGGCCATCATGCACGACTGCATCGTCAAGCTGCTGAAGAACCACGATGAGGAGTCACTAGAGTGCCTCTGTAGACTCTTGTCAACTATAGGGAAGGACCTTGACTTTGAAAAGGCGAAGGTAACACTGAACCAGTGTCTCACACACACACACACACACACCCCTGCATCCTTTAGAACACTTACACCAAATGATTTCTGAGAAACAGATTTACACACTAAACTGCCTGTCTTTCTTTCTGTAGCCTCGTATGGACCAGTACTTTGTCCAGATGGACAAGATCATCAAGGAGAAGAAGACATCGTCCAGAATCCGCTTCATGCTGCAGGACGTACTGGACCTCAGGAGGGTAATACCTCCTAACGCTCGCACACACACCAGTGTCTGGGGAATGCTTCAGCCCCCTCACCTAAACCATTTGGTCATCAGTATCTAAACTGACTGACCCTTGTCCTGTGGTTGGTATGTATCCAAGTTTATCAGTAAACACTATGGGTCCTACTACCATAGACAGAATAGTCTCCCCTAACCCCACATCATCTCTGAACTTATCCATGACCCCAAATCACCTCTGACCTCTAGTCTCATTTCCTTTACAAGCTCCCTCTATGAATGCATGTGTCAGTCTGCACCCCTGCAGCCAATCCCATCTCTCCAAGCTACTGTAACCCCTCCCTCCTCTCTGTCATTCACCACCTGGATGTTTACCACCCTTCTAAATGGATGTGTCCCTTGATGTTCACATAAACTACTTATCCATGCCTATTAGGCTTGGGCAGTATCCAGATTGTCCTACCTTCATACTGACCTTGTGCCATACTGGACTATTCGGTAATACCTGCACTGAACACAAGGAGGGCTATTTTCATTCCCAAGGTTAGCAACGCTAACAAGTACATGTGAAATCTAACGAACGCATGCCAACAATTTATAGTCTCTGACACACTTTGCAGGAACGACATCCCACTCAAAGTTATACAAGTAACTCAAAAATGCTACAGTTTGCTGAACGCGCAAAACAAATATTATTTTATTTTTTATTTCACCTTTATTTAACCAGGTAGGCTAGTTGAGAACAAGTTCTCATTTACAACTCCGACCTGGCCAAGATAAAGCAAAGTAGTGCGACAAAAAAAAGTCTATATACAGTTTGTGAAGTGGCGTGAGGAGGTAAGGCAATAAATAGGCCATAGTAGTGAAGTAATTTCAATTTAGAAAATTAACACTGGAGTGAAAGATGAGCAGATGATTATGTGCAAGTAGAAATACTGGTGTGCAAAAGAGCAGAAAAGTAAATAAAAACAATATGAGGTAGGTAGATTGGGTGAGCTATTTACAGATGGGCTATATACAGCTGCAGCAATCGGTAAGCTGCTCTGACGGCTGATGTTTAAAGTTAGTGAGGGAAATATAAGTCTCCAGCGTCAGTGATTTTTGCAATTCGTCCCAGTCATTGGCGGAAGAAAAGGCGGCCAAAATGGGTGTATGCTTTGGGGATGACCAGTGAGATGTGCTACGGGTGGGTGTTGCTATGGTGACCAGTGAGCTGAGATAAGGCGGAGCTTTACCTAACATAGACTTATAGATGACCTGGAGCCAGTGGGTCTGGCGACGAATATGTAGCGAGGGCCAGCCGACTAGAGCATACAGGTCGCAGTGGTGGGTGGCATTATGGGGCTTTGGTGGCAAAACGGATGGCACTGTGATAGACTGCATCCAGTTTGCTGAGTTGAGTATTGGAAGGTATTTTGTAAATGACATTGCTGAAGTCGAGGATCTGTAGGATAGTCAGTTTTGAGGGTATGCTTGGCTGCGTGAGTGAAGGAGGCTTTGCTTGCGAAATAGGAACCGGAAGGCTCTTGATCCATGAAGGGATTCTCTGCTGTTACCAAGAGGAGCTTGATTGCAAGAAGCTAACCACTTAGCTAGATAACTTGGCACTAAGTTAAAAACCAAATGCACAACTGCAGAGCATTTAGCACATTTTATCTCTTAATTTATTGACTAAGAGACTTATGCCTCAAAGAGATATGGAGTGTTAAGAGTATGGCAGACTTTTTCATCTAACTAAATCCTCAGTTAAAGTAAATTACTATACTGACTCCCCCCTCCCAGAACACGTGGGTCCCCAGGAGAGGAGAGCAGGGCCCCAAGACCATAGACCAGATCCACAAGGAGGCAGAGCTGGAGGAGCACAGGGAGGTTCTCAAGGTGCAGCAGCAATTCCTCAACCAGAACACCCGAGGAGGAGGTGGAGGACGTGGTGGTGGTGGTGGAGGAGGAAGAGATCAGGGGAACCGCGGCGGCCAACACCCCCAGGCGGGCCAGAGGAGTCAGCCCCAGGACGAGGGCTGGAACACAGTTCCCATCTCCACCAAGAGCAGACCCATCGACACCAGCCGACTCAGCAAGATCACTAAGGTCAGTGATTCTCAGCCACGTATCGTGGACCCATACTCAGTTTGGACTGAAACACTCCAACACCCTCCACTTGCAGTCTAGCACCCACCTCCTTAACCTTCAACCCCATTGTAAAGTTCTATCAGCCTGACCATTCCCAACTCTTCTGATCTGTTGAACTGAAACCCCAAACCCAGTCCCTCTGTACATTCGTGGCCAAAGGTTTTGAGAATGACATACATATTAATTTCCACAAAGTTTGCTGCTTCAGTGTCTTCTGATATTTTTGTCAGATGTTACTATGGAATACTGAAGTATAATTACAAGCATTTCATAAGTCTCAAAGGCTTTTATTGACAATTACATGGAGTTTATGCAAAGAGTCAATATTTGCAGTGTTGACCCTTCTTTTTCAAGAACTCTGCAATCCGCCCTGGCATGCTGTCAATTAACTTCTGGGCCACATCCTGACTGACGGCAGCCCATTCTTGCATAATCAATGCTTGGAGTTTGTCAGAATTTGTGGGTTTTTGTTTGTCCACACGCCTCTTGAGGATTGACCACAAGTTCTCAATGGGATTAAGGTCTGGGGAGTTTCCTGGCCATGACCCAAAATATCAATGTTTTGTTCCCCGAGACACTTAGTTATCACTTTTGCCTTATGTCAAGGTGCTCCACCATGCTGGAAAAAGCATTGTTCGTCACCAAACTGTTCCTGGATGGTTAGGAGAAGTTGCTCTCGGAGGATGTGTTGGTACCATTCTTTATTCATGGCTGTGTTCTTAGGCAAAATTGTGAGTGAGCCCACTCCCTTGGCTGAGAAGCACCCCACACATGAATGGTCTCAGGATGCTTTACTGTTGGCATGACACAGGACTGATGGTAGCGCTCACCTTGTCTTCTCCAGACAAGCTTTTTTCCAGATGCCCCAAACAATCGGAAAGGGGATTCATCAGAGAAAATCCTCAGCAGTCCAATCCCTGTACCTTTTGCAGAATATCAGTCTGTCCCTGATGTTTTTCCTAGAGAGAAGTGGCATTTTTGCTGCCCTTCACCAGGCCATCCTCCAAAAGTCTTCGCCTCACTGTGCGTGCAGATGCACTCACACCTGCCTGCTGCCATTCCTGAGCAAGCTCTGTACTGGTGGTGCCCCGATCCCGCAGCTGAATCAACTTTAGGAGACGGTCCTGGCGCTTGCTGGACTTTCTTGGGCGCGCCCTGAAGCCATCTTCACAACAATTGAACCGCTCTCCTTGAAGTTCTTGATGATCCGATAAATGGTTGATTTAGGTGCAATCTTACTGGCAGCAATATCCTCGCCTGTGAAGCCCTTTTTGTGCAAAGCAATGATGATGGCACGTATTTCCTTGTAGGTAACCATGGTTGACAGAGGAAGAACAATGATTCCAAGCACCACCCTCCTTTTGAAGCTTCCAGTCTGTTATTCAAACTCAATCAGCATGACAAAGTGATCTCCAGCCTTAGCCTCGTCAACACTCACACCTGTGTTAACGAGATAATCACTGACATGATGTCAGCTGGTCCTTTTTGTGGCAGGGCTGAAATGTAGTGGAAATGTTTGGGGATTCAGTTCATTTGCATGATAAAGAGGGACTTTGCAATTAATTTCAATTCATCTGATCTCTCTTCATGACATTCTGGAATATATGCAAATTGCCATCATACAAACTGAGGCAGCAGACTTTTTGAAAATGTATATTGTGTCATTATCAACTTTTGGCCACAACTGTAGTATGTCACAAACCTCTTAACCTCCATTTAGAGTTATGGTCCTACCATTCCTGTCTCCTCCAAACTTCTTACTTATGTAACTGGAGACCTCAGACCTTTCTCAGATCTCAAGATGTTTTTCCCCCTACAATTCTGCTTGTTTCTTTCTGCAACATTTACGTTTCTAACCTCTCCTTCTCTCTGCAGCCCGGGGCTTTGGACTTCAACAACCAGCTGCTGGCGCCCCAACTCGGGGGTAAGGGCATGTGGGGCAGTTGGGGCAAGGGCAGCAGTGGAGGCACCACCGGAGCCAAACCCGCCGGGGAAGCCAGTAAGTCCTCTTATCAATGCACCCACCACTGTGACATATCTACTCTTAGACTCTTTTAAAACAAACTGTGTGTGTGTTCATAGCCCCAGAGTCAGGAGGCCGCCCAGCCACGAGCACCATCAACAGGTTCTCAGCCCTGCAGCCACAGCAGCCGCCCTCCTCAGGGCCCTCACAGGACTCGGACAGAAGACTTCCTCAGAGGTCAGCAGCACTGAGCCGCTACAACAGACTACATCTGTCCTTTACATATCTCTTTCTATCTGGGAGGTTTTCTCTTTGTCAGAGTTACTGGTTTTAATTTATACAATGCTGGTCTAATGCTGATTGGTTAAAACCGCATTCCAGCCAGTGTCTATTCCACAAGTTACCACCGGCTAAATCTATGATGTTAAAATGCTATTTACTCTGTTCCATCTGACTGCGCAATACACTGTCTTATCAGTGTTTTAATCTTTTTATAATCTCCACTATAAAAAGTATCTAGACATTATCTCAAATGTTATTCTGGCTGCACATGTTGACATGAGGGTAAGTTAGCCGTAGTTTGCTAGCTAGCAAGCAAGGGATAAGAAGGTTACCAGCTAGTATGGCAATGGAACATATAGAACGAACGGCTGGGTCGCGTCCTTAGATACAGAACAAAAAGACTGAACGACTGGGTCGTGTCCATGGATACAGAACAAAAAGACTGAATGACTGGGTCGCATCCATAGATACAGAACAAAAAGACTTAATGACTGGGTCACGTCTTTAGCAAACCTAGATCTTGTGGAAGGATGAAGTTGTATGACTAAATTAATCAAAATAAAGTTTTTAATTAAAATATGTAAATCATTATTTGATTATGTTGGTAACCTGTTGTATAAAAGTGATAGTGCCCTCGAAGCCGGTGTTTGGAGGATATATTGGCACAGTTTGCCGGTCCTCAACGAATATATACTCAACACCGGCTTCTCAGGCATTAGCACTTAAATGAAAGATCACTGCTACCACAGGGCAGCATGTTTATGATTGGTTCATATGAATCAAGGTCTTCTTGTGAGTCTTTGCATCTACCCCCCCTTATACACAAACAGGAACAGCTTGAGCCGGGACCGTGGCAGCGAAAGATTTGAGCGCCATGACCGTGGCAGCAACGACCGCTTCGACCGGCGGGACGACCGGGACAGGAACCGTCCCTCGGTCACCAAGCGGAGCTTTAGCAGGGAGACGGAGGAGCACAGCAGAGAGAGGGAGCACCGCGGCCCTGCTGATCCCATACGCCACGTAGCCAGCATGACCGACGACCGGGACCTGGGCAGCAGAGACCGAGCTAGGAGCAAAGAGAATGGTAAGAAAAACTTTGTCAGGCAAGGATTTCTCAGACAGACATTTTGAGAGTAACTTCTGTATGTGACATTCTCTCTCTGTTTGGACCACAGGGAAGAGGGAAGCTGCTGCAACACCTACCCAGACCAAACCTTCCTTGAGTGAAGAAGAGCTGGAGAAGAAGGCCACAGCTATCATAGAGGAGTACCTACACATCAACGACATGAAGGTACATCACACTTTTACCCATGCAGATCATTGGTGAGAACTACATATCAACGTCACACAGTTGAATGATACATACTGTAGCTAGTTGGCCACATGGTGTTATTGTACATGGCTTTCCATGTAAATTATATACAACAAACTGTTTTACCTGTTTTTACTGAAACACGGTCGTACTTTAGAGGAGTAAAACAAACCTTTTCAATCCTGTTTGTTTCCCCTCCGGCGCTGTAGGAGGCGCTGCAGTGTGTAGTGGAGATGAACAGCACCCGGCTGCTGTTTGTGTTTGTACGGAGCGGTCTGGAGTCTACTCTGGAGCGCAGCCCCATCGCCAGAGAACGCACAGGCCTGCTGCTGCACCAGCTGTACAAGGCAGGCACCCTGCCCACAGAGCAGTACTACAGAGGGTCAGTCACCTCAGAGTTTTCTGCCTGTGGAACAGCACTACATACAAATGACTTGTGAAACATTGAAATTGTGAAAAGGGTGGAAGTGGACCACCTAGTATATTAACTTTTTTTCTTTTCTAGATAAAGTATCTGATCAATCTTAGGGATTGATTTGGAGTGTGTGTGTCAACAGGCTTCAGGAGATACTGGAGGTGGCGGAGGACATGGCCATTGACATCCCCCACATCTGGCTCTACCTGGCTGAGCTCATCACCCCTATGCTCCACGAAGGAGGCATCCCCATGGGACCGCTCTTCAAGTCAGTCCCAGGCTTCATTCTAGGCCTCTACTAATAATAACTCTATTCAATCAGTCAGTATCCTCTATATTAAGAATTGACCTATCACTCTGCAGGGAGATATCCAAGCCCCTGATTCCTCAGGGGACGGCTGGAGTTCTGCTGGTCCAGATCCTCACTCTACTCTGCAGAGGAATGGTACGTTCTCTCACTACCCAACCTGTAAAGGAGATAGTGCTTTATGTTTTCATAACCATCCATCCAGGCATCTAGATGACCTTTGATGTTTGAATCCAATGCAAATGTCATGTTTGTGGATCCAAAGTGTTTTAAATGGAACCACTTGTATCCGTCTACCTCAGAGCCATAAAAAGGCAGGCACCATGTGGAGGGAGGCGGGGCTTAGCTGGAAAGACTTTCTGCCTGAGGACGAGGACATCAACAAGTTTGTGACAGAAAAGGTAAGCGGTCAGAGGTCATGACCCTGTAGGGATTGAAAGGAGATGCACCATTTAGTATTGACCTTAAACTGCACTGAGAGACAAATATGAAATAATAGTCAATAATTAAAGGTAAACTCAGCGAAATGACGTTGACACATAGCAGCACTGCAGATATTGAGATGAGCGAGATGCAAGACTTCGCTCTCACACTGTCACAGTATCTGTGCATGTGCACTTGTTTGCTTCACGCTCTTACAGCCAGGGGATCAAAACAGCTGGGAAGTTGAGCCTCACACTTTAACACTCTTAGTTGTTGTGAAAAATGTACCCACTGTCCTTTTATTTTCTTCATCTACATCATATGGCTGAGTCTACCTTTTAGATCAATCATATGTGTTAGTCTTACGTGCATCCACAGTTTCCAAAGTGCTTTAAGGGCTTTCCAGGCAGGAAGCGGCAGCAGAGTTGCCCATTCATTTTCAATGGAGCTAGGCAGGCAACGTTATTCTAGGCGGGGCGATCTGCGGTGCTTTTGCACGTGACAGATGCTCAGCCGAGGTGGAGAAAATAGGAATCTGCTCTATTTTGGCTAACTTTACTCCGCCCCATCGCCTCCTGTCTGGAAAGCCCTTACCAGTAATGATGGGAAGTTTCACTCTCTTGCTGTGTGTTCCCTCTGGATGCAGAATGTGGAGTTCACCCTGGGAGGAGGAGGAGAAGGTGATGAGACGGAGAAGAGCAGTAAGAAGAAGGAGCTGAGCTCAGAGGAGCTGAACAAACAGCTGGACAGACTCCTACAGGACAAGGCTGACAACCAGCGGATCTACGATTGGGTCGAGGTATGATGTGAGTGGGAGAGTGTCCCATCACCCAATTAATATTTTGGTTTGCTATTGGTTCCTTGTGCAGTAGTTTCACCAATAGACTGTTATATGTAGTCCCATTAGTCCCTGCTGTATATTCCACTGCTCAACCCCACTGATATGTGTTGTGACTGTGCCTTCCCTCTTTAGGCTAACCTGGACGAGACACAGATATCTTCCAACGTGTTTGTCAGAGCAGTCATGACAGCCATCTGCCAGTCGGCCATTCTGTGTGAGTTTCCATACCGTTATTGCTACCACCTCTCAATCCAACACTATCAGGACAACCCTCCACTCTAATACCCTTTTCACAGAACTTAGCAGGGCCGTACCATTGCTGGAAAGGACAATGTAGAAGGAATATATCCAAGCCAGCACATTAGGGTTCAGATCATACCAAACACATCCTTGTGATGTTGTGGCCTTTGACACCTTTTCTTTTTGAAAATCCAATATCTTGAAAACATGACTGCTGACATGCAATACATAGTGGACTAATATAAAAAAAAATACTAAAAGATTTTTTTGACCCCTCCGTCTCTGCCCCCAGGTGAGAACCCTTACAAGTTGGATGCGAAGGTGATCACCCGGAGGGCCAAGCTGCTCCACAAGTACCTGAAGGATGAGCAGAAGGAGCTGCAGGCTCTCTACGCCTTGCAGGCCCTCATGGTGGAGATGGAGCAGCCTGCCAGTGAGTGACATACAGAATGACTTCAGTCACTCTCCTCTGTTTCCCTATGTGTCACATCTCTTTGGCAGTTTTTTACATGAAGACTCAGATTTGTCCTGTGTTTGTTTCCCAATGTTAGCCTGTTTATTTTTTTCCATAAGGGTTATTTGACCGAGGGGTGTGGTTGACCAATTTGTCTCCTAGATTAGTTATTTGTGTGTACATTGTGTATTGAAATCCTGTCTCTTACATTGTTGACATGCTCTCTTCCTCTTTCCTTGTAGACCTGCTGCGGTTGTTCTTTGACACGCTGTACGATGAGGATGTGATCAAAGAGGAGGCCTTCTACAAGTGGGAGTCCAGCAAGGATCCCGCTGAGATGCAGGGCAAGGGTGTGGCACTGAAGTCAGTCACTGCCTTCTTCACCTGGCTCCGTGAGGACGAGGAGTCTGACAACAGCTAGGACCTGCTCACCGGTGCCCCATGGAGTCTGGGAGGGCTTTGAGGAGGAAAGAGAACATGCTGTTGATAATGATTCAGGAGCGTGGAGCTGTTAGATTCAATAAAATCCTTCTGCATTAAAAAATAAAATAAAGCAAGGGAGTCAGCTGGGAGATTCTACTACATATCAAAACATGCAATCCTTTTATTTTATTTCTTTTGCGCTGCCGAATGTCTTTGAACTAAATTGAAACTAATGGTGAGAGAATGATAAGCGTTACAACAAGCGGTAGGGGTGGCTGTTTCCTTCAGTGTTTTTTGAGGTTTTAGCCCTTGTTTTAAAGGTGTCACATTGCCGTAGCAACACTTCATGATGTTTAGCAAAACAAAATCCCCAACAGAGGACAAACTAATAAAGGCTGCTCATATATATTTTTGATTACATCATATATTGTGTTGAAAGAGGCATGATGGCCATGTCATATGTATGATTCTATATGACTCTGTCAGCAATTAGCTCTATCTTTTTGATTGGAGTGTTTTTATATATATATATATATAAAAGAAAAAGCTATATAAAGAAAAGTGGACATGCTGGAGCTCACTGTCTTTGGACATTTCAGTCGTCAGTCTTTGTGAGACTCCTGTGAACTTCATGACTCTGGAAGGCCTGGGATTGGTGGCCAGGGACTGGGGTTGGACAAGGACCTTTTGCTGCTGGGGGTCACAATGCTTCCTTATGGCCATGCCTGCCAACCCCCGTTTGTCCTGTTACTTTTCTCCTAGACTGGGGGTCTGGAAAGGGAGAACGGGCTTGCAAGGATATGGATTTTTTTTAAAGAGAAAATCTGAATTATAACTTGAAAGGTGAATATATAGAAATCAACTTTAAAAAAGAATTTCAAAAAGAGAAAAAGAAGGTTCACAGTGTGTATCCTAAGGCCTTTTTTGCTTCCGTTTAGTGGAAATGCATTTCAGGAGTTTGGGTTTTTATTTTTCAAAAATAAAAGCGCTATTGTCATGCCATGTATTTTTTTTCCCAGAAACTGGCAGTTCTATGTATTTATATTTTTCTCTCAGTTAGCAGGAGGTGCTTGTAATTATCCATTGATTGCAATTTAATTGAATATTTTGTAAATACGTTTTCGATTTACTTTATAAAGTATTTAATTAAGAAAATGAATGCATCCTTTTCATATCCGAAACTGGACAAGATAATAAAGAACATTGCAAATAAGAAAACACTGGGGAAAAATATATATATTTTTGTATCCAGAGAGGGGAGGATTGTTTTGCCCCATACAAAGAAACTGAAAGCCTTTATTGTACTTAATTGTCTTGTGGAATGAGTAAGCCGACTGGGCATTGGCTGAGACTTACACAATAATGCTGAGATTGTATTTGTGTTTTCATTGTCTCCGCTTCTAAAGTTCTCCAACAAGTTCTCTGATCTAAAGAGTTGTGAGTTCTGACTTCCATCTGTGTAGATGGGGCTCAGCCCACCACTGAGAAGGAGCCTGAGTTTTTAATTGGTAAATAGTTTTGTGATATGTTTTGGGGGGACTGAGAGGAGTATCTGGTTAATGGGATGGGGCTGTAGTTGTGGGTGTATTGGGAAGGACAGAGGAGTACCTGGTTAATGGGATGGGGCTGTAGTTGTGGATGTATCAAATCAAAGTTTATTTGTCACAGGTGTAGACCTTACAGTGAAATGCTTCCTTACAGGCTCTAACCAATAGTGCAAAAAAGGTATTAGGTGAACAATAGGTAAGTAAAGAAATAAAACGACTGTAAAAAGACAGGTTATATACAATTGCGAGGCTATATTCCGTAGCGAGGCTATAAAAGTAGTGAGGCTACATACAGACACCGGTTAGTCAGGCTGATTGAGGTAGTATGTACAGTGAAGGAAAAAAGTATTTGATCCCCTGCTGATTTTGTACGTTTGCCCACTGACAAAGAAATGATCAGCCTATAATTTTAATGGTAGGTTTATTTGAACAGCGAGAGGCAGAATAACAACAAAAAAATCCAGGAAAGCGCATGTGAAAAATGTTATAAATTGATTTGCATTTTAATGAGGGAAATAAGTATTTGACCCCCTTTCAATCAGAAAGATTTCTGGCTCCCAGGTGTCTTTTATACAGGTAACGATCTGAGATTAGGAACACACTCTTAAAGGGAGTGTTCCTAATCTCAGTTTGTTACCTGTATAAAAGACACCTGTCCACAGAAGCAATCAATCAGATTCCAAACTCTCCACCATGGCCAAGACCAATGTAAATAGTCCGGGTAGCCATTTGATTACCTGTTCAGGAGTCTTATGGCTTGGGGGTAAAAACTGTTGAGAAGCCTTTTTGTCCTAGACTTGGCACTCCGGTACCGCTTGCCATGCGGTAGTAGAGGGAACAGTCTATGGCTGGGGTCTTTGACAATTTTTAGGGCCTTCCTCTGACACCGCCTGGTGTAGAGGTCCTGGATGGCAGGCAGCTTAGCCCCAGTAATGTAGGGGGCCGTACGCACTACCCTGTGTAGTGCCTTGCGGTCAGAGGCCGAGCAATTGCCGTACCAGGCATTGATGCAACCAGTCAGGATGCTCTCGATGTTGCAGCTGTAGAACCTTTTGAGGATCTCAGGACCCATTCCAAGTCTTTTTAGTTTCCTGAGGGGGAATAGGCTTTGTCGTGCCCTCTTCACGACTGTCTTGGTGTGTTTTGACCATTCTAGTTTGTTGTTGATGTGGACACCATGGAACTTGAAGCTCTCAACCTGCTCCACTACAGCCCCGTCGATGAGAATGGGGGCGTGCTCGGTCCTCCTTTTCCTGTAGTCCACAATCATCTCCTTAGTCTTGGTTACGTTGAGGGATAGGTTGTTATTCTGGCACCACCCGGCCAGGTCTCTGACCTCCTCCCTATAGGCTGTCTCGTCGTTGTCGGTGATCAGGCCTACCACTGTTGTGTCGTCTGCAAACTTAATGATGGGGTTGGAGTTGTGCCTGGCAATACAGTCGTGGGTGAACAGGGAGTACAGGAGGGGACTGAGCATGCACACCTGGGGGCTCCAGTGTTGAGGATCAGCGTGGCGGATGTGTTGCTACCTACCCTCACCACCTGGGGGCGGCCCGTCATGAAGTCCAGGTTGCAGAGGGAGGTGTTTAGTCCCAGAATTCTGAGCTTAGTGATGAGCTTTGAGGGTACTATGGTTTTGAACGCTGAGCTGTAGTCAATGAATAGCATTCTCACATAAGTGTTCCTTTTGTCCAGGTGGGAAAGGGCAGTGTGGAGTGCAATAGAGATTGCATCATCTGTGGATCTGTTTGGGCGGGATGCAAATTGGAGTGGGTCTAGGGTTTCTGGGATAATGGTGTTGATGTGAGCCATTACCAACCTTTCAAAGCACTTCATGGCTATGGACGTGAGTGCTACGGGTCTGTAGTCATTTAGGCAGGTTGCCTTTGTGTTCTTGGGCACAGGGACTATGGTGGTCTGCTTGAAACATGTTGCTATTACAGACTCAATCAGGGACGTGTTGAAAATGTCAGTGAAGACACCTGCCAGTTGGTCAGCACATGCCCGGAGCACACGTCCTGGTAATCCGTCTGTCCCCACAGCCTTGTGTATGTTGACCTGTTTAAAGGTCTTACTCACGTCGGCTACGGAGAGCGTGATCACACAGATGTATTGGGGGGGACAGAGGAGTACCTGGTTAATGGGATGGGGCTGTAGTTGTGGATGTATTGGGGGAGACAGAGGAGTACCTGGTTAATGGAATGGGCTGTAGTTGTGTATGTATTGGGGGAGACAGAGGAGTACCTTGTTAATGGGATGGGCCTGTAGTTGTGGATGTATTGGGCGGGGACAGATGAGTACCTGGTTATTGGGATGGGGCAGTAGTTGTGGATGTTTTGGGGGGGACAGAGGAGTACCTGGTTATTGGGATGGGGCAGTAGTTGTGGATGTATTGGGGGGGACAGAGGAGTACCTGGTTAATGGGATGGGGCTGTAGTTGTGGATGTATTGGGCGGGGACAGATGAGTACCTGGTTATTGGGATGGGGCAGTAGTTGTGGATGTATATTGAGGGGGACAGAGGAGTACCTGGTTAATGGGATGGGGCTGTAGTTGTGGACGTATGGGAGGGCAGAGGAGTACCTGGTTAATGGGATGGGGATGTAGTTGTGGATGTATTGAGGGGGACAGAGGAGTACCTGGTTAATGGGATGGGGCTGTAGTTGTGGATGTATTGTGGGGGGGACAGAGGAGTACCTGGTTAATGGGATGGGGCTGTAGTTGTGGATGTATTGTGGGGGGACAGAGGAGTACCTGGTTAATGGGATGGGGCTGTAGTTGTGGATGTATATTGAGGGGGGCAGAGGTGTACCTGGTTAATGGGATGGGGCTGTAGTTGTGGATGTATATTGAGGGGGGCAGAGGAGTACCTGGTTAATGGGATGGGGCTGTAGTTGTGGATATATTGGGGGGGACAGAGGAGTACCTGGTTAATGGGATGGGGCTGTAGTTGTGGATGTATATTGAGGGGGACAGAGGAGTACCTGGTTAATGGGATGGGGCTGTAGTTTGGAATGTATTGTGGGGTGGACAGAGGAGTACCTGGTTAATGGGATGGGGCTGTAGTTGTGGATATATTGGGGGACAGAGGAGTACCTGGTTAATGGGATGGGGCTGTAGTTGTGGATGTATTGGGGGACAGAGGAGTACCTGGTTAATGGGATGGGGCTGTAGTTGTGGATATATTGGGGGACAGAGGAGTACCTGGTTAATGGGATGGGGCTGTAGTTGTGGATGTATATTGAGGGGACAGAGGAGTACCTGGTTAATGGGATGGGGCTGTAGTTTGGAATGTATTGTGGGGGGACAGAGGAGTACCTGGTTAATGGGATGGGGCTGTAGTTGTGGATATATTGGGGGACAGAGGAGTACCTGGTTAATGGGATGGGGCTGTAGTTGTGGATGTATTGGGGGACAGAGGAGTACCTGGTTAATGGGATGGGGCTGTAGTTGTGGATATATTGGGGGACAGAGGAGTACCTGGTTAATTGGATGGGGCTGTTGTGGATGTATTGGGGGACAGAGGAGTACCTGGTTAATGGGATGGGGCTGTAGTTGTGGAAATATTGGGGGACAGAGGAGTACCTGGTTAATGGGATGGGGCTGTAGTTGTGGATGTATTGGGGGACAGAGGAGTACCTGGTTAATGGGATGGGGCTGTAGTTGTGAATGTATTGGGGGACAGAGGAGCACCTGGTTAATGGGATGGGGCTGTAGTTGTGGATGTATTGGGGGGGCAGAGGAGTACCTGGTTAATGGGATGGGGCTGTAATTGTGGATGTATTGGGGGGGACAGAGGAGTACCTGGTTAATGGCATGGGGCTGTAGTTGTGGATGTATTGGGGGGGACAGAGGAGTACCTGGTTAATGGCATGGGGCTGTAGTTGTGGATGTATTGGTAAGTATGGGTTTTGAGATTTAGATTCACTCAACAGTGCATTTGGAAAGTATTCAGACCCCTTCACTTTTTCCACATTTTGTTACGTTACAGCCTTATTCTAAAATTGATTCAATTGTTTTCCCCCTTACACAATACCCTATAATGACAAATCAAAAGCAGGTTTCTTTTTTTTGTGAAAATGTATAAAAAACTTAAATATCACATTTACATGAGTATTCAGACCCTTTCCTCAGTACTTTGCTGACGCTTCTTTGGCAGCGATTACAGCCGCAAGTCTTCTTGGGTATGATGCTACAAGCTTGACACACCTGTATTTGGGGAGTTTTCCCATTCTTCTCTGAAGATCCTCTCAAACTCTGTCAGGTTGGATGGTGAGCGTCGCTTCACAGCTATTTTGAGGTCTCTCCAGAGAGGTTAGATCGGGTTCAATTCCGGGCTCTTGCTGGGCCGGGAAACTTGTCCCGAAGCCACTCTTGTGTGGTCTTGGCTGTGTGCTTAGGGTCGTTGTCCTGTTGGAAGGTGAACCTTCGCCCCAGTCTGAGGTCCGGAGGGCTCTGGAACAAGTTTTCATCAAGGATCTCTCTGTGCTTTGCTACGTTCATCTTTCCCTCGGCCCTGACTGGTCTCCCAGTCCCTGACGCTGAAAAACATCCCCACAGCATGATGCTGCCACCACCATGCTTCACCGTAGGGATGGTATTGGGCAGGTGATGAGCGGTCTCTGGTTTCCTCCCGACGTGACGCTTGGCATTCAGGCCGAAGAGTTCAATCTTGGTTTCATCAAATCAGAGCATATTGTTTCTCATGGTCTGAGAGTCCTTTAGGTGCCTTCCCTCTGGCCAGTACCTTAAATGCCTGATTGGTGGAGTGCTGCAGAGATGGTTGTCCTTCTGGAAGGTTCTCCCATCTCCACAGAGGAACTCTGGAGCTCTATCAGAGTGACCATCGGGTTCTTGATCACCTCCCTGACCAAGGACCTTCTCCCCCGATTGCTCAGTTTTGCTGGGAGGCCAGCTCTAGGAAGAGTTGTGGTGGTTCCAAACTTCTTCCATTTAAAATGATGGAGTCCACTGTGTTCTGGGGGACCTTCAATTCTGCACAAATGTTTTGGTACCCTTCCGCAGATCTGTGCCTCGGCACAATCCTGTCTTGGAGCTCTACAGACAATTCTGTTGACCCTATGGCTTGGTTTTTGCTCTGACATGCACTGTCAACTGTGGGATCTTATATAGACAGGTGTGTGCCTTTCCAAATCATATCCAGTTAATTGAATTTACCACAGGTGGAGTTGTAGAAACATCTCAAGGATGATCAATGGAAACAGGATGTACCTGAGCTCAATTTCAAGTCTCATGATAAGCGTCTGAATACTTATGTAAATAAGGTATTTGTTTTACACATTCTCTTCAATGCACTATCTATAATGACGACAACATTCCACCTCGTGTCCTCTTCAATACACTACCTATAATGAAGACAACAGAGCTCTCATGTAATAACTGTAATTTTACCCCACTGAAACCTTATCCCGGTGGCCATTTTGTTTCCCTCTGTTATCGGCTTATCTTGCCTGACTGTTGCAGGAACCATTATCTCCCTTGCTGTCATGTTGATCCTTCAGTTACTGACTTAGTCTAATCTTTAGCCTCCTTTTATCAATCAAATGTGTAATAATTAACAGGTTCCTCCCAGTTTTCAAAGATGGCTAACTAACAGAGGCCTAACAGGTCAGTACAGTATATGGGGCACTGGGGAAGACTGTCTGTGTCCGAAATGGCATCCTATTCCCTAGGCCAATGTTTCCCAAACTCTGTCCTGTGGTCCCCCTGGGTGCAAGTTTAGGTTTTAACCCCAGTACTACACAGCTGATTCAGGTTTGTGCATTGCTTCCAATATCACAAGAGGGAGCCATCATACCATCTATGTGACTGCACATTATTGATATGAGTGTGAGTCTGCATAATACCACTGCCTGTGTATTGCAGGGCTGTCTGCTGCCAAGGACATGAGTTTTGAGCTGTACAGGGACTCCAGCATGGAGCCGTCTATGCCAGGCATAATGGAGGCAGTATTCTCAACAAAAAAAACAAGGAATTTTTCATACTGGTGAAGAGTAAGCAGCCTGTCAACCAACCAATTATTCAGTGGCAGTGTAGTGTATGCCAAGGCCCCGTGGGCACAACTCCTCACAGCTACAGTGCATTCGGAATGTATTCAGACCCCTTGACTTTTTCCACATTTTGTTACGTTACAGCCTTATTCTAAAATGTATTAAATAAAGGTTTTTCCTCATAAATTGACACACAATACCCCATTAAGACAAAGCGAGAACAGGTTGTTAGGGTAAAAAATATACATATTATTTGCATAAGTATTCAGACCCTTTGCTATGAGACTCGAATTTGAGCCCAGGTGCATCCTGTTTCAATTGATCATCCTTGAGATGTTTCTACAACTTGATTGGAGTTCACCTGTGGTAAATTCAAATGATTCAAATGAGTGGCACACACCTGTCTATATATGATCCCACAGTTGACAGTGCGTGTCAGAGCAAAAACCAAGCCATGAGGTCGACGGAATTGTCCGAAGAGCTCCGAGACAGGATTGTGGCGAGGCACAGATCTGCGGAAGGGGACCAAAACATTTATGCAGCATTGAAGGTCCCCAAGAACACAGTGACCTCCATCATTCTTAAATGGAAGAAGTTTGGAACGACCAAGACTCTTCCTAGGGCTGGCCGCCCGGCAAAACTGGGGGAGAAGGGCCTTGGTCAAGGAGGTGACCAAGAACCTGATGGTCACTCTGACAGAGCTCCAGGGTTCCTCTGTGGAGATGGAAGAACATTCCAGAAGGACAAACATCTTTGCAGCACTCCACCAATCAGGCCTATATGGTAGAGTGGCCAGATGGAAGCACTCCTCAGTAAAAGGCACATGACAGCCCACTTGGAGTTTGCTAAAAGTCACCTAAAGGACAAGATTCTCTGGTCTGATGAAACCAAGATTGAACTCTTTGGCCTGAATGCCAAGCGTCATGTTTGGAGGAAACCTGGCACCATCCCTACGGTGAAGCATGGTGGAGGCAGCATCATGCTGTGGGGGTGTTTTTCATCAGCGTCAGGGACTGGGAGACTAGTCATTATCGAGGGAAAGGTGAATGGAGCCAAGTACAAAGATTATTGATGAAAACCTGTTGAAGAGCGCTCCAGACCTCAGACTTGGGCAAAGGTTCACCTTCCAACAGGACAACGACTCTAAGCACACAGCCAAGACCACACAGGAGTGGCTTCGGGACAAGTTTCTGAATGTCCTTCAGTGGCCCAGCAAGAGCCCAGACTTGAACCTGATCGAACATCTCTGGAGAGATCTGAAAATAGCTGTGAAGCGACACTCCCCATCCAACCTGACAGAGCTTGATAGGATCTGCAAAGAAGAATGGGAGAAACTCCCCAAACACAGGTGTGCCATGCTTGTAGCGTCATACCCAAGATGACTCTAGGCTGTAATCGCTGCCAAGGTGCTTCAACAAAGTACTGAGTAAATGGTCTGAATACTTATGTAAATGTGATATTTCCTTTTTTTTATACAATTCATAACATTTCAAACCACCTGTTCACTTTGTCATTATTTGGTATTGTGTGTAGATTGATGAGGTAGAAAAATGATTTAATCAATTTTAGAATAAGGCTGTTATGTAATAAAATGTGGAAAAAGTGAAGGGGTCTGAAAACCTTCCGAATGCACTGTACTAACGATAACACCTACATTGCTCACGTGATGTCACATGCCTTCTGCCTGGGCCCGCATGCCACTCGCTGTAACTCACCCCCGCAGTAACAACACACCCTGCCCTCACCACCACCCTCACACTGCTGTTTTCACTACTCACACTACTCAGAGTTCGGGGCTTCTTCTCTCTGCGTGCAGGTTCATAAATGTGTGTGTGTGTGATTTGAGTGTTAAGATGTGTTATGTTGAAAGTTGAAAGTGTAGTGAGAGTGTGTGGGAGTATATGTAAAAATCTGTTCATAAACAAGTTGCCATAATTATATACATATGTGATTAACTGGTGTGTTTGGCAGCTGTCTTCATCCATGCAGTCCAGTCCCATTGGACTCTATTACTTAAGTCATCATGAGTCCTTTATCCCCATGAGTCTTCTGGGTTATCAATGATCTACTCATGTATCATCCCATTTATGATCTGTGTGTTTGTTCCCGACTGTATTGGCAGATCCGAGGTCAGTGTTTATATTGTTTAGTGTAAGCTCTGTTCCCACACGTTCCCTGTCAGTGTGCCTTTAATCAACTGCGACAGTCTGTTCATCAATAAAGTCGTAAACAAAAGCAATCATTCAGAGCTGTTGTCTCTCACCACTGGTGTTGGTTGTCTGTCACCACTGGTGTTGGTTGTCTCTCTTTGGGTTCAACCACCGCCAAAGGTAAGAGACCTGCCCAACACACCTTTACTGTGGATGGTCACCTGACCTGACTTCTCATCAACTTACGTCTAGACAATCACTATTACTTTCTTCTGAGTTTTGTTTTTCATTATATGTTTCTACTTTCCCTCTCCTCTCAAACCTTCTCACTCTCCTTTCAAGAACATATCTCACTCCACCCTCATACTCTTTCTCACCCGATCTCGCTCTTCTCCTACTCTTCCCTCTGCTTGATCTCATCTTACTTGTCTTAAACTTCTAAACTCTTAATTCCTCTTCTCTCACTCCTCTGTTCATCCTACACTCTCTCACCTTGCTAAACAAGTTCTTCTGAATCTGCCAAATCGACCAAGCAGGAAACAACCATCTGCAGTCCTAATTGAACAGGACTGACTTTGACGCTGTGGACTCTGACACCACTGACTACCTTATGGGTGACTATTACTCTCCCTGCTCTGCTCTCTTCCTGCAGTAAAGTATTGTAGTATTCCGTCATTTATTCTGTGTATTCTGGAAAGCTGGGTACTTGGAGGTCACAACAAACAGTACTGCTGATGCTTACTGTAAAATCAATAGACACTGGAGTGTCCTTGGTTCTTTCACTTTTTTACACTTTGGAATAGAGTACCTCATCCTGCCTTCCCTATTCTTACATCACTTAGCCTACATATATGTATTGCTAACATTGACTAAGATGATACTGACCCCTTTTATCACGCATATCATTTTCACGGGCTGAAGCGCATTGAGTACGATTTCGCTCTTTTTTTTTTACCTTACCTGATCAACTCTGTTCCCTGCAGCCCTGTGACCTGCGCTTTGATGTGGAGAGAGACCCCACCATGAACCCATCCATTGCTGAGACCACAGAAAACGCCATCCGCATCCTCAGCAAATACCCCAAGGAGGGATTCTTCCTCCTGGTGCAAGGTGAGCAAAAGGTTAAACAAGCTGTCAGTCAATGAATCCATCCATCAACCCAATCCCAACAGTTTCCTCTTTAAAATGGGTGTACGTTTGTCTGTTAAAATGGAATCAATCTATTGAGCGAATAATCACACCACTTGCTTATATAATTGAACACCAAAATGCATTGATTTCAAAGTTTGTGTAACCTTATTTTTGTATCTTGAGTCAATATAGAGGTTAGTTAGTTGCGGTGCTGATGCTGTGTGCCTCTCAGCAAGACAGTTAGGGACTGCAGTGCACTACATGTATCTGCAGACTGTAGTAGGATCTGCATGTGTTTGCCGCAGTGTGAGGAGGGGGAACATTATGTTGGGATGCAACATATCACTGTTCTACAGCGGTGGCTCTTGGGCCCAGGCCCTCATCCATCCTACCTTCAGTCTGAGGCACCATCCTGGGACCTGATTGTGCTGTTGAGCGTCTTGCATCTTCAACAATGGGTTTTAAATAACACATCGCAGCAAGCTTTAAATAGAGCTGGGCATATGGTGCACCGTACCCTCTCCTCCTGCTCCCTGGGGATCCAACATATTAGCCCAACTCCTCTCCACTTCCTGACTGCACTGATGAGGAGAACAGGAGCTAGGTTGGTTTTACTTGGCTAAGTTACACTTGTAGTAGAGTCATTTCAACTTTACTCCTTGTCCCTTACACACAGACCTAGGGTCAGCTTACCTCCCCCCAATCTTAACCTTAAATCATTAGAGATGACACCACAATACAGAGCTTAGATCAGTGTTTATGGGTAACTTCATCCTTCTCTTTCTCTCTCTGTGTGTCACGTGGGCGTATCGACCAGGGCCACCATGCCAGCAGAGCCTTGCACGAGACGGTTGCCTTTGACAACGGCGTCGCCAAGGGCCTGGAGCTGACCAATGAGGAGGAAACTCTCACCCTGTTGATAGCTGGCCACTCCCACGCCTTCACCTTCAATGGATACCCCTTCAGAGGCCATTCTGGGTAAGCAACGACCTCATAGAAACAACCTTCTGCATGGATTATGGGTTTTTCCCCCATAGAGTTAGAGTTGGTTATTTTAGTCATCATTCTGATTATAGGGCTTTTCCACTGCAGTGTTTTTATAATTAAAGGGATGTTTGGTCAACTGTTTTCAGTGGTTCCATGATTAAATGTTTGGGTCAGGTCATGCTAAGTTTATGAAATGATCAATAGTCATGTTGCATTAGTTTAGTAATGTGCTTATGTAGTGAAGCAGTAAGAATCTCTCCCCCCTTTACATACACACACCTCTCCTCTGTGGACAGGAATGTCCTCATTCTGACACCTCTCCCCCCATCTTCCTGCTCTGCACCCAGGGTTGCCATGATTGCAGTTTTCCGGCCAAATTGGGATACTTTGAAAACGACTACTTGGGCTACTTCTAAATTGCAACATATTAACCTGCTAGAACTGATATAACGGCGACACAGCATTGGAAAACAACTTTAGGCCACTACAGCTCTTTAGATACATTTGCTCAGAGGTGGGTTAAAGTAAACTGCATTCTAACGTTGACTTTTCTTATGGATAGCCATATCAAGCAAAGGGTTTTACTAATGCTCAGTTCTAGGGTCTGGAGCGCTGCGCGAGTAGAAATTTGAAATGAAAGTTATGGAACTCCCTGGCGTGCTTCTGTTACGGAAAAAAAGTCCATAATGAAATGACATTAAATGTACAGTTGAAGTCGGAAGTTTACATACACTTAGGTTGGAGTCATTAAAACTCGTTTTTCAACCACTCAACAAACTTCTGATTAACAAACTATAGTTTTGGCAAGTCGGTTAGGACATCTACTTTGTGCATGACACAAGTAATATTTCCAACAATTGTTTACAGACAGATTATTTCACTTATAATTCACTGTATCACAATTCCAGTGGGTCAGAGGTGTACATACACTAAGTTGACTGTGCCTTTAAACAGCCTGGAAAATTCCAGAAAATGATGTCATGGCTTTAGAAGCTTCTTATAGGCTAATTGACAATATTTGGGTCAATTGGAGGTGTACGTGTGGATGTATTTCAAAGCCTAAATTCAAACTCAGTGCCTCTTTGCTTGACATCATGGGAAAATCAAAAGAACTTGAACAAAATTGTAGACCATCACAAGTCTGGTTCATCCTTGGGAGCAATTTCAAAACGCCTGAAGGTACCACGTTCATCTGTACAAACAATAATATGCAAGTATGAACACCATGGGAACATGCAGCCGTCATACCGCTCAGGAAGGAGACGAGTTCTGTCTCCTAGAGATTAATGTACTTTGGTGCGAAAGTGCAAATCAATCCCAGAACAACAGCAAAGGACCTTGTGAAGATGCTGGAGGAAACTGGTACAAAAGTATCTATATCCACAGTAAAACGAATCCTATATCGACTTCACCTGAAAGGCCGCTCAGCATGGAAGAAGCCACTGCTCCAAAACCGCCATTAAAAAAGCCAGACTACGGTTTGCAACTGCACATGGGGACAAAGATCGTACTTTTTGGAGAAATGTCCTCTGGTCTGATGAAACAAAAATATAACTGTTTGGCCATAATGCCCATCGTTATGTTTGAAGGAAAAAGGGGGAGGCTTGCAAGCCGGAGAACACCATCCCAACCGTGAAGCACGGGGGTGGCAGCATCATGCTGTCGGGGTGCTCTGCTCCAGGAGGGACTGGTGCACTTCACAAAACAGATGGCATCATGAGGAAGGAAGATGATGTGGATATATTGAAGCAACATCTCAAGACATCAGTCAGGAAGTTAAAGCTTGGTCGCAAATGGGTCTTCCAAATGGTCAATGACCCCAAGCATACTTCCAAAGTTGTGGCAAAATGGCTTAAGGACAACAAAGGTATTGGAGTGGCCATCACAAAGCTCTGACCTCAATCCTATAGAATATTTATGGGCAGAACTGAAAAAGAGTGTGCGAGCAAGGAGGCCTACAAACCTGACTCAGTTACATCAGCTCTGTCAGGAGGAATGGGCCAAAATTCACCCAACTTATTGTGGGAAGCTTGTGGAAGGCTACCCAAAACGTTTGACCCAAGTTAAACAATTTAAAGGCAATGCTACCAAATACTAATTGAGTGTATGTAAACTTACTTCTGACCCACTGGGAATGTGATGAAAGAAATAAAAGCTGAAATAAATCATTCACTCTACTATTATTCTGACATTTCACATTCTTAAAATAAAGTGGTGATCCTAACTGACCTAAGACAGGGACATTTTTACTAGGATTAAATGTCAGGAATTGTGAGAAACTGAGTTAAAATGTATTTGGCTAAGGTGTATGTAAACTTCCGACTTGAACTATATAGAATGATAGGGTGCACTTGTTGGCCATCAAGTAGGCTATTAATTTATATGCCATTGTAGGTTACTGTAACCTGCCGTTTGATACAATAAATACAATACCAGTCACACCTACTCATTCAACGTTTTTTCTTTTCTACATTGTAGTATAATAGTGAAGATGTCAAAACTATGAAATAACACATATGGAATCATGTAGTAACCAAAAGTGTTAAACAATTCAAAATATATTTTATATTTGAGATTCTTCAAAGTAGGCACCCTTTGCCTTGATGACATCTTTGTACACTCTTGGGATTCTTTCAACCATCTTTGTGAGGTAGTCACCTGGAATGCTTTTCAATTAACAGGTGTGCCTTGTTAAAAGTTAATTTGTGGAATTTCTTTCCTTCTTAATGCGTTTGAGCCAATCAGTTGTGTAGTGACAAGGAAGGGGTGGTATACAGAGAGAGCCCTATTTGGTAAAAGACCAAGTCCATATTATGGCAAGAACAGCTCAATTAAGCAAAGAGAAACGACAGTCCATGATTACTTTAAGACATGAAGATCAGTCAGTGTGGAAAATTTCAAGAACGTTGAAAGTTTCTTCAAGTGTAGTTGCAAAAACCATCAAGTGCTATGATGAAACTGGCTCTCATGAGGACCGCCACAGAAAAGGAAGACCCAGAGTTACCTCTGCTGCAGAGGATACGTTCATTAGAGTTGCCAGCCTCAGATTGCAGCCCAAATAAATGCTTCAAAGAGTTCAAGTAACAGACACATCTCAACATTAACATCAACTGAATTTCTGCAAAGAAACCACTACTAAAGGACACCAATAAGAAGAAGAGACTTGCTTTGGCCAAGGAACACCAGCAATGGACATTAGACCGGTGGAAATCTGTCCGTTGGTCTGATGAGTCCAAATTTGAGATTTTTGGTTCCAACTGCCGTGACTTTGCGAGACGCAGAGTAGGTGAACGGATGATCTCTGCGTGTGTGGCTCCCACCGTGAAGCGTGGGGGTGCTTTTCTGGTGACACTGTCAGTGATTTATTTAGAATTCAAGGCACACTTAACCAGCATGGCTACCACAACATTCTGGAGCGATACGCCATCCCGTCTGGTTTGCACTTGTCAACAGGACAATGACCCAAAACACACCTCCAGGCGGTGTAAGAGCTATTTGACTGAGAAGGAGCATGATGGAGTGCTGCATCAGATGACCTGGCCTCCACAGTCACCTAACCTCAACCCAAATAAAATGTTTTGGGATGAGTTGGGCCGTAGAATGAAGGGAAAGCAGCCAACAAGTGCTCAGCATATGTAGGAACTCCGTCAAGACTTTTGGAAAAGCTTTCCTCATGAAGCTGGTTGAGAGAATACCAAGAGTGTGCAAAGCTGTCATCAAGGCAAAAGGTGGCTAATTTGAAGAATCTCAAATATTAAATATATTTTGATTTGTTTAACACTTTCTTGGTTACTACATGATTCCATATGCGTTATTTCATAGTTTTGTCTTCACTATTATTGAAAATAGTAAAATAAAGAAAAACCCTTGAATGAGTAGGTGTCAACTTTTGACTGGTACTGTATGTTGAAATGAAATGACGATATAACTGGAGTCATTTCAAATCAATTTGCCACTTGTGTAGCCTACCTGGAGCCTAGAACCCTGTCTGTGTGTGTGTGTGTAAGATCTTTAAATTGTGATTAAGCCCGCTGTGTGTGTGTCTCACAGGGAAATCTCCTCTGTATGGGAAGGATATGCTGCCTTACACAACCGTGATGTACGGAGACGGCCATGGATACAAAGTCGTAGACAACAAGCGCCCTGACATCTGTAAAGTGGACACAAGTAAGAAACCATAACTAGTATCTGTTCTTGTATAGCTTTCCTCTCTGTACAATCATCCTTTCTCCTTTGGCCTTCTTGATAAATATCCCTCTTGCTGCATGTTTATCTCTCCAGTCCATATTCACATATTTATTCATCTCTCTCCTCTCCTCCTCCTCTCTACTCCCCCTCACTTTCTCTTGGTCAGAGTTGTAGGACTACATGCAGCTGTCTGCAGTGCCCCTGGACACAGACCCATGGTGGGGAGGACGTGGCGGTACTGGCCCGCGGCCCCATGGCCCACCTCTTCCACTGGGTCCAGGAGCAGAGTTACCTGGGCCCTGCCATGGCTTACGCTGGCTGTATGGGTTGGGACCTCAAGCACTGTGAAGGTAGACCTCAACACACCAACAGGATCCTCATCACTACTACTGATGATGATAGGAACAGTGCACCATCCCAGGTACCCTCCATCTCTCTCGTTTCTGCCCTACTGGCTGCACTGCTGCAATGGGAGACTGGTGGAGGTGGAGAAGTGGGAGGGAGAGTAAGAGAGAATGAAAGTAGAATAAAAGAGATCCATCTGTTTTGCTACTCCTCTTAAACAAATACATGTGCTCAATACCAATCTGATTTTGTCAAATTATTGTAAATTATGAGAATACTCAAATTTGTATATGTTTATTTAAATAAATAATATATTTGCTGCTAATAAAAAGTATATGGACTAGAAGATGACCGTTCTGCCAACTTTGTCTTCATTTCAGCTCTGAGTCAATAATAACACATTGGTTAGTCAGACGAAAAGTGCTGTAGGCCTATTTAGCAGTGTGAGGAAACCATAGAAGGTTTAGGATTGGGGAATGACTAGTTCCCTCCTGGCGGCCAAATCCGTTTGATCTCCTATTCTAATATCTGCGTCGCTAATTGAGGATCGAGGGCGCCAAGTGTTTGATGACATTACTACAGCAGGCCATTAATAATGCACAATATTTAAAGATCACCTAATTCCGTCGCATAATGACAGATTATGGTAATTATTTTGTACAGCTGTTGCAGAATTTAGCTATTACGAGTGACATGACCCTCCTTGCACCCAATTTTCTCTTCTTTTTAAAGCATCAGGTCATCATTCCCTTGTAGTTGTAGACATCCTCCAAACTATTGCCATTGTATATATGTGTAATTGTATAATTCACCATCCGCGTATACTACTTGTCGAGCAAATAACAGGACCACAATGGAAATGAATCTGTAGACTACTTGTGTTTGTGTAACGTTAGCCTACTGTGTATTGTGAAATAACATTAATTAATTCACCACGCCGTCCTTTCCTTTTGTAATGATCCAACTGCTATCTCAGCCAAGCCTAGACAATTGATTGAGTTTTATAAAATAGTCAGTTGGATCTCAGAGCCATTAATTGATTTGCAATATAGCCTTAGCAAATCTATCTTGTGCGTCTGGCTTCGTGCTGCATCACTCCGCTGCACCGCGCAACAGGCCTTCTCTCGACTCAGGTGTTGTTACACGATACGGCCTTTTGGTGCCGCTAGAACACAAATAACTCAGCTCTGCGGCATGTTGTGTGTGTGTGTGATAACTTCAGGTTTCTGCAAATTTGATGTTACGAAATCGAGACAGATCGCGCAACGGTGGGTGTAAGGTATTGGACAGGTAGGAATAGGTATCAGAGAAGGGTGAAGGGGTTATAGAGGAAAAAATAAACAACGAGCGTCTACACTCATAACAATAAGGGTTCTTTTAAGATCCCCATAGAAGGTGGGGTTCGTCGAGGAACATCCAATTATTGGGGGTTCTTGCAGGAACCTAACTGCCCAACTGAAATATTTTTATTTGGATTTGAGAAGACAGTAGGTGCAGGCACAAAACTGAAAAATTGAAAGATCTCCTCAATTTAAGGTAAGGTTTCTCCTTTTATGATCTAAAATGATATTGTTTTGATGATACCATCTATCGTTTCATATTTGTGCAAATGGCTGGGTTATTTGACACTTTCTCCCTATAAAAGAAATCTGAAAATTGACACAATTCAATGGATATTGTTAACAGAGGTAAGAATATGTTATAGAAATAGCTGCATTGGGCGCAGATGACTGAACTGCTTACTTATTTGTGTGTGTCTGAGTCTGCAGGTATACTGACGAGGATGCACACAAAGGTGTATACAATTGGTATCTGTTTGTCTCATAATGTTATGCAGATCACATGTATCATCTACAATTAATTTGAATGAATGGCTTCTCTAAAACCTTCTAGGACTCAGTCACAGCAGCCATCTTCCTCCTCCCTGACCTCTTCAATGAAGATCCCAGAGGTCTCTACATTATGGACGAGGTATGTCTATGAAAACCTATATCAAAACTGAACAGTTTTTTCCTTCACATACTTTTTACCACAAAACAAAAACCAAGATATGAATACTGTCTTGTACATGTTTTGTTAATCATCTGTATAATTATACATTTGTTGTGTTCACAGACTTCACCCACCCTACACCTCTGAATATAACAGGAAGCCTGTTTGATCACCATGCACTGCAAAACCATTCTGTCTCTGGATAGCCTACAGAGGGCATCAACACGCTGGGAGTGTACCTCATAATTCTATTTTTGTATTCTGCTTTGCCACTAAAATCATATTATAAACGGGGTGGTTCGAGGCCTTAACCCTGGTTGGCTGACAGCCATGGTATATAAAACCGTATACCACGGGTATGACAAAACATGTATTTGTACTGCTCTAATTACAGTGGTGCTTTCATCCCATCAAAAGGGTTACTTTAGCATAGGTATAGCTTTCCACCGGTAGAATCTGAGTATGTACGCCTATTTTGACCGCTCTGAGGTCAATCCCACCGCACCACGTTGGAACTGCAGCAGCACCGCATTGGCCGTCCATGGTAACTGTGAGATTAGTTTCGCCTGGCTAGAGATAGTGATTTTTATTAACGACCGCAAACGTTTCCTCGCTCACAGAGCAAGGGCCGAGAGGTAGACCACCACAGCGCGATGCCTAATTTGGCTAGCCATGCACCTGCTGCAGTTGTTTTAGTCATCCTGATACGTATATTAGAACCCCTCCAAATAAGCTTTCCAAATGCCCCTGCAAATTGTGTGTGTGAGTATGTGAGTGAGAAAAAATGTGTAGGCCCTATATTAGAGATACAGAACGAAATACCATTACTGTGTCCTCCCTTCCTGCCATGCATGACTTCTCACATCAATACTTCTGTCCAATACAATATAGTATCACATATGGAGTTTCCTCATTACTCAGGCCAGGCCTGATTAAGTCACAGACCCGAAGGTTATGGAGCCTCACTGCGTTATTTTCTCATTTCCATCGAAACACCACGTATTTATCCAGGTTATTTTTTGGTATTTTTCACCCCTTTAGATCCCTGGTAGGAGCTGCACCTCCTCCGAGCGCTGTCTGTGAAAGGATAATGTCAGGCAGGCGCATTAGAAGAAGCGGGTGCGTGGGTCAGCAGCAGCAGCTCGAGCGGGCTATGTTTAGCATCATGGTGGGCGTTTAAGAGAGAATAGGAATGGAGATGATACAATGCATGCAGGCCTACTTTTAAATGCTTTGTGCGCCGTGTCACTTATATCCCATTGCCTAGTGTAAAGCAAGGCTAACTACGGTCTATAGGCTAAGCAATATGCAAAGCACATTGCCAAGGTTACTGCCATTCTAGGGAGTAAGTGCTTCTACATCTGCATTGCTCTCTGGGGTTTTAGGCACGGTTTCTGTATAAGCACTTTGTGACAACTGCTGTTGTAAAAATGGCTTTATAAATAAATGTGATTGACTGATAGCCTGTGTATGGTCTTGACCACCTGCCGGCTGGCTGTAGACCTATTATAGGCTTTGTATTTAACTTTTCACACACTGAATAACAAAATAGGGGGAGGGTGGTCCTTGTCCCTAAGATGTCGGCACAAATACGAGAATAACCAAAACGTACTCCTGATTCCGGATTCTTTCATGAAATGCCTAAGTGTTACATTTTGGAAGGCCGGCAATTATAAGCTTTCATCTTCAAAAGCTATGCTTGTTAAGTTTTAATCAGGCCTTGCATCTTTAACTAGACCCTACCCACAGGAGGTGAGTTAGATCAGCTGAACAAATTGTAATAAGTTATCTCAGTAGGCTATCAGAGGCCCTCACTGAAATCACATCTGCTGAGAAATGCAACTTTGAATTGAGAACATAAATCCCGAATTATTTCTTTCTCCACTTCTACCCCCCCCCCTTTCCTGAAATACGCTGGTCCTTCCACGGTGACATCCTCCAATCAGATCTCTTTCCGCGTCCGGTTGTGCGAAAGGGGAGGTGGAAACTCGGCCTGGTGTATAAAGTCATTTTTCGCGTGGGATTTTTATACCAATGCAACCTTCAACTCTTCTGCTAGCCAAGGCCGAATGACGCTAGTAGGCTAGAGCTACACGAAGAACGCGGGGCGACCCCTTGCTGGTGTGTGGATTTCACTGGAGTGTGACAACGAGGGGGGAACCCCCACCAGCGGAGCGTGAAGCCAATGCTGCTGCGGCGGCCTCGTAGCCCAAGCATACGTGCGCTGTCCAGACGCGGTGGTGCTGAAACACCAGAATCAGTCCTTCCCTCAGTGACGTAAGGAGAGAGGGGTTCGGTCAGGCTACAAACAGGTAGATGAATATTGTAATAATAAAACTGAACAAAGAGTACACAGAAGCCATGTAGAAAATACAGAACTCACAAGCAAGCCAAGCAGTAACAAAAAGCAAGTGAAAACGTGGACGAACGTGCTGGACTTTCCCCCGCCCTCGGCGTCACTCTAGGGGTCTGAGCACCACGCGGAATCCTTGCGGAACCCAGAGAAGACTCCCGGGAGAGAGAGACTTCAGATCTATAAGGTACGCTCAGGTCGTTTTTGCAGAAGGAAAACGGGTGTAGGTTAGGCTATTCGTCTAAGAAGCGAAAATGGGCTGTGTTGGTTCCAAAACGCCAGTTGGTAAGAGTTCTTCAATTTTGTTGTGATCCTAAAAGCACGTCCCAGACAGCCTGTTTTGTGCATACATCGAATTGTGTGAATTAAGCTGCTTGTTAAGTCTTGTGCACGGAACATTTAAGAGGTGCAATGAGTCGTTTGTGTATTGAATTAGACTGTAACCCTTGTTTTCACCTTTGAGATTAGAGATTTCTAGATTGAATATTGTCTACATATTTGTGGTCAATCAGTTGAGAATAGGGAGGGACGGGAGCTTTCTTCTGGGGGAGCTGCAGCAGGTAAGGAGGGAGTGTTAGCATCAAGATGCCGCGAGAGCTGATCTCATGTAGCTTTTTGTTGGGCGCGCGAGGCAGGAGAGAGTGAAGTGCTTTTTCTGATGTTAAAGGATGCGGAGCTGAAGGTTTTATGTTTGAATGACAAGACTCTTCCGGCCGGCACCATGGTTTTGACTGCATTGACCCAGTTTAGCTGCAAGGTAAACAGCATATTGCTCTCATCTACGCTTTCTGTCGTGATGTTATCCGGGCTATTACAAGAGCTATTCTTACAGACATGGATTTATAGCCGTCATTCATCATAACATCGTTGAATTGACTAAGCTGTAATTAGTCATTTTTAAGAAATAGGGGGCTACCCTCGGTCGGAAACGCATAATTTGAATAAAATATATCACTGTGTTGGGACATGGGCTACATCGCCCACAGACTGATTTGCTGTTTCCGAGTGACAAGCTTCCTCGGTTGACACCGCAGTTGTCGTGTTCTCCCGCTGGTTGTTTACAATATTCTGTCAGTCTGTCTGTCTGTCTCAGTCCGCCTAGTCGATAAGGCTCTACGTGCCTTCCCGTCTCCTCTTCAATGGTGTTTCCCACCGAACGGTCCCTCGCTCGGTCCTGGGAATTAATTTGATGGGGCCTTGCAGAAGCGATAAATCAAACGCTCCCCACATCCATCCATCACTGCAAACAGCCATGTAATTGCACGCACACACAGCAAGCGAAATACAATATTGTTAGCAATATAAACAAACCAGGGGTGATTTATTTGATATGCAAATAAATCTGGAAGCCAGGCCCTCTAATTGCTTATCAAGTCTTTGCTCCTTCAGACACTTGATGATGATAATGGCTTGTAGGGTACTGTGCTATCATCGCCAGAGCGCCTATCAGCACTTGTCAGGACTGTGACATGTCAATGTAACCATATTGCTGTCCATAGCACTGAGTTAGATGGGCTGCTTCAAGCTTTCTGTCTTTGTAGCGTTCTGTGCCGTGCATGGCTGTCAGCATCACCCCAGTAATCAGACCTGTCGCTGCTGTAGGCTACAAGACACACCTGTTTGCCCATTATAACTCTATGTAGATGACATCACCGCGCAGCTGGCCTTGATATAATTATGTTGATTTCCTCTTAAGTCTTTCAGTGAGCCCGGAAGACAGGACCACGGCCATGGTCTAGGTATTGTTTCCACGACAACGACAGAGAGCAAGACACCTAATAGCGTAATAGACACTTGCTCTTCAAGCAGATACATGTAGATTTAAAATACACTGATATTTAAGGCTAGATGGAGAAAAAAGCATACATGAAATAGAAAAGATATAGCCTAGAGCAAATAAAAAAAATATGCACAGATGACGGATGTCTGCGAGCCTTTCATTTCCTGCTGATTTGCTCTCTTTCGATATGCGCGGCCGCAGAGACACTGTTGCACAACCTGACGTCGTCAGCCTTTCGAAGACAATCGACAAAAACCTTAGGCTATGCCTGTAAGATTACAACGCTCTAAATCATACCCCCTTCCCCGTAGTTTTCTCTAGGCTACATAGGCTTTTGAATCTGTTTGTATTTTATTTCGTCCTATTTTTGTTTACAGATTGGTCCTCATTGCATTGTTCTGTGGACCAGGGACTTTATAGAATCCTCGAGGTTGCCATAAGACACGATCACATTGGGGTATTGCCTTTGATTCATTTGTTTATTTAAGGTCTTTATATAATTAGGCTACATTCGGCCTACATGTTGTTTGTGTTGTGGTGCTACTACTGTGATAAAAAAGGGCCATAACCTGATCCATTTGTCATTCCAAAGGCAAATGAAAATCATTGTTTACTTGGGAGATATTAGACATGTAAATATTGCCACTTAGCTCGGCAGTAGTGCCGGTCGGTAGGCTTTTTGTGTTTATTGGTTTGCTAATTCTCACCAACACGATCTCAGCATCAAGTCGATTCCGTCGTTATAGAAACGGGAAGTGAGGTGTGTGTCTCTCTCTGTGTGATCCAGGGGGGTAACAGAGGGCGCAGTGCATGTCTCGTCTAACCCACAGCAATCTGTGTGTGTGAGGGTTGGAAATCAACACATCAAAAGGGAGCCAGCGGCCACCGAGTCAAATGACAAACCAACACCTTCCAAGCCCCTTCCATGAATCTAATTTACCAAACAGCGCGTGCATCCATCACCCCTCCGAACAATACTTTAATTAGCGAGCGAGCCATGGATTCCAAGATACAAAACACCCCGAGGCATTTGATCCCAACACATCCAATTAAATGGCAGATATTGAATCCTCCTGGCGCGAGCAACTTGAGCTCGTGAATGATGAGGCCAGATATATTGGGCTCAATATCAGAGATGGGTGCGGCGACTAATCGAGCGAAGAGTTGTTCTTTTCACATGCTGTAACTAGAAACTGTTCTCTTGAGAGGAGAGCAAAGGAGAAGTTATCCTTTGACATTATAGACCCACTCTGATTACTGAAAGGAAATATCCAGTAGAGACTGAGGTTTTTGTAATCAACTGATACTAAATGGCACTTGTCATTCATTATTGGCACTTGCATGGTTGATTATCTAGTCATGTTGCACTCAGCCCCACAAGCCTATCCATTGAAAACAGCGATCACCCAGTGCACTGGAGACTAGGAGCTGTCCAAGTGCTGAAACACCTGTAAGGCATTTCCATGCTTATGTTTTGCAACCTTGGTCCATCCTTCCGAGATAAGTTTAACAAATAGAATTAACTACAATATTTATCATTTTTGTATTCGAACGACTGGTGTAAACTATTACCTAAGGAGTACGACCATTGTGTCAAGTGAAGACGTAGGCGTCTAAGAAACAACATGGCTAATTCGGTCTATTTAGTTTTTTCAAGTTTCCCACGTGCAAAAAACAAAAGCATGCGCACTATATATTTCTAAGGATAATTGATGTAAATACTATTTTTTGAAATGTAAAAAATATATATATATATATATTCGGTCTATTTCTCTGAAGTATTATTCAATTAGGTTTTTCGCGGAGCCAATTCCAGCCTGAGGGAGCTGATTGAAGGGATGGTGGCATTTAAGCTCGCTAGAGCACAACGTGCCAATTGTCTTTTTTTCTCTTCCATTTGGGCCTATTGGTTAGTGCCTTGGCACTCACTCATAATGGAGGGCGGTTGAAGTGCATGCAGCTAGGTGGAGGGGTGTTTGGGTAGAACATAAAATGTGTATTTCGTCATAGAGATGGCACTTATATTATCTGCTTTATTTGATTAGCAGGGATGGTCACTGCCCCCCTCTAACCTACATTGACCTCCTTATAGCTTAGTCTGTGTTGCCTGCATGATGTGGCATGATGTGGCATGACTACAAAGTGGATGTGCACGAGGACAGTCCCCTCCCATAGCCTCCTGTGGTATCTCACTTCAAGTGGACCCTGTCGTTTTCATTACTATTTTAAATAGGTTTTAACTGGGGTTAATAGTCGGCCTTATCTAAGGGACACTACATTGAGATACCACGTATGGCAGGCTGAGCATTCTAAACGCTACCGCTGGGTTAGCCCCCGCAGTGGATGCTTAGTCCCTCTCGAGGCAGGGTTGGCATGGTGATTTGCCGTTTACCTACGTTCTCTCCTTTCGACAGTGGCGGTCGACGGTCCTATGTTGCGCGTGGACTGGAGCGAAGCAAACTCTGTGTCTGACCTGGCGCTCTTGGGGAACACGCGGACCTGCTTGGCTCGCAGACTCATTCTCCACGCGCCCCTAGAGACACTGGACCACTACGAGGTGCTGATTCTCAGTTTGAACCTTTTTTTTTGTATCCGTCCGCACAGTTACTTGACACCTCCGCGTCCCCTGGCCCTGCCGCCCAGCTACAGCTATCATACACTGTGTATTCATGCGCGACCCTCTATCACAGGAGATGTTTTCACTGGAGGAATGCTTATTGATTAGGCCTGTACTGTTGACTCGATAATGCGCTGCATGAGGTGGAACATCATTGTTCATCTCTGTTATAATGGGTTACGTTTACGTCATATTCCATTAGCCTAACGCAGCAGTTCTGAACTGAACATTTGTATCACCAATATGCTTATATGTTTTAACTGCAGTAGCCTATTTGGAATAAAACTACAATTAGATAAACCCTCGTGTTGCTCGTTTATGTGTAGCGTATATTTTGTCTAATGCAGTGGGATTGCCGATAATAGACCGAAAGGGCACCCAAATAATCAAAGCTGATGGTAGCCTAGCTCTGAATTGAGTTCTCTTCGAAGTCAGTAGTAATTCGCGATGTGAAGCAGAAAATTATTTTCTCAACCTTTTCTGGTTTAATAATTACCTAATTAACTAAGCCGTCTAAGTCGTTAACGAGTGATTCCGCTTTGGGTTTCTTCATTTTGGTTTTCATTAAATGTTCACCAGTTAGTTTTCTAATTATTATATGAAGTCATTCAAAGTAATTAGCAATTAATTTTTTATGCAGCTTTCAAATGGGAATCTCAATGGCACTGAATGTAATTCCTTTTTTCCTTGGCCTAAATGCAATTAAACCGCTCTACTAAGGAGATTTGGACGGTTGGGTCGGCAGCGGCTCGGCACCCAACGCTGCAGTCTCATTTACTGTGTAGGCTTCAGCACTTCCGACTGACTTTGTACCCGGAGGTTGGCCGCAGTGCCACGTTGACATTGGGTTGGCTTGATTGTTCCTTTCGGAGTAGCTCTCTGACGAGTTATAAATATTACTTACTGAATGGCACAATTTTCTAATGATTAGGCTATATCTAAACAATTTCAGGTATAGGCCTACGTCTGTGGTGTGACTTTACAGGACGAGCAGACCATCAGTAGCGGTGCGTGGGTAAAATCACTTGGGAAGCCAAGCCAGTAAAAAAAAAGCCATATTGCAATCGATGTGTTGTGATAATAGCATTGTTTTTTCTAGAACCTGTACGTTTATATGCATTGAGACCGTGATATATAGGCTCAAGGCTGAGACAAGAAGACAGTGGCAGAATAAATTCAACCACACCTTTGTTTCATCACAACCTCTGTCCGGTAAAGTCCACAAAGCATATTGCATGTAATGGTTACGTAACCTACAGCATGGTCAAGCAAATTAATGTTTCCGACATTTTCGGACTACTAAACAACTATTGATTTAGAACCACTGAGAGTTACTGCAAGTCACAAAGAAAAGAGGAACTGCCTCCACTTAAACTTTTTAAAACTTTTTCAACAGCACCATTTCATCTTCAACATTTCAACATCATTAAATCACCTATGCTTAGTCTAATACAGTGACAACTAAAAGATACCAACAAGTATTTAGTCCAATCAATGTAAGCTAAATATGATGTGGCTATCCATGGTTCTGATTTGTGTGTGTTCGTGCAAGTAGAACAAACATGTTGACTACTTGTTCTGAAACGCCAATGCCATCCTCCTATCTTTCATGTTGACGAAATGGTCAATGACTCTGTCATACAGTACACTTTTAGTTGTTGTTGTCCTAGGCTGCCTGCCTAAAACGCTTGCTCGCTAGCCTTGCTGCTGGCTTCCCTTGCATTCAATGCTACGGGCGGCAACAATGTCATACTCTTTATGACCAGACAGCATCAGATACTGTAGATGACCAAGTCATAGAGACAGAGGGGTGCTGCAGTGCCACGTTGACATTGGGTTGGCTTGATTGTTCCTTTCGGAGTAGCTCTCTGACGAGTTATAATTATTACTTACTGAATGGCACAATTTTCTAATGATTAGGCTATATCTAAACAATTTCAGGTATAGGCCTATCCAGAGGTGGAAACAATTCTGCAATGAACCGGCTCACAGATTTTATATGCATATTTAATTTAGTCCATATTATCTCTCGCTATTGACAGTCTTCTGCAGGCTATGGAGAAGTAAATAGAAGTTAGCAAGTTGCTGGAATAATTCAGTCAAAGCTAATGATGAATCCGTCTGATCTCATCGATCAGTACGCGCCATCTAGATGTAGCAATGAGCCAGCGCGTGGCTGCAGGAACGAGGAGATGATTAGCACCGCCAAAACATTCCCCTCTCGTCTCTCTCCTCTTTTCACGGCCCTATTGAATATCTCGGAGCTGGAATAGAACGGCCAGGGCCATTAAGCGTGTTTTCCGCTTTGTGACCCTTCAGGCACTGTCGCAGATCGGTGCATGCATGCCCATTGCCAGACGGATGCTCCGCGAGTGCACGTGTGTCAGCTCGTCCTCTCCACGTTCAACAAGCTATATAGACGACGCAGCTGTTTGTAGACCTGACAGTGTCGCCTCTGATACCTATAGAAAGCATTTGAGGCTTTGGGATTCCAGAGGAACATATGAACGTATAGCTAGATTGAGACAATTAGTAAAATACGATGGGTTGCAGCAGAAAATAAGCAGTATTGTGGCTATATGTGGTGCATGTGACGTAACCTACGAATCACGGATCCACGTTTCCGGAGTTAAATTGTTCCTTGGTGATGGTTGCGATAGCAATTCTCCTTTAGTGGAAAGTTGAGCAACGGATAACCGTTTTCGAAGCACAGGCAGGACACCACACAAGTGTTGGTGTGTCATGTTAGAGAAGAAGGAATCGATGTTCATCTTATTTTCCATCGAAAAGCTGCTCTTCTGCGAGAAAACAAGGGGCGTTGTCACGGATGATGGAACACTGGTATGACATTTCACTGATGTCAATGATTTTGTAGCTAAGGAAGCCTATTCTTGCATGCAATCTTTGCGTGTGTGTATGTGGGTGTCTTTGTGCGTGTAGCCAGTGTGCGCGCGTGCGTTTTTTCTTGTGATATCATGTTACAGCATAGCCTACTTGCGGAAATGCCTCATTCAGCGTATTCAATTAAAAGGAACTGGAGTAGAGCCGCCCAGTGCTGAAAAGACTGGTCGGGCACTGCTGTGTCTCCCTGTCGCTATATGCACGTCACACTGGGACCTGGTGTTTTGCAACCTATTGGGCCATCTTAGTCGATTGTGGCAAATTTTACTTTCATATTATATTTTCTATATTTAATTAATCTTAAAATAAGGGAAGTAGTTGTAAATACATGCATGTTCGAAGGCCACATGTTTGTCGGTTCTCTTATGAAACCTGTGGCATTGCGTCTGCAGCTTTGGAGGCGACCGGGAGAAACCGGTTAGTTCAGTACACCAAGCAGATACGTGGAATGCCAATTACGCAATTAATATATTGCTTACTGCCGGGTCTGTTTATGTTTTCCTTTCTTTTTCTGTGTTGAGAATGCTTCATAGGCCTGTTGTCACTATAGGAAGTTTATGGTAAAGGAATGGTTCAACCGAAACGACAGCGAATGCCACAGGCTAGTCTGGGATTTTAAACGGAGTAATGGCAACCTCGGCACCTTGCTGCTCTGTCTGTTCAATAGACCGTGTCAGATTAGCTCATGGCTTGTCAGCAAGACACTGGGCATGTGCTCTTTATTTTACGGAAGGAATTTGTGTGTCCGTGCTTGCGAAGCACAAGAGTGCCATCCTCTTCACCGGTCTGTGTAGGGATGAATGCCGCCGATGACTTTACCATTCCGAGCTCTCAGCTCGCGTTCAGTAGGGCAGCAGGGGAGAGTGGGTGAAGAGGTAGAGCAGGTGACGGTGGTGTAAACTGCAGTGCCCCCCGGGGTTTTGTGAAACTCGATGGCATGTCATATCTTTCAGATTGTCTTCAGTGATCTGGGAGCTCCTCTCTCTCGTTCTCTCTCCTTTGCGGCGCTAGAGGATTATCAAGCCTCTCCAGTAGTGGTTGATATAATCGCCAGCGCGTGAACATCTGAGCTCGTGTGGCCCTGCCTCAGGGCTGTTTAAAAAATGTTCAGTATTTAGAGCGCCTCAAAAACTGTCATTGCGTGCTGCTAATGATTCTACCGTCATGAATTAGCAATGCACAAGCTTGCCATGGGATCAGCTAGCTGTCGACATTATAAACACGTGGACCAAGCTAGGCTATAAAAAGCGATGGCGAACAAAAGCGCGTGTCAACACCAGATACAACGTCTGTGGTGTGACTTTACAGGACGCCCAGACCATCAGTAGCGATGCGTGGGTAAAATCACTTGGGAAGCCAAGCCATTAAAAAAAGCCATATTGCAATCGATGTGTTGTGATAATAGCATTGTTTTTTCTAGAACCTGTACGTTTATATGCATTGAGACCGTGATATATAGGCCTAAGGCTGAGACAAGAAGACAGTGGCAGAATAAATTCAACCACACCTTTGTTTCATCACAACCTCTGTCCGGTGAAGTCCACAAAGCATATTGCATGTAATGGTTATATAACCTACAGCATGGTCAAGCAAATTAATGCAAATTAATGTTTCCGACATTTTCGGACTACTAAACAACTATTGATTTAGAACCACTGAGAGTTACTGCAAGTCACAAAGAAAAGAGGAACTGCCTCCACTTAAACGTTTTAAAACTTTTTCAACAGCACCATTTCATCTTCAACATTTCTACATCATTAAATCACCTATGCTTAGTCTAATACAGTGACAACTAAAAGATACCAACAAGTATTTAGTCCAATCAATGTAAGCTAAATATGATGTGGCTATCCATGGTTCTGATTTGTGTGTGTTTGTGCAAGTAGAACAAACATGTTGACTACTTGTTCTGAAACGCCAATGCCATCCTCCTATCTTTCATGTTGACGAAATGGTCAATGACTCTGTCATACAGTACACTTTTATTTGTTGTTGTCCTAGGCTGCCTGCCTAAAACGCTTGCTCGCTAGCCTTGCTGCTGGCTTCTCTTGCATTCAATGCTACGGGCGGCAACAATGTCATACTCTTTATGACCAGACAGCATCAGATACTGTAGATGACCAAGTCATAGAGACAGAGGGGTGCTGTTTTGCTCACCCGGATGATTTCTCTGGTGAAATACATTCAGCGTCTTCCAATTGAAGGAAAATTATGAAAACACATGGAGACGAAAGATAAAATATTGTATCTTTTTTTTTTTAATTTTTGAATATATGCCACAGCAGACCATACCACAGGAGTAGCATAATAACTATCTTTCATAGTTATTATACCAATTCCTAAAGCATCTAATCCCTCTGTGCTGAATGACTTCCGCCCTGTCGCCTTGACATCCTTAGTAATGAAATGCCTTGAGAAAATTGTGAAAAAGTCTTGTTCTCAGCGTCACCCAGAAGCTCCTCGACCCATTTCAGTTTGCCTATCAGCCCAGCAGAAGAGTTGATGATGCCATTCTTACTCTCCTCAACATGGTTTACAGACATCTAGAGAATGCCAAATCCCAGGGTTTTGTGCCTGTTGGACTTCCTGAGCCAACGGTCACAGCGGGTCAAAATAGGTCCCTACGTGTCGGACATACGCAACACCAACACAGGCTCTCCTCAGGGATGTGTTTTGTCCCCACTCCTGTACATCTTGTACACTAATAGTTGTACTAGTTTCTGTCCTGACAGACACCTAGTTAAGTTGGCTGATGACACTGCCTTGATCAGCCTGTTGCATGATGACGAGGAACACCATGGCCCAGTCCTAAATTACTTAGAGTGGTGTGACCAATCACACTTGGTCCTCAATGCCAATAAGACCAAAGAGATGTGCATAGACTTCAGGAAGCGTACAGCACCTACCTCTGCAACATCTATCAGAGGTCAGAACATAGTGATTGTAGAGGAATATAAATATCTGGGTGTCCTCTTGGACAATAAGCTTCAGTGGAGTAAATGTACAGACCTGGTCTACAAAAAGAGCCAACAGAGACTGTACTTTCTCAAAAAGCTGGGATCTTTTAATGTAGACTGTACTATACTGACTCAAATCTTTCATTGAGAGTATTTTAACTGTTTGTATTGTTTGTTGGTTTGGCAATGCCACTGTCAGCCAGAGAAATATGCTGAGAAGGATTATCACCACAGCAAGCAAGGTACTTGGAGTCAAACAGACAGGCCTGGATGAGATCTTTAAGGTCAGGGCCCTCCGTAAGGCTAACAAAATCATTTTAGACCCAAGTCACCCCCTGTACCCGGACTTTGAACTACTCCTCTCTGGGCGCAGGTATAGGGCACCCCTCAGCAGGAAAAACAGAACTAGACAATCATTTGTGCCAGGTGTGATATCCCTCCTAAATAGCTCAGGCTAATGTTCCTATCCACCGGGTAAGGCCAGCAGGCTGATGTTCCTATCCACCCAGTAAGGCCAGCAGGCTAGTCTCTTTGTATTGGAATGTAGCTGTTATGAAAGTTGTATTGTCAATTTGTTTTGTTATTTAAACGCCACTTTAAAACGTGTACATGACACTGAAACAAAATGTCCCCATGAGGACAATAATGTCAGTAAAGTAAAGTAGAGAGGATGGACAGACCAGACCAAGGGAGTAGGGTAGAGAGGATGGACAGACCAGACCAAGGGAGTAGGGTAGAGAGGATGGACAGACCAGACCAAGGGAGTAGGGTAGAGCTTAGGGGGGTTGTTCTGTATTTTCGTCATAATAATTTTGCAATGGCCCTTCATATCTTTCATGCAGTGGGTGTGTATGTGAGTGTAAAAGCAATGCAAACAGAGGTGTTTTCTCTGCCTTGAAAACATGAGTGCTCTTAATGATCAGTTTGAAAGGATTTCTTGGTAGTCATATAGCATGTACAGTGCATCTGTTTAATAGCCTCCACTGCTTGTCATCATTAATGTAGTGTACGAGTCATCATTTACTGATGTTTTTTCCCTTCACAGGTAAATGAAGACACTGTTGAAATGTTACCAAAATCGAGAAGAGCACTTACCATTCAAGAGATTGCGGCGTTAGCCAGATCTTCATTACATGGTAAATACGAGCACACACACACACACACACACACACACACACACACACACACACACACACAACAAATCCTGCATGCTAAACTCTTTACACTTTACATGTATGTGACCTTTGCCCTCTAATCTTTGAAATCTAGGCATCTCCCAGGCAATGAAGGACCATGTGACGCGGCCCACAGGCATGGCCCAGGGCAGGGTGGCCCACCTGATAGAGTGGAAGGGCTGGTGTAAGCCCACTGACACCCCCGCAGCTCTGGAGTCTGACTTCAACAACTACTCTGACCTCACTGAGGGAGAACAGGAGGCCCGCTTCGCTGCAGGTCAGTAGGCCTACCCAGTTTATCATTACAATCATTTAGTTTTACTTTAACAGGTAAGTTGACTGAGAATGTTTTTTTACAGCAATGACTTGAGGTATTAAAATGTCATGAAATGTTTTTCTTTCTCTCAGTTTTTTGTCCCCTTCTTTCTATGCCAGTCTTTTGTCCTCTGTCCCTGTCTGCCTGCCTCTTGGTCTCTTTCACTCTATTCATCTCTCTTTTGCCTTGTCTCCATCTGTCTCTCTATCCATTCTCTAGGTCCATCGTTCCCCTTCTCTCCTCATTCCTCTGTCTTACACTCTGTCTCTCTCTCTCGCCATTCTCCCTCCCTCCCTGCAGTGCAACCTCTCAAGGTTAATTTGCACAGTAAGGTTCTGCTCCTGGCTAGTGACGGTGTGACAGCGCTTTTCTCTGTGCCCCTCATCTAATTTTGTACTCTTTTTTTTTTTCTCCTCTCCTCTGACCATCACCCAATATGCCCCCTTTACACACATACTGTACAGGCATGCAAACACTTCTACCCCCTTCTGATCCCACCATCCCATCCAGCTGACCCCAGGGTTAGTTTACTTGTCCTTCACTTCCTCTTACATCTTCACTGTGCCCCTGTCCACTTTGTCAGGACTCTGGTCAAAGTGCTGACATGCTTCCACATCTACGTCACTGTCTCTCTGAATTTTAGCTGGGCATGGGTGACTTTACAGGTTGTGGGTGACTTTACAGGTGAAAAACAGTGAATGTATTGTAGCTGTGTATTGGTGTGTGTATATGGGAGAGTGTAAATGTGACTGTTTGGTCGAAGTGATTCAGTTTCAATTATGGGAGAGGGTACTAGGGTAAATGTGTTGGAAAGTTTTTGACTGTACGGACTGTATATGGTGTGTGTGTGTTTTCAGGATAGATTAAGCCAGCTGAATGGGAGGTACCCAGGGGGCTGTGTCCAGGTGGGGTTGTCCTATTGATGGACCAGCCCGTGCCAACACACACATCTCCGTCTACACTCACGCACGCACGCGCACGCACACACACACAATCCTGGATAGTGGTTATCCTCCTGCAGGAGTCTGGCTGTCAGCCCTGACCGATACTAAGAGGAGCCTATTTCAGTGTGTGTGTGTGTGTGTGTGTGTGTGTGTGTGTGTGTGTGTGTGTGTGCATGTGCGTGCGTGTGTGCAGGGCTACAGTTCCATGGGGTTACTCTGTAGAGGCCATCAAAGTGTTCTGGGAGTGTGCTGGTCTAAACAGGTCTGGGAGAGGAGCCAATCTCTGCAGGACCATAGCATACACATGCTTGCACACACACACACACACATGCAGAATGGATGTAAACCCTGTTGTGCGTAAGATGGAGAAAGAGAATGAGAAACAAATCAAATGTTATTTGTCACATGTGCTGAATACAACAGGAGTAGACCTTACTGAGAAATGCTTACTCATAAGCCCTTAACCAACAATGCAGTTCAAGAAATAGAGTTAAGAAAATATTTACTAAATAAACTAAAGTAAAAAATTAAATAAAAAGTAACACAATAAGATAACAATAACGAATCTATATACAGGGGGTACCGGTACCTAGACCAATGTGCGGGGTACAGGTTAGTCGAGGTCATTTGTACATGTAGGTAGGGGTAAATAACAATGCATAGATAAAGAAACTGTGATTAGCAGAAGTGTATAGGTCCTGGATGTCAGGAAGCTTGGCCCCAGTGATATACTGGGCCGTACGCACTACCCTTTGTAGTGCCTTACGGTCAGATGCCGAGCAGTTGCCATACCAGGCGGTGAATCAACCGGTCAGGATGCTCCTGATGGTGCAGCTGTAGAACATTTTGAGGATTTGGTGTTGTCCTGCCCTCTTCATGACTGTCTTGGTGTGTTTGGACCATTTATAGTTTGTTGGTGATGTGGACACCAAGGATCTTGAAACTCTCGACCCGCTCCACTACAGCCTCGTCGATGTTAATGGGGTCCTGTTTGGCCCTCCTATTCCTGTAGTCCACGATCATCTACTTTGTCTTGCTCACGTTGAGGGAGAGGTTGTTGTCCTGGCACCACACTGCCAGGTTTCTGACCTCCTCCCTATAGGCTGTCTGATCATTGTCGGTGATCAGGCCTACCACCAACTTAATGATGGTGTTGGAGTCGTGAGCTTAGTGAAGAGCTTTGTGGGCACTATGGGGTTGAACGCTGAGCTGTAGTCAGTGAACAGCATCCTCACATAGGTGTTCCTTTTGTCCAGGTGGGAAAAGGTAGTGTGGAGTGCGATTGCGATTGCGTCATCTGTGGATCTGCGGTATGCGGATTGGAGTAGGTCTAGGGTTTCCGGGATGATGGGGGTGATGTGAGTAATGACCAGCTTTTCAAAGAACTTCATGGCTACCAACGTGAGTGCTACAGGGCGGTAGTCATTTAGGCAGGTTACCTTTGCATTCTTGAGCACAGGGACTATGGGGGTCTGCTTGAAACATGTAGGTATTACAGACTCCGACAAGGAGAGGTTGAAAATGTCATTGTAGACACTTGCCAGGTGGTCCCCGCATGCTCTGAGTATACGTCCTGGTAATTAGTCTGGCCCCGGGGCCTTGTGAATGTTGACCTGTTTAAAGTGAATGTTGACCTGTTTTAAAGGTCTTGCTCACATCGGCTACGGAAAGCGTGATCACACAGTCGTCCGGAACAGCTGGTGCTCTCATGCATGCTTCAGTATTGCTTGTCTTGAAGCGAGCATAAAAGGCTTTTAGTTCGTCTGGTAGGCTCGCGTCACTGGGCAGCTCGCGGCTGGGTTTCCCTTTGTAGTCCATAATAGTTTGCAAGCCCTGTCAAATCCGACGAGAGTCGTAGCAGGTGTAGTAGGATTCAATCTTAGTCCTGTATTGATGCTTTGCCTGTTTGATGGTTCGTCTGAGGACATAGCGGGATTTCTTATAAGTGTCCAGATTAGTGTCCCGCTCCTTGAAAGCAGCAGCTCTAGCCTTTAGCTCGGTGCGGATGTTGCCTGTAATCCACGGCTTCTGGTTTTGATATGTACGTATGGTCACTGTGGGGACGATGTCGTTGATGCACTTATTGATGAAGCTGGTGACTGAGGTGGTAACCTCCTCAATGCCATTGGATGAGTCACAGAACATGTTCCAGTTTGTGCTATCAAAACAGTCCTGTAGCGTAGCATCATCTGACCATTTCCGTATTGAGCGAGTCACTGGTACATCCTGCTTTAGTTTTTGCTTGTAAGCAGGAATCAGGAGGATATAATTATGGTCAGATTTGCCAAATGGATGGCTAGGGAGAGCTTTGTATGCATCTCTGTGTGTAGAGTAAAGGTGGTATAGATTTATTTTCTCTGGTTTCACATATGACATGCTGGTAGAAATGAGGTAAAACGGATTTAAGTTTGCCTGCATTAAAGTCAACGGCCACTAAGAGCGCCTCTTCTGAATGAGCATTTTCTTGTTTGCTTATGGACTTATACAGCTCGTTGAGTGCAGTCTTAGTGCCAGCATCGGTTTGTGGTGGTAAATAGACGGCTACGAATAATATAGAGGAGAACTGTCTTGGTAGATAGTGTGGTCTACAACTTATCATAAGGTACTCTACCTCAGGCGAACAATACCTCGAGACTTCTTTAATATTAGACACCGCGCACCAGCTGTTATTGACAAATAGACACACGACGCCCCTCGTCTTACCAGGTGTAGCTGCTCTGCCCTGCCGATGCACAGAAAAGCCAACCAGCTCTATATTATCCGTGTCGTCGTTCAGCCGGTGAAACATAAGATATTACAGTTTTTCATGTCCCGTTGGAAGGACAGTCTCGACCGTAGATCATCCAGTTTGTTTTCCAGTGATTGCACGTTGGCCAATAGAACCGATGGTAGTGGTGATTTACTCACTCGCCTACGAATCCTCACAAGGCACCCTGACCTTCGCCCCCTGTATCTCCGTATTTTCTTCACACGAATGACAGGGATTTGAGCCTTCTCTCCGGGAAGCAGTATATCCTTTGTGTTGGACTCATTAAATAAAAAAACATTTGTCCAGTTTGAGGTGAGTAATCACTGTTCTGATGTCCATAAGCTCTTATTGGTCATAAGAGATGGTAGCAGCAACTTTATGTACACAATAAGTTACAAACGATGCGAAAAAACAAACAAAATACCACAGTTGGTTAGGAGCCCGTAAAACAGTAGCCATCCCCTCCGGCACCATTATGACTTAAACTTAAAGAAAAAGAAAGACCCTAGCAGTATGTGTCAGAGGATATCCTGTGCATGAAGGCTGAGTTTAGGGCTGAGCCAAAGTAGAATGGTTCGAATCCAGGCTGCATCACATCCGGCCGTGATTGGGAGTCCCATAGGGCGGCGCACAATTGGCCCAACATCGGCCGGGTTTGGCCGGGGTAGGCCATCATTGTAAATAAGAATTTGATCTTAACTGACTTGCCTAGTTAAAAAAAGGTAAAAATAAGAATATGAATGAGAGAATGGATCTCTGTGTGAATCAACACATGAATACAAAACACATGACAGCAGAGAACAGCGGAGAGGGAAATAGAGAGAGGGAATTTAAATTGAAATGAGATGAGAGGGATGAAGAAAGAGGGAGAGATAAAGATGAAATAGAAATAAGATGAAAAAAAGGGAGATTGAAATTTAAAGTGAGAATGAGATGAATGAGAAAAGGCGAAGAACACAAGGCATGTGGCTAAGGGAGAAATAAGAGAGGGATTGGATGAAATACGAAAGAGAGGAGAGGTGACAGTGGTTGGTTAGCTGGTGACTGGTCAGCTTGTCTCTCTGTTACATGCCAATTCCCTCATTGTGTAATACAATTATTTGCTTATATTTGTCCTATTTTATGTACAAGTGTGTATTAATACACATGTGAATTGGAAATGTGTTTTTTTGCATATCTCAACTCTCCCTGAGACACCCTCAGAGAGTGGTCATTATCAACTATTAGGGTTAAGTGCCTTGTTCAAGGGCACCTCAGCAGATTTCTCACCCTGTCTGTGCGATGATTCAAACTAGTGACCATTCAGTTACTGGCTCAAGGCTCTAACCACTACCCCTCTGAATCAGAGAGGTGCGGTGGGCAGCCTTAATCGACATCCACGTCTTCGGCACCCAAGGAACAGTGTGTTAACTGCCTTGTTCAGGGGAAGAACGACAGATTTTTACCTTGTCAGCTCGGGGATTCGACCTTGCAACCTTCCGGTTACAAGTCCAACGCTCTAACCACTAGGCTACCTGCCGCACCTTCCATGCAACCTGCCACCCCGCTGGACCACCTGCCACCCCGCTGGACCACCTGCCACCCCGCTGGGCTAGCTGCCACCCCGCTGAGCTAGCTGCCACCCCGCTGAGCTAGCTGCCACCCCGCTGAGCTAGCTGCCACCCCGCTGGGCTAGCTGCCACCCTGTTGGGCTACCTGCCGTTTGTGTGACATACAGATCTCTCATTTCTGATTGTGCATTTGTGTGACAGACTGTACGTACATTGCCTTGAAAAAGTATTCATCCCCTTTGGTGGTTTTCCAATTTTGTTGCATTACAACCTGTAATTTAAACAGATTTTTATTTGGATCTTATGTAATGGACATACACAAAATAGTCCAAATTTGTGAAGGGGAATGCAAAAAATATATTGTTTTCAAAAAATGCAAAAAAATAATAACTAAAAAGTGGTGTGTGCATATGTATTCACCCCCTTTGTTATGAAGCCCCTAAATATAATCTGGTGCAACCAATTACCTTCAGAAGTCACATAATTACTTAAATATAGTCAACCTGTGTGCAATCTAAGTCACCTGATCTCAGTACATATACAGCTGTTCTGAATGGCCCCAGAGTCTGCAACACCCCTAACCAAGGGGCACCACCAAGCAAGCGGCACCATGAAGACCAAGGAGCTCTCCAAACAGGTCAGGGATAAAGTTGTGGAGAAGTACAGACCATCATTGGGTTATAAAAAAATATCAGAAACTTTGAACATCCCACGGAGCACCATTAAATCCATTATTAAAAGATATGGCACCACAACAAACCTGCCAAGAGAGGGCCGCCCACCAAAACTCACGGACTAGGCAAGGAGGGCATTAATCAGAGAGGCAACAAAGAGACCAAAGATAACCCTGAAGGAGCTGCAAAGCTCCACAGCGGAGATTGGAGTATCTGTCCATAGGACCACAAACATATGGAAGAAGGTACTCTGGTCAGATGAGACTAAAATTGAGCTTTTTGGTCATCAAGGAAAACGCTATGTCTGGTGCAAACACCTCTCATCACCCCGAGAACACTATCCCTACAGTGAAGCATGGAGGTGGCAGCATCATTCTGTGGGGATGTTTTTCATCGGCAGGGACTGGGAAACTGGTCAGAATTGAAGGATGGTGCTAAATACAGGGAAATTCTTGAGGGAAACCTGTTTGTCTTCCAGAGATTTGAGACTGGAACGGAGGTTCATCTTCCAGCTAGACAATGACCCTAAAGCAACAATCGAGGGGTTTAAGGGGAAACATTTAAATGTCTTGGAATTGTCTAGTCAAAGCCCAGACCTCAATCCAATTGAGAATCTGTGGTATGACTTAAAGATTGCTGTACACCAGCGGAACCCATCCAACTTCTTCAGTTTTGCCTTGAAGAATGGGCAAAAATCCCAGTGGCTAGATGTGCCAAGCTTATAGAGACATACCCCAAGAGACTTGCAGCTGTAATTGTTCCAAAAGGCTCTCTACGAAGTATTGACTTTGGGGGGGTGAATAGTTATGCATGGTCAAGTTTTCCGTTTTTTTTGTCTTATTTCTTGTTTGTTTCACAATAAAAAAGTATTTGCATCTTCAAAGTGGTAGGCATGTTGTGTAAATCAAATGATACATACCCCCCAAAAATTATTTTCAATTCCAGGTTGTAAGGCAACAAAATAGGAAAAATAGCAAGGGCGTGAATACTTTCGCAAGCTGTACCTGTGTTTTGTAAGTGTGAATTATTTCCAGTGTTTGCATATATATCCAGGTAACATGTCTATATGTTTGTATGACCTCCTCCGGTTTAGAACTTTGCTGTGATGTCAGTCTATCAATATACTCTATCTTCCACAGAAAGGACCTGTCAATCAAAAATCATATACCGGCATCATCATAGGCACTCAAATTAAATAAATGTTTATTTGTCACATACACATGGTTAGCAGATGTTAATGCGAGTGTAGCGAAATGCTTGTGCTTCTAGTTTCGACCATGCAGTAGTATCTAACAAGTAATCTAACAATTTCACAACAACTACCTTGTACACACAAGTGTAAAGGAATGAATACGAGTATGTACATATAAATATATGGATGAGCGATGGCTGACCGGCATAGGCAAGATGCAGTAGATGGTATAGAGTACAGTGTATACATTTGATATGAGTGATGTTGGATATGTAAACATTATATACAAAATTGTTTAACGTGGCTAGTGATACATTTGTTACATCCAATTTTCGATTATTTAAAGTGGCTAGAGATTTAAGTCAGTATGTTGGCAGCAGCCACTCAATGTTAGTGGTGGCTGTTTAACAGTATGATGGCCTTGAGATAGAAGCTGCTTTTCAGTCTCTCGGTCCCAGCTTTGATGCACCTGTACTGACCTCGCCTTCTGGATGATAGCGGGGTGAACAGGCAGTGGCTCGGGTGGTTGTTGTCTTTGATGATCTTTTTGGCCTTCCTGTGACATCGGTTGGTGTAGGTGTCCTGGAGGGCAGGTAGTTTACCCCCGGTGATGCGTTGTGCAGTCCTCACTAGCCTCTGGAGAGCCTTACGGTTGTGGGTGGAGCAGTTGCCGTACCAGGCGGTGATACAGCCCGACAGGATGCTCTCGATTGTGCATCTGTAGAAGTTTTTGGTGACAAGCCAAATTTCTTCAGCCTCCTGAGGTTGAAGAGGCGTTGTTGCGCCGCCTTCACCACGATTTTTTGTGTGGGTGGACCATTTCAGTTTGTCCGTGATGTGTGCGCCGAGGAACTTAAAACTTTCCACCTTCTCCACTACTGTCCCGTCGATGTGGATTGGGGGGTGCTCCCTCTGCTGTTTCCTGAAGTCCACGATCATCTCCTTAGTCCTGACACCACACTCTGAGGGCCCTCACCTCCTCCCTGTAGGCCGTCTCGTCGTTGTTGGTAATCAAGCCTACCACTGTAGTGTCGTCAGCAAACTTGATGATTGAGTTGGAGGCGTGCTTGGCCACGCAGTCATGGGTGAACACGAAGTACAGGAGAGGGGTGAGAACGCACCCTTGTGGGGCCCCAGTGTTGAGGATCAGCGGGGTGGAGATGTTGTTTCCTACCCTCACCACCTGGGGCCAGCTCGTCAGGAAGTCCAGGACCCAGTTGCACAGGGCTGGGTCGAGACCTAGGGTCTCGAGCTTAATGATGAGTTTGGAGGGTACTATGGTGTTAAATGCTGAGCTGTAGTTGATGAACAGCATTCTTACATAGGTATTCCTCTTGTCCAGATGGGTTAGGGCAGTGTGCAGTGTGTTTGCGATTGCGTCGTCTGTGGACCTATTGGGACGGTAAGCAAATTGGAGTGGGTCTAGGGTGTCTGGTAGGATTGAGGTGATATGATCCTTGACTAGTCTCTCAAAGCACTTCATGATTACGGAAGTGAGTGCTACGGGGCGATAGTCATTTAGCTCAGTTACCTTAGCTTTCTTGGGAACAGGAACAATGGTGGCCCTCTTGAAGCATGTGGGAACAGCAGACTGGGATAAGAATTGATTAAATATGTCCGTAAATACACCAGCCAGCTGGTCTGCGCATGCTCTGAGGACTCGGCCAGGGATGCCATCTGGGCCGGCAGCCTTGCGAGGGCTAACACGCTTAAATGTTTTACTCACGTTGGCTGCGGTGAAGGTGAGCCCGCAGGTTTTTGTAGCGGGCCGTGTCGGTGGCACTGTATTGTCCTCAAAGCGAGCAAAGAAGTTGTTTAGTTTGTCTGGGAGCAAGACATCGTGGTCCACGACGGGGCTAGTTTTATTTTTGTAGTCCGTGATTGACTGTAGACCATGCCACATTCCTCTCGTGTCTGAGCCGTTGAATTGTGACTCTACTTTGTCTCTATATTGACGCTTAGCTTGTTTGATTGCCTTGCGGAGGGAATAGCTACACTGTTTGTGTTCAGTCATGTTTCCGGTCGCCTTACCCTGGTTAAAAGCAGTGGTTCGCGCTTTCAGTTTTGCGCGAATGCTGCCATCAATCCACGGTTTCTGGTTGGGGAAGGTTTTAATAGTTGCTATGGGTACAACATCACCGATGCACTTGCTAATAAACTCGCTCACCGAATCAGCGTGTACATCAATGTTGTTGTCTGATGCTGTCCGGAACATATCCCAGTCCACGTGCTCGAAGCAATCTTGAAGCGTGGAATCAGATTGGTCGGACTAGCGTTGAACAGACCTGAGAACGGGCGTTTCCTGTTTTAGTTTCTGTCTATAGGCAGGGAGCAACAAAATGGAGTTGTGATCAGATTTGCCGAAAGGAGGGCAGAGAATGGCCTTGTATGCATCACGTAAGTTAGAATAACAATGATCCAGGATTTTACCAGTTCGGGTCGCACATTCGATATGCTGATAAAATTTAGGGAGCCTTGTTTTCAGATTAGCCTTGTTAAAATCCCCAGCCACAATAAATGCAGCCTCAAGATATGTGGTTTCCAGTTTACATAGAGTCCAATGAATGTCTTTCAATTTCTTTCAATGATGGGTCTCGATGTCTGACCTGTTTATTTGTGTGTGTATTGAATGTTTGTGATAATGACATCTAACCTATGTGCGTGTTAAGGTGTGGCGGAGCAGTTTGCCATAGCGGAGGCTAAGCTGAGAGCCTGGTCGTCTGTGGATGGAGATGATTCTAATGACGACTCGTATGATGAGGACTTCATTCCCGCCAACGAGCCCACAACACAAAGCACAGGTACTGTACACCTACACACACTATCATAACCGGAGTATCACTGAAGAGTGCATAGTCCTCCTTTCTCATACCTTCATTTATTCCTACCTTGCTTTTTACCCTCCAGGCTCTGCACATCCTTTTCCCCCATCCCCCCACCTCTCTCTGTCTCCTCTGTCTGTGTGGTGACGAGGCTGTCTGTAACTCTTATTGTCCCAGTGCCCTACTTTCATCCTCTCAAAAAAAAGTTGGTCCCCGGCGAAATTTGATATCCCTCCTGCAAGTTTAATTTGATTATTTTGCTGCAGACAGTGGGAAGTAGGAGGTGCTATATGAGTTTGTTGGCTGCGTGTGTGTATGTGTATGTTTGTGTGTGGGGGATGCCAATGCTTTTAGGCTGATTGCTTACTCCGCTGCACCAAATATGACTACTTTGTTTTGCTTGACAATGTCATTTATTTTAATTTAGTATGACTTATTTTATTTTGTAACACTACAGTATATGGCTGAAAAGTTGCCCCAAAGGCACAGATCTAGGATCAACTTGAATGGTATAACCTCACCCTTTCCAGATTTAGCCTGATAAGTTAGTTTAATTTAATAATGAATCTGCTATAATTCCATAACAATACATTGCTCTCTCATCAATAGGATCATAGTTTTTTCTGACTACGTGACCTGACCTCGTCAGGCATGGTCAGGCATTAGGCAGGGTCATTCAGTATACTTACTGTCTCTCTTCTCCCCCTTCTCTGTATCCAGAGGTACCTCCCTACCTGAGGGACATTCTTCAAAGTCAGGTGTGTCAGCACCTGGGTCTGCGGAGGCCGTGCTGTGAGGGGGCAGGAGGAGGAGAGGGGGGGAGACAGGCCCTCCCCCACCTCCACAGACACCCTCTGCTCCAGCCTCTACAGCCTGGATGAGCAACACCCCTTACTGCGAGATCTCACACATCACTGCGGCAACAACCACGGTAACACTGCCGAGCTGGCCGCCAAGATCCTCTCGGCCCTGCAAGGGGGGGAGGAGCTGCTGTTGGCCCGCCTCCAGAGGGTGGGACAGGGGGTTAGAGGGGGAGGGGACCTCAACAGCCTGGGGGGTAGGAGGAGCCGGCCGGGTGGGGAGGAGTCACCTTGCTACTCTGTGACCTACTCCGAGACCTATCTGTCACCCGGGGGAGGACGAAGATACGCCCTGCAAAGACTATGAGGGCACCGTGGGCCAGGGAGAAAGAGAGCGCGAGGTGTACCCACCTGACTATGCCACCCACAGGAAGGTCTCAGATGTAGCCTCCTCCGGGGTGGTGTCTCTGGACGAGGATGAAGAGGAGGAAAAGGAGGAGGAGAATAGGGAGAGAGAGCAGAGAAACCAATGACTGCCCTGTCATTGATTTTTTGTTTCATCAATTGTTCATCCCTCCATCTCTCCGTCCCTCCCGTGGCCTCTGACATGTCTAAACCTGTCTGCATGTTTTTTTCATGACTTGAACTCTTACTGCAGTATAACCTCTCTGTCTTGGCCTCATCGCATCATGTCGATCCCCTACCCGCCTGCCCCCTTGACCATTTGATATCTATCAATATATTTTTGTCTTGAGGCGTCCAAACAATCTTTTCTATCAATGTGAAGCAGGGGGCTGTCACAGGACTGGCTGTCACAACCTTCAGTAACAAGCCCAACGATTGGTCTGTGGTTTCAGTAAGAAGCCCACGGATTGGCCAGTGTGGTTCAAAGCTCCACCCACCCACAACAAGAAAGTGAGTGACTGCTAAAAAATAAAAGGGACACAACTGACAGGAAAAAAGACTGAATCTTAAAACTCTGAAATATCTCTGCATGTGTTTGCAAGTGCTGAACTGAACTTGTGTGCTGACCTGGTCTTGAGCACGTCGGTTTTGTAGTTTGGGCTGTTCTGTGTAACCCCGCCCTTCCTCTGCCCCAACCAGATACAGTATATCCAATTGGTGGACAGGTTCCACTGCATCCTGAAACCTGAAGCCTTTCCTCTCCTTTGCAAGAGATGTTGGGCGTGTTCCTCTGCCCAGGCGTTGCTGACGTATGCCAGATCTTACTATGCCTGGATAGGTATTTTATGTATCAGCTAACCACATATGGTTTACCAATCTGGTGCCCGACGGCACAGTCAATGACGTGGCACGCAAACATTGGATGATGCATGCAACGTCTGAGAAGGGGAGCGCTACCCCCTAGCATCCTTCTGGGCATGGCTTGCTGAGTATGTCAAACTACCGTATGTAACCTGTCACCAACAGTTATGAGCAAATGCTGGAATGTCTTAAAAGTGACAGGAAATATGTATTTTAAAAACAAAAAAATATTTGTCACAAAAGATTATGACAGAAATGATATGCTTTTATTGTACTAGTTTTCTATCATTCAACATGTTGTTATTATAATTATTCTGAATATTATTATGACTAACCGTCATAATGACATACTATAGCTACCAGATTTTTTTTTTGGTTCTATGGTTTCCTATATGGAATTCTTAAGACCAATGGTTCTCTTAAAAAACAACGAAGACAAAAACACAAATAGAATGTTCCAGAAGTGACCCTTTGATGAAAGAGATGCTGTTTGGTGGAGAAATTGTTGTACAAAGACAGAAACCTAGTTTCAGTGAGGAGGTGTTGAGTTGCATTGGAGATTTTCTATATTTTTGTATGCGTTGTCTTGCTTTAATCTTTGCCTATGCGGCGTGCCAGTGTATGTGGTTTTTGCACGAAGCTAACGTGGCTGTAGATTTCTCTTTTCTTTGTTATCACTGTGTGATATAGTATACCGGGAAAAAAATACAAATATGAACAAAAAAAGGGTTATTTAATTTTGAAAGAGGATACTGTGATACGGTTTGTTATTGTCATGATCCTCAATGGAAAAGTTTCCTTTTCTTTGTAGTTATATCGGATTTATTTATTTCCTGTTCATAGCTGATCCTAAAGCAAAATTCCAAGTTAATTCTCTTTCCATTCTTTTTCAAAGGATGTCAGGAAAAGGGCATTTTTTGTAAATAAATCGAAATCATTCCATTGGCATGGTGATCTGAGGAACCTTAAATTGGTTCGGTCAGAGGGACTGTCACTCATACAACTCAGGAAGTCCCATTGGTTCAGAGAGTCAGTATATCCCGCCCCTACACAACGAGCCACTGCTCACTCATCCTCTTTCTCAGCGAGCTTCTTTGTGTGTGTGTGTGTGTGTGTGTGTGTGTGTGTGTGTGTGTGTGTGTGTGTGTATGTATGTGTAGGGAAATGTATTCACAATTAAAGAACAGAATTAGTGCTCAGCTCAGCTCACCTCTTCAACCCTTCACTGATTGTTCATGAAAGCCCTAGTGTGTGTGTGTGTGTGTGGTAAAATAATACACGGTCAACTAGCTTGCATTTGTGCGTCCGGTCCAAAAAACCCTAATGCAACGATTCCCTTTAACTTGTGTTTTAGTATAGCAGTGTTCTGACTGAAGGTAAAAGGCTTGGCCTACATGATGCTTTTGGAAAGGACATCAACAGACCAATCACCGTTCTCCCTTTTTGGAAACTAAAAATGTGTTTTAGACATTCTGCCATTAGGACTGAGAGATGATTAAAAGTAGAGGTGGTGTCATACATTTTAGCACCATGATTTGAAACGAAACAACTGAATTATTTGATGACACTAACAACTGGTGGATTGAATGAGTCTGAGACACAAATTCAACTCAGGGGAAACCATTACGGCTGTGCCTTCATTTATAACCTTTGACCTCTGATTGGTCATACGGTCAGGTCAGTTCCATTCATTCTGTCCAACGACAAATGTTAACCCACCATTTAGCCAGAGCCATAGATCCACTTGACATCCACAACATGCAGACATTTACATTATGGTTCTACACAGAACTATTCACATTATGTAGAATGCGTCTTGTAATGCTGTCTGATTCTAATGCAGTGTTCTGTGCATCCATTTATCATGGTTGATGAGACTGTTTGGAGTACGAGTTTCTTACTTAGTGCTCTGCTCACTGTTCTTTTAAGTTCATTGAGTTGCTAATGTTTGTCTTTCTGCCTCTATTACAGCTGTACGAAGTTGTTCATATGGTATTGGACCTCCTCTTTGACAAGGTCAAGGGTTAAAAGTGAAACTAGAGTTGTGTAAGGTTAGATCCTGTTACATCTGTTTCCAGCTTGTCCTGGTGTTTAGAGGATTGTAAGGGTTTGAGTATTGTCTAGTTGGAGGGACACTGCGTCACTGTCCTTTCACTGACATTACAGAGAGGGGATGTTTGCGTCCGGGGCAAGGTTGATGATTTTGTCCTGATGCAATGACGTGTGTTGCATTGTTCTCTGTCCTCCCAGTCTGGCTGCACGGTGCACTCACTGTAAGTGTCCCCCTGGTGGTGTGTGACTGGCACCTTGGTTCCAGGCATCTCGTTCACACACAGCTGTCACACACACTCTCCCTCTATGTCTCCGTCTGTCTCATTTTCTCTCCCCTTTCGCGTCCCCTTCTCCTCTCTGTCCCTTTGTCTCCCACATCTCCTGTCTCCCACTTTCACCCTCAGTTTGTTTCCATCTCCTTCTATCCCTCCTTCTCTCTCTCCCTCCCTTCCTCCCCCTATCCTTATTCACAGGAGCCCTCTTACATAACTGGGGGACGGCAGGGCTGAGTGCTACCTTTGCCGACAGGCAATTAGCCAGCGATTATGAAAAACAACTGATGAACACGTAGAGAAATGGGAGATGTATATCTCTCTTTCTTTTATCCTCTCCTGCCATGTGTCTCTTTATCGTTCCTGTCTCTCCTTCTGTCCTAATACAAGTCTTTTTAGGTTAACTGCCCCAAAAAGCTGATAGTGGTTGCTGTAAGAGGCGGGTGATATAACGGGGTGGCGCCACTGTCCTGTGATTTATACTGCGTCAACCAATGGGAATGAGCATCCCTTTCCTAGTGCGGCACATATGGATTTTAAAGGGAGGCGTGTGAGTGAGTGTAGAGTGAGAGATTGGAGAGAGTGGTAACATGTTCTGTGGGTGGCCTGTTGCTCTAGGCCAGCACTGACATTGGGCACTTATCACAGACTTTGTGTGTGTGTGTGATAGACATGGCCGGGAGAGCGCCTCTGTCAGACGTTGGCAGTGGTGAGTGGGAGGAGGCGATACACTACATTAACATTTCGTTCTAAAATCAGGGACATTAATATGGAGTTGGTTCCCCCTTTGCTGCTATAACAGCCTCCACTCTTCTGGGAAAGCTTTCCACTAGATGTTGGACATTGCTGCGGGGACTTGCTTCCATTCAGCCACAAGCATTAGTGAGGTTGGGCACTGATGTTGGGCGATTAGGCCTGGCTCGCAGTTGATGTTCCAATTCATCCCAAAGGTGTTCGATGGTGTTGAGGTCAGGGCTCTGTGCAGGCCAGTCAAGTTCTTCCACACCGATCTCAACAAATCATTTCTGTATGGAAACAGGAAAGGGCCTTCCCCAAACTGTTGCACAAAGTTGGAAGCGCAGAATCGTCTAGAATTTCATGGCATGCTGTTGCGTTAAGATTTCATTTCAATGGAAGTAAGGGGCCTAGCCCGAACGATGAAAAACAGCCCCAGACCATTATTGTTCCTCCAACAAACTTTACAGTTGGCACTATGCATTTGGGCAGGTAGCGTTCTCTTGGCAACCGCCAAACCCAGACTCGTCCGGCGGACTGCCAGATGGTGAAGAAGGATTCATCACTCCAGAGAACGCGTTCCCACTGCTCCAGAGTCCAATGGCGGCGAGCTTTACAACCCATTTCATTAAGTTCCATAGGCAGTTTGGAGCTTGGTAGTGAGTGTTGCAACCTAGGACAGACGATTTTGTACGCACTGTGCACTTCAGGCCTCGGTGGTCCCGTTCTGTGAGCTTGTGTGGCCTACCACAACGGCTGAACCGTTGTTGCAGGGCAGAAATTTGACGAACTGACTTGCTGGAAAGGTGGCATCCTATGACAGTGCCACATTGACAGTCACTGAGCCCTTTAGTACAGGCCATATCACCGCCACTGTTTGTCGATGGAGATTGCATGGCGGTGTGGTCGATTTTATTCACCTGTCAGCAACGGCTGTGGCTGAAATAGCCAAACCCACTAATTTGAAAGGGTTTCCACATACTATAGAATATGAATATTCAGCCTGTAGTCACCCAATTGCCCTTTAGCCTAGCTTCCTCTTGGACAGAGTCTGAGAGTCACTGCCTCACCACCCCACACCCACAGGGTTAACATCTAGACACAACAGGCCTGTTTAACATCTAGACACTACAGGCTTGTTGAACATCTAGATACTCCAGGCCCTCTGTTGAACATCTAGGTACTCCAGGCCCTCTGTTGAACTTCTAGATACCCCAGGCCCTCTGTTGAACATCTAGACACTACTGGCCCTCTGTTGAACATCTAGACACTACTGGCCCTCTGTTGAACATCTAGATACTCCAGGCCCTCTGTTGAACATCTAGACACTACTGGCCCTCTGTTGAACATCTAGACACTACTGGCCCTCTGTTGAATATTTAGATACTCCAGGCCCTCTGTTGAACATCTAGACACTACTGGCCCTCTGTTGAACATCTAGATACTCCAGGCCCTCTGTTGAACACCTAGACACTACTGGCCCTCTGTTGAACACCTAGACACTACTGGCCCTCTGTTGAACATCTAGACACTCCAGGCCCTATGTTGAACATCTAGACACTACAGGCCCTCTGTTGAACGTCTAGATACTCTCGGCTTTCTGTTGAACATCTAGATACTCTCAGCCCTCTGTTGAACATCTAGACACTCCAGGCCCTCTGTTGAACATCTAGACACTCCAGGTCCTCTGTTGAACATCTAGACACTACAAGCCTGTTGAACATCTAGACACTACTGGCCCTCTGTTGAACATCTAGACACTACTGGCCCTCTGTTGAACATTTAGATACTCCAGGCCCTCTGTTGAACATCTAGACACCACAGGCCCTCTGTTGAACGTCTAGATACTCTCGGCTTTCTGTTGAACATCTAGATACTCTCAGCCCTCTGTTGAACATCTAGACACTCCAGGCCCTCTGTTGAACATCTAGACACTCCAGGCCCTCTGTTGAACATCTAGACACTCCAGGCCCTCTGTTGAACATCTAGACACTACTGGCCCTCTGTTGAACATCTAGACACTCCAGGCCCTCTGTTGAACATCTAGACACTACTGGCCCTCTGTTGAACATCTAGACACTACTGGCCCTCTGTTGAACATCTAAACACTCCATGCCCTCTGAACATCTAGACACTACTGGCCCTCTGTTAAACATCTAGACACTACTGGCCCTCTGTTGAACATCTAGACACTACTGGTCCTGCATACAGAACTAGGAGGCAACAGCAGTCTGCTGTAAACGTCTCATTGGAGAGCTAGAGTGTAATCTTCACAGATTAGAGAGTAGAGCTGGGAGTGGAGAGTTGGGCTGTGTTTAACCCACATTAGCCTCTGCCGCCACAGCAGTGCTTAATTAAAACGACCCACAATTCCCTGTGCGCTGGGCACCAAGGTAATGTCATGGCGCCGGTGCACACATACACGCACATCTAAACACACACACACAGGCAGATAGACGCACATTAAAACGCACTTGCATACACACGCACTTCGCTGTAATTCCCTTAATTGTGAATTCAACTGGTATACAGAACCGATGAAGGAAATGCAACAGCTTTATATGTGAAAAGATGCAATATACCAAGAGCACTCAGTCTCCCACTGTTCGCCAGAAGCAAGCTAACCATGAAACAAAGGCTACAACTATACGAGCCAGAGTGAAAGTACCATGTCACCTCTTCCTGTCGCTCCTCTTACTGATAACTGTGAAACTTCACCTCTATCATTACTCACACACACAGACCTCTAATCCCTCAGAGATGTAATCTTTTATCACCATTCTCTCATTTCCTTTCCTCTCATTTCATTTCATTTCCTTTCCTTTCCTCATTTCCTTTCCTCTCATTTCCTTTCCTCTCATTGCCTTTCCTCTCATTTCCTTTCCTCTCATTTCCTTTCCTCTCATTTATTTATTTTCTCTTCTTCTTTTGTCTGAATGTACTACTTTGAATATTGCCACTTGATTAAAAAAAAATAGCTGGCCTTTGTTTGCTGCACCTGACATAATTTGATGACATAATTTGAAGTTCTTAATAAAATATCCTTAATGTTCTTTGCAAAAAAATATTAAATCCTGACTTGGTATGATTGTGTGATTTCCTGGCTCGATGGAAGGGAATTATGGTAAAAATTAAAAACGAATTAATTCGTAGAGTTTGTGGAAAGCACTTAACAATCACATAGTATTCCAAGAAGCTGCTGAATGTATTTTATTTGATAATGTGCTTTTCCATTAACTCAGCTCATTACACATCATTATAGAACAATTTACTGTCTCTGGAACAACCTTTACACCTCTAAAAAGGACAGAACTCACTCACTCACCTCACCCCTGTAACATTCACAACACATGCAGGCACACACACACACATATGCATGCATGCTGGGACACACATTAACACACAGAAATAGACAATGCTATTTTGTTATCATAAAGTACCACTGACTGCCTGCCATTTTCTTGTGGGGAATGGTGTAAACAAATAATTTCTCTCCCTGAGAGAAATAAAGGGCCATTCCCTATAGGAAGAAACAGTTATCTCTCAATCATTAGAAACTGGGTGGTTTGAGCCCTGAATGCTGATTGGCTGACAGCTGTGGTATATCAGGCCGTATACCACGGGTATGACAAAACATGTCATTAGAGCAATAAATAGACATTGGTAACCAGTTTAAAAAAGCAATAAGACACCTCTGGGGTTTGTGATATATGGAACGAAAAAAATAACTTGTTTCAAAAATTAAAAAATAAATAAAAACGGAAAGTGGTGCGTGCATATGTATTCACCCCCTTTGCTAAGGAGCCCCTAAATAAGATCTGGTGCTGTTCTGAAAGGCCCCAGAGTCTGCGGCACCATGAAAACCAAGGAGCTCTCCAAACAAGTCAGGGACAAAGTTGTGGAGAAGTACAGATCCGGGTTGGGTTATAAAAATCCCAAACTTTGAACATCCCACGGAGCACCATTAAATCCATTATAAAAAAATGGAAAGAATATGGCACCACAACAAACCTGCCAAGAGAGGGCCGCCCACCAAAACTCACGGACTAGGCAAGGAGGGCGTTAATAAGAGGCAACAAAGAGACCAAAGATAACCCTGAAGGAGCTGCAAAGCTCCACAGTGGAGATTGGAGTATCTGTCCATAGGACCACTTAATTCTTTTTTATTTACCTTTATTTAACTAGGCAAGTCAGTTAAGAACAAATTATTACTTTCAATGATGGCCTAGGAACAGTGGGTTAACTGCCTTGTTCAGAGGCAGAACGCCAGATTTTTACCTTGTCTGCTCCGGGGATTCGATCTTGCTCTAACCACTAGGCTAGCCTAGTACTCTCTGGTCAGATGAGACTAAAATTGAGCTTTTTGGCCATCAAGGAAAACGCTATGTCTGGCGCAACCCAACACCTCTCATCACCCCGAGAACACAATGTTTTTCATCGGCAGGGACTGGGAAACTGGTCAGGAATGATGGATGGCGCTTAATGCAGCGAAATTCTTGAGGGAAACCTGTTTTAGTCTTCCAGAGATTTGAGACTGGGACGGTGGTTCACCTTCCAGCAGGAAAATGACCCTAAGCATACTGCTACAACACTCAAGTTGTTTAAGGGGAAACATTTAAATGTCTTGAAATGGCCTAGTCAAAGCTTAGACCTCAATCCAATTGAGAATCTGTGGTATGACTTTAAGATTGCTGTACACCAGCAGAACCCATCCAACTTGAAGGAGCTGGAGCAGTTTTTCCTTGAATAATGGGCAAAAATCCCAGTGGCTAGATGTGCCAAGCTTATAGAGACATACCCCCAAGAGACTTGCAGCTGTAATTGCTACAAAAGGTGGCTCTACAAAGTATTGACAAATCCATTTCAATTCCAGGTTGTAAGGAAACAAAATAGGAAAAATTCCAAGGGGGGTGAATACTTTCGGCGGCCACTGTATATCTCCAGGGAAAGGTCTGACTTGGACATGAGAGAACATCGTCTTTGAAAAGTTTTCATTTTCTAACACAGTCATAAAAGTTGTAAAACATTTGGCTGCAGATGACAATCATGTAACTCTCTATGTATGGGTATTGTATTGTGAATGTTAACAGTCATACGTGCATTAATACTAACTTGTTTTCATAAACATTTTATAGAATGATTTCAATGAATAATAGATATGATTCACATTAGAACATTTCTCTAAGCTGGAAAGGGAGTGGATGCTAATGTAACAGTTAATATACAAATAAATATGTCAACAGCTTTATACTGGCATAACGTGCTGGCATAAAATACTGGAATAACGTGCTGGCGTAAAGTACTGGCGTAAAGTGCTGGCGTAACGTACTGGCGTAAAGTACTGGCATAACGTGCTGGCATAAAGTACTGGAATAAAGTGCTGGCATAAAGTACTGGCATAAAGTACTCGCATAACGTGCTGGCATAAAGTACTGGCATAACATGCTGGCATAAAGTACTGGCATAACAAGCTGGCATAAAGTGCTGGCATAACATGCTGGCATAAAGTGCTGGCATAACGTGCTGGCATAAAGTACTGGCATAACATGCTGGCATAAAGTACTGGAATAACAAGCTGGCATAAAGTGCTGGCATAACATGCTGGCATAAAGTGCTGGCATAAAGTACTGGCATAAAGTGCTGGCATAAAGTGCTGGCATAACGTGCTGGCATAAAGTACTGGCATAAAGTGCTGGCATAACGTGCTGGCATAAAGTGCTGGCTTAAAGTACTGATATAAAGTACTGACATAAAGTAAAGTACTGGCATAAAGTGCTGCCATAAAGTACTGGCATAAAGTGCTGGCATAAAGTGCTGGCTTAAAGTACTGATATAAAGTACTGACATAAAGTAAAGTACTGGCATAAAGTGCTGCCATAAAGTACTGGCATAAAGTGCATACAAGCTGGCATACAAAAATCTCTAAAGGATTCCTGCAGCAGGACATACAGAGGGACAGTCAAATGATGGTCAGACAGTTTAAAAAGCAACTTTCGCGCAACGTTCCCACAACCTTTTCAACCTGTTGTTCTCATTCTGTTATCTCTGACCGCATACCTAAAACATCTCTGAGTGCACCCCTTGCCTCAGTAATCTCTATGTCACTTTAGGGTTGTGTGTGTGTGTGTGTGTGTGTGTGTGTGCAAACTTGCATGCGTGAGGAGCACACATCTTATCTCTTTTACCGTTATTCCTGGCTACCATCGTTGGACACACCACCTTGTAAGGAGAAAAGAGGACTACACGTTCGGGTCATAGCATGCCACTTTCCCAGAATGCTTTGGGACTTTGTTAAATTACACCCAGAGACAGCAGAGAGCTCAGTGTCAGTGTGTGTGTGTGTGTGTGTGTGCAGTGGAAAAAGGGATTACTGACTTCTGAAGTGTATCTGGGCTGATTATAAAGAACAACAGAGCCACCAGCTTTGTCTTGGTGTATTGACAACAATTTAGTGGTAAAATAATCTCACTGAGTGAGTTGTAGTTTCAGTGTGTGTGTGTGTGTGTGTGTGTGTGTGTGTGCGTGTGCGCGTTTTAGACACCAATTCTCACCATGGCTCTGACCAGCTCTTCATCCAGCCGTTCCTCCTCTTCCTCGTTCCGCTCGTCAGCCTGCTACAGCAGTTCCAGCACCTACCGGTCAGAGGGGTCTGGTGGTGGGGCGGCGGACCCCCTGTTTGAGCCTTTCCTGGAGGCAGCAGGGGTGAGACCCCAAAGCCTGTTTGGAGAGGAGGGGGATGTGGCCCCCCTGTGTCTGGCCCCCTTCAGCCGACACCGCAAAGACTCTTACGGGTACCCAGGTGAGTGGGGGGTTGTTGGGGTGAGGGGGAGTTATGTGTTTGGTAGAATAACATCAATGGTAGGTAGGGGGCGGCAGGTAGCCTAGTGGTTTGTGTTGGGCCAGTAACCAAAAAGTTGAATCCCCGAGCTGACAAGGTAAAACTGTCATTCTGCCCCTGTTCCTAGGCCATCATTGTAAATAAGAATTGGTTCTTAACTGACTTGCCTAGTTAAATAAAGGTAAAATTAAAAACAGTAAGCAGTGGGTAAATTGAGCAGGAGCTATCCAGGGCCAGGCTCCTACACATTGGATGAATGTTTTTACACTATGATTTGACTCTTACATGTCCAATATTTATTTAAAAATATATTTTTACCATATTAAAACAAAAGTAACAGGGTTCGCCTTTAAAAGGTCAAGACCAATTCTCAATTTCCGATGTAAATGACATGTTATAGAAGTGTCCAGACACTTGTCTTGCTTTTGAGAAACTAAACACATCAGCGATAGACTTCCTCAGGCTTGTTCTGCAGTATGGGGGCCTAGGATAAAACATCAACAAAGGCTCCAAAAACACCCAAATGTGCCTTTTAGGAATGGCAGAGCTCTCATTATGGTGATGTAGGAGTAGATGTTGTACACATGAAATTGTGTCATTCCAAACTTTATCTGAAATGTTATCCATTTTGTTAGACTCAAGCGATACTTTTCCATGTGCGAGCATGCACATGCTTTCTCGTTCCCATTGTGGTGATACGAGAATGCAGGCGCATGCTCGCACACTGAAATGACATGGGCATGCTCACACACAGGCCCCCGTACTGCAGAACGAGTCTGAGGAAGTCTATTGTTTGTGGGGTAAGTTTCTAAAAACCAAGCGAAATTTCAAAACAAAGTGTCTGAGCACTTCTATAACATGTCATTACATAAAAAAAAAGTGAATTTATCCTTTAAATGAGGGACAAATGTAAATGAATCACCAATCACATGAAATAGATAATCATCTTCAGAAATGACTTTGTCAAAACAAAAGAACAACTAAGGCTTTACAATGATGGGGACAAGTTAGGGGTTATGTGGGTTAAAATCTTCCTAGAAGTCAGAAAAACATGACGTGGGACATGTCAAAATGCAGATTTTTGGCACTTTAGCAAATATTCGTTAATATAAAATATCTGATTTATAAAATGTTCCATTTGATATATATTACAGGGCACTTCATTTAATTTAACAGACTTTAAAAAATGCAATATTGGTGCACAATTTGTACTTAGAATATCAAACGGCACTGTGTTTGTGGAATGACCCAGAAGGTGCTAGAGACTGTGGAAGTTACATGTATTCTGGTAGAAAAAGCAGCATCTCAAAGAAGATAATGAATCAGAACAGTGGGAGATGTCTGCCATTGGGCTCCAACCAGTCTCCAGTGTCTTAGCTAAAATGCTTTAATAGGCAGTAAGAGGCCTGCCTGAGTGTTGGCAGTGAAACTCTCATAGGTGCTAAAATGCCAAAGAGGGAAAATAAAACTAAGGAGCTACCTCAGAGCCATAAACATACAAAATGATAACGATGGCTTTAAAGACTGTTTATGGACTATGTGAAGCTACTGGATGTCTAATAACGCAAATCAAAATGATTATTACAAATTAGATGGTGAAATATATCAAACTTTTACGTATACTACGTACCAGGTTTCAGGAGTAAGCGAGGTAACTTTAGTCAACTCTGAGTTAACTCAGTCATATGAAAGAGACTCACCTTTTGTTCAGGTACATTTCTATGGCAACGAATCCTTCAGAACTAACCTGCTCCAGGACGGAGCTCTAGAAAGATGCCAGAATTTCTGACTTGGAATTCCGAGTTGGCTGAGACAGTTAAAAATATTTTTTCCCAGTTGGAGTTTTATTTTCTGAGTTCCCAGATGTCTTGAACGCACTGAAGTCAGAAGTCAGAGATTTCCAAGTTCCCCAGTTGTCTTGAATGCACTAAAGTCAGAAGTCAGAGATTTCCAAGTTCTCAGTTGTTTTGAACGCAGCATAACTCAGGGCTAACTCCATTTATCCTGAATGAAGTGTCTGAGTCTTCATTTGAGGAAGAGGACTGATTACATATTTTGTTGTTTTTTGTGTGTGTGTTTTAAAACAGGTTTTCTGTAGTTCTACACATTTTGCCATGGGGCAGAGAGAATTTTTTTTGTAGTTTAAAGCTAATTTCCTCCAATTCTACCCATTTGCCATGATTTATGCCATGTTAATGATATCTGAGTGAGAGTGACCAACAAAATCAATGGGAGCCCACTGGAGGCCAGGCCCCTGGGCATGTGTCCCGAGTGCCCGGTCGGTATTCGGCCATGATTACTACAAGTTTAGATAACTGGCTAGACTAATTTACCAATGTAAAAATCATTAGCTGACATGGTTAATTGAGTTACTGTCAGTGACTGACAAAACAAGAGAAAAACTGCTGATGCACAACCAAATGTTTAATAACTTACACCTTGTGTATTCTACTATTCTAACTCTCACCAGTAAATTGAGACCCCAACTGTAAATTGAGACCCCAACTTTTTTTGGAGTCGGGGCCCCCTAGTGGCTAGGGGACCTAAGCGACCGCTTATGTCGCTTATGACTGGAGCCGGCCCTGCTGACCTAGAATGCGAAGCTAACTGAAGCTGGCTAGCTTTATAAAGGCCTGATTAGATCTAGCTTGCTTCGTAGTAAACCACTCAGTTTCTTTCTGGGCATTAAATTAGCTTTATGTTCCAAACAGAATCATTGCTCACTTATGAGCTTGAATGGCCTGTATTCTCCAGTTGTCTCCACATAAAACTGAAATATATCCTCCCCCAAGGACTGGATGATAAACTTTAAATCACTCATATTTTCCCTTAATTCCTTTATATATTTTCTCTTGCTATGGTTTATTCTTCCCCAAGTTGGTGATGTTAATGAGAACAAGAAAATCAGAGCTAAATTAATCAACATATTCATGTCTCCACTCACTGTTTTGTCTGCACGTCCCTCCAGGCCCAACAAGTGGCACTGTGGCAGGTCGTCCTGCCAGTATGGGCGTGGTCAGATCATTGGGGGATAGTTACTACATGTCAGCTGACGTCAGTCAGTTTGAACCTCATGACATAGTGTTGATGGCCTACAACCACAACATAGTCATCCACGCTGAGAAGGTGAGTGTCTGAAGGTTATAGTGTGTATGTCTGGGTACCCATTAAAAAGAGGATGTGTCTGTGTGCACACTGTAGGTACAAATTATAAGTGCAATGATGTGTGTGTGTGTGTGTGTGTGTGTGTGTGTGTGTGTGTGTGTGTGTGTGTGTGTGTGTGTGTGTGTGTGTGTGTGTGTGTGTGTGTGTGTGTGTGTGTGTGTGTGTGTGTGTGTGTGTGTGTGTGTCCTGTTCAATGATGTGATTGGTTATTGTGTACAGGGGGATGATGAGGGAGAAGTGTGAATCCCAATGAAGGGTGAGGCTATAGGAGAGCTATATACAGATGCCATACCTTAATTTGAGCCAGTTTGCTACAGCAGGAAAATATTATATTATAATTAATTTAAATTAACACATTATTGTTAAGGCAAATCAAGGCTGACATCTTAAAGTGGAAATTACAAACTTTAGAAGCTTTCTTAAACCTTGAATGCACTACGAGTTTGCATTTCCTGTTGTGCAGGAACACTTGCAACAACAGGATGATCATATTGAGATACGGCATCTGTATTTACGGCTATAGCTGACCATTAACTGTACTGTATAATCTCACAGGGCCTCTTGCTCTACCAGCCTCAGCCAGGTGTACGAAGTTTGTAATCAGTAGTAAATGGCGGAGAGAGAGGAAACTGCTGCTGAGGCTGTAAGGCAACCATGTCACAGCTCCTCTTTAACAGGCCAGAGAACCACTTAATAAAACCTACATCCAGTCCTCTCATTCATTCCCCATGCAGCCCCAAGGCCCTGCTTAGACAAATACTGCTCTTTGGTCAACTGTTTGTTGTGATTCTCTGCCTGATCTCAGCTACCCACCATCTTAATTTGACCCTGATTCTCACAGCAGAAAAACATTCCTTCAGCAACAGGACTTTTAAATTATGTGGATTTACGGTTTGATACATTCTTTGTTAGGGCAAATCAAGTCTGACATTTTTAAGTGGAAATTACAAACTTTAGAAGCCTTTTTAAACCTTGAATACACTACAATTTGCATGTCCTGCTACGACAACAGAGTGATCAAAAGATAGATCTGTATGTACTGACCTCTCTACTTCTCTTCTCACCATCCCTTCTTCCCTTGATTTGTCCTCTCTATTCCCCCTCTTCTCACCATCCCCCTTCCTTGACCTTCCCTCATATTACCTCTCTTCTCCATCTCTCCTTTACTCCTCTGCATACCCTCTTCTATTTCTCCTTCCTTCTTCATTCCCTCACTCTCATCATACCCTCTCTCCCTCAGGTGTTGGAGGATGGGAGTGTCAGTGATACGTTTACCCATAAGACCCTGCTACCGGAGGACATGGACCCCCTGTCGGTCAGTGGCACACTGACCCCTGAGGGCATGCTGGTGGTCAGTGTCATGAGGATCCCCACTATGGGGGTTATGGAGCCCCCTACACCCCCCGCATACCGCTGTGAGGCACACCTCGGACCTCCACACCTCTCAGACTGACTTCAGATGGTTTTCTATTCGCACCCTCCAGTTTTATACATAGAAGAGATGTGATGTACTGAAACGCTATCGATAAAAACATTTGATTTCAGTTTATTTTTGCTTATGGGTTGATGTTGATTGTTGATTTAATAAATGAATCATCTTTATAAAGAAAATGCATAAAAAAATACATTGCACCATATAAAGTAAGTAACATGGGGTTTGGTTTATTACATACACACACAGTGCCTCCTGGTAAAAGAAAAGTTCAGACCAGGTTACAGAACGAAATCCCCCCCAAAAACCTCCAAACTGAACACACTGGGTAGACCTGAGATAGAGCTCTGTTCATGAATAAGTGACTAGCTATTTCTTGAATATTTCCTGACAATGAATACTTGTCCAGAGCCAGTAGTATCCTGGATGATAATTGGTCTGACAAGTTTTAAGAGACGCAAAAAGAAATCTCATGCTTGTCATCTCCTCTCTCCATCTCGTAGCCTCTCGCTCACACAGTATCAGTCGTAAATCAGACAGAGTTGAGTTTGCTCAGAGAAACTTTCTTCATAGAGCCCTCTGCACTTTTTTTTAGCAGCAATTACATCAATCGCCTGTCTGACTATGAGTCACAGTTAAAATAGTCCCTCCTTGTATCCTCCTCACTCTCTGCCAAGCTGGGGAGACAGACTTTTACTGTGACACCTTCATTTATTATTAATCAATATGAAGTCCACATCGCCTGGGACAGGAGATGAAACTGAAAGTGGTTGTGTTGAGCATGTGTAAAACTGTTCCACCAAGGTCTAGCACCATCACCATCAAGAACTAGCACCGGCACTGCCACCGCAATATAACTTACTATGCCATTAAACTACAGAAGATAGATTTAAAAGAAATAACTACAGATAGCCATTTTGTTTAGTACCATTTTCTCTCCATCATACACATACTCTGTTTCTCTCACACACAGACAGACATGAATACTTGAAATCTAACAGGATTGGGCAGTGTTGGGTCTCATCTCAGATTGCAGTGTTGAATGTTGGTCAGATTACAGGGATTACAGATTACACAGTGACATAATCCAGAACAAAAGGCGTCAGAGACGGGACTGTTACCTCATCTGGAACAGCAGGAACGGGGCAGTTTAAAACACACCCTACTCTACAGCACAGCTGTCTGGAACACAGCTGCTAGGCTCCACAGGGAGAGAGGTATACTTTTCACACCTTAACGAATTAACCCATTTAGCTATAATTAAGCATTTATCTGCCCATTTCAGTACAGATGGCATTTCACTCAGAAAAACAGATTTTTTTAAACAACAAACACACTCCAGAGGGAAAGAATGAGAGAGCGATATAAAAACAGAAAGATAAAACAGTTGCTGTTCAACAGCTTCTGAGAGGAGAGGGGGATGAGAGAAAAAGAGGAGGGGTGAGGTAAAGGAAGATTCCAGACTCCCATTTGTTAAAATTTCTTTATTCATCCCTGATATAAAAAAAATTGTTTTATTTTTTCTTGTGAAAAATAGCACTGGACTTGTTAAGCTCTGGCTGGTTCGACCCCAGTGGGTTTCCGTAGCGGCCCTATAACACATCATACAGTCCAGAGTCAGACGGATACAGTACAAGCAGCAGAATCCAGAAATGGCCTGGGACCAAACAGACATCACATACATATTGTTTAACATTTTTCAATTTCTTTACAAAAATAAGGTTCTTGCATTCATGTCAAGTCATATATTAAAATCTGGTTAGAAAGTTCGATGAACAATCGTTATTGCACAAGTTGATTACCTAATCATTCAAATAGAAATAAAAAACAAACAAATCAGATTCTTCTATTTTGATTAATAAATATGCGCCTGCCCTAAAATATCTATCTTGTAGTAAATGATGCCATAGAGAACGGAAAGCTTGGGGACTGACAAAGGAGAGTTGCCATGGTGATTATGGATAATTGCACACTGTACTGACACATCGTCCGTGTGTGTGTGTTAATCCGTGTGTGTGTGTTAATATATATATGTGTGTATATATATATATATATATATATATATATAAAAACCGATCCTACCCCTGTTCCCATGCAGGGGCCAGGATGATGTAGGCACTTGTGAAATGACGATGTCATACGGACCACCGACCATTAGAACACCCATGGGTCCTTTAAACATTCTATAAACGTTTGTTAAATGTTCCTGTTACTTCAGGTAGTGGGTCTCATTCCGCTTGCTTTAAAGTGTTACTTGCATTATACAAATGACATATATAAACATTGTAGAAATGTTGGGTACATGCTGCAAGGCTGGAAAAACATTGAACATTGGATCTTTTTATAACAATCAGACAATCAGACAGGGAGGAGCAATACACAACAAAAACTAAAAAGGAGTGGCAGGAAGAGCAACTCGATAGATAGCAATGTAGATCAGTTAGATTTTAAATTAACGATCATATATTACAGCAATGATGTTAAATATGTTACATCTGTAAACGTATAGCAATGTTTTAAATCCACACATTCCACAAAAAGCCCATCTCCTTTTACAAAATAAGCCATGATTAAAGCTCATTGGATGAATGAATGCCAATCAAACCTAGATCAAAACTAATTCAATGAGAAAAGATACAAAATAAGTGAGAATAAAAACATTCAACAAAACAGCTATCAGCATATTGACATTGTCCATTAAAATGATATACACACACAGGGTTACATTTAGACAGTAACCTACCCAACCCTGTATACACTACACAACACAACAGTATACTTCTCATATGTTCTGTTGGTCATCATTCTAACAATATGAAAACACAGCCTTCAAAGTCACATGCACTCCTTCATGCAAAGCCATGCTGTCACTCAAGGTGTGTGAGTGCGTCTCTCTGCATGTGAGGATGGGCATGTCAGTCTGTGAAGATGTTAGTGTGTGTGTGTGTGTGTGTATATATATATATATATGTGTGTGTGTGTGTTTTCTTTTCAGTGGCGGTGAACAAGGCAAGAACACACCACTGAAATGAAAACCTATTCATGCAATACCAATGTCAGTCAGTGTGTGTGTGTGTGTGTGTGTGTGTGTGTGTCCGTGTGTACTTTATTCAATGTGGCACTGAATAAGGAATCTGAATGTGTATAACCACAGTCAGCTCCTCTAAACTAGCGGATGTGAGCAGAAATGATGACATTGCTGGGTGAACAGTCAAATCCAAATAACAACAATTGCAGGTGGAAGGAGTGTTTGACACAGGAAGTGACTCTGCTCAGTCCTTTTCAGAGGCATCAGGCCTTTCAGTGCAAACATTACAAAGGAGAGAGGAAGAAAGAAGCCTCAAAATGACCCCTGCCTGTTAAATCAATCAGTGAGAGAGCGAGCGAATGAGCGAGTGAGTAACTTAAAAAACGAGTAGTGGCCATACTTACTTTTTTTTTTACCCACAATTTAATAAGGGAGTGTATGTAATCTGATTGGAAACTGCACACTGGGCTTGTGCAGTATGGAGCGTATATCACCAATCAAAACATAATTAATAGTTAAACACATTCAAATGACTAGGAAACCACAGCACATTAAGCCAGCGACTGTCGTGAGGAAAATACATGATTAAGTCAAAACCACAGAGGTCAGACTCTTAACCATCTAACCAGACCTCCTCTAGGCAGCTCTATACATCAGTAGGACTATTGATAACTCATACTGTAGTAGGAATGGAGTGCTTTATCATTGGTCATGTATAGATCAACGATCGGTAATGCTGACAACTTCTAATTGGTCAGTATGGATGGGCTGTAGTGTTTGATCATTGGTCAGTTAGTTCAGATATGTAGTTTCAGTCAGTTGTCTACTGGTCAGCATTAATCAAACTGGTTCTATGTGGTCTGGGTCTGACCTTACTCTGATCACTGTAGTGTTACTGGACAGTGGACATATACAGTGGGGATGTGAAGTTGACCAAGCAGAAAGCTACCCTGGGTTCTATTGGGGGAAGGGGGACACCCTAAATCAGCAGATTAGAAAACGCTTTCGTTCTGTCATCTTTCATTCACTCTCCCTCTTTCCCCTCTCCTTCTTCCTCTCCTCCCTCCCTCCCTCGTCCGTCTGTTATTAAGAGCTATATCTAGAGAAAGCCCTCTTCTCTTGGACTGGCTCTTATTAAAACCTGTGTGTGTGTGTGTGTTTGAGGCCGTGTTTTCTTAAAGGAGTGCACAGCATGTGTGTTGAAGAATGCTGAAAGGTAATGTTAACACATGCTTTCATCATTCTACAGAATACCTACATACATACTGTACATATGTTTGCACAGAGTAGACTATTCTCTCACCCAGACTCACGCACTAATGTAACACAGAAAAGGAGAGAGAGAGAGAGAGAGAGAGAGAGAGAGAGAGAGAGAGAGAGAGAGAGAGAGAGAGAGAGAGAGAGAGAGAGAGAGAGAGAGAGAGAGAGAGAGAGAGAGAGAGAGAGAGAGAGAGAGAGAGAGAGAGAGAGAGAGAGAGAGAGAGAGAGAGAGAGAGAGAGAGAGAGAGAGAGAGAGAGAGAGAGAGAGAGAGAGAGAGAGAGAGAGAGAGAGAGAGAGAGAGAGAGAGAGAGAGAGAGAGAGAGAGAGAGAGAGAGAGAGAGAGAGAGAGAGAGAGAGAGAGAGAGAGAGAGAGAGAGAGAGAGAGAGAGAGAGAGAGAGAGAGAGAGAGAGAGAGAGAGAGAGAGAGAGAGAGAGAGAGAGAGAGAGAGAGAGATGAAGACATCTCCCAATGTGAGACCAGAACAGTATATGGTTCTACAGAGGCAAGGTGAATTTTCTTTTTTTGTTGTTGACATTTTATTGTCACATACACCAGATAGTTGCAGGGAAATGTGTTGTTTTACCGGGTCAGCCATAGTAGTACGGCACCCCTGGAAAAAATGTGGGTCAAGTGTTGCTCAAAGATACAAACTTTTCACCTTGTTGCTTCGAGTATTCGAACCAGCGACCTTTCGGTTACTGGCCCAACGCTCTAACCGCTAGGCTACTTATTTCCAGTTCCAGGTCACTAAACCAGATGGGAACAAAATAGAACACAGCTGAAATGCTAAGATTGAAATGTGTCTGATAAGAAGATTCAAATCACAAAGTAATTAAAGCAGATCGTAGGTCTCGCTACCTTCTTCGTGTAAATACATACAAACCAATACGTCCATTCACTCAAAACATACACTCACATCCATACCGGTACACAAGCCTATCTTCTTATCACTGTTGACCCGTCTGCATATGGAAGACTGGTCAGAAAGAAACGTTTACAGGTCCACAAAATGCAAACAAACTTTGAACATTTCCTCACCAATACCAAAGTCGGCAAAAAGAGAATGTGCAATCCCTTTTACAGTAAAACCACATTCTATACATTTTGTTCTGACAAGGTGTCACTGCTTTACAAAGTTCAACTCCCCCAAGCCTAGTGGAGAGCAGGGTCCAGTCTGTGGTGAGTCCATCCCTCCTCCATAAGAGTTGAATAAGTGCAGGGCCCAAAGGCCCACCGGGAGGATGGGTAAAGGAGAGAGGGATGGAAAGGAAGGCAAGGAGAGGAAGAAGAGGAAGCAAGAACTCTATATTCCATAATTAAATATTGATCCAAGCTATGAGGTTGCAGCATCGGTTGTGGTCAACGCTCATCCTACTCCTCCCCCCTCCTTGGCAATACAGCTGTCTACATTTACCTGTCCCAATCCCCATCCAATATACCTGTCCCAATAACCTGTCCCCATCTCCCTGACCCCATCCCCCTCACTGGGACTTCTCGTCAGAGTCGGAGGCCAGGTGCTCCCGGGGGAGGGACATGGACTTGTGGCGGTCCCACAGCTTGTGGAGCTCTGTGGCTTCGTTCTCGCTATTGCTGCTGCTGGTGCCGCTGGTGCCTCTGTCCCGGAAACTGGACAGTGGGGGGCGCACTTTCACCCCCTTCACCGCCACAGAACCCTCGATGGCCTTCCGCAGCTACAGAGATAATACAGGAAGAATCAGTCAACAAAGGCCAAGAGACTTTCCCAATCCAAAACAGACCCCTAGCCTGTACACTTTGACACTTAGGGAGTACGGGTCACAGTTATGGAGTACCAGTCAATTTGGGATTGAAAATAATTAAGGCATTGTATTAGAGAGGACAGTTGGGTTAAATGCGGAAGACACATTTCAGTTGAAGGCATTCAGTTGAACAACTGACTAGGTATCCCCCTTTCCCTTTCAATCTGTTACAGTGACAGTGTTATCGATGTGTAGACCAAAGCAGAATGGTGAGGTTTAACCATGGCAATATTACAGGTGATAATATAGAGTGTGGGGCTCTGCTACCATGGTAATAAAGTAGTCTTTGGCAATATACCGGGGTATTTGGAAATGGCTACGGGATGTTTTTTCAATACAGTCAATACCATTGAAACTATTTCTTTGAAGTATTACATTTTTTTTGCATACTTGTTAAGCAATTACCTGCAGTCAACTTATGCAATATGTTAAGAGATAAAGACTGCGTTTTTCATTTCACCTGTCACAATTTTTTATTATGAAGCTTACCGGTTGTTTCGTCACATGGTGTTTGTTTACAAGTACACAACGACGAGAGTCACTCTCTGCTGTGCAGCATGCACCAGGTGATCTAGTTACAGTATGGAATTCACAATTAAATGTTTGCCAGCTAGATATCTTATACCTATTAAGTTAACTGTCTAAAATGTGCTAAATGCTCTGCAGTTGTGCATTTGGTTTGCTAATTTAGTAGCTAAGTAGTTAGCTTCTTCCAAAATCAAGATTCCCAAATCCAAAAAACAGGTGGACACCTTAACGTGAAATGCTTACTTACAAGCCCTTAATCAACAAATCAGGTAAGAAAATAGAGTTAAGAAAATATAAATGTAACAATATAATAATAAAGACTATATACAGGGGGTACCGGTCCCGAGACCAATGTGCGGGGATACAGGTTAGTTGAGGTAATATGTACATGTATGTAGGGGTAAAGTGACTATGCATAGATAATAAACAGCGAGTAGCAGCAGTGTAAAAACAAAGGAGGGGGGTGGTCTATGTAATTAGTCCAGGTGGCCTTTTGAACAATTGTTCAGCAGTCTTATGGCTTGGGGGTAGAAGCTGTTAAGGAGCCTTTTGGACCTAGACTTGGCTCTCCGGCACTGCTTGCTGTGCGGTAGCAGAGAGAACAGTCTATGACTTGGGTGACCGGAGTCTTTGGACACACCTACTCATTCAAGGGTTTTTCCATTTTTTTAAACGATTTTCTACATTGTAGAATAATAGTGAAGACATCAAAACTACGAAATAACACATATGGAATCATGTAGTAACCAAAAAAGTGTTAAAACAAATCAAAATATATTGATATTTGAGATTCTTCAAAGTAGCCACCCTTTGCCTTGAATGACAGCTTTGCACATTCTTGGAATTCTCTCAACCAGCTTCATGAGGTAGTCACCTGGAATGCATTTCAATTAACAGGTGTACCTTGTTAAAACTTAATTTGTGGAATTTCTTTCCTCAATGCGTTTCAGCCAATCGGTTGTGTTGTGACAAGGTAGGGGTGGTATACAGAACTTTGAAAGTTTCTTCAAGTGCATTTGCAAAAACTATCAAGCGCTATGATGAAGCTGGCTCTCATGAGGACCGCCACAGGAAAGGAAGACCCAGAGCTACTTCTGCTTCAGAGAATAAGTTCATTACAGTTAACTGCACCTCAGATTGCAGCCCAAATAAACGCTTCACTGAGTTCAAGTAACAGACATCTCAACATCAACTGTTCAGAGGAGACCTTCATGGTCGAATTGCTGCAAAGAAACCACTACTAAAGGACACCAATAAGAATAAGAGACTTGCTTTGGCCAAGAAACACGAGCAATGGACATTAGACTGATGGAAATCTGTCCGTTGGTCTGATGAGTACAAATTTGAGATTTTTGGTTCCAACCGCCGTGTCTTTGTGTGACGCAGAGTAGGTGAACGGATGATCTCTGCATGTGTGGTTCCCACTGTGAAGCATGGAGGTGGTGGTGTGATGGTGCTTTGCTGGTGACACTGTCAGTGATTTATTTAGAATTCAAGGCACACTTAACCAGCATGGCTACCACAGGATTCTGCAGCGATACGCCATCCCATCTGGTTTGTGCTTAGTGGGACTATCATTTGTTTTACAACAGGACAATGACCCAACACACCTCCAGGCTGTGTAAGGACTATTTGACCAACATTTTGACTGGTACTGTAGGTCCTGGATGGCAGGAAGCTTGGCCCCAGTGATGTACTGGGCTGTACACACTATCCTCTGTAGCACCTTACGGTCAGATGCCGAGCAGTTGCCATACCAGGCGGTGATGCAACCGGTCAGGATGCTCTCGATGGTGCAGCTGTAGAACTTTGAGGATCTGGGGACCCATGCAAAGTCTCCCGAGGGGGAAAAACATTGCCGTACCCTCTTCACGACTTTCCTGGTTTGTTTGGACCATGATAGTTTGTTGGTGATGTGGACACCAAGGAATTTGAAACTCTCGACCCGCTCCACTACAGTCCTGTCGATGTGAATGGGGGCCCTCCTTTTCCTGTAGTCCACAATCTTCCCCTTTGATGCTCTTTGTTTATTGCCTTGCAGTCTAATATTTGTTTTGTCCGTGCAGCAAAATCCGAAAAATCCAAATAGCATTTTTTTGTTACCAGTATAACCTTATGAGCTGGGTTGTCCGTCCTGCAAATACTTTAAGTCAGAGACTAAAGTATTTGTCAGCATTTAGTTAGCATCATCTATGGGATTTGACATGTACTTGTTAGCATTGCTAACCTAACCTCGAAAATTGCTCCCCTTGTGTTCAGTGCCGTTATTACCGAATATCCTGGTCAGTCTGAAGGTAATATGGATACTGCCCAAACCTTTAATAAAAGTAAAAATGAACACATTTTATGGTTATGGAAGTCAACATTTATCTGCCCTAAAAACAGCCCTGATCAGACGTCATGCCACACACTCCATCCCTCTCCTTCCCCAACCATGACAGACATCTGGCCAACAGATGTTTCTACACACAGAAACATAGCCTTCCCTGTATATCTAGTTATTAGGAGGCATAAGGAGAGCTGAATACAGCAGTACTGTGTGACAGAAAAAGTACTGCTGCATTTGACCCTGCTGGTAATCTATGAACGTTTGAACATCTTGAAGAACAATCTGGCCTTATATGGCCATGTACTCTTACAATCACCACCCGGCACAGCCAGAAGAGGACTGGCCACCCCTCAGAGCCTGGTTCCTCCTCCTTCCTAGGTTCCTGCCTTTCTAGGGAGTTTTTCCTATCCACTGTACTTCTACATCTGCATTGCTTGCTGTTTGGGGTTTTAGGCTGGGTTTCTGTATAGCACTTTGTGACATCTGCTGAAGTAAAAAGGGCTTTATAAATTGATTTGATTGATTGATTGAAGAGGCGAGGAGAAGCTCGTCTCACTGCTGTTTTTGTCTGCTTGTCTAACACCAAACAAAAGGCCTAAATGTCAGCCAGTGGAACAACACTGTGCTTAGCAAAATCTCATGTTTTCCAGACAATTTACAAAGGCTGCGTGCTTCTGCCTGTTTTGTTTGTGAAGAGAGAGCAAGAGAGAAATAACAAGAGACAGTGAGAGGAGAGACTGCAAGGAACATTAACCAGTAATTTGTCTTGCTGTCTGTCACCAATTGAAGGGCCGGAAAGAGCAGAGCTCATTAATGCTGACTGTGTGTGATGGTGCTGACAGTTCCCTTTCAGTCAGTCAACTTCGGTACAACACAAAGTCAGGACTTTAGTTGAAGGAACTACAATCACGCCTGACAAGGACAATGAAATCTGTTGGGGTCGGGATTCCATTTTCCCACAGTATTTTGTACCGAAGTTGATTGAAAAGGTAACATAACGTTATGACTATAACTACTGTTCCCTGAAGGAGGGAAATGAGGTACAACACCTGTTTGTCCCCACACCGCATGTTTCTGGGCTCCGTGAAGAGCGGTATTAAATTGAAGAAATTAATCCGAGCCTCACGCTTATCACCTGTGGAAGGCGGGGCTTTCATTGGCCTTGTCAGGCCTGATTTTAGTTCATTCAACCAAAGTTGCAAGAGAGCGCCTCCCCAATAGTATGTTGTACTGACGTTTCCTCCTTCAGTGAACAGTAGTTACAGTCATAACGTTGTGTTATGCAGATGATTGTGACAGTGAGGATGATGATGGACATTGTTATGACGATGGTGGCTGTCATGATGCTGTAAATTAAGGGATGATGATGGGACAGTGCCATGTTTATGTGGTCAACCCCAGGTGATCTGTGTCACTCACCTCTTTGAGGGACACCACTCCGATGAGTCGTCCAATGCTGGTGACGTAGGCATGGTCCAACCCCAGCAGAGAGAAGATGGTGTGGGTCTGGGGACAAGAAAACACACACTTAGAATCCACATCCAGAACAGAAACAACTGCTAGAACTCTTAGAACGAACATCTAGAATACTTGGAACGAACACCTTAAACTGCTAGAGCCAACATCTAGAACACAACCAACCATAGATTTTCTTTTGGCACTCCTTTAGAGACATAGCGTCCTGTGAAAATCTTAGAGAAGCTATTAAACTACAGCAGTTAGTGCATTAGAACAGTCAGCTCAGTGGTCACTGGAGAGCTGAATGGTGTGCAAGCTCCTTCCTCATTCAACTAATGAAGTTAATCAGCAAGTCATCAAAAGTAATCACCTTGATTAGTGTAATTGGGTGTTTGAGCACCACTGAGCTAGATTGTTGTGAAAGGTACAACATCCCTACTGATACTAAGCTACTAGAACCTCAAGTGAAGCACACAGACAGCAGCTTGAGCCTAAACCCAAATCACAGGAAATAGAATAACCTTATTGTTATTTAAATATTTAATGCAATGGGAGTTAACCATTACAATGTAACAGGAAACAAACAAACACATACAACAGCATGGAATACACGTCATCCTGACTGATAGACGCAAGAGAACAAACACCAGTGTCCATAAGTCTCTCACACACACAGACACACGAGCTGGGACAAAATTCATATGGCAATAAATTGTCTGAAATGATGCAATAATGATAAATATAACGATAGATTTAAATGTGCACCACAGTGATGTGCACCACAGTGAGAAAAAAAATACTTGAAAAAAGGTCCAATGCAACCATTTTGTTTCTGGGTAACAATTAGGTATCTTACTGTGAATGTTTTCATTTTTTTTTTAAAGAAACAAAAATAGCTTCTGTGCAAAGAGCAATTTAACAAGCAAGAGTTTAGCTAGGAATGTCTGGGAAAACAGACAACTTGCTGTTGTTGGCAGAGGTTTTGAAACTTTTTCACCAGGCAGGACGGAACTCCATCCCACCAAAACAGGCTGACATTTCAAGGGGTCTTTTCTAACGGAAAGTATTACTCCAACCTCATAGTATGTATATGTATACATACAGTACCAGTCAAATGTTTGGACACACCTACTCATTCTAGGGTTGGTCTTTATTTTGTACTATTTTCAACATTATAGAATAATAGTGAAGACATCAAAACTATTAAAAAACACATATGGAATCATGTAGTAACCCAAAAATATTTTATATATTTGAGATTCTTCAAAGTAGCAACCCACATTCTAGGGTTGGTCTTTATTTTGTACTATTTTTGACATTATAGAATAATAGTGAAGACATCAAAACTATTAAAAAACACATATGGAATCATGTAGTAACCAAAAAATATTTTATATATTTGAGATTCTTCAAAGTAGCAACCCTTTGCCTTGATGACAGCTTTGCACAATCTTGGCATTCTCTCAACCAGCTTCATGAGGAATGCTTTTCCAACAGTCTTGAAGGAGTTCCCACAAATGCTGAGCACTTTGGGAACCAAACATGCAGAGATCATCCGTTCACAAAGACACGGAGGTTGGAACCAAAAATCTCAAATTTGGACTCATCAGACCAAAGGACAGATTTCCACCGGTCTAATGTGCATTGCTCGTGTTTCTTGGCCCAAGCAAGTCTCTTCTTCTTATTGGTGTCCTTTAGAAGTGGTTTCTTTGCAGCAATTCGACCATGAAGGCCTGATTCACGCAGTCTCCTCTGAACAGTTGAGATGTGTCTGTTACTTGAAATCTGTGAAGCATTGATTTAGGCTGCAATCTGAGGTGCAGTTAACTCTAATGATCTTATCCTCTGCAGCAGAGGTAACTCTGGGTCTTCCTTTCCTGTGGCGGTCCTCATGAGAGCCAGTTTCATCATAGCGCTTGATAGTTTTTGCGACTGCACTTGAAGAAACTTTCAAAGTTCTTGAAATTTTACGCATTGACTGAACTTCATGTCTTAAAGTAATGACAGACTGTCATTTCTCTTTGCTTAATTGAGCTGTTCATGTCATAATATGGACTTGGTCTTTAACCAAAAGGGGCTCTCTCTGTATACCACCCCTTCCTTGTCACAACACAACTGATTGGCTGAAACGCATTAAGGAGGAAAGAAATTCCACAAATTAACAAGGCACACCTGTTAATTGAAATGCATTCCAGGTGACTACCTCATGAAGCTGGTTGGGAGAATGCCAAGAGTGTGCAAAGATGTCATCAAGGCAAAGTGTGGCTACTTTGAAGAATCTCAAATATAAAATAGATTTTGATCTGTTTAACATTTATTTTGGTTATTAAATGATTCCATGTGTTATTTCATAGTATTGTTGTCTTCACTATTATTATACAATGTAGAAAATAGTAAAAATAAAGAAAAACCCTGGAATGAATAGGTGTGTCCACACTTTTGACTGATACTGTATATATAAACCACAGTAAAATAAAGTTTTTGACTGCACTGGGCCTTTAAAGTACTACTACTAGTTTGATGGTTTTACCACCATCAATTGTCCTATTAACAAGCCCCCATATTAGCAAACTTATTTCATTTCAAACTTCACATTTCTCTAGTACAGGCTACTTATTGTAATGAACGACATCAGCAAAATGCCTGCAATAAGTGATCGATATCGTTGCTGTTGATAATTTTCAGTTTATCTTCCCAGCTTTAACACACACACTTGATTTGTTCTTTTACCCTCGTGGTGACCTAAAATTTATTTCTTTTCAAAATCCTATTTTCCCTAACCCCTAACCATAACCTGTAACACTGTCCCTAATTCGAACACTATTGTATTCCTAAAGCTTAAAATAGCCTTTGTCCTCTTGGGGACGTTGTAAATCCCCACAAGAGATAATTTTCCTTGTTTTACTATCCTTGTAGGGACCTTTGAGGATAGAAGAACCAACCACACGCACACAGATAAATATGTGGAGGGAAATTGTGTGTGGTAATGGGTGTTGGCAGTGTGCGGCGAGGGAGGTTGAGGGAGGGGGGAGCTTGATGGATAGGTGCAGAATCCCACTCTTAAATGTTTAAACAGCAGGCACACAGAGCAGGGAGGAAAGGAGGGGAGAAGAGATGAGAAGGGGGCGGGCATTATGAATGGAGGACATTAGGCCTGCCAGGCAAGTGAGTGAGAGTGTGTGTGTAAAAATGCTCTGTAGTGTATGTGAGTGTGTCACAGTAGGACAACTAAATCAACACTGTTCAAAAGCACCCCCCTCCCCCTTCATGTAGACTTATTTTCTCCTGCACTCAGAGGGAGACTTATTGTGGCAGTGCAGACATGCTTGTGTGTGTGTGTGTGCGCGCACTTGCAATGTAGTGGCTATAATAGCTAGCATTAACACCGGAATATCCATCTACTATACTCATTTTACAATATTAATCCTGGAGCGATTTAGTCAAACGGGGGTTGTACTGAGCAGTATAACTAACAGACAGACAGACAGACCTTATGTAGTGAGGTGCGCTCCACCAGTTGGAAGGGGGCGGGGTCGATCTTGCAGTTGTCAAAGTTCACCTGCTCGTCAAGCTGGTTCTCCTCCCACTCTGCCATCTGCAACCCAGAGAAAGAGGAGGATGAAGAGGAGAGTGGAAAGAAACAGAATGGAAGTACTCAAACCCTCTTAGACATATAGAATACTTAAATGGTCTTTACATCCATGGTGATACAATAATGGATATGGCATGTATCTTTAATTCAGTAAGGTATTCATTAATATTTCAAAAGACAAAAAAACATCTTTTGGAATATCAATTTAACACCTTAAACTCCAGTGATTGTTACCAATATGGGGTTCCTCAAATCTAAATGCGAATAGCTTAGCAAATATGAGAGTGATCTGCATAATAAGAATGGTATCAGTTGAAAGGGAAACACATGAGATTTTAGAGATGACAGAATGGAATAACGTTCAGAACAAAGGTGAGAATAAAACCGTTAAAATGCTCATCAGTGGAAACAGACTATTTCAATTGACTTACCACCAAGCATTTCAGCTTTAATCTAAAATCCAATTATTCCCAATATCAACCAAATATAAATACAAACATATGACATATACACATATATATATATATACACATATATACATATACTTATCACACACACACACTCAAAATAAACGTCCCTTCATCAGGACCCTGTCTTTCAAAGATAATTCGTAAAATCCAAATAACTTCACAGATCTTCATTGTAAAGGGTTTAAACACGGTTTCCCATGCTTGTTCAATGAACCATTAACAATTAATGAACATGCACCTGTGGAACGGTCATTAAGACACTAACAGCTTACAGACGGTAGGCAATTAAGGTCACAGTTATGAAAACTTAGGACACTAAAGAGGCCTTTCTACAAACTCTGAAAAACACCAAAAGAAAGATGCCCAAGGTCCCTGCTCATCTGTGTGAACGTGCCTTAGGCATGCTGCAAGGAGGCATGAGGACTGCAGATGTGGCCAGGGCAATAAATTGCAATGTCCGTACTGTGAGACGCCTAAGACAGCGATACAGGGAGACCGAACGTACAGCTAAACATCCTCGCAGCGGCAGACCACGTGTAACAACACCTGCACAGGATCGGTACATCCGAACATCACACCTGCGGGACAGGTACAGGATGGTAACAACAACTGCCCGAGTTACACCAGGAACGCACACTCTCTCCATCAGTGCTCAGACTGTCCACAATAGGCTGAGAGAGGCTGGACTGAGGGCTTGTAGGCCTGTTGTAAGGCAGGTCCCTCACCAGACATCACCGGAAACAACGTCGCCTATGGGCACAAACCCACCGTCGCTGGACCAGACAGGACTTGCAAAAAGTGCTCATCACTGTCGAGTTGAGGTTTTGTCTCACCAGGGGTAATGGTCGGATTTGCGTTTATCGTCGAAGGAATGGATCGATTTGGAGGTGGAGGGTCTGGGGCGGTGTGTCAAAGCATCATTGGACTGAGCTTATTGTCATTGCAGGCAATCTTAACGGTGTGCGTTACAGGGAAGACATCCTCCTCTCTCATGTGGTACCCTTCCTGCAGGCTCATCCTGACATGACCCTCCAGCATGACAATGCCACCAGCCATATTGCTCGTTCAGTGTGTGATTTCCTGCAAGACAGGAATGTCAGTGTTCTGCCATGGCCAGCGAAGAGCCCAGATCTCAATCCCATAGAGCACGTCTGGGACCTGTTAGATCAGAGGGTGAGGGCTAGGGCCATTCCCCCTAGAAATGTCAGGGAACTTGCAGGTGCCTTGGTGGAAAAGTTGGGTAACATCTCACAGCAAGAACTGGCAAATCTAGTGCAGTCCATGAGGAGGAGATGCACTGCAGGAGTTAATGCAGCTGGTGGCCACACAAGATACTGACTGTTCATTTTGATTTTGACCCCTTTATTCAGGGACACATTATTCAATTTCTGTTAGTCACATGTCTGTGGAACTTGTTCAGTTTGTGTCGCAGTTGTTGAATCTTGTTATGTTCATACAAATATTTATACATGTTAAGTTTGCTGAAAATAAACGCAGTTGACAGTGAGAGGACATTTATTTTTTTGCTGAGTGTGTGTGTACACACACACACACACACACACACACACACACACACACACACACACAGTTGAAGTCGGAAGTTAACATACACTTAGGTTGGAGTCATTAAAACTCGTTTTTCAACCACTCCACACATTTCTTGTTAACAAACTATAGTTTTGGCAAGTCGGTTAGGACATCTACTTTGTGCATGACAAGTAATTTTTTCAAAACAATTGTTTACAGACAGATTATTTCACTTATAATTCACTGTATCACAATTCCAGTGGGTCAGAAGTTTACATACACTAAGTTGACTGTGCCTTTTAACAGCTTGGAAAATTACAGAAAATTATGTCATGGCTTTAGAAGCTTCTGATAAGCTAATTGACATCATTTGAGTCAATTGGAGGTGTACCTGTCGGAAGGCCTACCTTCAGACGCAGTGCCTCTTTGCTTGACATCATGGGAAAATCAAAAGAAATCAGACAAGACCTCAGAAAAAAAATTGTAGACCTCCACAAGTCTGGTTCATCCTTGGGAGCAATTTCCAAATGCCTGAAGGTACCATGTTCATCTGTACAAAGTATAAACACCATGGGACCACGCAGCCGTCATACCGCTCAGGAAGGAGACGCGTTCTGTCTCCTAGAGATGAGAGCCAAATTCAAATTACAGAAATACTCATTTGAAACATTCATGAAAATACAAGTGTTGCACACTCTTCAAAAGCTTAGAATCTTGGCAATCTCACAGCGTTGTCAGATTTCAAAAAGGCTTCACAGCGAAAGCAGAACATTTGATTGTCTGAGGACCGCGCCCTATGTACTTCTTGCATTAGCATAAAAACATAATAGGCACGGGTGTCACAAAAGTCATGAAAAGAGAAAATAAATCGCTTACCTTTGAAGATCTTCTTCTGATGGCAATCCGAAGTGTACAAGCAAGACAATCAATGTTCCTTTTGTTCGAAAAAGTCCCTCTTTAAATCCATAAAGCTCAGTTTGGTTGGCGCGTTCTGTTCAGAAAATCCACCGTCCACTCGTCCATTATACAAGACATAGAGCGTTCAAAATATACCTATAAACTTTGTCCAAACAAATGAAACAACGTTTCTAAATCGATCCTTAGGTAGACTATTATGTATATTAACAATAATATTTAACACGGGTAATATGTTGGGCGATAGAAAAGGAAAAAAAACCGAGGTGTGCGCACACGGCCAAACCCAAAGGGTACTTCCTCACTCCATTTGGATAATCTTCTTCTACTCCTTCATTTTTCAAGATAAATGCATGAAACCTTGTCTAAAGACTGTTGACATCTAGTGGAAGCCATAGGTACCGCAACCTGGGAGCTGGATTTAAGCATTTCCCAAAGCAACTCAATGGAAAATGAGCCAGCTCACAGAATCACATTTTCCGGATGGATTTCCCTCGGGGGTTTTCGCCTGCCATATCAGTTCTGTTATACTCACAGACATTATGTTAACAGTTTTAGAAACTTCAGAGCATTTTCTATCCAATACTACTACTTATGTGCATATCCTAGCTTCTGGGCCTGAGTAACAGGCAGTTTACTTTGGGCATGTTTTTCATCCAAACTTCAAAATACTGCCCCCTAGCTCAAACAGGTTAAAGGCAATGCTACCAAATACTAATTGAGTGTAAGTAAACTTCTGAAACAATGGGAATGTGATGAAAGAAATAAAAGCTGAAATAAATCACTCTACTATTATTCTGACATTTCACATTCTTAAAATAAAGTGGTGACCCTAACTGACCTAAAACAGGGGAATTTTTACTAGGATTAAATGTCAGGAATTGTGAAAAACTGAGTTTAAATGTGTTTGGCTAAGGTGTATGTAAACTTCCGACTTCAACTGTATACACACACACAATCGCAATTTAGACAGAGCTTCAGGGCACTGTCGGACCGCCGTCCTCAGCTGGCAAACAGGTTTGTGAATAGATTAGCATGTATATACACTAAACAAAAAACCTTAACGCAACATGCAACAATTTGAACGATTTTACTGAGTTACAGAACGTACTGTATCATGGAAATGAGTCAATATACTTTTTTTTTTTATTATTAGGCCCTAATCTATGGATTTCACATGACTGGGCAGGGGCGCAGCCATGGGTGAGCATAGACATGGGTGGGGTGGGGGAAAAGGCTTTTTTACAGACAGCAATACTCCTCAGTTTCATCAGCTGTCCGGGTGGCTGGTTTCAGACAATCCCACAGGTGAAGAAGACAGATGTGGAGGTCCTGGGCAGGCATGGTTACATGTGGTCTGCGATTGTGGGGCCAGTTGGATGTCCGGCCAAATTCTCTAAAACAACGTTGTAGGCGGCTTATGGTAGAGAAGTTAACATCTAGCAACAGCCCTGGTGGACATTCCTTAAGTCAGCATGCCAATTGCACGCTCCCTCAAAACTTGAGACATCTGTGGCATTGAGATGTGTGACAAAACTGCACATATTAGAGAGGCCTTTTTTATTGTCCCCAGCACAAGGTGCACCTGTGTAATGACCATGTTTAATCAGCTTCTTGAAATGACACACTTGTCAGGTGGATGGATTATCTTGGCAAAGGAGAAATACTAACAGGGAGGTAAACAAATTTGTGCACAAAATTTGAGAGAAATAAGCTCTTTGTGCATTTGGAACATTTCTGGGATCTTTTATTTCAGCTCACGAAACATGGATCGAACACTTTACATGTTGTGTTTATATTTTTGCTCCCCACGGGCACGCACACACACACAGTACCAGTCAAAAGTTGACACACCTACTCATTCAAGGGTTTTTCTTTATTTTTTACATTGTAGAATAATAGTGAAGACATTAAAACAATGAAATAACATATGGAATCATGTAGTAACCAAAAAAAAAGAATTGTTAAACAAATCAAAATATTTTAGATTCTTCAAAGTACCCTGGATGACAGCTTTGCATTCTCTCAAACAGCTTCATTAGTTAGTCACCTGGAATGCTTTTCCAACAATCTTGAAGAAGTTCCTACATATGCTGAGCACTTGTTGGCTGCTTTTCTATCACTCTGCAGTCCAACTCATCCCAAACCATCTCAATTGGGTTCAGGTCGGGTGATTGCGGAGGCCAGGACATCTGTTGTAGCACCACCACTCTCCTTGGTCAAATAGCCCTTACACAGCCTGGAGGTGCGTTTTGGGTCATTGTCCTGTTGAAAAACAAATGATAGTCCCACTAAGCACAAACCAGATGGGATGGCGTATCGCTGCAGAATCCTGTGGTAGCCATGCTGGTTAAGTGTGCCATGAATTCTAAATAAGGACCACCACAGGAAAGGAAGACCCAGTTACCTCTGCTGCAGAGAATAAGTTCATTAGAAATTGCAGCCCAAATAAATGCTTCACAGAGTTCAAGTAACAGACACATCTCAACATCAACTGTTCAGAGGAGACGGTGTGACTGTCAGGCCTTCATGGTTGAATTGCTGCAAAATAAACAAACCTGGCCTCCACAATCCCCTGACCTCAACCCAATTGAGATGGTTTGGGATGAGTCAGACTGCAGAGTCAAGAAAATGTAACCAACAAGTGCTCAGCATATGTGGGAACTCCTTCAAGACTGTTGGAAAAGCATTCCTCAAGAAGCTGGTTGAGAGAATGCCAAGCATGTGCAAAGCTGTCAAGGCAAATGGCAGCTATTTGAAGAATCTGAAATATATTTTGATTTGTTTAACACTTTTTTTTGGTTACTACATGACTTCATATGTGTTATTTCATAGTTTAGATGTCTTCCCTTGAATGAGTAGGTGTTCTAAAACTTTTGACCGGTAGTGTATGCTACTAGTTGGTTCACAAACTTGTTTGCGGGCTGAGAACGGTGAACCGTCTGGTGGTGCCCCAAAGCTCTGTCTAAAACGCAAACACGCCTCACACACGATACAGTTTTGGAAACATATGTAACTTAACAGGAATAATTTCGACACACTTTTATAGGGTTAGGGTTCCCACACGGCCATATTTCCATGTTACAGTGCTTGTTTATGGAAGACAGATGGAAGACAGAAGGGAGCATCTGTGCTAATTAGCTATTTAGCATGCTCCAAACACCTGTGTGTAATGGAAGAAGGCCACCAGAAACGTGTTGTCACTGAAAAATACTGTCAGCTGCAACTGTGGTAAAGCAGGTTAAAACAGTGTAGATAAGGTACGTGAATATTTTGCATTTGTGAAATTGTTTTGATGTGATATGAAAGTAGATGTCTTTATGTTCTCAAAACGTTTAAACGGGGCGTCAAGATTGTAGTTCACATGGAACCAGCTGTCCTCCATACCATCAGCTGCGATCCCAAGACTGGGACCGGCAGTAAGCCACCTTGGGCCCCATTGGGTTCTTGAGAGCTATCCCTATCCAAACTCCAATTCCTTTAAGCCTAGGTGGTTTCCTCTTTTATGTGGCTACAAAGTGTCTGACTGTGGTCCCTGGTTCAGAGATAATAGATGCCCATAGAGATTCCAGATTTGATAAGGACATTCATACACAGTGACTAATTATTCCCCTGGTAACCAATCAATACACCGTTTCATAGACAGACAGCACTGATACATCTTTAGAGAAAAGGGAGAAAGAGGGAGAGAAAGTGTGAGAAAGGGTCTCACCTCTCTGATGGTCATGTCATCATCCACATCGAAGTCATCCTGAGAGGAGAGGGACAGGAAACAGATCAACACACTTACACTGCAAACACACACCAAAAACACTTGTATGCACACCCGCACACAAACAAGCACAACGTCAAAATTACAGTAAATAACTTGAAATACAAACCCAAGGACACACAGTACACTCATACAACAAATAAAACACTTGTCCATGTCATGGCCACATAGCAGTCAAACTGAACACAGTGACAAAATGAAGAGGTGGATGGACAGATGTGACAAGAGAGACTAAATTAATAACTACACATATGACCATTGTGTGGGAGGGGTTGAAAACGTGCTTGAAACTGATAATAATAGCATTCATACAGTGCTTTTCAAAAAGTCTCAAATTACAGATGGGATGATTGACACTAATGGATTTGACCATGGAGTGATGACGGCTGCAGTTTGGATATGAGCCGGGCGGGCCTGAAAACCTGAGAGTTCTACAGTACTGAGTGGTACTTAAGTGTATGTGTCAATGTCAAAAGATGTGTATAGACCCATTCAGACGGGATACGTTTTACTGGAGAAGTTGGGACGCACGCTCAGTCTCCCACAGCTCTAGGGTTTAGGGAATAGGGTGTCATTTGGGATGAGCCCTCAGTCTCCTGTAGCTCTGGGATGCAGTCTGAGTGAGTGTTTGGTGCAAGCTGACACCAACCTGATGATTCAAACCTGCTTGGGTTTCCAGTTAATGAGCGAGCAGCACGTCAAGGCAGAGGAGACACTTAAAACCCTGCAGACATGTCTTAAATGCAGTCCATAACAATCACAACAGCTAAAAGGGCGCTTTTTCTGGTTAAAAGCCATTATGTGTACGAGCACAAATCACCACATCCGTAATTTTTGTTACTTGGCAGGAAGGTTATTATCCAAGCCCTAAAAACCATGCTGAGGTAATAATTACATAACCGATGTAGCACAACTCATTCCACAGGGGCCGAGTGTCTGTGGGTTTTTTGCTCCACCCTTGTACTTGATTGATGAATTAAGGTCAGTAATTAGTAAGGAACTTTCTTCACCTGGTTGTATAGGTCTTAATTGAAAGGAAAAACCAAAACACCCGCAAACACTCGGCCCTCCGTGGAATGAGTTTGACATCCCTGTTCTATAGTAATACTAGTCCCATGCGAATAGGGCTTATGTGTGAGTTTAGAGTAAATAAAGTGTGTATTTACTGGAAGAGTGTGTTTTCTTTATGAGGGTGAGAATAGCAGCGTGTGTATGTTTTTGCGCTTATCCATCTCTGTCTACGTCTACACCTGACCCCTCTACCAGCCTCAGGCCCAGGGGGTGATGGGAGCCCTGAGCTCATTTATCCACCCGCCTGCAGTGGCTGACCTCCCTGTAACCCTTGCAACGATTGCTGTGGGGCCCGGCCGGTCAAGGTGCTCTCCCTACTGTAGAATTATGCAACCAGAAGTCAGCTGTGTCTAGAGTTGACAACACCATCTCCACTCACCATTGACAACAACATGGGCTGACAGTCCTCTAGCACTGCATTTTACAGTCCTGTTTCCACCGGTTTTTACCGGTGGATTTGTCACGTATTTGTCACATACACCGAATACAACAGGTGTAGACCTTACCGTGAAATGTTACTTACAAGCCCTAAACCAACAACGCAGTTCAAGAAATAGAGTTAAGAAAATATTCACTAATTTAATAAAAAAGTAACAAGAAAATTACATAATAATGAGGCTATATACAGGGGGTACCGGTACCGCGTCAATGTGCGGAAGTACAGGTTAGTCTAGGTAATTTGTAAAGTGACTATTCATAGATAATAAACAGCGAGTAGCAGCAGTGTAAAATAGTCCAGGGTTCAATGTAAATAGTTCAGGTAGCCATTTGATGAATTGTTCAGCAGTCTTATGGCTTGGTGGTAGAAGCTGTTAAGGAGCCTTTTGTATATATAGTGTAGTTAGACCTCAGAACATTTTCATAAACATCACCTGTTTGTGTCTTTGTAATCACTGTTTTTCAGTTCACATGTTCGAAGTAATTGTCTGTACAGAAGCTGCTATTTAATTCTTTAATCCAGTACTGCTTGCCGTTCGGTAGTAGAGAGAACGGTATAATAAAACAAAACACACCTGCAGTGTGTTTTGGGGAGAGACAGAGCAGGTGAGACTGTGCATGTAAAGTATGTTGTATGAAGATTAGCTAGTCTATTAAGTGAGCAAATATGCAGGGGCCCTTGTGGATATGTGGAGACGCAAGAGTGGGTGTATGAATGTGAGTGTACCAAGGAGAGTATGTGTATGGAAGAATGAGTGTGTGTGAGAGATACAGACAGCGCACGTGCCTGTGGGTGCGTGTACTGCCCTCCACAGTGAGTGACTGGGTGAGAGGCAGTGTGCTGACAGAGAATGAAGCTGTATTGCTTGCTGTGCAGCTTCTACAGAGAGCAGCATCCCTTCTCTCCTCGCTCCATCCACCCTTTCCCCAAGCGATCAATCTCTCCCTCTATCCTATAGTCAATAAGCCAATCAGAGCCTGGGGTCTGGGTCAGCATGGAATATGTTGACATAACCACAACAACTACCCAATCACACATGCCTCAGAGATACACAGTGCACAAAACATTAGGAACAGCTTACTAATATTGAGTTGCACCCCTTTTGCCCTCAAAACAGCCTCAATTCGTCAGTGCATAGACTATACACGGTGTCAAAAGCGTTCCACAGGGATGCTGGCCCATGTTGACTCCAACGCTTCCCACAGTTTTATTAAGTTGGCTGAATGTCCTTAGGGTGGTGGAACATTCTTGGTACATTCGGGAAACTGTTGAGCGTTGATGGATTCTGTTAAAATGCAACATATTTCAAGTTAAACTGTAGTTTGTTTGTATCCTGTTTAGTGAATGATTACTGTGAGTATTAACTGAGTTTAGGCCATGAAACTGTGTGTATGCTAATTTGGAAAGGTTGGCCTAATCAGATAAGAGGAAATTGCCTAGGATCAGAGAGCCGGGGTTAGGCCCTGGACAATGAAGATGGACGGGGTGTGATTCTGACATCTAGCTAAACAAAGAGTGGACCATTTTACACTGCTGCTACTGTGTTTATTATCTATGCATAGTCACTTTAATAACTCTACCTACATGTACATATTACCTCAATTACCTCGACTAATCGGTGCCCCCGCACATTGACTCTGTACCGGGACCCCCTGTATATAGCCTCGCTATTGTTATTTTACTGCTGCTCTTTAATTATTTGTTACTTTTATTAAAAATTTTTTTAGCTATTTTTATTTAAACTGCATTGTTGGTTAAGGGCTTGTGAGTAAGCATTTCACTGAAAGGTCTACAACTGTTGTATTCGGCACATGTGACAAATAACATTTAATTTGATTCCACAGGGGAAACTCATTGGGGTCATAAAATGTATAGCTGGGGAGGTGACACCTACGAGAGGGTGGTGACTAAAAGGAGGGAAGAGTAGAAGACGTGTTGTGAGCTTTCTAAATGGATGCCCTCAGCTGACTGTATCCTTGGTATTAAACACTTGAAACTTTTGGTCTCAATTCCTTATTGCAAAGAGGTTACAATAGCATTTTTCTTTTTAACAGCGTGAAAACCCAGCAAAGTTGCAGTTCTTGAAACACTCAAACTGGTGCGCCTTTCACCTACTACCATACCCTGTTCAAAGTCTCTCTCTCTCTCTCTCGTTGGGCCACTGCAATCCACACATCAAAAACTACTCAACAGGCTTCAATTCAGGGCCAGCCAAGAATGTAACACACACACTCGCTGATAACGCTATTCCCCGTGTGATTCTAAAGGCAGCCTCTCAGTGACGTATTGTCTGGTCTGCTCTTGTCAAGAGGAGGAGAGAAATAATGAGAAAACACTGATCTCTGAAAGGCCAGCATCATTTCTCTGGGATGGAAAACTCATGTCATTTACCCCGCATCAATATTTCACACTGGATACAGAGAGAGGTAGGAAGGAGGGGAGGGAGGGAAGGCAGGAAAGAAGGTAGACCGAAGGGAGAGGAAGGAGGAGGTGGGAAGGGAGGAGGGAAGGGAGGAAAAGGAGAGGGAAAGAAAGAAGAATGGTGATGCAGAGCGGTAGAGAAAGAGGGGAAACTAGAGTGATTTGGATAGAGGAAAAGGAGGCTGTGAACTACAGCTCAGGGGGAGAATTTTATACATTTGTTTGTTCATAATTTATGTTTAGGACCTCTGTGGACAAATGGATTCTGAGTACACACGCACTCCCTCTGGAATACTAATAACTAGAATCAACACTAAGATCACCCTAGCATAAAACACACACACTCCTAGAGGGTAGTTGTGGCTAACTAGCTCATAAAAGCTTTTTAATGACTAATATGCCTCTACTTAACTTCAAATCAAATTGTATTTGTCACATGCTCCAAATACAACAGGTGTAGACCTTACAGTGAAATGCTTACTTACAAGACCTTAACCAACAATGCAGTTCAAGAAATAGAGATAAGAAAATATTTACTAAATAAACTAAAGTGAAAAAAAAAAATGTAAAAAATAAATAAAAACAGCAACACTTCCTCTGACACCACCTAGTATATAGGTCCTGGATGTCAGGAAGCTTGGCCCCAGTGATGTACTGGGCCGTACGCACTACCCTCTATAGCTCCTTACGGTCAGATGCCGATGATGCAACCGGTCAGGATGCTCTCGAGGGTGCAGCTGTAGAACTTTGAGGATCTGGGGAACCATACCAAATCTTTTCAGTCTCCTGAGGGGGGAAAAAGTGTTGTCGTGCCCTCTTCACAATTGTCTTGGTGTTTTTGGACCATGATAGTTTGTTAGTGATGTGGACACCAAGGAACTTGAAACTCTTGACCAACTCCACTTCAGCCCCATCAATGTTAAAATGGGGGCCTGTTCGGCCCTCCTTTTCCTATAGTACACGATCAGCTCCTTTGTCTTGCTCATGTTGAGGGAGAGGTTGTTGTCCTGGCACCACACTTCCAGGTCTCTGATCTCCTCCCTATAGGCTGTTTCATCGTTGTCGGTGATCAGGCCTACCGCTGTTGTGTCGTCAGCAAACTTAATGATGGCGTTGGCGTCGTTCTTGGCCACGCAGTCGTGTTTGAATAGGGAGTAAAGGAGTGGACGATGCAGTGTTTAGGATCAGCGTGGCAGATATGTTGTTACCTACCCTTACCACCTGGGTGCGGCCTGTCAGGAAGTCCAGGATCCAGATGCAGAGGGAGATGTTTAGTCCCAGGGTCCTTAGCTTAGTGAAGAGCTTTGTGGGAACTATGGTGTTGAATGCTGAGCTGTAGTCAATGAACAGCATTCTCACATTGGTGTTCCTTTTGTCCAGGTGGGAAATGGCAGTGTGGAGTGCGATTGAGACATCTGTGGATCTGTTGGGGCGGTATGCGAATTGTAGTGGGTCTAGGGTTTCCAGCATGATGGTGTTGATGTGAGCCATGAACAGCCTTTCAAAGCCCTTCATGGTTACCGACATGAGTGCTACAGGGCGGATGAATCCCGGAACATATTCCAGTCTGTGCTAAAAAACAGTCCTGTTGCATAGCATCCGTGTCATCTGACTACTTCCGTATTGAGCAAGTCACTGGTACTTCCTGCTTTAGTTTTTGCTTGTAAGCAGGAATCAGGAGGATAGAATTATGGTCAGATTTGCCAAGTGGAGGGCAAGGGAGAGCTTTGTATGAGTCTGTGTGTGTGGAGTAAAGGTGGTCTAGAGTTTTTTGGTTGCACATGGTGACATGCTGGTAGAAATGAGGTAACTTGGATGTAAGTTTGCCTGCATTAAAGTCCCCGGCCACTAGGAGCACCGCTTCTGGATGAGCATTTTCTTGTTTGCTTATGGACTTATACAGCTCGTTGAGTGCGGTCTTAGTGCCAGCATCGGTTTGTGGTGGTAAATAGACTGCTACAAATAATATAAATGGGATCTCTTGGTAGATAGTGTGGTCTACAGCTTACTATTAGGTATTCTTCCTCAGGTGAGCAATACCTTGAAACTTCTTTAATATTAGACATCGCGCACCAGCAGTTATTGACAAATAGACACACACCCCAACCCCTTGTCTAACCAGAGGTAGCTGATCTGTCCTGTCGATGCACGAAGAAGCCAGCCAGCTCTATATTATTAGTGTTGTCGTTCAGCCACGTCTTGGTGAAACATAAGATATTACAGTTTTAATGTCCCGTTGGTAGGGTAATCTTAATCATCCAGCTTGTTTTCCAATGATTGCACGTTGGTCAATAATAAGGAGGGAAGTGGTGGTTTACCTACTTGTTGGCGAATTCTTACAAGTTACCCCGCCCTCCTCCCCCTTTTCACGCTGATGACGGGGATTTGGACCGTGTCTTGACAAAGCAGTATATCCTTTGAGTTGGACTCAACATTCTTCAACCAGTTTGAGGTGAGTAATCGCTGTTCTGATGTCCAGAAGTTATTTTCGGTCATAAGAGACGGTAGCAGCAACATTATGAACAAAAGTTACAAACAACGCAAAACAGCTAACAAAATAGCACAGTTGGTTAGGAGCACATAAATTGGCAGCCATCCCTTCCGGCGCCATTATATTGCAGCTCACCAAAACATTCAGGGCATCAATATTGTACCATTAGGTTTAGGCTAGGCACATTATGAATTACTAATATTACACACACTGTCTAGAACAGATCTCTATCAAAAGTCACTTTTTTCTATCGTAAAAATACTCTACTTTTCTAAATGTGTGTGTGTGTGTGTAATGTAGACAACATTGCTCACCCCAAAATAACTCTAAGCTGGGTGGTGGTTTCTAGTGAATGAAATCCACGTGATCAAGAGGACAGCGATCAAAAGGTTCAAGGTTAAATTGAGCTTTAATGACATATGGATGAGTCATACATGTAGTCTATGGATATGAGATAAAACCAATGTTTAATGACATAACCTTTAACTATTTCATTTTCCAGATTGCTGTTCTCTTGACTATTTATGAATAAAAAAATGACAATTTTATATTTTGTCGGGGGGGGTAAATGCTGAATTTTATCATGGTGCTGTATTCATCCTTGTTAACTCCGAATTGGACAGTTGTTTCATTGATGGACATGCATCTCTGTTAGAAAACAGCAGCGTTGGTAATTCGACAGTATCATGGTCTCCTTAGTGGTTGTAATTGTAATTGCTTTGTCATTGAACAGGAGGACAAGGACTGCCTGTCTTACCAACAGGATACATCTCTGCTTTCTGCTGTCCTCTATAAACATGTCATATAATAATAATATATGCCTTTTAGCAGACACTTTTATCCAAAGTGACCTTCAGTAATGCGTGCATACATTTTACGTATGGGTGTCCCGGGAATCAAACACACAACCCTGGCGGTGCAAGCGTCATGCTGTACCAAATGAGCCACAAGGGACCCCACGCATGTCACAAATTACCTGTAGCGCTACAGGCCCAACCACGAACCTGTAGAAGATCACTGATTGGATGCCTCTAATGAAATGGCTGATGATGGACAGCGTGGCAGCATGCTTTGGTTGAACCGCCACATCCCTTAAGTTGACCGCCACTTAACAACACCACCCTGACCGAGGAAAGACCACATTTGGACCATAGATTGTAGTATTTTTGGGTTTAGGGTGTCATAGCTAGAGGGGTGGTCGAATTCTCCATGACCCCGACTGACCTCTTGACCAATCAGTTTGCATTCTGACAATGAGGTCAGAGTTGAACCTATCTAACAGTCAATAGGAAGAGAACTAGGGGTCAGAGGTCAGTAATGGTTCACCTACAGGGAGGAGGGCGTTCAACACATGTAGCTCGATGGTACAGATCACAGTCCATCGGCATGGATTAGCCCTGCAGCAGATGACAATTGGTTGATTGGATGACTGACCAGATGCTGGGCAGTTTCCTGGGGGCATTCCCAGCGTTCTTACCACAACGGATATCCTGATGCGCTTGGGTGGCCTCCTGAACTCAGGAGACGCAGAGCTCGATGCAGTGTCCTTTATGTTGATGTTGACATTGTTGTTCTTCCAGCGGCCAAAGACAAGAACAACGTTAACACAACGCCTCCGCAAATGGGGCAAACGCTCACCCCACCAAGAAACAGACAATCAAGTCTCCCAACCCAAGTGGTGGTGTGGGGGCATGAGTTAGTGGTGTCACTCAGAGAAAGTGTAGAGAAGGACTGGGCAGGAAGGGGTTATGTGTAGGAGAGAGTTGGGAGATTCTGAGCTTGGAGGAGAGAATCGGAAGAGTGTGTAGGAAGTAAGGGTGTGTGAGTTTGTGTGTGTGTGTATTAAAACAGGTGCCTCACCTCCAGGCCTTCTGTCTCAGGGTTGACACAGAATAGATTCTTTAAGGTGTTGCCAGAGTGGTCCTGTGGACCTGAGAAAGGGAGATTGAAATACTAAGTGAATCAAAAATAACTTAGTAGTTTAATCATGCTTTAAAGTCTAAGCTGTTTTATGGAATGGATGGATCATTTAGCCATTTGATTTAGAATTTTAGAAAAATAAATACAATTATTTGATAAAATACTGAATTTGGCCATTACTATAATAGCTCAGAGAAACGCACTGAATAACACATTCCTAAATGGCAAAAGAGACAGTCAAAAAAGAAATCATAAGAAACAAGGTTTTGAAGTGTTTGTCCTATATCTCTGAGATATAAGAAAGCTCAGGAATTATTTATTTATTATTTTTGACACATATTTAAACACTTTTTTGGGTAGGCACAACACTACCTTCATCCTTACCTTCAGACAAGTCCTGTGACACTTGTCGTAGTGTAAAACAGAGAACACCATCCTTTCCACAGTGGGGTCACATTAGTTTGTATCCAAAACAGATACAACAGAAGTTGGCACATCGACTGTACCGACTTCAGACGAGTACCCTGACACGTTGTGTTCGTGAGAGTCTCCCCTTTCCATTTAGTGGTCATAATAGTTTATAGGTCAAACCGTTCGGAAGCTACAGACGTTTTCGTGAGAAGACATTTCACAGCAGACACGAAAGCGGGATATCGGTGGATGCAGTGGATTGAGATGCAGACAATATATCTAGCTTAAACTGACAGATTATAAATGTGGATTTTTTTTATTATGTTACTTGTTACCTATGTATCAATCGACTCTAGGGGGTTAAGGTCTGACCGATGGTGTGTGTGTTTGCTCTTACTTGTGGGCATGAGTATCTCAGTAGGGCGGTCCACCACAGAGGGTCTCTTCAGGGCCGGCTTCAGTGGCTTCATGGAGGGGGTAGGGGTTGGACTGAAGGAAGACTCCTCTGTGGAGATCTACACACACAGTCACGTTACTATACACTCTGAATACATATAATCAATAGTACAGTACATGCTGTACCTACACTACCATTCAAAAGTTTGGTGTCACTTAGAAATGTCCTTGTTTATGAAAGAAAAGCACATTTTTGTCCATTAAAATAACATCAAATTGATCAGAAATACTGTGTAGACATTGCTAATGTTGTAAATTACTATAGTACCTGGAAACGGCTGACTTTTAATGGAATATCTACATAGGCGTCCAGAGGCCCATTACCAGCAACCATCATTCCTGTGTTCCAATGACACGCTGTGTTAGCTTATCCAAGTTTTAAAATGATGAAGGCTTACTGATTATTAGAAAACCATATTGCAATTATGTTAGCACAGCTGAAAACTGTTGTCCCTGATTAAAGAAGCAATAAAACTTGCTTTCTTTAGACTAGTTGAGTATCTGGAGAATCAGCATTTGTGGGTTCAATTACAGGCTCAAAATGGCCAGAAACAAAGACCTTTCTTCTGAAACTTGTCAGTCTATTCTTGTTCTGATAAAAATTAAGGCTATTCCAAGCGAGAAATTCCTAAGAAACATGAGTCGCCTCTTCACTATTGACGTTGAGACTGGTGATTTGCAGGTACTATTTAATGAAGCCGCCAGTTGAGGACTTGTTAGGCGTCTGTTTCTCAAACTAGACACTAATGTACTTGTCCTCTTGCTCAGTTGTGCACTGGGGCCTCCCACTCCTCTTCCTCCCATAGATGGTCTGCCTGTAAAGCACCACCTGGATCGGACACAGCTAGACAAACTATCTTTTTGACAAGATCAGAGGCTATGGACATCATATGCCCTGCACCAAAGTCAAGGGCAGGACAGAAACAGGCTCTCCGAATATAGATTCCCTTGTTCATGCGTGGTTTGAACAGACCAGTCATCAGCACTATCTGCAGTGCCTCTATTCACATGACTCTCTCCTAACACACTCCATATGTTGCTGCTATTATTATTTTTTTATCTTGCTGCTCAGCCACTTTACCCCTGATTGTATGCAAATAACTACCTTGTCTATCACTGATATTGTTATTGTTCTTGTACATACTGTATATGTTATTTATATTGACACCATCTATTTCTGATATTGCTACTATGCAAGTAACCATTTGGCTGTACTGTCTACACCTTCTGTAGAGACCATCCACAGTCGGAAGTTTATATACACTTAGGTTGGAGTCATTAAAACTCGTTTTTCAACCACTCCACAAATTTCTTGTTAACCTCTTCCAGCTAGGGTCCCATTTTCCAAATTTTCGCCTGTCTGACGTGCCCAAAGTTAAATGCCTACCACTCATGGCCAGAAACTAGGATATTTACATATTTAGTACTATTGGATAGGAAACACTCTGAAGTTTATAAAACCATTAAGATATAGTCTGTGGCTATTCCAGAACAGATTTAGCAGGCAAAAACCAGAGAGATTTCTGTCCGGAATTTATTTTTCTGTTGCTCTCCTCTCATTTTGAAGCCCATGTAATATTTTTCTATGGGGAATAGGACCGAGGTTGCAGTACTTATGGCTTCCACTAGATGTCAACAGTCTCTGGAAAGGGTATGGAGGAAAAAGCTCTGACCAGATCCTTAGAGAGAGAATTACTACGGGTAGGGAGAAAAGGTAAACAGGCGTGCTCGTTCACGAGGCGTGAACGCGCCCAGCGACCAACTTTCTTTTAGTCTTTTAACGTTTCACTTACCGTTCTTGTAAAATATGATCGCTATTATTCATAAAAGAATACATAAGGATGCATTATTAATGATATTTGATTTGTTTGTGAAAAGATGAGAGGTATAATTTGAACGCGATCCCTTCACTGTAAAGCGGGCGAGTAGACTGACAATGCTTGGTGGAGTAGCTGAACGTAACGTGCCAAAAACAACGGATATTTATGGATATAATTATTTACTTTTTCTAACAAAAGAACCATGGATTATCTTGTTTGGACACTTGGGAAGACCTCAGAAGAAGTTATTTGAAAGGTAAGCGATTTATATTAGCTGTGATATGGATATTTTGAGAACCGAGCTGGATATGAATTTATGCTAATGTGGAAAATATGTGAGGTACTAGCCTCAAACAATCAAATGTAGTGCTTTCGCCGTAAAGCCTTTTTAAAATCTGACAACGCAGTGATATTGCCAAGAAGCAGAGCTTTTGATGGCTATGCAACACTATGCAACACTTGTATATCGAAGTTAAATATTACGAATATGTATTACGAATATGTATTTTGAATTTGGCGCGTTATGTTTGCTCTGAAAACGATCCCGCTAAAGGGATCGGCGCGCTAAGAGGTTAACAAACTACAGTGTGGGCAAGTCGGTTAGGACATCTACTTTGTGCATGACACAAGTAATTTTTCCAACAATTGTTTACAGACAGATTATTTCACTTATAATTCACTGTATCACAATTCCAGTGGGTCAGAAGTTTACATACACTAAGTTGACTGTGCCTTTTAACAGCTTGGAAAATTACAGAAAATTATGTCATGGCTTTAGAAGCTTCTGAAGCTTCTGACATCATTGGAGTCAATTGGAGGTGTACCTGTGTATGTATTTCAAACCCTACCTTCAAACTCAGTGCCTCTTTGGTTGACATCACGGAAAAATCTAAAGGAATCAGCCAAGACCTCAGAAAAAAAATTGTAGACCTCCACATGTCTGGTTCATCCTTGGGAGCAATTTCAAAAAGCCCGAAGGTACCACGTTCATCTGTACAAACAATAGTACGCAAGTATAAACACCATGGGACCACGCAGCCGTCATACCGCTCAGGAAGGAGACGCGTTCTGTCTCAGAGATGAATTTACTTTGGTGCGAAAAGTGCAAATCCATCCTAGAACAACAGCAAAGGACCTTGTGAAGATGCTGGAGGAAACAGGTACAAAAGTATCTATATCCACAGTAAAACAAGTCCTATATCGACATAATCTGAAAGGCCGCTCAGCAAGGAAGAAGCCACTTCTCCAAAACCGCCATAAAAAAGCCAGACTACGGTTTGCAACTGCACATGGGGACAAAGATGGTACTTTTTGGAGAAATGTCCTCTGGTCTGATGAAACAAAAATAGAACTGTTTGGCCATAATGACCATAGTTATGTTTGGAGGAAAAAGGGGGATGCTTGCAAGCCGAAGAACACCATCCCAACCGTAAAGCACGAGGGTGGCAGCATCATGTTGTGGGGGTGCTTTGCTGCAGGAGGGACTGGTGCACTTGATGGCATCAAGAGGCAGGAAAATTATGTGGATATATTGAAGCAACATCTCAAGACATCAGTCAGAAAGTTAAAGCTTGGTCGCAAATGGGTCTTCCAAATGGACAACTACCCCAAGCATACTTCCAATACTTTGCTTAAGGACAACAAAGTCAAGGTATTGGAGTGGCCATCACAAAGGCCTGACCTCAATCCTATAGAAAATTTGTGGGCAGAACTGAAAAAGTGTGTGCGAGCAAGGATGCCTACAAACCTGACTCAGTTACACCAGCTCTGTCAGGAGGAATGGGCCAAAATTCACCCAACTTATTGTGGGAAGCTTGTGGAAGGCTACCCAAAACATTTGACCCAAGTTAAACAATTTACAGGCAATGCTACCAAATACTAATTGAGTGTATGTAAACTTCTGACGCACTGGGAATGTGAATAAATAAATAAAAGCTTCAATAAATCATTCTCTCCACTATTATTCTGACATTTCACATTCTTAAAATAAAGTGGTGATCCTAACTGACCTAAGAAGTGGAATTTTTGCTACGATTAAATGTCAGGAATAGTGAAAAACTGAGTTTAAATGTATTTGGCTAAGGTGTATGTAAACTTCCGACTTCAATGGTATATAATGAATATTGTGTGGTCGTAACATTATTTTGTGACATACCACAACAATATTGTGACCGTATCAAGTGTCCACCACATAAATATATGGCGCATGAATCTGTTTCTGTACTGGACATGTGCACCTCACTCAGGTTTCAACTCCGGTTGCATGGCCTTAACTTATGTATGGAATACAGTATATAAAGTATGCTAATGTATGGCGTGAAGGCATTTGGGCAGTGGTGTAAAGTACTAAAGTAAAAATACTTGAAAGTACTACTTAAATAGTTTGTGGAATCTGTACATTACTATTTATATTTTTGTCTTCTTTTATTTTCTTTACTTATGTAGTGAAGTAATGTACTTTGTACTCAATACATTTTCCTTGACACCCAAAAGTTCTTGTTACATTTTGACAGGAAAATTGTCCAATTCACACACTTATCAAGAGAACATACCTGGTCATCCCTACTGCCTCTGATCTGGCAGACTCACTAAACACAAATGCTTCGTATGTAAATTATGTCTGAGTGTTAGATTGTGCATCGTCAATAAAAAATAAAGAATTGTACCGTCTGGTTTATTAAAAGGAATTAGAAATTATTTATACTTTTACTCTAAGACAATTTAATACTTTTTCCAACACTGGCTGTGGGTTATAGCATTTATTTCACATGATCCATCAATTTAGACAAGTGTGTCTGAGTGTCTAATATTTATTTAAAAAATTGTTTGGAATTGTTTCTTTATTGTAGGCTACTACCACTTTTAGTCTTAATCTTTACTACACTATTCACTGTTTAGTAGTGACCTCACATGTGTATCCTTAAAGAGATGAGTGGAGCTGGCGTAAGAGGGTGTGAACAATGCTGAATGGGTAAAGACAAAGGAGAGCCCTCCAGTAGGTACCAAAACTTTCAAAAGGCCCTTTCTCAAAAGTGAGTTTACAAGTTGATCAACTTTCAAAGCAGAATTACTTTCCCATTGTTCCTCAATTGGAGTGGATGATATAGAATTTTGTAGCTCTGAGTCTCTACTTTTATCCAATGTAAAAAAAACAATTTCAAATTCTTCTACATAAGACCGATTTGAGCTGGTCAGTCAAACTTGTAAAAAGTCAAAGGGTCTGAAAACTTTCTGAATGCACTGTACATGTCTGTACATACACACAAGTAGATCACATGGGGTAGAGGCATTGTGCCGTGAGGTGTTGTTTATTTGTTTTTTTAAATGTTTGCTGTTCACTTGCGCTATATGAGATGGAAGGGAGTTCCATGCAATCATGACTGTATAATACTGTATGTTTCCTTGAATTTGTTCTGGAATTGTGGACTGTGAAAAGACCCCTGGTGGCATGTCTGGTGTGGTAAATGTGCGTTTCAATGCTGTATGTAAGTTGACTATGCAAACAATTTGGAATTTCCAACACAATGTTTTTTATAAAAACAAGAAGCAGTCAGTCTTTCTTCAACTCTTAGCCAGGAGAGACTGGCATGCATAGTATTGATATTAGCCCTCTGATTACAATAACGAGCACAGCATGCCACTCTGTTTGGGCCAGATGCTGCCTAACTAGGCCCTTCTTTGCAGCACTTGAGGATGTGACTGGACAATAATAAAGATCAGATCAAACTAGAGCCTGCAGGACTTGCTTTGTGGAGTGTGGTGTCAAAAAAGCAAAGCATCTCTTCATTGCAGGCAGACCTCTACCTGTCTTTACAACCACTGAATCAATACGTTTTGACCATGACAGTTTACAATCTAAGGTAACAACAAGCAATTTAGTCTCCTCAACAACTACACCATTCATCACCAGTCTCAGCTGAGGTCTAGAACTTAGGGAATGATTTGTACCAAATACCATGTCCTAGTTTTAGAGATGTTCAGGACCAGTTTATTACTAGCCACCCATTTCAAAACTGACTGCAACCCCTTGTTAAGGGTTTCAGTGACTTCATTAACTGTGGTTGTTGATGGGTATATGGAGGAATCATCAGCATACATGGACACACAGGCTGCTTAATGCCAATGGCAGGGCATTGGCAGGTCATTGGTGAAAATAGAAAAGAGTAGAGGGCTTAGAGAACTGCCACACTTTACATGTTTGACAGAGAAGCTTCCATTAAAGAAAAACACTATATATATATATATATATATATATATATATACACACACACAGTCGTGGCCAAAAGTTTCGAGAATGACACAAATATTAAGTTTGTATGATGGCAATTTGCATTTACTTCAGAATGTCATGAAGAGTGATCAGATGAATTGTAATTAATTCTTCTTTGCCATGCCAATGAACTGAATCCCCCAAAAACATGTCCACTGCATTTCAGCCCTGCCACAAAAGGACCAGCTGACATCATGTCAGTGATTCTCTCGTTAACACAGGTGTGAGTGTTGACGAGGACAAGGCTGGAGATCACTCTGGCATGCTGATTGAGTTTGAATAACAGACTGGAAGCTTCAAAAGGAGGGTGGTGCTTGGAATCATTGTTCTTCCTCTGTCAACCATGGTTACCTGCAAGGAAACACGTGCCGTCATCATTGCTTTGCACAAAAAGGGCTTCACAGGCGAGGATATTGCTGCCAGTAGGATTGCACCTAAATCAACCATTTATGGGATCATCAAGAACTTCAAGTAGAGCGGTTCAATTGTTGTGAAGAAGGCTTCAGGGCGCCCAAGAAAGTCCAGCAAGCACCAGGACCGTCTCCTAAAGTTGATTCAGCTGCGGGATCGGGGCACCACCAGTACAGAGCTTGCTCAGGAACGGCAGCAGGCAGGTGTGAGTGCATCTGCACGCACAGTGAGGCGAAGACTTTTGGAGGATGGCCTGGTGCCAAGAAGGGCAGCAAAGAAGCCACTTCTCTCTAGGAAAAACATCATGGACAGACTGATATTCTGCAAAAGGTACAGGGATTGGACTGCTGAGGACTGGGGTAAAGTCATTTTCTCTGATGAATCCCCTTTCCGATTGTTTGGGGCATCTGGAAAAAAAGCTTGTCCGGAGAAGACAAGGTGAGCGCTACCATCAGTCCTGCGTCATGCCAACACTAAAGCATCCTGAGACCATTCATGTGTGGGGTTGCTTCTCAGCCAAGGGAGTGGGTTCACTCACAATTTTGCCTAAGAACACACCCATGAATAAAGAATGGTACCAACACATCCTCCGAGAGCAACTTCTCCCAACCATCCAGGAACAGTTTGGTGACGAACAATTCCTTTTCCAGCATAAGGCAAAAGTGATAACTAAGTGGCTCGGGGAACAAAACATCGATATTTTGGGTCCATGGCCAGGAAACTCCCCAGACCTTAATCCCATTGAGAACTTGTGGTCAATCCTCAAGAGGCAGGTGGACAAACAAAAACCCACAAATTCTGACAAACTCCAAGCATTGATTATGCAAGAATGGGCTGCCGTCAGTCAGGATGTGGCCCAGAAGTTAAATGACAGCATGCCAGGGCGGATTGCAGAGTTCTTGAAAAAGAAGTGTCAACACTGCAAATATTGACTCTTTGCATCAACTTCATGTAATTGTCAATAAAAGCCTTTGACACTTATGAAATGCTTGTAATTATACTTCAGTATTCCATAGTAAAATCTGACAAAAATATCTAAAGACACTGAAGTAGCAAACTTTGTGAAAATTAATGTGTCATTCAAAACTTTTGGCCACGACTGTACACACACACAGCCCTTCAAAATGAGTGGATTTGGCTATTTCAGCCATTCCCGTTGCTGACAGGTGTATAAAAATCGAGCACAAAGCCATGCAATCTCCATAGACAAACATTGGCAGTAGATTGGCCTTACTGAAGAGCTCAGTGACTTTCAACGTGGCACCGTCATAGGATGCTACAATTCCGACAAGTCAGTTTGTCAAATTTCTTCCCTGCTAGCGCTGCCTTGGTCAACTGTTAGTGCTGTTATTGTGAAGTTTTAGGAGCAACAACGGCTCAGCCGCGAAGTGGTAGGCCACACAAGCTCACAGAACAGGACCGCCGAGTGCTGCAGTGCGTAGTGCGTTAAAATCGTCTGTCCTCAGTTGCAACACTCACTACCGAGTTCCAAACTGCCTCTGGAAGCAACGTCAGCACAAGAACTGTTAAATCGGGAGCTTCTTGAAATGGGTTTTCATGGCCGAGCAGCCGCACACAAGCCTAAGATCATCATGCGCAATGCCAAGCGTCAGCTAGAGTGGTGTAAAGTTTTCCACCATTGGTCTCAGTGGAAATGCATTCTCTGGAGTGATGAATCACGCTTCGCCATCAGGAAGTCCCACGAATGAATCTGGGTTTGGTGGATGACAGGAATACGCTACCTGCCCCAATGCATAATGCCAACTGTACATTTTGGTGGAGGGTGAATAATGGTCTGGGGACGTTTTTCATAGTTCGGCTAGGCCCCTTAGTTCCAGTGAAGGGAAAACTTAATGCTACAGCATACAATGACATTCTAGATGATTCTGTGCTTCCAACTTCTTGGCAACAGTTTGGGGAAGGCCCTTTCCTGTTTCAGGATGACAATGCCCCTGTGCACAAAGCGAGGTCCATACAGAAATGGTTTGTCAATATCGATGTGGAAGAACTTGACTGGCCTGCACAGAGCTCTGACCTCAACCCCATCGAACACCTTTAGGATGAATTGGAACGACGACTGCGAGCCAGGCCTAATCGCTCAACTTCAGTGCCCAACCTCCCTAATGCTCTTGTGGCTGTATAGAAGCAGGTCCCCGCAGCAATGTTCCAACATCTAGTGAAAAGCCTTCCCAGAAGAGTGGCTGTTATAGCAGTAAATTAATGCACCTGATTTTGGAAAGAGATGTTTGACGAGCAGGTGTCCACACACTTTTGGTCATGTAGTGTAGCTCTGAATCCACAATATGGCAGAGGTTTAAAAGCCATAACACATAAGTTCTCAACAACAGGTTATGGTCAATAATATTAAAGGCTGCACTGAAATCTAACAGTACAGCTCCCACAATCTTCTTATTATACATTTCTTTCAACCAATCATCAGTCATTTGTGTCAGTGCAGTACATGTTGAGTGCCCTACTCTATAAGCATGGTGAAAGTCTGCAGTTAATTTGTTAACAGAGAAATAGCATTGTATTTGGTCAAAACATTTTCCCAACAGTTTGCCAAGAGCTGGCAGCAAGCTGATAGCTTGGCTGTTAGAACCAGTAAAAGCCGCTTTACCAGTCTTGGTCAGCAGAATGACTTTGGCTTCCCTCTAGGCCCGAGGACAAACACTTTCCTCTAGGCTCAGATTAAAGATATGACAGATAGGAATGGCTATATAGTCAGCTACCATCCTCAGTAGCTTTACATCTAAGTTGTCAATGCAAAGAGGTTTGTCATTATTGATCAATAACAACACTTTTTCCACCTCTCCCCACACCAGCTTTACAAAATTAAAACGTAATGTTTTTCTTTCATTATTTGTTTTTAGAGAGAGACAAATAGAGAGTATGAGAGCACAGAGAGCTAAATGAGTGTGATGAATAGCTGGATATCCAAACCCTGGCGTCCTGGGGGGAAAAGCACCTTGTCCCTTCCCCTTCTTCTCCTCCCCCACCCGGCCTGCTGTGAATGGCTGAGTAGCACCCCACAAGCCTGGGGCGGAGTGCGGGGGTGGCACAGGGAGGAGGAACCAGATCAGTATTCTGAATACAGCAGTGCTAGCCCCCAAAACAAAGTTAAGACATTGGCAGCCTCAAAATCCCAATTTCAGCTCTGTGCGCCAGTGCTCACAAACACAACCGGACGCGCGCTCACACACACACACACACGTGCACAGACTACACATCCTAACACACAACTCCCTCTCTCTCCGTTTCTTTCTCTTTCTCTGTCACCGTCTCTCTCTGTCGGTCCCTCTTATCTGTTTCTCTCAATCTGTCTTCTTCTCTCGCTCTCTGTCTGTCTCTCTCTCTTTCAGACTCCATCTCCCACTCTGTCTCTTATTGATGGGACAATAAAAGCTTCTCACATATCAACCATGGGACTAGAACGGTTTAATATTATCATATTATATTGGTTGTCAAATGGAGCCAGTGAAGCAGATGGAACCAAATACTACTGTATTCACTATGATTCTGGTTCTCCTGTGTCTCTGTGCTGACCTGGTAGTGAAGCAGATGGAGCCAGATATTACAGTATTCACTATGGTTCTGGTTCTCCTGTGTCTCTGTGCTGACCTGGCATCCTATCCTCCTCCACTGATCCAGGTCTTCAAGACGTCTTGGGTAAGCAACAACTTACACAGCTTTACTGTTAGCTTGGTATGGTACTGGGGACTCCAGACATGACTGACTTCGTATTGTGTACTGTTAGCTTGGTGTGGTTTGTCAAGACTGTACTTACCTGGAACCGGACCTCCTGGTTAACCCTCTGGGAGCCGTCCTCACTGCTTGGGTGGGAGACCATCGACAGGCGCTTCTTCTCAGCAGTAGCCCGGTCTCTCAGGTACTCTAGCCTCCGTGGCCGGCCCAGCTGTAGGGACAGGAGGGCCTGGAGCTGGGCACGCTCAATAGAACCCAGCAGGATCATCGACTCTAGGGGAAGGGGGGGACGAGGGAGGAAGAGGGTGATGGGCAGCATGTGAGAGATGGATGGAGAGAAATATGAGACGAGAGAGAAAGTAAGAAGGGAGTGAGGTGGTGAAGAGAGGACAGAGATGATGGGATGAAAGGTAGAGGAGAGAGACAGATGAGAATAAAAGAAGAGGGATGATGGAAGAGAAGAGAAATGGAGAGAGGGGCCAGGAGATTAGAGTGAGAGAGGAGGGGGAGGACAGAGTAGGAAGATGGGATGGAGGAGAGGAGAGAGAGAGGTCATTTAGAACAGTAGTTAATGTGCAGACTGCAGGGGACTTCTAACACATGTTGCTGCATTGTGAGTGATGTAACTGAGAACAGCCAGGCGTCTGAGTGTACACAACAGGAGGTGTGTATGAGGGGCTGTGTGTGTTTGTTTAATTGCCCCAGTTAATTGCTTTGGCATTGTTGCACAATTACAACAGACTTGGCATACTGTATAAGAATATATAACTTGAATGGGTTTGTCGGGAACTTTTATTTGACTGAAAATGTTCTGTGGTGTCTGTAATGTGTGTGTATCCGTGTCTGCATCTGTAAAGTATGAGTGTGTGTGTGTGACTTACCACTGGACTCGAGCAGGGCCAGGGTCTTGAGGTGTCCAGCCAGCAGTACATCATGCAGGTCTCTGTAGCAGCAGTTGAGGGTGATGTACATCACATCCCTGATCATGATGTCCTCCACACGAATATTATACTTCCTGAAGGACGATAGGAGAGCAATGTTGTGCTGATATTTTTACTGACTTGGCCAAAGCTTTTGATACGGTCGACCATTCCATTGTTGTTGCCCGGCTAAGGAGTATTGGTGTCTCTGTGGGGTCTTCGACCTGGTTTACTAACTACCTCTCTCAAAGAGTGCAGTGTATAAAGTCAGAACATCTGCTGTCTCCAAGGGAGTACCCCAAAGCTCGATCCTAGGCCCCACACCCTTCTCAATTTACATCAACAACATAGCTCAGGCAGTAGGAAGAGCTCTCATCCATTTACAGCGCCTTCTGAAACTATTCAGACCCCTTGACTATTTCCACATTTTGTTACGTTACAGCCTTATTTTAAAAATGGTGAAATAGTTTTTTCTCCTCATCAATCTACACACAATACCCCATAAGGAAAAAGCTGACATTTTTGCTAATTTATAAAAACAAAATATCACATTTACATAGGTATTCAGAACCCTTAGTCAGTACTTTGTTAAAGCCCCTTTGGCAGAGATTACAGCCTCGAGTCTTCTTGGGTAGGACGCTACAAGGTTGGCACATCTGTATTTCTCCCATTCTTCTCTGCAGATCCTCTCTAGTTCTGTCAGGTTGGATGGGGAGCATTGCTGCACAGCTATTTTCAGGTCTCTCCAGAGACGTTCGATCAAGTTCAAGTCCGGGCTCTGGCTGGGCCACTCAAGGACATTCAGAGACTTGTCCCGAAGCCACTCCTGCATTGTCTTGGCTGTGTGCTTAGGGTCGTTGTTCTGTTAGAATGTGAACCTTTGTCCCAGTCTGAGGCCTTGAGCATTCTGGAGTAGGTTTTCATAAAGGTTCTCTCTGTACTTTGCTCTGTTCAACTTTCCCTTGTTCCTGACTAGTCTCCCAGTCCCTGCCTCTGAAAATCATCCCCACAGCATGATGCTACCACCACCATGAATCACTGTAGGGATAGTGCCAAGTTTCCTCCAGACGTGACGCTTGGCATTCAGGCCAAAGAGTTCAATCTTGGTTTCATCAGACCAGAGAATCTTGTTTCTCATGGTCTGAGAATCTTTAAGTGCCAAAGAGACCATCAGGTTCTTGGTCACCTTCCTGACCAAGGCCCTTCTCCCCGGGCGGTCAGCTTTAAGAGTCTTGGTGGTTCTAAACTTCTTCCATTTAAGAATTATGGAGTGTTCTTGGGAACCTTCAACGCAGCAGAGATTTTTTGGTACCCTTTTCCCAGATCTGTGCCTCGACACAATCTTGTCTTGGAGCACTACGGACAATTTCTTCGACCTCATGGCTTGGTTTTTACTCTGACATGCACGGTCAACTGTGGGACCTTATATAGACAGGTGTGTGCCTTTCCAAATCATGTCCAATCAATTTAATTTACCACAGGTGGACTCTAATCAAGTTGTAGAAACATCAAGGATGATCAATGGAAACAGGATGCACTTGAGCTCAGTTTCGAGTCTCATAGCAATGGGTCTGAATACTTATGTAAATACATTTTTTTAACCCATTTTAGAATAGGCTGTAATGTAACAAAATGTGGAAGAAGTCAAGGGGTCTGAATAGTGTATATGCAGATGTTACAGTCTTATACTCTACAACAAAGCTTTCTTAGTGTCCAACAAGCTTTCTCTGCCCTTACCATTGTTCTGAACACCTCCAAAACAAAGGTCATGTGGTGTGGTAAGAAGAATGCCCCTCTCCCCACCAGTGTGATTACTATCTCTGAGGGTTTAGAGCTTGAGGAAGTCACCTCATACAAGTACTTGGGAGTATGGCTAGACGGTACACGATCCTTCTCTCACCACATATCAAAGCTGCAGGCTAAGGTTAAATCCAGACTTTGTTTCCTCTATCATAATCGTTCCCCTTTTACCCCAGCTGCCAAACGAACCTTGATTCAGATGACGATCCTACCCATGCTAGATTACAGAGACGTAATTTATAGATCGGCAGGTAAGGGTGCTTTTCAGCGGCTAGATGTTCTTTACCATTCAGCCATCAGATTTGCCACCAATACTCCTTTTAGGACACATCACTGCACGCTATACTCCTCTGTAAACTGGTCATCTCTGTATACCCACTGGTTGATGTTTATTTATAAAACCGCTTAGGCCTCACTCCCCCCTATCTGAGATATCTACTGGAGCCCTCATCCTCCACATACAACACCCATTCTGCCAGTCACATTCTGTTAAAGGTCCCCAAAGCACACACATCCCTGGGTCGCTCGTCTTTTCAGATCACTGCAGCTAGCGACTGGAACGAGCTGCAACAAACACTCAAACTGGACAGTTTTATCTCAATCTCTTCACTCAAAGACTCAGTCATGGACACTCTTACTGCAAATTGTGGCTGCTTTGTGTGATGTATTGTCTCTACCTTCTTGCCCTTTGTGCTGTTGTCTACACCAATACAATTACCCCTTCTGTAGCTTTAAACCAGGGGTCGGCAACAGGCGTCCCGCGGACTAAAACCATACCACAAGTTGTTTTGGGCCCCCCAAAACCTTTAGCACAAAAAAATATGATTATTGTAGGATTTTCATTTTTGGTCCAAAAATTAAAACTTACAAGGAATTCAGTAAAGAAATGTGTTTCATTTAGGAATTCTGTTCACCAAGTATTCCCACGAATAAAAACAATTAATATGTGATCAAGGTGTGAAATGAATCAAATACAAACTCTTTTTGGGCTTAGATGTGGTCAATTTCTAGTCTCTCTCTCATATATTTATATAGCTGGAAATACCACTCTGGAGATGGATTTGTCAAAAGGGGATTCATTCCCCAACATAAAGCTTTGCTTTTCTCAATGTGTGTGTTTGTGAATATGTGTTTCCCAAGCATTACACAAGCATTCCTATGGCTGTTTGTGGGGGAGGTGGGATGGGTACCAGAATTAATAGGAACACAAACAGCTTGGGGGCCACACTTCCTGCACTCTTTCATCCTACTCAACTCCCTTCCTCAAATGTACTTAGTGCTCGAGACAGACAGACACAGAGACAGAGAGACAGAGAGAGAGAGAAGCCTTATGCATCATTACACCCATTTCCTGCTCTTTAGCCCTCCACCAGCAACAGCACACACACATTTCTACCATGGTTTATTAAAATCACAGAACGGTTTTAGGTTTTGTAAAAACACCTCTCTCCCAGGTAGATTTTTCCAGTGTTCAGACTAATGCCCAGTTTCCACTGGCACTTAAAAGTAGGGCTAAATTTGAGTTGGTTGGAATGTAATTCTGAAATTCAAGCTGGATCTGTGGAAACCCAGGCCGGCCATTTTAACAACTGGTGCCAGCTCGATTAACATTTGGCCTGGTGACGCCGTTACTATGCAGCCACCAGATAGCTCCTCTGGGCTTGTTGCTGTTAGCTAGCACATGGATAAGCAGTACTGCAGTAGTCAGACATGACAAGAATTACCACCATAGCTGGATCCTTCAGTCATTTTTGCACTACACAAACTTATGAGAACAGTCAGCCAGCCCTCGAATGTTTGCTACCAAACGTTAGCTAGCAAATCAATCAAATTGATTTATAAAGCCCTTTTTACATCAGCAGGTGTCACAAAGTGCATATACAGAAACCCAGCCTAAAACACCAAGAGGAACCACTAGTCCACTCACTCATCCCTTCACTAGTCCCCAAAACGGCAAGAGGAACACCAAGTCCCCTCACTAGTCCCAAACCCAGCAAGAGGAACCACTAGTCCCCTCACTCATCCCTTCACTAGTCCCCACCCCAGGAAGAGGAACCACTAGTCCTCACTAATCCCCAACCCAGAAAGAGGACCCAGAGGTCCCCTCACTAGTTCCCAACCCAATAAGAGGAACCACTAGTCCCCTCACTAGTCCACAACCCAGCAAGATGAACCACTAGTTCCCTCACTAGTCCCCAACCCAGCAAGAGGAACCACTCGTCCCCCAACCCAGCAAGAGGACCCACTAGTCCCCTCACAAGTCCCCAACCCAGCAAGAGGTAACACTAGTCCCCTCACTAGTCTCCAACCAAGCAAGAGGACCCACTAGTCCCCTCACTAGTCCCCAACCCAGCAAGAGGAATGCCTAATTCCCTCACTAGTCCCAAACACAGCAAGATGTACCACTAGTCCACTTACTCATCCCTTCATTAGTCCCCAACTCAGCAAGAGGGATGCCTAATCCCCTAACTAGCCAATTCACTAGTCCCCAACCCTGCAAGAGAACCCACTAGTCCCCTCACTCATGCCTTCACTAGTCCCCAACCTAGCAAGAGGAACCACTAGTTCCCTCACTAGTCCTCTCACTAATCCCCAACCCAGCAAGAGGAACCACTAGTCCCCAACCCAGCAAGAGGACCCACTAGTCCCCTCACTAATCCCCAACCCAGCAAGAGGAACAAATAGCCCCCTCACTCATCCCTTCACTAGTATGCAACCCAGCAAGAGGATCCACTAGTCCCCAACCCAGCAAGAGGACCCACTTTTCCCCTCATTACACTAATCCCAAACCCAGCAAGAGGAACCACTAGTCCCCTCACTAGTCCACAACCTAGCAAGAGGAACCACTCGTTCCCTCACTAGTCCCCTCACTAATCCAACCCAGCAAGAGGACCCACTAGTCCCACCACTAGTCCCCAACCCAGCAAGAGGAGCCACTAGCTCCCTCTAGTCCCCTAACTAATCCCCATCCCATGAAGAGGAACCACTAGTCACCCCACTCATCCCTTCACTAGTCCCCTCACTAGTCCACAATCCAGCAAGATGAACCACTAGTTCCCTCACTCATCCCTTCACTAGTCCCCAACCCAGCAACAGGAAACACTGGTCCCCTCACTAGTCCCTAATCCAGCAAGAAAACAACTAGTCCCCTCACTAGTCCCCATCCCAGCAAGAGGAACCACTAGTCCCATCACTAGTCCCCTCACTAGTCCCCAACCCAGCAAGAGGAACCCCTAGTCCCCTGACTAGTGCCAAATCCAGCAAGAGGACCCAAGAGAGATTTAAAGAGAATGAGAAAAAGACAGAAAGAGGGATAGTGAGGGGTCTAGTGGTTCCTTCACTTCCTTCATCCCCTCACTCGTCCCCAACTCAGCAAGATAACCCACTAGTCCCCTTTCGTTCTGTCTTTTTCTCATTCTCTTTAAATCTCTCTTGGGTCCTCTTGCTGGGTTGGGGACTAGTGAGGGGACTAGTGATGGGACTAGTGGTTCCTTCACTTCCTTCATCCCTTCACTAGTCCCCAACCCACCAAGAGGACCCACTAGTCCACTCACTCATCCCTTCACTAGTCCCCAACCCAGCAAGAGGAACCACTAGTCCCCTCACTAGTCCCCAACCCACTAGGACCCACTAGTCCACTCACTCATCCCTTCACTAGTCCCCAACCCAGCAAGAGGAACCACTAGTCCCCTCACTAGTCCCCAACCCACTAGGACCCACTAGTCCACTCACTCATCCCTTCACTAGTCCCCAACCCAGCAAGAGGAACCACTAGTCCCCTCACTAGTCCCCAACCCACCAAGAGGACCCACTAGTCCACTCACTCATCCCTTCACTAGTCCCCACCCAGCAAGAGGAACCACTAGTCCCCTCACTAGTCCCCAACCCACCAAGAGGACCCACTAGTCCACTCACTCATCCCTTCACTAGTCCCCAACCCAGCAAGAGGAACCCCTAGTCCCCTCACTAGTCCCCAACCCACCAAGAGGACCCACTAGTCCACTCACTCATCCCTTCACTAGTCCCCAACCCAGCAAGAGGAACCACTAGTCCCCTCACTAGTCCCCAACCCAGCAAGAGGGACCACTAATTCCCTCACTAGTCCCCTCACTAGTCCCCAACCCAGCAAGAGGACCCAAGAGATATTTAAAGAGAATGAGAAAAAGACTGAAAGAAAGGGGTATAAATAGGAGTAAAAATAAAGAGGGGAGAAAGAGGGGGATAGATAGTTGTGTAGTCTTACGTACTCGTGGTGACCCCAGCCCAGCTCAGGGAGGTAAGGTAGTTTCTTGATCCTGATGATGGAGTCATATAGCGAGGGCTGGAGGGACTGGGCCACGGCGTTGGCCAGTATCACCGCTATCATCACCGGCAGGATGTGGCTGATCTGACCCGTCAGCTCAAACACAATGACCGCCGTCGATACCGTGTGGGTCACCGCTCCAGACAGGGCCGCCGCACCTGGGAGGAGAGGGGAGAGGAAGAGAGGAGGATAAGAGGAGAGGAGGTTGAGGTTACTGTCCATTTACATGACTAAAGTAGTAAAAGCAATATCAGTGTAATCATACTTCTCATCACCTCAACTCTATACTGAGCCTTCATCAATAATACTGGGGCAACAAAGTGAGGAGGGAGATGGGGGAGGGATGAGAGGGGAGATGACAGTACCTCACAAAGATAAAAGTAATATATTTTTAAACTTGTTCAATATTTTTGAACCGTTATTGAATAAAGAAAAAGAGATGAATGGAAAGAATGAGAGAAAGAAAGAGTGGCGAGAGGGAAGGTTGATTATTATTAACTTCATTAGGATGGAGGGAGGAAGGAAAGAGCGAGAGAAAGAAGGTAAATCTAGCCATGCTGAGATGAAAGAAGGCTCATCAGAGAGAGAGAGAAAGAAAGAAAGCTGAGTTAAAGGTGAGTGAACAACATCAGCACCCATTAGACACAAACACAGATGACCCCAACATTGAACAACAGCATAATCAGCACAACAACAATGCTAACAGCAATATCCCTCATAGCAACAACATTAAGAGACATCTTGCCAAAAGAGACAAACATGTTTTTGTCTGACAAAAATGGCTTCATATTACTACTGTGTCTAGAAGCGCCTTATTGAATCTGGCTTTTTACTTCCTAATAGTTACAATAATGGTGTCTAGTTCTACAGTAACTCACCCACGACTGCGTACCCTCCTGGCACTATGGGGTAGATGGTGCCATCAGAGTGGATGCCATCAGGGAACCAGGCGGCCATGCTCTCCCCGACCAGACGGCCAAACGCTGCCCCTAGAACACACAAACTGTTAATGAGAGAGTAACATATTGTTACACAGACACTCACAAGACTGAATAGCATATCCGCAGGGTTAACATTATTGTTGAAACACACACATTCGCACACACCTCTTACCAATGACGAAGACGGGCATGAAGGCTCCACAGGGCACAGGGATGGTGGTGGCCAGAGCAGACATCCAGAACTGACACAGACACACAGGTACAGAGTCAGAGGGAACAGTGTGGCATTTCAGTCAGCCAACAGGACAATCCTCCATTTAACTCAGCTGCTCTGACTTCTGATCAGTACTGTCTTTTATTCTGTACTATGACAGAAAATACTCCATTGTGATAGGCTCATCTCTTCCCAGACGTGAACTAGCTAACACAGATCCCCATCGGGGTGAGATTGAACTGTCACACACTGACTTAATTTGATGGGTAATGAGCGGAGCGAGCTGATTGGAGGATGCAGCCGCTGTCGATGACAAAAGAGATGGGTAATTAGAGGAGAATTTCACCGGTGCTAAGCTTGGGCCATATACCGTATAATATGGGAAAAGCCACGGGATGTTTTTTCTTGGAAGTTTTTATATACATTTGAATGTTTGTAGCTACTTGTGCAATACGTTAGGAGATAAAGCAGATTGGGTTCTTCATTTCACCGGTCACATTATGAAGCTTACCATAGTTCTCCAGAACAATTGAACCAGTCACATTTGTTTGTAAATAGCACAAAGGGAGAAAGCGGTAGCGTTCTATATGTATCAGCGAGTCTCTGTGGTGTGGCGCACATGAGGTGATGAAGTTACTCTTGTATTTGCATGTCTTTGCAATTAGTTTGTTAGTTTTCGGTCGTTAGCATTTTGCTAATAGCGTCGATGTGATTTTGCTATTACTTGTGCTCAAAAGAAAGCACACACATTGTACAAATACACTGCATGTCAAACTAGCAACACGCACACCTTTCCAATAGCCACAAACCCACACACCCCTACAAAACTTTCACACAAGCCGAAGAGAGCTTTAAATAGACCTCTTAATTACACTAATCGCCCTCTCTCCTTCTCCATTTCCCCCTTCGTCTTTCTTTATTTCTCTCCCACTTTCTCCCTCCCTCCCTCTCTAGTTAGCAGTAACTAAGCCTAGCCGCCAGTGTGATCTAACGGATCTTTGTCAGTAACTCCACACCCTACGCTGCTTTCACACCTATCACACACACACACACACACACACACACACAGGGGATTACTGCGTCACTCACACACACCTGTGAATGCCACTGGGGATTACTGCGTCACTCACACACACCTGTGAATGCCACTGGGGATTACTACGTCACACACACGTATTTGTGTCATGGCACAAATACACACGTCAGGAGTCATTGATCGAAAATGGAGCATGGCAGAGAAGAATGTGAGTGGCGGGCTGCCATTTTACACGACACGCATGACACACACACACACACACACGTAATAGCCGGACCTAATTACTGCTATGATGTTAATTATATACAGTACCAGTCAAAAGTTTGGACACACCTACTCATTCTTTACTTTGACTATTTTCTACATTGTAGAATAACAATGAAGACATCAAAACTATGAACACACATATGGAATCATGTAGTATCCAAAAAAGTGTTCAACAAATCAAAATATATTTTATATTAGAGATTCTTCAAAGTAGCCACCCTTTGCCTTGATGGGTGGTAACTTTGAAGAAACTCAAATATATTTAGATTTGTTGAACACTAAGTTACTACATGATTACATATGTATTATTTCATAGTATTTCCACTGATCCTCCACCAAATTTCACAGTGGGTGTGAGACACTGTGGCTTGTAGGCCTCTCCAGGTCTCGCACCCACTGTGAAATTTGGTGGAGGATCGGTGATGATCTGGGGGTGCTTCAGCAAGGCTGGAATCGGGCAGATTTGTCTTTGTGAAGGACGCATGAATCAAGGAAGAAAACTTGCTTACTTCTGCTCTGATATTACCCAACTCTGAGGGTTGGTTTTTCCAGCAGGACAATGCTCCATGGCACACAGCCAGGTCAATCAAGGTGTGGATGGAGGACCACCAGATCAAGACCCTGTCATTGCCAGCCCAATCTCCAGACCTGAACCCCATTGAAAACCTCTGGAATGTGATCAAGAGGAAGATGGATGGTCACAAGCCATCAAACAAAGCCGAGCTGCTTGAATATTTGCACCAGGAGTGGCATAAAGTCACCCAACACCAATGTGAAAGACTGGTGGAGAACATGCCAAGCCACATGAAAGCTGTGATTGAAAAATCTGGGTTATTCCACAAAATGTTTATTTCTGATTCTATTCAGTCTTGTGAGTGTCTGTGTAAAACATTAGTATTGTTTTTTAGTTTTTTTATGAATATGAACTTATTTCTTAAACGAGGTCTGACAAAAACTAATTGAGTGTATGTAAACGTCTGACCCCCTGGGAACGTGATGAAAGAAATAAAAGCTGAAATAAATTGTTCTCTATACTATTATTCCGGACATTTAACATTCTTACAATAAAGTGGTGATCCTAACTGACTTAAGACAGGGAATTTTTACTATGAATAAATGTCAGGAATTGTGAAAAACTGAATTTAAATGTATTTGGTGTATGTAAACTTCCGACTTCAACTGTACCTACAAATAGTAAAACCAGAGAAACTGATGATTTTGCAGTGGTCTCTTAATTCTTTCCAGAGCTGTATATATAAATAAAAGGTGCCAGAGTTGATGGCTGCTGTTTTACAGGCTCCAAAGCAATTGTGCTATTTTGTGTGTTTTGTAACTTACTTTGTACATAATGTGGATGCTACCATCTAATATAACCGAAAAAAGCTTCTGATATCAGAACAGTGATTACTCACCTCAAACTGGACAAAGATTTTCTTTAATCAGTCTGATGCGAAGGATTTACTATTTCTCCCGACCATGCCCAAATCCCCATTATTCGCATGAAGAAAAGACGGAGATACAGGGGGCGCAGATCCAGGTGCCTTGTAAGAATTAGTCGGCGAGTGGGTAACCCGCCTCTACCATCCGTTCTATTGGCCAACTGGATGAGATCCGTTCCAGACTATCCGACCAACGGGACATTAAAAACGTTATCTTATGTTTCACCGACTCGTGGCTGAACGACAACACAGATAATATAAAGTTGTCTGGGTTTTCTCTGCAGTTGCAAGACAGAACAGCTACGTCCAGTAAGACGAGGGGTGGTGGTGTGTCTATCAATAACAGCTGGTGAGCGATGTCTAATATTAAGGAAGTCCCGAGGTATTGCTCGCCTGAGGTAGAGTACCTCATGATAAGCTGTAGACCACACTATCTAAGAAGAGAGGTTTCATCTATATTCTTCATCTATAGTCTATTTACCACCACAAACCGATGCTGGCACCAAGACGGCACTCAACAAGCTGTATAAGGCCATAAGCAAACAAGAAAATGCTCATCCAGAAGCGGCACTCCTAGTGGCCAGGGACTTTAATGCAGGCAAACTTAAATCTGTTTTACCTCATTTCTACCAGCATGTCACATGTTCAACCAGAGACCATTTACTCCACTCACAGACGCATACAAAGCTCTCCCTTGCCCTCCATTTGGCAAATTTGACCATAATTCTATCCTCCTGATTCCTGCGTACAAGCAAAAACTAAAGCAGGAAGTACCAGTGACTCGCTCAATATGGAAGTGGTAATATGACGAGGATGCTATGCTAAGGTACTGTTTTGCTAGCCCAGACTGGAATATGTTTCGTGATTCATCCAATGGCATTGAGGAGGTTACCAACTCAGTCAAGTGCTTCATCAATGAGTGCGTCGATGACGTTGTCCCCACAGTGACCGTACATACCACCCCCATTCTCATCAACGATGCTGTAGTGGAGCGGGTTGAGAGTTAAGGTCCTTGGTGTCCACATCACCAACAAACTACCATGGTCCAAACACACCAAGACAGTCGTGAAGAGGGCAAGACGACACCTATTCCCCCTTGGGAGACTGAAAATATTTGGCATTGATCCCCAGATCCTCAAAAAGTTCTACAGCTGCACCAGAGAGCATCCTGACCAGTAGCATTACCACATGGTACGGCAACTCCTCGGCATCCGCCCGTAAGGCGCTACAGAGGGTAGTGCATACAGCCCAGTACATCCCTGCAGTCAAGCTTCCTGCCATCCAGGAGCTATATACTAGGCGGTGTCAGAGGAAGGCCCAAAAAATTGTGTGGTGGAAAAACTAGGCAAACTAGGCTCTATTCTGTGTTTCTCTGCTGACCTTCCTTGTCTGTTCTAGTCATAAGACTGGGTGAAACCACAGTATGTGACATCTTGTTACTCAGTATCTACAGGATCCCAATGGAAACATGCTGAGGAGAACAGAGAATAGCATGATTAGCAGTATCATGATCTAATCATTCAGACTATACCCGGTGTCAGCAGATAGTTACGGAACTAGTGATTATTGTCTCTATGCACCATGTACCCACCCATTGTTTCCACACATCTGCTAACGGTGCAATAGATAAGGAGGTTTTACTTTCTTATAAAAGCTGAGACCCAACTTTGTTCGTGGGGCTCTTAACTCAATTGTCAAAGACTCCAGTCACCCAAGTCTTACTGTTCTCTCTGTTACCGCATGGCAAGCGGTACCGGAGTGCCAAGTCTAGGTCCAAGAGGCTTCTAAACAGCTTCTACCCCAAAGCCATAAGACTGCTGAACAATTTATCAAATTGCTCCCCCTTTGTTTTTACACTTCTGCTACTTGCAGTTTATTATCTATGCATAGTCACTTTACCTACATGTACATATTACCTCTACTAACCAGTACCTCCGCACATTGACCCTGTATATGGCCTCGTTACTGTTATTCTATTGTGTTGCTTTTATATTTTCTTAACTGATTTGTTGGTTAAGGGCTTGTAAGTAAGCATTTCACAGAAAGGTTTACACCCGTTGTATTTGGCGCATGTGACAAATACAATTTGATTTGAATTACCATTCACCATGATGGAACTGGTCAGGAAATTATTCTGATCAACAGTTGGCAAAACGCCAATGTAACTTCTCCAAAAGGTGCTCCATGAAAACACATGGTCTGGCTAGGCAAACCTCAACAAGGGAGAGGGGTTTAAGGGATCTGGAAACTCATAACATTGGCTTATGGTTATTACAGAGGTATGAACAGAGTGAGTGTGTGTGTGTGTGTGGAGAAAGGTAGAGCAAAAAAATAAAAAATGGTGTATTTGTCTGTGAGTGTGTATTTGTGTGTAGTGCATGTGTTACTTCTATAAGACACACACACAGCATTACAGAGCAGACAGTCCACAGATGACCTACCTGAAAGTCAATCTACTTATTCAGTTTAAGGTTACAGGGTTTTATAGAATAGAATAATCTTACCTAACATTAACACAACTCTCTTCCAACACTATCCTTTTCATATCCCTCCCACCCTCCTTCTAGCCTCCCGTTCCTCTCTAGCCCCTCGTCCCTCGCTCTCTCTCTGGTCTGTAATGAAAAGAGAGGAGACCAGGCTTGGTTTCTGTCAACTGCTGTGTTTGAAATACAATTATTATTTGGACTTGGTAAGCTCTACTTCTCTAGTAATTAGTCCCCTCTGTCTTACACGAACACACGCGGGCGCACACACACACAGGTGAGACGCAAATAATGTTGGCAGCGTGTAATGACATCACTTCCCCTTCAGCGGCAGTTGCTAGCACAGCAGGCAGGGCAGCTATTCCCATGGTGACTGGCAGTGGTGACGTTGACTTCCTGCCCAGTGACAGTCACCCTGGGTTCTTTCCTTCCTGTCACGTGGTTGCCTAAGCGATGCGCTTGCTGACTCACGCAGGTATGAGCAGACATATGGCTTCCTTATTACTGTGTCATCATGGCCTCCGAGCACTGCCGAATATCACCTACTATACCTCAGATATGACTTTCAGACTAGGGGGACCTTGGGATGCTGCAAGAGGGGACTTCAACTACCAAACACACACAATGTTATCCCAAGTCACAGAATCCCTGGAAACTGACCTGTGCCAGAACCAATACCCTTTACAGAATTACCAATACCCTTTACAGAATTACCAATACCCTTTACAGAATTACCAATACCCTTTACAGAATTACCAATACCCTTTACAGAATTACCAATACCCTTTACAGAATTACAGCAGAAGGTGGTCATAAAATAGCTGATGCAATCACTGCAAAACAACAGGACCATCTACACCATCAACATCCTACTGTAACATCCACATCCTTCCTGTAACATTCTACCGCATAGCAGCTATAGTCCTCTCCTATTTCTCCATACATGTCTTTATACGTCACTTTTCCTAGTTTCCTTTGACTCTTGCTTCCTCCAGGTCTCTAACGCTGTTCTCCTCTGTCATTTATCTTGCTCGCTTTCTCAGGCAAAAGTAAAAGCCACACAGGGCCACAGGTAAAGTTACATCTCCTGTAAAAGCGAGATGGAGTTTTCTATGGTAATGGAGCGGTTTATAGAGAGCCAGGCAGAGCTGGAGAACACACACACACACTTCTTCCTGAGGGCTCACACCTGCTCCAGCATTCCCAAACCGTATGTGAACAAGACGTCAGCTAAACCGTCATTAACAGTTCATTTTATCCCACAGAGAGAGGGGTGGGAGTGCTAGAGAGGGAGATAAAGGAGGGGAAAACAAGACTGAAGAGAAAAGGAAGGGAAAGAGGAAGAGAGCCAAGGGAGTAGAGGAGATGGACGCAAAAAACTAAAGAGGAGAATCAGAGGGAAACAGACATAACAGAATAAAAAAAGAGGGGGAAATGACTGACAGAAAGAGAGAAGGAGGAGGGATAGGGATGGGGAGGAAAGCGGGGTCAAGGGGAAAAGTTCTGACGCAGTAGCAGGGACATTTATACTCTATTTAATGTGTCAGTCATCAGAAGGGTGCGTGTGTGTGTGTCAGAACCAGAGGACAGTCTATCGCCTGGTCCCCTAGGGGCCTCCAAGGGCCCTACTCCTATTCCCACTCCAATTACTGGGCTGCCACCACCCTCCAACAGAGGGCTGGAGAAGGACTATAGGGGTCAAAAAGCTGTCTTAATGCAGTGTGCTAGCTAAAAACGGTCAGTCTGCTATAGAGAAGGCAGCCTATGAGTAATATCATATAGAGGAGAAAATCTATCCATAGAACGTCTGTCTGTCTAATAAAAGCTTGGGCCATTTGCATAGTGTGGGAGAAACTACAATTCTGAGCTCTTTAAACTACACAACGTAATTAGACATCATCCCAGCAGACGCTTTGTGTGTGACCGAGTTAGTGTGTGTGCGTGTGTATGTGCGTCTAAGTTCTGTAACACAGCAACTATGTGAAGTTGACTACGTATGCATGTAAGGCCAAAAATACTCCCTCTATTGAGGACAGTGGGCACACACACAAAGTTAGTGACAACGTCAAAAAATGGAGCAGAAATACTGTCCCATATACAGTAGCGGGCCACACACACACACACACACACACACACACACACACACACACACACACACACACACACACACACACACACACACACACACACACACACACACACACACACACACACACACACACACACACACACACACACAGAAAGTTATGATGACCAAGTTACACCCTTGGGAGTGACGTTGGAGTAACAGGGGTGGGGGGGTGGGACAGCACCGTCAGAGGGGGGACAGTAAAGGTGTCATTTCAGGATAAGACAGAAGAGGATGGAGAGGACAAGATGGACACACACTATCAATGAGAGACAGGACGAGGGACAGGGGTGAAGTGGAGAGAGAGAAAGAGAGAAAGAATTGGTTAGAGTGGAGTAGATTAATATAAAGTAGAGTAGATTGGTCTCACTGTTCCACAAAGTATAATGACGTTTTCTTTTCTGATTTTGGGAGAGAGACAAAAGGCAAAAAAAGAGAGCTAGGATGAGCAAGAAAGCGAAGGAGAGAAAGAGAGTGTATAGAGTATTTCTCCTCTATTACAGCAAGATCATCACACTCAATATCTAACGCTTATATAACTTTACTGCTCTAGCACTCCCCACAGCCCGTCTCCACACGCACACACTTTTGTCTCTCTCCATCCCTCTGTGGTTCCTCGCTATCCAGGGACTTTAACTGCATTACACACTTGGTTTACTCGACACACAGCCTATTTCCTCTTTCTCACATACACACGACGCAGCGAGCAAACAAGATTTACAACAGCAGTTCTGCGGTTCTCTTTAAAAGGGGGACATTTCATTTGAGATGCTAGATGGAAGAACCTGGATAAACAAAGGTTACATAAAAACCTAATCAAATCCCAACAAGGTAATAACATGCTGCTTCATCTGCTCTCATAACACTGGGCTGGGTCTCAATACGCCACAGGCCTAGCCCTCATACAACACTGGGCCGGGACTCAATACTCCACAACAGCCTCCACTCCTTCCATTAAAATGACTGGACAGGATCCTGTCATATTACCTTCACCTGTCATGTCAGTGGGAAGTACGTTACTTCAGACTATTGAGACACGCCACATGTAGTGGGGAGGGAGTAAAGTAACAGGGAATTTAAAAAAGAACTGGTGATTATAAAGAAGAGGAGAGATGAGAACAAAGTGGATGATGATGGTGTGCCTACCTTCATGACGATGAAGAGGACAAGGGTGACAAAGACGTTGACCTGGGGGTGATTCCAGGCCTGGGAGTTGCCGATGTAGTCAAACGCCTCGGCTATGCCCTGCTTGGCCCATGTCCGGTTGTCTAGCAACGTCACCAGGGACTCCTTCTGGGTCAGCTGCATGGGGGAAACAGGAAGTGACATTAAAGTGCATTCGGAAAGTATTCAGACCCCTTCACTTTTTCCACATTTTGTAATTTTACAGCCTTATCTAAAATGAATCAAATAGTTTTTTCACCCTCAACCTACACATAACACAATTCCCCATAACGATAAAAATATATAAAAAAATAGGTTTTACATTTTTTTGCAAATGTATCACAATATCACATTTACATAAGTATTCAGACCCTTCACTCAGTACTTTGTTGAAGCACCTTTGGCAGCGATTACAGCCTTGAGTCTTCTTGGAGATGACGCTACAAGCTTAGCACACCTGTACCTGGGGAGTTTCTCCCATTCTTCTCTGCAGATTTTCTCAAGCTCTGTCAGGTTGGATTATTTATTTTTTTACCCATTTTAGAAAAACGCTGTGAGGAAAAAGTTAAGGGGTCTGAATACTTTCCATATGCACTGCATATCAGACAGACGGCGGGCTAAAGTGAACAGGTGTGAAGACATCAAAACTAGGAAATAAACACATATGGAATCATGTAGTAACTAAAAAAGTGTTAAACATTTCAAAATATATTTTTGATCCTTCAAAGTAGCTACCCTTTACCTTGAGAGCTTTGCACACTCTTGGCATTCTCTCAACCAGCTTCATGAGGAATGCTTTTCCAAAAGTCTTGAAGGAGATCCCACATATGCTGAGCACTTGTTGGCTGCTTTTCCTTCACGCTGCGTTCCAACTCATCCGAAAGCATCTCAATTGAATTGAGGTCGGGTGATTGTGGAGGCCAGGTCATCTGATGCAGAACTCCATCACTCTCCTTCTTGGTCAAATAGCCCTTACACAGCCTGGAGGTGTGTTTTGGGTCATTGTCCTGTTGAAAAACAAATGATGGTCCCACTAAGCGCAAACAAGATGGGATGGCGTACCGCTGCAGAATGCTGTGGTGCCCATGCTGGTTAAGCGTGCCTTGAAATCTAAATAAAATCACTGACAGCACCCCCACACCTCTTCCTCCATGCTTCACGGTGGGAACCACACATGCGGAGATCACCTGTTCAGCTACTCTGCATCTCACAAAGATACATCGGTTGGAACCAAAAATCTCAAATTTGGACTCATCAGACCAACGGACAGATTACCACCGGTCTAATGTTTTAATTTAACAAGTGAGGTCGGTTAAGAACAAATTCTTATTTACAATGATGGCCTACACCGGCCAAACCCGGACGATGCTGGGACAATTGTGCACCACCCTATGGGACTCTGCGCCACTGTCCATTGCTCATGTTTCTTGGCCCAAACAAGTCTCTTCTTCTTATTGATATCCTTTAGTAGTGGTTTCTTTGCAGCAATTTGACCATGATGGCCTGATTCATGAAGTCTCTTCTGAACAGTTGATGTTGAGATGTGTCTGTTACTTGAATTTATTTGGGCTGCAATCTGAGGCTGGTAACTAATGAACTTATCCTCTGCAGCAGAGATAACTCTGGGTCTACCTTTCCTGTGGCGGTCCTCATGAGAGCCAGTTTCATCATAACGCTTGATAGTTATTGCGACTGCACTTGAAGAAACGTTAAAAGTTCTTGACATTTTCTGGATTGACTGACCTTCATGTCTTAAAGTAATGATGGACTGTCCTTTCTCTTTGCTTATTTGAGCTGTTCTTGCCATAATATGGACTTGGTCTTTTACCAAATAGGGCTATCTTCTGTATGCCACACCTGACTGATTGGTTCAAACGCATTGAGGAAAGAAATTCCACAAATTAACTTTTAAGAAGGCACACCTGTTAATTGAAATGCATTCCAGGTGACTACCTCATGATGCTGGTTGAAAGAATGCCAAGAGTGTGCAAAGCTGTCATCAAAGCAAAGGGTGGCTACTTTGAAGAATTTCATAGTTTTGATGTCTTCACTATTATTCTACAATGTGGAAATAGTCAAAATGAAGAAAAAACATTGCATGAGTAGGTGTGTCCAAACTTTTGACTGGTACTGTATATATATATATATATCCCATATTGGTCCCTAGCTCCTATCCAAAGCATTGAAGCAGATATGAAAGTATAAGCAACACAGCAAGAATTCTTCCTTTCAGAGGGCAAGGAGAAACTATTACATTAGTGCTATCCCAATCTACATGAAGTGCCATGGGGTAGGTGCTAGGGGGTGATGTTGGGTACAAGACCATTACGGAAAGCGGTCTTAAAAACAGTTTTGCTTTAGGCAATGGATGTGATAATTTTAACTGGTTTGGCTAAAGGCTTGTGAAGCTGAGTAAGGGGCTAGAAGAGTGTGTTGTTGTGTGTGATGCTGTAGCTAGACATTAGGGAGCAAAGCTGATAGTGGAGAACAGAATCAACAGCTTATTGTGGTAGAAATAGAGTCTGACTCACCTTCTCATTACAGAGAGAGAAAGAGGAGAGGGTTGGAGATGGAGGAAAATAATAATGAGATGGCAGGAGAGAGACTGGGCCTCACTCTCCTGACTCTCCTCTCCCTCTGATTTTCCTGTGAGATTATGACCAGACCACACTGGCCATGGTGGCTTAGTGGAACTAACCTTGCCTGCCATGAACTGTCCGAAGCCGGGGGGAAAGGTTAGCGTAGACACCAGCAGAGTGACCAGGGCTGGGTACAGCAGACGCCTGAGAGAAGAGGAGAGAGAAAAGAGGGAGGGTGAGAGGGAGAGGAGAGTATGGGGTGAGGGAGAGTATGGGGTGAGGGAGAGTAAAAGGGAGGGAGGGTGGGGGAGGGTGAGATAAGAGAAAAGATGGAGGGTGAGAGGGAGAGGGGAGTAGGAGAGAGGGAGGGTGAGAAGAGGGAGGGTGAGAGAGAGGAGAGTATGGGGTGAGGGAGAGTAGGAGGGAGGGAGGGTGAGATAAGAGAAAAGAGGAAGGGTGAGAGGGAGAGGAGAGTATGGGATGAGGGAGAGTAGGAGGGAAGGAGGGTGGGGAAGGGGGAGATAAGAGAAAAGAGGGAGGGGGTGAGGAGTAGGAGGGAGGAAGGGTGGGGGAGAGGGAGAGAGAAAAACCAAACTGTCCACAATCCCTTCCCACGGCTGAGTGATATACAGAACATTACATTCATTTAAAAGTCTGAGGATTGTTAATTCATCAGTCTGGTAGGGAGATGAGTAAACACCATTCATTAATAAACACTTGTCAAGATGAATGTCTTCATTGATCTCTGCTGTGGAGAGATCAGCATCAAAGAAGCTGATTTCACAGCGTAATCTGTCTGTGTGTGTGACACTAGGATACAGGGACTCTGGGACCCAGTAGGGGTTGCTGTCTGACGATGATGACATCATGACTTACTTCTTCATGAGGAACTTGTTGATGGTCTTCTGTTTCCTGATGAACTGGACTATCAATCTGTTCAGGTAGACAAACAATGCCCCGCCAAAACCACTGGCAATACTGTGGAGGGGGAGAGGATAGAGGGGTTGAGAGAGGAGGCAGAGGGAGGGGGGCAATGGAGAGAAGAGGGACAGGGAGATTAAAAGAAGACAATTAGTTGGAGAAATGTTTACAGGTTTATGTATATAAGCTTGTGTTTAAAATAAGTACCCAGTATGTGTCCACTTTGTGTAAGTGGTAGTAGGAGAGAGAGACTGAGTTTCTCCCCCCACCAGAACCAAGCAAGGCCCTTTCAGAAGTACTTTCCAAAGTTCCCCCCTCAGCTATAGCCAAGTATATGAATGCTCATAAATTCATGTTCCTGCATAATTAATTCTGTCAAATACTCCTGAATAAATGATGAATAGATGAGGTAGAATAATTTGTACACGTTTTAAAGCCATTCTCTGAAACGTATGTGTGTGTATATTCTCAGCACACCACATAAGTACCAGTGAAAGTTTGAAACATAAATCCAGAGGCTAGAAGGGGTTTACTAGACAAAGGTTTGCCCCAGCTAGCATGTAGCAGAGACGACAAACTTCCCCCGCTCTCGCTCTGTCCGAGTTAACTGAAACACTGACCGATTTTCCCCATAAGACATCGGCGAGGGAGAGGATACTGAAATAAACACATACAGGGGAGTCCAGATACACACAAACTCTCTCTAAAAGTGTGATATGACTGCTGTTCTCTGGATGCAGTGTTTTGTTCGATTATGTTCTGCTCAGATCCCAAGTGAGAGGACATCCTCCAGACAAAAAGGAGATAAAAAAGGGGGGATTTTCTTCTCTTTGGGAGCCCACGCAGAGTTAAGCACAGGGCTCTTCTTTCATCCGAGATGGAAATAGAGAGAGCGAGAGGAGCTCCCCTCTATCTCCCCAGCAGCTCCCTCTCTCTCCCACTCCCTCTCCCCTGAGAGGCTCTGGTCTAATTCAGTTCTGTGGTAAGCCCGGAGGCTCCGCTACTACGGTAACAGCAAGCTAAAATAAGACGTCCTAAATGCACCACCTCACTGGCTGAATTATCCATGTTAGGTGACTAACGTCAGGAGGCTATCCTCCTGTACACTCACACCAGCTTTCACCGGCTAACAGAGGCAACGAAGAGCTCACTGGCTAACAGAGGCAACGAAGAGCTCACTGGCTAACAGAGGCAACGAAGAGCTCACTGGCTAACAGAAGACAACTTAGACTCACCCAATGACAGCAAAGGCTGGGAGCTCCTGGAGGTCAAAGGGGAAGTCCAGACGGAAACGGGTTTTAAACAGAGCTGTGATGGTCTCTGTGTAGGAGGGAGGGATGGAGAGAGAAAGAGTGTGATTCATCATTGTCAAAATGTTTTTAAGGGGCTATATACACAGTACAGACCTTACCTCAAAGTTTGATTGGGGCAATAGAGTATATGGGTCATTCCACGAAATGAGTGCCTTTTGCGTCTCTTGAATATTTAAGTAGAAATTGTGCACCAATATTGAATTTTAAAAGCCTGTTATATTTAATGAAGTGCCCTTTAATATAGACCACATGGAGAATTCAATACATCTGATTTTGAATATGAATAAATGCTTGCTAAAGTGCCAAAATGCAGCATTTTGAAATGCCCCTCCCTGCACCCTCTGACTTCCAGGAAGATTTTAACCCACTTAACCCCGACATTTCTCAATTTACACCATCATTGTAAAGCCCTAGTTATACTGTTGCATTGACAAATTCAGTTCTGAACATTATTATTTATTTCATGATATTAATTTACGTCTGTGCCTCATTTGAATGTCAAACCTGTTACGTGAATGGAAACATTTCATATCCAATAGTCAAACCTTGGTGTAAAAGCAGGTTAGCTGGTTGTACTCTTTTTGGCCATTTTCTGGTGTTGTGGTGGAAAACCTAGCAGGTCGAAAATAACACATCAACCTGCTACGCATAGATAGACAGGGTTGAACTATTTTGTGATGCTTGCACACAATTGCCCCTCCCTGTTGCACACAACAAGCTTCCATTCCCTATGTCACAAGGGGATTGATGGCCGATTTAACAACCCTGTCTCTTTGTTTCTTTATTTGACACTTGATAGGCACTTAATATACTCATTTTTCATTTAACCTCCTGAGATGGGAAAACTAGTTTTTTATGAAGTTGAACATGTGCCCTTTATGACAGAATGTTAAAATGAGGTGAAATCAAAAGTTATTTTAACATCTCAAAAAGGCACTGAATTGGTGGAGTGACCTATATACACGAAAAAAGTTCACGCAACATGTAACAATTTCAAAGATTTTACAGTTCATATAAAGAAATCAGTCAATTGAAATAAATGCATTAGGCCCTAAGCTATAGATTTCACATGACTGGGAACACAGGTATGCATCTGTTGGTCACAGATACCTTAAAAAAAAAATAGAAAAGTGGGTGCATGGATCAGAAAACCAGTCAGTATCTGGTGTGACCACCATTTGCCTCATGCAGCACGACATTTCCTTCGCATAGAGTTAATCAATCAGGCTGTTGATTGTGGAATGTTGTCCTACTTCTCGTCAATGGCTGTGCGAAGTTGCTGGATATTGGCGGAAACTGGAACACGCTGTCGTACATGTTGATCCAGAGCATCCCAAACATGCTCAATGGGTGACATGTCTGGTGAATATGCAGGCCATGGAAGAACTGGGATATTTTCAGCGTCCAGGAATTGTGTACAGATCCTTTCCACATGGGGCCCTGCCTTATCATGCTGAAACATGAGGTGATGGCGGCGGAGGAATGGCACAACAATGGGCCTAAGGATCTCGTCCCGGTATCCCTTGCATTTTAACGATGGCAACTTGAAAGCACATTGTGTTCCTTGTCCGTAACTTATGCCTGCCCATACCATAACCCCACCACCAACATGGGGCACTCTGTTCACAGCGTTGACATCAGCAAACCGCTCGCCCACACAATGCAATCTGCCTGGTAAAGTTGAAACCGTGATTCATCCATGAAGAGCACACTTCTCTAGCTTGCCAGTGGCCATTGAAGGTGCGCAATTGCCCATTGAAGTTGGATATGACATCGAACTGCAGACAGGTCAAGACCCTGGTGAGGACGACAAGCATGCAGATGAGCTTCCCTGAAACAGTTTGACAGTTTGTGCAGAAATTCCTTCAGTTGTGCAAACCCACAGTTTCATCAGCTGTCCGGGTGGCTGTAATGATGATGCTGTTTAATCAGCTTCTTGATATGCCACACCTGTCAGGTGGATGGATTATCTTGGCAAAGGAGAAAAGCTCACTAACAGGGATGTAAAGAAATTTGTGCACCACATTTGAGAGAAATAAGCTTTTTGTGCGTAATGTTGGTGATCTTTTATTTCAGCTCATGAAACAAACACTTTACATGTTCCGTTTATATTTTCATTCAGTATTCATGTAGACCGGACTTACCCTCGTCTCTATTCCACACGGCCAGGACTCTGAAGATGAAGGCACTGAAGGTGGCAGCAAAGAACCCTCTCCAGTAATTCCTCACCGCAAAGAAAACGTAGACGTTACCTCAATACTGAACAGCACACCTACAAAACACACATTAATCCATTTCTCAGGAACATGATCAAAGTAACTATACTCCAATCAGGGGAGTGAAGGGGGGAAGGAGTAAACCTTGCAATCTCCAACCCAACCAGTATCAGTGAGTGTTATCCCACTGGGCACACCACATCATTTCAAAGTGGATAATTGTGTTATATTTGGTTGAGACGTTGATCAATGAGTTTACAACCTATATATTCACCCACTCAAAAAGACAGCCAAAAGTTAGTTGAATTTCAATGTGTTATCACTATATCAAATCCAACCAAAGTTTAAATGCACTTTAAATTCATGTTTGATTTAGTTCTATTCTTTAACACAGATTTTTTGTTGAGATGGAGACATGAATCCAACATAATTATTACATTTGTTGACAAACTGGAATTCAAAGTCAGTGGCACAGACGGAACTATCTAAGCAAAAGATGTAGCGCCTTCAAATGTTGATATTTGGTTGCGTTGATAACCAAACAATTCAATATCACTAAATTACATTTGATATCAACCAGAGATTGAAACCATAGGCCTATGTACTCTATTTTTAGTTGAATCCTGGGTTGAATTGAGACAATAGTTGATGACTTTGGAAATGGAATACAGGCCTAAATAGCATCATTGATGATATATGAGTAATATAGCATGGTGACATTTCATTTGCTCTGTTAAACCTACCCTTTGGAATGACTTCGATAGCAAACAGTGAATCTATTTAATTTTTCATTGGAGATCTGTCAATCATTTTCACGATAGCACATTGGTAATAGTCAGAGACAAACATCATAGCTAAGCAAGGCTAGGTTATGTGAAAACCCTGGATGGTAGACCAAAGGGTAGTTGTAGATAGATTCATTCATTCTCCAGTAGGAGGTGCTGCAGCATATATATTTTTTTTCTGATAGTAACCAAATTGAAGATCTGACTTTGTTTTAAAGGTACAAATTAAACATTTTATACAAGTAGTGTCTGTTAAAATTTGGTTTCCATGATGACAATCCTGTTGTTGAAATTTCACCCTCAAAACAGTTGACTTTTTTCAAATCCAATGTTGATTCAACATCACAATAAGATGACAAATTACACTGAAACAACATTGATTCAACCAGTTGGTGCCACTCACCTCCTATTGGGGCAGCGAAACAGCAGCCCACCCCCACAGCACAGGCAGCTGCCAACATTTCAATGTTCCTCGACTCATTCTGTTAACACATAAGGAGAGGTGTTCACACACACACAGGCTAGGCCGTTGTCGGGATGTAGGCTTAGCAGTGTGGAAGGAGGCAGACAAGGATGTTGCTTTTTTCTGTCCAAGTTGAGGGCTTTTACAGTGCCTTCGGAAAGTATTCACTCCTTGACCTTTTCCACATTTTGTTATGTTACAGCCTTATTCTAAAATTGATTAAATTATTTCCCCACCCCCCCATCAATTTACACACAACACCCCATAATGACAAAAGGAAAAACAGTTTTTTAGAAGTTTTATTAAAACTTTTTATTAAAAGTTTTATTAAAACTATTTTAAAACTTCTTAAAATAAAATAAAAATCAAATCTCACATTTACATAAGTATTCAGACCCTTTACTCAATACTTTGTTGAAGCACCTTTGACAGTGATTACAGCCTCGAGTCTTCTTGGGTATGGCACTACAAGCTTGGCATATCTTTATTTGGCGAGTTTCTCCCATTCTTCTCTGCAGATCCTCTCAAGCTCTGTCAGGTTGGATGGTGAGCATTGCTGCACTGCTATTTTCAGGTCTCTCCAGAGATGTTAAATCGGGTTCATGTCCGGGCTCTGGCTGGGCCACTCAAGGACATTCAGAGACTTGTCCCAAAGCCACTCCTGCGCTATCTTGGCTGTGTGCTTAGGGTCGTTGTCCTGTTGGAAGGTGAACCTTTGCCCCAGAGGTCCTGAGCAGGTTTTCATGAAGGATCTCTGTACTTTGCTCCGTTCATCTTTGCTTCGATCCTGACTAGTCTCCCAGTCACTGCCACTGAAAAACATCCCCACAGCATGATGCTGCCACCACCATGTTTCACCGTAAGGATGGTGCCAGGTTTCCTCCAGAATTGACGCTTGGCATTCAGGCCAAAGAGTTCAATCTTGGTTTCATCAGACCAGAACATCTTGTTTCTCATTGCCTGAGAGACTGTAGGTGCCTTTTCGAAAACTCCAAGCGGGCTGTCATGTACCTTTTACAGAGGATTGGCCACTCTACCATGAAGGCCTGCTTGGTGGAGTGCTGCAGAGATGGGAGAACCGTCCAGAAGGACAGCCATCTCCATTGAGGAACTCTGGAGCTCTGTCAGAGCGACCATTGGGTTCTTGGTCACCTCCCTGACCAAGGCCCTTCTCCCCCGATTGCTCAGTTAGGCTGGCGGCCAGCTCTAGGAAGAGTCTTGGTCATTCCATTTAAGAATGATGGAGGCCACTGTGTTCTTGGGGACCTTCAATGCTGCATTAATGTTTTGGTACCCTTCCCCAGATCTGTGCCTCGCACAATCCTGTTACGGAGCTCTACGGACAATTCCTTCGAACTCATAGCTTGTTTTTTTCTCTGACATGCACTGTCAACTGTGGGACATTATATAGACAGGTGTGTGCCTTTCCAAATCATGTCCAATCCATTGAATTAACCACAGATGGACGCCAATCAAGTTGTAGACACATCAAGGAAGATCAATGGAAACAGAATGCACCGGAGCTCAATTTCAAGTCTCATAACAAAGGGTCTGAATACTTATGTAAATAAGGTATCCGTTTTTTATTTGTAATACATTTGCCAAAATGTTTTCGCTTCGTCATTAATCGGGTATTCTGTAATAGATTGGTGAGGATTTTTTTTATTTATTCAATTTTAGAATAAGGCTGTAATGTAATGTGGAAAAAGTCAAGAGGTCTGAATATTTTCCGAAGCCACTATGTGCAAAAATGGGAAATAAATAAGCACCAAAAGTAGGCTACTACATCATTTACAAAATAATAAACAGGATGAAGAGCAATATCAACTGGATTTAAATCAATAAGTCAGCCCACTGACCTCCCCTAGGGCAGGCCTCTAATGACTGATAGCAATTATGCACAGCAGAAAGTATACCCCAACCTACCCGTCTCAGCTGTTGTGGATGAAATGCAGAGTTGAAATACATTTTACCCATAATGCATTTCACCATGGACCATACCATTTCACCTCAACGGTTTGGCATGAACAGTTAGTGTCAATCAGCAGTTGAAACAATAACAAAGCAGTCTCCCCACACATTTCAATAAAAAGCTGAGGGATAGGGCTAGAGAAATGTATCCACTCTCAAATGAATGGACAGAGCTAGGACTGACCATCCATGATATCATGTTTTGAAGTTATAATTGTTTGTTTGCATATACTTTGTTAACTTCTTAGGGAGCAGCTCCCGAGGTGACGGTTTTGGAGAGCCTGGCGTGCCAAAAGTAAAATAGGATATGCACATAATTAGTACCATTGGATAGGAAACACTCTGAAGTTTCTAAAGGTGTTAACATTTTGTCTGTGAGTATAACAGAACGGATATGGCAGGCGAAAACCCGAAGAATTTCTGTCCTGGAAAAAGTGATTTTGAGACATTGCCTCATTTGAACCCCTCCTTTATGAAAATGCCCATATATGGGAGTATGAATGCAGTACCTATTGCTTCCTCTGGATGGCAAAAGTCTCGAGATTCTATTTAGTTGCTTTAGATGGCAGAAGAAGAAGAATTAGGAAGTGGCCACACAGAAGTCAACAGAAGAGAATGTGTGTTCCCGGCTTGCGCGCTCTGTGGTCTTTTCCTTTCCTATCGCCCAGTTTATATTCCGGTTGAAATATTATACTGAATATACATAAGTGTTCTTAAGGATACATTATCAATGATGTTTGATTGTTCTTGGACAAGTTTATAGGTATAGGTTGAACGAGTTCTCTTCACGTTTCAATGGGCGAGTGGACGTTGTATTTTCTTATCATAACGCGCCAACCAAACGGAGATTTATGGATATAATACATGACTTTTTCTAACAAAAGAACCATGAATTGTCTTTGTTGGACACTTGGGAAGCCCTCTGCAGAAGTTCTTCAAAAGGTAATTTATTTGTTTTCGCTGTGAAATGTGTTTTGTGTGAACCGTGATTGCTTATGAATTTATGGTAATAAGAAAAATATTGGAGGTGCTACCCTCAAACAATCAAATGTAGTGCTTTCGCCGTAAAACCTTTTTGAAATCTGACAACGCTGTGATATTGCCAAGAAGCAGAGCTTTTGATGACTATGCAACACTTGTATATTGATGAATGTTTAATAATTCAACTTTTGGATTTTGAATTTGGCGCCTTGCATTTCACCGGGTAGTGTTAGCGCCCCACCGCTCCTTAAGAAGTTAACAAACATTGGAGTGAAACAAGCTTATATCTTGGGTTCTGATGAGGTGCGAAAGTTGAACTAAGCTCATGAGGCACTTAACGTAAAATTCTAAAATAATCAATAGGTACATTTCATTCATTCGCAAACTCGGTCCTGGGGACCCCAAGGGGTGCATGTTCTGGTTCAGCTGTGTAGTGCTGGGGTAAAACCAAAATGTGCACTCCTTGGGGTCCCCAGGACAGAGTTTGTGAAACAGAGTTAAAATGTTTGCCTCCGTTTGGCTCTCACAATCACACCAACCCCAAAATATTAAGAATCTCCAATTACGAGGACAAATAAAGTAAGCAATCATTTACATTTCTTTAACTTTGCTTGAGCGCTAAAGCTTTCATTCCTAAAAATTATCACTTTGTAGGTAATATTTTCATTCACAAATGCATGGAGTAATGTGTGGATTTCGCAAAAAACTAAAACAAATCGGCATGCGCAACCACAACCTCTCATAGGCTACATTTCTCAGCACTCAAAACAGCAGAGAACATTCCCTCAAATAAAACAACGTTTTCATAAAACAGATTTGATTATATTGACTTGCTTTACTTTGCTAGAAGGCACAGAGAAATTGGATCTGTGACACTGCCCAAACAACCACAGGGTATGGTCAAATGAAATACAATTTCTGCAAACACAGTATAGCATTGGACTACAGATGGATTACAGATGTAATATGAACAGGTGGTAGAGAGATGGGATATGGAGTCCAGGAGAGGAGGAAGTTATGGTGGATATTCTGCCCTTCAACTCCAGCCATGATTTACCTTGTTTCCAATGAGGCTTGGCTCCTTTAAGCAGCATGTTAGTGAAACAGAGAGGGGTGAGTGTGTATGTGTACTACACACACACACACACACACACCCATTAGTATGCCATAAAATGCGGCATATTCATATACAGTACAGATACAACACAGAGAGGAGGGGGGAAGAGAGAGAGGATGAGGGAAGGAGAGAGGCTAGAGGGAGCAGAAGATTAAGGGGAGACGGACAGAGAGACAGACAGGGTTATGCAGCAAAAAAGTGCTGTGCTCCACTTGGCGGTCTGCTTCAAAGATTCTTTATTGCCCCGGTCCCCTGACCCCCGTCCCTTCACACACACACAGAGAGAGAAGTTGTCTCTCATCTTCAGAGTACAGAGAGATGAGTCAAATATTCCCTCCCTCTCGTTCCCTCTGTCCCCCAAGGCGGAACAAGCATAGAAAGTTGAAAGACTATCTCTACTCCTCAATGCCTGGTTCTCTGTCTTTACCTCGATCTCTCTCTCCCTTGCTTTCAAAACTTTTCTTCATTTATACATCTCTACATGTATTTATTGCTCCCTGTAGTATAGCTACGGAGATTAAATACGAGATGTATTTAATTAGTTTGCAAATAACATGCTGGTTTAAATATTTATTATGTGTGTATTACTAAATGTATCTACTGTGTGTGTTGTGTGTGTGTCCACGCACACACACACATTATCTGGACATACACTCAGTAGAGAAGTCAAGAGTGAAAAAACATTCTCTAAACTAATAATATGTGATGTGTTTTTCTCCAAGCCAGCTCACTAACAGGCCTGGTGTGCTATTGAGCCGATGCAGACATGAGCAGTCGATTAGGAGGTGGAACAAACAGATTGGAGAATCAGAAGTGTTTCTCACAGCTCCTCCCAAGCACCGACAGAGCTTAGAAGATTTGTGGGCAGAACTGAAAAAGTGTGTGCGAGCAAGGATACCTACAAACCTGACTCCGTTACACCAGCTCTGTCAGGAGGAATGGGCCAAAATTCACCCAACTTATTGTGAGAAGCTTGTGGAAGGCTACCCGAAACTACGTTTGACCCAAGTTAAACAATTTAAAGGCAATGCTACCAAATACTAATTGAGCGTATGTAAACTTCTGACCCACTGGAAATGTAAAATAAAAACTGAAATAAATCATTCTCTACTATTATTCTGACATTTCACATTCTTAAAATAAAGTGGTGATCCTAACTGACCTAAGATTTTTACTATGATTAAATGTCAGGAATTGTGAAAAACTGAGTTTAAATGCATTTGGCTAAGGTTTATGTAAACTTCCGACTTCAACTGTATCAATGATTTCGCTCTTGCTGCGGGTGATTCTTTTATCCACCTCCATGCAGACGACACCATTCTGTATACATCTGGCCCTTCTTTGGACACTGTGTTAACAAACCTCCAAATAAGCTTCAATGCCATACAACACTCCTTCCGTGGCCTCCAACTGCACTTAAATGCTAGTCAAACTAAATGCATGCTCTTCAACCGATCGCTGCCCTCACCCGTCCACCCGACTAGCATCACTACTCTGGACGGTTCTGACTTAGAATATGTGGACAACTATAAATACCTAGGTGTCTGGCTAGACTGTAAACTCTCTATCCAGACTCATATTAAGCATCTCCAATCCAAAATTAAATCTAGAATTTGCTTCCTGTTTTGCAACAAAGCCTCCTTCACTCATGCTGCCAAACATACCCTCGTAAAACTGACTATCCTACCGATCCTTGACTTCGGCGATGTCATTTACAAAATAGCCTCCAACACTCTACTCAGCAAATTGGATGCAGTCTATCACAGTGCCATCCGTTTTGTCACCAAAGCCCCATATTCTACCCACCACTGCGACCTGTATGCTCTCGTTGGCTGGTCCTCGCTACATATTCATCGCCAAACCCACTGGCTCGAGGTCATCTATAAGTCTTTGCTTGGTAAAGTTCCGCCTTCTCAGCTCAGGTCACCATAGCAACACCCACCCGTAGCACGCGCTCCAGCAGGTATATTTCACTGACCTTCCCCAAAGCCAACTCCTCTTTGGCCGCCTTTCCTTCCAGTTCTCTGCTGCCAATGACTGGAACGAATTGCAAAAATCACTGAAGTTGGAGACTTATCTCTCCCTCACTAACTTTAAGCATAAGCTGTCAGAGCAGCTTACTGATCGCTGCAGCTGTACACAGCCCATCTGTAAATAGCCCATCCAACTACCTACCTCATCCCATATGTTTTTCTGATCCTTTGCACACCAGTATTTCTACTTGCACATCCTCATCTGCACATCTATCACTCCAGTGTTAATTGCTAAATTCTAATTACTTCGCCACTATGGCCTATTTATTGCCTTACCTCCTTACTTCATTTGCACACACTGCATACAGATTTTTCTATTGTGTTATTGACTGTACGATTGTTTAACCCATGTGTAACTCTGTTGTTTTTTTGTCGCACTGCTTTGCATTATCTTGGCCAGGTCGCAGCTGTAAATGAGAACTTGTTCTCAACTGGCCTACCAGGTTAAATAAAGGTGAAATAAAATAAAAATATATCTGCTGAATTTATGCTACTTTGCTTATTGTCCCGACGCTCCTGTAGCTAGCAGTTACTTGTTATGCTACTGTTTTCTGATATTAAATGTTGTTAGCGAATGCTCGCTAGCTGTAAACGTCGCCCGCGTCGCTCAATATGCTCACGTAGCACGTCTACTTGCTGAGGGGACGTCATTGACTGTGAGGATCAATCCATGTCACTGCTCTAATGTTGGCAGTCAATAGTGGCAACAAATAGCTAGCTAGTAGATTAGTCTTGGGACTATTGTATACTTTGTTAGTTCACATGCCAGCGTCAGGCAGAGTCTGTGCTCTCGGTTAACTTCTTAGGGAGCAGCTGCATAGGTGACGGTTTTGGAGAGTCTGGCGTGCCCAAAGTCAAATGCATGACACTCAGGCCCAGAAAATAGGATATGCACATAATTAGTACTATTGGATAGGAAAAACACTCTGAAGTTTCTAAGAGTGTTAAAATGTTGTATGTGAGTATAACAGAACTGATATAGCAGGCGAAAACCCGAGGAAAATCCATCCGGATTTGCAGTTTGTTTTGTAAATGAGCATCTTCTCCATTGTGCCTATTGCATACAACTTTATGTAGGACTGAGACTGCAGTACCTATGGCTTCCACTAGATGTCAACAGTCTATATACAAAGTCTGGGAATTCTAGGAGTGACCAGAACAGATAGGAACAGGAAATTGTGAGACGACCACTTTTGTAAACAAGGTTTGACGCGTGCAAGATTGTGAACGCGCACCACTTTATTTTTCTTTCCTATCGTTCACGTTATCGTCCGGTTTAACTATTACAGCAAATATACCCAAAAGGATACCTAAGGATACATTAAAAATGATGTTTGATTTGTTTGTAGAAAGTTTATAGGTATAATTTGAACGTGTTCTCTTCACGGTTCAATGGGCGACTCAACGGTGGATTTTGTGATCATAACGCGCCAACCAAACAGATTTATGGATATAATAAATGACTTTTTCTAACAAAAGAAGCATGGATTGTCTTCGTTGGACACTTGGGAAGCACTCAGCAAAGGTAAGCGATTTTATATTAGCGATTTTATGCGTTTTGTGACACCCGTGTTGGGTTATGGATTTATGCTAATGCATAAATATTAGAGGTGCTACCCTCAAACAATCAAATGTTGTGCTTTCGCCGTGAAGCCTTTTTGAAATCGGACAACGCTGTGATATTGACAAGAATCAGAGCTTTTGATGACTACGCAACACTTGTATATTGATGAATGTTTAACACACCCCATCATGGATAATCTGCCCTCACCCATATAGGAGAAAATAGCCTACGCTAGCCTAATATGCGTTGATATACAGTGAGAAGCAATGTTTTCTTGATGACTGTGAGATCACGCTCTCTGTTGCCAATGTGAGTTAGAACTTTAAACAGGTCAACATTCACACGGCCGCAGATCCAGGCGGATTACCAGGACGTGTACTCCGAGCATGTGCTGACCAACTGGCAAGTGTCTTCACTGACATTTTCAACCTGTCCCTGACTAAGTCTGTAATACCAACATGTTTCAAGCAGCCATAGTCTCTGTGCCCAAGAACACTAAGGTAACCTGCCTAAATTACAACCGCCCCGTAGCACTCACGTCTGTACCCATGGAGTGCTTTGAAAGGCTGGTCATGGCTCACATCAACACCATCATCCCAGAAACCCTAGACCCACTCCAATTTGTATACCACCCCATCAGATCCACAGATGATGCAATCTCTATTGCGCTCCACACTGCCCTTTCACACCTGGACAAAAGGAACACCTATGTGAGAATGCTATTCATTCACTACAGCTCAGCTTTCAACACCAAAGCTCATCACTAAGGACCCTGGGACTAAATACCTCCCTCTGCAACTGGATCCTGGACTTCCTGACGGGACACCTCCAGGTGGTAAGGGTAGGTAACAACACATCCGCCACGCTGAAACTCAACACGGGGGCCCCTCAGGGGTGCGTGCTCAGTCTCTTCCTGTACTCCCTGTTCACTTATGACTGCATAGCCAGGCACGACTCCAACACCATCATTAAGTTTGACGATGACACAAGTGGTAGGCATGATCACCGACAACGAGACAGCCTATAGGGAGATCAGAGACCTGGTTGATTTGTGCCAGGATAACAACCTCTCCCTCAACGTGATCAAGACAAAAGGAGATGATTATGGACTACAGGAAAAGGAAGACTGAGAATGGGGGCATGCTCATCGACGGGGCTGTAGTAGAGCAGGTTGAGAGCTTAAAGTTCTTTGGTGTCCACATCACCAAAAAACGAACATGGTCCAAGCACACCAAGACAGTCGTGAAGAGGGCACAACAAAGCCTATTCACCCTCGGGAGACAAAAGATTTGGCATGGGTCCTCAGATACTCAAAAGGTTATAGAGCTGCACCATCAAGAGCATCCTGGCTGGTTGCATCACTGCTTGGTACGGCAACTGCTCAGCCTCTGTCTGCAAGGCACTGCAGAGGGTAGTGCGAACGGCCCAGTACATCACTGGGGCCAAGCTTCCTGCCATCCAGGACCTCCATACCAGGCAGTTTCAGAGGAAGGCCCTAAAAATTGTCAGACTCCAGCCACCCTAGTCAGACTGTTCTCTCTGCTACCGCCACAGCAAGCGGTACCAGAGCAGAAAGTCCTGGTCCAAGAAGATTCTAAACAGCTTCAAACCCCAAGCCATAAGACTCCTGAACATCTAATCAATGGCTACCCAGACTATTTGCATTTCCCCCCACCCCCTCCCTCTTTTACACTGCTGCTACTCTCTGTTTATTATCATCTATGCATAGTCACTTTACCTCTACCTACACACGTACATTTTACCTCAATTACCTTGACTTACCTGTGCACCCTCACATTGACTCTGTACCAGTACCGCCTGTATAAAGCCTCGCTAATGTTTTTACCTATCTATTTTTTACTTAACACTTATTTTTCTTAAAACTGCATTGTTAGTTAAATTTGATATGAGCAAGGAGATGGTGCTTATCATGCCAATTTGATAGTATTTGGTCTCATGTGACTTACTCAAGTATGTGTGGTGCAGTTCACTAGACCGCTGCAAGACACTATAGTATCAGCGACTCATTTACGGTGTCTTTCAGTCACATTAGTCATCTTATATGCAGCAGTAGGTTTAGGCCCTGTATTTAATAGCCATGTTTAATCACGTGTCACACATTTTACATAGGTAGTCGGCTCCCTGTCGGTCCATCTCGGAGTCTAGTAGTTTTTTAGTAACTATTCTACCATGTGCAATTTTACTGTATGCTAACTGTAGTGATCGCTTCATTCTAGTATCATGTATTAGATCCTGTTTTTAATTAATCTTCTGTTGCATTTTGTTATGTCTTACATACTGGTTTAATGTGTTATGCTGCAACTCAATACTGTAGTGATGCTCGTAAACTCTAATATTCTTGCTTAATTATCTGCACACAGTTTGGCATTACACTGCTGATACTGCATTCGTGGGAGCAATATGCATGTTTAGGCTCTGCTTCCCCTTGCGAAGCGAATGTACAGTAGTGCTAACAATGTTGTGTTAAGTCTTATCTGCACATAATCGTTGGCATGGTTGCTACTATTGCTATTGGCAAGAGCACACGGTGAGGTCACTAGCCACCCCTTCTACTCATTTGCCATGAGCATCGCAGTACGATGGCAGACAGAACGTTTATGCAGATCTTTAACCCACGCTATGAGGCTTTTACATGAACACTAGTATATATTCACTAACTATGTGCTGCTTTTACAGTTTATGTATTGTGTGTTAATTGTGTATTATTGTGATGCATCTATTGGCTGGGGCATTCAATTTTGTCGTCTGGTTTATCCCAGATTGCCCCTCTTCTGTCACGCCCTGATCTGTTTAACCTGACCTTGTGCTTGTCTCCACCCGCCCATCTTCCCCACTTACCCCTGGGTATTTATACCTGTGTTTTCTGTCTGTCTGTGCCCGTTTGTCTTGTTTGTTCAAGTCAACCAGCATTTTGTCTCAGTTCCTGCTTTTCCCTAGTCTCTTTTAATCTCACCCTCTTGGTTTTGACCCTTGCCTGTCCTTACTGAGCCTGGGCCTGCCTGCCGTCCTGTACCTAGGCCCCACTACTCTGGAATATCGAGAGTACCTTGGCCCTGCCTGCCTTGACCTGTCGTTTTCCTGCCCCTGTTGTTGCAATAAACATTGTTACTTCAACACAGTCTGCCCTTGGGTCTTACCTGAAAGCTGATACTTTCAGGAAACATTTGCATTCCTTCTGTTGTCTATTAAATAGTTCTGTATTCTTAACTCACGCTGTATTGCGGTGCGATGACCAGTCAAGGCTTTCTATAGCTTCAAGCCGTGTTGAAATGGCTGTTAATACTAGCATTACCTAGCATGGCATGGGCTTGCTAAACACCCACGTGGCGATCAGCTGTTGGCAATCAAGCGTTCATTGTCCCCAATGGAAACGTCTGTTAAGAGCTTGTTTCAAACACATACGCAGGCATATTTCAGTATCTATTGGATTTATTTCTTCTTCCTATCAGATCATCTATCTTCTCCATGGCCTACCAGCATATTCACTATATATACAAAATTATGTGGACACCCCTTCCAATTAGTGGATTTGTCTTTTTCAGCCACACCCGTTGCAGACAGGTGTATAAAGTTGAGCACAAAGCCATGCAATCTCCATAGACAAACATTGGCAGTAGAATGGCCTTACTGAAGAGCTAAGTGACTTTCAATGTGGCACCATCATAGGATGCCACCTTTCCAACAAGTCAGTTGGTCAAATTTCTGCCCTGCTAGAGCTGCCCCGGTCAACTGTAAGTGCTGTTGTTGTGAAGTGGAAACGTCTAGGAGCAACAACGGCTCAGCCGCGAAGTAGTAGGCCACACAAGCTCACAGAAAATGGTTGCCAACTGCTGAAGCGCGTAGCGTGTAATAATTGTCTGTCCTGAGTTGCAACACTTACTACCGAGTTCCAAACTGCCTCTGGAAGCAACGTAAGCAAAATAACTGTTCGTCGGGAGCTTCATGAAATGGGTTTCTATGGCCGAGCAGCTGGACACAAGCCTAAGATCCCCATACGCAATGCCAAGAGTCGGCTGGAGTGGTGTAAAGTTCACCACCATTGGACTCTAGAGCAGTGGAAACATGTTCTCTGGAGTGATGAATCACGCTTAACCCTCTGGCAGTCCAATGGATGAATCTTGGTGTCAGGAGAACGCTACCTGCCCAAATGTATTTCGCCAACTGTAAAGTTTGGTGGATGAGAAATAATGGTCTGGGGCTTTTTCATGGTTTGGTCGTTAAGATTTCCCTTCACTGGAACTAAAGCATACAATGAGATTCAGGACGATTTTGTGGCAACAGTTTGGGGAAGGCCCTTTCCTGTTTCAGCATGACTATACCCCAGCCACAAAGTGAGATCCATACAAAAACGATTTATTGAGATTGTGTAGAAGAACTTGACTGGCATGCACAGAGCCCTGACCTCAACCCCATCGAACACCTTTAGGATGAATTGGAAAGCAGACTGCGAGCCAGGCCTAATTGCCCAACATCAGTGCCCGACCTCACTAATGCTCGTGGCTAAATGGAAAAAGTCCCCCGCAGCAATGTTTCAACATCTAGTGGAAAGCCTCCCAGAAGAGTGAAGGCTGTTATAGCAGCAAAGGTGGGACCAACTCTATATTAATTCCCATGATTTTGGAATGAGATGTTCGACAAGCAGGTGTTCACATACTTTTGGTTATGTAGTGTAAGTTGACATAGCTGTCTCAGGTAGACTAGCTGTACGATGTCTTCTGTTATATAACCATGTATGCCTTTTCTATTCCAAATTTCAGTCAGGCAAATGCAGCCTGCCTTTATCATGGTCCAGTAGCAGGGAGTCGGTTAATTCCATGTGTCAGGACCATTCGGTGTATAGTCTTCTCAGGATCCATCTGTCCGCTACTCTCAAGGCCTACGGAGAAGTGACCAAAATGCACATCAAGAGCATCTCTCCTCTCTCTCTCAATAGCACAAGTTTGAGTCCAAGTTAAGGCAACAATGTGTTTATATTACACGGTCCGTATGATGGCTTTTATGGGTTCTGAAAGAATTAGCATAGAAAATCAGTTGTCATCACCAGAACTGACACTGCTTTGTCCTCCTTTTCATGTTATGCTATCTAAATGCTGAGCACGGATGGCACCTGGCAAACCTCTGTTCAACATTGATGCTGGCAACCAATGACAAGGTACTGGAACTCATCACGGCTCTGGTTCCTTCGTCACCACTGCAGGCACATGGCCGTCTGCTGCTGTGACGTTACATTTTATTGATTCTGGAGCCTACATGAGTTCCTGCAGTACTGCTATATGATCATGATTGTGTCAGCTGTATGGTCCAGTAGCTATGTTGCATACGTAGAATATCCTCATATACAAAGATGAGAGCTCATCCTGTCTCAGCGAAGCCCCTGGCGGTGCATTTATATTGCAGGTGGTTGGCTAGGTTCATGGCAGGCGGGTTCATACTACTTACGGTTGCCTAGTTAGATGGGTAGAATATTTTCCATGTACCAAGATGACAGCTCATCTTACCTCAGCGGGGTACTCGGCGGTGCGTAATATGAGAAATCGACATACTGCTGCATTAGCTCATGCTACACAGTTAGTATTCACATACAGGCCTAGTAGACAGTCATGTAATGGTAGAATGACCTTAGTTGGTCTATTGAGAGCTCCTAAACGGTGATGAGTTTACCTGCCAGTACCATGCCTCATTAAGTTTTCTATAAATGGCGTCAGCCGTGGTCAATAGCCTACATGTTGCCGTCTTTGCTGGCTACTTGATATAAAATACATTGCATATAGCTACAGGTGGTTGGTTGGGTCATTTTGCTTAAGGTTGCTTGTTAGATAAGGATATATTTGTATGTAGACCCACCAGATGATTATGAATTTAGTTTCAGTGAGAGCACCTGGCGTTGCGTCTCCAGGGCAGCTGGGTTTGTACTGCTTACGGTTGCTAGTTAGGTAGCATCTTCTCATATACCAAGATGACAGCTCATACTGCCTCAAGCGAGGGTAGCGGGCGGTGCGTCATATGAAAAATATAAGACATGCGTTGCACAGATCACGCTACACATGGTTAATATTCACACATAGTATACAGTCTTGTAAATGGTAGGATGTCTTTAGCTGGTCTATTGCTAATATCTAAACTACGCTTTCTGCAGTAGGGTTCTTCTGTTTTGGGGGGGGACTGTTATAGCTTAGCACGCTTACTGCTTGGAGTTAATTTCATATACTGAACAAAAATACAACTTGAAAGATTTTACTGAGTTACAGTTCACATAAGGAAATCAGTCAATTGAAATACATTTATTAGGTCCTAATCTATGGATATCACATGACTGGGAATACAGATACAGTGAGGGAAAAAAGTATTTGATCCCCTGCTGATTTTGTACGTTTGCCCACTGACAAAGAAATGATCAGTCTATAATTTTAATGGTAGGTTTATTTGAACAGTGAGAGACAGAATAACAACGACAAAATCCAGAAAAACGTATGTGAAAAATTTTATAAATTGATTTGCATTTTAATGAGGGAAATAAGTATTTGACCCCCTCTCAATCAGAAATATTTCTGGATCCCAGGTGTCTTTTATACAGGTAACAAGCTGAGATTAGGAGCACACTCTACCTGTATAAAAGACACCTGTCCACAGAAGCAATCAATCAATCAGATTCCAAACTCTCCACCATGGCCAAGACCAAAGAGCTCTCCAAGGATGTCAGGGACAAGATTGTAGACCTACACAAGGCTGGAATGGGCTACAAGACCATCGCCAAGCAGCTTGGTGAGAAGGTGACAACAGTTGGTGTGATTATTCGCAAATGGAAGAAACACAAAAGAACTGTCAATCTCCCTCGGCCTGGGGCTCCATGCAAGATCTCACCTCGTGGAGTTGCAATGATCATGAGAACAGTGAGGAATCAGCCCAGAACTACACGGGAGGATCTTGTCAATGATCTCAAGGCAGCTGGGACCATAGTCACCAAGAAAACAATTGGTAACACACTACGCAGTGAAGGACTGAAATCCTGCAGCGCCCGCAAGGTCCCCCTGCTCAAGAAAGCACATATACATGCCTGTCTGAAGTTTGCCAATGAACATCTGAATGATTCAGAGGACAACTGGGTGCAAGTGTTGTGGTCAGATGAGACCAAAATGGAGCTCTTTGGCATCAACTCAACTCGCCGCGTTTGGAGGAGGAGGAATGCTGCCTATGACCCCAAGAACACCATCCCCACCGTCAAACATGGAGGTGGAAACATTATGCTTTGGGGGTGTTTTTCTGCTAAGGGGACAGGACAACTTCACCACATCAAAGAGACGATGGACGGGGCCATGTACCGTCAAATCTTGGGTGAGAACCTCCTTCCCTCAGCCAGGGCATTGAAAATGGGTTGTGGATGGGTATTCCAGCATGACAATGACCCAAAACACACGGCCAAGGTAACAAAAGAGTGGCTCAAGAAGAAGCACATTAAGGTCCTGGAGTGGCCTAGCCAGTCTCCAGACCTTAATCCCATAGAAAATCTGTGGAGGGAGCTGAAGGTTCGAGTTGCCAAACATCAGCCTCGAAACCTTAATGACTTGGAGAAGATCTGCAAAGAGGAGTGGGACAAAATCCCTCCTGAGATGTGTGCAAACCTGGTGGCCAACTACAAGAAACGTCTGACCTCTGTGATTGCCAATAAGGGTTTTGCCACCAAGTACTAAGTCATGTTTTGCAGAGGGGTCAAATACTTATTTCCCTCATTAAAATGCAAATCAATTTATAACATTTTTCACATGCGTTTTTCTTGATTTTTTTTGTTGTTATTCTGTCTCTCACTGTTCAAATAAACCTACCATTAAAATTATAGACTGATCATTTCTTTGTCAGTGGGCAAATGTACAAAATCAGCAGGGGATCAAATACTTTTTTCCCCTCACTGTATGCATCTGTTGGTCACAGACACTAAAAAAAGTAGGGGCGTGGATCATAAAACCAGTCAGTATCTGGTGTGACCACCACTTGCCTCATGCAGCGCGACACATCTCCTTCACACAGAATTGATCAGGATGTTGATTGTGGCCTGTAGAATGTTGTCTCACTCCTCTTCAATTGCTATGTGAAGTTGCTGGATATTGGCGGGAACTGGGACACGTTATCGTACATCTTGATCCAGAGCATGTTCAATGGGTGACATGTCTGGTGAGTATGCTGACCAGAACTGGGACTTTTTCAGATTTCAGGAATTGTGTACAGATCCTTGTGACATGGGGCTGTGCTTTATCATGCTGAAACATGAGGTGATAGCCGTGGAACAATGGGCCTCAGGATCTAGTCAAGGAGTCTGCATTCAAATTGCCATCGTTAAAATGCAATTGTGTTCGCTGTCCGTAGCTTATGCTTGCCCATACCATAACCCCATCGACACATTGGGGCACTCTGTTCACAACTTTGACATCAGCAAACCGCTCGCCCACACAATGCAATCTGCCTGGTAAAGTTGAAACCGTGATTCATCCATGAAGAGCACACTTCTCTAGCTTGCCAGTGGCCATCGCCCACACGACGCCATACACATGGTCTGATGTTGAGAGCGCCAAATTCTGTAAAACAACGTTGGAGGCGGCTTATGGTAGAGACATGAACATTACATTCTCTGGCAACGGTTCTGGTGGACATTCCTGCAGTCAGCATATCAATTGCACGCTCCCTCAAAACTTGAGACATCTGTGGCATTGTGTTGTGTGACAAAACTTCACATTTTAGAGTGGCCTTTTATTGTCCCTGGTACAAGGGACACCTGTGTAATGATTATGCTGTTTAATCAGCTTATTGATATGCCACATCTGTCAGGTGGATGGATTATCTTGGCAAAGGAGAAATGCTCACTAACAGGGATGTAAACAAATTTGTGTACCAGATTTAAGTGAAATAAGCTTTTTGTGCGTACGGAAAATTTCTGGGATCTTTTATTTCAGCTCATGAAAGTCAGTGTAAAGTAAGCTACCCTAAAGCAGCAGAGCATATATCGCCAAGACATTATTCATTATGCATTATTCATTTCTTAATACATGGTTTAACATATTTCTGCATGGTGTTTCCTTTCTGAAAGATCATATTGATAACAATGTGGTAACTTCTGTGTCCAAGTGTGGTTTTACCTCGTAGATTCCACCAAACAGAGACATGAATTTGCTGAGGAGTGCAGCACACAGACTGGCAATGTGAACAAACGGACCCTAGAGAGAGAGGGAGAGAGAATGACTTGTGAATGATTTCCTAAAAACTTCAGTGTATCATTGATTAATCTCCACTCTTTCAAGACTTCCCTAAGCAGATTTAAATTATCTTATTTTCTTCAAACCCCCTCTCCACCCTCCTTCATCCCCCTCTCCTTTCCTCCCTCCTTATCCCCCTCCCCTGTCCTCCCTCTCCACTGTGACCAACAGGGTGGCCTGAGTGCAACGTGTGTGGCTGTATGACAGGGACACAGGACACATGTAAGAACCCCTTGTCCTATGAATCACAGATATATTGATTGATTTTAGGAGTCTTCATGCCAGATTGCGTCTGCTGGCTGTCAAAAGGAGTGTGTGTCTGCATAACTAGTGGAACTCCTGGAACAGACAGCAACAAGTGACAACTACCCACAAGCCGGACTGTGAGAAGAGGATGTGTCTGCGTCAAAAGACTGTGTGAGAGGTGAGAAGAATGTTAACCTGAGCGCGAGCGTTACTGTGTGTAGAGTGTGTGTGTTACCTCCTTGCCCAGAGGCATGCCACTGCCCAGGGCACAGGTGAGGCCGATGACTTTGGCCACAAAGGTTTTAAAGGTGAGGTATTCTTTCAGCACAACACCCCTCAGAATGGTCTTCATCTCTGGGATACCTGAACCTAGAGGGGGAGAGGGGGTTATGGTGCACAGTGTCTGTGTGTGTCTTTGGCTGTGTGTGTGTGTGTGTGTGTGTGTGTGTGTGTGTGTGTGTGTGTGTGTGTGTGTGTGTGTGTGTGTGTGTGTCTTACCTACGGCCTGTGGGGCCAGTATCTGTGTGAAGCCAGCTGAGAAGGTGATGAGCACCACAGGGTAGGTGACCCAGGCCAGGTACTGGAGAAACACATTACTCTCCAGGCCTCCGTACATCCACTTCTGTGCTGTGGACACACACACACACACACACACACAAATATCAACTTGATGTCAATCAGAAAGTAAAAGTATATCCAATATATAAATTGTGAGAGAATGTATTAATCATGAGAATTGCAATACATCGTATTGGCAGTATCCTGATAATATCGTATTGTGAGGTCCCTGGCAATTCCCAGCCCTTCTCATGAGTACAGCGACAAAATATTTGACAACAGTAGAACCTGCAGGACTCCTCTCCTAAAACCACTGCTTTACAGCGAGAGATCAAAAGTGTGTGTGTGTGTGTGGAGAAAGGGGGGATTTGTCTGGATGAGCGTCTTGCTTCTAGATGACTCTTCTCCCCTCTTCACTTTCTCCACATGCAGTCTACCACCTGACACACACACACACACCGCAGCAATGTGTGTAAATGTGTTTGACTCAAGATAAAGCACATTAACACCCACACACCTTCTGAACACACATACATGCTACAAAGATTAAATTAAACCACATTTAAGATAATCATACACACACACACACACACACACACACACACACACTTGCATGCAGCTCAGGGAGACAGTAATCTGCACTGCAGCTCATCATGAACACACACACACACACACACACACCCTGGTTTGACGTGTGTGTGTGTGCGTGAACCAGTGTCTGAGATTATGTTGAGTGTGGCTTAATGTCTTCTTTAGCTGCATGCAGGAGATGTGTCAGATGAAATGATTCAGACAGAGGGACAGTACAGCTGACTAGAGCCATCAGTAGACCAAGCAGTCTACCTCCTCCCCAACGCCCTCACCTCCCCAACGCCCTCACCTTGTAGACAGATGGCAATAGCGAAGTCGACCACCCAGCTGACCAGAGCCATGAGTAAACCCAGGAGGATGAGGAAGATCCAGTCTTCACCAACACGAGAGATGAGGAACTTCTGACAGCGCACCGTACAGACTGGAGGGAAGAAACAACACTTACTACTACAGTACCAGTGAGTCAAGTCAGTCAGAACTACAATACAAACAAACCAACACATCTTACAGACTGAGGAGAGAAGTGTAGCATTGTTAAAACTACATTACCCACCTTGGAGTCAGGACCACCCATACCCACCATCCAATGTAACCCCCTACACCCACAAGTACCCATTCGTCGATGTTCACTTTTGCAGACACCTCAAGTCTCCTTTTACATGGGGGCTGTTTAATTCACACAGCTCCTTCTCCCATATACCCCCCACACACACTACCTCTACCATTTATACCCCCTATTTCCCTCGACTCATTCCTTTCCTTATTTCTCCCCTCTCAGAGTGGAGATGTCTAGCAGCAGGGGTCCCTCTAGTTCTCTACTTTAATGACTGTCACATCAGACATGCCACACTGTCCTAACATTAGTCCTGCTCTGCTCCCCTGTCATCTTATTCAGTCTCCTCTCATCTCACCAATGTACTAAACCACACTAATGCTACTTTACCACAGTACAAGATTCTGTCAGATGAAAGGGAGAATATAAAAAAAGAATAAAATATATCTTTCTGTATCCCCCTCTTCCTCCCTCTTTCTTTCTTTTCCTCCTCCTCTATAGTACTGCCTGTGTGTCCTATTGTATAGGGGAACAGGTTGTAATGTTGATGACATGGATGGGGGTGTATATCATTAACACGCAGATAGCACATTTAATGGAATAGGGTCCTTAAAGTGGATGTGTAGGGGTGGATTTGGGACAGAGAGGAGCAGACATGGCAATATTGAATATTGTGTGGCGCAGGATGGCGACAGAGCAACATGCGTGTTTTTAGTACACTACACACACACTCTTCAATCAACACCTTCACAGTCTAACACACACAGCTTATAAGCAGAGAGAAACACGTGTGTGTTGCATCATCTCGCCCACGGCCCAGCTGTGTTCTAAGAACGCCTTCTGTTCTCTAGTCAGCATGTATGAGATAGTGTTTTGCGAGATGTGTGTGTTTGTCACGGTTTACATAAAATAATTGTAATTTAGCTCTTAGAGTGACTAACAAGAGCAATTAGGATTAAGTGCCTTGCTCAAGGGCACAGAGATTTTTTATCTAGTCGGCTTGAGGATCGAACCATTGACCTTTCAGTTACTGGCCCAAACCTCTTAACCACTAGGCTACCTGCCACTGTGTGTGTGTTTGAGTGTGTGTGCGAGAGCATGTTCATGCAAACATACAGTACCAGTCAAAAGTTTGGAAACACCAACTCATTCCAGGGTTTTTCTTTATTTGTACTATTTTCTACACTGTAGAATAATAGTGAAGACATCAAAACTATGAAATAACACATAAGGAATCATGTAATAACCAAAAAAAGTGTTAAATCAAAATATCTTTTATATTTTAGATTCTTCAAAGTAGCCACACTTTGCTTTGATGACAGCTTTGCACTCTTGGCATTCTCTAAACCAGCTTCATGAGGTAGTCACCTGGAATGCATTTCAATTAACAGGTGTGCCTTCTTAAAAAGGTAATTTGTGAAATTTCTTTCCTTTTTAATGTGTTTGAGCCAATCAGTTGTGTTGTGACAAGGTGGGGGTGGTATACCGAATATAGCCCTATTTAGTAAAAGACCAAGTCCATATTATGGCAAGAACAGCTCAATTAAGCAAAGAGAAATGACAGTCCATCATTCATTTAAGACATGAAGGTCAGTCAACACGGACCATTTCAAGAACTTTGAACATTTCAAGATCAGTCGCAAAAACCAAGCACAATGTTGAAACTGTCTCTCATGAGGACTGCCACAAGAAAGGAAGACCCAGAGTTACCTCTGCCGCAGAGGATAAGTTCATTAGTTACCAGCCTCAGAAATTGCAGCCCAAATAAATGCTTCACATAGTTCAAGTAACAGACACATCTCAACATCAACTGTTCAGAGGAGACTGCGTGAATCAGGCCGTCATGGTCGAATTGCTGCAAAGAAACCACTACTAAAAGGACACCAATAAGAAGAACAGACTTGCTTGGGCCAAGAAACACGAGCAATGGACATTAGACCGGTGGTAATCTGTCCTTTGGTCTGATGAGTCCAACTTTGAGATTTCTGGTTCCAACTCCCGTGTCTTTGTGAGATGCATAGTAGGTGAACGGATGATCTCCGCATGTGTGGTTCCCACCGTGAAGCATGGAGGAAGGGGTAGGTGTGATGGTGTTTGCTGGTGACACTGTAGGTGATTTATTTAGAATTCAAGGCACACTTAACCAGCATGGCTACCACAGCATTCTGAAGCGATAGGCCATCACATCTGGTTTGCGATAAGTGGAACTATCATTTGTTTTTAACAAGACAATGTCCCAAAACACAGCTCTAGACTGTTTAAGGGCTATTTTACTTTGAAGGAGAGTGATGGAATGCTGCATCAGATGACCTGGCTTCCACAATCCTCCGACCCTACCCAATTGTGATGGTTTGCGATGAGTTGGAGCGCAGAGTGAAGGAAAAGCAGCCAATAAGTGCTCAGCATATGTGGGAACTCCTTCAAGACTGTTGGAAAAACATTCCTCATGAGGCTGGTTGAGAAAATGCCAAGAGTGTGCAAAGCTGTTATCAAGGCAAAGGGTAGCAACTTTGAAGAATCTCAAATATATATTGATTTGTTTAGCACTTTTTTGTTTACTACATGATTCAATACATGTTATTTCATAGTTTTTATGTCTTCACTATTATTCTACCATGTAGAAAACAGTCAAAATAAGGAAAACCCTTAAATGAGTAGGTGCGTCCAAACTTCTGACTGGTACTGTACATGTACACTGAACAAAAATAAAAACTGTACTTAGTTACAGGTCATAAGGAAATCAGTCAATTGAAATAAATAAATTAGGCCATAATCTATGGATTTCACGACTGGGAATACAGATATGCATCTGCTGGTCACAAAAAAAAAAACAAAAAAAAATAAAGTAGGGGCGTGGATCAGAAAACCAGTCAGTATCTGGTCTGACCACCATTTGCCTAATCCAGCGTGACACATCTCCTTCGCATAGAGTTGATCAGGCTGTTGATTGTGGAATGTTTTCCCACTGAAGTCGGTTACGATGCCGAACTGCAGTCATGTCAAAACCCTGGTGAGGACGACGAGCATGCAGATGAGCTTCCCTGAGGCGGTTTCTGACAGTTTGTGCAGAAATTCTTCGGTTTTGCAAACCCACAGTTTCATCAGCTGTCCGGGTGGCTGGTTTCAGACAATCCCGCAGGTGAAGAAGCCAGATGTGGAAGTCCTGGGCTGGCGTGGTTACACGAGGTATACGGCTGTGAGGCCGGTTGGATGTACTGCCAAATTCTCTAAAACAATGTTTGAGGCTTATAGTAGAGAAATTAACGTCACATTCTTTGGCAACAGCTCTGGTGGACATGCCTACAGTCAGCATGTCAATTGCACACTCCCTCAAAACTTGAGACATCTGTGGTATTGTGTTGGGTGACAAAACTGCACATTTTAGAGTAGCGTTTTATTGTCCCCAGCACAAGGTACACCTGTGTAATGATTATGCTAATCAGCTTCTTCATATGCCACACCTGTCAGGTGGATGGATTATCTTGGCAAAGGAGAAATGCTCACTGACAGTGTGTGTTCAAACCAGCAGCAGCTGTAATCTTGTCTGGTCTCTGAGCAGTAATGTGGTTAGCTCCGTCTGTGCTGCTATGACTCACTGTTTTTCCTGGGTTACACAGTACACACCTTACAACACTTACCTGTTTCATTCTTTATGGCAGGCAATAACCTGCATGCTATTTCCCTCCATCCCTCTCCTCTTTTTTTCATTCACCCCATCCTGTCTTCCACCCTTTCCTTCTCACCATCTCATCACTCTTCAACCCACAGCTTTAACTTCTTTCATTACTCTCATCCTTCTTTTTTCTGTTCTACCTATCTCTTTGAATTTGACTTCCTCTCCTTACTGGTATTTTCTTTGCTTTCTCCTCTCTCCGCTTTACTTTTCCATTTCTTCTCTGTCCCTAGTTTCTTTACTTCTCCATCTCCTCTCCTGTCTCCCTTGGACTATCCTTTAGCCTTCTTTATTTCCCTTTCTCGCTCTCCTTCTCCTTCCCTCTTTCTGGCTCTAGCAATAATACCCACATACCTGCTGAGACTAATTTAGGTTGTCTTGGATACAGAATGCGTCCGCTTCCAGCGCCAAGCACTTAATGACTGAGTGAGAATGAATGAGTGAAGATAAACAAGTGAGAAAAAGGAAAGATTGAACACAGTGAGCAAATGAGTAAGCGCAAAAGGGAAAATAAGACACCAATTGTGAATACGCCGTACCGACAGAATACTGAACATTACCCACCCCAATCAAATTACCCATTTTTTATGCAAGGTGAAAACAACTATTCCCTCCCTGACTGTAGTCTAACCCCTATAAAACAACTATTCCCTCCCTGACTGTAGTCTAACCCCTATAAAACACAACCCTTCCCTCCCTGACTGTAGTCTAACCCCTGTAAAACAACTATTCCCTCCCTGCTCCTGTCGCTCTCTCACAGCAACATCCCATAGACGGTTTCCTTATGCTAATGAGATGAAGGGATGGGAGGATGTTTATGTAAATGAGATGTAAACGCGGTGGATAAGTCTCAGGTAAACACCTTGTTGTGTTCCTCCATCACGCCAGCATATGGGGAACGACTTACCATGGGGGAGACAACAAGCTGATGACTTCACACAGGGGCGCAACTTTCACTGGGGACGGGGGGTCATGTCCCCCCCACATTCTGAAATTGCATTTTTGTCCCCTCTAGTTTTATCATTGCAATGTGATACAAAAAGTGGCAACGGTGTGCTTTAGGACCATGCGGACGCCTCAGAGCAGGCGTGTAGGCTGTTTGGAATGTTCAGACAGACCACATGGACACCATAGAGTGGGCTGACAGGCTGTGTGAAGGCAAAGCTCAACTCTCCCATATGCACGGGAGAGTTGAGCATAATTCAGTGTGCATGTGTTGCGCTCTTTCACAGAGTTGTAATAGAAAGCAGAGCAGAAACTGGCTACTCTTTAGTTGACTGATGTAGCTGGCAAGGTAACTGCTGTTAAACTTAACAGAAAACGTGTTTATTTGCAGTGCTGACCTAGTATTGTAACTGACATGTTAGGTTAGGTTTCATCCCCTCTCGACTGAGGTGAATGAATAAGCTACGCTAGCTAGTAGCTACCACAGCCAGGTCAGCTCTAGCCTCTAGTTATCTGTCAGATAGATACTAATAACAGCCACCTCATATCTCTAACAGCTGTTGTTTGTATGGACATGTTTTGCAGCCTTTGTTTAGTCCCGTTTCAACAGAAGTAACTGAACTTGGCTAGCTTTCACCAGTTGATGTACAGTTAGCGAGAGAGCTGGCCAAAAGTTAACAAATGTAGCTTTTCTTTTTGCCTCACACTAGAACTGAATAAAATGATGAAACCATTTGCCAAACGATTGAAGATTGATATTGTGACGTTTTTTCAGTGCAATGTGGGTTTTTATTAGTCAGTATGGCAATGCAACGTTATCGATCTGTCAGTTTCCCTAGCTAATTCCCTACTTTTCACACTGACCCAGTAATAAATAGCTCTAACGTTACAGGCTTCACTGTCATGGTGCACAGTAGAGGTCTGCGCGGGACTGATTTCTTCATCCCGCTCCTGCCTGCACCCGCAGCCACCCGCTGGCTTTCTGTCCCACTCCCACCCAAATGTTAGGCATATGTGACACCTCACTTGCCAGCCATGGTCCCAGAAATTGTTCCTATAGGTAATATCAATTGCATAAAAATAACTTAAGAAAATTACCAGAGATTCTACCAGATTTTACCAGAAAATTACCAGAGATATTGTATTACTGCGCTAGAGCAGCCAATATGCTAGATGTCGTTTGAAGAGAGCAGAGTTGGAGAGACTTGCACTTTCTCTTGAGATATTTATGGGTGATCAATATTTAGGCCTATTTCTAGGCAATGTAGTAAACTACTGCCTAATCATAGGCCTATTTAGGAAGTACATTTCCTTGGAAGGATAACTGCCCCGTGCTTCTCTGCCCATGCATAGGCTATAGCCTACTCTATTTAATTGAGACCACATGCGCACCTGATCTCGCAGGTATGGCTCCTGAAATGGAAGCAGCAAGAATGATGAGAGCAACACATTTGACCTTTTACATAGGCCTATAGGATATAGCCTACCTTTTAGGAGGACAAGTTGCAGGCAGGAGACAAATAAAAAGGATATCAATGCTTATTAAAAATGAAAAGGCGCAACGCTCGCTCACCATAGTACCCTAACTTATGTGCTTGTTGTGCCTTTTCCTTTTCAATTCTAAAACTTTTTGATTGCACTTTGACACGTTGCTTGAGCACCCGCCACAGTCTAATCATATTTAAGTTAATTTAATATTGAAGTTACCTTACACGTTATTCTACGCCAATGTAGGCAGCTTACTCTATTTCATTGAGACCACACATACTAGGCGCACTTGAACTCTCACGCCAAACTAGGAGAGGTAGGCTACTGAAGATGAAGCAGTGATTTTAATACAAAAAGGTAGGCTAACGCATACAAAATCCCGCAGGAATGCAGCCCTCTAGTGCACAGTCAGTATACAAAAATATGCTGTCTTAGCAGGATCAGATATTTTTTAATTGAACCTTTATTTAACTTGGCAAGTCAGTTAAGAACAAATTCTTATTCACAATGACGGCCAGTGGGTTAACTGCCTTGTTCAGAGGCTGAACGACAGATTTTTACCCTGTCATCTTGGGGATTCGATCTAGCAACCTTTTGGTTACTGGCCCAATGCTCTAACCCCTGGGCTACCTGCCACCCCAGATGCTGACAGGGGTCCCAGCATGGTCAGACAGGCAGGGAAGAGCAGTCTATGGAGCTCATGTGAATTTTGTAGTATATTAACATCATCAGTGAATCATACAAAGTTCCATCTTGAATTGATGGGTACGCCTACAATAGCTACAGGACAGCAGTTTAAGCTCAAAATTAGTCTGGGATCTGGGAATAATGGTAATTTCAATTATTGAACCATTGATTCTATTCTTGTCACTCTGGACTTGGCCTAACACATGCAAACCCAATAATGAATGTTTCACTAAGATCCTAAAGCTGAGTGGGGTGTGTTGGTTTGGGGCGCTTCAAAGTGGTGAACCCCTAGGGATAGGACGGGGTGACCCAGAATATTTGTGTGCAATTACAAAAAATACCTCTACAGTACAATTAGGCCTATGAGATTAATTACAGTGCATTCGGAAAGTATTCAGAACCCTTAACTTTTTCACATTTTGATATGTTACAGCCTTATTTTAAAGTTGATTAATTACATAAAAATCCTCAATCTACACACAATACCCAATAATGATAAAGCAAAAGCGAGAATAAAAACCAAAAAACACCTTATTTACTTAAGTATTCAGACCCTTTGCTATGAGACTCAAAATTAAGCTCAGGTGCATCCCGTTTCCATAGAGCATCCTTGAGATGTTTCTACAACTTGGAGTCCACCTGTGGTAAATTCAATTGATTGGAAATTATTTGGAAAGGCAAACATGTCTATATAAGGTCCCACAGTTGACAGTGCATGTCAGAGCAAAAACCAAGCCATGAGGTTGAAGGAATTGTCTGTAGAGCTCCGAGTACTAAAACATTTTTGCAGCATTGAAGATCTCCAAGAACAAAGTGGCCTCCATCATTCTTAAATGGAAGAAGTTTGGAACCACCAAAACTCATCCTAGAGCTGGCCACCCGGCCAAACTGAGCAATTGGGGGAGAAGGGCCTTGGTCAGGGAGGTGACCAAGAACCTGATGGTCGCTCTGACAGAGGTCCAAAGTTCCTCTGTGGAGAACCTGCCAGAAGAACAAACATCTCGGCAGCACTCCACCATTCAGGCCTTTTATGGTAGAGTTGCCAGACGGAAGCCACTCCTCAGTAAAAGGCATGACAGTCCGCTTGGAGCTTTCCAAAAGGCACGTAAAGGACTCTGACCATGAGAAACAAGACTCTATGGTCTGATGAAACCAAGATTGAACTCTTTGGCCTGAATGCCAAGCGTCATGTCTGGAAGAAAACCTGGCACCATCCCTACAGTGAAGAATGGTGGTGGCAGCATCATGCTGTGGGGATGTTTTTCAACGGCAGGGAGTGGGAGACTAGCATACAGCAAAGACAACGTTCTGTAGTGTATCTCCTCCTCATGGACTGCACCAGATTTGCCAGTTCTTGCCAGTTCTCCCCACTCTTCCACCAAGGCACCTGCAAGTTCCCGGACATTTCTGGGGGGAATGGCCCTAGCCCTCACCCTCCGATCCAACAGGTCCCAGACGTGCTCAATGGGATTGAGATCCGGGCTCTTCGCTGGCCATGGCAGAACACTGACATTCCAGTCTTGCAGGAAATCAGCCATACTGCTCGTTCTGTGTGTGGTGGCATTGTCATGCTGGAGGGTCATGTCAGGATGAGCCTGCAGGAAGGGTACCACATGAGGGAGGAGGATGTCTTCCCTGTAACGCACAGTGTTGAGATTGCCTGCAATGACAACAAGCTCAGCCCAATGATGCTGTGACACACCGCCTCAGACCATGACGGACCCTCCACCTTCAAATCAATGCCGCTCCAGAGTACAGGCCTCGGTGTAACACTCATTCCTTCGACGATATACGTGAATCCGACCATCACCCCTGGTGAGAAAGCCGCGACTCGTCAGTGAAGAGCACTTTTTGCCAGTCCTATCTGGTCCAGCGACGTTGTTGCCGGTGATGTCTGGTGAGGACCTGCCTTACAACAGGCCTACAAGCCCTCAGTCCAGCCTCTCTCAGCCTATTGCGGACAGTTTGAGCACTGATGGAGGTATAGTGCATTCCTGGTCTAACTCAGGCAGTTGTTGCCATCCTGTACCTGTCCCGCAGGTGTGATGTTCGGATGTACCGATCCTGTGCAGGTGTTGTTACACGTGGTCTACCACTGCGAGGCCGTCCTGTCTCCCTGTAGCGCTGTCTTAAGAGTCTCACAGTACGGATATTGCAATTTATTGCCCTGGCCACATCTGCAGTCCTCATGCCTCCTTGCAGCATGCCTAAGGCACGTTTACGGAGATGAGCAGGGACCCTGGGCATCTTCTTTTGGTGTTTTTCAGAGTCAGTAGAAAAGCCTCTTTGGTGTCCTAAGTTTTCATAACTGTGACCTTAATTGCCTACCGTTTGTAAGCTGTTAGTGTGTTAACGACCATCCCAAAGGTGCATGTTCATTAATTGTTTATGGTTCATTGAACAAGCATGGGAAACAGTGTTTACACCCTTTACAATGAAGATCTGTTTAGTTATTTGGTTTTTACAAGTTATCTTTGAAAGACAGGGTCCTGAAAAAGAGAAGTTTCTTTTTTTGCTGAGTTTATTGAATATATATATACACACACACACACACACACACACACACACACACACACACAACCAGTCAAAAGTTGGACACCTACTCATTCAAGGGTTTTTCTACATTGTATAATAACAGTGAAGACATCAAAACAAACTATTAAATAACACATGGAATTATGTAATTACCCCCAAAGAAAATGTTAACCAAATCCAAATATATTTCATATTTGAGATTCTTCAAATATCCACCCTTTGCCTTCATGACAGCTTTGCACACTCTTGGCATTCTCTCAACCAGCTTCATGAGGTAGTCACCTGGAATGCATTTCAATTAACATGTGTGCCTTCTTAAAAGGGAATTGGTGTAATTTCTTTCCTTCTTAATGCATTTAAGCCAATCAGTCTCCAAGGAAGACATCCAATGGTTCTTTTGTTAGAAAAAGTCATTTATTATATCCATAAATCTCCGTTTGGTTGGCGCGTTATGTTCAGAAAATCCACCGTCGAGTCGCCCGTTGTACAGTGAAGAGAATGCGTTCAAGTTATACCTATCAACTTTGCCCAAACAAATCAAACAATGCATCCTTAGGTATCCTTTTATGAATATTAACGATTATATTTCACTCGGATGACATCCTAAACGATATAAAAGGAAAATAAAGTGGGGCGTGCTCACGGTCTCGTGCCCAGGAAAAGTTATTGACATCAGTGGTCCCTTCAGTAATTCTTCTTCTGTTCAATGAAGCCTTCAAAACACTGTCTAAATGCTGTTGACATCTAGTGGAAGCCATAGGTACTGCAATCTGAGAGCTATTTTACATGGATTTCAATAGGAATTATCTTTGAAAGACAGGGTGCTGAAAAAAGGATGTTTCTTTTTTGCTGAGTACACACACACACACACGTCCAAATTGGTGAAGTTAAATGAAAAAAATGACATGTTTAAAATAATTCTACAAAAAAAAAAAAAAAAAACACAGAAAAGTGGTGCGTTCCTATGTATTCACCCCCTTTGCTATGAAGCCCCTAAATAAGATCTGGTGAAACGAATTACCTTCACAAGTCAATTAGTCCACCTGTGTGCAATCTAAGTGTCACATGATCTCAGTATATATACACACACCTGTCCTGATAGGCCCCAGAGACTGCAACACCACTAAGAAAGGGGCACCGTCAAGCAAGCGACACCATGAAGACCAAGGAGCTCTCCAAACAGGTCAGGGACAAAGTGGGGGAGAAGTACAGATCAGGGTTGGGTTATAAAATATCAGAAACTTTTAACATCCCTCGGCGCACCATTAAATCCATTATTAAAACATTTAAAGAATATGGCACCACAACAAGCCTGCCAAGAAAGGGCCACCCACCAAAAGTCACAGACAGGCAAGGAGGGCATTAATCAGAGGCAACAAAGAGACCAAAGATAACCCTGAAGGAGCTGCAAAGCTCCACAGTGGAGATTGGAGTATCTGTCCATAGGACCACTTTAAGCCGTACACTCCACAGAGCTGGGTTTTATAGAAGAGTGGCCAGAAAACAAGCCATTGCTTAAATAAAAAAATAAGCAAGCACATTTGGTGTTCGCCAAAAAGCATGTGGGAGACTCCCCAAACATATGGAAGAAGGTACTCTGGTCAGATGAGACAAAAATGTTGCTTTTTGGCCAACAAGGAAAACGTTATGTCTGGCACAAACCCACCACATCTCATCACCCCAAGAACACCATCCCCACAGTGAAGCATGGTGGTGGCAGCATCATGCTGTGGGGATGTTTTTTTATCATCAGGGACTGGGAAACTGGTCAGAATTGAAGGAATGATGGATGGCACTAAATCAAAGTCAAAAGTCAAAGTCACCATTATTAGTCAGTTGTACAACCGAATGCCTTCAACTGAAATGTGTCTTCCACATTTAACCCAACCCCTCTGAATCAGAGAGGTGCGGGGGGCTGCCTTAATCGACATCCACATCCGGGAAAGTCTTGAGGGAAACCTGTTTCAGTCTTCCAGAGATTTAAGACTGGGACGGAGGTTCACCTTCCAGCAGGACAACGACCCTAAGATACTGCTAAAGCAACACTTGAGTGGTTTAAGTGTCTTGGAATGGCCTAGTCAAAGCCCAGACCTCAATCCAATTGAGAATCTGTGGTATGACTTAAAGATTGCTGTACACCAGCGGAACCCATCCGACTTGGAGCTGGAGAAGTTTTGCCTTGAAGAATGGGCAAAAATCCCAGTAGCTAGATGTGCCAAGCTTATAGAGACATACCCCAAGAGACTTGTAGCTGTAATTGCTGCAAAAGGTGGCTCTACAAAGAATTGACTTTGGGGAGGTGAATAGTTAAGCACGCTCAAGTTTTCAAGTTGTTTGTCTTATTTCTAGTTTGTTTGACAATAAAACATATTTTGCATCTTCAAAGTGGTAGGCATGTTGTGTAAATAAAATTATACAAACCCCCCCCAAAAAATAAAAGTTAATTCCAGGTTGTAGCAACAAAATAGGAAAAATGCCAAGGGGGTGAATACTGTCGCAAGCCACTGTGTGTGTGTGTGTGTGTGTGTGTGTGTGTGTGTGTGTGTGTGTGTATGTATGTATGTATGTATGTATATATATATATATATATATAAAAAAAACAGTTGAAGTCGAAAGTTTACATACACCTTAGCCAAATACATTTAAACTCAGTTTCACAATTCCTAACATTTAACCCTAGTAAAAATTCCCTGTCTTAGGTCAGTTAGGATCACCACTATTTTAAGAATGTGAAGTGTCAGAATAATAGGAGAGAGAATGATTTATTTCAGCTTTTATTTCTTTCATCACATTCCCAGTGGGTCAGAAGTTTACATACACTTAACTTCTTAAGGAGCAGCAAGGTGCGCTGGGGCGCTAGCGCCCCACTCCCGACACTACCAGGTGAAATGCAAGGCGCCAAATTCAAAATCCAAAAGTTGAATTATAAAAAATGCATCAATATACAAGTGTTTCATAGTCATCAAAAGCTATGCTTCTTGGCAATATCACAGCCTTGTCAGATTTCAAAAAGGCTTTACGGAGAAAGCACCACATTTGATTGTTTGAGGATAGCACCCCACATTTTCCACATTAGCATAAATTCATAAACCATGGGGTTCACACAAAACACATTTCAAAGCGAAAACAAATCAATTACCTTTTGAAGAACTTCTGCTGAGGGCTTCCCAAGTGTCCAACGAAGACAATCCATGCTTCTTTTGTTAGAAAAAGTAATGTATTATATCCATAAATCTCTGTTTGGTTGGCCCATTATATTTTTTCTCCAATCGTCCATTGAAACGTGAAGAGAACTCATTCAACTTATACCTATAAACTTGTCCAAGAACAATCAAACATAATTGTAAATGTACCCTTAGGAACACTTATGTATAAATAGCATAATATTTCAACCGGAATATAAACTGGGTGATAAGAAAGGAAAATACCACAGAGTGTGCAAGCCGTGAACGCGGACACTTCCTTATTCGTCTTCTTCTCTGCTCTAAAAGCATCTAAGAAGAATCAGAACACTTTCGAGACTGTTGACATCCAGAGGAAGCGATAGGTACTGCATTCATATGCCCTTATATGGGCATTTTCATAAAGGAGGGGTTCCAAATGAGGCAATCTGTCAAAACCACTTTTTCCAGGACAGAAATTCCTCGGATTTTCGCCTGCCATATCCGTTCTGTTATACTCACAGACAAAATGTTAACACTTTTAGAACATTGAGTGTTTCCTATCCAATGGTACTAAATATGTGCATATCCTATTTTCTGGGCCTGAATGGGAGGCATTTTACTTTGGGCACGCCAGGCTCTCCAAAACGGTCACCTCGTGCGCTGCTCCCTAAGAAGTTAATTAGTATTTGGTAGCATTGCCTTTAAATTGTTTAACTTAGGTCAAACGTTCCGGGTAGCCTTCCACAAACTTCTCAATAAGTTGGGTGAATTTTGGCCCATTCCTCCTGACAGAGCTGATGTAACTGAATCAGGCCTCCTTGCTTGCACACGCTATTTAAGTTCTTCCCACAAATGTTCTAAAGGATTGAGATCAGGGCTTTGTGATGGCCACTACAATACTTTGACTTTGTTGTCCTTAAGCCATTTTGCCACAACTTTGGAAGTACAGTGGGGGAAAAAAGTATTTAGTCAGCCACCAATTGTGCAAGTTCTCTCACTTAAAAAGATGAGAGAGGCCTGTAATTTTCATCATAGGTACACTTCAACTATGACAGACAAAATGAGGAAAAAAAATCCAGAAAATCACATTGTAGGATTTTTTATGAATTTATTTGCAAATTATGGTGGAAAATAAGTATTTGGTCACATACAAACAAGCAAGATTTCTGGCTCTCACAGACCTGTAACTTCTTCTTTAAGAGGCTCCTCTGTCCTCCACTCGTTACCTGTATTAATGGCACCTGTTTGAACTTGTTATCAGTATAAAAGACACCTGTCCACAACCTCAAACAGTCACACTCCAAACTCCGCTATGGCCAAGACCAAAGAGCTGTCAAAGGACACCAGAAACAAAATTGTAGACCTGCACCAGGTTGGGAAGACTGAATCTGCAATAGGTAAGCAGCTTGGTTTGAAGAAATCAACTGTGGGAGCAATTATTAGGAAATGGAAGACATACAAGACCACTGATAATCTTCCTCGATCTGGGGCTCCACGCAAGATCTCACCCGTGGGGTCAAAATGATCACAAGAACGGTGAGCAAAAATCCCAGAACCACACGGGGGACCTAGTGAATGACCTGCAGAGAGCTGGGACCAAAGTAACAAAGCCTACCATCAGTAACACACTACACCGCCAGGGACTCAAATCCTGCAGTGCCAGATGTCCCCCTGCTTAAGCCAGTACATGTTCAGGCCCGTCTGAAGTTTGCTAGAGAGCATTTGGATGATCCAGATGAGGATTGGGAGAATGTCATATGGTCAGATGAAACCAAAATAGAACTTTTTGGTAAAAACTCAACTCGTCGTGTTTGGAGGACAAAGAATGCTGAGTTGCATCCAAAGAACACCATACCTACTGTGAAGCATGGGGGTGGAAACATCATGCTTTGGGGCTGTTTTTCTGCAAAGGGACCAGGACGACTGATCCGTGTAAAGGAAAGAATGAATGGGGCCATGTATCGTGAGATTTTGAGTGAAAACCTCCTTCCATCAGCAAGGGCATTGAAGATGAAACGTGGCTGGGTCTTTCAGCATGACAATGATCCCAAACACACCGCCCGGGCAACGAAGGAGTGGCTTCGTAAGAAGCATTTCAAGGTCCTGGAGTGGCCTAGCCAGTCTCCAGATCTCAACCCCATAGAAAATCTTTGGAGGGAGTTGAAAGTCCGTGTTGCCCAGCAACAGCCCCAAAACATCACTGCTCTAGAGGAGATCTGCATGGAGGAATGGGCCAAAATACCAGCAACAGTGTGTGAAAACCTTGTGAAGACTTACAGAAAACGTTTGACCTCTGTCATTGCCAACAAAGGGTATATAACAAAGTATTGAGATAAACTTTTGTTATTGACCAAATACTTATTTTCCACCATAATTTGCAAATAAATTCATAAAAAAATCCTACAATGTGATTTTCTTTTCCTCATTTTGTCTGTCATAGTTGAAGTGTACCTATGATGAAAATTACAGGCCTCTCTCATCTTTTTAAGTGAGAGAACTTGCACAATTGGTGGCTGACTAAATACTTTTTTTCCCCCACTGTATGCTTGGGGTCATTGTCCATTTGGAAGACTCATTTGCGACCAAGCTTTAACTTCCTGACTGATGTGTTGAGATATTGCTTCAATATATCCACATAATTTTCCTGCCTCATGATACCATCTATTTTGTGAAGTGCACCAGTCCCTCCTGCAGCAAAGCACCCCCACAACATGATGCTGCCACCCCCGTGCTTCACGGTTGGGTGGTGTTCTTCAGCTTGCAAGCCTCCCCCTTTTTCCTCCAAACATAACGATGGTCATTACGGCCAAACAGTTCTATTTTTGGTACATCAGACCAGAGGACATTTCTCCAAAAAGTACGATCTTTGTCCCCATGTGCATTTGCAAACCGTAGTCAAACCGTAGTTTATTGTGGTTTTGGAGCAGTGGCTTCTCTTGCTGAGCGGCCTTTCAGGTGAAGTCGATATAGGTCTTGTTTTACTGTGGATATAGATACTTTTGTACCCGTTTCCTCCAGCATCTTCATAAGGTCCTTTGCTGTTGTTCTGGGATTGATTTGCACTTTTTTGCACCAAAGTACATTCATCTCCAGGAAACAGAACGTGTCTCCTTCCTGAGCGGTATGACGGCTACGTGGTCCCATGGTGTTTAGACGTGCGTACTATTGTTTGTACAGATGACCGTGGTACTTTCAGGCATTTGGAAATTGCTCCCAAGGATGAACCAGACTTGTGGAGGTATACAATTGTTTGGCTGATTTATTTCGATTTTCCCATGATGTCAAGCAAAGAGGCACTGAGTTTGAAGGTAGGTCTTGAAATACATCCACAGGTACACCTCCAACTGACTCAAATAAAGCCATGACATCATTGTCTGGAATTTTCCAAACTATTTAAAAGGCACAGTCAACTTAGTGTATGAAAACGTCTGACCCACTGGAATTGTGATACAGAGAATTATAAGTGAAATAATCTGACTGTAAACAAGTGTTGGAGAAATTACTTGTGTCATGCACAAATTAGATGTCCTAACAGATTTGCCAAAACTATAGTTTGTTAACCAAGACATTTGTGGAGTAGTTGAAAAACGAGTTTTGCTGACTCCAACCTAAGTGTATGTAAACTTCCAACTTCAACTGTATACCTCCCCCCCCTCCCGCCAAGTCAAAAGCTTTAGAACACCTGCTCATTCAAGGGTTTTTCTATATTTTTACTCATGAGGTCTGCAAAAGGAATGAAAGACCCAGAGTTACCTCTGCTGGATAAGGATACGTTAATTAGAGTTACCAGCCTCAGAAATTGCAGCCCAAATAGACACATCTCAACATCAACTGTTCAGAGGAGACTGTGAAGCAGGCATTCATGGTTCAATTGCTGAAAAGAAACCACTACTAAAGGACAACAATAATATGAAGAGACTTGCTTGGGCCAATAAACACGAGCAATGGACATTAGACCATGGGAAATTTGTCCTTTGGTCCGATGAGTCCAAATTGAAGACTTTTGGTTCCAACCGCCATATCTTTGTGAGACGCAGTGTGGGTGAACGGACGATCTCTGCAATGTGTAATTCCCACCGTAAAGCATGGAGGTGGTGGTGTTATGTGTGACGGTTCTTTGCTGGTGACGCTGTCTGTGATTTATTTAGAATTCAAGGCACACTTAACCAGCATGGCTACCACAGCGATACACCATCCCATCTGGTTTGCACTTAGTGGGACTATCATTTGTTTTTCAACAAGACAATGACACAACACACCTCCAGGCTGTGTTACCGCTATTCTACCAAGAAGGAGAGTGATGGAGTGCTGCATCAGATGACCTGGCCTCCACAATCCCCCGACCTTAACCAAATTGAGATGGTTTGGGATGAGTCGGATCACAGAGTGAAGGAAAAGCAGCCAACAAGTGCTTCAGCATATGTGGGAACTCCTTCAAGACTGTTGGAAAAGCATTCCAGTTGAAGCTGGTTGAGAGAATGCCAAGAGTGTGCAAAGCTGTCATCAAGGCAAAGGGTTAATATTTGAAGAATCTCAAATATAAAATATTTTATTTGTTTAACACTTTTTGGTTACTACATGATTCCATATGTGTTATTTCATAGTTTAGATGTCTTCACTATTATTCTACAATGTAGAAAATAGTCAAAATAAAGAAAAACCCTTGAATGAGAAGGTGTTCTAAAACTTTTGACTGTTAATGTATATTATATATATATATATATATATATATATATATATATATATATTTGCCAACATAAAAAAAAAAAACGTTTTGCTTTGTCATTATGGGGTATTGTGTGTGGATTCAGGGTAAAAAACAATTTAATCCGCAGGGTAGCCTAGTGGTTAGAGCGTTGGACTAGTAACTGAAAGGTTGCAAGCTCAAATCCCTGAGCTGACAAGGTACAAATCTGTCGTTCTGCCCCTGAACAGGCAGTTAACAAATAAGAATTTGTTCTTAACTGACTTGCCTAGTAAAATAAAATAAAGTATAATAAATAAATAATCCAATTTAGAATAAGGCTGTAACGTAATGAAATGTGGAAAAAGTCTAGGGGTCTGAATACACTGTATATGGAGGATTTCCTGTTTCTGTGTGTTAATGTATATTTGAGGTGTATTTGTTTATTTTTTTTTGTTTCCAAACCTTTCCCTTGAACTAAAAAAATGTAAGGTTGGAACTGGGAAGGAACTTGTTTTGGGAGAGAATTGAGTTATTTACTAGACTGGTGGGGGTGGGCAGTGCAGGCGGCTCGAGCTGGCTGGTCGGTCTGGCTGAAATTTTATATAGAGGATGTCTTAATAAAGACAATCAAAAGTCTGTATTCTTTCAAGAGTTGTTCATTGTTAAGCTATTGGTTAAAGGTGCAACACAATATTTATTATTGCATTACCTTTGATCTAGTTTAGTCTTATTAATCACTTAAACATATTTAATAATGATCTCTTACCTAGCTTGATGACTGTGGGCATTTGTGCTTACTTTTTGTTCTAAATCGAGACGGCATATTGAATTGTGTAAAAATTCAGGAAATTAGCTTAAGATGCACAAAATAATTATGGGGAGGACCCTGCCCCCGCCAGGTTGCCCCACTTCTAAAACCAAAGTGACTTCACGTCACACTGAGCATGGTTACGTGCATACAATATTATTCTTGTAGATATTTCTTCTAAAAGGTTTACATGCTTTGCAAGAGGAAGAATTTCCCTAACAATCCTGTTTACATGTACATATCTAAAATCAGGTTACTTGACGGGACCTTTGATAAATTCAGATAATCGCCAATCAAAATAAACTTTGAGACGCCTATTTGATTCTGAGTTGGGACATATAAAGTTTGTATCTGAAAACAATTTCTAAGATGCATACTTTGTTTTTCCGAACTCTTCACTCGTGCATAAGAGGGAGGCTTGCGCTACCCAGTACTGGCACATGCTCAGAGCAAATACACCAATGGAACGTCGATTTAAGCTGTTTACATGCCCTAATAATTGTAAAGATTGCCCAGAAAACCAGGTGTTTTAATTGCTGTATGCTTACTTCGATTTTGACCTTACATCAATTAAGATCAGCAGAGTGTTTACATGACTTCTGCCATAATCAGTTTAATATTGATTTATTAGTGTGCATGTAAAACGCACTCAATGATTCTACTCACTGCTGGTTAACTATCCTCGCTACCTGCTTCTCTACCCCATTCTCTAGTGGGTGTTTAGGGTTGTAAAGAGGAATCCCAATGAAAGAACTTCAGCCATAAGGGAGAATGGCATGATAGGACGACAACTGATAAAAACACTGATGTGAAAACTCCTGTTCTGTTCTAAGGCTAGACAGGTGATGAGGACATACGACCTGAAAGCTGAAGCTAACCCCCCGTGTTGGCTCTCATTCTGCTCTAAGTGTGTGTGTTTAAGAAAGCATGCGTGTTAAGAGCAGGTGAAAGCAGAGCTTTCCGGGGAGGTCTGAGCTCAGTGTATGTCAGCACCAATAGCCTGAGCCCATCTATCAGCCAAGCCATTAGTCTGATGGGTGAATGGGTGTGTGAGCCAGGGGTGCCATTTCAGTGTGAGTCTAAGTGGAGAGCGCTAGTCCCAATCCCTCTCCATCAATACACACACCATAATCTTCAATGGAGGCATCAACTCTACCCCACATCCTGCTAAGAGGACAGCTGGGACCTGTTACTCAGTTCTAGGGGAGGAGGACGTCGTCCTGTTCAGTTCTAGGGGAGGAGGACGTCGTCCTGTTCAGTTCTAGGGGAGGAGGACGTCGTCCTGTTCAGTTCTAGGGGAGGAGGACGTCGTCCTGTTCAGTTCTAGGGGAGGATGACGTCGTCCTGTTCAGTTCTAGGGGAGGATGACGTCGTCCTGTTCAGTTCTAGGGGAGGAGGTTGTCCTGTTCAGATCTAGGACCTGGATTTTGTGCTCCTGACCAGTGTTGGGATAATTTACTTGAAAAAGTAATGTTACATATTACTCATTACATTTAAAAGTTACTTTACAATGTTACTACTTTCTGTGGAAAGTAACAAGTTATATTATTTTGTGTTACTTTTATGAAAAATCTCACCACTTGTTTGACTGTCAGAGGGAGCATGGCGAGCTCTACCAAAGATAGAAAGTAGCTCAACGGCCTCCCAAGTGGTGCAGCGGTGTAAGGCACTGCATCACAGTGTCGCGGCGTCACTACAGCCTGGGGTTCGATCCTAGGCTGTGTCATTACCGACCGGGAGTCCCATAGGGCGGCGCACAATTGGCCCAGCGCCCTGGTTGGGGGAGGGTTTGGCCAGGGGGGCTTTACTTGGCTCATGATGCTTTAGTGACTCCTTGTAGCGGGCCCAGCGCATGAAGGCTGTGTTTTCTCTGACACATTAGTGCAGCTGGAATCCGGGTTAAGCGAGCGGGTGTTAAGAAGTGTGATTTGGCGGGTCATGTTTTGGAGGACGCATGACTTGACCTTTGCCTCTCTCTCTCTCGAGCCCGTTGGGGAGTTGCAGCGATAAGACAAGATCGTAATTACGAAAGTGGAGAAAAAAAAAGTTTGATCACTAGTTTCTCCTTTCATCTGTGTCACTGTTTTGCTGTGCTAGTCTACAAGTGATGCGCTACTGTATATATGGGCTGCTTAATTAGGCATAAATACTGTAAATCAAACATCTGTACAGATTTCCTATCTTCTCATTCAAAATATTTTTTCCCCTAGCCACCACTTCCCCTAGCCACCGCATGTACACGGACCCATAGAGATGTATAGAGGCCACACTTACCACTAGTCCTCTATGGGCTTTGCTATCACAGAAGCGATCAATGCAAAGATCAGATGTGCCCCCTTTATACATTTCTATGGACAGCAGCTCACATGAAATTTCTCATAACATCCTTTCTCTACTTGCTTGAGAACTAAATGAGGAAACAAGTCAAGATCAGATCGTGGAAACGCGCCCGGTAGAGATATGATTCTAAATATAACACACGCGTTGTTAACTCAAAAGTAATCTGATTATGAAACACATTACAAAACTAACACGTTACGTAATCAGATTACTTTTGCAACACTGCTTCTGAACCAGTACACAAAGGCCCACTATGCTATGTTTAAATATAGATAATGCTGTCAATGCAGTGATGATGACATTAGCCTGTGGCTACTTTCTCCATGATGATGTCCTGATGAGAAAGTGGGTGTCTCATAGTAGTAGTTTTGTGGGGGAGGCTGTTAGTCTGGTTGTTGTACCAGTTAAGTTTTGTGAGCTGGTGTTAAACGTCCCACTACGATGTTGCTGGACATATGGGCGAGGAAAACCAACAATCGCATACTGAGACACTTATTTTGGCCTAGGTTAAAGAGGGATGTTTTTGCATTCATCAACCGGTCACACCTGTCAATTATCGAATCAAATTTGATTTGTCACATACACATGGTTAGCAGATGTTAATGTGAGTGTAGTGAAATGCATGTGCTTCTAGTTCCGACAGTGCAGTAATATCTAACAATAATATCTAACAATGCCCCAACTACCTAATACACACAAATCTAAAGGGTGAATGAGGATATGTACATGTAAGTATATGGATGAGCAATGGCGAAGGTGCAATAGATGGTATAAAATACAGTATATACATGTGATTAGAGTAATGTAAGATATGTAAAACATTATTAAAGTGGCTTTATTTAGAGTGCATTGCATAAAGTGACAAGTGATCCATTTATTAAAAAGTGGCCAGTGATTGGGTCTCAATGTGCACCTCATCATCTGCTAAATTGTAATTTACCTCCCCACGCCATTTGCACACACTGTATATAGACTTTTTCTTTTTTTTTCTCTATTGTGTTATTGACTGTACGCTTGTTTATTCCATGTGTAACTCTGTGGTGTTGTTTGTGTCACACTGCTTTGCTTTATCTTGGCCAGGTCGCAGTTGTAAATGAGAACTTGTTCTCAACTAGCCTACCTGGTTAAATAAAGGTGAAATATTTTTTTTTTTAAATGTAGGCAGCAGCCTCTGAGTTAGTGATGGCTGTTTAACAGTCTGATGGCGTTAATATAGGTGTTTTTCAGTCTCGCGGTCCCAGCTTTGATGCACCTGTACTGACCTCGCCTTCTGGATGGTAGCGGTGTGAACAGGCAGTGGTTCGGGTGGTTGATGTCCTTGATGATCTTTTTTTGGCCTTCCTATGACATTGGGTGCTGTAGGTGTCATGGAGGGCAGGTAGTTTGCCCCCAGTGATGCATTGTGCAGACCGCACCACCCTCTGGAGAGCCTTGCAGTTGAGGGCGGTGCAGTTGCAGTACCAGGCGGTGATACAGCCCGACAGGATGCTCTCGATTGTGCATCTGTAAAAGTTTGTGAGTGTTTTTGGTGACAAGACAAATTTCTTCAACCTCCTGAGGTTGAAGAGGCCCTGTTGCGCCTTCTTCACCACGCTGTCTGTGTGAGTGGACCATTTCAGTTCATCTGTGATGTGTACGCCGAGGAACCTAAAATGTTTCCCTCTGATGTTTCCTGAAGTCCACGATAATCTCCTTTGTTTTGTTGACGTTGAGTGAGAGGTTGTTTTCCTGACAACACACTCCGAGTGCCCTCACCTCCTCCCTGTAGGCTGTCTCATCATTGATTGTAATCAAGCCCACTACTGTTGTGTCGTCTGCAAACTTGTCGATTGAGTTGAAGGCAGGGAGTACAGGAGGGGGCTGAGCACAAACCCTTGTGAGGGTTGAGGGTCAGCGAAGTGGAGATGTTGTGGAGGCCCGTCAAAGTCCAGGACCCAATTGCACAGGGCTAGGTTGAGTATGCTGCCCCCCCCCAGAACGGATATGGCAGGTCGAAAACCCGAGGAATTTCTGTCCTGGAAAAAGTGATTTTGACACATTGCCTCATTTTGAACCCCTCCCTTATGAAAGTGCCCATATAAGGGAGTAGGATTTCAGTACCTATTGCTTCCACTAGATGTCAGTCTCTAGACAGTGTTTTGATTCTATTTAGTTGATCAGGATGGTAATAGAAGAAGAATTAGGAAGTGGTCACAGAGAAGTAAACAGAAGAGAATGCGCGGTCACCGGCTTGCCAAGACTGTGTTTTTTTCCTTTCCTATCGCCCAGTTTATATTCCGGTTGAAATATTATACTAAATATACATAAAAGTGTTCCTAAGGATACATTATCAATGATGTTTGATTGTTCTTGGACAAGTTTATAGGTATAGTTTGAACGAGTTCTCTTCACGGTTCAATGGGCGAGTGGACGCTGTATTTTCTCATCATAACGCACCAACCAAACGGAGATTTATGGATATAATACATGACTTTTTCTAACAAAAGAACCATGGATTGTCTTCTTTGGACACTTGGGAAGCCCTCAGCAGAAGTTCTTCAAAAGGTAATTGATTTGTTTTCGCTGTGAAATGTGTTTTGTGTGAACCGCGATGGTTTATGAATTTATGGTAATGGAAACAATATTGGAGGTGCTACCCTCAAACAATCAAATGTAGTGCTTTTGCCGTAAAGCCTTTTAGAAATCTGACAACGCTGTGATATTGCCAAGAAGCAGAGCTTTTGATGACTATGCAACACTTGTATATTGATGAATGTTTAATAATTCAACTTTTGGATTTTGAATTTGGCACCTTGCATTTCACCGGGTAGTGTCGGGAGTGGGGCGCTAGCACTGCTCCTTAAGAGGTTAAGAGGCAATAAACATATAGTCTGTCCAACTAAATATAGTCTGTCCAACAATACTCTATTGTGGCTCTATTTCTTTTCAAACAAAACATTCAGTCCAGGTGCCCCTTTTTTTATTTATTTTTTAGCAATTCTCAATAATCCTTTCAGGGGCTCTGACAGTCCTCTTTGGTCGTTCTGCTGAAGTGCTTCCTGAAACAGTTGGACAGCGTTTGTTGTCAGTCAGGGTGCTCTGACTGAATTGTCCATTGCTAAAGGCATTTGACGCTTCAGCATTACCTCCTGATGATCCTCAGTCCCTTGAGTGAATGGATCTAAGGCTTAAGCCACTCTGTTTCGTCTCAGTTGTGATCCATGCTCCGTTTGGATCTCATAGGATCGCGGTGCAACTTCTCTCTGCACACACTCTTGCTGCAGCCAGGTTCCTGTAGTGATGTCTCGGAGTCGTACATGATCTCCAGGTTAGTGTCTTGCACTTTTGTCACGTCGCAGGTTTTTGTTTGTCTTTGTTTTTCTTTCGCAAGTTTGACTTTGTGAGCACCTCTGGGTATTAACCTGTTTGGGCTAGGGGGCAGTATTTTGAAGTTCGGATGAAAAACGTGCCCAAAGTAAACTGCCTGTTACTCAGGCCCAGAAGCTAGGATATTGACAATATTAGTAGCTTTGGATAGAAAACACTCTGAATAATGTCTGAGTATAACAGAACTGATATGGTAGGCGAAAACCCGAGCAAAATCCATCCGGAAAATCTAAATCTGTCATGTCACACTGTTTTCAATTGGCATCCAATTCAATTAATTGTATTTTCGCTCCCAGATTGCAGTTCCTATGGCTTCCACTAGATGTCAACAGTCTTTAGAAAAGGTTTCAAGCTTTTATCTTTAATAACCATGGAGTAAGAGATATTTTTCCGGAGGTGTCATCAAGTGTCCTGTTATGGATTGAGCGCGTAACAGTGAGCGCGCTCTTAGCTCTTTTATTCAACAGGCTATATTCTGTCTGAAATATTATTGTTTATATTCATTTTAGGGTATCCGAGTATCGATTAAAAACGCTGTTTGACTTGTTTTGGCGAACTTTACCGATACTTTTAGGATATTGTTTGTCTGCACCTTTGGGCAGGTGGATTACTGAACAAAACGCACCAACCAAAACGGAGCTTTATGGATATAAAGAGGGACTTTATCGAACAAAAGGACCTTTTATTGTGTAACCGGGTGAAGATCTTCAAAGGTAAGTGATTTATTTTATCGCTATTTTTGAGTTGTGACACCTCTGCTGGTTATGTTATTATGCTAATTGAATATGTGTGCGGGGCGCTGTACTCAGACAATCAAATGTTCTGCTTTTGCCGTAAAGCCTTTTAGAACTCTGACAACGCTGTTAGATTAACAAGATTCTAGGCTTTTGAATGGTGTGCAACACTTGTATTTTTATGAATGTTTAAAATGAGTATTTTTGTAATTTGGCGCTCTGCATTTCACCAGATGTCGCATTTAGGATGTGACTGTCCCCCCTAGCCCTAAGAAGTTAACAAGTCCTCATGGATGGGTAGGTTGGTTCTGATGCGACGTCCCATCAACATTTGTGCAGGTGAAAGTCCATTCTGCAGCGGTGCGCTGCGGTAGATCAGAGTTTTTAGGAAATCCTCCTTTCCATCGTGTGCCATTTTCATCAGACCTCCGCTAAGCTGTTGGACCTTGGGTAGTTGGGGCTGCAGGTGTTGTGTCGGAATCCCCAATCGTTCGGAACTTGAGAACCGTGGGCCATTGTCCGAGTACAGTTCAAACGCAACCCCATGTCTTGCAAAGACTGATTTCAGGTAGGTGATTACAGCTTTGCTGGAGGTAGTTGGCAGTGTTGCTACTTCAGGGTAGTTTGAGTAGTAGTCGGTAACAACAACGTGACTTTTGCCATTGCAGTCAAAAAAGTCAACTCCAACTTTGTAGTAGGATCTGTAGGGTACTGGATGAGGCATTAGTGGCTATGCTTGCAGCTTTGGCCTGTAGGTCAAACACAGTTCACATGAAGCAGTGGTCTGGCTGATTTCCTGGTCCATTCTTGGCCAGTTCATTACTTCTCAATCTCGTTGTTTGCATTTTTCCTCACATAAGTGGCCCTCGTGTATTTTCTGTAGCATTTCTTTGCATAGTGTCATGGGAATGACAATCTTGTTGCCTTTGAACACTATGTCATCCACAACGGTGACCTCTGCTCTGCACATCCAGTAATCCTGTATTCTCCTTGGACAGTTGTTTTTTGGTGCAGGCCATCCTATCAGTGTTGTTTCTTTCAACTCTCTCATTGTTTGGTCAGCTGGGGTATCTCTTTTGATCTGCTCCATTCTCTCAGAAGACACAGGAAGTGATGCTATGATCATGTCGACGTAGGCCTGAATCTGTGTGTCGAAGCTCTCTTTGTCGACTGCTCGAGAAAGAGTGTCGGCGGCGAACATTAACTTTCCCGGGGTATAGATCATCTTCACATCATACTTTTGCAGTCTGATCAACATTCTCTGGATTCTCATTGGACAATCATTCAGTGGCTTAGACATGATTGACACTAATGGTTTGTGGTCGGTTTCTACTTCAAAGTCTTGTCCGTAGACGTATTGGTGAAACCTTTCACACGCATATGTGCTCGCCAGTAGTTCTTTCTCTATTTGTGCTTACCTTGTCTCTGCGCCTGTCAAAGCTCTGGATGCATAAGCGACAGGTTGCCATGTGTCGTCATGCTGTTGCAGAATAACTGCTCCCAGGCCAAACTGATGTCTGCAGAAATCCTTGTTCCTTTCTCTTGTTAATAGAACCTGAGCACTGGCTCTTCTGTGATGGTCTTCTTTTGGTTTTTGAAGCAGTTTTCCTGTCCATGGGACCATTCCCATTCATTTTTTCTGTTCCAGAAGACATCTGAGTGGAGCGGACTGTGCTGACAGTTGAGGTATAAACTTTACATGGTAGGTGATCACGCCCATGAAGCGTCTCACGTCGTCCTTGTTCTTCGGGTGCTCCATGTTGTTGATGGCTGATGTTTTCCTCAGGTCTGGTTTGACTCCATCCTCTGAAAGTTGTGTTTCCACACCAAACTCGCATTTATCCTTGTTTAGTTTTAGGTTGACTTACCGTGTCAGGTCCAGCACTTGTCTCACTCTCGCATCGTGTTCTTCTTTTGTGGACCACCAGACGATGTCATCCATCATGGTTTCCACTTCAATGTGATTGAAGATCATGTGGACTGTCTTATGGGATTCTTTCAGCGCCAGTCTACCACATGGTAGACGAAGAAATCTGTACCTGCCCTCAGATGTGTTGAATGTGCATAGCCTTGAGCTTGCATCATCTAGCTTCATTTGCCAGAATCCTGATGAGGCATCAAGCTTACTGAACCACTTTGCTCCAGCAAACTGCGACATCTCTTCTCTGGTTGGCAACTTGAAATGCTCTCTCGATTGCTTTGTTGAGTTCTCTCGGGTCTAGACATATTCTGAGAACGACGTTCTTTTTCACCACAATAACCAGTGAGCTTACCCAGTCTGTAGGTTCATCAATTTGCGATGACGTCTATCTTTTCCATGCGTCCGAGTTCCTCCTTGAGATTTTTCCTCAGTGCAAATGGAAGTTTTCTGCATGCATGCACAACTGGAGTAATTTTGTCATCAGTACATATTTTGTGTTCTCCTGGTAAACATCCCAGACCCTCAAACAGCTACACCATTTATATTCAGACATATTCCCAGACCTCTTTTCATGGCTAAATGCGGTTGATCGCGCTTTCAGTTTTGCGCGAATGCCGTCATCCATCCACGGTTTCTGGTTAGGGTAGGTTTTAATAGTCATAGTGGGTACAACATATCCAATGCACTTTTTTATAAAACGCACTCACCGAGTCTGCGTATAGGTCGATGTTGTTCTGAGGCTGACCGGAACTTATTCCAGTCCACGTGATCAAAACAATCTTGAAGCCTGGCTTCCGATTGGTCAGACCAGCTTTGAATGGTTCTTGTCACTGGTACATCCTGTTCGAGTTTCTGCCTATAAGATGGAAGGAGCAAGATGGCGTTGTGGTCGAATTTGCCAAAGGGAGGGCGGGGGAGGGCTTTGTATGCATTGCAGAAGTTAGAGTAGCAGTGGTCGAAGGTATTGTGCATGCATGCATGCAGCGCAATCAATATGCTGGAAGAATTTAGGTAAACTTGTTCTTAAATTTGCTATGTTAAAATCCCCAGCTACAATAAATGCAGCCTCAGGATGTATGGTTTCCAGTTTGCATATAGTCCAGTGAAGTTCCTTGATGGTCGTCATGGTGTCTGCTTGAGGGGGAATGTACACCGCTGTGACTATAACTGACGAGAATTCTCTTGGTAGGTAAAATGGCCGGCACTTGATTGTAAGGAATTCTAGATCTGGTGAGCAGAAGGACTTGAGTTCCTGTATGTTGTTATGATTACACCATAAGTAGTTAATCATAAAGCATACACTTCCGCCATTCCTTTTTCAAGAGAGGTGTTTTGAGTATCTGATTGTTGACTGTTGGTCCTCTGCCTCGCTCCAAGAATGGTAGTAGTTACCTGTTCACTGCGATGTGTCATACCACTAGGTTTCCTACTGCCTATCCTGTCCAGTCTACCACGACTAAGTCAATGCTAAAAGCTTTGACTCAAGTTTCTCGCTGTTTGGAATCCCTAAGGTTATTCAGAGTGACCAAGGTTCTAATTTCACCTCCAATCTGTTTGGTCAGGTTTTCCAACAGCTCTATATTAAACACAATTTGGCTAGTGCCGTTCACGCGCAGAGTCAAGGAGCGCTGGAACGTTTCCATTAAACACTTAAGTCTTTGTTGAGTGCTTATTGTATGGAGATGGATTATGATTGGGAGGAGGGGTTTCCATGGTTACTGTTAGCCACCAGGGAGGTTTCCAAGGAGAGCACAGTCTAAATGACATAGTGTTCGGACATGTGCGTGGGCTTCAAGCAGTGCTCCAGGATGACTGGAAGTCTCACAAGCCACCTCAGTTCCTATTATCTTGTGTATGGGATTTCCAGCAACGCCTGTACACCGCTGGTGAGATGGCTACAGAGAAGCTGTCATCCTCACAGGGGAGGATGAAAGGAATATTTGATCTGGGAGCTGAGCCTCATCACTTTAGTCCAGGTTCTTACTTTTCTGCCAACTGTTGGTTCTCTTTTTCAAGCCAAGTTTCAAGGGCCATATATGGTTGTGAGCAAAACGATCTAGCTGCCACTCCAGAACGGAGGAAAGCACACTAACTGTGCTATGCGAATCTGCTAAAACCTTATTATACACGTTCCGCTGGGGCCGAACAGTGGGAGTCCGCAGAGGACGGTAAACCTGTTCTTTTGGCCGGTACTATTACATCGCTGGGTTCTTTTTGTCATGCTTGGTCCATACATGGTGAGGAGGATGTAACTGGTCCCGACGATGTGTACTGCAGGTTAGATAAAAAAAACAAATTGAGGCACTGGATGTTTTGGACAGCCTTGTCGCTAATCTACCTGCTGATTGGCGAGACGAGTTGTTTTCTGATACGCCTACATGTACAAACGTAATAGAACAATATTGACGTTGGGATGCTGACCCCATCCGCCATTGGCTCGATAGATTTTCTTGAGAGAAACGGAGTTGTCTGGTCCTATTGATTGGTGGTCACGCGTTCTCATACGTGTTGTCCCTGAAGGAATGTGTGTCGTCCAAGTGACCGGTCACTGTTTATTTTGTGTGTTTTGTGTTGTCCTGTCATCTATTCCCTGCTGTCATTTTTTTCCTTTCCTCTTAAAAAAGGTTGTTTCCTGTGGACAAAGGTTGTTGAGATCTGGGGAGGACAAGGTTGGCTGGGGCAGTGGGGTAGCATTTACCAAGACAGTATTTTAATTATGTATGTTTGGTTGGTGTGGTGTTCCGGGGTCCTTGGTTTTTATGGGGGTAAATCTCAGGGATAAATACACCTTTCCCCCATACATTGAAGAGACTCTTCACGCAGACACACTGTTTTTGGTTGTGGCATTTTGCGGCTCCTTTGTTCATTTGTTTTGGCGACTCAACACCCCTCATGCACACAACCACTCACTTACACTAATGACTACACACGCCATTGTTACTTGGATATACAGTAGTTTATTTAATAAATGTTTATTTCTTTGTTACAGGCTATGAGCCGGTTCGTAACAGAGGATGAGAGAAAGGTAAATATGGATAAAGCGAGTGATGAGCGTGAAGGAGAAAATGGAGCGAGATAGTGATAGAGAGACTGAAAGAGAGCCAGGGTAATAATCAATGTTGACACACAGGGGAGCAGTAGGCTGTGATTGGTAAGCCAAGAAATTAAGCAGCCAAGGGCAGAAAAACTGCTGCTTTCCCCTCGCTCACACCCTCTCAAACTTACCCTCGCTTCCGGACTCCACTCTCCCTCATTCCAATCCCCTCGTCTAACGCTCAACCTTTCCTTTTCCGGTCCCACTCTATTAATCTCTCTCGGTTCAGTCAGCTCTTCCACTCTGCAGTTCACTGCAGCTACACAACACACTTTTCACACCGCTTCAACAATTCTGCTGACACACACACCTCAATGATTTTGTAACACATGTCCATAAATATATATACTGTAGACCCACTCAAATATGCACATACATTTTGTGCCAATAGTTGTATAGAAATGTATAATACATTATGAGATCACAGGCTTACACATAGAAATAAGAATAGAACGTACTTGGAACCTCTAAACCTGGCAATTTGACTGGTAAGCTCATGGGTACACTCGCAATGGCTGCCTGGTATTGTGAAGTAATAATTTCCATTGTAATGTAGAATGTTTGTTCAAATGATGTGGCTCATGCAATACTCCGAGCCGAAAACAAACAATCTTTCCCATTGTAAAACAGAAAATTCCGTTGTAGATTTTTAGTTTAAAGAAATAACAAAACATGCCGAAAATCTTCGGTTGTTCAATAACATTTTGGCCCATTCCTCCTGACAGAGCTGAGTCAGGTTTGTTGGCCTCCTTGCTCGCACACACTTTTTAGTTCTGCCCACAAATTTTCTATAGGATTGAGGTCAGGGCTTTGTGATGGCCACTCCAATACTTTGACTTTGTTGTCCTTAAGCCATTTTGCCACAACTTTGGAAGTATGCTTGGGGTCATTGTCCTTTTGGAAGACCCATTTGTGACCAAGCTTTAACTTCCTGACTGATGTCTTGAGATGTTGCTTCAATATATCCACATACATTTTCCTGCCTCATGATGCCATCTATTTTGTGAAGTACACCAGTCCCTCCTGCAGCAAAGCACCCCCACAACATGATGCTGCCACCCCTGTGCTTCACGGTTGGGATGGTGTTCTTCGGCTTGCAATCCTCACACTTTTTCCTCCAAACGATGATCATTATGGCCAAACAGTTCTATTTTTGTTTCATCAGACCAGAGGACATTTCTCCAAAAAGTACAATCTTTGTCCCCATGTGCAGTTGCAAACCGTAGTCTGGCTTTTTTATGGCGGTTTTGGAGCAGTGGTTTCTTCCTTGCTGAGCGGCCTTTCAGGTGAAGTCGATATAGGACTTGTTTACCTGTGGATATAGATACTTTTGTACCCGTTTCCTCCAGCATCTTCATAAGGTCCTTTGCTGTTGTTCTGGGATTGATTTGCACTTTTCGCACCAAAGTACGTTCATCTCTAGGAGACAGAACGCGTCTCCTTCCTGAGTGGTATGACGGCTGCGTGGTCCCATTTGGTTTATACTTGCGTACTATTGTTTGTACAGATGAATGTGGTACCTTAAGGTGTTTGTAAATTGCTCCCAAGGATGAACCAGACTTGTGGAGGTCTATCATTTTTTTTCCTGAGGCCTTGGCTGATTTCTTTTGATTGTCCAATGATGTCAAGCAAAGAGGCACTGATGCATCCATAGTTACACCTCCAATTGACTCAAACAATTTCAATTAGCCTATCAGAAGCTTCTAAGCCATGACATGATTTTCTGGAATTTTCCAAGCTGTCAACTTAGTGTATGTAAACTTCTGGCCCACTGGAATTGTGATACAGTGAATTATAAGTGAAATAATCTGTCTAAACAATTGTTGGAAAAATTATTTGTGTCATGCACAAAGTAAACGTCCTAACCGACTTGCCAAAACTACAGTTTGTTAACAAAAAATTTGTGGAGTTTGTAACTCCACTCACTACTTGTTGCTGTATAGTCTATTTGTTTGTTGTTGGTGGTCCCGACCATTTGAGTGTTCCGGTTGGTAGCTAGCTATCACTCACGTGGCTGCTAGCAACATCATGAAAAGGGGCATGAGGGAAGCCCTACAATATTACCTTTTTTCTAGGTAGTGAGAATGCAACATTGAAAAGTCATAATTTTGTTAAATTTGTAATTTATTAAATCAAGTACACAAGAAAATTCTGTATGAAATGGGTCAAGTTTTTACTGTGAGCCAATGGGTTAACCAAGGTAATAAGTTTGTTTCCCCACAGACGGGCGGGCCTCAACATTCAATCTAATACCGACGGGGTGATGTATTTTTTGTAAATGTAATTTGAGTTGATTCAACAAATCACAGCACAGATTGATGGGTACACTTCCTGCTTTGCTCCTATGGGTACACTTGCAATGGCAGCCAGTTCACCCACTATGTCATCATTGATTTGAATGGGGACACCCATTCTATTCCTTCTTATTTCTATGGGCTTACACCCATTGAAACAGCCACCTCTGGTCTGTAACAGTTGCCTCAGGACCAAATAGGAGATCAGTGTGCACACACACACACACAGCGTGCACACGCCTGTTAATTAAGGAATTAATAAGAGAGTGTGTGGGCGTGTAGTGTGGTCATGGATCATTTCAGTGTTCTTAAAGCAGGGCGAACTGGCCTGTATATTGATCACTCTGTCATACTGCAGTAGACACTGCTTAATCAAAGCCATCCGTCTCTCTCCAGACCAGACCAATACATGTATTTCTCTTTTAGTCTAGCATCATAACCCTGGGCAGAAATAAGCTGTAGTTGGTCCCTCTCACAAGTACACACACACCATTGATTAATGCATGACTTCAGGCAGCGTAGCTAGTGTGTGTGCGCAGAGGGAGACCATTATTGTAATTTTCCATTTTCACCAGAACAAAGTTACTCCCTCTTAAAACCCACTGCTCTACAAGCTGCAAGTAGCTGGGGCATGATGAGGTCATGGGTCATAGCTAGGGTTGCAGATCTACCAGTCATTTATTTACCTTATTGTAATTTATACTTTAACTTTAACAAAAAAACTAATTATGTCCTTTTAGAAATGTAAAAGCTCTCCGTATAGTGATGCAGATCTTTAGATGTTGTACACAATTTTCATTCTATTAAGACACCAAGTTTCCTTTATTATGGTAGTTACCTGTAGCAGCAGGCTACACAGAACAGAACAGAACAGCTGGATAGAGGAAATGGCTTGAGTTGCACAAAATAGAATATACATGTAATGGTGCGGATAAAATTCCAAATGACAACATTTAATGACCTACATCACCATAGTGACCATTTCCGTTTCTAAAATGATGTATTTCTGTGTTTTTTTAGAGCCCCAGTACTACACAACGAGGATGAGGAAATTGAAATCTCTGGTTGTGGTAAGTTTCTCAAAACCAAAGGAAAAAATTAAAATAATAAAATCGCAAAAAATAAATAGTGTCTGGACCCTTCTATAACACTCCATTGACCCCAAAATATGGATTAGATTTTAAAATCTAACTTCTCCTTTAAGCTAAGGGTTAAGTTTAGGGTTAGGTAAGGGTTATGGTTTAGGGTAGGGACATCCCAAGGATCCAAGAATGCGCTAACCCTTGTTTCAGCAAGAGGCAACAAAGTCTAATCATGTTACCGCAGAAACGGACTCAACCGCACAAATGCCCGACCGTCCCGTCTTCAGTCTCTTTTTTTCTAGTTTAAACTCCCCCGGTTATGACAAAAATCCATTACCGTCAGTTACACAGTAATTGTGCCAGCCCTAGCTCAACCTGTTACTGACACACACCTATGTCACCATACTTGGAGGACTTTTTGGGGACCAATAATTCATTCCCATTCAAAAAAATATTTTCCCTAATCTTAAAACCTACCTAACCCTAAAATTGCCTTTTTACAAGTGAGGACCAGCAAAATGTCCGCACTTACTTTAATTTTAGTTGGTTTGCCAGTCTTGTGAGGGCTACTGGTACTCACAAGTATAGTAAAACATGTGTACACACTGAGACAGACAGATGGTGTTGATGATTAATTGATGGCATTAATTGGGTTCAGTAGGTATTATTATTGTTTAATAATGTTTTAATACCTTAGGATGTGGTGATAATCATAATGGTTGTTTGGGTTTACCAGACAGAAAGTCCCGTGGTGGAGCCTGAGTGTAGGGATACCCTGACCCTGGGGACAAACCACACAACACAGTTAGGGAACGTATGTGTGAGAGAAAGACTGTGTGTGTCCTTGAGTATGTGCGTGCGGGAAGGCCAAATATATCTCACAGTACAGTACATATTTCAATACAAAGCAGTGGTTCCATGATGTGACCAAGAAGAACCCCTGGCACTACATATAACATACAGGTAAATTGACAAAATACTGGAAACACTTGAGTAAATGAGGGATACAAAGTATATTGAAAGCAGGTGCTTCCACACAGGTGTGGTTCCAGAATTAATTAAGCAATTAACATCCCATCATGCTTAGGGTCATGTGGTCACAATGGTTTGAAGAGCATGAAAACGATGTAAACCATATGCCATGGCCATCTCAGTCACCAGATCTCAACCAGATTCTGAAGCGGGGCCTGAGACAGCGTTTTTACCCACCATTAACAAAAAACCAAATTATGGAATTTTTCACAGAATAATGGTGTCTTCATTTTTCCAATAGAGTTCCAGTCAATTGTGGAATCTATGCCAGGGTGCATTGAAGCCGTTCTGGCTCGTTGTGGCCCAATGCCCTACTAAAACACTATGTTGGTGTTTCCTTTACTTTGGCAGTTACCTGTATGTGTCTGTTTAAATCCACCATGGCTCTTTAAGGATGGCTGGGACTAGTGGTCAAGGAGAAAACAGAACAATAATTCAGAGGCAGAACAAACAAGAGACACTGAATTAACAAACAAGAGAACAAGAGGAGGATTAGAGATGGAGGCGGCTAAGGAGCAATATTTCAGTAGAGAAAAAAGGAGGGAGTGAAAGAAAGAGGTAGAGAGGAATTGAAGGAGAAGTACCATAAGAGAGGGAGAGACAGGAGGGAGAAAAAGAGAGGGAAAGCAAATCAATGATACTGCAAGAGAGGGAGGTAGATAGTTGAATATTGCATAGTGGCTGACTTGGCGGAGTAGAGCTACACTCTAAGCTATTCACAATGAGAGTGACCGATTAAAACACTGCAAAGCACAGCCTCAAACACACTCAGGGTTGAATGCTACTAGTGAGGACAGAAACATGCTAGCACACACGCCTTCACACAGGATGAGTCATACAGAGGTGTGTAGGAGAGGGATAGAAACATGTTCTAGATTAAAAAAAATTCACCTTTATTTAACCAGGTAGGCCAGTTGAGAACAAGTTCTCATTTAAAACTGCAACTTGGCCAAGATAAAGCAAAGTAGTGCGACACAAACAACAGAGTTACACATGGGATAAACAAATGTACAGTCAATAACACAATCGAAAAACTTATATACAGTGTGCAAATGTAGTAAGATTAGGGAGGTAAAGCAATAAATAGGCTTAATATGGGGATGAGGTAGTTGCAATGCATCGGTAAGCTGCTCTGACAGCTGATGCTTAAAGTTAAGTCTCCAGCTTCAGTGATTTTTGCAATTCGTTCCAGTCATTGGCCTCAGAGAACTGGAAGGAAAGGCGGCCAAAGAGGAGTTGGCTTTGGGGATGACCAGTGAAATATACCTGCTGCAGCGCGTGCTACGGGTGGGTGCTGCTATGGTGACAACTGAGCTGAGATAAAGCGGGGCTTTACCTAGCCAAGACTTATAGATGACCTGGAGCCAGTGGGTTTGGCGACGAATATAAAGCGAGGGCCAGCAAACGAGAGCATACCTGGATAGTAACACAGGACTCTGCAGGCTCTCTCTGCAGTAGATTGCAACACCGCCCCCTTTGGCCGTTCTATCTTGTCTGAAAATGTTCTAGTTAGGGATGGAGATGTCAGCATTTTAGGTGGTCTTCCTAAGCCAGGATTCAGACAAATCAAATCAAATTTTATTTGTCACATACACATGGTTAGCAGATGTTAATGCGAGTGTAGCGAAATGCTTGTGCTTCTAGTTCCGACCATGCAGTAGTATCTAACAAGTAATCTAACAAATTCACAACAACTACCTTATACACACAAGAGTAAAGGAATGAATACGAGTATGTACATATAAATATATGGATGAGCGATGGCTGACCGGCATAGGCAAGATGCAGTAGATGGTATGGAGTACAGTATACACACACACACATATACATATATATATATATATATGAGATGAGTAATGTAGGATATGTAAACATTATATAAACGGCATTGTTTAAAGTGGCTAGTGATACATTATTTCATCCAATTATAATTATTAAAGTGGCTAGAGATTTGGGTCGATGGCCGAACGGCATAGGCAAGATACAGTAGATGGTTTAGAGTACAGTGTATACATTTGATATGAGTATGTCGGATACGTAAACATTATATACAAAATTGTTTAAAAAGTGGCTAGTGATACATTGTTACATCCAATTCCTATGTTTAAAGTGGCTAGAGATTTAAGTCAGTATGTTGGCAGCAGCCACTCAATGTTAGTGATGGCTGTTTAACAGTCTGATGGCCTTGAGGTAGAAGCTGTTTTTCAGTCTCTCGGTCCCAGCTTTGATGCACCTGTACTGACCCCGCCTTCTGGATGATAGCGGGGTGAACAGGCTGTGGCTCGGGTGGTTGTTGTCCTTGATGATCTTTTTGGCCTTCCTGTGACATCGGGTGGTGTAGGTGTCCTGAAGAGCAGGTAGTTTACCCCCGGTGATGCGCTGTGCAGTCCTCACTACCCTCTGGAGAGCCTTACGGTTGTGGGCGGAGCAGTTGCCGTACCAGGCGGTGATACAGCCCGACAGGATGCTCTCGATTGTGCATCTGTAGAAGTTTGTGAGTGATTTTGGTGACAAGCCGAATTTCTTCAGCCTGCTGAGGTTGAAGAGGCGCTGTTGCGCCTTCTTCACCACGCTGTCTGTGTGGGTGGACCAATTCAGTTTGTCCGTGATGTGTACGCCGAGGAACTTTCCACCTTCTCCACTACTGTCCCCTCGATGTGGATAGGGGGGTGCTCCCTCTCCTGTTTCCTGAAGTCCACGATCATCTCCTTTGTTTTGCTGACATTGAGTGAGAGGTTATTTTCCTGACACCACACTCCGAGGGCCCTCACCTCCTCTCTGTAGGCCGTCTCGTCGTTGTTGGTAATCAAGCCTACCACTGTAGTGTCGTCAGCAAACTTGATGATTGAGTTGGATGCGTGCTTGGCCACGCAGTCATGGGTAAACAGGGAGAACAGGAGAGGGCTGAGAACACACCCTTGTGGGGCCCCAGTGTTGAGGATCAGCGGGGTGGAGATGTTGTTTCCTACCCTCACCACCTGGGACCGGCCCGTCAGGAAGTCCAGGACCCAGTTGCACAGGGCTGGGTCGAGACCCAGGGTCTCGAGCTTAATGACGAGCTTGGAGGGAACTATGGTGTTAAATGCTGAGCTGTAGTCGATGAACAGCATTCTTACATAAGTATTCCTCTTGTCCAGATGGGTTAGGGCAGTATGCAGTGTGATTGCGTCGTCTGTGGACTTATTGGGACGGTAAGCAAATTGGAGTGGGTCCAGGATGTCTGGCAGGATGGAGGTGATATGATCCTTGACTAATCTCTCAAAGCACTTCATGATGACGGAAGTGAGTGCTACGGGGCGATAGTCATTTAGCTCAGTCACCTTAGCTTTCTTGGGAACAGGAACAATGGTGGCCCTCTTGAAGCATGTGGGAACAGCAGACTGGGATAGGGACTGATTAAATATGTCCGTAAATACACCAGCCAGCTGGTCTGCGCATGCTCTGAGGACACGGCCAGGGATGCCATCTGGGCCGGCAGCCTTGCGAGGGTTAACACATTTAAATGTTTTTCTCACATTGGCTGCGGTGAAGGTGAGCCCGCAGGTTTTGGTAGCGGGCCGTGTCGGTGGCACTGTATTGTCCTCAAAGCGAGCAAAGAAGTTGTTTAGTTTGTCTGGGAGCAGGACGTCATGGTCATAGCGGGGCTGGTTTTCTTTTTGTAGTCCGTGATTGACTGTAGACCCTGCCACATTCCTCGTGTCTGAGCCGTTGAATTGTGACTCTACTTTGTCTCTATATTGACGCTTAGCTTGTTTGATTGCCTTGCGGAGGGAATAGCTACACTGTTTGTATTCAGTCATGTTTCCGGTAGCCTTACCCTGGTTAAAAGCAGTGGTTCGCGCTTTCAGTTTTTCGCGAATGCTGCCATCAATCCATGGTTTCTGGTTGGGGAAGGTTTTAATATTTGCTATGGGTACAACATCACCAATGCACTTGCTAATAAACTCGCTCACCGAATCAGCATATACATCAATGTTGTCCGATGCTATCCGGAACATATCCCAGTCCACGTGCTCGAAGCAATCTTGAAGCGTGGAATCAGATTGGTCGGACCAGCGTTGAACAGACCTGAGAACGGGCGTTTCCTGTTTTAGTTTCTGTTTGTAGGCTGGGAGCAACAAAATGGAGTCATGGTCAGACTTGCCGAAAGGAGGGCGGAGAATAGTCTTGTATGCATCACGGAAGTTGGAATAACAGTGATCCAGGATTTTACCAGCCCGGGTGGCACATTCGATATGCTGGTAAAATTTCGGGAGCCTTGTTCTTAAATTGGCCTTATTAAAATCCCCAGCCACAATAAATGCAGCCTCAGGATATGTGGTTTCCAGTTTACATAGAGTCCGATGAATTTCTTTCAGTGCTGTCGATGTGTCAGCTTGAGGGGGGATGTACACGGCTGTGATTATAATCGAGGAGAATTCTCTTGGTAGATAATGCGGTCTGCATTTGATTGTAAGGAATTCTATGTCAGGTGAACAAAAGGACTTGAGTTCCTGTATGTTGTTATGATCACACCACGACTCGTTAATCATAAGACACACACCCCCACCCTTCTTCTTACCAGATAGAAGAGACGGCTAGGACATCCGGGTTGGCGGAGTGTGCTAAAGCAGTGAATAAAACAAACTTAGGGAGGAGGCTTCTAATGTTAACATGCATGAAACCAAGGCTTTTACGGTTGCAGAAGTCAACAAATTAGAGCGCCTGGGGAGTGGAGCTAGGCACTGCAGGGCCTGGATTAACCTCTATATCGCCAGAGGAACAGAGGAGGAGTAGGATAAGTGTACGGCTAAAGGCTATAATGACTGGTTGTCTAGGAGTAAAAATAACTGGTTTCAAGGGGCGATAAAATAGATTAAAGGCATAATGTACAGACAAAGGTATAGTAGGACGTGAATACAGTAGAGGTAAACCTAGGCATTGAGTGATGAGAGATATTGTCTCTAGAAACATTTAAACCAGGTGATGTCATCGCATCTGTGGGTGGTGGAACTGAAGGGTTGGATAAGGTATATTGAGCAGGGCTAGAGGCTCTACAGTGAAATAAGACAAACACTAACCAGAACAGCAATGGACAAGGCATATTGACATTGAGGAGAGGCATGCTTAGCCGAGTGATCATTAAGGTCCAGTGAGTAGTGAGGCTGGTTGGGGACATGGCGATTCAGCTAGCCGGGGGTAGCAAGCTAGCAAAAGTTAGCAGGCCGGCTAACAAAGACGGAGGAAGTCTGTTTATAGCCTCCTTGTGCGTTTCCGTCGGTAGACCAGTCGTGATGGGTTAGTGGGGTTCCGTGTGGTGAAGGGGACCAGTCCAATTGGCAAAATAGGTAATAGTGGCCCAAGAAATTGTCCGATGGATCCGTTTAGCTAGCAGCCGATATGCTCTAGACAGCAAACGTTAGCAGGCCGCAGTTAGCTGATGGGTGTTCAGGTGACGTCGCGACGGAGGGCCGGTTGAATACCCCCCTCGGGCGGATAACGTCAGTAGTCCAGTTGTGAAGGCCCAGTGGGGCTCTGCAGTGGCAGTAGAAACGGGTCCGGATAGGTCCAGGAGTGGCTGATGGGACTCTTCAGCTCGCCGGAAGATGGGCTTAGCGTAGACTAGCTCCGGGCTAATTGGAGCATTGCTCCGGGACCGACATTAGCCAATAGGCCCTCGGGTAGCAGCTAGCTAGCTGCAAGATCCAGGTGAAAAATGTACAACTTGCGGTAAGAATCTGGGGATATGGAGAGAAAAAAATAAAACCGGTCCGGTAAGCTCTGGTTTGAGTCGCGTTATACGAATGGCGAGAGCTTTTCCGAGCTAAAGGTTAGCTGATGCCCGCTAGCAATGGTAAGCTAAATACTAACGTTAGCTAGTGAAGTTAGCTAGAATTTGTTGGGCGACTCCAGATTCGAGGTGGAATACTGCTTGAAAAAAATAAAAACACAGATCCGCACCACATTGGGTGAGGCAGGTTGCAGGAGAGTGTTTTGAAGTTGAATTTTAGAAAGCATATATAAAAAGATATGTGAAGAAAATATATAAAAAGATAAAAACGATATTTACACAGGACAGGACAAGACAAAATACACGTCCGACTGCTACGCCATCTTGGAAAACTTAAAAGGTAAATGGCAATGAATGGGCAGAGCGGGTCAGTTAGGTATATACAAGACCAGAGTCCGAGCCTGGGGCCGACAGGTAATCAAAATGAGGTACCGTGCTATTGAAACAGTCCAGGGGGGCATCAGCTGTGTAGCCGAGTGATCATAGGGTCAAAAGAGCAGCAATATGTGAGTCAGGGTGCCGTTTGGTAGTCACTACTACGCTAGGCGAGCAGGGGACACAGCAATCAGAAAAGCTAGCGGGCCGGGGCTAGTAGATGGTTCTTCGGCGACATCGTAACAGAATAGCCTGTTGAGACCACATCATCAGTCCAGTAGTGATGGATCGGCGGGGCTCCGTGTCGACAATAAAAGAGTCCATGCCAATTGGAAAAGGAGGTATTGTAGCCCTAGCTCAAGGCAAGCTGGTGCTTGCTTCGGGACAGAGGCGTTAGCTAACAGTAGCCACTAGTTTGCAGCTAGCTAGCTGCGATGATCCGGTGTAATGATCCAGAGTGGCAGGAATCCGGTGATATGATAGAGAGAAGCAGTCCGATATGCTCTGGGTTGATATCGTGCGGTGCAGACTGTCAGGCTAAGGCTGGCTGGTGACCGAGAAAAAAGGTGAAGACCGCTAGCTGTGGCTAACAAAGACTAGTAACTAGTTACCTGGCTAGCTCCTGATGGAAGTTCCAGTTATAAGCAATAGAAATAGCAGATCCGTACCACATTGGGTGAGGCAGGTTGCAGGAAAGTATATTTAGTTCGTAGATAGAAAGTGAGATTAAGATATATACGAAAAATACGGGCTATTTTATGTTTTACCTTTGTTTAACTAGGCTAGTCAGTTAAGAACAAATTCTTATTTTCAATGACGGCCTAGGAACAGTAACGGCCTAGGAACAGTGGGTTAACTGCCTTGTTCAGGGGCAGAACGACAGATTTTTATCCTTGTCAACTCAGGGATTCGATCTTGCAACCTTTCGGTTCCTGTCCCAACGCTCTAACCACTAGGCTACCTGCCGCCCGGGGATATGACACGGGATAAGACAAATAGATCACTAATATTGACTAATTGATCAAACAAAAACACTTCAATCATCTAATCATGAGACATTATAAATGTATGCACGCACACACAGGTTTTTTACTTTAGCACAGGACTCAGTGTCCGTCTGTCTGGTATATTGGGTGCACATACAAACACCTCATTACGCAATGCTAGCACAAACAGTAAATCTACTATATACTATTAGTGTACTGGTAATGTCAAAACTGAACAAAACTTTATAATAGAAAGGAAAGGACAGGCAGAGAGTTGGAGTGGGAACAATCTTTACAGTGGGAACTTAAGCAGAAAGTTTGAGACGAGGAGAAAATACAGTGTGTTTGGATTGGCCTGTCAGTGTGTGAAACGCTCAGCTCACTGGTGATTAGAGTGTAATAACTCAGGAACAGGGGCTCAGAGAGAGACAGAGCGACAGAGAACAAACTGAATAACGCATCAACACTCCCGTCAGCAAACATGTTGTTCTCCTCCACTCCCTCACTCCTCTTCTGCACAAAGAAATAAACAGATTATATTCAGCAGATAAGGAGAGAGGTAGGGGAGAGTGAGGGAAGGAGCAGTGATGTATCACGGACAGGAAGGTATGCAGAGAAGAACAGTGGATTGAAGACAGGAGAGTTGGAGTAAGGGTATGAGAATAAACAGAGATTAGTCGAGAGAGATAAGGGAAAGAAAAGATGGAAAGGAGGGAAAGAAAGTGCTCATTGAATATATTTGTGTCTTCAATAAAGATTTGAAGAGGAAATATAGTTTTCCATGTTGTCAACTATCCTTTGAATGTAAGCCAAGCCCCACCTGTTTGGCTACCATGGGTTTTGTTGCTGAACAACCCACCAGTCCATAGCTATAGGGGTGGCCATTTTGGATCAGTTCACGTTTCTAGTGGCAGCCAGTGAGTGTATGGCAATGGGACACTGTGCTACTACAGCAGGTGAAGATCACAGCAGACACCTCTGCTCCAGTGGAACTGAATCAAATATTGATTGCCTTATTCACACAGGCCCTCGTCTCCTTGGTTACGTGTGTGTGTGTGTGTGTGTGTGTGTGTGTGTTCGTTCCTTGGCCAACAGGTGAATGACGTACACACCCCCACAGTGCATCAGCATGGCGTCCGACAGACAGGACACACGTGTTTCACATGAATATTCAAAAAGCGTGTGTGTACTGTATACATTTTAAATGGGACAAAACAGCATGGTGTCTTCAGAGCCTGACTAACTAAGCATTGGCATCAACTCAAAGTTAAGAGACAACTTTTAAGAGAGAAGAAAACATGCTGACCTAAGAAAGACTCAAATAAGTGGAAAGGCAGTTTCATTTTTCAACAGTGCTGAGAAATAGCAGGTGGAAAGTCTTTATGATGGTTGTGTACAGTACAGCATGTGCTTATATGGAGCTGTAGTGTTGCTGACAAAAGTCTGAGTTTGTTCAATATGAATACTGAAGAGACCATGTTACACAAGGCCAGGGTGAATCTTTTTCCCGGAAAGTAACTGTCCACACACACACACACTAGGGTTGGGCAATATTATGTTAGCATCATCTATCAACGATGATGGTGATGACATTGTGATGTGACATGATGGTGATGACATTGTGATGTGACAGACGATTGTTTAGTAGAGCGGAGAATTCTATCAATGCAGCGCAAAGTATTGTCCCCCTCTCACCACGCACACAGGCAGGTCCAAAATGATTGGCAACGTTGATAAAGATAAGCAAAAATGACTGTATAAAATAAATACAAAATACTGAGCTATATTGTATGCAGAAAAAAAGATGGGCCTAATTTATTACACGAATACAACAGCTCAGAGAAAGAGATTGTTCAACAGGTACTTAACAAATCCACCACTAGTGGGCACAGCCGAAGAGCTCTACGTTCATGTCATCTGACCATAGCACCGGTTCCAACTGCCAATGCCATTTACATTTGTTGATGACATGACGAAGCTCTTCGGCCATGCACACCGGTGTTGGCTGAAATCAGGAGGCTGAAACTTGGCTACAAGTGGATCTTCCAGCAAGACAATTACAACAAGCACACATCAACATACACAAAGAAATGGTTCAGAAAAACCAGAAAAACAACATTTCCATTTCAATCTCTGGTGGTCTGACTTGCAGAGGAGAGTCCATACGCACAGACGAAGAATATCAAGGACCTGGAAGGATTCTGTACGGAGGAATGTTCTCAGATCCCTCCCAATCTGTTCTCCAATCTCATAATGCCTTTTAGAAAAAGGCTGAGTGCCGTTATCCTCGCAAGGGGAGGTATTGAAAGTTATTGAAAACAGGGGTGCCAATAACTTTGACCTATTTCTTTTTTAGATTTAATTGTACTACTTGTATTTTGTTTTAACATCTTGTATTAGTATACATTTCCCTTTTTATCTCATACAATATAGCTCAGTATTTGTATTATTAATTTGATAGTCTTTTTTGCTAATATTTTTCCAGGGGGTAAAAAATGTTGGACCTGGCTGAGAGAATAGAGAGAAAGTGGAATAAATGCAGGGAAAAGGCAGGTTGTGTTCTGGCTGATGAGAGGGGAGAGGAAACAGCCGTAGTCCATCTGGGGTTGGCATGGCGATGCAATGTGATGCAGGCGGTGCCACAAGTGACAGCAGCCCAGCCATGTCATCCATTTGTTCCCATGACAACCTATTGGTCCATCTCCTGCCTGGCCCGATCAGCCTCTTCACTAGCCTGTCTATCCCAGAATGCCTGTCACCACACAGAGGAGAGGGACCAGAGAAGGAGAGAAAAAGAAGACCGACAAAGAGAGACGATGCAACAAAGGATGGGAAGAAGACTGGGACTGGGGAAGGGGAGGGGTGGATGGATGATGACAGAGATGGGGAAGGAGGGCTGAGCAGCATGGTCGCCTGGTGCCAGCTATTATCCATGGTGACGTGTGGCGCCTTGCCGCGCTCCAACTGACATCACACCTGTTGCAGGGAAAAACGTGTGTGCGCGTCTTCTTGGAACCAATTAAATAACATACTGACCCCCCCGAGCACTGAGAGTGGAGCAGGTGGACAGCTGGGATCTATGAATATACCCAAACACAGAGCCAAGAGAGGGGGAGCAGAGATAGAAAGGGAGAGCGAGAAGAGGACAGAGAGAGCGAGCGAGAGGAGGACAGAGAGAGCGAGCGAGAGGAGGACAGAGAGAGCGAGCGAGCGAGAGGACAGAGAGAGCGAGCGAGAGGAGGACAGAGAGAGCGAGCGAGAGGAGGACAGAGAGAGCGAGCGAGCGATTGACAGAGAGCGAGCGAGCGGAGGACAGAGAGCGAGCGAGCGGAGGACAGAGAGCGAGCGAGCGGAGGACAGAGAGCGAGCGAGCGGAGGACAGAGAGCGAGCGAGCGGAGGAGAGAGAGAGCGGCGGGAGAAGCGAGCGAGAGATGGACAGAGAGAGCGAGCGAGCGGAGGACGGGGAGAGAGAGCGAGCGGGGAGAGCGAGCGAGAGCAGTCATGCCCAGAGAGAGCGAGCAAGAGGGGGAAGGAGATGTGTAGAGAAAGACAGAACAGATGAAAAGAGACTCAGTGTCATTTCTCTGAAAAAAACAGCTGCAGTTAGGCTGTGTGTGTGTGTGTCTCTCCTAGGACGATGTACCTTCTTGGGGACTCAACATCAATAGGATTGAGTGACAGCAGGGTTGAGTGACAGCACCCTGAGGCCTGTCATACCTCCAACTGGGCTACAGACAGCCCTGGGGTAACTGTGACCCCCAAACCCCCACAGCATGAGACCCCACTGTTCCACCTGGAAAATCTGTGTGTGTGTGTGTGTGTGTGTGTGTAAGAGAGAGTGAACTTTTCTGACAGTGTGTGTGTTGTGACAGCTACTCCAGTGGACTCTTGTCACTGAATATTTCATGCCTGTTCTTATGGCTGAGCTCTTAACAGACTTTCATTACACAACAATACACTGTTTCACACACACCAAACATACACTACATGACCAAAAGTAAATTTCACAAACTGACTTGTTGGAAAGGTGGCATCCTATGATGGTGCCACGTTGAAAGTCACTGAGCTCTTCAGTAAGGCCATTCTACGGCTAATGTTTGGCTATGAAGATTGCATGGCTGTGACCTCAATTTTATACACCTGTCAGCAATGGGTGTGGCAAAAAAAGCCAAATCCACTCAATTGAAAGGGTGTCTACATACTTCTGTATATATAGTGTAGTTGTGTAACCACTACATCACAACCTCAGTCTGGAGTGGATAGATGGCCTCATCAGTTGGTTGATTAGCAAAACAAGACAGAATCAAACTACCACATTAATATTGACAAAAGAGAGAGAAACCCAGAGAATTGTGTGCGTGCACGCTCCCGTGCTCCCGTCCTGACTGACCGTAGCTGATCCTAGCTAGCGTAACCAAACCTCTGTGGTTGAGATTTCACCCCGTCTCCCTGGTAACACAACACCACAGTAACATAGAACCAGCCTGTGTAATTCAGCCTCACTCACTCTCCCTCTCTCCGTTACTCTTTTTCAACCAAGGGTTCCTCTCGCCATCCTCCTGCTCTGTATTTCAGCCCCATCTTTGGTCGTTCTATAGCTCAACTCAGCCCCCAGCTGGGATATTCATGCAATTGCACCCCTTCGGTAATCATTTTCTATAACGAGACTCACTTTGTGTGATAGAACGTACTTGTAAAATGAGCCATATATAAGTATCATTCTATTGAAAGGTGTTCAGTGTGCTCGGAAGAGATGATCATACTGCGTTCTGCTAATGTCATTACCAAATGTTCTCCTCTAGATAGGCAATTACACACGCTATCTGTATAGAGCTGTTGCATAGACAGAGGCCCATCACCGCAGCTCAAATTGAACACACACACCTCCCAAGAGTGCTAGGCTGGAAGTGTGATGAGGGGATAGAGACACTGCTACAACATTCAGCTTCATTTACCAGGAGGAAATCAATGAGCAGCATCTACAATCACTGTGTGTGCGCGTGTACACACACACACACACACACACACACACACACACACACACACACACACACACACACACACACACACACACACGTATGAGAGGAAGAGCAGGAGACAGAAAGAGCGAGTGTATGCTAGAGAGAAACAGTGTGTGTGTGTTCGTGTGAGAAAGCGAGTAATAATGAAAACAGAGATTCTGTCGTGCCAGAGTTAGGTGCCTGGAGTGTGTGCGACAGTAACAGTGACAGAATAAACTACCGTATCACCCTCTACAGCTAAGGTCACAGAGTAGCGCTTTGTGTGTGTGTATACAGTGGGGCAAAAAAGTATTTAGTCAGCCACCAATTGTGCAAGTTCTCTCACTTAAAAAGATGAGAGAGGCCTGTAATTTTCATCATGGGTACACTTCAACTATGACAGACAAAATGAGGAAAAAAAATCCAGAAAATCACATTGTAGGATTTTTTATGAATTTATTTGCAAATTATGGTGGAAAATAAGTATTTGGTCACATACAAACAAGCAAGATTTCTGGCTCTCACAGACCTGTAACTTCTTCTTTAAGAGGCTCCTGTGTCCTCCACTCGTTACCTGTATTAATGGCACCTGTTTGAACTTGTTATCAGTATAAAAGACACCTGTCCACAACCTCAAACAGTCACACTCCAAACTCCACTATGGCCAAGACCAAAGAGCTGTCAAAGGACACCAGAAACAAAATTGTAGACCTGCACCAGGTTGGGAAGACTGAATCTGCAATAGGTAAACAGCTTGGTTTGAAGAAATAAACTGTGGGAGCAATTATTAGGAAATGGAAGACATACAAGACCACTGATAATCTTCCTCGATCTGGGGCTCCACGCAAGATCTCACCCCGTGGGGTCAAAATGATCACAAGAACGGTGAGCAAAAATCCCAGAACCACACGGGGGGACCTAGTGAATGACCTGCAGAGAGCTGGGACCAAAGTAACAAAGCCTACCATCAGTAACACACTACACCGCCAGGGACTCAAATCCTGCAGTGCCAGATGTGTCCCCCTGCTTAAGCCAGTACATGTTCAGGCCCGTCTGAAGTTTGCTAGAGAGCATTTGGATGATCCAGATGAGGATTGGGAGAATGTCATATGGTCAGATGAAACCAAAATAGAACTTTTTGGTAAAAACTCAACTCGTCGTGTTTGCTGAGTTGCATCCAAAGAACACCATACCTACTGTGAAGCATGGGGGTGGAAACATCATGCTTTGGGGCTGTTTTTCTGCAAAGGGACCAGGACGACTGATCCGTGTAAAGGAAAGAATGAATGGGGCCATGTATCGTGAGATTTTGAGTGAAAACCTCCTTCCATCAGCAAGGGCATTGAAGATGAAACGTAGCTGGGTCTTTCAGCATGACAATGATCCCAAACACACCGCCCGGGCAACGAAGGAGTGGCTTCGTAAGAAGCATTTCAAGGTCCTGGAGTGGCCTAGCCAGTCTCCAGATCTCAACCCCATAGAAAATCGTTGGAGGGAGTTGAAAGTCCGTGTTGCCCAGCGACAGCCCCAAAACATCACTGCTCTAGAGGAGATCTGCATGGAGGAATGGGCCAAAATACCAGCAACAGTGTGTGAAAACCTTGTGAAGACTTACAGAAAACATTTGACCTCTGTCATTGCCAACAAAGGGTATATAACAAAGTATTGAGATAAACTTTTGTTATTGACCAAATACTTATTTTCCACCATAATTTGCAAATAAATAAATTAAAAATCCTACAATGTGATTTTCTGGATTTCTTTTTCTCATTTCGTCTGTCATAGTTGAAGTGTACCTATGATGAAAATTACAGGCCTCTCTCATCTTAAGTTGGAGAACTTGCACAATTGGTGGCTGACTAAATACTTTTTTGCCCCACTGTACATAAACTCAGCAAAAAAAGAAATGTGGCCTCTCACTGTCAACTGCGTTTATTTTCAGCAAACTTAACATGTGTAAATATTTGTATGAACATAACAAGATTCAACAAATGAGACAAAATGAAGTTCCACAGACATGTGACTAACAGTATTGAATAATGTGTCCCTGAATAAAGGGGGTCAAAATCAAAAGTAACAGTCAGTATCTGGTGTGGCCACCAGCTGAATTTAGTACTGCAGTGCATCTCCTCCTGCACCAGATTTGCCAGTTCTTGCTGTGAGATGTTACCCCACTCTTCCACCAAGGTACCTGCAAGTTCCCGGACATTTCTGGGGGGAAAATGGCCCTAGCCCTCACCCTCCGATCAAACAGGTCACAGACGTGCTCAATGGGATTGAGATCCGGGCTCTTTGCTGGCCATGGCAGAACACTGACATTCCTGTCTTGCAGGAAATCACGCACAGAACGAGCAGTATGGCATTGTCATGCTGGAGGGTCATGTCAGGATGAGCCTGCAGGAAGGGTACCACATGAGGGAGGAGGATGTCTTCCCTGTAACGCACAGCGTTGAGATTGCCTGCAATGACAACAAGCTCAGTCCGATGATGCTGTGACACACCACCCAAGACCATGACGGACCCTCCACCTCCAAATTAATCCCGCTCCAGAGTACAGGCCTCAGTGTAATGCTCATTCCTTCGACAATAAACGCGAATCCGACCACCCCCCATGGTGAGACAAAACCTCGACTCGTCAGTGAAGCGCACTTTTTGCCAGTCCTGTCTTGTCCAGCGACAGTGAGTTTGTGCCCATAGGCAATGTTGTTGCTGGTGATGTAAGGCAGGTCCTCACCTCAGTCCAGCCTCTCTCAGGCTATTGCGGACAGTCTGAGCACTGATGGAGGGATTGTGCGTTCCTGGTGTAACTCAGGCAGTTGTTGTTTCCATCCTGTACCTGTCCCGCAGGTGTTGTTACACGTGGTTTGCCACTGCGAGGACGATCAGCTGTCCGTCCGGTCTCCCTGTAGAGCGGTCTTAGGAGTCTCACAGTACGGATATTGCAATTTATTGCCCTGGCCACATCTGCAGTCCTCATGCCTCCTTGCAGCATGCCTAATGCACATTCATGCAGGGACCCTGGGCATCTTTCTTTTGGTGTTTTTCAGAGTCAGTAGAAAGGCCACTTTAGTGTCCTAAGTTCTTATAACTGTGACCTTAATTGCCTATCGTCTGTAAGCTGTTAGTGTCTTAACGACCGTTCCACAGGTGCATGTTCATTAATTGTTTATGGTTCATTGAACAAGCATGGGAAACAGTGTTTACACCCTTTACAATGAAGATCTGTGAAGTTATTTGGATTTTTACAAATTATCTTTGAAAGACAGGGTCCTGAAAAAAAAAAAAGACGTTTCTTTTTTTGCTGAGTTTATTTATAAATTATTATTTATATACGCACTACCAGTCAAAGGTTTGGATACCTACTCATTCAAGGGTTTTTCTTTATTTTTACTATGTTCTACATTGTATAATAACAGTGAAGACATCAAAACAAACTATTAAATAACATATGGAATCATGTAATTACCCCCTCGCCTGAGGGCATAGCGGGATTTCTTATAAGCGTCTGGATTAGTCTCCCGCTCCCTGAAAGCGGCAGCTCTAACCTTTAGCTCGATGTGGATGTTGCCTGTAATCCATGGCTTCTGGTTGGGATATGTACGTACAGTCACTGTGGGGACGACGTCGTTGATGCACTTATTGATGAAGCCGGTGACTGAGGTGGTATACTCCTTAATGCCATTGGATGAATCCCGGAACACATTCCAGTCTGTGCTAGCAAAATAGTCCTGTAGTGTAGCATCTGCGTCATCTGTCCGTATTGAGTGAGTCACTGGTACATCCTGCTTCAGTTTTTGCTTGTAAGCAGGAATCAGGAGGATAGAATTATAGTTGCCAAATTGTCAGATTTGCCAAATGGAGGGCGGGGGAAAGCTTTGCATGCATCTGTGTGTGGCGTGAAGGTGGTCTAGGATTTTTATTTTCTCTGGTTGCACGTGACATGCTGATAAAAATTTGGTAAAACAGATTTAAGTTTAATTCAGGCAAAGTCCCCAGCCACTAGGGTGAGCATTTTCTTCTTCACTTATAGCCTTATAGAGTTGGTTAAGAGCCGTCTTAGTTCCAGTTTCATTCTGTGGTGGTAAATAGACGGCTACGAATAATATAGATGAGAACTCTTTTGGTAGATAGTGTGGTCTACAGCTTATCATGAGATACTCTACCTCAGGCGAGAAATACCTCAAGACTTCTTTAATATTAGACATTGCGCACCAGCTGTTATTGATAAATAGACAGAGCCCCACCCCTCGTCTTACCAGAGGTAGCGTCTCTGTTCTGCCGGTGCATGGAAAATCCTGCTAGCGCTATATTGTCCGTATCGTCTCGGTGAAACATAAGATGTTTGAGTTTTTAATGTCCCGTTGGTAGGATCATCTTAAATCGTAGGTCATCAGTTTTATTTTCCAACAATTGCACGTTAGCAAGAAGAATGGGTGGCAGTGGGAGTTTACTCGCCAACGGATTCTCAGAAGGCCGCCCGATCTGCGGCCCCTTTTCCTGCATCTTTGCTTTACGCAAAAGGCGTGGATCTGGGCCTGTTCCAGTGAAAAAAAGTTCTTCCAGTATCCTGCTTTCACTGGATCTGGGCCTGTTCCAGTGAAAAAAAGTTCTTCCAGTATCCTGCTTTCACTGGAACAGGCCCAGATCCACGCCTTTTGCGTAAAGCAAAGATGCAGGAAAAGGGGCCGCAGACCGGGCGGCCTTCTGAGAATCCGTTGGCGAGTAAACTCCCACTGCCACCCATTCTTCTTGCTAACGTGCAATCGTGAGTCAGCTGTTCTGATGTCCAGAAGTTATTTTCAGTCATAAGAGACGGTAGCAGCAACATTACGTACACAATAAGTCAAAACATTATTTCCACAAAACACAAAAAAACTAACAAAATAGCACAATTGGTTGGGAGAATGTAAAACGTCAGCCATGTTCTTCGGCACCATAAGTTCTCCCTCAACTTCTCTTGCGGTATTTCAGATGTTCACACACACACCTTGCTGCAGAAGTGAGCATGGAGACAAATTGCAATGCGCAGGTATTAACAGTAGAGAGCACTCCATTCACATGCAATGAGATGGGATCTGGGACTGAACACACAAATGAGAGATCTGTGCTTTTTTTGGTTGTGTGTGTAGTGTAATTTGTGTATAGTGTAAACTCATGTTCCATATCAACTGTCCTGCTCTATTGGTCCTGATCTCATTAACATGCACATATCTGATTAGACAAAGACATGTAATGTATGTGAATGTCACATTTATCACCTGGAACAAGTTTAACATGTGACCCTTGTAGCAGGGGTCTAGGGCTGGGCAATATGACTTCTGACTGATTCCCAATATACAATGTGTACAAAACATTAACTAAAATTGAATTGCACCCCCAGAACAGCCTCAATTCATCGTGGCAGGGACTTTACAAGGTGTCAAAAGCATTCCATGTTGACTCCAATGCTTCCCACAGTTGTGTCAAGTTGGCGGGATGTCCTTTGGGTGGTAGACCATTCTTGAGACACAAGGGAAACTGTTGAGCGTGAAAAACCCAGCAGTGTTGCAGTTCTTGACACAAACCAATGTGTCTGGCACCTACTACTAGGGTTGCAAAGGGTCGGAAACTTTCCAGGTACATTTCTACATTTTTCAGGACATTTTCCGTGGGAAGTTAAGTCCGGGAATTTTTCTTAAATTCATCAAAAAAAGTTAGCTTATAAGAGTGAACCTTTTTTGTGGGATACACAAGGCAATTCTAGGTCTTGCATTTTTGGTTAAACTATCCCCAATTCAACAGAATTGCAACCCTCTGCATGCACAGTGCATTCTTCCATCACATGTACAGCTGATTCTCAAGGTCTTGCACACTAATGAGATGCTATTGAGCCCACACTACTACACTGTCTGAGCCAAGGACTACATGCTTTCTGGTAAGTTTTGATTACAATACTGGGTGGGGTGAATATATTTTTATCAAATCAGTCTATAGGTTTGGATTGTTATAATGTTTAATGTATTGCACAGTCCATAAGAGGACTGTGCAATACATTAAATTATACTCAAATTATAAAATGCGGTTACAAGACTCAATCACAACACTTGATGTTATTCTAACAAACAATCCGCATATATACTCGGCTGTTGGGATTTAAGTGATCAGTGTGCAGTTGCTTGCACTAGAAACATCAAAATCCCCAAAGTGCTATCTTGGTACATTGTCAAATGAAATTTTAGGCAGTTCTGTGAGCAGGTATTCCTGCATGAACTTCATGCACGCAACTGGGATAGGACTGAGCTTATTCCCGACATCGAAGAGGAATTCTCCTATTTTCATTCCATGTTTTCCAATATCTGTGATAACACGCCCCTCAAAACGTACTGGGTAAGAGGTAGAGACAATCTCTGGTTTACAGGGGAATTATCTGACTTGATCCATAAACAAAAAATACACAATGGGCCAAAGCCAGAAAGGGTAATTCCCAGACTGAATGGCAGATATTCAGGACACTGAGAAATAAGTATACCTTGTTAATACGGAAATGCAAATCTAGCTTCTATTACGAATCTACCATGGCAAACATCAATAACCTGACGAATTATGGAAAACCATTATATCCATGAATGCGAACACGAACGCCTCTGGTCTTCCTCTGAAATTGACCTCAAATTCTGACAAGAATAAATTGCTTGACATGTTTAATGAAGCATTTTGCTAAAGCTGGGTATTTGATAAACTCCTTCTTCCTAACATCTCAAATGAGGCTGTGAATGAAACTGCCACATGACGGCCTACGGTTCATTTATTTCATTTTACCGAGATTGAGCTTTCAGAAGTTGTACTCAAATCTATTGATATCAAAAAAGCAGCTGGCCTTTGCTGTTGTTCTGTGATTGATTTGCACCAAAGTACGTTCATCTCTAGGAGACCGAACAAGTCTCCTTCCTGAGCGGTATGGTGGCTGCGTGGTCCCATGGTGTTTATACTTGTGTACTATTGTTTGTACAGACGAATGTGGTACCTTCAGGCATTTGGAAATTGCTCCCAAGGATGAACCAGACTTGTGGAGGTCTACAATTTTTTCTGAAGTCTTGGCTGATTTCTTTTGATTTTCCCATGATGTCAAGTAAAGAGACACTGAGTTTTAAGGTAGGCCTTGAAATACATCCACAGTTACACCTCCAATTGACTCATATGATGTCAATTAGCTTATCAGAAACGTCTAAAGCCATGACATCATTTTCCGGAATTTGTTTAACTTGTTAGGGATCGGATCCCGTTAGCGGGACCATTTGACAACATGCCGCGAATTGACATTTCAGATCGTCAAATTCATATTAAACATTCATAGTAATACAAGTGCCTCATACCATTCAAAAAGCTTAGAATCTTTGTGATCGAACTGCGTTTTTTATAGCTATTACAGAGAGAAAATGCCATGCTTTTGTTTGAGTGATAAACAACACACTTTTTTCACTGTGACAGGTTTGAGACATACACATCAGAAGGTAAAATAATGACTTACATTCTAAAATCTTGCTCTAAATTTGTCTTCCTGAGGGTCCCAGTGATCAAATGCAATGCAGTTTTCTTTGATAAATCAATTTTTATAGCCAAACACAAAACATTTGGTGAACCGCTTGCATCGTGAAGTCTGTCATTCAACTTTCAACGTAACATTCTATGTAATTACACACACTAAACCTACATTTATCTAGTCATGGTTGGTTGTTTTGCAATCCTCTGGTTGTTAGTAACACAACCACACTTGATGGTTCTTTTAGCGGGATGTATTGACCGAAAGAAACCGATTTGAGGACACCAAGAAATGACCTCATTGCGCACCAATGATATGAGCGGTATCTTGTTGTTTGACTGTATTTTGGCCCAATGACCACTGATCGTCTGGAATTCTAGCTTGGTAGATAGCCAATGAGCTGAGGTAAACGGCAATATGTAATGGTTCTATGTTTGAAGACAAGGCTTCGTAGTATTCGCACCCGTAAACAAGGATCACTTGCCTTTGAATATCGGAGTTGTAGCAGTCGCGCGTTACGCACAGAGATATTTGATAAAGAGCATTTTGAGCTATTTTATATAGAACATTATGGCACCCAAATCTGGAAAAGCAAAGTCTAAGTCCACAGATTTCAAGAAATTGATAGGGAAAGTGAGACAGAAATGCAACAGGACGACGAATCTAATAGTGAACATAGTTTTGACTCACGAACGGAAGATCTGTTTCTACATGGCGAGGACATTGTCTAGGTTTCTGGCTATCTCACGGTGCGCTGCATATCAGTGACCCAAAAGTTGATGAGGACAATGACAAGAAGAGAGGCACAGCAAGGTTTGACAGGCTGTGCAAAATTAAACCGCTCTACCCCAGCATGGTTGAGGCCTGCAAGACCTATTTTCAGCCCACCCAGAACATTGATGAGGATGGTAGCCTCAAAAGGCCAGAATTGACCTAAACCAATACATGCGTAACAAACCAACGAAATGGGGTTACAAACGGTTTGTTTTGGCTGATTCTGTGTGTGCCTACACGTGCAATTGTTTGGTTTATGAGGGGAAGAGCAATTTTACAACCGGTAAGGGACTAAGCTATGACTCCGTTATGGAGTTATTTGATTTTCAACTGCTGGGGGAAGGGCTACAAACTGTTTGTGGACAATTTTTACACAAGCCCTACCCTGTTCACCGACCTGAGGAAGCTGGATATGTGGGCTTGTGGCACCATTCGTACCAACAGATTGGGCTTTCCAAAAACCAAGTGGGCTGATCGGGGTACCATGCGTTGGATTCGTGAAGATGGCCTGCTGGATGGATACCAGAGAGGTATCTGGATGGATACCAGAGAGGTGGTCATGTGCACCACTATCCACAAGTCCATCAGTGGCGATCACGTCGTCAGGCGTGTGAAGGATGCACGTGGGGCATGGACCACAAAAAATGTCCCCTTTGAAGCTGCTGTGAAAGACTACAACAAGAGCATGGGAGGTGTGGACCTGTCAGATGCGCTGATAGGCTATTACAATGTTCTCCACAAGACAATGAAATGGTACAAGACATTGTTTTATCATTTCATTGACATTGCTGTGGTCAATGCGTTCATCCTCCAGAAGGAAATTGCAAAGAGCTGTGGACAGCCCCCCCATCTCACAGCTAGCCTTTCGAGAGCAGCTCATCTGGGAGCTTGCTGCCTACAGCAAGTCCAATGCATCACCTTCTGTCCCCTCTACCTCTGTCCCTTCTGCTCCTGCCACCAGTGGTGATCACATACCCAAATTCCTATCTGCAGGCAAGAATGTGCCTCCGGGCCAAAAGGGCACAGCATGGAGGCGTCGTTGTGTTCTTTGTAAAAAGAAGTACCCCATCACCTGCACCACTTGTTCGGTTACCCTCTGCTTTACAGCAGAAAGAGACTGCTATGGACCATGGCATCAGCAGAACACTGGTGTAGAGGACTGAGGGTCTTCTAAAAAGTGTAAATTGAAAGTATGTAAATAGTTACTCGTTATTTTTTATTACATTTTGTTTTTCACATTTGTATAACTTTTTTGGGGGTTGTGTTAGAATAGCATTTTTGTATGTTGTATATAGTTATTTGATAAAAAAATGTATCACTTTACAAATTCGGCCACTTGGGTACATTTGGGTAACTAGTGTGGGACACCTGGGTGACTTCATGCTAAATGTCATGTAGCTCACTCATTCCTCAAGTTATCACTCTGAAACTTTGCACCCACTGTTGCCCTCTTATTTTCTCCAACCAAATTATTCCCAGCATCCTATCTGAATATTTGGCTTTTCTTGTTCATGCTAAAGATAATGCAAAACAATAAAAAAAACGTATGCTTTTTCTGTGTATTTTCTTCTACCAGATCTATTGTGTTATATTCTCCTACATTCAATTCACATTTCCAAAAACTTCAAAGTGTTTCATTTCAAATGGTACCAAGAATGTACATATCCTTGCTTCAGGGCCTGAGCTACAGGCAGTTAGATTTGGGTATGTCATTCAGGCGGAAATTGAAAAGTAGGGGGCCTAGCCCTAAGAGGATAAAGGCACAGTCCACTTAGTGTATGTCAACTTCTGATCCACTGGAATTGTGATAGATTATTTCACTTATAATTCACTGTATGTAAACAATTGTTGGAAAAATGACTTGTGTCATGCAAAAAGTAGATGTCCTAACCGACTTGCCAAAACTATAGTTTGTTAACAAGACATTTGTGGAGTGGTTGAAAAACAAGTTAATGTCTCCAACCAAGTGTATGTAAACTTCCGACTTCAACTGTATATATAACATTTACATAAGTATTCAGACCCTTAACTCAGTACTTTGCTAAAGCCCCTTTGGCAGTGATTACAACCCCAAATCTTCTTGGGTATGACGCTACAAGCTTGGCACACCTGTATTTGGGGAGTTTCTCTCATTCTTCTCTGCATATCCTCTCAAGCTCTGTCAGGTTGGATGGGGAGCGTCGCTGCACATCTATTTTCAGGTCTCCAGTGATGTTAGATCGGGCTTAAGTCTGGGCTCTGGCTGGGCCACTGAAGGACATTCAGAGACTTGTCCAGAAACCACTTCTGAGTTGTCTTGGCTGTGTGCATAGGGTCGTTGTCCTGTTGGAAGGTGAACCTTTGCCCCAGACTGAGGTCCAGTCCTCTCTGGAGCGGTAATTTCATGAAGGATCTCTGTACTTTTCTCCGCTCATCTTTGCCTCGATCCTGATTAGTCTCCCAGTCCCTGCCTCTGAAGAACTTCCTCACAGCATGATGCTGCCAATACCATGCTTTACCGTAGGGATAGTGCCAGGTTTCCTCCAGACGTGACGCTTGGCATTCAGGCCAAATAATTTAATGTTGGTTTTACCAGACCAGAGAATCTTGTTTATCATGGTCGGAGAGGCCTTTAGGTGCCTTTTGGCAAACTCCAAGCGGGCTGTAATGTGCCTTTTCTTGAGGAGAGGATTCAGTCTGACCACTAACATAAAATGCCTGATTGGTGGAGTGCTGCAGAGATGGTTGTCCTTCTGGAAGGTTCTCCCATTTCCACAGAGGAACTCTGGAGCGCTGTCAGAGTGACGATCGGGTTCTTGGTCACCTCCCTGACCAAGACCCTTCTCCCCCCGATGGCTCAGTTTGACCGAGAGGTCAGTTCTAGGAAGAGTCTTGGTTGTTCCAAACTTCCATATAAGAATGATGGAGGCCACTGTGTTCTTGGGGACTTTCAATGCTGCAGACATTTTTTGGTACCCTTCCCCAGATCTGTGCCTCGCACAATTCTGTCTCGGATCTCTACGGACAATTCCTTTGACCTCATAGCTTGGTATTTGCTCTGACATGCACTGTCAACTGTGGGACCTTATACAGACAGGTGTGTGCCTTTCCAAATCATGTCCAATCCATCCACCTGAAAGGTGTGGCATATCAAGAAGCTGATTAAACAGCATGATCATTACACAGGTGCACCTTGTGCTGGGGACAATAAAAGGCCACTAAAATGTGCAGCTTTTTCACACAACCCAATGCTACAGATGCCTCAAGTTTTGCTGACTGATGCTGATAAGCCATCTCCAACATTGTTTTAGAGAATTTGGCAGTACATCCAACCGGCCTCACAATCGCAGACCACGTGTAACCACTTCAGCCCAGGACCTCCACATCCGGGATCATCGGAGACTAGCAACCCAGAGAGCTGATGAAACTGAGGAGTATTTCGGTCTGTAATAAAGCCCTTTTGTGTAGAAAACGAATTCTGATTGGCTGGGCCTGGCTCCCCAGTGTGTGGGCCTGGCTCCCAAGTTGGTGGGCCTATGCCCTCCCAGGCCCACCCATGGCTGCGCCCCTGCCCAGTCTTGTGAAATCCATAGATTAGGGCCGAATGAATTTATTTCAATTGACTGATTTCCTTATTTGAACTGTAACTCCGTAAAATCTTTGAATGTTGCATTAGTATTTTTGTTCTATATAAAGTATTGACATTTTTTGCAGACTCACGGCAGTACCTCCGGTTGACTAACCCTGCAGCATTTAGCCTGGTGGCGAGTCCTGTGTTCCAGTACAAATCGTGTTCCTGTACACTGTGGAGATATCCCTTTCAGTCACCCAAACATAATCACTATTATCAACATAAACAGTACATGGAAGGAAGTGGCTTACACACCCTCACATGTACATGCAAACGCACACACAAACACTGACTGCACAAACACTCAAACTCTCCCCCCAAATCCCACCTTCAATACACTCCAGTTTATTTTGTTTGTAACAACATGGTATCTGGGAAAGTTGACGTGAAGTGAGGCTTGTTTCACAGTAAGAAATTACAGTGAGACAGAGACACACACCTGGTCAGAGAATACGGTTACAGTACGGTCAGCTTGAATGGTCAGTACTCACTGCGACACTTGGCGCAGCGGCCTTTGTCGTACTCCAGAAGTTCCAGGGAGTGTGAGCGTTCTTTGACCGAGCGCCTCCAACCCCCATCCTCCCTCAGGCGAGCTGCCTCTTCTTTAGCATACGCCCCCAGCTCCTCTGTGTAGCGACCATACATCTGGAAGAACACACAGAAAGGGTTAAGGGAGAGCAGTAGGTAACACACACAGGCGGCCGGACGGCTCATCGTAATGGCTGAAACGGAAGCGAACACATTAAATACATGGTTCCATGTGGTTGATACCATTCACTCCATTCCAGCCATGATAATGAGCAGTCCTCCCCTCAGCAGCCTCCTGTGTGACACAAACATACAATGTACTTACAGCAAGGACTGGGTCTCACACTAGACAATCCTACTTACTACAACACTATTTTACTCACACATACTGTAGACGACATTTCTAGACATCTTGTTGAATGAATGGGTCACAGCGGCACATTGCAATGACAGTCTAACGTCTTGATCAAAGCCACGTTTTGCATCAATGCTGCGCAATAGATTCTGCAGTCAAACTGTTTTCATTATGTAATCCAGCATTTTTACTGGATATGTGTGCAACAACATTCACCTTTTGCTACTAGTTCTGTCAAGTCTACGCATATGTTAGTTAAATCCAACGTACGCGCCACACAGAACGCACTGCAACTGCCTCTGCAATGCAATGCTGCAAGGCAAACACAGCGTTCCACTGAAAATGACTTCTGGTGTACCAAAATGCAATGCCGCTGTCAGTCTGATCGAGGCGTAAGAAATGGTCTATGCCTGGTCTGAAATGGATGGTCTATTTGGGTCAGTAAAAACTCCAGGCTCTATTTACAGTACAAAGGACTGTATCAGCCAGAACAACTGGCCTAAGGACAGATAGTACAGTATATATGAAAGTGGGAGGGAGAGAACGAGACAGGGTTGGGGATTTTCACTCCGACAGACGGTGAGAGTGTGCCAGCCAAGCTAGTTGTGCCGACTCTGGGTGTTATTACCCAACTGACTGGACCTCCTCCTAGGTTATGGGTTAGAGGTCATCGGAGTCTGCCGCCAGGCTTCTGAAGCCACCGCCCTCACCTTTACATTCACTTATCCACAACACAAGTACAGGTCACCACATCAGTCACTTCACACACACATTATCACAGACACTGTCATAGATGCACACACAGGGTTCCTGTAACGAGAGGACCTTCAATTTAATCTCATCTCTCATAAAAACATCCCTTATTCCCCCCCCAAACACACACACACACACACACACACACACACACACACACAAGCAAGGGCATATAAAATGAATCAATGATTTATTTTCCCATTGTCCTGTGGTATACTTGGACCCCGCTTCTTGGCAGTAAGCTGGACGATCATTGATTACTACTTGACCCAGACTGAAAAACACACAGCGGTGGAAAAGGTACTAAATTGTCATGACTCAAGTAAAATTAACTCTGTCAAATACTACTTGAGTAGAAGTCTAAAAGTATCTAGCTTTAAAAGTACTCAGTTGTCATACTTGAGTAAAAGTACAAAGTAAAAGTAAATGCTATACAAATTCCTTATATTAAGCAAACCAGACGGCACGATTTAAAAAAGGTTCCTAACACAAACCCAAGCTTTATTCATAAGAGAAATTAAGAGTTTTAATGAGCAGGCTTTCTTTCATGATTTGTTTTATTTTGACTGACGCAAGATTGAGCATATTCCTGATGTGGAAACTGCCTGAATTCTTTCATTATCTTTTTTTCCAAATAGTAAACAAACGTTCCCCATGCCGCAGGTCCGAGTTAAAGGGCAGGATAATTAATGGTTTTATTCTGAGCTGTCTTGTATTATTCACAAACGTAATCTACCCTGGGCTAAAGCAAGGAAATCATGTTATGATGCTGATTGGCTTCTTTTTATGCCTGAATATTTTATGTCTTACCCTGAATGACCCTAGAAAGTTTTGGAAGGCTATTAAGTCTGTCTGGTAACAGTAATGTTAGTTAATTACCGTCATGTGTATTGAAGGACTCTGTTGCTGTATATGACAACTGAAATACTTAATTGTTTCAATGAGCACTTTGTATCATCTGGTAGGCTGTTTGATTCAGTATTCTCTGTACAACACTGTGTGGATGAACCAGTGAGAGCTGGTCAAACTTAACTTTTTTGCTATTCTCAGTGCAGGAGGAACATAAAGCCCTGAAATCCTTCGATCAGAGAATCCTGTAGGTCCTGATCTTCTTGATCCCTGATTTTTACAACTGGCAGGTGATTTCGTAGCTGAACCACTTATTCTTTTTTTACCTTTATTTAACTAGGCGAGTCAGTTAACTTCTTAGAGAGCGGCAGCAGAGGTGACGGTTTTGGAGAGTCTGGCGTGCCCAAAGTAAAATGCCTGCCACTCAAGCCCAGAAAATAGGATATGCACATAATTAGTACTATTGGATAAGAAACACTGAAGTTTCTAAAAGTGTTAAAATAATGTATGTGAGTATAACAGAACTGATATAGCAGGCGAAAACCTGAGGAAAATCCATCCGGATTTGCAGTTTTTTTTTGTAAATGACCTTCTCCAGGCTGCCTATTCATTTGTATTTTAACTAGGACTGAGACTGCAGTACCTATGGCTTCCACTAAATGTCAACAGTCTATACAGAGCCTGGAAGCTGTAGCAGTAAGCAGAACGGATAGGAAGAGGAAGTAGTCAGGGGACCACTTTTGTTTACAACGTTTGTCGGGCGCGAGATTGTGAACACGCACCACTTTATTTTCCTTTCCTATTGTTCACGTTATCGTCCGGTTGATTTGTTTGTAGAAAGTTTATAGGTATAATTTGAACGTGTTCTCTTCACGGTTCAATGGGCGACTCAACGGTGGATTTTGTGATAACGCGCCAACCAAACTGAGATTTATGGATATAATAAATGACTTTTTCTAACAAAATAAGCATGGATTGTCTTCGTTGGACACTTGGGAAGACCTCAGCAGAAGTTCTTCGAAAGGTAAGCGATATTTGTTAGCTCTTATATGGGTTTTGTGTGACCCGCGCTGGATATGAATTTATGCTAATGTGGAAAATGTGGGGTGCTATCCTCAAACAATCAAATGTTGTGCTTTCGCCATAAAGCCTTTTTGAAATCTGACAACGCTGTGATATTGCCAAGAAGCAGAGCTTTTGATGACTATGCAACACTTGTATATTGATGAATGTTTAATAATTCAACTTTTGGATTTTGAATTTGGCGCCTTGCATTTCACCGGGTAGTGTCGGAAGTGGCCCGCTAGCGCGCCGCTACTCCCTAAGAAGTTAAGAACAAACTCTTATTTACAATGACGGCCTACCTGTTCAGGGGCAGAACGACAGATTTGTACCATGTCAGCCTGGGGATTCGATCCAGCAACGCTCTAACCACTAGACTATCTGCCGCCCCTATCTGTTTAATTTAACCTTGGAATGTAATGACATTCCAAAGACCTTGAAATAAGTACTTGTCCTACCACTTTTAAAAAGGGGGAGATCCAACTCTTTCAAAGAACTATAGGCCAATCTCAAAGCTGTCACCCCTGGCAAAAAAATACTTGAAACCCTTGATAGTAAACAGCGAAAATAGTTTTAATTTACTAAACTATGTTATCAATATACCAAATCGAGTTTCAGCAAGACGCGTTACACAATTCCAGCAGCCATGAAGGTTTTAAATGATATCACTGAAGCCTTTGACAAAAAATAGCACTGTTTCACTTTTTTTTTTTCTCTCTAAGGTTTTTGATACAGTTGATCATGCTGTAGTGGAGCCAGAGATTGTCGAGCGTAGGAGCATGCAGTTGCATGGTTTGCTAACCATCTGTCTGAAAGTGCACTCAATTTGATGGGCTCATGTCTGTAAAATTGTCAGTCTGTACTGGTGTGCCCCAGGGCTCGGTACTTAGTCCTCTCATTCACTATTTATATAAACAATTTAGACAAATGTACAAAATGCACAACTTCACCTTTCTGCTGATACTGTCATTTATTGTTGTGCCTCATCTCTCACAAAAGCTTTCCATAACTTGCAAACTGCTTTTTATACTGTTCAACATGCCTTGTGTCAATTGAAGCTTATCCTCAATACTGATATTGAGACTGTAACCTCATAAACACCTTGGAATTGTTATTGATGACGGCCTCTTTTAAATTGCATATTCTACAACTTACAAAAAAAATATTTTAGGAATAAGGCCCAATTTTCTTTTCAAGCCATGTATCAGCTACATTTATGCCTATACTAGATTATGGGGATATTTTATATATGAATGCTTCCGCTCAGTGTTTGAGATCAATTGACACCCTTTACCATGGCATTTTGAGATTTATTTTGTGGTAGCCGACAACGTGACTGAGATTGCATTTCCAATATTAGCAGGCAGAATTTAGACTGTTCACTTAAGTGCTGAGACACAATGGCTATTTAAGAAATGGAACATATAGGCAGGTACCATTATAGCTACCATTGTGGCCTGGACAGTTGTCAGATGTGGCCGTTAACAAGCAAGAGCTAAGATAACTATAGGGCCAATGGGAGTTGTTCATGAATAGACAAGGACTGACTATATGTGCTATGTAAAGATAATGTGATAAACTACTCCCATTGGCCCTATAGTTATCACATTATCTTTACATAGCACATATAGTCAGTCCTTGTCTATTCATGAACAACTCCCATTGGCCCTATAGTTATGAACATACAAGGAGTGATTCTATATGTTAAGCAGGGACAAAATATTATAAAGGAAGGGCTCTGTGATAAGATATTTCAGTCTCTTTCCATGGGAGAGGCTCGGCTTTAATCCGTTGAAATAAAGTCTGAATTGAATTCACAAGTTCCGGTATCTGTGCAATTATTTGACTGTTTTTCCACAACAATTTCAAACTGCAAAACCCTTACGCACCACTGCACTTTATATACCAGGTTTGGCTGGCCTTCTCTAGTTACTCGTAGGCTCAGTCACTAGTATAGTTTTATATTTACAAAGCCATTTTGGTTTTACTACCATTTTATTTGGGCATTTTTATTTATTTTTCAGAAATGTGGTGGGTACCCTCTCCGTTCGCAGGACTTTATCCTGCTAACTGTTCCAAATTAATTTGGTAAATGGGCTTTTATATACTCTGCGCCATCGGCTTGGAACGCCTTACAAAATACACTACCGTTCAAAAGTTTGGGATCACTTAGAAATGTCCCTGTTTTTTAAAGAAAAGCACATTATTTGTCTATTAAAATAACATCAAATTGATCAGAAATAAAGTGTAGACATTATTAATGTTGTAAATGACTATTGTAGCTGGAAACTGCAGATTTCTTATGGAATATCTACATAGGTCCATTATCAGCAACCATCACTGCTGTGTTCCAGCGGCACGTTGTGCTTGCTAATCCAAGTTTACCATTTTAAAAGGCTTATTGATCATTAGAAAACCATTTTGCAATTATGTTAGCACAGCTGAAAACTGTTGTGCTAATTAAAGAAGCAAAAAAAAAAACTGGCCTTCTTTAGACTAGTTGAGTATCTGGAGCATCAGCATTTGTGGGTTCGATTACAGGCTCAAAATGGCCAGAAACAAAGACCTTTCTTCTGAAACTCGTCAGTCTATTCTTGTTCTGGGAAATGAAGGCTATTCCATATGAGAAATTGCTAAGAATCTGAAGATCTCGTACAACGTTGTGTACTACTCCCTTCACAGAACAGCGCAAACTGGTTCTAACCAGAATAGAAAGAGGAGTGGGAGGCAACTGAGCAAGAGGTCAAGTACATTAGAGTGTCTAGTTTGAGAAACAGATGCCTCACAAGTCCTCAACTGGCAGCTTCATTAAATAGTACCTGAAAAACACGTCAACAGTGAAGAGGCGACTCCGGGATGCTGGCCTTCTAGGCAGAGTTCCTCTGTCCTCTGTCCAGTGTCTGTGTTCTTTTGCCCATCTGTCCAGTGTCTGTGTTCTTTTTGCCCAGCGGGCTGCTCCCGACACTACCAGGTGAAATGTAAAGCGCCAAATTCAAAATCCAAAAGTTGAATTATTAAACATCCACCAATATACAAGTGTTCCATACTCATCAAAAGCTCTGTTTCTTGGCAATATCACAGCGTTGTCAGATTTCAAAAAGGCTTTACGGCGAAAGCAGCACATTTCATTGTTTGAGGGTAGCACCTCACATATTTTTCCAATAGCCATGTATCGATTAGCCATCATGGCACACACATAACATTTCACAGCGAAAACAAATCAATTACCTGTTGAAGAACTTCTGCTGAGGTCATCCTAAGTGTCCAACGAAGACAATCCATGGTTCTTTTGTTAGAAAAAGTAATGTATTTTATCCATAAATCCTCCATTTGGTTCACGTGTTATAATCAGAAACGACAGCTTCCACTACTCCATTAAAACGTGACGCGAACTCATTCATCTTATACCTATAAACTTGTCCAAGAACAATCAAACATAGTTTTAAATGTATCCTTAGTAAATATACGTAAAAGTGTTCCTATTATAAATCAACCGGAATATAAACTGATCAATAACGACGGTAAAAAAAGACACTGCGTGCCTTCGCGGGAGCGCGCGTTCCATTCTGTTCACATGACAGAGTGACTTCCTTGTTTGGTCTTCTTCTCTCGTCTAATTCATCCAAAATGAAAAAAAAAAAATGTTCTCGAGACTGTTGACATCTAAAGGAAGCGATGGTTACTGCATTCATATGCCCTTATATGGACATTTTCATGAGGGAGGGGTGCCCAAATGAGAAATGTGTCAAAATCACTTTTTCCAGGACAGAAATTCCTCGGGGTTTCGCCTGCTATATGCGTTCTGTTTTACTCACAGACAAATGGTTAACAGTTTTGGAAAATTCAGAGTGTTTCCTATCCAATGGTACCAAATATATGCATATCCTATTGTCTGGGCCTGAATGGGAGGCATTTTACTTTGGGCACGCCAGGCTCTCCAAAACCGACCCCCTCAGCTGCCACTCCCTAACAAGTTAAAGTGTTCCTAAGGATACATTATCAATGATGTTTGATTGTTCTTGGACAAGTGTATAGGTATAGGTTGAACGAGTTCTCTTCATGGTTCAATAGGCGAGTGGACGCTGTATTTTCTGATCATAACGCACCAACCAAACGGAGATTTATGGATATAATACATGACTTTTTCTAACAAAAGAACCATGGATTGTCTTTGTTGGACACTTGGGAAGCCCTCAGCAGAAGTTCTTCAAAAGGTTAGGGATTTGTTTTCGCTGTGAAATGTGTTGTGTGAACCACGATGGTTTATGAATTTATGCTAATGGGAAAAAAATTGGAAGTGCTACCCTCAAACAATCAAATGTAGTGCTTTCGCCGTAAAGCCTTTTTGAAATCTGACAACGATGTGATATTGCCATGAAGCAGAGCTTTTGATGACTATGCAACACTTGTATATTGATGAATGTTTAATAATTCAACTTTTGGATTTTGAATGTGGCGCCTTGCATTTCACCGGGGAGTGTCGGGAGTGGGGCGCTAGGTAGTTAATGAAGATCCATAAAAAAAATCTGCTGTATCCAGCTACAATAGTCATTTAACATTAACAATGTCTACACTGTATTTCTGATCAATTTTATGTTATTTTAAAATGGACAAAAAATATATCAATCTTTCAAAAACAAGGAAATGTCTAAGTGACCCCAAACTTTTGAACGGGAGTGTACTTTTAATTTGGAAGAACTTGTCCGATTGGTGTTTTTAAATCATTGATTGAGGATTTTGAGGCTGATTCCCTGACCTGTCAATGTTTTTAATTTGCTGTTTTATGATTTTGTTATACGCTTGTGAATGCTGTTTTTTTTTTACTAGATTACCTGTAGTTTTTTATGTTGTCTGTCTAATTGTGTAATGACTTGGTGCTGCCTATCTAGGCCAGGACACTCTTGAAAAAGAGATTTCAAATCTCAATGAGCCCTTCCTGGTAAAATAAAAAAAAACAAATTATACATAATTTACAAAACACAGCATTTTTCTGTTTTGTGAGTCCGCAGGGATGACAAAGTGTTATATTGATAGGTGCCATTATTCTGTCCTGCTTGAGCATTCTAAATGTAACGAGTACTTTTAGGTGTCAGGGAAAATGTATGGAGTAAAAAGTACATGATTTTCTTTAGGAATGTAGTGGAGTAAGTTGTCAAAAATAAAGAAATAGTAAAGTACAGATAAGTAAAAATACTTTTAAGTACTACTTACGTACCACACACACACCAGGTCAGCAGGAAGTAGCATCTCCTGCAGACAGGAAACCGCTAGCATCCAGACCTTAATAGAAAACACTAAGAACTGTCTCCTGACTGACAGGGAGTAGAGTGAAGTTGCCCCTAGATGCTGATCTTTGGTCAGTTTTGTAAGGGTCAGTTTTGGGAAAGGTAAGGATTGGGGGAGGGAAACTGATCCTAGATGTGTACCTGCTGGAAACTTCACCCCACCCCAGCGAGACTGACTGACCAGTCACATCAGATACCACACAGCAGTCCGCAACCAGCATTTATCATAGGCCTATGGGGTCATCACTACCGTGTCTCGCCACCTTGGCCAGGTAGAGGGCAAGGTTCTTGGCAGTCTGGCAAAGTACACTTCCAAGCAAGGGCTTTTGGATGGACATGAAATATGGCAGTCGTGCAAACATATCTCATCAGCCACCTGGTGGAAGGGACTTTGTGGATCTGAAGCTCTCTTTCCCCGGTTGCCTCCATCATCCTCCAAATCCAACTAACATCAGCCACCTCAGAGCACAACTGGTCCTTGTTTGGGAACACACACACCAAAGCATGCAACAGGCTGACCAATACAAGGGTTGAAAAATGGGTGGCCATCCGGGCATATTTGAGGCTTTTTGAGCCTGACAACGAGCCATCCTCTACAAGGTTGGAAAGTGACAGTGAAGATGAGGCCTCAGAGTCTGATGTTCAAGAGGTGGACATTGAGGAGGTCCAGGCAGAATACATGGAAGCCTGAGAGGAAGACAACCAAAGAATTATATGACAGATGTTGAAAACGTTTTTGGGAGATGCGATGGATCATTCAATATTCCCTTTCCTTTGTTGTTCAGTGAAATCATCCCATGTGAAGAGTGAACTCATTTAATTAAAAGTAAGATTTGTAACTAAATAGTTCTTAAATTTCTATACAAAGGATTTAATCATGCCTACTTATGATAAGGTAAAAGGTTTATGTTTCTGTCTCCATATGATAAATATATCCAATGCAAAAAACATTTAAATGGTATTAATATTAATTTGCATATATTTCCATTAATTCACATATATTCCCATTCATTACCACAGAACGTTTCCACCTCTGAATATTCCCCAAAATGTGCAACCCTAGCAACAACACCAATATATTTATAGACACTCAGTTTGGGAATGTGAAACAGTCTAAGAAACAGTGGTAGGAGGAAAGAGTGAAATGGGGGGAGAAACAGAAAGAACTGGAAAAGACCTGTGACACAGAGGGAAGCAGCTTTCAGCAAGGTCAAGCGATAGCAATCGAGAGCGTGATAGAAAGAGATACATAGTATAGATCAAAATATATGACAGCAAGCAAGACAGAGATAAGGTTAGATAACCTGTGGTACATTAGGTCCAGTAGCTTGCGGTTCAGATGGATAGGCAGCTGAGTACTCTGTCGACAATTTTTGTTTGTGTATGTGTGTGCCTGAACACTACAGTAGTTCAATGTGTGTCATCTGTATGTATACTAGTCTGATGCGTACGTGTGTGTATTTGTGTATGCCAGATAAGAGCACATGTGCCTCTGCTCAGAGGAAGGAGGTGCTTGACCTTAGAATGAGTCAAGAGCAGCATGATGGAGCTGACGACAAGAGCCTCAGTAGAGTAAACAGACTGCTCAGCGGAGCAGCAGGGAGCATTGAAACTGTCAGATCAGCACCAAGACAGACAGCTGTAATGGGACAGAGGGTGAAATGGAGGGATAAGAACTTGAATTAAACAGTCTACATGGGTAGGTGTGTGTGTGTGTGTGTGTGTGTGTGTGTGTGCGCGGCCGCTACAGTACAAGTCTGCAGCATTACTTTGTAGCAAAGTCATTAACTGATGGACAAAGCAGCTGATCTATAAGGAGAACATCCAAGGAGAAGGAGTAGTAGCAGGAGAGAAAGAGAAGGATTGGAAAGAATGCAAGAGCGATCAAAGAAAAGACAACGGAGAGAGGGAACATAGGAGCGGAAGAGATTGTTTTTTGACTTCAAACACTGACCGCCATTACCCAAGATTCCAAGCTGAGCTCTGCGGCTACATTGACTATCTTCAGCCATTTGATTTAAGCAAAGAAACTTAAAAAAAATAAAACTTGGTGGAAAAGGAATAAGCGGTACGGGCAAAAAATGTAAGAATAGCTTTTCACAGATGAGGATGTGGAAGCCCCCTCAACAAAGTGGAATGTACAAAGAAGAAACAAAAACCACACAAGAACAAAGGCATGGTGATTACGCCAAGTATAGGCAGCTCAGAAATAGGCACTCAGCTCTGCATGCCTGGCTGGTTTAATTGAAGAAATGTGCTCGACTCACCCCCCTGACCAAGGTCTTCGATGGGGCAGGAGGCCCGGGTGTGCGTGAGTGTATGGGTGGAATACCGTATACCGGGGTATTTGGAAGTTGCAGGATGGTTTTTCAATACAGTTGAAACTATTTCTTTGAAGTTGAATACTTGTAGCTACTTTAAGTAAATACCTGCAGTCAACTTGTGCAATAAATAACACTGAATTCTTCATCACATTATTATGAAGCTTACAGTAGTACCCAGTCACGTGATGTTTGTTTAGAAGGACACAACGACAAGAGACCGGAGACTTGTGAGTCACCGTTGTGCAGCATGCGCCAGGTGATCCAATTACAGTATGGAATTCACAACTAAATGTTTGCCAGCTAGATATCTTATAAATATTAAGTTAACTGTCTAAAATGTGCTAAATTCTCTGCAGTTGTGCATTTGGTTTGCTAATTTAGTAGCTAGTTAGCTATATAGCTAAGTGGTTAGCTTCTTCCAAAATCAAGCCTTCTCTTGGTAACAGCAGAGAATCCCCTCATGGATCAAGAGCCTTGCTGGCTAATGTTTGGGCGTGCAGAAAACTGTGTAGCATTTTTTTTTTGTTACTTGTATAGTTTAGGACAGAACCTGTACAAAATGTTCACAATGTGCTTATTAGCATACTCTTTGGGATTTCACATGTACTTAGTGGTCTGAAAATTGACTTTGATCTCAGGCCCTTCTCATGAACAGTTCTTTATTTTATGAACAAGTCTTAACCTGTTTGGGCTAGGGGGCAGTGTTTGGAAGTTCGGAGAGTCTGGCGTGCCCAAAGTAAAATGTCTGTTACTCAGGCCCAGAAACTAGGATATTCAAATAATTAGTAGTGCATAGAAAACACTCTGAAGTTTCTAAAACTTAAAATAATGTCTGTGAGTATAACAAAACTGATATGGCAGGCAAAAACCCAAGGAAAATGGGATTTTTTGATGTGTCACAGTTTTTCCATTGACTTGCTATTCACTACAGAGGGATTTAGCTCCCAGATTTCAGTTCCTATGGCTTCCACTAGATGTCAACAGTCTTTAGACATGGTTTCAGGCTTGTTTTTTGAAAAACAACGAGTAATAAGAGTTCTTCCTGGTGTCTCGTGAAAAGGACTCTACTGTTTGGCGCGCGTGATTGTGTGCGCGCTCTTCGTTATTTTTCCTTTCTATTGAACAGGCTATTTTCCATCTGAAATATCATTTATTTACATATTAGGGTACCTGAGGATTGATTAGAAACGTTGTTTGACTTGTTACCGGTACTTTTGGGATTTATTTGTCTGCATGTTTGAACGCCTTTGAACAGGTGGATTACTGAACAAAACACACCAACCAAACTGAGCATTTGGGATATAAAGATGGACTTTATCAAACAAAACAACCATGTGTGTAGCTGGGACCCTATGGATTGCCAACAGAGGAAGATCTTCAAAGGAAAGTGATTTATTTGATCAATATTTTTGAGTTGTGACACCTGTGCTGGTTATGAAATTATGTTAATTGAGGAAGTACGCAGGGCGCTGTCCTCAGACAATCAAATGCTATGGTTTCGCCGTGAAGCCTTTTGGTAATCTAACAGCGTTGTCAGATTTCAAAGATTATAAGCTTTTGAATCATGTATGACACTTGTATTTCCATGAATGTTTAATGTTACTATTTTTGTAATTTGAATTTGGCGCTCTGCATTTCACCGGATGTTGTCGTAGGTGGGACGCTACCCCTCACTTTTGTCATTGGTTGCACTAATTATACTGTTTGTCTACACAACCTGGTTCAAGTATTCATGACATTACCTTGAAGAAGTCCCAGTGATGCCGAAACGTTGGTAAATAACCAATAAATTGCTGGGAGTTTATATAGGAGTGTGCGACTCATTATTTTGATCGCTTATTCACTGTTAGTCAGCCCCTCCACACAAAATAATTTCTGGGTTTGCGCCAAATCATGTTTTTTATTCTACTATTGTCATGTGTTGCTGCCATGCTATGTTGTTGTCTTAGGTCTCGCTTTATGTAGTGTTGTGTTCTCTTGTCGGTGTGTTTTGTCCTATATTTTTATTTCATACATACATACATATATATATATAAAATTATTTTTTAAATCGCAGTCCCCGTCCCAACAGGAGGCCTTTTGGTAGGCCGTCATTGTAAATAACATTTTGTTCTTTACTGACTTGCCTAGTTAAATTAAAAATACATTTTAAAAAGTGGCCTTTACTGGTTCTAACAGCAGACCTATTAGCTCTTACCAAACTGTTGGAGAAAAAAAATGTGATTGACCAAATAGAAATAGCATTGCATGTAAAAAAAATTAACAGACTTTCAGCATACTTACAGAGAAGGGCATTCAATGTGTATTGCACTGACACAAATTACTGATGATTGATTGAAAGAAATTGATAAGAAGATTGTGGGAGCTGTACTGTTAGATTTCAGTGCAGTGCAGATATTTGAGATGCTGTGAGTTGTTACCCCACTCTTCCACCATGGCACCTGCAAGTTCCTGGACATTTCTGGGGGGAATGGCCCTAGCCCTCACCCTCTGATCCAACAGGTCCCAGACGTGCTCAATGGGATTGAGATCCAGGCTCTTCGCTGGCCATGGCAGAACACTGACATTCCTGTCTTGCAGGAAATCATGCACAGAACGAGCAGTATGGCATTGTCATGCTGGAGGGTCATGTCAGGATGAGCCTGCAGGAAGGGTACCACATGAGGGAGGAGGATGTCTTCCCTGTAACGCACAGCGTTGAGATTGCCTGCAATGACAACAAGCTCAGTCCGATGATGCTGTGACACACCGCCCCAGACCATGACGGGCCCTCCACCTCCAAAATCGATCCCGCTCCAGAGTACAGGCCTCGATGTAATGCTCATTCCTTTGACGATAAAGGCGAATCCGACCATCACCCCTGGTGAGACAAAACCGTGACTCGTCAGTGAAGAGCTCTTTTTGCAAGTCCTGTCTGGTCCAGCGATGGTGGGTTTGTGCCCATAAGCAACGTTGTTGCCGGTGATGTTTGGTGAGGACCTGCCTTACAACAGGCCTACAAGCCCTCAGTCCAGCCTCTCTCAGCCTATTGCGGACAGTTTGAGCACTGATGGAGGATTGTGCGTTCTTGGTGTAACTGAGGCAGATGTTGTTGCCATTCTTTACCTGTCCCGCAGGTGTGATGTTCGGATGTACCGATCCTGTGCAGGTGTTGTTACACAGCTGTCTGGCCTGTCTCCCTGTAGCGCTGTCTTAGGAGTCTCACAGTACGGACATTGCAATTTATTGCCCTGGCCACATCTGCAGTCCGCCATGCCTCCTTGCAGCATGCCTAAGACACGTTTACACAGATGAGCAGGGACCTTGATCATCTTTCTTTTGGTGTTTTTCAGAGTCTGAAGAAAGGCTTCTTTAGTGTCCTAAGTTTTCATAACTGTGACCTTAATTGCCTACCGTCTGTAAGCTGTTAGTGTCTTAACGACCGTTCCACAGGTGCATGTTCATTATTTTAACATGGTTCATTGAACAAGCATGGGAAACAACGTTTAAACCCTTTACAATGACGATCTGTGAAGTTATTTGAATTTTTATGAATTATCTTTGAAAGACAGGTTCCTGAAAAAGGGACGTTTCTTTTTTGCTGAGTTTACTATGCATGCCAACTCCTGGTTAAGAGTTGAGGAGAGACTGTTTCTTATATAAATAAGTGATGCTGTCAATGTGTTGAAAATCCCAAATTGTTTGCATATAGACAACTTACACACAGCTCTGACACATACTTACCCCACTAGACATGTCACCAGGAGCCTTTTCACAGTCTCCAAATCCAGAACAAATTCAAGAAAGAGTACAGTATTATATAAAGCCATTTATATGAGCCATAATACTCAAATAAACAGAAAACCTTGTTTCAAAAAACAGATAAAGCACCTCACGGCACAACGCCACTCCCCTATTTGACCTAGATAGTTTGTGTCTGTATTGATCTGTAGGCTACATGTGCCATCTGTAAAATATATATATTTCTGTCCTTGAGTGGTCTATTAAATGTTCTGTATTATGTCATGTTTCACATGGACCCCAGGAAGAGTAGTTGCTTATTTTGCAACAGCTAATGGGGATTATAATAAAATACAAAGTGAGTGTGAGACTGAGTGAGTGAAAGAAAACATTGAAGAGACAACGAGAGTTTAGTCTGTGCCCTCTTATCTGAGAATGTGTCAAGAAAAAAAAGGGATATTAAAGAGAAAAGGGAGTCTGAAAGAGAGTCTGAGATGTGTGTTTTCCTCTATCAGCGACCTTCCTTAACATGACTCCATAATAACAGGTAGAGGATTTCCCAGGGAGTAGAACACTTTTTCCTGCTGTTACAGTGTGTATGTGTGTGTGAGAGTGTTTGCATAAGTCAGAGGGAGAGAAGAAAAAGAGCGAGCAAGCAAGCAAAATAGAATAATAAAATATGAGATACTGCAGAGCATGTGAGAGAAGGAATAACAGAACGAGTGAGAAAGAGGAAAGTGAAAGAGGGAGAGGAGGCCCACTAGACAGAGTCAGTGTTGGACGAACAAACAGATCACTATGTTATCATGGAAATGAGAGCGAAAGGGGTAGGGTAGAATGAGAGAGAAAAAAAGAGAGGGAGAGACTAGGGGATGGAGTACGTTGAGAGAGAGTGGGTGGGTACGTTGAGAGAGAAAAACAAAAACATGATAGGAGAGAGGTAATGTAAAATTAAGAGGTGTACATTAGAAGGGGGAACGCAGGGTGCCAGGGGGGTATAGCGGAGGGTTGGGCGCTTGTGCCAGGGTGCCATGCCAACCCAAGGGCCCCTCTCTGTGTGCCACGTCAACATAGGCACATAGCAGGACAAACAGACAAGACAGATGGACAAACAAAAAAAAGCTTGACAGGAGGTTTGTGTGAAAACAGTGGTGAGCGGTGATAGATGAATGGAACAGAAAGGAGGCGTGAGAGATGGGAGGAAGAGAGGTGTAGAGGAAGGGCGGACAGAGGAGGGAGAGAGAGAAAGAGCAAGAGAGCTCAACAGGAGGTATGGGTGAAAACAGTGGCAGGTTGACAGATGGATGGGACTAGAAAGGAAGAGGGGAGGAGAAGGGAATGAAGACATTTAGAGAGAGATTAGAGCAGTTGGCAGAATGTACAGAACTAATTCATTTTGCCATGGGATCTGAAGTTAAATGTTGCCATTAGGAAGGGAGGAGAGGGATAAGAGTGCAGCTGTGTGAACACTGGGATACCGGTGATTGATGATGTAGGTCTCCACACCTGCCCACTGGGCTGCTAGGGCAGTTCAGCCAACTACCACACACACAGAGGGGTTAGGTATGGCATTCTTCCAGTGCTGTAGGTTTTGTGAAAGTCCCACATAGTGTTGTCACGATACCAGATGTACTTTTTGACTTCGATACCAGGTTTAGGATCACGATATTCTAATCCGAAAGCATACTCAATACCAAAACGAGACCCGATACCACAGCAAAAAAAAAGAAAGCTTATTAGCTAAAGTCCCAGAATAACCACTGGGGTTTATTTCATTTGTTTACATTGAAGAATATGTTGATAACTGGTAGAACTACTAAAATAACCATTCTTGCTAAAATAAAACACCATATTAAATAACAGAAGAATATCTTAAAATTTCCTTATGCAAAACCATATCTGCGACTCAGAGCAGACAAAATACATTTTACAATTACAACTAAACTGTTTTAAAATGTAATTTGATACATATCTGGGTTAATTTTCTAATCTCTGGACATAATATTGAGTCAAATTACATTAATTAGACCTATGAGTCATCATTCATTACAGTTAAATAATGTAGTAAATGAATAGATGAGTTCCAAAATAACAAATAAGCTCATTTCTGAAGGTTCAATATTGCAATAGTCTACACACCATAGAAATACAATGGATTTCACACAGCATACTACAATTTCCAAAGTGCATTTCAATACCCATGGCTGCCGGCTGGCTAGTGGCTACTGCTAGCAAGCGCAAACAAACCAAGTATTCTAAATATATTTCTGTCAAGTTGTGAGTGCATTACTTTTGGGTTGTGATTATATAATGCTTACATGAATGTCATGCCAAATATGTTCAAGTCAATGTCACTAAAAAATAATTAAAATGTAATTGCTAGTAGATTAACTTTACATTGCAAATGTCATGAGTAAAATAGTATTTTTTTTGTATGTAGTTTTGGAACTAAACGTCCATTGCACTGCTTTGTAACACCTTTTGCTTAGTTGTTTCAGTGGGCTAGCCCTCATCGCTCCGCAAGCAAAGTATTCCCACAGTTCGCTTCTGGAGCCAGTTATGTCAACAAGCTGCGGACATAGAGGCATAGCGGTTTGGCATTTCAGCTCTCCTCCTGCTTGCTTCTCAAAAGTGGCTATCGCCGTGTCTAGCTAATGCCCCCTCAAGAAGATTCAGACAAATTACAAAAAATACTAGTACCAAAACATTTTTCATGTTCTAGTATTGAAATAGTACTGAGGTTTCGGTATACCATGCAACACTAGTTCCATAGACAGAACCGTCATACCGTTCCCTGCCCTGTACAGCCGAGCTGCCTCACCACTGTCAACCTAACTACAATACAGAGGAAAATAGATCATTTTTATTTCATTTTGATGGATTCTTTACACACACCAGGTGAGTCTGGTCTCGCTCAGCCCTGTCGTCTCCCCCGGCACTGAAGCAACTGGTTTGAACGTGACACTCATGCAACTGTGCAGCTGGTAGCCTGGGACTGCCTGATTACTGGAAGGAGAGAGTAAGACATGGAAGGAGAAAGAGAGTGTCTGGCTGCCACCCTAACATGCCATCAATGCCTGTCTGTGAGGAACTGATGTAGTGGAAACCTGTGGAGATGTGTGTGTATATATTGGCATTAGCAGCAGGTGCCCCCTCTCATTAGGAAAATGTATATTTGCCTGTTCTCTCTCTCTGGACAGAACGTGGGTTCTTTCAAGCCGTCAAAACGGATCTGCCATGAAACACTGTCAACCTAATGTTGAACTTAGACAAAGTAGGAATGAGATGACAAAGGCCCTGTCCTTGGAAATGAGAACTGAGAGGGTGTGGACTGAGGACTACACTGTTCCACTGTTCTTACACACGTGCTCTCTGGTGCAGGGTGGCACAGTGGTAAGGAATCAGCATGGCACCACTCTGTACCAGCAGGGAATTACACACACAAAGCTGAGTGTCAGCATTCCAGGGGTTGCAGCGCAGTGCAGGAGAGAACAGGACAGTCTGTCCACAGCAGCCTCAACACTGACTGACTGAACCTACAGCTGTGACAATACCTACTGAGAGGGGGAAGAGGACAGGGGATGAGTAGGGGGGCATGACAGAGAGGCCTGTATCAATATCTGTAATGGAATAAAACCTGAGAATATCCAATCAACCGCAGCGAAAGTGTGTGCGTGTAAACTTGCAGCCATCAGAAAGCATCCCTCCACACCCAGTTTGGTCATTATCTTAATAAATGCCCTCTAACCTTACTATAGATCAGAGACCGACAGGGCTGAGGTATGTGGCTAGGGGAGAGAAAGCTGTTGTCTAAGATCTGATGCCTATGAGAAATGAGTTTTTCTACTGGATTAGAGAGCTGGCGTCTCACAATATTGCTGAGTAAGAGATATGCAGCAGTGACAAACGTGTCACTCACTTCACTGCTATTGACAATACTGTTCCCTGACAAAGACTCAAATAATTTCTGTGTACAATCTGAAGACTAACACAGTCACAATGCCTGCGGTCTCCCTCTCTCTCTCCCTCTCTCAACCACACACAGCCTGCCGCTGAAACTCTAAACATGCCCCAACACACTGCGAGTGACTTTTAGGCTGTTTTAGGTGATGAAGCTGAGAAAGTGAATCTCAAGAAATTTGATTAACTCAATCAAGTTTACAACTCAAACCCACTGCAGTCTGCAGCCACTAGACAGAGACTAGAGAGGGAGGGAGGAAGAGGGAAGAGAGTCCTAAAATGCAAGTAAAATGAGGGGAAGATATTGAGCTTGAGGAAGTCTGAATGATGATGAAAAGACAGTGATATGATTGTGGTGATAATGGTACAAGGTAGAATGAAGATCACATTATTGATGTGGATGAAAAGTCAAATCTCATCTCTCGTGATGAAGATGAGAAAGTCAGTGTGTTGGAGTGTGTGACGAGGATGAAAAACAACAGCTTTCTCTAAGCTGAAGTTATTACACTGACAAGTCGCTGGGATACACAGAGCCTGGGAAGGGATCTGACGGTTCAACTGTGTGTGGTGTGTGTCCAGCCCCCCCCACATGGCAATAAGATCAGCGCTGGTCTCATATCCTCTCAGGACCAACCACCATCTAAACCTGGCAACCCAGACACCTGGCAACTGAAATCATCAGCTGGTCTGGCAACCCTCCTGTGGCTGGGCCCTGTTCAGTTCCCATACTGTAAAAATCCCTTCCACCCTCCTCTCTTCCTTCAACTCCTCCCTGATCTAACAACACAACACAATACACTAGGTGGTAGTAAAGGTTCAACACAGGTTTCCCATATCCAACCAGATCAGTGATTACTACAGAGATAAGAGGATGCATTTGAACTGTATTAACTGAAGAGCCCAGCATGGACTTCAGCCAGGCAGTGGGGTCTGGAGTAGGATGAAGTTACCTAGACACTGAAAAAGGGCCAGTTTTGTGGCTCCATGTATAAATGGTGAAGGTTTACATCTGTGGTAGATATGTTCTAAAGGGCAACTGTAGGGGTGGGCCTGGGGATCAGAGTTCACCAGCTGTGGTCGCTCATGCAGGCAATCATAACAACATGACATCTGACTCCAGCAGCATGGGGTATCTGCACAGATACACATTACATAAGAGAGAACTCACTGCTGGATACTGGGCTTTCCATACACTTTCAGAGATATGCTTCAGAGATAACCGTAACATCATTACAGTCACACGTCATAGACGTATTCTAAATCCTAACTCACAGAACATAGTTGACAACCTTAATTCTCAACACACCCCAAGACTACGTCATGAGCACGTCTCATCAAACCCCTGCTGTCTGCCATACACACCATCTGACATGCTCTACAGCGCACGCACACACACACACCAGACTGTTTCCCAGGACATCCACCCGTGGTGCAGGCCTTCTCAGATGTGATTAGTCAGGCTACCCCAGCCCGTGGCTGGCTGGGAGAGATGAAAATGAGATTAAATCTTTGAAATGGATAGATGAAAGCTTACATTTTAACTTCAAAGTTATAAAACTACATATTTTTATACGTACATTAGCTTTGTTTACAAATTGCCAGTTAAATTTCTCCAGGTAATTATGACGCATGTTATTGGTAAGTTCTTGAGAACAATCCATCCACAACTACAGCAACACATCAACAATACAAATAGGCCCATCTATAACCCTCTCATTATAAATGAGGTGAGTGATACAGAATAAAAGTGTAATTCAACAGACAAATGAATGTGGTCACTGTTCATATATTGGCTGCTGGCTGTCCGTCAGCTGATGACCGCAGATTTGAAAACACCGGTGGGTCTGTAACAAAGTTGCTTTGATGTTGCTAGCTTGAGTTTCTGGCAATTTTCGCAAACACACACACACACACACACACACACACACACACACACACACACACACACACACACAGTTGAAGTTGGAAGTTTACATACACTTAGGTTGGGGTCATTAAAAAACTTCTTCAACCACTTCACAAATTTCTTGTTAACAAACTATAGTTTTGGCAAGTCGGTTAGGACATCTACTTTGTGCATGACAAGTAATTTTCCCAACAACTGTTTACAGACAGATTATTTTACTGTATCACAATTCCAGTGGGTCATAAGTTTACATACACTAAGTTGACTGTGCCTTTAAACAGCTTGGAAAATTCCAGAAAATGATGTCATGGCTTTAGAAGCTTCTGAGCCAGTGTACCTGTGGATGTATTTCAAGTCCTACCTTCAAAGGCAGTGCCTATTTGCTTGACATCATGGGACAATCTAAAGAAATCAGACAAGACCTGGGGAAAAAAAATTGGAGACATCCACAAGTCTGGTTCATCCTTGGGAGCAATTTCCATATGCCTGAAGGTACCACGTTCATCTGTACAAACAATAGTACGCAAGTATAAACACCATGGGACCAGGCAGCAGTCATACCGCTCAGGAAGTAGACGCATTCTGTCTCCTAGTGATTAATGTACCTTGGTGCGAAATGTGAAAATCAATCCCAGAACAACAGCAAAGGACCTTGAAGATGCTGGAGGAAACAGGTACAAAAGTATCAATGTCCACAGTAAAACGAGTCCTATAAATCGACATAACCTGAAAGGCCGCTCAGCAAGGAAGTAGCCACTGCTCCAAAACCGCCATAAAAAGCCAGACTACGGTTTGCAAATGCACATGTTGACAAAGATCGTACTTTTTGGAGAAATGTCCTCTGGTCTGATGAAACAAAAATAGAATCGTTTGGCCATAATGACCATCGTTATGTTTGGAGGAAAAAGGGGGAGGCTTGCAAGCCTAAGAACACCATCCCAACCGTGAAGCATGGGGGTGGCCGCATCATGTTGTGGGGATGCTTTGCTGCAGGAGGGGACTGGTGCACTTCACAAAATAGATGGCTTCATGGAGGAAGGAATATTATGTGGATATATTGAAGCAACATCAAGACATCAGTCAGGAAGATAAAGCTTGGTCGCAAATGCGTCTTCCAAATGGACAATGACCCCAAGCATACTTCCAAAGTTGTGGCAAAATAGCTTAAGGACAACAAAGTCAAAGTATTGGAGTGGCCATCACAAAGCCCTGACCTCAATCCTATAGGAAATTTGTGGGCAGAACTGAAAAAGCGTGCTCGAGCAAGGAGGCCTACACACCTGACTGTTACACCAGCTCTGTCAGGAGGAATGGGCCAAAATTCACCCAACTTATTGTGGGAAGCTTGTGGAAGGCTACTCGAAACATTTAACCCAAGTTAAACAATTTAAAGGCAATGCTACCAAATACTAATTGACTGTATATAAACTTCTGCTGATAGATCCACACACGCCACTAGCTAAATGTGTGTCACGATACAGCCAAATAAACGTTTGTGCTCCTACTTGCGAACTTAGCTGGCTAATTGTTTTCCCCTAGGATGTTGATTTTATTATTGCAACCTTTTGATGGCCAATTAATATTATAATTCAAACATATAGGATACTTGCGTAGGGTTGATTTTTCCATACAAGTGTTTGCACTGCAAGAGATCAAGGAGATAACGGTGATCGTTGCACCGCTGTATATTGTCCATGTAAATTAGAATGACATTTTACTGCTGTACCAGTCATAGCTGACTCGATTTGAAATCATTTGTTATAATACAGTAGCCTACATGCTTGTTGTAAGTAATACTGGCGGTCACTGATCTAAAGTGTGGCTGGCCCAGCAGCCGCTGGACATCTCTCGGATAGAGCACGTTATGATGTCCCTCCTGGGTTTGTTTACAAAAAAAGTTAACTTTTGTCGGGGCAACAGTTCGATATTTCATATACACAAATGAGACTGGCTTCAAAGAATAGGACTAAACTCTTTTCCAACTCATTTGCCATGCCTAGCTGTGGTAATGGAGTTGGATTGTGGTCTGCAGACTACTGGCTCAGAGGATTAATACACATCTAATGAGAACAGCAGGAGATCAATGGAGCTCACTCAACCTCTGAGGACTAGCGCAGCGCACACGCAGTCACATTATACAAGCACACACAAACACCTTGGCTGGGAGTGAATGTTTCACATATTCCGAGGGCTAATGATCGTGAGGTAATTCTAGACAGGGAACGATCAAATTATATTCTGTCTGTTTATCAAACAGGAGAGCAGCCTTTGAACCCAATAAAATTAACTACATCTCTCCTCCTCCTTCATTAAGTGACTTTTTCATTCTCCCTATTTCTCCCCCTTTCCTTCCATCACCCTCTACACCACTGGGTCTCAATCATGGTCCTGGGGACACAAATGGGTGCACAATTTTGTTTTTGCCCTAGCACTACACAGCTGATTCAAATTATCAACTCATCAAAAGGCTTTGATGATTTGCACTAAACACCTAATTCAAATCATCAAAGCCTTTTGATGAGTTGATCATTTGAATCAGCTGTGTAGTGCTAGGGCAAAAACAAAAATCACTCCCAAATTAACTATTCCTCCATCAATTTCTCTCATGTAGCTTTCCTTCAACTCTCCCTCCCGTATGGGTGTTCTAATCTCTCCATCATGTTGACAGTGTGGTGACAGGGGTAGCAGAGAGGAAGGGCGATGTGATAGTGATCAACATCAACTCCAGGGACCGTGCTTATCACCCTACTATCACAATCAGTTATGCTTCCCTCTTCCCAGCTTCCCCCGCTCCATCCCTCTGTCCCCATCACTTGCTCTCCATTAATCAGCTCTAAAGTGAGTAAGGAAGCAGTAAAGGAATGTGGCTGGATTGAGCAGAGTATACAGAGGGTGTGTGTCTGCATGCGATATAGATTCTCTATCCATCCATCTACCTACCTATCTAGAGAGAGCGAGATATATTCAGCACGTTTCAGTCGATCCCTCTCCCTACTTAAACACACAGCGCAGTAAAGCATACACTGGCAAACTGCTGGTTTTCATGGTCAAACTATCGGAGATGTGCTCGGTCAAGTGTTTGTGTGCGCGCCCAAGAATTTATATCATCCATAAGCTCTGTGTTATACACCAAACCAAGAAAAGAAAGCAACAGCTAACCCCCAACAGGTGTATCTCTCCCTCCCTCTTTGTCCCTCCATCTCTCTCTCCCTTGCAGGAAGTGCAGAAGTGCTGAGGAGAACTTAGAGAGAGATCGATGTGGGAGGGCTCCGTGTACACAGGGAGTGGGAGGACAGGCAGGCCAGCATATGTTCAGGGAGCAAGAGAAGGGTAGAGGGAGAGACAAGCAGGAGGCTTAAAATAGTCCATATTGATGCGACTCTAGAATAGAGTAAAAAGAAAATGCTGCGACACAGTCTCATAGATCACACACACAGTCTCTGCCCCCCTGATGGATAACTGGAGAATGTTTGCAGACAGATAGTTCTGGCTTACTGGGTTGGTCATGTCATCTGGGGTGTCAGTATTGGCTCACAAACACACTGACAAAGAGAGAAAGAGCAGAAAAAGGAGGGAGGAGAGAGAGAAGGGGGGATTTGAGATGCCTCCTACATGCTCATATCTATCCTCTGACAGCAGCAGAGAGGGGGAGCAAGAGAGAGTGACAGATCAAAGAGGGACTGCAATGGCATGAGTATTATCATCCACCTACTAGCCACCCCAGGGGCCACACTATGGGGTCAAAATAAGGGGACAGTACCAGTCTCACACTCTAGTATCAGTGTCCCCACATCATCACCCCTTTTGTCAGGGCAGGCAGGAGGGCGGGGTGGCATGCAATGTCCTGGAACACAATGCCACCAATTCTCCTCAGATACACACACCCGTGTGAAACACACGGGTAAACACACACACACCCGTGTGAAACACACCCACCCACACCCATGTGAAACACACCCACAGTGAGTTGAGGTGCCCGCCAGTCTACAGGTGGCACAGTGACGCCAGTCAGTGCCCACGCCTTTGCTCTGCTAGACCCTTCCACCATTCACATTCTTTCCCTGGAGAATGAGTGGTGAGGGAGGGAGGAAAATGAAAGGATGACTGGATAAATGGACTACCGGTCTGTCCCATTCAAACAAACTTAATTAGAAAATGCCAAGGGTGGCTATTATCAGCAATCTGCTATGAAAGGGACAGGTCAGTGGCTAGCCACAAAAAAAGAAAGTCTTGGACTGGGTGAATGGTGCTCTCAAAGCACTACAAGCAACCAGTGCCAACCCTGCCCCCCCCAATCCACAAAAATCATTACCAGAGGGTCCCTCAGTAAACAGAGGATGACATCACTAACAGTGTCATCAGTTAGCGACAGTGAGTCAGGGACAGACATAACACAGAACTCTACAGTATAACACTGTTAACGTGACAATACCACTGGAGACAGGAGACTGAGGGTTACGCACATGTCACCCAGCCAAATGCTCTATGCCCATTATGTGGCCCTGTGCCAATGAGTCTGTTAGAGGGGGTGGAATGACTCAACACTACCATCATAAATCATTGAAATGAGTACCATTAGCCCAGTCCCTTCTTGGGTCTCTATGCGGCTATGTCATACAAAAACAGGGCCATCTGGGGGGCCAACAAGTGACTCCAACTCCAGGTAGAATGTTTAGCCATTCAGATTGTACTTCACTATATTTGAGAGACTGGGATGGGCTGGCCACAGGCACAAGTGTTATGGGCTGGCCACAGGCACACATTTACAGTGTCCCCAGTACAGAGCGTCCTCAGTAGCAGGCTCAAAGCATAAAGTCCAGAGGCAGTTACCAAGACATCCTACTGGCCCACACATGCCTGTGATGGGGATGGGTGAGGGTTTAGTTTGTGATTGTTGGGTCAGTACTGGATCAAATCCAGAGGAGACCAGTTAGCACTCCGGTCACACACGTACACTCCACTGGAACTAGCACTGTGTGTAGACCTCAGCTTATGTGTGAGCAATCATATGAGCGTGTGTGTGTGTGTGTGTGTGTGTGTGTGTGTGTGTGTAATCGTATGTTGTGGTTGGAAAGAGAGGGGGCGTTTAAAGCCACACAGTCTGTTTTCCAAGGAGTGGAATGTTTAATTTGTTTTCATCCACATCATTTTAAAGTACAGGAACAAACAAAAACACCAATGGGAAAAAGGACGAGGAGAGAGGCATACACCTAAATCCAATAAATGAGATTGGAAGTATGAAAAGGGACTGAAAATTGGATGCCCTAGGGAGTTTAACAACATCCTGACCTGAAGAGGAAAAGTCCTATCCTGAGGGATTATCAACAATATACATGATTTCCCAGCTGAACAGATAGTGTCACCAGGTAGCTGGTTGAGCCAACAGGAACTCAATCAGCAGCAATCACAATAGGAATGGTAGCACGGAATGGCTGAAACAGGATTTTGAACTGATTGAGGCTCTGCTGGGGAAAAGAAAAAAGTCATTTCTGTCCCTGTGCCGTTGCTGGGTCGAGGTAGTGAACGTTTCAGTAGGCTACAAGCACTTCACAACTGGCTACGTGACCACTGGTGTACATTTTCTAAACAACTGACACCTTTTGGAAGCAGAGGGTGCTCTATAAGGAGGGTGGGATCCACCCTTATCATCTGGGTGCCTGGATCCTGTCCAAACACTACAAGGCTACGCTGAAGCATTGACTGGTCAAATCAAGCTTCACAACATTTTCAGATGTAATAGAGAAAACAAAGGTAGGGGGCTATTTATGTACATGCTCTCTTAGCATCTCTGTCCCAAAAATGGGTGAGCTGTTGGTTGTTAACGTGTCCATAAGCCAAAATATGAATATATTTATTGCTGCGGCCTACCGACCCCCAGCCACTCAGGCGGAGGCTGTTGGTATTCTTTTTGATTATCTAAAACCCTTTCGGTATCTATACTGGTTGTGTTAGGGACATCTAAATCTTGATTGGCTTACACATGCCTCAGATCAGTTTAATAATATCTGGTCATGAGTTCAACTTGACTCAGCTGATAAGGAAACCCACTCGGATTCATTTAAAAAAACCTAGCAAACTCCTCATTGACGGACCTTATCCTGACTAACCATCCCCATTAGTATTTAGATAGAGGTGTTGTTGCAAATTATATCAGTGACCACTGCCCTATTGGCATTAGAGATACCAAATTGAAAAAACTCTGGCCCTCGTACAATTGTGAAGATAACTCCGATTTTTTCTACTAGCTGCATACCAGACCTTGTTTGGCACTTGAATTTCTCATCCGTTTTTAACTCTGGCTGATAAACATGGCCCTTTCAAGCAACTCCGGTTCAAAAACCAAACAAATCCATGGTGCTCTCAGACCTCCTCTTGACAAGAAATCAAGCCTAGGCTAGACAAACTGGCTCTTTAGCTGATTGGCAGCTATTTAGGCAACTACTTCCTTAGCGCTATGGCAGACTGTTAGTGATCCGTCTAAATTCTGGAAAATCGTTAATTCACTGAAGCAAGGTAATTCCTCTACTTCCCTGACTGAGCATGTAGTTTTAGACTCCAGCATAATTTCTGAAAAAGTAAAGATTTGTGATGCTTTAACAATCTGCATTTAATCTCTGCTGGTTTCTTATTTGAAATAAGTGGTCATACTGGTCTTGGCCAGTCAGTTGACTGTTCTTCCCACATTACAGCCTCCAGTTGCCTTGATGGATGATCAGTTTGAGGTGGGCGTTGTGTGCGGTGTGCATGTTTGCGTGTTTGAGGTATGGGTGTTTGAGGTGTGCGTTGTGCATATTTGTGTTGGCATGTTTGAGGTATGTGTGTTTGAGGTGTGCTTTGTGTGCGTTTGAGGTGCGCGTGGTGTGTGGTGTGCATGTTTGCGGTGTGCGTGTTTGAGGTATGTGTGTTTGAGGTGTGCGTGTTTGCGGTGTGCGGCGTGAGGCGCTTGAGGTGTGCGTTTGTGTGCGAGTTTGTTTGAGGTGTTCGTTTATCATGTGCGTTTGTGGGTTTTCCGTGCGCGTTTGTGCGCTTGAGGCATGTGCGTTTGTATGTGAGGTGTGTATTTGAGGTGTGTGTGCGGTGTGCGGGTTTGAGGTGTGTGTGTGTGTGTATGGTGTGTGTGTGTGTGTGTTTCAGGTGGGTTTGAGGTGTGCGTGGTGTGAGTGTGTGTGCGCGTTTGAGATGTGTGCGCGGGTTTGAGGTGTGCGTGGTGTGAGTGTGTGTGCGCGCGTTTGAGATGTGTGTGTGCGCGCGCGAGTGTGTTTGCGGTGTGTTTGAGGTGTGCTTGACATGTGCGTTGGACGTGCGCGTTTGGCGTGTGCGGTGCGCGCGTGTTTGAGGTGTGTGTGAGGTCTGTGTGTGAGGTGTGCGGGTTTGAGGTGTGGCGTGCGGGTTTGAGGTGAGGCGTGCAGGTTTGAGGTGAGGCGTGCGGGTTTGAGGTGAGGCGTGCGGGTTTGAGGTGAGGCGTGCGGGTTTGAGGTGTGCGTTTGTGCGTGAGTGTGTGTGTTTGAGGTGTGTGTGTGAGAGAGGAGTGTGTGCATGTTTGAGGTGTGCGTTTGAGGTGTGCGGTGCGCGCGTGTTTGAGGTGTGTGTGCGGTGCGCGCGTGGTTGAGGTGTGCGGCGTGATGCGTGCGGCTTGCGCTTGAGGCTTCAGGTGTGCATATTTGAGGTGTGCGTGTGAAGTGCGTGAGGTACGTGTGCATGCGTGAGGTGCGTGTGCATGCGTGAGGTGCGTGTTTGAGGTGTGCGTTTACATACACCTTAGCCAAATACATTTAAACTCAGTTTCACAATTCCTGACATTATTTTCTGGATTTTTCCAAGCTGTTTAAAGGCACAGTCAACTTAGTGTATGTAAACTTCTGACCCACTGGAATTGTGATACAGTGAATTATAAGTGAAATAATCTGTCTGTAAACAATTGTTGGAAAAATTACTTGTGTAATGCACAAAGTAGATGTCCAAACCGACTTGCCAAAACTATAGTTTGTTAACAAGACATTTGTGGAGTGGTTGAAAAACGAGTTTTAATGGCTCCAACCTAAGTGTATGTAAACTTACAACTTCAACTGTACATAAGTCACAATGGAAAACCATGTCATCTACATAAGTCACAATGGAAAACCATGTCATCTACATAAGTCACAATGGAAAACCATGTCATCTACATTACATAGGCTCATGTCATAATGGAATTCATGTCATGTACAAATCACAATGACCACTCTCCCACCTCCAAATCTGCAGCCATACAAAGTACCAAGGTGGACGGACAGTGATAGCTATAACAGTTATATGACAGCTCTATTGCTCAGCAATGAGATCGAACATCAGTCAGTGTGGCCCAAGGTTGTCCTGTGGCTCCGTCCTGCCTTATCTATCAGCTCTAATAGTTCTTATCTGACCCACTGAACAATGTCCCCTCCACACACATCATAGACGCGGATTGACATTAAAAAGACATCACAAGCTGTGAGCCATCAGGCTCTCAGCCTCTACAGGGTCGGAGAGGGACAACGGACATCTAGGGATGTCTAGGGACATCGCGTCTGTTGCGGGCTAACCCCATTAATGCCCCATTTGTCCCGTTCATCCGAACGCCAGAACTCTTGGACTTCCACTCATAAAAGATGCATGTCAAAGTAGGCCAAATAATCATAAATACTGCTATGAAAGCGAACGAGTGAGAGCGAGAAAGAGAGAAAGAAAGAGAAAGCACGTGCGAGCGAAAGGAGACTGTGGGTGAGCATGTGTATGCCTGAGAGGAGACAGGAAGATTCTCACACAGTCCACTGTCAAGCCGTAAGAAGAGAGAGGGATAGTACCTGGAATTCAAAGAGACAAGGTGATAGAGGGGGAGCGGGTGAGAAAACAAGTGTGGCAGAATGCCATGCACTAAATGGAGGGGTAGACAGCTGAGGGCCACCCTTTGCTGTTCATCAAATATTGTATTCTGTCGGTGATTGTCCCACTTTAAATTAACCAAAACGTATCTAGAGCGTATAGTCTTCATAAGCATTACTACATTGAATCTATATCATAGATGCTTCACAATAACGTATAAGCAAAGTGTTACTACATAAAGGGGGACATACAACACCAAATGTAAGTGGGACAGCTTACATGTGTATTATCCTTTTCATTAGTGGGACAGCTTGTTTGTTGTGGTGTCGTGATGTGTAACTAGCTACAGTAGTCTCTTACAGTTCTGCCCTAAATACAATGCCCACACAACCACCGCCGCAGCCAATGTGGCACAATGGAACAGTGTCACGGTGACTCACAGTGTAGCTAAAGACGAGGGGAATAGAGAAAGGAAGTCAGAGAGAAAAACAGAAAGAGATTGGAAAATGTAATCGGTTCAGTGACTCTTCAGAGATAGGAGCTCACAGAGAGCCTGTTGGAGAGCGAGCAGGAGCCGAGCACAAGACCCAGCAAGGGTGACAGAGTGCCCAGCGCTGAATCAGCAAGCAGCTCATTGTGTAATCTCCCTCACATACAGGCACCCCGCCCACACACACAGCAAGAGGGAAGTCTCAGTAAAAATAAACTATAATTAGAAGGAAAACAGGCCCAACTGCTCTTTTCAGAAGTTAAGGTTGCACGCTTCAGTGGGCCTTTACATTTAAAGTATCTGCGCTAATATGTAGCCCAGGATGGTCTGTTCAGGGCTACATATTAGCGAGATGCGCTTTTAGGGTTAAAGTGCCGACAGGAGTACATTTTGATCCCAAGGGATCAAAAATGTCAATTTCATAAACTTTTTTTTTAATCCTTCTGAAATGTTAGTACTGTCATGCAACTAGTAACTGACAAAAAACACACAATTTACCATGATTTCTGTGATAATATGGAGGAATTACCAAAAATCTATTTTGTATACTAGTGGTGCATAGCTAAACTGAAAATCTGGACTCCGTAGTAAACTTTGTGATAAAAGAACCAAATTGGTGCTTTTAAAATGGTATTAAACTGGCACATGTGTAATTTCATTAGCAGTTATGTTTATCACACACACACAGCATACAAACACAGAGCCTATGTGCGGAAAATCATGATCCGTCATCATGAAGTGCTTTGAGAGACTAGTCAAGGATCATATCACCTCCATCCTGCCAGACACCCTGGACCCACTCCAATTTGCTTACCGTCCCAATAGGTCCACAGACGACGCAATCGCAAATCACACTGCATACTGCCCTAACCCATCTGGACAAGAGGAATACCTATGTAAGAATGCAGTTCATCGACTACAGCTCAGCATTTAACACCATAGTACCCTCCAAGCTCGTCATTAAAACTAGTTAGGGATCAGCAGCAGTGGTGTCGGTTTTGGAGAGTCTGGCGTGCCCAAAGTAAAATGCCTGCCACTCAGGCCCAGAAACTAAGATATGCACATAATAGTACTAGTACTATTGGATAGGGAACACTGAAGTTTCTAAAACTGTTACAATAATGTCTGTGAGTATAACAGAACTGATATAGCAGGCAAAAACACGAGGAATTTCTATCCAGAATTATTTTTTGTGACATTTCCTCAGTTTGATAGTTTTCCTATTGAAATCCATGTAAAATAGCTCCCAGATTGCAGTACCTATGGCTTCCACTAGATGAAACACTGTCTAAAGACTGTTGACAAGGCTTTATCATTGAACAGAACCGAATAGAAGAAGAAATGGTGAAAGAACCACAGATGTCAATAACTTTTCCTGGGCGCGAGACCGTGAGCGCGCTCAGTCTTTATTTTCCTTTTATATCGTTTAGGATATCATCCGTGTAAAATATAATCGTTAATATTCATAAAAGTATACCTAAGGATGCATTATAAATGATGTTTGATTTGTTTGGGCAAAGTTAATAGGTATAATTTGAACGCTTTCTCTTCACTGTACAACTCGACGGTGGATTTTCTGAACCTAACGCGCCAACCAAACAGAGATTTATGGATATAATAAATGACTTTTTCTAACAAAAGAACCATGGATTGTCTTGGTTGGACACCTGGGATGCCCTCAGCAGAAGTTCTTCAAAAGTTAAGTGATTTATTTTATCTCTTATATGTGTTTTGTGTGACCCGCGCTGGTTATAGATTTATGCTAATGCATAAAATATGAGAGGTGCTATCCTCAAACAATCAAATGTTGTGCTTTTGCCGTAAAGCCTTTTTGAAATCAGACTCAGAGCTTTTGACGACTATGCAACACTTGTATACTGATTAATGTTTAATAATTCAACTTTTGGATTTTGAATTTGGTGCCTTACATTTCACCGGGTAGTGTCGGGAACGGGGCACCAGCGCTCCTTAATGATCCTCAAGAGGTTAAGCTCGAGACCCTAGGTCTCGACCCAGCCCTGTGCAACTGGGTCCTGGACTTCCTGACGGGCCAACCCCAGGTGGTGAGGGTAGGAAACAACATCTCCACCCCGCTGATCCGCAACACTGGGGCCCCACAAGGGTGCGTTCTCAGCCCTCTCCTGTACTCCCTGTTCACCCATGAGCGCGTGGCCAAGCACACCTCCAACTCAATAATCAAGTTTGCTGACGACACTACAGTGGTAGGCTTGATTACCAACAACGACGAGACGGCCTACAGGGAGGAGGTGAGGGCCCTCAGAGTGTGGTGTCAGGAAAATAACCTCTCACTCAACGTCAACAAAACTAAGGAGATGATCGTGGACTTCAGGAAACAGCAGAGGGAGCACATCAACGGGACAGTAGTGGAGAAGGTGGAAAGTTAAGTTCCTCAGCGTACACATCACGGACAAACTGAAATGGTCCACCCACACAGACAGCGTGGTGAAGAAGGCGCAACAGAGCCTCTTCAACCTCAGGAGGCTGAAGAAATTTGGCTTGTCACCAAAAACACTCACAAACTTCTACAGATGCACAATTGAGAGCATCCTGTCAGGCTGTATCACCGCCCACAACCGTAAGGCTCTCCAGAGGGTAGTGAGGACTGCACAACGCATCACCGGGGGTAAACTACCTGCCCTCCAGGACACCTACACCACCCGATGTCACAGGAAGGCCAAAAAGAGCATCAAGGACAACAACCACCCGAGCCACTGCCTGTTCACCCCGCTATCATCCAGAAGGCGAGGTCAGTACAGGTGCATCAAAGCTGGGACCGAGAGACTGAAAAACAGCTTCTATCTCAAGGCCATCAGACTGTTAAACAGCCACCACTAACATTGAGTGGCTGCTGCCAACATACTGACTTAAATCTCTAGCCACTTTAAATAATAGGAATTGGATGTAACAAATGTATCACTAGCCACTTTAAACAATTTTGTATATAATGTTTACATATCCGACATTACTCATATCACTGTACTCTAAACCATCTACTGAATCCTGCCTATTCCGTTCAGCCATCGGCTCAAATCTCTAGCCACTTTAATAATTATAATTGGATTAAATAAATGTATCACTAGCCAGTTTAAACGATGCCATTTATATAATGTTTACATATCCTACATTACTCATCTCATATGTATATACTGTACTCTATACCATCTACTGCATCTTGCCTACGCCGGTCAGCCATCGCTCATCCATATATGTACATACTCGTATTCATTCCTTTACACTTATGTGTATAAGGTAGTTGTGAATTTGTTAGATTACTTGTTAGATACTACTGCATGGTCGGAACTAGAAGCACAAGCATTTCGCTACACTCGCATTAACATCTGCTAACCATGTGTATGTGACAAATAAAATTTGATGTGAAAATCTGCCAGACAGCGCAAGACCTGCTGCTACAGCTTCTCAAACAGCTCATTGTGAAACATACATTTAAAAAGCCCAATCACTGCGTAACAATTCTAAATGAAATCGGGTGTTAAAAACATTTTTGACTGCCAGTTGGCGCAATTAAAAAGAGCTTCTATTTTTATTTCTCAATTGGTAATTTAAGCACGTTCCCATTCGAGATTCAAGTGCATTAAGGCAACGGTAGTTAATCTTCAGCGCACCACACCACTTTGCAATGAGCTGGAGGCAGTATGCATTTTGAAATCATATACTTAATTGTTTGAAACCTGAACATTTTACTTCATATTATGATGCATGTCTTACCTTGCTCCAAAGTACAATCCGACCATAGAAATGTGGGAGGCAATTATTTTATAAAGACTTCCATATGCAATTGAAACCAGTAGCCTATTTCTCTCATGATCAATTGGTTTTCAAATCAAATTCCTTTCATTTTCCAGTAGCCAAAGGCACAATATCCTAGCTATATTAGCAACCCATGCTAGTTGTTGCATCTTTAGATCTCCCCTCTCAAAATTTCTACTGGATATTTTCATCGCTATCACATGAAACCGCTCGTATGTGCAATGCGCTTGGGACAACAGTGTTTTCCCGCTAATTGCATTACGGAACGAAAACATTTGTGCGTAGCCTACTGCCTTGTGCGCATTACTGCACTTATAATGTGAAGAAATTATAGTTTATCAACATTTTAAGCTAAATGTTCTGCTCTATTACATCAGCCTAATTTCTTTTCTTTTTTTTATTAAAATATGTAGCTTAGGCCTACTGGTTGTATGAATTTGGGAACTATCGTCCCACAACTTTCCCAGAGTCTGTTTAGAATAGGCCATTTCTTTCTCACACAGAGCGACAAGCTGACCAATAGAATCCGTAAACTTTACTATGGATATTACATTGACATAGGCTAGTGATTTTGCTGGTTGTTACTCGTCTTGTTGGCTGAGGAAAAGTAAATGTGGCAGTTATTCTAACATATTCAAAGTGCGCATTGGAATTCAGTAAGAAGGATGCATACCTTTGCATCCTGGAGTTGCATGTTCTGTTAAAATGAATTACCATAATTTAAAATGTGATTTCTGTTATCCTGAGCACCACGGGTGGACGCCCTAATCAGGTTACACACCCACTGCATATCAGTCCGTTAATTAAAATGCTGCCGGTCAAATGTCCAGAAACACATTTTCCAAATGGAAATCGTGGAGAGTTGATTCCCAATTGCATTCCAAAAAGTTAAGTCTGATGGCAACGGCGCCTAAATAGCAGTGGCCATTTTAGGTCATACTAGTATGTCAGCCTTTGAGTATCACAGAAACACAACACGTTCACTAGAAATGTGTGAACATTTTAAAATAAATGCTCATTTTGGGGAAATTTAAACCATCTATTAAAAAAGGTTAATACAACAAAGTGTTACGGCTTGACAGGCTGGATATCTCTGCAATCATTATCAATTTGGGGTCAAATATTAACCGTTGGCGCTTTTAAGCTAAATATATGGATGTTTGCACATTTAGGGTTAAAATTCACGGGAATCATCAAGGACAGCTGACAACCACTTGTGCCCTTGATCAACTTCACCAATTCAATCCGGGAGCCATACAATAGGCCTAGGTCGACAGCAGTGCATATGGGGCTGCTGGTTTCCATACCAAATAGCAGCAAAGGATTAATTTGATTTCTATTCAAAGCAGTGCATTCAAGCAAATCACTCCACTGGTTATATAGACTAAACCAAGCTGGGAAACGGCTCACATAGGTGCAACATGCAGCCCATTTCAAGTTCCCCAAATTAAACATTTCGCCTCAGGTGGAGCCCACCTGTTGAGCCCCTGTCATGCCCAAAGGAGAACGTGTCAAATATCCTCTTTGAGACTGTCCACCCCCACTTCCCAAGAACAGGTCATCATTAATTAATATTCGACATGTGCCAACTGTGTGTTATATACACCTGGGGAGTTCTTGCCTATTAATCCTCCTCGCATTATGCCTCAATCCAGCACCACGAAAAAATAGTCACCCATTGTTGGGCCGAAAATGTCTATGAAACCCACGCACACAGTCGCACTAGGCACATAGCTGCACGGACTACTGTATTGTTTGTTTGAAGATGAGAACACAAGCTATTCGTTCACGGAATAGCTTGCTATTACATGTACCTCGTTAACCCTACAGTATGCATTGAACTGCGGTGATGAGAGAGACATTGTTCTGGACAAATCCAGATGTTTTCACAATAGCGCCTGATAAGGACTATGTTCTGTATGTGAATAACTGAACGAGATTATACCCATCCAATAGTGTTTTAAAATACAATTTATTCGACCAACCAGGAGAGTGAAATGTATAAACCTCTGTCATAAATAGTCACCTCTCATTTTACCTAAAGTAGGCTAACCAGCCCAGGCGCTATTGGAGGAACACTCAACTTCTCTAAAGAGAACAGGTTTGAGCGTTCCTCAACTACCCAGGTGCGAGGCCAAGACTTGTAACCAGTTCTAGACGGTGAAAACTGTGAACCACATTTGATCAAACAGACGCCACGGGCAACACACACCGCTGTCACTTTGTAACGAAGTGAAGTGGCAACAAGTTAACTTACCAAAGTTTGTTCATACTGTAGCGCGCGCTGATCGTCACCAGCCATGGCTGCGTTGTGTGGCTCGCGCTACCGGCAGAAGTGCCAGAGACTACTAGGTGAGGAATTATTTTGAGGTTGCAGTGAGACACAAGTGCTCTCTCGTGTTTGCGCGTGGTTAGAACACGGGGCTAATTAATGTGTCATGAAGTTGATGACGTTCACGAAACTCAAAAGTGCTGCATAACAGAGTTCCTTGATTTTATATCCTCAAATCTCTTCCAGGATCCACACAGAGGAGGGACTTGGTGGCTTAGACTACACACCCCTCTAGTTCGTTCAAATGGTACAGTCTGTCCTCTGGAGTTTTTAGAACAGTGAAAGTTCAGGATTCCGCTGAATGTTAGCTAAATATTTTAAATGCTTGCTTGCACCTTGACGTTTTGTCAGTCAAATATATCGTTGAAAGTTTATTATTTTGTTCTATCTACGCTGTTCTGAAATGTTTAGATATTAGTTTATTATTTTGTTCTTCTATCTACGCTGTTCTGAAATGTTTAGATATTGGTGTGTCTGTGTTGAAAGGTGTTTTATTTCCAAGGTGTCGTGATTGTTATTCCGTGGAGTCATGGGTAAGTGGATACATGCAGTGTCAAAGTGGGTGTGTCAAAAGATATGGGCGGATCAATAGTAGTGGATGTACGGAAAGCGAATCAGCTAATTGGGCAGATTTGTTCCCCCTCGAGACCGTTTTGCGTGGCTGATTGGGATGCAAGATGAGTCGATTGCTGACAACTGTAGTGTTTAAGCTAAGCCTAACCCTTTTCGTAACCTTAAGCTAGTTCTCCTAACAACCTACCACGTTAATTATCCTAACCTACTAGCATTTTAGCTAAGCCTAACATTAACCTCATTCTCCTAACCTGCCACGTTATTTATCCTAACTTGCTATGTTCATTCTCTTAACCTGCTATGTAAACATTAAGCTGACCCGTGGTGCACCTGGCTATGGCCGGTCTAACCAATAATGGAGCGGTGATGTTACATCCATCCAGATTATGTGAGAGAAGTGAGGAGCTGAGCATGCCCAATTTGCCTGGAGCTCAGAGCGAGATTCCCAAAGGCTGTAGCGTCTGGCCTTCTAGCCTGCTACAATTTCACTCCAATAGCGCTTCTGTAGCACTCACTTCACCAGCTCAGGGCATGCCCGGCCCAGCGTGCATTTTCAGTATACTTGTGTCCTGCTATATCCCCTTGAAACTGATAAAACACACAGGTGCAAAATCAAGGTGACTTACAAAGATGAGGACCAAGAGAGGGAGTGCAGTGATGTAGTGTCCACACAACTAAATAATCATTGTAGAATCTGAAAAGACAAATGCCAGAAGCATGTTGGTGCACTTACTACATCCACACGCTAAAATAAAGGACTGAGGTGGGTAGCTAGTTAAGTGTGTCATTGTAGCAAAGTGTTTTAACAAAAAAATCAGATATCTTAAAAGTTTCCTTAATTTTTGTTCTATTATCTATACCAGTGGTTCCCAAACATTTTATAGTCCCGTACCCCTTCAAACATTCCACCTCCAGCTGTGTACCCCCTCTAGCACCATGGTTAGCGCACTCTCAAATGTTGTTTTTTTTGCCATCATTGTAAGCCTGCCACACACACACTATACGGTACATTTATTAAACATAAGAATGAGTGTGAGTTTTTGTCACAACCCGGCTCGTGGGAAGTGACAAAGAGCTCTTATAGGACCAAGGCACAAATAATAATATAATAATAATCAATAAGTTTGCTCTATATTTAACCATCTTACATATAAAACCTTATTTGTTCATCGAAAATCGTGAATAACTCACCACAGGTTAATGAGAAGAGTGTGCTTGAAAGGATGCACATAACTCTGCAATGTTGGGTTGTATTGGAGAGAGTCAGTCTTAAATCATTTTCCACACACAGTCTGTGCCTGTATTTAGTTTTCATGCTAGTGAGGGCCGAGAATCCACTCTCACATAGGTACGTGGTTGCAAAGGGCATCAGTGTCTCAACAGCCGATTTGCCAAGGCAGGACACTCTGAGCACAGCCCTATCCAGAAATTTGACAGTGGCTTCTGATTAAATTACATTTTCACAGAACCGCTTGTTGCAATTTCAATGAGGTTCTCTTATTCAGTTATCGGTAAGTGGACTGGAGGCAGGGCATGAAAGGGATAACGAATCCAGGTGTTTGTGTCATCCATTTCAGGAAAGTACCTGCGTAATTGCGCACCCAACTCACTCAGGTGCTTCGCGATATAACATTTGACATTGTCCGTAAGCTTGAGTTCATTTGCACATAATAAATCATACAATGATGGAAAGACCTGTGTGTTGTCTTTGTTAATGCAGACAGAGAAGAGCTCCAACTTCTTAATCATAGCCTCAATTTTGTCCCGCACATTGAATATAGTTGCGGAGAGTCCCTGTAATCCTATATTCAGATCATTCAGGCGACATCACCCAGATAGGCCAGTCGTGTGAGAAACTTGTCATCATGCAATCGGTCAGACAAGTGAAAATTATGGTCAGTAAAGAACTTTAAGCTCGTCTCTCAATTTACAAAAGAAGTGTAAATACTTTGCCCCTTGATAACCAGTGCACTTCTGTATGTTGTAAAAGCGTTACATGGTCGCTGCCCATCTCATTGCAAAATGCAGAAAATACACGAGAGTTCAGGGGCCTTGCTTTAACAAAGTTAACCATTTTCACTGTAGTGTCCAAAACGTCTTTCAAGCTGTCAGGTAGTCCCTTGGCAACAAAAGCCTCTCTGTGGATGCTGCAGTGTACCCAAGTGGCATCTGGGGAAGCTGCTTGCACGCGCATTACCACTCCACTATGTCTCCCTGTCATGGCTTTTGTGCCATCAGTACAGATACCAACACATCTTGACCACCAAAGTCCATTTGATGTCAGAAAGCTGTCCAGTACTTTAAAAATGTTCTCTCCTGTTGTCCTGGTTTCCATTGGTTTGCAGAAGAGGATGTCTTCCTTAATTGACCCCCCATAAACGTAATGGACATATACCAGGAGTTGTGCCAGGCCTGCCACGTCTGTTGACTCATCCAGCTGTAATGCATAGAATTCACTGGCTTGTATGCAAAGCAGTAATTGTTTCAAAACATCTCCAGCCATGTCACTGATGCGTTGTGAAACAGTGTTGTTTGATGAAGAAATTGTCTGTATAGTTTTTTGGGCCTTTTCCCCCAGCATTGTCCCAGCCATATCCGCGGCAGCAGGAGGAATTAAGTCCTCCACAATAGTATGGGGCTTGCCTGTCCTAGCCACTCGGTAGCTCACCATATAAGACGCTTCTAGCCCCTTCTTATTAATGGTATCTGTATGTCTTACTACTCGAAAGTCGTCTTAATTCTCGCTCAAAATACTCCCGTGGCTTATTTTTCAAATTGGCATGTTTTGTTTCTAAATGTCTGCGCAAGAGTGAAGTTTTCATTGAGTTGTGAGATAGTACTTTTGCACATATAACACACTGTGGCTGAGGAAAGGCACTACTCCCAATATAAGTGAACCCCACAATGCAAATAGTCCGGGTAGCCATTTGATTACCTGTTCAGGAGTCTTATGGCTTGGGGGTAAAAACTGTTGAGAAGCCTTTATGTCCTAGACATGGCACTCCGGTACCGCTTGCCATGCGGTAGTAGAGAGAACAGTCTGTGACTGGGGTGGCTGGGGTCTTTGACAATTTTTAGGGCCTTCCTCTGACACCGCCTGGTGTAGAGGTCCTGGATGGCAGGCAGCTTAGCCCCAGTGATGTACTGGGCCGTACGCACTACCCTCTGTAGTGCCTTGCGGTCGGAGGCAGAGCAATTGCCGTACCAGGCAGTGATGCAGCCAGTCAGGATGCTCTCGATGTTGCAGCTGTAGAACCTTTTAAGGATATGAGGACCCATGTCAAATCTTTTTAGTTTCCTGAGGGGGAATAGGCTTTGTCGTGCCCTCTTCACAACTGTCTTGGTGTGTTTGGACCATTCTAGTTTGTTGGTAATGTGGTCACAAAGGAACTTGAAGCTCTCAACCTGCTCCACTACAGTCTCATCGGGGGAGAATGGGGGAGTGTTCGGTCCTCCTTTTCCTGTAGTCCACAGTCATCTCCTTAGTCTTGGTTACGTTGAGGGATAGGTTGTTATTCTGGCACCACCCGGCCAGGTCTCTGACCTCCTCCCTATAGGCTGTCTCGTCGTTGTCGGTGATCAGGCCTACCACTGTTGTGTCGTCTGCAAACTTAATGATGGTGTTGGAGTTGTGCCTAGCCATGCAGTCGTGGGTGAACAGGGAGTACAGAAGGGGGCTGAGCACGCACCCTTGGGGGGCTCCAGTGTTGAGGATTAGCGTGGCAGATGTGTTGCTACCTACCCTCACCAGCTGGGGGCGGCCCGTCAGGAAGTCCAGGATCCAGTTGCAGAGGGAGGTGTTTAGTCCCAGGATCCTTAGCTTAGTGATGAGCTTTGAGGGTACTATGGTGTTGAACGCTGAGCTGTAGTCAATGAATAGCATTCTCACATAGGTGTTCCCTTTTTCCAGGTGGGAAAGGGCAGTAGCTCATCGGTTGCATCAGATTCACAACTGTCAGTGTCCGTGCTAGCTGGGCTAACAACAAATGTAGAAGGTGTAGTACTGCTGGTACTACAGATTGCGGTGGTCAGTCCAGATGAGAAAAGGGTGTTTAGCCCCCTTAAGCCAATGTCTCCACGCCTTCAGAGCCTTGACAACAGCCAACAGCTCCCGGTCTCCCACGTCATAGTTTCGCTCCCCCGGGCTGAGCTTCTTCAAGAAAAAAGCACAGGGGCGGAGCTTCGGTGGTGTACCCGAGTGCTGAGAGAGCATGGCTCCTATCCCAGCCTCGGACGCGTCCACCTCCACTATGAACGCCAAAGAGGGATCCGGATGAGCCGGCACAGGAGCTGAGGTCAACAGAGCCCTCAGGTGACCAAAAGCCCTGTCCGCCTCAGCCGACCACTGCAAACGCACCGCACCCCCCTTCAGCAGTGAGGTAATGGGAGCCGCTACCTGACCAAAACTCCGGATAAACCTCCGGTAGTAGTTGGCAAACCCTAGAAACCGTCGGCCAATTACGCACGGCTGAAATGCGGTCACTCTCCATCTCCACCCCAGAGGTGGAAATGTGATACCCTAGGAAGGAGACGGACTGCTGGAAGACAGGCATTTCTCAGCCTTGACGTACAGGTCATGCTCCAACAATCAACCAAGCACCCTGCGCACCAGGGACACATGCTCGGCGCGTGTAGCAGAGTATATCAGAATGTCATCAATATACACCGCTACACCCTGCCCGTGCAGTTCCCTGAAAATCTCGTCTACAAAGGCTTGGAAGACTGATGGAGCATTCATCAACCCGTACGGCATGACAAGGTACTCAAAATGCCCTGAGGTCGTACTGAACGCCGTCTTCCACTCGCCTCCCTCCCGGATACGCACCAGATTGTAAGCGCTATTGAGATCTAGTTTGGTGGAGAAGTGCATTGACTCGTGCATTGACTCAATCGCTGTGGCGATGAGCGGTAGGGGGTAACTATACCTCACCGTGATCTGGTTTAGACCTCGTTAGTCAATACACGGGCGCAGACCTCCCTCCTTCTTCTTCACATAAAAGAATCTCGAGGAGGCGGGTGAAGTGGAGGGCCGAATGTACCCCTGACGCAGGGATTCTGAGACATATGTTTCCATAGCCGCCGTCTCCTCCTGTGAAAGGGGATACACGTGACTCTTGGGAAGTGCGCCGTCTACCAGGAGATTTATCGCACAAACACCCCGTCGATGGGGTGGTAATTGAGTCGCCTTCTTCAGCATATTCAGCATATTCAGCATAATTGAGTCGCCAAATCAGCATATTCAGGGGGAATGCGCACGGTGGAGACCTGGTCTGGACTTTCCACAGTAGTAGCACCCACGGAAACCCCTAAACACCTCCCCGAGCACTCTCGCGACCACCCCGTGAGAACCCTCCGTTGCCAAGAAACAGTGGGGCCATGACACGCTAACCAGGGTAGACCTAGCACCACGGGAAACGCAAGAGAATCAATGAGGAAGAGACTGTTCTTCTCCTTGTGACCCCTCTGCATTACCATACACAGAGGAGCGGTGGCCTCCCTGATCAACCCTGACCCTAATGGTCGACTGTCTAAGGCATGAACGGGGAAGGGCACATCCACGGGAACAATAGGAATCCCTAAACTAAGGGCAAACGATCTGTCTATAAAATTCCCAGTCGCGCCTGAATCAACGAGCGCCTAATGCTGGGAATGTGGGGAAAACTCATATGCATTTTTAATACATTTGCAAAAAGTAACATACAAAAAAAAAAAAAACAGAGGGCTCTGGGTGAGAATGGTGCCAGCTCACCTGAGATGACGCCAGAGTACCCTGCCTGCTGCCTCGATCCCCAGAGGAACCTACCCGGCACCTGACCTCTGCGGCCACAGAACCTCCTCCAGTCTCCCTACGCACAGCACCTCCCAGCTCCAGCACCTCCCAGCTCCATGGGGAGCGGTGGTGCTGGGGGATGGAACCGAAAGAGCCCACTCTGGACATCCGCGGGTAGCCAGCAGGTTATCCAACCGAATGGACAGGTCCACCAGCTGGTCAAAGGTGAGGGTGGTGTCCCTGCAGGCCAACTCCCGACGGACGTCCTTGTGCAAACTGCAGCGATAATGGTCAATCAGGGCTCTTCATTCCATCCCGCGCCGGCGGCCAGGGTCCGAACTCCTGAGCGCTCCTCGTCCCCTGCCTCAGATCGAAGAGATGTTCACCCGCCGCTCTACCCTCGGGTGGGTGGTCGAAGACTGCCCGGAAACGGCGGGTGAAATCCTCTAAGTGGTCCAGCGCCGCATCTCCTTCCTCTCACACGGCATTGGCCCACTCCAAGGCTTTCCCTGAGAGGCACGAGACGAGGGCGGACACCCTCTCACGGCCTGAAGGAGCCGGGTGAACGGTTGCCAGGTAGAGGTCCAATTGCAGCAAGAACCCCTGGCAGCGTGCAGCCGTCCCGTCGTACTCCCGGGGAAGGGAGAGACGAATTCCACTGGGACCGGGTGAAAGAGAGGCGCTAGGTGGAACCCCTGGTTGTACGGGTATAGGCGCTGGAGGAACTCCCTGTCTCTCCCAACGGTCCATGGTCTGAACAACGCGGTCCATGGCGGCGCCGAGATGTTGAAGCATGCTCCCGGACGCGCTCCTCCACTCCTACTCCTGAGGCACCTGCTCCTGCTGACTCCATAGGTGGTGTGGAATTCTGTAAGGGTTGCGTAACTGGTGGCAGAGAAGTCAGGCGCAGGAGAGCAAAACTTGGTAATGTTCGTAGTTGTTTAATATATATCACCCAAGGTTTAAACAACATGAGAGTACATGGGCACAAAAACGAACCAGTCCCGAAACGCACCAGTCCAAAATAATGTGCTCAAGCACTAAACCAACAATCCCACACAAAGACATGGGGGGGAACAGAGGGTTAAATACAAAACATGTAATGAGGGAATTGAAACCAGGTGTGGAAAACATAGACAAAACAAATGGAAAATGAAAAGAGGATCAGTGATGGCTAGAACACCGGTGACGTCGACCGCCGAACACCACCCAAACAAGGAGAGGCACCGACTTTGGCGGAAGTCGTGACATGTAGCCTATTTGAAATAAACTCTTCTTACATTCACCTTTTCATGTTTCTTACCTTATTGTTTAGAAAAATACATATGTAAGAATACTTTTCAGTGTTTATAATGTGTGTCATTGGATGGCCAGGTGATTCCACAATTTTTTTTATAACATTTAAATTGGGAACACAAGCCAGACAGACAACAATCCACATCCTGGAATTTGATTCAGTTACTCAGGAGTCCAATGTTCTGTGGAGAGCTCCTTTCAAATGTTACTGCCACCATAATCCTAAATCCTTAATCCATTCATCCATTCATCCATTCATAGCCTACAGGACTTTTTACATGTATGGACACCCAAATGTAAATGCTAAGAGCATAGCAAATATGAGATGGGTATACATAGGCATGGTATCAATTGAAGGAAAAGTCACCTGATTGGTGGAGTTCTGCAGAGATGGCTGTCCTTCTGGAAGGTTCTCCCATCTCCACAGAGGAACTCTGGAGCTTGTGTCAGAGTGACCATCTGGTTCTTGGTCACCTCCCTGACCAAGGCCCTTCTCTCCCGATTGCTCAGTTCTATGAAGAGTCTTGGTGGTTCAAAACTTCTTCCATTTAAGAATGATGAAGTGGAACAGACCAACATAACTTTGGTTTTCTTGGTGTTTTAAACAAGTTTGTTCCGGCAACTCCACTCCCTGATATTCTCCAAATCTCCTTGTAAAGCTTGCTGTACCTGTTGAACCGATTGTCTTGCTGCATAAATTGTAGTATCATCTGCAAATATAGTAGCTTGAGTTTCAGCTAAGGCATAAGGAAGGTCGTTGGTATATATTAAATAAAGCAGTGGCCCAAGGCAGCTGCCCTGCGGTATTCCACAGTTTAAAACATGAGGGGAAGAAAATTAACCATTGATATAGGTGGACTGTTTCCTGTCAGTTAGATATGACTGTACCCAATTCAATGCTACCTCCTTAAAACCATAATGCATTAATTTTGTCAAAATTATTTCATGATCCACTAAATCAAATGCTGCACTGAAATCTAAAAATAGTACACCCACAAACTTGCCATTATCCATAGCATTGAGACACTGGTCAGTCATGTCAACCAATGCAGTGGTAGTAGAATGTTTTTTGCGATAAGCATGCTGATTAGCTGTAATCAGAGCATACTTTTCCATATACTCCCATATTTGTCTACTCACAATACCCTCCAATATCTTACTGAGTAAAGGGAGTAGACTAATTGGTCGACTATTGGCAGGAGTAAAAGGTTCTTTGCTGTCTTTCGGAATAGGACACAGTTTCACATGCTTCCATACATTTGCAAACATAGCCTTTTCCAGTGACCATTTAAATATATATCTCAGTGGAGCTGCAATCTGGGGAGCAGCACAGCGACCTCCACACTAGATGGGTATGATGAGATAGACGTACCAAGTAAGCCCTTAGCTGTATTCCATACCTTTTTAGAATCATTTTTACAATCAATAAAAGCCTTGTTGTAAAATAAAGTTTTTTTTCTTACGATTCAATTTAACTGCATAATTACGTAATGTTCTATAATTCTGTTCATCAATTTCTAATTCTGATTTGGCTGCTAAGACTTTTGCCATATTTCTTTGAGAAAAAGCCTCACCCAGTTCATCATCAATCCATGGAGATGGAGGAGCACCAACTGTACTCTTTCTTATAGGGGCATGATGGTCCATTACCTCATCAATAAAACATTCTGTAGCGTGATTTAGTTCATCCTCTAGATAAATCAGCTCCCAGGGTACAGCAGCCAAATCATTTAGAAATAGCTCATGATTAAATGTTTTAAAATTTCTCTTGACCACAATCCTAGGGGGTTTCTTTGGAACCTTAGTGTTCATGGTTATGGTCACAATATTATGGTCTGTCCAGCCCACTGGCATTGATCTGGCTTTTAAGCATTGCAATGGTATATTACAGAAAATCAGATCAATGCATGTGTCTGAACAATGACCGAACTTAATTGATGATCTAGAAATATCATTAACCATTTGTTTCAAACCACAGTTCTCGGCGTATCTCGTCAATTTTGTTCTATTCGAATTATTGTGATCCTTCCAATTCATATTAAAATCACCCAAGATAAATGCATCTCTGTTGCCATCTGTGGCCTGGTCAAACCCAGTACATAAGTCATCCAAATAGGACACCTTAGAGCTAGGAGGTCTATACACACATCCCACCAATATGGCTGCCTGGTGAGGCAGATGTACTTGAGTCCATAGTGCCTCTACTTGACATACATTAAGGTCATCCCTCCTCTTAAAAGGTATATGATTCTGAATATACAATGCTACACCCCCACCATTCCTATTCCTACATACATTAACCTGAGATATATGCAACCCTTTCCTTGTCAAGTGAAGATCAATAGAGCATGTATCCGTTATAGTTGAAGTTGTCATGATACACTACAACACACAAACTCAAATTTGACCATTGGATTAAAATAGCCAGGGGAGTTACTCTAGAGTCCCGATACAATTGCCAGTAGATGTAAAGTTTATCCATCACCATAGAGACTCATTGATTCAGGCAACTCTTTTCCTTCATGATGGGATTTTTTTTTTCTCCTTTCATTGATCTCGGTGGGGAAGTGATCATTCATTCCAAAATCAGTGTTTCTGAGTTCTCTGCCCATGTTCTTCGTCATTTCCTTTTGCTTAAATTTGTCAAAACATGCAATAATAGCCTGTGGCCTATTTTCAGAGGCCTTGCCTATTCTATGGAGAAAGTGACATTACGCACAACATCAATGGGCAGTTTTGACATAAAGTCTCGGACTGTGTCCTCACAGCCTCTGCTGTTGTCATTCTCCGGTATCCCTGAAAATATTAGATTGTCCCGCATTGATCAACACTGTACATCAAGCAAGGTTTCTTTAAGTTGTTTGTTCTCCCTTTGCACCACCTCCACCTTGCCATGAATAGAGTCTACAGTACCTTTCAGCTCCGTGTTCTCTTTCCTTAGATCATCAATCTGACATTGGCTGAATTCTAGACTGGCACAAAATGCATTGATGTCCTCTCGTAATGTATCCAAGATATCAAGTTTGGCAAGCCTTTCATTTATGGATTTTAACAAGTCAACATCCATATCAGTAAACCTCTCCCCACTCGCCACGCGCGCCCTCTTACTAGGGGATGGTTTGGTTCCGTCGTTGATACATATTGGCCAACTTGGTTTTGGTTTGTTTTGTTGATTGGGTTGGTTGTCCTTAACAATGCTTGAATCCTCCGAAACCAGCGACATATTTCTTTGAGTTCGTAAGTATCTCTCGTCAATGAATTGTTCAAGCTCTTCAATGGATTCTGTATCATCCAGCATGTTTACAGGCAGAGTTAAACACACAAACAAACTGTTCAGCCGCAACTGAATTGGCTTCCTATTTCGCAAGAGACTTTCAAAACTTTCCAAAACAACAAACGAATGTCAGAGAGATTCATGAGAGATCCACAGAGAGATCCTTGAGGAAAACCTGCTCCAGAGCGCCCAGGACCTCAGAATGGAACCAAGGTTCACCTTCCAACAGGACAACGACCCTAAGCACACAGCCAAGACAACGCAGCAGTGGCTTCGGGACAAGTCTCTGAATGTCCTTGAGTGGCCCAACCAAAGCCTGGACTTGAAACCCGATCGAACATCTCTGGAGAGACCTGAAAATAGCTGTGCAGCGATGCTCCCCATCCAACCTGACAGAGCTTGAGAGGATCTGCAGAGAAGAATGGGAGAAACTACCCTAATACAGGTGTGCCATCTTGTAGCGTCATACCCAAGAAGACTCAAGGCTGTAATCACTGCCAAAGGTGCTACAACAAAGTACTGAGTAAAGGGTTTGAATGCTTATGTAAATGTTATATTTCTGTTTTTGACTTTTAATACATTTGCAAACATTTAAAAAAATATGTTTTTGCTTTGTCATTATGGAGTATTGTGTGTAGAGGTAACAAGGTAGCAAAATGTGGAAAAGTCTGAGTACTTTTAGAATGCACTGTACATACCCCATCCAGAAGACATGGATTACAGGCAAGATCCGCACTCAGCTAAAGGCTAGAGCTGCTTCTTTCAAAGAGCGGGACACTAATCCGGGCACTTACAGTGGGGCAAAAAAATATTTAGTCAGCCACCAATTGTGCAAGTTCTCCAACTTAAAAAGATGAGAGAGGCCTGTAATTTTCATCATAGGTACACTTCAACTATGACAGACGAAATGAGAAAAAGAAATCCAGAAAATCACATTGTAGGATTTTTTATTTATTTATTTGCAAATTATGGTGGAAAATAAGTATTTGGTCAATAACAAAAGTTTATCTCAATACTTTGTTATATACCCTTTGTTGGCAATGACAGAGGTCAAACGTTTTCTGTAAGTCTTCACAAGGTTTTCACACACTGTTGCTGGTATTTTGGCCCATTCCTCCATGCAGATCTCCTCTAGAGCAGTGATGTTTTGGGGCTGTCGCTGGGCAACACGGACTTTCAACTCCCTCCACAGATTTTCTATGGGGTTGAGATCTGGAGACTGGCTAGGCCACTCCAGGACCTTGAAATGCTTCTACTGAAGCCACTCCTTCGCGTTCGGGCGGTGTGTTTGGGATCATTGTCATGCTGAAAGACCCAGCCACGTTTCATCTTTAATGCCCTTGCTGATGGAAGGAGGTTTTCACTCAAAATCTCACGATACATGCCCCATTCATTCTTTCCTTTACACGGATCAGTCGTCCTGGTCCCTTTGCAGAAAAACAGCCCCAAAGCATGATGTTTCCACCCCCATGCTTCACAGTAGGTATGGTGTTCTTTGGATGCAACTCAGCATGCTTTGTCCTCCAAACACGACGAGTTGAGTTTTTACCAAAAAGTTCTATTTTGGTTTCATCTGACCATATGACATTCTCCCAATCCTCATCTGGATCATCCAAATGCTCTCTAGCAAACTTCAGACGGGCCTGAACATGTACTGGCTTAAGCAGGGGGACACGTCTGGCACTGCAGGATTTGAGTCCCTGGCGGCGTAGTGTGTTACTGATGGTAGGCTTTGTTACTTTGGTCCCAGCTCTCTGCAGGTCATTCACTAGGTCCCCGTGTGGTTCTGGGATTTTTGCTCACCGTTCTTGTGATCATTTTGACCCCACGGGTGAGATCTTGCGTGGAGCCCCAGATCGAGGAAGATTATCAGTGGTCTTGTATGTCTTCCATTTCCTAATAATTGCTCCCACAGTTGATTTCTTCAAACCAAGCTGCTTACCTATTGCAGATTCAGTCTTCCCAACCTGGTGCAGGTCTACAATTTTGTTTCTGGTGTCCTTTGACAGCTCTTTGGTCTTGGCCATAGTGGAGTTTGGAGTGTGACTGTTTGAGGTTGTGGACAGGTGTCTTTATACTGATAACAAGTTCAAACAGGTGCCATTAATACAGGTAACGAGTGGAGGACAGAGGAGCCTCTTAAAGAAGAAGTTACAGGTCTGTGAGAGCCAGAAATCTTGCTTGTTTGTGACCAAATACTTATTTTCCACCATAATTTGCAAATAAATTCATTAAAAATCCTACAATGTGATTTTCGGGATTTATTTTCCTCATTTTGTCTGTCATAGTTGAAGTGTACCTATGATGAAAATTACAGGCCTCTCTCATCTTTTTAAGTGAGAGAACTTGCACAATTGGTGGCTGACTAAATACTTTTTTGCCCCACTGTATAAGAAATCCTGCTACAACCTCTGACAAGCCATCAAACAGGTAAAGCATCAATACAGGACTAAGATCGAATCCATGCCGGCTCTGATGCGTGACGGATGTGGGAGGGCTTGCAAACTATCACGGATGACAAAGGGAAACCCAGCCACAAGCTGCCCAGCGAAGCAAGCTTATCAGACGAGTTAAATGCCTTCTGTGCTTGCTTCGAGGCAAGCAACAATGAACCATGCATGAGAGTATCAGCTGTTCCGGATGTCTGTGTGATCTTGTTATTCATAGCCGATGTGAGTAAGACCTTTTAAACAGGTTAACATTCGCAAGGCAGTGGGGCCAGATGGAATAGCACGACGCGTACTCAGAGCATGCGCTGACCAGCTGGCAAGTGTCTTCACTGACATTTTCAACCTACCCCTGATAGTAACTTGTTTAAAGCAGACCACCATAGTCCCCGTCTCCAAGAACGCCAAGGTAACCTGCCTAAATGACTATCGCCCCTAAGCATCACATCTATAGCCATGAAATGTTTTGAAAGGCTGGTCTTGGCTCACACCATCATCCCAGACACCTTGGACCCACTCCGATCCACAGATGACGCAATCTCTATTGTACTCCACACTGCCCTCACCCATTTGGACAAAATTAATACCTATGTAAGAATGCTGTTCATTGACTACAGCTCAGCATTCAACACCATAATCCCCTCCAACTTCATTACCAAGCTCAGGAACCTGGGATTGAACACCTCCCTCTGCAACTGGATCCTGGACTTCCTGACGGGCCGCCCCCAGACGGTGAGGGTAGGTAACACATCTGCCATGCTGACCATCAACACAGAGGCGTGTGCTTAGTCTCCTCCTGCACTTCCTGTTCACCACGACTGCATGGCCATATTGGCGTGGGTTGAGAGCTTCAAGTTCCTCTGTGTGCACATAACTAAGGAATTAACATGGTCCACACACACCCACACAGTTGGGTCCCCTTCAGGAGCATGAAAAGATTTGGCATGGTCCCTCAGATCCTCAAAAGGTTCTACAGATGCACCATTGAGAGCATCTTGACTGGCTGCATCACCACTTGGTACGGAAACGGCAAGGCAGCCGACCGCAAGGCGCTACAGAGGGTGATGAGTACGACCCAGTACACCACTCAGGGTGAGATCTCTGCCATCCAGGACCTCTATGCCAGGCAGTGTCAGAGAAAGGCCCCAAAAATATTCTACGAGTCCAGCCACCCAAGCCATAGACTGTTTTCTCTGTTACCACACGACAAGTGGAATCAGTTCACCAAGTCTGGAACCAACAGGACCCTGAACAGCTTCTACCCCCAAGCCATAAGACTGCAAAACAATTGGCTACCTGCTGCTGCTACTGTCTATTATCTATTCTGTTGCCTAGTCACTTTAACCCTACCTACAGTATATGTACATTGCCTTCAGAAAGTGTTCACTGTCACATGAGGATGACGCTGGAGAGACGAAGCAGGTACGGGGAGTAAACATTTAATGAATAACGGACATAGCACGAGACAGGAACAGCGTCACTAAACAAAAACTAAAGACAAAAAACAATCAATGCAGCAGCGGGGAACAGAGCTGGGGAACTGACAAATATAGGGGAGGAAATAACAGGTGATATGTGAGTCCAGGTGAGTCCAATAACGCTGATGCGAGTGACGAGGGAGGGCAGGTGTGAGTGATGGATGGCAGGAGCGTGTGATTCAGGGTAATCTGGCGCCCTCAAGCACCAGGGGAAGGGAAGAGTGGGAGCAGACGTGACAGTACCCCTCCCTCTTGGGATGCCACCCGGCGTCCCACCTGGGCGAACCGGCCGAGACATGGGCGCTGGGCAAGCCGGTTGGGGTGTGAAAACCAGACGAACCGGCAGAAGCGTGAGAGCGTGAGAGCCTGGTGAGCCGGTTGGGGTGTGAAAACCAGACGAACCGGCAGAAGCGTGAGAGCGTGAGAGCCTGGCGAGCCGGCTGAGGCATGGGAGCCTGACAATCCGGCTGAGGCAAGACGCCTGTCGACCCCGCTGAGGAAGCCCGAAGATCCAGTGGAGCGTGACGTAGGATGGAAACCTGCCGAGCCAACCGAGGCGATGAAACCTCTCGAGCCAGCCAGGGCGTGAAAGCCTGACGGGCTGGCTGAGGCACCCCCGGTTCCATCGGCGGCAGAATCCACCCCAATATCACAAACATAACAAACAATAAACAAAACACTCCTGGATCGGCTGGGCGAACATGAACTGACGATCTGGCTGAGGCCCGACGTGGGATGGGCGCCATCCGATCCAACCGGGGCCTGCTAAGGCGTGAAAGCCCGACGAGCTGGCTAGGCATCCCCGGTTCCATCGGTGGCGACCCAGAGCCGCTGCCACCATTCCAACCAGAACACCAGTACTCCCCGATGCTTTGTATGTATGGCTGCTGCATTCTGTCACATGAGGATGACACTGGAGAGACGAAGCAGGTACGGGGAGTAAACATTTAATGAATAACGGACATAGCACCAGACAGGAACAGCGTCACTAAACAAAAACTAAAGACAAAAAACAATCAATGCAGCAGCGGGGAACAGAGCTGGGGAAATATGAAATGGCTTGAGTCAACACATATTCAACTTAACTAACTAAGTTTGGGGTGCAGGTAGCCTAGTGGTTAGAGTGGTGGACTTGTAACCGGAAGGTTGCAAGGTCAAATCCCTGAGTTGACAAGGTAAAAATCTGTAGTTCTGCCCCTGAGCAAGGCAGTTAACCCACTGTTCCTAGACTGTCATTGTAAATAAGAGTTTGTTCTTAACTGACTTGCCTAGTTAAATAAAGGAAAATTAAAAAAAGTTTAGGATTAAATATTTGCTTAACAAGTCCCATAAGCTGCAATAATAGTGTTGAACATGATTTTTGAATGACTACCTCGTCTCTGTACCCCACACATACAATTCAGTTCAACCACAAAGACCAGAAAGGTTTCCAACGCCTAAAGAAGGGCACCTATTGGTAGATGGGGGAAAAAAGCAGACATCGAATATCCCTTTGAGCATGGTGAAGTTATTAATTACACTTTGGATGGTGTATCAATCCTAACTCAGTTGCCGGAGAGGAAGAAAACCACAAAACAGTTACAGAGTTTAGTGGCTGTGATAGGAGAAAACTGAAGATGGATCAACAGCATTGTAGTTACGCCACAATAATAGCCTAAATAACAGAGTGAAAATAAGGAAGCCTATACAGAATACAAATGTTCCAAAACATGCATGCTGTTTATAATAAGGCACTAAAGTTAAACTGAAAAGAAATTTAATTTACACTGAGTATACCAAACATTAGGAACACCTTCCTAATATTGTACAATCCTGGTTGCACCCCCCTTTGCCCTCAGACTGCCTCAATTCATCGGCATGGACTCTACAAGGTGTCGGAAGCATTCCACAGGGATGCTGGCCCATGTTGACTCCAAAATGCTTCCCACAGTTGTGTCAAGTTGGCTGGATGTCCTTTGGGTGGTGGACCATTCTTGATACATATGGGAAAGGGTGTTGAGGGTGAAAAAACCAGCAGCATTGCAGTTCTTGACACAAACCGGTGCACCTGGCACCTACTACCATACCTTTTTCAAAGGCACTTAAAACTTTTGTCCCTGGCTCCCAAGTGGGTGGACCTGTGCCCACCCATGACTGCGCCCCTGCCCAGTCATGTGAAATCCATAGATTAGGGCCTAAGTTATTTATTTCAATTGATTGATTTCCTTATATGAACTGTAATCATTGAAATTGTTGCGTGATGCATTTATATTTTTGTTCAGTATAAAACATGACTCCACTATTACCTAGAAGTGGGTTCTTGTTGATAGTGTGAGGGTGTGTGGGGGGAGTGTAACTTGTGTGTGTGTGTTTAACTGAATCATTTCATGTTGATTTCCAATGACTCATTCACTCCACTTACAAAGGTAGACTATAGCAAACAAATGCTCAAAAGAATGGGTCAATACCCTATGGTCACTATTCTGTATAGGTAAAAGCTAAACCAAACACAGAGTGATTTGTAGAGTGCTTTTCCGTTAAATACATAAATCACAAAGCTCTTGATTGAACTACGGAGAGAGAATGGGGTTGAGGAGAGGTTGGTGCAATGACAAACAATAGTTTTTCATTTCCAAACTATATTGTCACAGAGGTCCAAATTACACAAACTACAGTGAGGGAAAAAAGTATTTGATCCCCTGCTGATTTTGTACGTTTGCCCACTGACAAAAAAATGATCAGTCTATAATTTTAATTGTAGGTTTATTTGAACAGTGAGAGACAGAATAACAACAAAAACGCATGTGAAAATGTTTATAAATTGATTTGCATTTTAATGAGGGAAATAAGTATTTGACCCCTCTGCAAAACATGGCTTAGTACTTGGTGGCAAAACCCTTGTTGGCAATCACCGAGGTCAGACATTTCTTGTAGTTGGCCACCAGATTTGCACACATCTCAGGAGGGATTTTGTCCCACTCCTCTTTGCAGATCTTCTCCAAGTCATTAAGGTTTCGAGGCTGACGTTTGGCAACTCGAACCTTCAGCTCCCTCCACAGATCGTCTATGGGATTAAGGTCTGGAGACTGGCTAGGCCACTCCAGGACCTTAATGTGCTTCTTCTTGAGCCACTCCTTTGTTGCCTTGGCCATGTGTTTTGGGTCATTGTCATGCTGGAATACCCACCCACGACCCATTTTCAATGCCCTGGCTGAGGGAAGGAGGTTCTCACCCAAGATTTGATGGTACATGGACCCGTCCATCGTCCCTTTGATGCAGTGAAGTTGTCCTGTCCCCTTAGCAGAAAAACACCCCCAAAGCATAATGTTTCCACATCCATGTTTGACGGTGGGGATGGTGTTCTTGGGGTCATAGGCAGCATTCCTCCTCCTTCAAACACGGCGAGTTGAGTTGATGCCAAAAAGCTCCATTTTGGTCTCATCTGACCACAACACTTTCACCCAGTTGTCCTCTGAATCATTCAGATGTTAATTGGCAAACTTCAGACGGGCATGTATATGTGCTTTCTTGAGCAGGGGGACCTTGCGGGTGCTGCAGGATTTCAGTCCTTCACGGTGTAGTGTGTTACCAATTGTTTTCTTGGTGACTATGGTCCCAGCTGCCTTGAGATCATTGACAAGATCCTCCCGTGTAGTTCTGGGCTGATTCCTCACCGTTCTCATGATCATTGCAACTCCACGAGGTGAGATCTTGCATGGAGCCTCAGGCCGAGGGAGATTGACAGTTATTTTGTGTTTCTTCCATTTGCGAATGATCGCACCAACTGTTGTCACCTTCTCACCAAGCTGCTTGGCGATGGTCTTGTAACCCATTCCAGCCTTGTGTAGGTCTACAATCTTGTCCCTGACATCCTTGGAGAGCTCTTTGGTCTTGGCCATGGTGGAGAGTTTGGAATCTGATTGATTGATTGCTTCTGTGGACAGGTGTCTTTTATACAGGCAACAAACTGAGATTAGGAGCACTCCCTTTAAGAGTGTGCTCCTAATCTCAGCTCGTTACCTGTATAAAAGACACCAGGGAGACAGAAATCTTTCTGATTGAGAGGGGTTCAAATACTTATTTCCCTCATTAAAATGCAAATCAATTTCTAACATTTTTCACATGCGTTTTCCTGGATTTTTTTGTTGTTATTCTGTCTCTCACTGTTCAAATAAACCTACCATTAAAATTATAGACTGATCATTTCTTTGTCAGTGGGTAAACGTACAAAATCAGCAGGGGATCAAATACTTTTTTCCCTCACTGTATATTTTATGGATTAATAATAAATAAAATACATTATTGAATGATTGAATTCATCCAGTTGAGTGGGTCTTTGTTGAATGTTTTTGGAACTTTGACATGGAAAATTATTTATTTCCCCAAACTACTGAGCCTGTCTGCCTTTTAATCTAAACTCACTGAACTTCCTCTCATTCAAAGGGAAACAAACGTGTGTAAAAGTTTAAACTTCTCTCAATTTTCTGTTTCTGAGTCAGATGGAGATGCCCTTGGACACCAGGGCTAGGGTCAATTCCATTGAAATTCCAGTCAATTCAGGAAGTAAACTGAAATTCAAATTTTCTTCCATACTTTTCAATATGGGCATTTATAATTGTAATTAGGTTTTCTTTGCAAATTGACTGGAACTGAAATGGAATTGACCCCGCACCCAACCCTGTGGGACATTGATCAAAGATCAGTTTTCTGATTTCCTCTTTATTAGTTAGGGTCTGATTTGGGGACGGTAAGCTGATCCTAGATCTGCACCTGAGGGCAACACACTTTGTTACCATGATTTCTGGGAAACGTTTGCCAATTAGAGAACTCTGTAGAAGTGTGACTTGGCCGATCAGAGACAGTGGTTTTGAGCGTGCTCAGTTGTGGTGGTGCCTGTACTGGCCTTGCCATCCCTGGTTCTTCCATTTTCCACTCCCGAGTGCCAGACAGGTGGTAGAGTAATTTCCATGCGCCCACCAACACCGAACATTTCTCACGGCAACATTTACTCACTATGTCTCCATCTCCATCCTTCTTTCATCCATTAGACCTACTTCCTTCCCTCCCTGACCCATTCCCTTTCCGTATCTTTGCTTTTGTGTGTCCTGTCTCTGCTATCCAATCCAGTTTTTTAGTAATCTCTTCTGGCATTCTCTCTCTCTTCTCTCCTTCTCCTCAGCTCTGTCTCTCTCTTTCGGCCTCTTGTGAGTCAGCCTAATTTATTCCCTTTTCTTCACTACCCTGCTCCTCCTCTGACTCCTCTGTCATATCTGTGTGTGTGTATGTGTCTGTGTGGTATGCTGGGATAGAGAATAATGTGGATGCTATTCAAAGCTTCATTCACACATACAGTACCAGTCAAAAGTTTGGACATACCTACTCATTCAAGGGATTCTCTAAATTGTTCCTTTTTTTCTACTTTGTAAAATAACAGTGAAGACATCAAAACTATGAAATAACACATATGGAATCATGTAGTAGCTAAAAAAGTGTTAAACAAATCAAAATATATTTTAGATTCTTCAAAGTAGCCACCCTTTGCCTTGATGACAGCTTTGCACACGCTTGGCATTCTCTCAACCAGCTTCATGAGGTAGTAACCTGGAATGCATTTCAATTAACAGGTGTGCCTTGTTAAAAGTTAATTTGTGAAATTTCTTTCCTGCTGAAGCTGCTGGTTGGCCAAAAGCATGATTGGGTACTTTGAGGGTTGACCATTGGAATGAGTGTATGGGGAAATTAGAGACTGAGACTGAGAGACTGAATTCTGACCAGCACACACACACACCCTCTCTCTGTCTCTCTCTTTCTCCCCTCTCTCTTTCACACACACTAACTCTCTCTCTCGTTCTCTCCCACATACACCCATACATATACATCACAGGTGGTCGTCCACCTGCTGTTCCCTCCTGTTTTCAGGTGTTGTTGCCATGGTTTCTCTCTCACACACACACACACAGTAACAGTTTGAGATTGTTATTTCGCTGTTGTTTTTGTTTTTTCCTTATGTTTTTTCCTCATGTGAGCGAGGTCAGATATCTTTAATAGCTGATTCAACGGTTAGTGTTAGGGCTGGAACAACTTCCTGCACAACCTGTGGCTCGGTGGGTGTGCGTGCACGTGCATAGTGTATACCCAGTGTGTGTCCAGTGTGTGTGTGTGTTGTAGTGACCTTGGCTAGGGGTACATGCTGCCTGCTCTCTCTGCTATGATTAAAAGCGTTCATGAGCACACTTCTCTGATATATAAGAGAGAGGGGGAGAGAAAGAGAGCGAGAGAGAGAGAGAAAGAAAGAAGGAGAGCTTTGGTGTCCAAACTTGTAAACTCCAGTATTATTTCCAACAAACTCCTACATGCTTTACAGGAAGCTCATTCACATTCCTGAAGGAAGGTAGGCATCCTTTTTACCCATAAATCCTTCTGAGTAATGACTGTGGTTACTGATGGTCTCCAATATACCATTGCAGAAACAAACCAACATGATGGAGAATATTGGAAACCAACCCAAACAAAACATTTTAGGCCATAAACAAACAATAGTGATCAATAGTGACAATCGCTTCCCAAACATACTTATCCCTCATACTACTAACATATTTTACATACATGGATTACCAACTGGGGACATTTTGACCCCAATAAGAAACTAGAAACTTAATTCTTATCAGAACATCATTAGACGTGTAAATAATTTCATCTGAAATAAATAATGACCAAAAGAGACTATGATTTTTTCCCTTCAATAATGTGCAGCTTCTTTTCAAAGCACATAAGTACTAAAAAGCTAATTTACCATTATTTGATTTTAGGATCATTTCATTTCGTTTTTATACATTTGAAGTAAATATAAATGTTGACATATGTATGTGGTAAAAACGACTGCCATTAAAGGGGTGGTACACCAAAATGTGAAATATTTGTAATTTTATTGACTTAAAGTGATTAATCCATTGATCCTAAGAGACAATAACCAAAAATAGGGCTAAGTTTACTTTATTTATTTACCCCACAGCCAGCACTAGCATCACTAGGATGCTTCAAAAAGCATGCCCAAATCCTAAAAGTCACTTCAAATCAAATGGTGGGATATAGCAACCCAAATACCACAACATGTTGCACATATAAAATATTGGAGGATATTATAGTAATTCTGGTGTTATATAACATTTCTGTAAAATGAATCCAACATTTGGAGAATAGAGAATGTATATTCAGAGTGTACCTGGTTTCTGTATTACAGTTCTACCAAATATTCATACCACTGACAGACTTTTATGAGCTGTTTTGACTGCAACAAAGCATAATTTATGTGTAAGGTAATATCGATTTTGTACATGGTCATACCTAGTTATAAGCAGTTATAACCATAGGCGAGTACATAAGGTATGCCATCTCTGCAGGTGATCTGTCTATCTGGTAAAAATCATTGATAAATGTCCCTCTTCCCCCTCTGGTGGTATGGATAACTTAATGTAATGTCTCAAGAGAAACTTAATTTAAATAAAGTATATTTTTTAGATTTGCCTTAGATTTATTACCTTTTAGAGAACACACGCCAATTATACAGCTCTGGATGTAGATTCATAGTGTATCTGAGTCCTGTATTGCAGTTCTATAAAGTATTTATACCATTGGCCGAAAAATAAGGTTATTTTGGTTTTGCACACAGCCATATAATACGTGGTAGGAGAGTACATGGGGAGCCATATCTCTATACCATCTACTGCATCTTGCCTATGCCTTTCATCCATCGCTCATCCATATATTTACATGTACATATTCTTATTCATTCCTTTACACTTGTGTGTATGAGGTAGTTGTTGTGAAATTATTAGATTACTTGTTAGATACTACTGCATGGTCGGAACTAGAAGCACAAGCATTTCGCTACACTTGCATTAACATCTGCTAACCATGTGTATGTGACAAATAAAAGTTGATTTGATTTGATCTCTGCAGATGAACTGTATATCTGGTCAAAATCACTGATCCAGGTCCCCCTCCAGACTCTGGGGGTATGGATCACTTGTTATTATGTCTCCAGAGAAACCTGGATTTAAATAAACGTCCTATCTATCAAATTACTATAAGCAGAATTAGGTGTTTTTGGCTGGGGTCAAAATGACCCCAAAGGACTATAAAAAATTATAATGTCACTAAAACACTAAACAATGATTTAGATTTATTAAGAACAAGTTGATTGACAAAGTCATATATAAATCACCTTTGGACTATGATAAAACATATGCCTCTGGGGTCAAAATGATCCCAGTCGGTAGTGTGAGGACTAGGAAGTCCAGAGCCATAAAAGTGAAGAGGTCTTGGAGAGAGAAGTCAGCAGTTATTTTAAAAAAGAAGCCTCGTAAATGTAGCAGCCACCCGTGTCATTTGTTATCTAGTCTTTCAGTGCTCTTTCTCTCTTTCTCAATTTTTCTCTCTCTTTTTCAAATCCCTCCACTTCTGTGAAGCACAGTGCAGAATCAGAAGAGACCTTTCTGTTCTTGTCATCTCTATGCAGAAAGAAAAGTGAGTGATTACTGTGGACACTTTGTCCCTCAGATGGTCATCTCTAAGCCTGAGTTGGATCAGGAGCATACAGACATACACTTCTAAAGAGTTCCTCTAAGCCTATTGGATAGTGATTCCTACATGTAATGCAGCTAATGCAGCTATTTCTCTAGTGATTCCAACATGTAATGCAGCTAATGCAGCTATTTCTCTAGTGATTCCTACATGTAATGCAGCTAATGCAGCTATTTCTCTAGTGATTCCTACATGTAATGCAGCTAATGCAGCTATTTCTCTAGTGATTCCAACATGTAATGCAGCTAATGCAGCTATTTCTCTAGTGATTCCAACATGTAATGCAGCTAATGCAGTGATGTCTTTATGCTTTCTGTGTTTCACATTTTCTCTTTCTCTCTCAGGGATGGACATGTGCCCTCATATCTCTCTCTCTCTCTCTCTTTCTCTCTCTCAGAAGCGGCTGGAAGCCCTCATCTCTAGGATGAGAGAGAGAGTGAATGTCAAAATGAGTTAAAATGCACTTGCTTCTCACTATCTCTTTATGTCTCTTTCACGAATGGAGGAGTACTCATTTCAGGAAGGACGTTCCATGATGGAGTCTAGACTTTGAAGAGGACGTTTCTAAAAGGCCTCCAAGACCCTATTAGAGGAGATCTTGGCAGACCTTGTTGTTACTCCCTCCCTGTTGCTACAGTCTATTATGAGTAGGTACAGACTTTCATGGCTTTTTTTGTATATTTGAGATGGATAGGGATTATATTTAAAGCAACTGTGTCTTATAGGTACTGTCTGAACCTTTCCAGAACATAATTTTAATTGAACATCTATACATCATCAACAGATAACAGATCATTGGTAACTCTAAAATGCAGGGAATTTATGTAATTAATCCTTGAGGTATTAGAAATCACTAATCGAGTGAGGTAATTCACTCACACATGCTCACATACACACACACACACCGGATGGATTAGTGGACTTGAACAGGGAATTTGTCTGACAGGACTATTCAGAAAACAGGATGGTTAAGGAATAAAGGAATACTCAATTAAGTTTTAGACACCCTCCACATACACACTCACTACTGATGAATTTAAGTGAATGAATTTCATTAAAACCTCATGTTCCTTTTAAAACGAGTAATTTCCCTATAACAAGTGTTTGGGTGGTACTGAAATCAAACAGAGCAAGAAAGAGAGAAAAGAAGAAGGGAGGGAGGTAGAGCATCTTCTCCATGTATTATCCTCCATTCCTTTTACTCTTTTTACATGTATCAGCAAACATCATTTTTATCAGACATCTATTTCCTGCACTGTGTGTGTGTGTGTGTGTGTGTGTGTGTGTGTGTGTGTGTGTGTGTGTGTGTGTGTGTGTGTGTGTGTGTGTGTGTGTGTGTGTGTGTGTGTGTGTGTGTGTGTGTGTGTGTGTGTGTGTGTGTGTGTGTGTGTGTCTGCCCCAGTACCCCATCATCTTGTGATTTGAGCGCCTCCGGATGTGCGCAGCATGTCATGTGATGATGAGGCTCAAGGGTGACCACGTCGACACCGCTGGTCTTCCGTCTGAAATGAACCGGGGGTCTGAGAGACTGGGTGAGGGTGAGGCGAGGGAATGGGGGCAATAGCTGGTGAATGGGAGATGAGAGCAGGTTGAACATTTCCCCATACTCACCATCCTTTCCTCAATGAAATATCGCCAGTTCACAATCCTAAAGTGTCACTGTTGGGCTCCAGTCACCTGCGATACTCCATATCTCCCCTGAGCATTGGGGTGGAGGGGTGGGGAAAGAGTGGGCGAAAGACGGCAAAATCTGACCACAAGAGAAGGTGATCTTCTTAGGGAAAGTTAAGTTGACTTTTTTCATCACTATCTGGCACTGGAGATGGTCGGTTTGCTGCTATGGTGGGACCGCTGTCAACCGCAGACAAAGCATCGGAACTCTAATCGGCATTCCTGTTGCTTCACAGCCTCCTCCGAAACTGCCTCGCCTGCTGCCAGGCTTATCGCGCCGCTGATGGGAAATCGTGCTGTTCAGTCCAACTTCCAACCTGAATTTCTCCCAACCGATCAAGTTTCGAGGGCATACACATACAGATTGGTATAGGTATCAGTGGACGTGACGTCAACGGAATCTGTCTCGTTATTTTGCAGGGGGGATAGAAACGAACCACATGCATTCATGCAAGTCTTGGCAGGCTGGTACAGCGGAACGTCGATTCTGTGTTGCAATGCGGTGCTGCCGCAGGAACTGTTTCTGCCCTGCTTCTGGTCCACTCACGCATCCACATGTGATGTTGATCAGAGTATGATAGGGATGGATAGGCTTCGCGTATTATTGTCGTAAGGAGTAGTCTATACTAAATTGATCATGCCAGCAGTCCCATTCAAAATGTCACTACAGGGTTGAATTAAAATATGAGTAATATAGTGAATACCCCACCTCCCCTTTGCTTTGAATGTGTTGTTCATTCGTTCTACCCTGTGCTACCCTGACTCACACGAGTGCAGTTAATTTGGGTTCTTTTTTTTATAGATTAGCTCTGCCTGACAACCGGTGTGGTGGGATAACTCGATCGGTTGGAATACGGCGACAGGAGCGCTTTTTTCAAAGAGCGCTCCATAAGCCACGCCCTAGTGGGCAGATCTATGCGTTTTGCGCTGGGACACGTTTTAATACAGAGGAAAAAAATCTATTTACAATGGGTCCGCGGTGGTTCTGTGTAGTCATGCTAATATATTTGAGACCAGTGTATTGTAGTTAATTTCGTTTTTGACTTAATAAGTCAAATATATTTTAGTAGTAAACAGAATCTGGTCAGTTGCACAACTGAATGTATTCGACCGAAATATGTCTTCCGCATTTAACCCAATCCCTCTGCGTCCCAGACAGTTCGCAATAGAACATACCAGAGGGGGGCATCGTTTATTAGGCTACCGAACTGATTATGATCCTTTGGTTACCACCAATGTTTGGAATACATTGAGTTCGTTGACAAAACAGGACCATGGGAAAGATATGTATTTGTCAAAGGTCCGTGGTGGGTCTGTGTAAACTATTCGATTATATTGGAGACAGCTTTATAGCAGTGAATTAATGTACTGTTGTAGTATTTCTAAGTAGCAGCCATATCAGCCTGGGAAAGGAATTGTTCTCACTTTATGATAGAACATTCAGATTTTTCCTACCTGTCTGTGGTGCTCTTTACCTGCATTGTTAGGATTTTCTCGTAATCACACGACATATGTTGCTAAAATAGAGAGAATTAAATTGTTTTCTTTGAAAAAATGGGACTGGCTGAGAATAGAACATTCTGTTAAATTGTTTTATTTGAAAAGATGGGCCTGGCTGAGAATAGAACATTCAGTTTTCTGCCTGAGTGTGACACTGTTTATCGCAATTTTCTGGATTATTTTGTGACCAGAACAAAACTATTTATTTTACTCAACTAGAGATTGAAATAAATGGTGTTTCTTTAAAAAAGATGGGCCTGGTTGACATGGACTGTTTCCTCACCTTATTCTCCTTGTGGTTATCCATGGTTGTTGGTTATTTACCAAGTAACAAAACTGAAGCAATAGACTCGTTATTTTACAAAACTATAGATTTAAATAAATGGTGTTTCTTTGAAAATATGAGCCTGGCTGATATAAGGGGAAAGGATCCAGAGACACAAAGGGTGATTATTTTTTCTGCACATCTCGCTATTTACAATGCTGGCTGCCATGGTAAACACAAACGCAGGACATTGAATGCTACCTGAATTGACTCAGAAAAGTAACATAAGTAGTCCTAAAGTATCAAAGCGAGGTCAAACAGGTGTGTGTGTGTTAAGTCAGATTATCCAGCGTCCACAGCAACACTATTGATTGTTCGCTAGTCTGTTTCTCGAGCCTTGGGGAGCTGTCAGGTATTGTGCGCGCCCATGGCGTCTGACAGGTAAGCGGTAGGTTCGGTTAATCATTCATATGGTCCGCTTTATGTCTAGGGCAGTGGCGACCCGTCATTCATTCATTTTGAGCCCCACCTGTTTTTTTTGCCTCACCTGTTTGTTTTTTGCCTGTTTTGTCTGTTATTTTGGCGTTAATACTTGTCACATATCAGTTTGCAAACAATGTAAAAATATATAATAATTGAGTTTATAAAGCCGCGTACAAACATGGTCTCTTTTTTGCTTTCTTGAGTAAGGCAGCTTCAAAATTCAGGTATCTCAGCCTAACTTTGTGCTTTCTGTGGTTGTGAGGCAGCCAGTGGAAAATACAGAGTGTAGGTGTCATGACTTCGGTCTGATCTGCTGTGTTTTTGTCTTTTCTCTGTGTGTTGTTGTCTTTTGAGCACATGTGCTTTGTTTTGACAGCTCTGCTGCTATTGTGGCGTCTCTCCTCCCACTCGTTATCCTTAACTATCCTTGTTCACTTCACACCTGTTGTCAATTTATTCCTCATTATCTCCCCTATTTTAGATCCTTTTGTGTTCAGTCTTTTGTCAGACCGTTGTTGTGTGTGAAGCCTTTCACGTGACCTGGTTAGCCTTGCCCTGTCTTGCTCCTTCAAACCCTTCGTGTGCTTTTGCTTTTTGTTCTGCTCCTATTTTATCCCTCTCGTCCTGCCAGGCCTGGTTTATTTTCGACTGTCTGCCCAGGCGTTCTTTCCTGTTGGGACTTGGATGTACTACCCCAGACCATCAGTGTGACTCGGACACTGCATCTGGTGATGCTGTATTTGATTTCTTTTTGAGAAGTGCTCTCCTGACCCAGTGGATATTTTTTTAGACTTTCTCTTTTTTTTGGGTTCCGGTTATATTTTATCTTGCACCTTTTGGAGAGCAAAATAAAACACTCTTTTACCTGCAACTGAATCCGTGACCCTCCCTGACAGAACGGTCTGACCATAAGATGGATTCAGCAGGTGCGGACCAAGTCAGAAACGCAGTGAGTCAACAGGGCATTCTTCTGGGACAGCATTCCAGCCAGTTAACTGCCACTTCACGGGAGGTTGAATGCCTGACCGCCCAAGTAGCAGAGCTCAATCTCCAGATCCAGGGACTCCAGCAGGAAGCCTTGGCCAGCAGGTCAGCTGCGGCGTACAGCCGTTCTCTACCTCATGCCGGGCCTGAACCCCATGTCAATAGTCCGCCACCCTACGATGGGGATCCCAATTCCTGCCGTGCGTTCCTGTCTCAGTGCTCCCTTGTTTTCGCTCTCCAGCCTCGACGTTATATTACGGAGGAGTCCCAGGTGGCCTTTGTCATCACACTCCTGAAAGGAAAGGCCCGCGACTGGGCAACGGCCGTGTGGGATGCTCGTGCCCCATTCTGTGCCACATTCGAGGACTTCAGAGCAGAGATGATTAAGCTGTTTGACCGCTCTGCTCAGGGTGATGAGGCGGCCTCTCAGCTGGTGCGGTTAATTCAGGCCGGCCGTTGGGTTACGGAATACTCCATCCAGTTCAGAACTCTGGCGGCCACCTGTGACTGGAACGAGGCGGCATTACGTGCTAGGTTTCGGGAGGGGTTGGCTGACAACATCCAGGATGAGATTGTCACTCACGAGCTGCCTCACGACTTTGACACCCTTGTGGAGCTGGCGCTTCGTGTGGAGGGGCGTCTTCAACGTCGACGCCAGAGGTGGACGGCTCGATCCTCCTGGGTGCTGGATGAAGGTGCCTCCAGTGCTGCTTCCACCTCCTCGTCTCCTTCAGCAGACCCTGAGCCCATGCAAGTGGGGCGTGTTCGTCTCACCCCTAAGGAGAAACAGGATCGTTTGACTCAGGGCCTCTGCCTTTACTGTGGGAAGCCAGGACATCGGGCCATCCGGTGTCCTTTAAAAGCCAGAGCCCATCAGTAATCCGGGGAATCCTGGTGGGCGCTACTCCTGGTCTCGACTCCCCCATTTCACGTACCCTTTTAGATGTTTCTGTTCAATATCAAGACACTGTTCACTCCTGTTCAGCCCTGATTGACTCTGGTGCTGAGGGCAACTTCTTGGATGTCTCTGTGGCTATGCTGTGGGGCATTCCTGCCATTCCTCTCCCTTCTCCTATCTCTGTCCGCTCCCTTAATGGTCTCCTCATCACTTCCATCACCCATTCCACTCCTTCTGTAAGTCTTCTTGTCTCCGGCAATCACCGTGAGGTGATTGAGCTGTACCTCATAGACCCCCCGAGTGCCCCCGTCGTTCTGGGGCATCCGTGGCTGGTGCGGCACAACCCTCACGTGGATTGGTCCGATAATTTTGTGTTTTCTTGGAGTCCGTCTTGTCTTGCGTCATGTTTGGGTTCTGCCTTGTCTCCTGGCTCTGTGTCTTCTGTTTTTCAGGTTGAGGAGGCCGATCTCGCCGGAGTCCCGGCGGAGTACAGCGATCTCTGTCAGGTCTTCAGTAAGTCCTGGGCCACATCCTTGCCTCCTCATCGACCGTATGATTGCGCCATCGATCTCCTCCCAGTCACTTCTCCACCCAAGGGTCGTCTGTTTTCCCTTTCTGGTCCTGAAAGAGAGGCCATGGACAAGTATATTCAGGAGTCCTTAAATGCCGGCCTCATCTGTTCCTCTTCCTCGCCCGCAGGGGCTGGTTTCTTCTTCGTTAAGAAGAAGGATGGCTCCCTGCGACCCTGCATTGACTACCGGGGTCTAAATGACATCACCATAAAGAACAGGTATCCTCTGCTTTACGTCAAGGCGGAGAAGTGCGTGTTCCATGCCAAGTCTGTTTCGTTCTTGGGGCATATCATTTCGACGGAGGGGATCAAAGCCGATCCTGCTAAGGTAAGGGCCGTGGCCGAGTGGCCAATCCCTGAATCTCGGAAGGCGTTGCAGCGGTTCCTGGGGTTCGCCAATTTCTATAGGCGATTCATCCGGAACTTTAGCCTGGTTGCTGCACCCTTAACAGCACTCACCTCTCCTATGGTACCGTTCAGATGGAATTCTCAGGCTCAGGAGGCCTTTGATGCTCTTAAGTCCCGTTTCATCTCTGCTCCTGTTCTTTGTCTTCCAGATTCTGAACACCAGTTCATTGTTGAGGTGGATGCTTCCGATGTCGGGGTAGGCGCGGTCTTAACCCAGCGGTTCCCCAGAGATGGGAAGGTGCACCCATGTGCCTTCTTCTCTCACCGTTTGAGCCCTGCTGAGCGAAATTATGACATAGGTAACAGGGAGCTGCTGGCAGTCAGGCTGGCTCTGGGTGAATGGCGTCACTGGTTGGAGGGAGCAGCGCAGCCCTTCTTGGTCTGGACGGATCACAAGAATTTAGAATATGTCCGTTCGGCCAAAAGGTTAAATGCTCGCCAGGCCCGCTGGGCACTCTTCTTTGGGCGGTTTAACTTTTCTCTCTCGTATCGGCCTGGCTCCAAAAATGTTAAGCCTGACGCCCTCTCTCGTCTGTTCGAGGGTCCTGGGGGGGAGGCGGCTCCCGAAACCATTCTCTCCAGGGAGGTAGTGGTGGGGTCCCTTTCCTGGGACGTTGAGCGGCGGGTGAGGGAGGCCATTCAGGGGGAGGCCCCGAGGGTGTCCGGGGTCGGTTGTTTGTGCCGGCTGCGCTGCGTTCTGAGGTCCTTCGGTGGGGTCATGAGTCCAGAGTAGCCTGTCATCCGGGGGTTCGGAGGTCGCTGTCTGTCATCCGTCAGCGATTTTGGTGGCCATCCATGGCCCTAGATGTCAGGCAGTTTGTGTTGGCTTGCTCGGTATGCGCTCAAAATAAGACTTTTAATCGTCCTCCTGTTGGTCTGTTGCAGCCATTACCCATTCCCTCTCGACCTTGGTCACACCTGGCCCTTGATTTTGTCACTGGTCTTCCCCCATCGGGAGGTAACACCGTGATTCTGACAGTGGTGGACCGCTTCTCCAAGGCGGCCCATTATATCCCCTTACCCAAGCTCCCCTCCGCCAGGGAGACAGCACAGGTGGTGGTGGACCACGTCTTCCGGATCCATGGCCGGTGGACGTGGTCTCCGACAGAGGCCCCCAATTTGTCTCCCGGTTTTGGAGAGAGTTCTGTAGACAAATCGGGGCCTCAACGAGTCTGTCTTCAGGTTTTCACCCTCAGACCAATGGGCAGGCCGAGCGAGCCAACCAGGACCTCGAGCGAGCTCTCCGCTGCCTGGCGTCACATAGTCCGAACTCCTGGAGTCAGCAGCTGTCGTAGGTGGAGTATTCCCACAACTGGGGAATACTCCACCTGCCGGTAGCGTCTACGGGTATGTCTCCTTTTCCGTCTGCCTTGGCCTTTGTACGTCGGTGTCGTCGCACCTGGAGGAGGGCTGAGGTGGCCTTGGCCCAGGCTTCCAGACAGACCAAAGCGGCGGCTGACCGTCATCGGACTCCGGCTCCCCAGTATGTGTGCGGTCAGAAGGTGTGGCTATCCACCAAGGACCTGCCTCTCCGGGTGCCTTCTCGTAAGCTGGCACCCAGGTTCATTGGGCCATATCGCATCACCAAGGTCCTGAGTCCGGCAGCAGTGCGGCTCAAACTTCCTAACACTCTTGGTCGGGTTCACCCTGTCTTTCATGTGTCCAGGATCAAGCCTGTGTTTTGGTCCTCCCTTAACCCGGTTAAAAATTGTGTGATAAACTTACAACAAAATCATTTGGTTGAAATATCTCCAAATGTTGTGATGACACAGACAACATTTTTTGTTGAGCAAGAGAGAAAGTGTTGGGAAAATAATTAGGTGATATCTTGTGGTCTTAATGTGAATTATGGGGGGGGCAGTTACCCCTTAGTGCCCTACTCATTTCGGGGCGGGAAGGAATCCTCCAGGTTTTCTCCTAATGAGAGATAGTTGATTCATAAATGAAACAAATTATAGGCCTATTAATTATTGCCATAAATCACCTGACAGGGAATTATAATTTCACTTCCCAATTCATACAGAACCTCCTAGGTGACAATAAAGCAGTGAGAAGAATTATTTGCGTATAAAACTGAGAGAAAATACTGAAATTAGACTCAAATGTGCCCTACCTGGCGCATTAATCTCAACATTAATTGTTTTGGGACCCTGTTTTGCCCCACTGCGTCACTAAATTATACTCTGGGGTCCTCTATATCGTTAGCCAATGCAGTGTGGAGATGGGAGCGCGTGGGAATAACAAATTCAATAATGCAATTTGAATATCCAAACCTATTGTTGCCCTCTGGCCAAAGCCTGGATACCACCTGAGATTCATCCAACAATGAAACAAATTTGGGACTGGAGAATTTATCACATAATGGAATGCAGAAGAATCCAATACACATGGACACTGAACTTGAAGTGCTCTTGGGATTTCTAGTGGTTGGTTAATCTGGTAGAAATATTTCCTTAGCTTAGAGTCATTAGGCTACTTGTAAAGAGCATTGGAGACTCAAAGGACCACTTAGTCTCCCCATCTTCTCCTCCTCTCTCTCTTTACAGCCCTCAAACACCATTCCTTGCCCCAGCCTTGGATGAGGTGTCATGTCCAAGTCAAGTGAATCACTATGTGAGCGCCAGCATACAGAGGACCTATTCAACAATGAGAGATCAGACATTTTATGCAACTCATACCCTGTGTGAGTTTAATCAAATGTCAGCCAGTCTGCTCTCTTGTTTTCTATCCAGTCTCCTGTAATACTCACTCAGTCCAGCAGATGGCAATAAAATAATATTAAAACAATAATAAATATATAATCTGAGAGACTGCTCGGAAGTGGTCCCTATTTCCTAGTTACTCGGCTGGAACGGCCCTTGGCTCTCATGTCCCTGGAACTGTAGCACTCACAGACAAACTAATGTCTGAATGTCTAGTTTCCACAGACCTTAATCTAACCCCAGCCCTAAACCACAACAGTTATTGTATCGAGTGGTAAAGTTTATATAATATAACGTGCCAATCAAGAATTAACTCTATCTAGTGAAATCACTCAAACAAATCGTGTCCTGTGACTTGATATAGCCTAGTATTGAATGAAGAGCAACTTGATTGCAGTTTTTGTCAGCGACCACTAGAGGGCGAAGTAGACCGCTGTAGGCGAACTCAACAGAAAGGACTGACTGGATGAAGTGCGTGCATGCATGAACAGTGAGTGTTAGTAGCATGTTTGTTGCCGATATGCTAACTCCTGGTGATTTTAACAGCTGTTATCCTGCTGTTGTCATTATAAGAGAGGGGGTACAGTGTTAGTAATTAGCGCAGTGGAAAACCCTCTCTGTCCATGTCTTTCTTACTGTCTGTGTCTCTCTACCCCTCTGGTTCTTTAACTCTCTCTCTCTCTCTGGGTTTGATGATGCAGGAGCCTTGTTTACCAGCCTCCCCCTTTGTGTAACTACTCCTCGAGAAAGTTAAACAGCCCTGGGTCACACTAGGACAACAACAGCTCTCTCCTCCTCCTGTTCTTTCCTCTAAATTTGGCTCCCCATTCTCTCTATCTGCTCCCAAACTATCTTCTTTTCATTATCTCCAATTCTCTCCTCTTTTTATAATCCACACTCTCTTCGACTACTGTTTGTCTTTTCTCCTCATTCAAATCCTGTTTCCCTGTAACTTTCTCCTAGCCCAGTCTGGGTGGGGATGTGTCCCTGGGTGTGCTGTCTGCTATAGGGGGTTATTGTGGAGCTGAGCCCTGTGCTGCCTGCCCGTGGCTCAGCTCAGGCCCAGAGATTTAAGAGGCTTTTCAAAGGCCCTGTGGCCCACAAAGCCACGTTGAGAGAGAGAGACACAGGAGGAGATGGAGAGAGAAAAATGAGAGAGGGGGTTAAGAGAAAAGGAGTGAAAACAGGAATGTGCAATGAAAATGCACCCACACCATGGCATGCAGATGCAGATTCCCATCCCTCCCTCCCCAGTCAGTCAGTAGACATGCCTCTGATCCAGGCTGTGGGAACAGAGCCATAGCGCAGCATTGTTCACCTTTGACCCTAGCCTCCAGCTGTATGGCTGCTGGCCGGTCAGCCGGCTGGCTGATGGCTTTACAACATGGCCTCTCTCTCTCTGCTCTCTGCTATGGGAAGGTCAACAAATGCTACTGGGCACGCTCACAACCAGCTGGCTCTACAGTAGGAAGGGATTTACGTCAGTACTATTTACCTTGCCCATAGGGGGAGCGGTAGATGTTCAGTCTGTGTCCTTTGGCTGAATCAGTGTGCATGTGGCAGGTTGACGTTTGTTGTCATGAGTCTTGTCCTGGAGGCAGAACTGAACAATTTCCCTTTAGATAGGCCAGCTGCAAAGTCAAAATTGGCTATATTGTATAAATTAATCAAAACAAACTTGAGCTTTTCGGTCTTAATTTAAGGTTAGGGTTAGGCATTAGGATTTGCAGTGTGGTTAAGGTTAGGTTTGAAAACAAATTGTATGACTTTGTGTCTGTGCCAGCTAGGGACCACTCTGCAGAGCTGCTTCCAGAACAAGATTCGTGACAGAAAAACGCTAACCTGCGTGCACGTGTGTTCCTTCTTCAGGGGCAGAGTGTGTGTTTATGTTCCAGTCTGTCTGTCTTTTGGTGGAGTCATTGTAATTATGTGTGTGTGTGTGTGTGAGAGTGTTCCTTCAGGGGCAGAGTGCATTGAGGGTGCTGTAGAACACATGTGGTGTGTGTCTATGGAACAGAGGAGAGGAAAATAAAGAGTGCCATCTGATGAAGGGTGGAGAGGGAGGGAGGAGAGAGAGAGAGAGAGAGGAGCTACGTCTGTTTGTCACATTCACAATTCCTCAAATCCAGCTGGACAGAACGAGGGAGGAGAAGGAAAGAAAACAGACAGATCAGAGGGAGACAAAACAGACAGACCAGAGGGGGAGAAAACAGACAGATTACAGGGAGAGAAGTGTTCATACATATACTGTACGTAGAGAGAGAGAGAGAGAGAGCGAGCGAGAGAGAATGCCAAATGAAGAAGAAAAGTGGAACCAGTTGAAAGGGGAAATGGAAGAGTGGAGAGAAGAAATGAAAGAGAGATAGAGATTAAGATAAAGAGAGGAGGATGGTGGAAAAAGTCATGGATTTCTACTAAATTGTCTAAAGACGATTTCTTACAAAGAACTTTTATTTTTTCCTTCAAACGTTCAATAAATACTTGCAAAATTCATAAAAATAACAACACTAATAAAAAGTATTATAAAATAATTATACATATTACTGAAATGAGAAACAGACAGCCATATGAAGAGGTGCAATACAGGTCAATGGTACCAGACTCAGAGCTGCAAATAAATCTAAAACAAATGTTTATGTAAAGTTACTGTATCTTCTAATCTCTTCAGTGAGCAATTAGAATAGATACTTGGGTGTGTTATGCTTTTCCAAGGGAAGAGTTCTAGTGGTTCTGACAGGATGGGATGACAGGACGTATGTGTGGTTCTGACAGGATGGGATGACAGGACGTATGTGTGGTTGTGACTGGATGGGATGACAGGACGTATGTGTGGTTCTGACAGGATGGGATGACAGGACGTATGTGTGGTGCTGACTGGATGGGATGACAGGACGTATGTGTGGTTCTGACAGGATGGTATGACAGGACATATGTGTGGTGCTGACTGGATGGGATGACAGGACGTATGTGTGGTTCTGACAGGATGGGATGACAGGACGTATGTGTGGTGCTGACTGGATGGGATGACAGGACGTATGTGTGGTTCTGACAGGATGGGATGACAGGACGTATGTGTGGTGCTGACTGGATGGGATGACAGGACGTATGTGTGGTTCTGACAGGATGGGATGACAGGACGTATGTGTGGTTCTGACAGGATGGGATGACAGGACGTATGTGTGGTGCTGACTGGATGGGATGACAGGACGTATGTGTGGTGCTGACTGGATGGGATGACAGGACGTATGTGTGGTGTTGGTTTATCAAATAGTCAGCGATGCTCAGCCTATGTTTTGTGTGTGTTTCCATCTAGCCACCAAGTTTACTGCCTCGTATGTTTGGCCACTGTTTAGCAAGCATTTTTACCACTGGCAAACACACGCACGCACGCACGCGCACAGAAATCAATCAGTACAATCCATTTACAATTAACATCAATCTAACAACGCAAAGACTACCAAGATATCCATTTGAACAAATAAGCAAAAAACCTTGTGTACCGGTATTCGAATATGAAGGGTAATTATATGTGATTTTTGAAAGGGGGCAAAATTCATCATGAGGAAACAAAAGAACTAAAAAAAAATATTTCTAATTTCAAAGGAGGAACCAGTCAAAAGACACCGCTGCAGCAGTTGTGGTTGGTCCACTTCTTATCTCTTTTTGTTCCCTTCTTTCCATTCTCTTCCATGACACCTCAGTGCTTCTCTTTCTCTTTCTTTCCATCTGCTTGTCTTTCCTTCCTTCGTTACAGTCCAGAGGCTGACCAAGGGGTGGGGGTGGACAGGGGGGTTTGTGGGTTGGGGCTGGAGGGTTATTGGGGTCTTGATTTTAGGGGGTGTTAGCTGACCCAGTGTGCAGGTCTAGGTCTGCCCATGAGGGGGTAGGTAGGTAGAGAGAGGAGGGAAGGGGGCGTGGTGGGGGGGAGGTAGAAGTGGGGGATGCGGGTGGAGAGGGGATCTCAGCTCAGTGTCTCCAGCTGTTCTTCTTTTCCGGAACTTTCATCAGCTCCTCCTCTTCCTCTTTGGAATCTAAACAAAAGAGACAATCCAATATGAATGAATCTATGATTACTACATGAATCATCACTGTTTGAAAGCATGTCATCAGGATTGAGAGCATGTCTCGCTATTTCAAGCATGTGTCCTCAGATGCTCTGGCTAGGGAGCATGAGGGAGGATGGTTTATGTGTGTGCGAGTGTGCTTGTCACCTTGGCACTCAGGACAGCACATGCCCTCCCGGCGGGTGATGTTACTACAGGTCAGGACTGGACACTGCTTCCTTTGACACTTAGTCACACCATGCTGGAGAGAGAGGGAGAAAGAAAGAAAGAAAGAGAGAGAAAGAAAGGAGGGAGGGAGAGACCAAGGGAGGTACATTAGTAATGCACCTCACAATGCTGTGAAACCAGAAAATGCTCCACGCTTCTCAACTCCAAATCCCAGATTTTTCCCCAAGGAGTAAGGACCACACAAGTCCCCCCATCCCTAAAGCTATGAAGCTCAACCAAGTCTGAAACATCCCTACTATATCTGTATAAATATGTATTGAACACAGTGGCATGTAAAAACTCCTTCAGTCAGAAGAAACGTTGAGTCTGGGGTTTTGGTCTTTGGGGTTTAGGCCCAACAGTCTGAAGCTTTTTTGTCTTGAGTTTTGTTGCTTGGCAACAGGTCCAAACCGACTCTTAAGTGTCTGTATTTTGTAAAAGACTTGTTCCTGACTGGTCCCTGACTCCCTGTAATACTCACGTCACACCAGCAGGTGATGCACTTCATCTCTCCCATCAGGGGCACACGGGGGTGCCAGTTGTCACTGTTCTGGTAGAAGTTCTTCCCAAACTTGCAGTGACGCGTCCCGTCTGCCTGCATCATGTCAGCGTGCTCCAAGGGGGGTTTGTCTTCCTCCGGACATTCCTTACAGCATTCTGAGGGGCTACGGCGTACCGGACGACTGCAGGTCAGGGCTGGACACGTCACCTTCTCACAGTACACCTCGCCTGTCGCCCCCTACAGGAGTAGAGGAGGAAGGACACAATGGGAAATTAGCGTAATTTACGTTACATTCTAGGAAGCTGCAGAAAGATTATGTTTATAATTATGTTATGCTAGCATCAGTTATCGACTTGCATCATCCTAGCTGTGAAGAAATAACCTAAAGGCCTACCTTGCAGGTGCAGAGGGCACACTTGATGTAGCCAAATGGAGGGACAAATGGATGCCATGTAGACCCAGGAGCATGCATCTTCTGGTCCCCCTCAAAGTAACAACCTGAGAGAGAGAGAGAGATGAGAGAAATAGAGGACACTTATAGCATTGGAAATGCATATCAATCTCAGAGGTAAAACGTATCTGTTGGCACAAAGAGACAGAGGGAACTGCAGATGGAGAGGAGGGAGGGTGATGTAGAGAGACAGAACGAGTGCCTCTTGGCTGGAAGAGACAGAGGGAACTGACAGAAGGAGAGGAGGGAGGGTGATGTTGAGAGACAGAACGAGTGCCTCCTGGCAGGAAGAGACAGAGGGAACTGACAGAAGGAGAGGAGGGAGGGTGATGTAGAGAGACAGAACGAGTGCCTTCTGGCAGGAAGAGACAGAGGGAACTGCAGATGGAGAGGAGGGAGGGTGATGTAGAGAGACAGAACGAGTGCCTCCTGGCAGGAAGAGACAGAGGGAATTGACAGAAGGAGAGGAGGGAGGGTGATGTTGAGAGACAGAACGAGTGCCTCCTGGCAGGAAGAGACAGAGGGAACTGACAGAAGGAGAGGAGGGAGGGTGATGTAGAGAGACAGAACGAGTGCCTTCTGGCAGGAAGAGACAGAGGGAACTGCAGATGGAGAGGAGGGAGGGTGATGTAGAGAGACAGAACAGGTGCCTCCTGGCAGGAAGAGACAGAGGGAATTGACAGAAGGAGAGGAGGGAGGGTGATGTTGAGAGACAGAACGAGTGCCTCCTGGCAGGAAGAGACAGAGGGAACTGACAGAAGGAGAGGAGGGAGGGTGATGTAGAGAGACAGAACGAGTGCCTCCTGGCAGGGAGAGACGGAGGGAACAGACAGAAGGAGAAAGCAAGAAAGAGAGTGAAAGGAGTGACAGTCAGAGAGATGGTTCAGAACCTTCTGGATGCTCGTCTAGCATCTCTGGAGCCTTCATGTCCTTGGGGTCTTTCCTCTCTAAAGGACAGACAGGGGAAACGGACACAGGAAAGTATTATTTCACAACTTTACGACCGTAATATGGTGAACTGTCAATAATGAGTCCCCTCAAGAATAAGGAAAACACACTCAAGCACACAATCCTATTCAAACATAGCAACACACACACACTCATACACACACACTCACCGAGACACATGGGGCAGCACTTGTCCTCAGGCTGGATGGTGCGAGAACAGGTGAGGACTGGACAGATGACCGGGTCACAGATAACTGTGCGCTTCTACAGGGAGGACAGAGAGATTGAGGGAGGAGAAAAATGGACAGACGAGAGAGAGTGGTTAGACACAAAGTCACTCAATATAGAAGTAGAAACTATACTTCTATATTCTCCAAATCTTCTATATTCTCCATGGGAAGGGCTTCTTAGTCCAGGACTAGACTTAATCTGTGTCTGGGAAACCAGCAGTTAATTTAATGTGTAGCTATAGCACCGCCCTAGTGGTGGTAGTTGGAACAGTCCTACCTGACAGCTGCAGGTGAAACAGTTGTTGTAGTTGGGGGTCCAGAGGGAGCCGTGGGCATGGTGTTGACTCTCGAAGAAACAGGTGTGGGGGTCTTTCTTTAGTTCCTCAGGATCACGCACAAACAGGTCATCAAACTCCGCCACCTCCACTTCACCCCTTGTCCCAAACTCACAGTTGTTAGGCACATGGACCTGTAGGGAGAGAAAGACAGAAGGAGGGAGAGAGAGAAGAATGGAGAGGGGGTGACAGAGAGAGAAAGAAAGAGGGGACGTGCATGAGAAAGGGACATAGATAGAGAGGGGAAGAAAAGGGGTGAGCATGAGAATAGGAGAATAAGAGAAGAGACCAAGAGAAAAAGGAGTAGGAAGTATGGAGAGAGGGGGGAAGGCAGAGGTTAGGATTTCAGTGATTTGTTGGACAAACCTCCATGGTGCCTTATTATAAAGTGTACTTGTAAATTAAATTAGTCCTAAATGGAGCGCTCAGCCGGCTATCCGCCCATGGCTCTACGGCTCCACGGCAGATGGCTGTTTATGTGTCACACCTGTTTGCTATTAAAACTACCGTACCTTACTGTGTATGTTCTCACACGTTTCTTTCTCCCATTCTAATCCCTGTCAGCTAAGACAAAATCATTAACCATGCCACCTGCAGATATGTTAGCGTGTAACGATGTGTTTGTGTGTGTGTGTCCTCACAAACTTTTACTTTTCAACAAAATGTCTCTGAAAACACAAGACCACCTGCCAGTGAGAGTGCGTGTCTGTGTGGCCTCACACTGGCTAAGTGAGCAATCACACACACACATAAACAATCAGCTGGCCTAAGGAGCATCAGCTCCCTCCCTCCTCTCCTCCACCTGTCATCGCTCCATCTCTATAATCTTCAATATATTCCAATAATGCATGATCAAACAGAAGAGTGTGGATTGAGATTGAGCTACGGTTGAGGTTGAGATGTGCACTGTTATGATTTTAGAGTGGTTGAATAACGGTTAAGTGGTTCTGGTTGTTAAGTGGTTGAGTTATGGTTGTGGTCCTACTCACCCGTCCACGTATCTCTCCTCTGGTGTTGACCTTGGTGCTGACCTGGATGAAGGCTGTCCCTCTGTCCAGGTGACGCAACAACTCTACACTGATGTCCTTCAACACACCCTGGGCCTGAGTGAGAGAGCGAGAGAGAATAAGATTCTGCTGAGTGTAGACATTCTTTATATCATACTGTCATGACAAAGTTGTGTGTTTGTGATTATTCATGTGTCTCCCTCTGCCTACCTGAGAACCATAGAACCCTGTCAGCAGTCTCTTGTGATTGGTGCTGCTCTCGCCAAGCTCTCCAATTTCGGCAAATCCATGAAGGTGGGCGTTGACTGAGAGGTCATCAGCTTTGCTGAGGCCTGCCACCACGATCTCATAATGGAGGTGACAGCGCTCGTCCACAGACACCCAGGCATGGCCCCCAGCACTGGTCAGGACTGGAGGGGCCACAAACTGGCCTGCCAGAGGGACAGGGATCTCTGGGGAAGGAGAGGGTCGAGAGAGTTAAATATGAATGAAAAGCAAAAGACTAGAGTTAAAGAGAATAATCTCAAATTGCGATCAATGTTTTTCTTTCAGATACTTTATAAAAGGAGCCTCTGTGGACACTGTGTCTCTAGTCTAGAGGACTGGAGTTTGCCATCGCTGACCTATGCATTTACTCAACCTAAGTGTATTTGAGTTACTCTATGGTGAATCCCAAACCAGTCCATCGCCACTACCAACTTGCTCGGAGGGCCTTCCATTGTCACGTGTTAGTGACAAAACTCAGAGGGTGATCTAAAGAGTGGTGAGGGGATCAATAAACCCATCAACTTCGGGACATACTATTTTTTTATAATTATAAAAAAAAATCCCCAAAAATGTTGTGGTATCCAATTGGTAGATACAGTCTTGTCCCATCGCTGCAACTCCCATATTGACTAAGGAGATGTGAAGGTCGAGAGCCGTGCGTACTCTGAAACCCCAACAAGCAGCACTGCTTCTTGACACAATGCCCACTTAACCCAGAAGTCAGCCGCACCAATGCGTTGCAGGAAACACAGTACACCTGGCGACCATGTCAGCGTGCATACGCCTGGCCCGCCAAAGGAGTTGCTAGAGCGCGAGTGCTGGCCAAACCCTCCCCTAATCTGGACAACGCTGGGCCAATTGTGTGTCGTCTCATGGGATACACTCTTGACTTGAATGATGCAATTCATGTTTCACTTTTAAATAATAAAATGGGCATGAAATTCAAATTAGAAAAATTCCCCTGTCATTTTACAAGATAACAGTCACAGTTAAACATGTCATTTGGGAGGTATTTCATCTGTTACTTGTGTCAAACACAAACAAACACAGGTGGCTCATAATTATGCGCGACTCCTTTCTATTGTGTGAAATTGCGCAAACTCAAAAATAATTCACGAATGGAGGAGTGAGACAAAGGGGGTTGATTTAGGATTCAGCCCGTGTCTGCTCTGGTCTGAGGTCAGTGTCTCACCATGTCTGGGTGCCTCCAGGCCGCTGTAGAGCAGGCCTCTGATCTGTCCGCGTAGCTCCCCCTCCTGGCTGTGTGCGGTAGCCACGTTGATGAACAGTTCGTTCTGCAGCAGCATGTGGATGTGACGCGCCTCTAGACGACTCCAGCTTCCAGCCGCCCGCCCGCTGGGCCTGTCGAACTCTGGAGCTAGGTCATACAGCACGGACCGCTTGCTGCGCCGCCGAGGCTTTAGCTCGATGGTCAAACCCACCACCTCACTGGATAACCCCGCTAGCTGGACCTGTGGACGGAGCAGGATATGGGTTGGTTTGGTGGTTCAGTTCAGTTATGTAAAGTTAAAATCATTTAAATTCAGTTCAGATCCATACCTGGTAGTCCAGGGTGCCGTTATCATGGAGATTAAAGAACGCTGATCCCACGCCACCTGTCTTCCCTGCTGTCAATGCATCACCACTGGACATGACACTCTGGATGGCTGGAGAGAGAAAGAGAGGGAGTGGAAGACGAAAAGAAAGAAAAGTGAGAGAGGAAAAAAAGTTTGGTCAATTATTTCTACATAACAGATGAACACGTAGTGCCACATTTCGATCTTTTCATGTTTCCATGAAGCAAATTGAAGGTGGAACGAGAGAGGATGATGAGAGAGTAAGTATGAGTATGGTCTCCCTGACTCTGATCTCAAAACATTGTCCCCTTTCCATTTCAGCCCCAGACCCAGACTACTACAGACTAATCTGTGTGTGATGATGAGGCAGCTCTTGCATGCGAGATGAGGCAATGCTCTCTGTCGTGTTATAATTCACCATGTTAGTCTGGAGAGCCAGACAGGGGGGAGCCGAGAGAGGGCCAGAACACATTCTCTCACGTCTCCGCTGTAGAACGACACACACACACACATGCACACACACCCCATGTCATCACTCCACCAGAGGGGACAATCACAGGGAATTAATTGAGCACAACCCGTCCACACAGAACCTTGGGGTGAGGGTAAGTGTGTGTCATCTCAAAAGAGAGAATTCTATCTTAAGTGGTGTACCCCCCCCCAACACATGCACACCCTAACCCAAGGTTAAACCGTGGGATGAGGTAACCCTTGTTGAACACGAAGGGGCTTAGAAGACAGACAGGGAAAGACAAATAGAGAACGAGAGGAGAGAAAAGAAGGGAGAAAACTACTCAAAGAAAGGCCGAATGGGAGTGATAGAGGGGAAAGGAGTTCAAGACAGAAAAAGAACAGAACAAGAGAGACAGGCATAGAGAGAAAGAGAGAGAGAGAGAGAGAGAGAGAGAGAGAGAGAGAGAGAGAGAGAGAGAGAGAGAGAGATGTAAGGAGAGAGTGAAACGAGTGTGTTGGGTTGGAATTCTTCACACATAACGTCAACCTGTTAATCATGGAGCTGGAACACCAGTATGGAGAGTGAGGTCCAGCAGACGGTGACCTTGGCAGCACCCTGTGTGTGTGTGTGTGTTTTTTGTGTGCACACAAGTGTGTGTGTGCATATGAAAAAGAAAATGTGTGTGTGAGTGTGTGTGGGGGGGATCTAAGTATATAAGTATGTTTGCGTTAGAGTCGCTTGAATGGAACATGTGTACACTGAATTGTCTCAGACTTTGTCTACGACACACACCTCCTCTCCCTGTCTTGGTGGACCACCAAGTCAAACAGCGGGGCTATAAACATGGTTTTACTTCAGTGATAAGACTCGAAAGAATGAAGGGAGTATTTATAGAAGAGAGACAATCGCTAAAACAACCATGGAGGAACAGAAGGGGAACAAGTGAACTGAAAGACAAAACACATTCCTCCTAGGTCTCTGACTTTGGCCTCGTTTCAGGTGTGATGGGATGACAGAAGAGGAATGAAGGTTGATTGTTTGATGTTGAGCGACTCGATAACTTCATCGATTCAACATGTCACCTGTCTGAGTGACTGACTGTGGGCTGATTGATTGATTGATTGGTTGTTCTACATAAAGGGGCGTGGCACTTACTGTCACATGACTTTCTGCCGGTGATGAAGCCGGATATGTGTCTGGGGTCCAGGCCCTCAGTTTCCACGGCGATCACCAGCTGGCCCCTTGACAACCAGAAGAGCTCCCGACTGTTCAGGTCTGTCAGTACCTCAGCAAAGTCTGGGTCCTAAAGGGAGAACGTTGTGGAAATGGTGATACATCGCCAGGCTTATCAGAAACAAACACACAAAGGGTTATAATAGATAAACTCACAAAGTAATTTTACTCAAACACACATACAGACACTGAAACACACTCATTATGTCACAACAGCACACTCTCTCTCGGTCTCTCTCAACAACCCTCCCTCCCCCCACCACACACACACACACACACATAGGCCTTAGACACACCAAAAATATGGCTTGCTTTGGGGCTAATATCTCACACAATGCATCCACTTTCATATCCTTCCAACCGCCAGAACTTTAGATAGACAGAGATAGGAAAATTATTTGAAAAATGTTGTATTAATATGACAGTATGACTGTGGTGAACACATTACTTTTATGACCTCGGGCCCATTTCAATAGAAATATCCGTGTACTATAAATCCAGGGACAGGATTGAGCCAAGAGAGAGAGAGAGAGAGTGAGGGATGGAGGGATGACAGGAGGGATGTAAGGAAATAAAAGATGAAGGAAGGAGTGATTGAGAAATGTGGAGAGTAAAAAGCGTGATTGGAGATTAATGGAAAGTAAAGAAGGATGGTAATATATTAAGAGCAAGAAAGGGAGGAGAACACACTACCATTCAAATTAGTGGATTCGGATAGTTCAGCCACACCGTTGCTGAAAGGTGTATAGAATCAAGCACACAGCCATGCAATATCCATAGACAAACATTGGAAGTAGAATGGTCTTACTGAAGTGCTCAGTGACATTCAATGTGGTACCGTCATAGGATGCCACCTTTCCACAAAGTCAGTTTGTCAAATTTCTGCCCTGCTAGAGGTGTCCCGGTCAACTGTAAGTGCTGTTATTGTGAAGTGGGAACATCGAGGAGCAACAACGGCTCAGCCACAAAGTGGTAGGCCACACAAGCTCACAGAACGTAACAGCCGAGTGCTGAAGCGCGTAGCGCGTAGAAATCGCCTGTCCTCGGTTGCAACACTCACTACCGAGTTCCAAACTGCCTCTGGAAGCAGCGTCAGCAAAATAACTGATCGTCTGGAGCTTCATGAAATTAGTTTCCATGGCCGAGCAGCCGCACACAAGCGAAAATCCCCATGCGCAATGACAAGCATGGGCTGGAGTGGTGTGAAGCTAGCAGCCATTGGACTCTGGAGCAGTGGAAACGCATTCTCTGTAGTGATGAATCACGCTTCACCATCTGGCAGTCCGATGGACGAATCTGGGTTTGATGGAAGCCAGGAGAACGCTACCTGCTCCAATGCATAGTGCCAACTGTAAAGTTTGGTGGAGGAATAATGGTCTAGAGATGTTTTTCATGGTTCAAGTGAAGGGAAATCTTAACGCTACAGCATACAATGATATTGTAGACAATTCTGTGCTTCCAACTTTGTGGCAATAATTTGGGAAAGGCCATTTCCTGTTTCAGCATGACAATTCCCCAGTGCACAAATCAAGGGCAATACAGAAATGGTTTGTCGAGATCGGTGTGGAAGAACTTGACTGGCCTGCACAAAGCCCTGACCTCAATCCCGTCGAATACCTTTAGGATAAATTGGAACGCCGACTGCGAGCCAGGCCTAATCGCCCAACATCAGTGCCAAACCTCACTAATGCTCTTGTGAATGGAAGGAAGTCCCTGCAGCAATCTTCTAACATCTAGTGGAAAGCTTTCCCAGAAGAGTGGAGGCTATTATAGCAGCAAAGTGGGGACCAACTCCATATTAATGCCCATGATTTTGGAATGATATGTTCGACGAGCAGGTGTCCACATACTTTTGGTCATGTAACGTATAAAGACTATTTGGTGTATGTGTGTGTGGGTGTAAAACAGAAAGAGGGGCACATCAACTCTCAGATTCACATAATTCCCACCAGATCAAAAACAGACCCCTCCTTTCATCCCTCCTCCCTCTATCCCTCCCTCTCTACCTCCCCCTCTTCCTCCCTCTTTCTGGTCCCAGAGACAACTAACCACTGACATGTGTGAGGAGGGTGCATGCCGTCCCACCCTCTTTCCCTCACTCTCTCCTTTCTGACTCTCATCCTCCATCTTTTCCTCACTACATCTGTCTCTTACAACCCCACTCCACTCTCTCTCTTATTTTATATTTGTCCATCACATGTCTCTATGGAGGTTTAACAGCAGTAGGATGTGGGGAAGGAACCACATCCGTCTCAGCAGGAGAGTGTGTCACAATGTCATCTGTTTCCCCCCTTTCCTCCCGCCTCTTGGTTTGTCCCTGGTCTCACAATGTCATCTGTTTCCCCCCTTTCCTCCCGCCTCTTGGTTTGTCCCTGGTCTCAGATGTCATCTGTTTCCCCCCTTTCCTCCTGCCTCTTGGTTTGTCCTGATTTTCCTCCTAATGGTTAAGGTTAGGATCTGGTTTGGTGAGAACAAGCTGATCCTAGATCTGTGCCCAAGAGAGATACAGAAAAAGAGAGAGAGAAAGAGAGAGAGTGTGTGTGGGTAGTTTCTAAAACGTACATAGGCAGTGACGTTGGCATGGATCTCTCTCAGGACATGTTGGCTGTACTGCAGTCGTACCCGGATGGGCACCAGGGGGGAGTCTACAGGGCAGAGAGAGAGCACACAGAACAAACCTATAACCACGTCACACTGCCTCACAGCACTCCCTAGTCCCCAGTCCCAAAACAACCTCTTGTCTTAGCCCTTAACTTACTCCCCAGTCCCAAAACAACCTCTAGTCTCTTGTCTTATTCCTTAAGGTACACCCTAGTCCCCAGTCCCAAAACAACCTCTAGTCACTTGTCTTAGCCCCTACTCTCTATTCCCAAAACAATCCCTAGTTTCTTCTCTAAGCCCCTACTCCCTAGTCCCAAAACAACCTCTAGTCTTAGCCCCTACTCTCTAGTCCCAAAACAATCCCTAGTTTCTTCTCTTAGCCCCTACTCCCTAGTCCCAAAACAACCTCTAGTCTCTTGTCTTCGGTCTTAAGGTACTCTCTAGTCCCCAGTCCCAAAACAACCTCTAGTCTATTGTCTTAGCCCCTACCCCCTAGTACCCAGTCCCAAAACAACCCCTAGTCACTTGTCTTAGCCTCTACTCCCTAGTCCCAAAACAATCCCTAGTTTCTTGTCTTTGCCCCCTACTCCCTACTCCCAAAACAACATCTAGTCTCTTGTCTTATGCCTGAAGGTATCAGTCCTCCCTCCCAACCCCTCTCTCTCTCCCCCCTCTCACCTCTCTGTCTGTGTTGTATCAGTCCCTGCAGTATGAGGATGAAGTGAAGGTTGTTCTCTGTGTCACTCAGAGTTAGCATGGCGATGCCTCCCATCCCAGAATGCTCCTCTTCTGAGGTCAGAGTTGAGCTGAATGTCTCTGTGGGGTCACACAGATATCACACTCACATTATAAACACACATGCTATACACACACACACTACTTTCTTTTACTGTATTCGGTTATGAAGGCCATCCACTGTGTTCTCATGCAGACACAGTATAAGCTGTATACATTACTGAACGTTTGTCCTCATTGAAATGTACACAAATATATTGTATCCCTCATTTACTCAAGTGGTTCCTTTATTTTGGCAGTTACCTGTACACATACAGTTGAAGTCAGAAGTTTACATACACTTAGGTTGGAGACATTAAAACTCGTTTTTCAACCACTCCACAAATGTCTTGTTAACAAACTATAGTTTTGGCAAGTCAGTTTGGACATCTACATTGTGCATTACACAAGTAATTTTTCCAACAATTGTTTACAGACAGATTATTTCACTTATAATTCACTGTATCACAATTCCAGTGGGTCAGAAGTTTACATACACTAAGTTGACTGTGCCTTTAAACAGCTTGGAAAATTCCAGAAAATGATGTCATGGCTTTAGAAGCTTCTGATAAGCAAATTTACATAATCTGAGTCAATTGGAGGCGTACCTGTGGATATATTTCAAGGCCTACCTTCAAACTCAGTACCTCTTTGCTTGACATCATGGTTATATCAAAAGAAATCAGCCTCAGAAAAAAAATTGTAGACCTCCACAAGTCTGGTTCATCCTTGGGAGCAATGTCCAAACGCCTGAAGGTACCACGTTGATCTGTACAAACAATAGTACGCAAGTATAAACACCATGGGACCACGCAGCCGTCATACCGCTCAGGAAGGAGACGCGTTCTGTCTCCTAGAGATGAATGTACTTTGGTGCGAAAAGTGCAAATCAATCCCAGAACAACAGCAAATAACCTTGTGAAGATGCTGGAGGAAACAGGTACAAAAGTATCTACAGTGAAGGAAAAAAGTATTTGATCCCCTGCTGATTTTGTACGTTTGCCCACTAACAAAGAAATTATCCGTCTATAATTTTAATGGTAGGTTTATTTGAACAGTGAGAGACAGAATAGCAACCAAAAAATCCAGAAAGGATTAGGAGCACACTTTATACAGGTAACGAGCTGAGATTAGGAGCACACTCTTAAAAAGGAGTGCTCCTAATCTCAGCTTGTTACCTGTATAAAAGACACCTGTCCACAGAAGCAATCAATCAATCAGATTCCAAACTCTCCACCATGGCCAAGACCAAAGAGCTCTCCAAGGATGTCAGGGACAAGATTGTAGACCTACACAAGGCTGGAATGGGCTACAAGACCATCGCCAAGTAGCTTGGTGAGAAGGTGACAACAGTTGGTGCGATTATTCGCAAATAGAAGAAACACAAAAGAACTGTCAATCTCCCTCGGCCTGGGGCTCCATGCCTGGGGCTCCATGACCCCAAGAACACCATCAAACATGGAGGTGGAAACATTATGCTTTGGGGGTGTTTTTCTGCTAAGGGGACAGGACAACTTCACCGCATCAAAGGGACGATGGACGGGGCCATGTACCGTCAAATCTTGGGTGAGAACCTCCTTCCCTCAGCCAGGGCATTGAAAATAGGTCGTGGATGGGTATTCCAGCATGACAATGACCCAAAACACACGGCCAAGGCAACAAAGGAGTGGCTCAAGAAGAAGCACATTAAGGTCCTGGAGTGGCCTAGCCAGTCTCTAGACCTTAATCCCATAGAAAATCTGTGGAGGGAGCTGAAGGTTCGAGTTGCCAAACGTCAGCCTCGAAACCTTAATGACTTGGAGAAGATCTGCAAAGAGGAGTGGGACAAAATCCCTCCTGAGATCTGTGTAAACCTGGTGGCCAACTACAAGAAATGTCTGATCTCTGTGATTGCCAACAAGGGTTTAGCCACCAAGTACTAAGTCATGTTTTGCAGAGGGGTCAAATACTTATTTCCCTCATTAAAATGAAATTCCATTTCTAACATTTTTCACATGCGTTCTTCTGGATTTTTTTTTGTTATTCTGTCTCTCACTGTTCAAATAAACCTACCATTAAAATTATAGACTGATCATTTCTTTGTCAGTGGGCAAACATGCAAAATCAGCAGGGGATCAAATACTTTTTCCCCTCACTGTATATCCACAGTAAAAACGAGTCCTATATCGACATAACCTCAAAGGCCGCTCAGCAAGGAAGAACTGCTCCAAAACCGCCATAAAAAAGCCAGACTACGGTTTGGGGACAAAAATTGTACAACTACACATGGGGACAAAGATCGTGCTTTTTGGAGTATTGACCTCAGGTCTGATGAAACAAAAATAGAACTGTTTGGCCATAATGACCATCGCTATGTTTGGAGGAAAAAGGGGGAGGCTTGCAAGCCGAAGACACCATCCCAACCGTGAAGCACGGGGGTGGCAGCATCATGTTGTGGGGGTGCTTTGCTGCAGGAGGGACTGGTGCACTTCACAAAATAGATGGCATCATTAGGATGGAAAATTATGTGGATATATTGAAGCAACATCTCAAGACATCAGTCAGGAAGTTAAAGCTTGGTCGCAAATGCGTCTTCCAAATGGACAGTGACCCCAAGCATACTTCCAAAGTTGTGGCAAAATGGCTTGAGGACAACAAAGTAAAGGTATTGGAGTGGCCATCACAAAGCCCTAACCTCAATCCTATAGAAAATTTGTGGGCAGAACTGAAAAAGCGTGTGTGAGCAAGGAGGCCTACAAACCTGACTCAGTTACACAGCTCTGTCAGGAAGAATGGGCCAAAATTCACCCAACTTATTGTAGGAAGCTTGTGGTAGGCTACCCAAAATGTTTGACCCAAGTTAAACATTTTAAAGGCAATGCTACCAAATACTAATTGAGTGTATGTAAACTTCTGACCCACTGGGAATGTGATGAAAGAAATAAAAGCTGAAGTAAATAATTCTCTACTATTATTCTGACATTTCACATTCTTAAAATAAAGTGGTGATCCTAACTGACCTAAGACAGGGAATGTTCACTAGGATTAAATGTCAGGAATTGTGAAAAACTGAGTTTAAATGTATTGGGCTAAGGTGTATTTTAACTTCTGACTTCAACTGTACATAAATCCGAATTCATGGAAAAATTGAGTATACTTCTATCCACATTTAAACAGATACACAAACACACTTTCATACACCCACAAATACATGCATGCACGTGCACACACACACACACACCCACACCTGCGAACAGTGCTCTGTGTTTGATGATTTTTCCTTCGATCTGCTCCCGTCTACCGGTGGCTGTTGTCATAGTAACCCGAAGTTGTTCTGCCTGTAGCTGTCGCACGTGGGATTGGGGAAGATTCTTCCACACCCCGCAGATCTGAAACACACACACACACACAGGTGAGCCACAGTTGCAGCCGCATGTTCTTAACAAAGGCTGGGATTTGAGTGTGTGGTGTTCTTAGCCAAGGCTGGGGTTTGTGTGTGTGTGTGTGTGTGTGTGTGTGTGTGTGTGTGTGTGTGTGTGTGTGTGTGTGTGTGTGTGTGTGTGTGTGTGTGTGTGTGTGTGTGTGTGTGTGTGTGTGTGTGTGTGTGTGTGTGTGTGTGTGGTGTTCTTAGCCAAGGCTGGGGTTTGAGTGTGTGTGTGTGTGTGTGTGTGTGTGTGTGTGTGTGTGTGTGTGTGTGTGTGTGTGTGTGTGTGTGTGTGTGTGTGTGTGTGTGTGTGTGTGTGTGTGTGTGTGTGTGTGTGTGTGTGTGTGTGTGTGTGTGTGTGTGTGTGTGTGTGTGTGTGTGTGTGTGTGTGTGTGTGTGTGTGTGTGGTGTTCTTAGCCAAGGCTGGGGTTTGAGTGTGTGTGTGTGTGTGTGTGTGTGTTTTACTGTGGATATACAGTGAGGGGAAAAAGTATTTGATCCCCTGCTGATTGTTTGGTGTGTGTGTGTGTGTGTGTGGTGTTCTTAGCCAAGGCTGGGGATTGAGTGTGTGTGTGGTGTGTTCTGCCATAGTTACAGTTTACAAACTGACTCAAAACAGTCTGCATATGCTGTTTTATTTCTCTGCAACACACACAGTTCCATCTGTGGAAAAGATCAGCCCGTCAAGACTCTGGACTCGAAACGAAACCTCCGAAACGAAACCTCCGGAAAAAATATTTGCCTTAGAGGGGTAAGAAATGTGATGACGGACACGCACCTCATAGCTCAGACTCAAGGATAATCTCCTCTTTTAATTAGAATTGTGCTCCGTCTCTTTCGCACGGGTGATGTCACACACTAAATACCACCCCCGAGATAATCTATGCCAACAACCCCTCCCCCTGGCCGTCCCAGGTCGGTTTCATTAAGGTCCTCTAGCACTCGACACTTGATAGGGGCATTTGTCAAAAAAAATGCTAAGTACATTTTTTCTAGGCTTATATTCAGGGGTCCTGACTTGAGTTGTTACAGAATGTGATGATGTTACGTGTGTAATTTGGCTTTAGACGGGAAATGGTGCACTGGTGATGGAGGCCTCTGTCACACACACCCACACCCAGCTCCCCTCTTAAATAAACTATACCTTCCTTTCTCGTTCTCTTTCTCTGTGTTTACTCTGTGTAAAGTTAGGTGACTGTGGCAGATCCTTGTGCCTCTCAGTCCAACAGTTGCACCATTCCATTTGACCCAATAAAATAAGTAATCAAGACCTGGTTACCTCAGCAACATTCGGACAATGATAAGGCAATGCTGTGACAACGCTGTGAGTGTGTCTGTATGTGTGTCTGTATGTGAGTGTGTGTGTTTGTGTATTTTTGGCAGCGTCTGTGTTTATTATTGCAGGGTGAATTATGTCGGGGCCAGTGAGAGTTTGACCGGAGAGTCACAGAGAGAGAGCGTTTATCATGGAGGTACTTCATCTTTCTCTCTAGGGTACACACACACTTGCACGCAGAGACACACATACAAGCACTTTCGCTTTCTCTCCCTGTCTTCTCACATTCACACACACATTGACACACAACAAAAACATAAATAGCGGAAATGTCTAACTAGGAACAGAGAGCGTTCCAGTCTCTTACCATGTCTGAGTCTCCCTTAGGGGTCTTGTACTCAAACGCAGTGTTTCCATCTGAATCAAGGAAGACAACCCTGCTTGGTCGCCCAATCCTAGGAGAGGAGAGAGGGAGGGAGAACAGGAGAGAGGAAGAGGGAAAGATACAGTTTTATTTGATCAAGTTAAAGACTAATGATTATTACACAATTATTGTTTGTTTTTCTGTCAGTGTGCGTGTGCGTGTGTGTGTGCGTGTGTGTTACCTCTGGTAGGTGATGGAGAAGGTCAGGCTGGTTCTAGTGAGAGAGAACCGTGCCCGGGCCACACCACTGGAGCTGGGTAACCAGGAGCCTGTCACTCCCGTCAACACTGCTACAAAGTCTGGACACACACACAGTAAAGTAAATATGTAAATCAGAATGACTGAATGGAGGAATGATTTTCTTGTTTCGGGGCTGTGAGAGTATGTGTCCTTATATGAATACTGTATATCCTTGTACTGTATATCCATGTACTGCATGTATAATATGTGTGTGTGTTTCCATGTCAGGTAGCCTTGCGGTTAAGAGCATTGGGCCAGTAACCAAAATGTCGCCGGTTCGAATCCCCGAGCCGACTAGGTGACCAAATCTGTCGATGTGCCCTTAATCAAGGCACTTAACCCTAAAAACTCCCGTAAGTGATTAAATGTTAATGACTAAATGTAAATTATGTATGTCCATGCATGAGTGTGCAGTATGTGTGTTTGCATGGGTGGGTTTGTGCGGGTGAGTGTGCATGCTCACCAGTGCGGCTCTCTCCAGAGGAAATGTCCTCAGAGCTGAGGTATGAGCGGTCATTGTAGGACTTGTGCAGGTCATCCTCTTTCTCCTTCTCCTGGAAGTACTCGAAACCATCAAACACCGCCTCCGCCTGCTTCCTGTCCACCTCGCCTGGACAAGCGCAACACAGGGGCACAGCGTGTGAGGCGGGGGGCTATTTACACAACACCTACAGGTTGGCAATACTTTGACATGAAGGCATAAAGTAAGAAGAATCACAGCAAATGTTGAATGAGTGAAACAGCTAGAAAGAGTGACAGTTACAGAGTGAAAGGGAGGAGAGGAATAATTCTAAAATGCCAAGAGTTCTTTCAGTCCTCCCTAAGTCTCTCTCCCTCTCTTATTTCTCTCTATCCACCCTCTCTCTCTGTCTGTCTCTCCCTCCCTCTTTCTCTCTCTCTCCAGGTGTCTCTTCCAATCCCTTGTTGGAGCACTCCTGGCTCGTCTGGGTAACAACGTTTGTTTCTTAGTATGAGGCGCAGAGGGGGAGTGACACTCATGTGCAATCCCAACAATGGCCTGCTGTCCTGCGCCTCACACACAGTGAAATACAGACACACTAAAAAGCAAACAGAGAAAAACACACACACACTACGAGACAGACAGGCTTCTTACTCACGCACACATCATCATCAAAGAGTCCAGACTTATTTCTTCAAGGTCATCAACTTTACTCCTAGACTATCTGCTTGACTCCTCTCTCTCTCTCTCTCTCTCTCTCATTCCCCCGATCCTCTATCTCTCCCTCCATAGGGCACGCTCTAGGGCTTCTGTGTAGTGTCAGTCTCACCTCCTTCCATTCCACTATACTGTATCCTCAGGTGCACCAGTGAATATATATATATATATATATATACACACACACGTGCACATAGACACGCACGCACACACAAGCACGCACACACCGTGTTCCATCACTTAGACAAACATACTAAAAGATTTTTAACATTTAGACAAACACACTCATACTTTTCCTAAAGACACAACCACAACACACTCCCAAGCTTTTCAAAAAATCACCACCATGACACACACACTCAACATTTTCCCACATGAACACAAACACACTCAATGTTGTCTCAGTGCCGGGGGCCCGCGCCTCAGAGAAACCCAGGGCTTTACCTTGACTTTCCATTACCAAAACACACTGCTGAATAACTATGGAGAAAATAAGACCCAACATGTGTGAGTGAAAGTTTGTGCAGGTGTGTGTGTGTGTATGTGTGCGCATGATTGTGAGCCTGAGTGAATGAGGGAGTGAGAAAGAGGGAATGAGAGTGAGATAAAAATAGAGTGAGAATGAGCGTATTTGACACAGTCGGGTAGGAGAGACAACCTCACCTAGAGAGAGAGAGAGAGAGAGAGAGAGAGAGAGAGAGAGAGAGAGAGAGAGAGAGAGAGAGAGAGAGAGAGATAACAGGAGAGATGATGGGCAGGATAGATCATTAGTAGGCTAGTAGGGGTTATCTTTGGGGCAAGTCTATATAGTGATAGGAACAGTTAGTAGGGGTTACCTTTGGGGCATGTCTTGCAGCATTGTCCAGGTAGCAGCACTGGGTCATCACAGCTAGGCTCAGGACAGTCCTGCTTGACGTTCTTACAGCTTACCTTCCCCAACACCTTACTCTTACGACCCCTTTGCTGAAAATAATAAATAAGAAACATCAACTCCTCATCCACACTGACCTCAACACTGTATCACACAGGCCTGATGATATCTGTTAAATGGGGTCATTTTGGCGGCACTGGAGATGATTTTGGTAATTGATTCATAATTAATTAGTTTGTTATTTTAGGCCCAATTTCCGTCCATTGATAGGCCTACATAATGTCTCCACTATCCAAGATTGACATGTACTCTATTAGGCTTATTGTGAAGGGTGTTACTTACTGTCTCGCAGTAACATTGGACACAGTGCATGACTCCAAACGGCTCACCGAGGTCTGGGTGCCAAGTGTCCTCCAGAGAATAGAATCTTCCTCCAAATGAACATCCTGCAATCAGACCAGAAGAACCCATTAAGCCAACAATACACTAGCAGTTGGTACAGTCCACATCTAAATGTAAAACTGGTGAGTAGCCTGTAACATCCCGCTGTTTAGATTGCTTATGTTTATAAGAACTGAGGTTGGGGTGTTCATATACTTTAGTTTAACTTTAAATGGGAAGTATGCTGGCATTACATGGTTCACATGGCATATCACTTCATTACATAGTCTAGTTTGAGATCAACATGTTATGATGCTGGATTTTTTTCTTCTTCAATGGCTACAATTAATTCACAACAATCAACCAAACATTCAGTAGAACGGAAACGATTGTATGGCATTTCCAGACACTTTAATAGGATAGCCAGGCCTATGCACTTGCCAATGGGATATGTGCTGGACAGTTCACTGCGAAGTGAAAGACTACATATTCCCACATTGGCGTCAGACAGAACGACAAAAATAGGATTCTGGCCAGCCAGATTCGTGGATGTTTGACAGATAATCGATTCTGCGGTTGGGACATGTTGGGTGGATTGACTGGATGCCTCATGTTCCAGAGCTCACCGACGCCTCCTGTTTCATTTAAATGGTGCAGAGGACCCTCAAATGAGTATAAAAAAGGCCATTCACACAACAAACGCCAAGCCATTTGGAAAGAGAAATAAAAGGAATGCGCTTTTGGTATCCTACCAGGGGCTATGTAATGGAAACGAATTGATATATTAGGTTTTGAGTATTTCAAAAATAATTGGAAAAGTGGTATTAATAAAAGTATTGAATTATAAAAAGCTTGCATAAAAATTGCCCCCGCAACAAGTGTTAGCGCCACAGCCCTCCCCTGCCTAGCACCATATGGGTGTGCGCCATGTTCATTCCACTCCACGTTTCAGAGTCGCTGTACACCGCAGCCTGGAGGTGAGGCTACCCGGTGCCAAGTTTACTACTGTTGATTTGATATTGTGCGGTTGCCGTAGCTGCTAACAACCTGGTTCGCATTATTCTTTCATTAAGTGACTACACTTTAAACAGTCCAGTCGCGTTAGACTTAGACGGAGCACCATGCTACCCGCACAACTCCCTGCAATATAAATCACTGCTTTTCACAGCCAGAGAAGGCCACCAAAGAACTGCAGCAATGGACAGCCGATTGATTACAGTTTCCAGGATTGGATAAACGTTATTAGTGGCAGTTGTTAATACACTGATCTAACGCCTTGACTTCTTACTCCCATGGGCTCAGTAGGCCTAACCTTTTAAAAGAAGCAGTTGAAAGCCCTGCACGTGAACCAGATGGCATTCTCAGTGGTTATGACTAAGATGTTTTTTGCAAGTTTGTTCATGAAGTAACCATAACAGTGGGACAATTGAGGAAGAAAACAAACAAACAAGATTGGGTTGATAATAAGGAAGAGACTGTGCAGTGAGACACTTTGATAGACAAAATGATAGGCTAAGAATAGGCTGTAGTAGCCTAAGTAGTCATCTACTGACGGTCTTAAAAAGCTATAGACATATTAGGCTACACATTCAAATTTGTATTTGGCAGATTAGCAAACGAGCACTAGACTAGCCTATAGTGCTGAAATGACTGTGCCAGGATTCAAAACGCAGCAGGGGTCGTTCATTGAATTCAAATATTTAGGTTGAAAAGAGGTAGAAGTAGAAGAGGCATCTTGGCTCACCTGACATGCCCTTGGATGGTAAAGGTTCCCTCTCCGAATGGATGGGCAGAACGGGAGACTTAAGCCGCGAGGCCAGTCCAGAGTGTAGCCACGCGCAGCTCATCATGCACAATAAGGAACTCAGCGCGCGGCGAGTGTGCATCCCGGTGAGGGGTAGCATCCAAAACTGTCTCCGGTTTCTCTTTTCCCTTTTTGATCTTGAAAAACTTATTCCCTTCGTTTTTAGAAGCTTTCACGTGAAGGTAAGTTGTCACTCCAGTAATAAACTTTCTCTAAATAAACATGAATAAGTCAGCATTCAAGTCACCAAATAGCCTATTCGTTGATGGTCTTGAAGTTATTCCTAACCAGAAATAAAGACTCCCAAGTTATGCAACAGAGAGAAGCAGAGAAAGTGACTAAAGAGGTTGGAGGTTTTCCGAGGCAATGACTGTACCAGCCCAGAAGCGTATGTCCCGTCCGTGCGGGTCCCTTCCCACTTTATACTTTCCCTGACACTTGGATCAGGCACGGGCAGGGAGGGGTGAGAATGAAAGGAGTGGGTGCGGTTAGGTGAACGCGGGGAATGGGGGGGTCTACAGGGGTCTTAGAGCCTATACCCCTAACCTAACTCCATGTAAAATGTGAACACCTAGTGAAGGAAAGTGGAATCTTCAGGGATTTAGCCTACAGTAGGCTAGGGAGGAATGTGTGTTTCTGTGTGTGCAGCCTGTTCTGTATTTATACAACTGCTTCTAGAGTTCAGACCTAAGTGACTTAACAGAAACAAATGAACATAGTTTGAATAGCTCAGGCGACGTATTTCAATCTGTGTTGATCCTCTATCACAGAATGCCCTTTTTTATTTAGCACTTTATTTCTTTTGGCCATATTAACTTCAGCTTCAAATACCTACCATTCCTACCTGAACAGTCATACGTTTGTGTAGCCGATTTGTAAGCCAACGGTTTGATTGAACTCTTAAGTCGTTATAAAGTTACAACTTAATATAATGCTGTTTTTGGATAGTGTAGGACTACTGTTCTAGACGTCTATGTAGGTTATGTGTCTGCCCTTCATCCAGATCTCATTGAAAAAGAATGTCTGAAGTCATGGACAATGTTGACAATAACATTCCTTATTATTTTGTTTATGGAAACGTTATTTTATTGTTATAAAAGTGAAAATTACATACAATAAACACTTGATTTAGATTTGTTTTAAGTTGAGCAATATGCTTCCCATTCGTCCATGCTCCATAGGTGCGAAAATGCGTGCATGAGGCTTCAGGCATGGTCTATACGGAGGCATCACGAGCGCTCCGCGGGTCAAGTTTACAGTGCGTAAAGTGCGCTCGGTGATTTATTTGAAGAAGTTCACAGCAAGAGTCTCGCCAATCAGTCATTCTGTGGAACAGTAATGATCCCTTAGTGAGTGCAAGTACAGGACAACCACCCCCAATTAGACATAATATGATGATAATACAGTAAGGATAACATTAATCAAAATAATAAGTGCACATAATAACCAATTTCAATCTTTGGACATTAATTTGCTTATTGTAGCCTAAAGGTTCACACTCTTTGTATGCCCTTCTTTCCCAAAGTCTAAACTACCCCAACGAATAATAAAATAACCAAAATAAAGTCGGCATAATTTAAGGGGCTTGGGGAAGGTGGGGGGTCAGGCTGGGAATCAGGCGAGCTGTTTAGAGAAGAACCATATATATTTTACTGATTGTAGCTTTGTCTGTCGCCCTCCGGAAACGGCGCGAGCCTCTCGCCTCCAACCCCTCCCCAATCTATCCACATGCTAAACATGACGATACAATATGCTATGAAAAGAAAGGGACAACGATGTCTCGAAGCATAGGCCTATATCCAAATTAAAGTTTTCTAAAGTCTTAGGTTGGGCTGTGACGATTATAACATTTTGGGTAACGGTTATTGTCGAAACATGTTTTGAGTTTGTAGGCCTAATGCATCATAATTGTGTTTGGGGCGGCAGGTAGCCTAGTGGTTAGAGTATTGGGCCAGTAACCGAACGGTTGCTGGGTCGGATCCCCGAGCTGACAAGGTAAACATCTGTAGTGCTGCCCCTGAACAAGGCAGTTAACCCACTGGTCCCCGGTAGGCCGTCATTGTCAATAAGAATTTGTTCTTAACTGACTTGTCTAGTTAAATTATATATTTTTAATAATGCATCTCTGAAAATGTGACATCAAACCTAATGCATACAACACAGATTTGGCGACACCCTTCAAAACACGAATGGTTTTGACTGCTTGCACTTTTGTAAATTAAGCTTTTCCTCCCAACTGTGCTGTTCTACTCAACGAAAAACTGCTATAGGGTAAACTAGATCTACTTGCATACTGTATGAAGTTGAATCCCCTCTTCTCCTAAAAATAATATATGAAGACAATTATGTCAATATATTTTTTGGGGTCCATGGTTATTGTCCATAATTGTCAGTTGCATTATTATATGATAATTGTGCCAGCACTAGTCTTAGGCTATTTGAATAAAATTGCATTCTATTTTCTGCATCCGTTTGTATTTATGGCTAGTTCCCCAGCGCCAGAGTAGGTGGAGATAGAAGTGAATGTGGGAACCCCAAAATATCTGTCAAAGTATTGGAATAAAACGGATTTATATTGTCCCCTTTGTGTATATGCTATAGGCAGATATTGTAGCCGAAATTGAAGAGCAAATACACATTATTTTTGGAAAAAGTACATATCTGATATGCCAGTTTGGTGGTGAAAGTACATCAAGTACACACATACAGTACCAGTCAAAAATATATTTAGATTTGTTTAACACTTTTTTGGTTACTACATGATTCCATGTGTTATTTCATAGTTTTGATGTCTTCACTATTATTCTACAATGTAGAAAATAGTAATAAAGAAAGAAAAACCCTTGAGTAGGTGTGTCCAAACTTTGACTGGTACTGTATATACATATTTTATATTGCAGACATTGTTTGTTCTGTTATTTCTTCATTTTTTTCTTTTACATTTTTTCGGGATTTGTGTGTATTGCTACGTTTTACTGCACTGTTGGAGCTAGCGAAGTTGTATTTGTGAGGACAATGTGCCATTTTTATGCATATGTGACATTATGTGGCTGTGAGAGACTTCCATTGAGATGATTGAATTCACACACGGGTTCCCCTCTCCTCCGTCCACTTCGCGCACCCGTGAAATGGAATCGATGATGGTCTATTTGCACTTCATCACGAAGTGATAACCGCCGCTTTAATTTATTGCTGCACCGACCGATTCATTAGACTGTCTAGCGAATTGTCTATTGGAGCTAACACCACACATGTATATTATGCGGGCCACACTTAGAGTAATGAGGGGAGCTTTTGTGTATTGCCCTACACACATGGATTGCTACACAGTAGGTGCACTTGTCTGAATTCCAAAAATGATGTGTGTGTGTGTAGACATGCCTGAGATAATACAACATTTGGTTTACAGATTCTGGGTGTTGTAAGACATTCTTTAATGTTGCCATATTATTGGGTCTATTGTACAGCCTCCTATTATTTTATATCTAAAAGTTACGGATTCAGGGTTGAAAAGTGTAGTCAGCCCACCTCGGTAGCTTGTGTAGAGTTTGTCGATTTTAAAACATTGAGTCTCTCTCGCACCCACTTCGAGAATGAAAGTAGTTTAGCCAGGAGTTTACAGTCGTTCCCCTAAGCCTTGACTTGTGGTTTCATTTAAAGAAGAGAGGATCGAGGGAGAGAGAGAAAATTAGGGAAAAGGAAAGAGAGAGCGCACGCGTCTGAAGTCATATGCCAAGAAACATTGATTGCGTTTTAATAAAATCGATTAACCGTGACCAGCGTTTCATGAGAGTGAGTAAAGTTTCAATTCCGATAAGACACAACCTAATATTAACCAGTCACCATGCATCTTTTTTATAGTCAAGGTGTTGTCCGATATGTACTCCATGAAGATAGGACACACTCGAGGCCTAAAATAGGACCATATCAAAGAAACAGAGACGCTATATAGGCCTATGTGAGAACATATTGGTGCTTTTGATGACGCAATCATGCCTCTTCTCTGTGTATTTGCTGATGGTGTCGAATACAGACAGCCGAAAGTGCATAAACGCAGCAGCGCATGTTTCATTTGTGTAGGCCTACTATCCCAGAACCCCCCTCACTCCATCCTCTTTCCGTCTGACTGGCACACATTCGGGACCGCATCCTGTTTGCTGGCTGGATTATACTGGAGGTGTGAATATACAGCGAGAAGGGGGAGAAGATAGCCTGGCAGATGTGTACCAACCGGTTACAGGGCGCCCCCAACACCACCTGTTCCCCATCATGGTTTTATGTACATTGATCACATGGCAAAGGTCGACAACGAGGTCACTACAATTTCAGTCTTTTTACGCACGCATATTTAACCCGCTGTGGCACCTGAGAGATTGATTTGTTTGGTAATATGCGTGATGTCCTTAATTTGAATTTACATTCCAGTCTCAATCATTTCTGACTCAAGTGTAAATGTCGTGAAACAAACCAGAACAAATGCGCTGAATGGAGTATGGACATCCTGTCTCCCGCGCTCTCCTTGGACCACTGCTCGCTTTATCAAGTCCAGACATCGATACGGAATTTTGTTTCTCAAGAACAAGTCAGAAAAAAGTAAAGTTGCTCACTGATTAGTTCACTTTTATAGAGCGTCGTCAGAAATACTATGACTCATTTTATTTTACCCTTGATAAAATCCTTAATATGACTCTTGGAGGAGGTGGATATTATTTAGCCTAATGATGGAAAAAAGTATAACATGCCAGTGATTGAATAGCTATGCCAGTGTTTATAAATTAAACGTTGTATACATGATCAAATATAAATCGGTCATATTCAGAATTAATCATCTAAATTGACACATTGTGAGGTGAATTAAAACCAGGATGTGTCTCGGGGAAGAACCTTTCACTGCCTCCAATTTGGTTCTTAATGGCAACTGACAGAACAACAAAACGGCAAGGGATGATGTCTTTATAGCTACTGTTATGCTGATGTTGATCATGATGGTAATAAGACCAACCAGGCCTACATGACTTGGTGTTGTCAGGCTAATTATTGTGTTACTCCTAGCAATGGAAAGTAGAGAGAAATGTAAATGGTGGTCTGGTTAGAATTCATGTTTATTAATGTATGTACGTTCGGAATCAATTCGCAAACACTGCCGAAACGGCTAAATGAAAGCGGACAGGGGTGCGAATTAAATTGGTGCTCTTGGTTGTCTTTTTCTCACAATCCATTTTCGAGGGTTCCCTAGATGGAGAGTGTGAGTCTAATTATCGCCCTCCATGCAATTAGCGACCAGAAGCCATCTCCAAACACAGTTGGCATGGAAAAGTGGTGAGGAGGGGGAGGAGGGGGACACAACACCACTTGTCTTTGACACCTCGGATCCAACTGTGATATCTCTCACTGCAAGTTTGTACAATTGCGTCACTCCAAGTCGCCACTGTAGCAGCCTACTGTATATATCTGATAGTATATAGTAGTTTAGGCCTAGGCTTGATTCTTTAATTTTACCAGACCGTTGTGTCCGTTATACTACCCGGCCTACACTTTGGCGCCCAAATAATACCCCACCGACACCTACAGTACTGTATGTAACGTTCAGGGTCTATGTGGGTCTGTTCTCTACAGCTGTTCCCATGTTGCTTACAGATCTGGTCCCCCCTCGATAAGCAAACACCAGGATTGCATCACCCCCCGACAGAAACCTCATTACTGAGCGCCTTTGAATTCTGCATTACCCCCTTCTAATTTTGTTTATAAGAGTGAAATTACTTCCACACTTTATTTTAAGCGGCGTTGGAAAGTTGATAGTTCTCAAGAGTCGAGAACCCAGTGATAACTGGCCGCAGTACACACATTTTTATTCCTGCGGTAAATACCTCGACCATTAAACATCAACACAGTCATCAAGATTGGTGTTTCGGGGGGCGACTGTGCAACAGCGCATTTGACTCACAGACCAACCGTCTCTTCCGAATTATTCCACTGATATTGACGCAGTCTTTTGTGCATAATTATGTTCCCTCGAGATGCGTGACAAGTAGCATGTCAATGAATGAAATTATTGGCCCAAACCAACAATCTTATTTTCTCCTCTCCACAGGTAAAAACGACTCTTCCCGTGATGCCTGTGATTGATGGTTGTTTTAATTTAACATTTTAACAATGTGATTTACAACTTGGGTGGTCTGACCAAATGATTGAATTGTCCTTCCAGAACATGCAAAAAGCAGAAAAAGAGAAAACAGAGAGATCATGGAGAGACAAGATGGGCAGAGGGAAACACACACACTGCCTGCGGGATAAATGTACTTTACCACCTGTCTTTGTGACCCTGAGTCAACACTGGTCGTGTCACCACCACTGACTCCCACACCGCCACCACCACCATCCGTATCAACCCTACTGTCCTACCATCAACCTCCACACCAGAGTGTGGGACCCCCAGTGAGAAATCCTCCTCCTCCTAACCCCCCCACAGACAGTGCTGGCCCAGCCCCAAACCTCTGGGGGTTGTGTAGCTGAGAGGAAGCCCAGCGTCCTGGGGAGAAAGTAAACTACTGGGTCACAATCACACCGATGAGAAAGTCACAGAGAGTTCATCAGAGATGAGAAATTAGCCATGGAAATAGTCATCCAAAGATCAAACTCATGCCAAATGGTTTTCTCCTATCATAAAGCAGAAAAATGTCCCTTCCATCTCACAAGTTTATCCCAAATTTGTCACAGTGTCATCACCAACCTTATAAAAACCTATTTGTAATGTGACGTGGTAGTAGTTTGCTCCTATCAACAGCAGGGTAGAGGCCCATCATTGTACAAGGTACTAAAATCTGTCCTCCACATGTCACTCTGCCCCAGCCTCCTTCCCTTCTTGCCCAGGATGGCGAGCTGCTCCTGGGCTGAGGCTGAAGCTGAGGCCTGGGCCTGCTTCGGCCAAGGAGGCCAGAGTGGAGCAGGGCGACCCAAAACTGGATACCAGCCCTGAGTTAGAATCTGACACCGCCAGCTCCTCAAACCTCTGGATGACCGTCCGTACAGACTGGAAGGGCACGTCTCTGCGCCAGCGACTCCCACCATCTCCAGAAGCCCCAGAGCGGGATGCAGCCCAGCATTGCTGAAGCGAGTGGGCAGGGTGGCTAGGTGCTCCTGGGTCAGAGGGTTGTAGAAGCTCAGCGCCCCTCCACCCATACTGAGGAACAGCCCCAGGGTCTTGATCTGGGGGGGCACGGCATGTAAGGGCTCCCGACGGCTAGTCAAAAAAGTCAAAGTCAAAGTCACCATTATTAGTCAGTTGTACAACCGAATGCCTTCAACCGAAATGTGTCTTCCGCATTTAACCCAACCCCTCTGAATCAGAGAGGTGCGGGGGGCTGCCTTAATCGACTTCCACGTCTTCGGCGCCCAGGGAACAGTGGGTTAACTGCCTTGTTCAGGAGCAGAACGACAGATTTTTTTTTCCTTGTCAGCTCGGGATTGAACTTGCAACCCTCCGGTTACAAGTCCAACGCTCTAACCACTAGGCTACCTGCGGCCCCGTACACAGTGGAGAAGGACAAGCCCCGCCTTTCCAGCCTCCAGCTGCTAGCATCGTCCAATGAGCTCACTCCTGTATGGAAAATAGGAAAGGTGGTTGCTTTCTGTGTCAAAACAGACATCATGGGAAATTATGTCTTCAAATATTGTGTGAATAAACGTTGCAATGTCATTATGAAACTGGGTAGTCTTTATGCCCGACTTTATCTGCACTTAACAAAGCTACATAGTTGTTGCCTCGTTTGGCCTGACTAAAATATGTTGATCGGAGCAGGAACAAACTGGCACCCAGGCACCCAGTGCTTCCCCTATATGCATTTAGCAGCGGCAGTGCGTGGCGGCCACTGTACTTAAAAAATAAAAAAAGTAGTTATATGTATGCCCCAGGAAGATCCCATCAAGACTGTAGTATTTACAGTTTCCTACAGTATAACTACTGTAGTAAGAAAAACTATATACTATAGTAATTACTGTAGTGTTTTTGCAGACTGTAGTATACCGTAGTATACTTGTGGAACCCTAATGGACAAAACATTTGAAGAGCAAATTTTCCATAACCTATAGGTAGGTAGAACTGAGGTCTGAATGGATAGGCAGCTTCTGCTCTTTTTTATGTAGGGAACACAATGTTATTGGTGCCACCCATAAGTGAGAAACATTTATCACTTATGGGTGGCACAAATTGGGATATGGGAAGGGAATGGAAAGGGTATATGAAAATGAAATACTGTATTATATACTATAGTAATTACTGTAGTGTTTTTACAGACTATAATGTTTTTGCGAACATTGCTGTAGTATTTACTGTAGTATTTACTTTGAGTGTTTGTGGTCTGTAGTATTTACTATAGTATTCTACAGTATACTACACCATTCTATAGTAAGTATTACACATGATCGAGGTATACTACAGAATTCTATAGTAAGTACGATAGCATTCTATAGTAAACTGTAGTATTTTTTCATGTGGGATAGGCACGAGTGAGCAATAATATGTAAAATATCAATGCTGTTCCCATCCCATGTTCGGTCGACAGTGCCAGTCATCCTGGTCAACAACCACTAATACGTATTTGACCTGACTCTCTGCAGTTAATAATGATGAAGCTGCACATTTCTGTCATATTTGATTCAAATCAACAGATTGTTTATGGCTTGTTGCTGGGTCCAAATTATTAGAGTTTCTGTTGTTTACAGAGAGCAGATGTCAATATGCCTTGTAAGCCAAAATGAAATTGTTAAAGAAACAATTTCATTGTTAGTGGTTCGGCCAAGTGCTGGGAAATCCATGCTGACATCCTGTTCACCACCGGGCGGCACCACAGAGCAGAGTTAAAGGTGAAAGAATGTGAATGAACTTTATGTAGGACAGACAGCCTGTGTCATGTATGCCCTAGGGACAATATTATGTGTGTGTGGGAGTATTTGCACAAGACTGCCTGTATGTATTTGTAGGCTACAACCGCCACATGATAATGTGTAAGAAATGTAGCCCACCTGTCAGTAGAAATATAGCAGCATGCCATAGGCGAAGAGTATTATTATCAAAGCAGTGATTTGTACTTGTTCTGCCACTAACATTAACTCATGGCCAGGTGGAGTAGAGTGCACATCCTCACCTATCCTGTAGAGGGTGCTGTTGCAGACATCCACCTCCCAGTAGAACTGACCCCTGACGATGACCAGGTCCCCACACACCTGAGAGAGGGGCTGGGGGGCAGACTCCTGGGATACTGAACCCGTGACCCTGTTGCTACGGTGACGAGAGGGTAGTGGTGGAGGGCTTGGTCTGTGGAAGGTCACAGTGAGTGAGGAGGTGGAGGGATAGAGCAGCAGCAGAGGGATCCAGGGTGACCTGGGAAGCAGCAGAGGGATCCAGACCTGGGAAGGGAGAGATTAGGACAAAAGAGAAGGTGAAACCTGATTTACTCTAATCAGGGGAATTGTAATTAATAAGATGTGTATTTTTCCTCTTCTTCTATACCAGTGAAGGCTGCTGAGGGGAGAACGACTCATAATAATGTCTGGAATGGAGTAAATGGAATGGATTCAAACACGTGGTTTTTATGTGTTTGATTTGATACCATTCCATCTATTATTATGAGCCATCCTCCCCTCAGCAGCCTCCACTGTTCTACACAGTATATCAATACATCCTTGGATAAAGAGTCTTGCATTGGACTTACTGACCTGAGATAGACTGTTCCATCTCTTCTTCTTGTAGGTCTATAGCATCCTCCAGTGGTGAGCCAGTGTCCATGGATACACAGAAAAAATCAAGTTAAAACAGCCGCAAAACAGTTGGCGCCGTTTAAAGCATGTAGGGATGTAAGCATGCCAGATTATCCTTGACCCATTTATTCTCACTTTCCCATGAGGTTTACCCGTATTCAGAGGAACCAGAAACCCAACACTGTGAAGAAACAGAGTAACCTGGAGTTTACAGAATGTGTCTGACCTAGACTAACTGCCAAGCACCGGAGGTTGGTGGCACTTTAATTGGGGAGGGCTCGTGGTAATGGCTGGAGCGGAATCAGTGGAATGGTAGTAAATACATCAAACACATGGTTTATATGTGTTTGATGCCATTCCATTTGCTCTGTTCCACCCATTATTATGATCCGTCCTCCCCTCAGCAGCCTCCACTGCTGCCAAGGTGCCATTTCACTCACCATATGCAGCAGTGCTCTGGTCCGTGACATCCCCTGTGTCCCTGATGAATGGATTCCCCTGCAGGTGCGATTAGTGGGGTGGGGAGGAATGGTTATTGACATTATTGACAGATGAAGATCTTAGTTGAATGCATTTATAGCTCAATATCATCCTATCATCCTTGTCATGCAATCATTTGTTTGTCTTCACCAAAACATAGGTCAGCATAGTCAATATGTACTGTTGACAATTCAATAGTGAGGGGGCCATCCCTGAATCAAGTATTTTCTATGGGTTGATGCAATGTAACATGTGCAGCTACAGTATCCTATTAACCATTATTCGGAAGAGCCTTGGCCAACACAAACGATCCTCCTTAGAAATACACAATGAGGAGAGATCCCCACTGTGTAAAGACATCATTTTCTAGCAGATATCAAATAGATTTTTCCTCAACAGATCACAAAGATATCCAACTCTGGTAAATGAAATATCCTCTTATTTGACAGACCAAAGATGTCTCCCACACAGATGGATGATGGATGACACAGCAGGCTGCATTCACAGAGGGCTCCACTCAATGGCGGGTGAGACGTTAGACATATTCCTGTCCTTTTCTCCAGCCTCGCTTTTGCTGTTCTATCAGTCTCCATCTGCTGATGTTGAGCATGCTGTGCTACGTAGGTTGGCAAGGCAGACAGAGGAAGAGAAAGGAAGGGAGAGCGAGAGAGAGGAAAGCAGCCTTTTATTAGACACTGCTTGGCGTTGCCATGGTTATGGCCTTATGTAAAGACACCAGTAAAGCTGGCACACTGAACACACACACACACACACACACACACACACACCCACACACTAGGGATTCATGTAATGGTCACACACAGACACTAATTTGTCATGCAAACCTTTTCCTTTCTCTTCCCCTCCCTCCGTGTCTCCTGCTGTACTACATGGATTATCTGAAAGGGTGTTTGCTACATGATGTGAAAATAAAGATCTGCTACAGCTCCATCACTGTGGTTACACGTTCTGTCTCCATATGGGCTGGTGGGGCCATTGTTCCCGGGCCACTATACAACACCAGGGCCAGGTCGGGGGTCAGCTCAAAGTGTGCTTCTGTAGTGACAGGGTATAGGACGGAGGAGGGGTAGGAGGAGGATAGACTGGAGACAGGAGGATAAAGAGAGCTCAGTTGGAAGAGCATGGCACTTGCAATGCCAGGATAGTGGGTTTGATTCCTAGGACCACCCGTACGTAAAATGTATGCACCCATTTGGATAAAAGTGTATGCTATATATATATATATATATATACACACACACACACACACACACACACAGTTGAGGCCGGAGGTTTACATACACCTTAGCCAAATACATTTAAACTCAGTTTCACAATTCCTGACATTTAATCCTAGTAAAAATTCCCTGTCTTAGGTCAGTTAGGATCACCACTTTATTTTATGAATGTGAAATGTCAGAACAATAAGTGAGAATTATTTCTTTCAGCTTTTATTTCTTTCATCACATTCCCAGTGGGTCAGAAGTTTACATACTCAATAAGTATTTGGTAGCATTGCCTTCAAAATGTTTAACTTGGGTCAAACGTCGTTTCGGGTAGCCTACCACAAGCTTCCCACAATAAGTTGGGTGAATTTTGGCCCATTCCTCCTGACAGAGCTGATGTAACTGAATCAGGTTTGTAGGCTTCCTTGCTCTCACAAGTTCTTTCAGTTCTGCCCACAAATGTTCTATAGGATTGAGGTCAGGGCTTTGTGATGGCCACTCCAATACCTTGACTTTGTTATCCTTAAGCCGTTTTGACACAACTTTGGAAGTATGCTTGGGGTCATTGTCCATTTCGAAGACCTATTTGCGACCAAGCTTTAACTTCCTGACTGATGTCTTGAGATTTTGATATATTGAAGCAACATAATTTTCCTTTCTCATGAAGCCATCCATTTTGTGAAGTGCACCAGTCCCTACTGCAGCAAAGCACCCCCACAACATGATGCTGCCACCCCCGTGCTTCACGGTTGGGATGGTGTTCTTCGGCTTGCAAGCCTCCCCCTTTTTCCTACAAACATAACGATGGTCATTATGGCCAAACAGTTCTATTTTTGTTTCATGGTCTGGGGCGGTGTGTCACAGCATCATTGGACTGAGCTTGTTGTCATTGCAGGCAATCTCAACGCTGTACATTACAGGGAAGATATCCTCCTCCCTCATGTGGTACCCTTCCTGCAGACTCTGCTGCTCCTTCTGTGCGTGATTTCCTGCAAGACAGGAATTACTGTTCTGCCATGGCCAGCGAGAGACCGGATCTCAATCCCATTGAGCACGTCTGGGACCTGTTAGATGGGAGGGTGAGGGCTAGGGCTATTCTCCCTAGAAATGTCAGGGAACTTGCAGGTACTTTGGTGGAAGAGTGGGGTAACATCTCACAGCAAGAACTGGCAAAGTCAACGAGGAGGAGATGCACTGCAGTACTTAATGCAGCTGGTGGCCACACCAGATAATGACTGTTAATTTTTATTTTGACCCCCCCTTTGTTAAAAGACACACTGTTCCATTTCTGTTAGTCACATGTCTGTGGAACCTGTACAGTTTATGTCTCAGTTGTTGAATCTTATGCTCATACAAATATTTACACGTTAAGTTTGCTGAAAATAAACGCAGTCGACGGTGAGAGGACATTTCTTGTTTTGCTGAGTTATAGATATACATACATAGCACCAGTCAAAAGTTTGGGAACACCTATTCATTCAAGGGTTTTTCTTTATTTTTACTATTTTCTACATTATGTAATAACACATATGAAATAATTTAGTAACCAAATAAAAGTGTTAAAGAAATCAAAATGTATTTTATATTTGAGATGCTTTCAAGAAACCACCCTTTGCCTTGATGACAGCTTTGCACACCATTGGCTTTCTCTCAACCAGCTTCATGAGGTAGTCACCTGGAATGCATTTCAATTAACAGGTGTACCTTGTTAAGTTAATTTGTGTAATTTCTTTCCTTCTGCATTTGAGCCAATCAGTTGTACAGTGACAAGGTAGGGGTGGTATACAGATGATAGCCCTATTTGGTAAAATACCAAGTCCATATTATGGCAAAAACAGCTCAAATAAGCAAAGAGAAACAACAGCCCATCATTCATTACTTTAAGACATGAAGGTCAGAACTTTGAAAGTTTCTTCAAGTGCAGTCACAAAAACCATCATGCCCTATGAAACTAGCTCTCATGAGGACCACTACAAGAAAGGAAGTTCCAGCATCACCTCTGCTGCAGAGGATAAGTTCATTAAAAAGTTACCAGCCTCAGAAATTGCAGCCCAAATAAATGCTTCACCGAGTTCAAGTACCAGACACATCTCAACATTAACTGTTCAGATGAGACTGCTTGAATCAGGCCTTCATAGTCAAATTGCTGCAAAGAAACCACTACAAGCAGACACCAATAATAAACATTTTGGTACCAACAGCAGTGTCTTTGTGAGACGGAGAGTAGGTGAACGGAGGACGAGGTGTGATGGTGCTTTGCTGGTGACACGGTCAGTGATTTATTTAGAATTCAACGCACACTTAACCAGCATGGCTACCACAGCATTCTGCAGAGAAACACCATCCCATCTGGTTTGCGCTTAGTGGGACCATCATTGTTTTTTCAACATGACAATGATCCAAACCACACCTCCAGGCCGTGTAAGGCTATTTGACCAAGGAGAGTGATGGATTGCTGCATCAGATGACCTGGCTTCCACAATCATCCGACCTCATCCCAATTGAGATGGTTTGGGATGAGTTGGACAGCACAGCATAAGGAAAAGCAGCCAACAAGTACTCAGCATACGTGGGAACTCCTTCAAAACTATTGGAAAAGCATTCCTCATGAAGCTGGTTGAGAGAATGCCAAGAGTGCAAAGTGCCAAGAGTGCAAACTGTCAAGGCAAAGGGTGTGGTGCGCACTGAACTATTCCTAGTGCCTTTCACTTTAACCACCAAACACTGCTTTTTAATCTAATCTTGATATCAGCATAATTCACAGTGTGTGGCAGGAGTCAGAGTGGGGAAAATGAGAGTGCTCAGTGTTCACCAAACCGGCATGCAGTATGCACAATGTCCAAAGGCCGTTTCTTAGCAAGAAAAATCTGGTGTGGTAGTTTAGGCAATAGCCTCTCTACATCCAGATGCATTATCAATATTCTAGTGATTAGATGATATATTGACTTATGAAAGGAAATGGTGGTTGCCTAGGCCTACTCACAGGGATAATGGGAATGTGGGAAATAAGAGATTATGATTTGAGCTAAAATAAAAAATAAATACATTTGTCTTGTTCCATTCAGATTTGCTTTCCCATGCACGTATCTCGTTTCATACTGCTTTTTGTAGAGTTGTTTCGTTTAAATGCACACCGTTGACAGGAGGATGGCCAACTGTCAAACATTAACGCCAGGGTAAATCAAATATGACGTTCAGTCCACATTTTTTTGCGGTTGCCTAAAACGCGTGAGTTGGATTCGATTAATTTGGTCATTTATTTTTTCCAACTTTCTACTTTTTAAAAAACATATTAATCAAAAGTTAGGCTAGGTTATCGTCACTCGCTCACTGGATATAATACGTTTTATAGGCATGTGAATTTACGGATTGCTACATTTCAGGAATCAAACATTTCCGCACATTAGGTCCAATTGTTGGCACAACAAAAAAACCTCACCAAACAAAACAGGTTTCCAGAGGCACACGCCTATGATAAACAGCTCAAGAAGGCAGACGCAAAATGGGATTTGGTGAATATAATTGACTTTAATCCTTTATAACGGTGTCTCGAACTCCTTTGATTTCGCTCCTGGATTAAATGGAACACGGGGACGAGCACCATGGAAGAAAAGGTCTTGATTGAGGGGCGTCATGCGCACAGGAGCGGGCTATGGCTTTAAGCAGTGGGTAACCAAATGCGCAGTCGGCCTATCATCATACTATACGAATACACATGCAATGCGAATTATTTATGTTTTTGTTTAATATATCAGTTATCAGCGTGGTTTATTAGACCCTTCAAGTGATATTTTAGTAGAATAAGTATAGATTGATGAATAGTGATAATTTTACCCTTTCTGGCAATGTGATACACTAACATAAAATGTGACATACAAATTAGAATTGTGTGCATTATTCATTGACATGCATTTCTTTAAGATTTTGTTGGGGGCCTAGCCCGAACCATGAACAACAGCCCCAGACCATTATTCCTACTCCACCAAACCTTACAGTTGGCAATATGTATTGGGGCAGGTAACTTTCTCCTGGCACCCGTCAAACCAAGATTCGTCCGTCAGACTGCCAGATGGTGAAGCGTGATTCATCACAACAGAGAACGCGCTTCCACTGCTCCACAGTCCAATGGCGGAAAGCTTTACACCACTCCAGCCAACGTTTGGCATTGCGCATGGTGATCTTAGGCTTGTGTGCATCTACTCAGCCATGGAAACCCATTTCATGAAGCTCCCAACAAACAGTTATTGTGCTGATGTTGCTTCCAGAGGCCCTTTGGAACTGGGAAGTGAGTGTTGCAACCGAGGACAGATGATTTTTAAATGCTGTGCGGCTGAGCCACTTCGCAGCTGAGCCGTTGTTGCTCCTAGACGTTTCCACTTCACAACAATAGCACTCACAGTTGACCGGGGCAGCTCTAGCAGGGCAGAAATTTGACAAACTGACTTGTTGGAAAGGTGGCATCCTATGATGGTGCCATGTTGAAAGTCACTGAGCTCATCAGTAAGGCCATTCTACTGCCAATGTTTGTCTATAGATATTGCATGGCTGTGTGCTCGATTTTATACACCGGTCAGCAACGGGTGTGGCTGAAATAGCCAAAACCACTAATTTGAAGTGGTGTCCACATACTTTTGTAAATATAGTGTATCTTTTAGAAATGTACCCCAATACATATTTTAGGTATCTGATTGATGCTTTTTTGTTTGTGCAAAATAATAGCAATTTAAGGGAAATATATGCATCACTTAAAAAGTAAATATCCTATTATATATACAGTGATTTCGGGAAGTATTCAGACACCTTCATTTTCCACATTTTGTTACGTTACAGCCTTATTCTGAAATGTATTAAATTGTTCCCTTCCCCCCATTAATCTACACACAATACCACATAATGACAAAGCAAAAACTGTTTTTATGAAATTTTTGCAAGTGTATTACATTTTTTTAACTGAAATATTACATTTACATAAGTATTCAGACATTTTACTCAGTACTTTGTTGAAGCACCTTTGGCAGCAATTACAGCTTGAGTCTTCTTGGGTATGACGCTACAAGCTTGGCACACCTGTATTTGGGGAGTTTCTCCCATTCTTCTCTGCAAATCCTCTCAAGCACTGTCAGGTTGGATGGGGAGCGTTGCTGCACAGCTATTTTCAGGTCTCTCCAGAGATGTTCGATCGGGTTCAAGTCCGGACTCTGGCTGGGCCACTCAAGGACATTCAGAGACTTGTACCGAAGCCACTCCTGTGGTGTCTTGGCTGTGTGCTTAGGGTCGTTGTCCTGTTGGAAGGTGGACCTTGGCCCCAGTCTGAGGTCTTGAGTGCTCTGGAGCAGGTTTTCATCAATGATCTCTGTGTACTTTGCTTCGTTCGTCTTTCCCTCAAACCTGACTAGTCTCCCAGTCCTTGCCGCTGAAATGATGCTGCCACCACCATACTTCACCGTAGGGATGGTGCCAGGTTTCCTCCAGACGTGACACCTGGAGGAAATCATGTCCAATCAATTGAATTGATTGGTGGACTCCAATCAAGTTGTAGAAACATCTCAAGGAAGATCAATGGAAACAGAATGCACCTGATCTCAATTGCAAGTCTCATAGCAAAATGTCTGAATACTCAGGTATTTCAGTTTTTTAATTTAATACATTTGTTACAATTTCTAAAGACATGTTTTTGCTTTGGCATTTTGGGGTATTGTGTGTAGATTGATGAGAAAAAACTCCCAATTTAATACATTTTAGAATAAGGCTGTAATGTAACAAAATGTTGAAAAAGTAAAGGAGTCTGAATACCTTCCTAATGCAATGTAATTATTTTGGCCTGATTTTGTGGTATGGGCATATCGTTTTAAGATCGTTTTAAGATCTTTCCACAGGGACATCAGAAAATTAAACTTGGCATGCTTTTTATTATTGAGGAGAACTTATTGAAGCAAGGACGATCAGTTCAGTTCACCAGAATGTTGAGTAATCTATGGACCATAATAATAAAACTATAGCTTTTTTCTTAAGAAACAGTGTGAGACAACACTTGGCTTGGCTCCTGTGTTTACGGAGTTGCCAAGAAGTCTCCAAAAACACCCAGTGTTATAGAGGCATTAGGTGGAAATAGATGGTGTAAATGTGGTCAAACCTGCCTGTCTAGGAATAGGAATAGATGCCATCTTGATTGTAGTGTGGGACACATTCACCATTGTAATCCCAGAGCCTAAGTAATATCTGCTCTTCACTCCTTTAGGAATTCTGCTCCTGCTGTTCTGCGTGGTTTCTTTTGGGGTACCCAACGCCAAGACGAGACCAATCGACTTTGTGTGCAACGCACACGCCAGGAGAAACATGAACAACATGAAGGACCTGGAGGTTGCCATGGTGAGAGACAGAAACTTGACAATCACACAGAAATCCACACATTGTGTCTATCTTATCTGTTTTATGTACACTGAATAAAAATATAAATGCAACATGCAACAATTTAAAAGATTTTACTGAGTTACAGTTCATATTGGGAAATCAGTACACTTAAAATAATGAATTATCTATGGATTTCACCTTACTGGGAATACAGATATGCATCTGTTGGTCACAGATACTTCACCTTGAAGAAGGCACAGTGATGTCGAAACGTTGGTGTTTATTTATCCGATAAATAACTGGGAGGTTATACATATGGAGTGTTCGACTCTCTTTGTTTTTATAGGTCACAGATAATTTACCTTTAAAAAAATGGGCCTCACAATGGGGCTCAGGATCTCGTCACAGTATTTTTGTGCATTCAAATTGCCATCGATAAAATGCAATTGTGTTCGTTGTCCGTAGCTTATGCCTGCCCATACCATAACCCCACGGCCACCATGGGGAACTCTGTTCTCAACGTTGACATCAGCAAACCACAAGCCCACACGATACCATACACATGGTCTGCGGTTGTGAGGCCGGTTGGACTTACTGTCAAAAACGTTGGCGGCGCCTTATGGTAGAGAAATTAACATTACATTATCTGTCAATAGCTCTGGTGGACATTCTTTAAGTCAGCATTCCAACTGCATGCTCCCTAAACTTGAGACATCTGTGGCAAAGTTTTGTGTGACAAAACTGCACATTTTAGAGTGACCTTTTATTGTCCCCAGTACAAGGTGCATCTGAGTAATGATCAAGCTGTTTAATAAGCTTCTTGATATGCCACACCTGTCAGGTGGGTGGACTATCTTGGCGGAGAAATGCTCACTCAAAAATGCTTTTTTTTGAGTATAGAAGATTTCTGGGATCTTTTATTTCAGCTCATGAACATAGGACCAACACTTTACACTTTACATTATATTTTTGTAAATATGTTTCTTTAACCCATCCAGGTTGACTGTAGTGGTTCAGACCAACTCCCCTCCTCCCTTCAGCTACCCTGTGTCAGGATTCTAAAGGCATCCTGGGATCAAAAATCTGTAAGTGTTTCTCTCTATAACACAAAGTCAAAGTTGCAAATTGATTGTGTGTTTTTGTCTGTCTGTCTGTCTGTGTGTGTGTGTGCATGAGTTTGTTTGTGTGTGTCCTTAGCTACAGCAGAAGCGTGCTGAGGTGAGAGGGGCTCTGGGAGTGTTGTTGGATGGTGTAGGGAGAGTGAGGAAAGAGACCAAACTCAGCTGTCAGTCATCTTTGCTGGAGAGACTGGAGCATGGAATCACAAACTACCTGCACATAGTCACCAACCTGGACATCAAAGTGAGACGACACACACACACTCTCTCTCTCTCTCTCTCTCTCTCTCTCTCTCTCTCTCTCTCTCTCTCTCTCTCTCTCTCTCTCTCTCTCTCTCTCCCAATCCCCCTCAGAAACACTTGACTGTGTGTCTTTTGGTCCACAGGGTGACTTGACAGATCCAGACCCAGGCTGTCCCAGCCAGCAGAGCCGGAGTATGACCCAGGTGCTGAATCTGTACGGCAGGTTGCTCCGGGGGAGGCTGGAGTGGCTCTCCCTGGACCTCAGGGACAGCTGTCTGGACCAGAGATGATAACCTGGGATTTCTTCAATCCCTCTCCCTTATTATCAACGCTGAACTGGATGAGGTAACATTCCCTGGTGGAGGCTGTCTGTACTACGTAGCAGTGTTTTGCTGCCACCTGTATTTATTAATGGAGTTACATTACCCTCTTTTGGTCATGTACAGTATGACATGGTGTTGTACCTTTTTGAGTAGTTGGGATCTGAGTCGGCTACAATTGGCTACTATCAGAGAGAGCATACCAAGACCAAAGAGACTGGACCTATGCTCTTATTAGATAAGACAATTCTAAAGACGATGGCCCTGACTTTAAGGGGCCTCTGTGCCAAATTGGAAGAAGACTGTCAACAGTACTTTCAAATGGGAATTTCAGTAAAGATAGCCTAACATGCATGGATTTTCACAGCCATGTCAGGAGGAAAAGAAACACCCATGCTGGAAATATAGTTGGTTAAAATTGATTACTGCACTGGTTGGAAGAATGGAAGAGGAATATTCATCAAAGGCATACATTTGAAGAATGACTAGTTTGGAAAAGGTTGAGCCAAATGACAATGAAATTGTCAAGAGAGGGAGAAAGAGTTTGTTGTATTCTATATGTAACCTCTGTGTATATGATTGATATTAAAGTGTCCTTGTCAACAAAACATTTGACTGTCATTTTATATTGCAATATTATTTGCGTATTTGCTTAAAATGTGTAATATGCATGATATGGTCTATTATATGGAGTTGTATTACAGCATTAAATAATTGATGAAGTGCATTCCATTAAAGGCCCAGTGCAGTCAGTTTTCCTGTGTTTTGTAGCATATTGTACAACAGCTGATGAAAGTAACACCGTAAAAGTGTGAAAACATTTGATCAGTGTTATTTTCTGATAGTTACTGGTTGAAAACACAATCCAAACAGGACCTTCTAATCAGTAGGTTAGAGAAGGGTGCAATTGCGGCCCACAATTCCAGGGGTCCCTGCATGTAGGCATTCTTGCATCTGCTGGAACACCTCTTTTATACTTCTATTGGTACATTTTTAAGCTAGGACTCCGCTTCCCAGTCAGGAGGTGGGGGTAATCAGTGGTGTAGGGGAGGTTATACGCAGGTATACACCTTGTACTCACTTTTATTAATCCTCACGGTACATATCAAAGTAGTATAGTGGAGGTATACCCTGTATCAAATAAGGTTGATGGAACAGATCTGAATTTGTAGCTTAAAATTTTGATAAACAATTATTTCTTCACATTATTAGTGCAGCATTGCGCACACGGACATACACTACCGTTCACAAGTTTGGGGTCACTTAGAAATGTCCTTGTTTTTTAAAGAAAAGCACATTTGTCCATTAAAATAACATCAAATTGATCAGAAATAGTGTAGACATTGTAGATGGAAACGGCAGATTTTTTATGGAATATCTACATAGGTGTACAGAGGCCCATTATCAGCAACCATCACTCCAGTGTTCCAATGGCACGTTGTCTCAGCTAATTCAAATTTATCATTTTATAAAGCTAACTGATCATTAGAAAACCCTTTTGCAATTATGTTAGCACAGCTGAAAACGGTTGATCTGATTAAAGCAGCAATAAAACTGTCCTTTAGACTAGTTGAGTATCTGGAGCATCAGCATTTTTTATGGGTTCGATTACAGGCTCAAATGGCCAGAAACAAAGATCTTTCTTCGGAAACTCGTCAGTCTATTCTTGTTCTGAGAAATGAAGGCTATTCCATGAGAGAAATTGCCAAGAATCTGAAGATCTCGTACAACACTGTGTACTACTCCCTTCACAGAACAGTGCAAACTGGCTCTAACCAGAATAGAAAGAGTGGGAGGCCACAGTGCACAACTGAGCAAGAGGAAAAGTACACTAGTGTCTAGTTTGAGAAACAGACGCCTCAAGTCCTCAACTGGCAGCTTCATTAAATAGTACCCACAAAACACCAGTCTCAACGTCAACAGTGAAGAGGCGACTCCGGGATGCTGGCCTTCTAAGCAGAGTTGCAAAGAAAAATAATTTATGTAATAATTGAGAATTTAATAATAATTGAGAATTTCAATAAGCATTTTTCTACGGCTGGCCATGCTTTCCACCTGGCTACCCCTACCCCGGTCAACAGCCCTGCCCCCCCTCAGCAACTCGCCAAAGCCTCCCCCACTTCTCCTTCTCCCAAATCCAGTCAGCTGATGTTCTAAAAGAGCTGCGAAATCTGGACCCCTACAAATCAGCCGGGCTAGACAATCTGGACCCTTTCTTTTTAAAATTATCTGCTGAAATTGTTGCAACCCCTATTACTAGCCTGTTTAACCTCTCTTTCATGACGTCTGAGATTCCCAAAGACTGGAAAGCAGCTGCGGTCATCCCCCTCTTCAAAGGGGGGAGTCTCTCTTGACCCAAACTGCTACAGACCTATATCCTACCCTGCCTTTCTAAGGTCTTTGAAAGCCAAGTTAACAAACAAATTACCAACCATTTCGAATCCCACCGTACCTTCTCCGCTATGCAATCTGGTTTCAGGGCTGGTCATGGGTGCACCTCAGCCACGCTCAAGGTCCTAAATGACATCATAACCGCCATCGATAAGAGACATTATTGTGCAGCCATTTTCATTGATCTGGCCAAGTCTTTCGACTCTGTCAATCACCTCATCCTTATCAGCAGACTCGACAGCCTTGGTTTCTCAAATGACTGCCTCGTATGGTTCACCAATTACTTCTCTGATAGAGTTCAGTGTGTCAAATCAGAGGGCCTGTTGTCCGGGCCTCTAGCAGTCTCCATTGGGGTGCCACAGGGTTCAATTCTTGGGCCGACTCTCTTCTCTGTATACATCAATGATGTCGCTCTTGCTGCAGGTGAGTCTCTGATTCACCTCTATGCAGACGACACCATTCTGTATACTTCCGGCCTCTCTTTGGACACTGTGTTAACTACCCTCCAGACGAGCTTCAATGCCATACAACTCTCCTTCCATGGCCTACAACTGCTCTTAAACGCAAGTAAAACTAAATGCATGCTCTTCAACCGATCGCTGCCCGCACCCGTCCCCCCGTCCAGCATCACTACTCTGGACGCTTCTGTCTTAGATTATGTGGAAAACTACAAATACCTAGGTGTCTGGTTAGACTGTAAACTCTCCTTCCAGACTCACATCAAACATCTCCAATCTAAAATTAAATCTAGAATTGGCTTCCTATTTCGCAACAAAGCTTCCTTCACTCATGCTGCAAACATACCCTCGTAAAACTGACCATCCTACCGATCCTCGACTTCGGTTATGTAATTTACAAAATAGCCTCCAATACTCTACTCAACAAACTGGATGCAGTCTATCACAGTGCCATCCGTTTTGTTACCAAAGCCCCATTTACCACCCACCACTGCGACCTGTACGCTCTCGTAGGGCTGGCCTTCGCTTTACACTCGTCGCCATATCCACTGGCTCCTGGTCATCTACAAGTCCCTGCTAGGTAAAGTCCCACCTTATCTCAGCTCGCTGGTCACCTTAGCAGCACCAACCCGTAGCACGTGCTCCAGCAGGTATATCTCACTGGTCACCCCCAAAGCCAATTCCTCCTTTGGCCGACTCTCCTTCCAGTTCTCTGCTGCCAAAGACTGGAACGAACTTCAAAAATCTCTGAAACTGGAGACACTTATCTCCCTCAACAGCTTTAAGCACCAGCTGTCAGAGCAGCTCACAGACCACTGTACCTGTTTATAGCCCATCTGTAAATAGCCCAACCAACTACCTCATCCCCTACCGTATTTATTTATTTATCTTGTTCCTTTGCACCCCAGTTTTTCTACATTGCACATTCATCTACTGCACAATTTTTTTACCATTCCAGTGTTAAATTGCTATATTGTAATTACTCTGCCACCATGGCCTATTTATTGTCTTACCTTCCTTATCCTACCTCATTTGCACTCTTTGTATATAGATATATATATATATTTTTGTTTCTACTGTATTATTGACTGTATGTTTGTTTTACTCTATGTGTAACTGTGTTGTTGTATGTGTCGAACTGCTTTGCTTTATCTTGGCCAGGTCGCAGTTGTAAATGAGAACTTGTTCGCAATTGGCCTACCTGGTTAAATAAAGGTGAAATAAATAAAAATGTGCATGCCAAGACAAAACATCTGGCTGCTGCCAAACTGACCACAGCTATGGATCAGATCACCAATTTACTAAATCGTTCGTGCCTTCAACTAAATGTAGATAAAACTGTGGGAATGTTTTTCACAAAGAGACAATGTAACATTGTGTCAAATATAACGATTTCAGGTCAAAACATTATTGTGCCACAAGTTAAGTATTTGGGCGTTATTATTGATTCTAATCTTTCTTTTAAAACACATATTAAGAAAGTGTGTAATAGGGTCAAGTTTAGCTTAGCTAATTTTAGATATATTAGAAATGCACTTACTTTTAATGCTGCTAAATTATTTATGGATGCCATGATTGTGTCACATCTAACATAGTGTCTGACAAGCTGGGGACAAACTAACAGCTTATCGCTAAAGCCATTAGCAACTCTTTATAAAAAAAACTCTCAAAGCTTTGGACCAGAAGCCTTTGGACCAGAAACAGTTTACATCATTGTATTATCCTTAATCATAAACTGCTAAGCTGGGAAGATGTAATCAAATATAAAAACATCTGTTTGGTCTACAAAATTCTGCATAATACCACTCCTGCTCCTTTTAATTCATTTATAATCCAACGTAATAATAGCAGGCAGATCACCAGAAGCACCACACGAGGTGACCTAATTCCATTTAGAAAAAGCACATTTGGTCAATTTTCTGTTACAGCAATACAAAACTGGAACTCACTGCCCACTACAATTAAAGACATACATATTCCACCTTTACTATACACCTTAGAAACTGTCTGTCCGACAATTATAACTGCACACATTAATTTCACAGATGTGATGTGTATTTGATGTGACATGGTCATGCTGCTGCCACTTGATCCTTGCTGCCTGCCTCAATGTTATGTCCTGTATGTGCTTCAATGTGATTATTCTTTGTCTATTTGTACTGTTTTATTGCATGAACTGTTTATATGGCTTTGCAATCTGTGCTTGCCTCAAGTGTGTGCCACACATTTAGGATGTCTACTCCCTCTTGTTTAGTCCTGCTGTAAATATAATTGTAATGTATTTTATTTGATGTATGCCTATTGACAACTGGCCGGGGACTACAGCTGGAAATTAGCCATAGAGGCTAAAGCTGCTCTTTTTATCAAAAAGGGACCGTCCACGTCATTAAACTAAATTCTCACAAGACATCCCGATGGCCGACCACTATAGTTCCAGCTTTTCACGCGATTGACAAGGATTTGGGCCTGGTCTGAGATGCAGTATATCCTTTGCGTCAGACTCAGAAGAAAGCTGTCTAGTTCGAGGTGAATAATCACTGTTCTGATACCCAGATGCTAGTGTCGGTCATAAAGAGACTGTAGCAACAAATTACAATGCACAACACAAAATAGCACACCTACAAAGGTGGCTTGAAATAGCAGATTCCAGTGGATGCAAAATATCCCCATAAAAGATCCACCACATGTTACAGTAGTTATGGTATAATTTTCTGCTCATGCATCCTTATTTCGACACCAAACCCACCACTGGTGTGCATGTAATCTGACCATAGCATGGGTTTCAAGCAAAGTGCCATTTATCAAACTCCAGGAGTTTCAATTAGTTGGATGACATGAAAATAGAGCTCTTTGGCCACACACACCAGTGGTAGTGTGGCATCGAAATAAGGATGCACAAGTATCGCTGCTGAACCCCTAATACTAAAACACCAACAAATAGGGTTTCACCCAGCGTCACTGCTTGAACCCCTAATAAGAAGTCATTCATTCCAGAATTGTTTGTTTTACATGACTTTAATTACAATTTTGATAGTAGCACAGATCACAGTACATATGGTGCAACAGAAACACATAGCTTCTGATGTCTGTTTCAGCTTTTTAAACAATCCATTAAGTGACACTGTAGTAAAATCAGATCAGGATGGTCTCCAGGAAAACAACAAAAATGATTCTAAGCGAGAGTTCTAAATGACATCCTATACATTGCACTTCTTTTGAACAGGGCCCATAAGCACTATAACAAGGGAATAGGGTGCCATTTGGGACAAAGGCAAAATCAGCATTCTAATTCCATGACTTTCTAGGCCAGTTTCAGCAGCTCTGTAACCATGACACCCACCCCATCAAACACCTCATGTATGGGAGCGTTACACATGAAGGCCGCAGTGGTGACCAGCTTGTTCTTTACATCAACGTGCACCTCCCCCACGTTCTTATTCACGTGCTTACAGCCCAGCTCAGTCATGGTGGTTGCAGTCTGGGCATAGGGCCATCTAGTGGTGGGAGGGAGAAGAGCAGCATGGGCTAAAAACACTTTCCGCTTATGTTCAAACAGAGACATACTGTATACACACAGTCTCTCACACACCACTGACACTGTAACCCACCTCTCACACTCTTTGTCGTGTCCCACAGTGATCTCACATCCCGGCAGGGCCCTAGCAGCTAGGACAGGGGAGATGCAGCACATAGCCAGGGGCTTGCCTACTCCGTGGAACCCCTTAATCAGCTTCTCTACCTGGGGCTGAACTGTGTACTCCTTCCCCTTCACAGCCCAGTCAGACAGGTTCTTAGCCACGCCAAAACCACCTACAGGACACAACAGTTGGGTTGAGCACAGTGTAGAGCAGTGGAAACCAGCCCTGGACCTGGAAAGGTAAAGGGTGAGTAAGGGTCGTGGTTGTATGCTGATGATAAAGGAAGAATGATAGTGACAGAGGAATATAATGGAGTGATAATGATGGAGGTATATAATGAAGGTATAAATTAAGGAGTACTGCTTACCTGGGATGATGAGGGCGTCAAAAGCGGCGATGTCCAGTTCGGTAAGGTCTGACACGTCACCGCGGGCAATGCGAGCGCTCTCCTGCAGGACGTTGCGTTTCTCCTCTGTGGGTTTCCCCTCGCAGTGGTTCACCACATGCATATGATCCACGTCAGGGGCAAACATCTGGACCTGAGGTGATGAGGGTTTAGACAGTCAATACTGTACATCTGCACCTACAGTACAGGCCAGAAGGAGTGTCAATGTAGTGTCCATGCTAATGACATTGTAACCTGCATTCCCAACAACAAGCACTCAGGGAGAGACCATGATTAGAAGTACAGCAGTAAAAGGAGCAGTCAGAGGCATATTGACAGCATGCACATCAATGCACCACTTTCTAGACTAGAGAAGGTCTGAAGTTGTCACAGGAATCTGACTATAGATTGGGCTTGTACAGTCAGACGGTTAGCATGAGAAGCTTGAGTTTGAACTACCCATGTAAACGTTAAAGAGTCCTTACCTTAGCGCCAGCCCTGCTGAGGTGGACCAGCACAGCAGACGCCTCGTGGATCTCTGTCCCATCGTAGACCCCACAACCTGACAGAACTATGGCTATGCACTTCACCATGGCTCCTGCAACAGACAGACAAGGATTGCAGTATGAGACAGTGATGCACAACAAGCAGTTAGCTTAAACTAAATTCTAGATTGTACCAGTCACAAAACACCTATTGTTTTCTCATCAATACACAACATGGAATGTTGGGTAGTGCATCAGGTAAGGTACTAGAGTGTTCCAAATGGCACCCTATTCCCAATATAGTGCACTACTTTTGACCAGAGCCCTGGTTTAATAGTAGTGCACTACATAGGAAATAGGGTGCCATTTGGGACAACTGAGACAGGTGAGCATGACGTGAGAATGATTCTGCTGCTGGGAAGTCAATCAAAAATGAGGCCTCAGGCCTATAAATGTATCAACGGAGAGTAAATTGCTTACTAAATTCTGGCATACGTGGAGATTCTAGGATTTGCATGCGCAACAAATTATTGGTATTTATCAAACTGTCGCACACACACACACGGCTACAACCCCCCTTTGAAAATGCGCTCCAGTCACCTTTTATGGTAGCAAAAACACACTAATATTGTTGTATGATTTGGAGATGTTGGAACAGGGCCATGATCATTTCTAAAACCGCAATGGCATTATCCCATTTCTGTAGGGGTGTGGGCAGAATTTAACCTATAGAGAGTGCCAAATGATAAACACTGGCCTCCTGAGTATCACCACATCACGGAGTCTCTAAAGGACTGTGTCCAGGCAACACACCAATGCCTCTAGTCAACAATACCTGGTACAGGTAGAGAGCCAGGTGTGGAAAGAGGGTGGAAAAATACAGAATCCACAGAGACGGTTCACTGATCATTCGAAAGCACAGTTCAGATAGGCCTAAAACAGGTTAAGACAACTTATTGCAGCAGGTTAGGAGAATTGGGTTAAGGTTAGGAAAAGGATTAGCTAAAATTGTCCGATGCGACTCGAACATATCTAGTTACAACCAGGTCTGCCCTCAAAACAGTCTTGTTTCCACTAATGCGATGTTGCTAACGCAGCATGCTAAAAGAAACGGAACCCCTGAGCTGTGTTCGAATGATCATACTAACCGTACTGTTTGTGACGTGAATTGAGTATCTAGTATGCTTATTGGTCATAGTTAGTATGCCAAAAGTTCCCGGATGTCGTAATAAATTTGCCAAAATATGAAGTATACACGCAGTGACATCACTTTAGGGCCTGTAATGCAATTTAAGGAAATGGACGTGGCTTCACGTAGTTTCCAGATTTGAAGAAAATATGCAGCCGAGGTATGAAGAGCGGATACAAATTCAGTGCTTTAACTTCTCTAGGAGCAGCAGCAGAGGTGACTGTTTTGGAGAGCCTGGCGTGCCCAAAGTAAAATGCCTCCCATTCAGGCCCAGAAAATAGGATATGCATATATGTAGTACCATTGGATAGGAAACACTCTGAATTTTCCAAAACTGTCATCCATTTGTCTGTGAGTGAATCAGAACGCATATAGCAGGCAAAACCCTGAGGAATCTCTGTCCTGGGAAAAGTGATTTTTTCAATTGGTAACCCCTCCCCTATTGAAAATGACCATATATAGGCATATGAATGCAGTACACGTCGCTTCCTTATGATGTCATCAACCACGAGACGGTGTTTCCCTCCATTTTGGATGAATTTAGAGCAGAGAAAAACAGCAAACAATAAAGACCCCTCGTTCTGAAAAAAGTTCCCGTGGCGCACGCACGAGAAGTCACGGAGTGTCTTTTGTAGCCTCGTTATTGATCAGTTTATATTCCGGCTGATTTATAATAGTAAATATACGTAAAAGTGTTCCTAAGGATACATTTAAAACTATGTTTGATTGTTCTTGGACACGTTTATAGGTATAATTTGAACGAGTTCGCGCCGCGTTTCAATGGAGTAGTGGAAGCTGTCGTTTCTGATTATAACGCACGAACCAAATGGAGGATTTATGGATAAAAGACGTTACTTTTTCTAACAAAAGAACCATGGATTGTCTTCGTTGGACACTTAGGATGACCTCAGCAGAAGTTCTTCAACAGGTAATTGATTTGTTTTCGCTGTGAAATGTGTTGTGTGTGCCATGATGGCTAATCGATACATGGCTATTGGAAAATGTGAGGTGCTAGCCTCAAACAAATGAATGTGCTGCTTTCGCCGTAAAGCCTTTTTGAAATCTGACAACGCTGTGATATTGCCAAGAAACAGAGCTTTTGATGAGTATGGAACACTTGTATATTGGTGGATGTTTAAGAATTCAACTTTGGGATTTTGAATTTGGCGCTTTACATTGTCGCTGGTAGTGTCGGGATGAGCCCGCTAGCGACCCACTGCTCCTTGACTCTTAAACTAATGACAAATTTTAAGAAAATGTTTAGCAATGTAATAAAGTATGGATTTTCCAAATAAATTACCTTACACATTGTTGGCTGATAAGGACAGCATAGCTAACAATTCACTAACCACATAGCATATCATTACAATAGTAATTACCGGTAATATTGTTAGCTAGCCACCTAACGTTAATATAATAATATACTAACTATAGGCTAACTACCCATCGTTTATAAGCTTGATTATTCCCGTCATTCTTAGTTGAGCTAAATAGTGGTCGTTGTCGATTAGAGAAAGCACATTTGGGTGCTTTCGTAAATTCGCTCTGGCTATCTAACGTTACTACGATTTCAGAGCACACTCGTATGAGCGCAGAATAATTAATTTACGAGCGCCCAACACCAGTTGAATATGGGCGGTGTCAGTAAACGTCGGCAAAAAAAAAAAAAAAAAGTTAGAAGCAGTTAGTCACCAACGGATAACATGAAAACTGCCTGAGTAAATTGGTCACGTGTCTGGAAGTAGCTAGCCAACGTTAGACTGGGTGCTTGACTGCCGTTGTAAGAAAAGAACGCTCAAATCAACCCTACTTGGCCGGAGGGGCGGCAGGTAGCCTAGTGGTTAGAGCGTTGGACTTGTAACCGGAGGGTTGCAAGTTCGAATCCCCAAGCTGACAAGGTAAAAATCTGTCGTTCTGCCCCTGAACAAGGCAGTTAACCCACTGTTCCCAGGCGCCGAAGACGTGGATGTTGATTAAGGCAGCCCCCCGCATCTCTCTGATTCAGAGGGGTTGGGTTAAATGCAGAAGACACATTTTGGTTGAAGGCATTTGGTTGTACAACTGACTAGTAATGGTGACTTTGATGTTAAACGCTATGAATTTACAAACGGACTATCTGACAACGCTCTGAATGTACGAGCGCACTCTGGCACTCCCGAAGGGGCAAAATGTCTAACTAGTCATTTGTTATGCTAACTCGCTAGCAAGAGGTTGCATAGCAACAACTCCCGGTAGACTGGCAATAAACTAGTACGCTCAACTGAAAAGATACTGTTCGTTTACAGTATACTAAAATGAACTAATAGTATCATACTCATTAAGTATGTAGTATTCGAACACAGCTCTGGTCTGAGTTTGAACAATTGGCTGAACGCACCATCTGGGATTAGCATAATGGTGGAAGATTGTTTCATAAGGAAAGTACGCATACCCACCCCCTCTGCATTAACCCATTTAATCCCGAATTTTTCACCAGACATGAAAATATCCAAATCATGTGTCATTAGTAACCTTTGAAATAGTCTATTTTTTTTACATTTTCATGGAAAAGTAGGTTAGTGTGTTATGGTCGGTCGGATAATGTGATTTATACTGAATTAACATATTTCTCCTATGCAGTCATCAAAATTCTTATACATCCCAACCCAGTTATTAACACATGTAAAACTCGGTCACTGGCAGTCCCCAGCATTGCCACTAGAATGCCCCATCACGTTCTAGTGTGACTATTTTACATATCAAAAACACTTATACAAACACTGATATGAATACTGAGAGCAAAGACAAAAAAATAAAAATAAACATATTTCAACATTGTTACTTTATTGTAACATAGTCGTGGCCAAAAGTTGAGAATGACAAATATTAATTTTCAAAGTCTGCTGCCTCAGTTTATATGATGGCAATTTGCTTTTTACTCCAAAATGTCATGGAGAGTGACCAGATGAACTGCAATTAATTGCAAAGTCCCTTTTTGCCACGCAAATGAACTGAATCCCAAAAAACATTTCCACTGCATTTCAGCCCTGCCACAAAAGGACCAGCTGACATGTCAGTGATTCTCTCGTTAAAGCAGGTGTGAGTGTTGATGAGGACAAGGCTGGAGATCACTCTGTCATGCTGATTGAGTTTGAATAACAGACTGGAAGCTTCAAAAGGAGAGTGGTGCTTGGAATCATTGTTCTTCCTCTGTCAATCGTGGTTACCTGCAAGGAAACGCATGCACTCATTGCTTTGCACAAAAAGGGCTTCACAGGCAAGGATATTGCTGCCAGTAAGATTGCACCTAAATCAACCATTTATCGGATCATAAAGAACTTCAAGGAGAGCGGTTCAATTGTTGTGAAGGCTTCAGGGCACCCAAGAAAGTCCAGCAAGCGCCAGGACAGTCTCCTAAAGTTGATTCAGCTGTGGGATCGGGGCACCACCAGTACAGAGCTTGCTCAGGAATGGCAGCAGGCAGGTGTGAGTGCATCTGCACGCACAGTGGGGCGAAGACTTTGAGGATAGCCTGGTGTCAAGAAGGGCAGCAAAGAAGCCACTTCTCTAGGAAAAACATCATGGACAGACTGACATTCTGCAAAAGGTACAGGGATTGGACTGCTGAGGACTGGGGTAAAGTCATTTTCTCTGATGAATCCCCTTTCCGATTGTTTGGTGGATCTGGAAAAAAGCTTGTCCGGAGAAGACAAGGTGAGCGCTACCATCAGTCCTGTGTCATGCCAACAGTAAAGCATCCTGAGACCATTCATGTGTGGGGTTGCTTCTCAGCCAAGGGAGTGGGCTCACTCACAATTTTGCCTAAGAACACAGCCATGAATAAAGAATGGTACTAACGCATCCTCCGAGAGCAACTTCTCCCAACCATCCAGGAACAGTTTGGTGACAAACAATGCCTTTTCCAGAATGATGGAGCACCTTGCCATAAGGCAAAAGTGATAACTAAGTGGCTCGGGGAACTGGCCTGGCTGGCAAATGGCCTGTCTCCCCCTCATAGTCCATAGCTGACCCATCGCTATCACATCTCTCTCATTGAGGGATAACTGCAATGTTGCATGCCTTGTCTGGGCAGTCAGCTAGAGCCAACATATCCAGAACTTGACTCAAACTAAAAGAACAGGGTAGAAAGTTAAGTAGAACTAGAACTGTGTTTACCTGGATGCACTGTTATCCCACCGGTCACCATTGTTGCCGTCAACATTTTCTCAGTCTATGACCACACTGAACAAAATTTTGTAATTGCAAATGCATATTAATATTAGATACCTTTAAAAAAAATGTACCCAAAACTCATCTTTGTTAACATACTTTACTAACCTTTTTGTTTGGGAGCTTTAATGCAGCCAGTAAACAGCTCTGGTCATGTGACAATTTACACTTAACATGTGACACTGCACATATTTCATTGGGACCCTTTTATTTCAATATTTGCTGGAAATGCATTGATACATCATTCAGTAAAATGTTCAGAACCTTATAACTGAAAACGTTTAACGGTCACTATTGTGACTGATGGGATTAAATAGGTTAAATAAAGTTAGAGGAAATTGAAGGCTTTCGGTATGAACCGGTCCACAAGGGATACGAATGTATTGACGGTTGCTTACAATGTTTGGATGGTAAAAATTACGAATCAATATCGCATTCTGCCGGCCTTTGGGTTAAAACCTTATGAAACTGAAACAGTTGACACTGTGTCGTAGCAAACGAGAATGTCGTAGCAAACGAGAATCATGAAATACATGCACCAGAAACAGACCACATTTCAGCAACCTAGGCTAACTAACTGCTAGCCTAGATAAGAATGTTCTTAACTGACTTGTCTAGTTAAAAAGGTGACACTTTTTTTAAATGTAAAAAAACTGCAGCAAAAGTAAGACCCGGAACACAGAAAGCGCACTGTTATTTTGGCAAAACGTAGCCTATCAGTCTCGTCGCAAGTCTAACTAATTGACATGTTGCATTTTGCTACCTCCAACAGCAGAGATGTAAAACTGCATAAAACAGTATCGGCTGTTAGATGTGAACCAGACATCACATATCCACAGCTATTGTGTTACATTATAAACTCTAAATACAACATTAATGGTAAATTGTTTACTTAGGCTACATAGATGCAATATTAATTGATCGAGAACGTAATTCTTACCTTGTTACAATAGTAGGTCTTCCTATTCACTCCGCACTCTACTGTGTTAATATTCTCCTTCTGTAGCCCCGCCCATGGAGGCGGGGACTGGAGACTAGTGAGCTCTTGAAGGCAGCATTGAGTGATGCAGGGAGGGAAAAGGGAAACTTACTTGCCTTACTGTCCTCTCTGGTTGCTCTTTTTCTAAATCTCTCAGAATCAGACACTGGATGGATGGTGTCAGTGTGTCAATATTGATGAAGATACTGTATACTGAACACATGTGTAGGCATGTCTCACACTCTGCAAATGTTATGCGTACAATGTAGCAGGCCATTCAATTATATTTTTATGTTTCCTTGCTGTTGTTTAATTAAAGACAGACAAGTTATGATGCCATTTCTGCGCACAAACAACTAGTTTCACATTTTGTGACCCTAATATTTGGACAACCAACAAATACTGCTGACTTGCCAGATGGGCCAGTGCTTTTCAGGCCTTAATATCAAAGTATGTGTGTGTGTGTGTTTCTCACAGGTGAATTTCTAATTGTACCAACATCAACCACACAGAGTCAATGCCAGGCTTCCTTCTGTGCAACCTATGATATGTTATGTGGGGCATTTGTCTCACGTTAGACTACCTTTCCATGGCCATAAAGTGAAACTGTGATACATAAATGACCAAGACAAGGTGCATTATGAGTTTCATCTTTCTGTTCAAATGGGCAATCTCTAGTTAAAACCATAACAAAGTGTCCACCTTGCCACTGTTTTGGTAAACAGCTGCAGGATGGAGCTGAAATAAATGTAACCATCCTCAAATTTATAGACAGAACTAGTGATGCAAGGACTGATCATCCATTGTGTAAAACATATAGTTTTGACCATGTTTTGAGGCTATAGCCTACAGTGTTTGTTTACAATTGAAGAGTTTATTTCCAAAAATCCATTTCCACCAATTTTTCACATTTGTGTTTTTCTTATCAGAAATGATTGCTTATGGGTACCTTCATGTGTGTCTAAAATATTACTGTTTTCAGATTTGCCATCACATAGATTCTTTTTAATTTTTTGCAAACGCAATATATCTATTGTTTAGATGGAATGGAACACTCATGTCCTGTAATATGTGGTTTTCTCACCTAGCTATTTTAAGATGAATGCACTTACTGTAAGTCGCTCTGGATAAGAGCATATGCTAAATGACTAAAATGTTAAATATAATTATAATTTTAAAATATTTATTTGTTTATTTAATTTTTTTTTAGTTATTTGTTACATTTGACGGTGTAAAATCTAGCAGTACTACTTATTTTTCTGAGAATGAGGTGGAAATATAGCGTTTTACATGATTATTTGTCTCTCTCAAAATAAAATATGTAGCAATCGCAGATTGCCCCTTTAAAAGACAATAACAAAAAAGGTGTCCATTTCAGATTTTCTGCATTTTCACATAGATAAGAAGGACGTGACTAGCTTTGACATTTCAGCTTATTCAGTGCATGTCCAACATCAGGCTACAACTGTGTGGGCATCCTTGGGATCTCCGGCGGTAGGTCTATGTGAAAATTCTGATTTCTGACTGATCATGTCTAGTTACAAAACTGTTTATGTAGCCTAAAACCGTCTAAAGAAGTAGGCCTGTATTGCGATATATTATTGAGTGTATTCAGCTTTGAGAAGTTTATCATAAAAACAATACCTGGCATGGAAAACGGACTATTGACGACTTCATAATAGTTTATTGATCAACAATCAAAGCATATTCTATACAAAAAGAAAGGAGTGGGAACTTTTATTTGTTGTTATTTTTCCTTTTATTTGGATGATCCTAGTATGTCTCATATAAAATATTATGATCCCACACATTTTTATGAAGGTTTATATCGTCACTGTCTGATGAACTCCATTTTTTACATTTATTTAAAGAAGTAACTCCCCTCAATGCACTCTGAACATTTCATGACACTAGGACCAAGAACATTTATCGAAATAGCTTCTTGAAGTTCCAAAATGGTATGTTGGTTAATGAAAAAAATGTGATTTCCGGTAAAGTCTCTGTTTTGGAATAAGAGGTTTTCATCAGACAGCGACGATATTATATTTATTATAGATTAATAAATGTGGTGATTAATTAATTGTCTAATTATTTTAGTTCGTTCTTTCTCAAAATGTCTTAATGAAAGATGTGAGCAGTGGTGGCACCACAGGTCCCAGAGTGGACGATTTATTTTTCTCCTGATGGTAACTAGGTAAAACTACTGAACCTAGTTTAAGCAAGGACCTGAATACTTGTCCTATTGCCTGGGGAAAGTAAACTGGGCATTTGGAAAGTTGAGCTTGCTCTAAAGTTGTTTGTTGAAAAACTGTTAAGAATTCCAGTAAGCCTAAAACTGAGTTTTCTGGTTAATCCGCATTGTTTAAGTAAGAGATGGACAATTTCTGGCATTTCTGCCAGCCGGGCAAGTTGAGCATGCTCCAGGGTTGCTGCATTAAGCAGGTGATTTTTTAAAAACAAAAAGAAAACAGCAAATAATTCCAATAGACTAATTTAGGACTTGGAGCTATACCGGGGACTTGCAAAAGCAGTCAATTTTCTTACTTGCTACACTGGAAGTGTAACTTTTGGTCAGCGTGAACAGAGTGAAAACCAAGCCCAGGCTTCTCTGAAATGAATAGGAGTAGTTGGCCCCCCAAATTTGGTTTACATTTAAAACGAATTTCCTGCCTTTTAAAGGCCCAATGCAGCTGTTTTTAATTGATTTATTCTGTTTTATCTTAATATCAAATAATTTCTGGTTAACAACTAAGTACCTTACTGTAATAGTTTTCCATTAAAGGGGTCAAAAAGAAACAAAAATAGTTATTTTTTAGCAAAGAACTATTTCTCATGGCAAAATGTTGCTAGGACTGTCTGGGAGTGGTCTGAGTGGGGACGGGAAGGGCAACAAAGTGGTGCATTAACAACAGTGTGGATCAAGTCATCAGTGAAGAAGAGCCTAATGGGAGGGAAATGTAGTCTAACCTGAAACTAGCTGTTAGCAGAGGGGTTATGAACTGGTCTATTAACTTGTACCGCAACTCCACCTATGCTAAACCTGCTGATTAAAACATCCTGTGTTGATTTTATTTTCAACCAGCAGATATCAGGAATTATAAACTGTGTGTTTCGAGCCCTAAATGCTGATTGGCTGAAAGCCATGGTATATCAGACCGTATGCTACGGGTATGACAAAACATACATTTTTATTACTCTAATTATGTTGGTAACCAGTTTATAAAAGCAATAAGGCATCTCGGGGGGTTTGTGGTATTTTGCCAATATACCCCGGCAAAGGGCTATATCCAGGCACTCCCTTAGCCATGGTATATTGGCCGCTCTGGCCTTATTGCTTCAATAACAGCTGAATTAATCAGCTGTTGTACAATATGAAACAACATTTTATATGATACTGAATTTTGACTGCACTGGGAATTTAACAAGGTTTGCCGTTACTCATGGCCTCTCTGAAAGGTTTTAGAAAACATACACTGAACAAAAATATAAACGCAACATGCAACAATTTCAAAGATTTTACTTCAAAGTTACAGTTCATATAAGGAAATCAGTCAATTTAAGTCAATTCATTACGCCCTAATTTATGGATTTCACATGACTGAGATACAGATACTTTATGTACCTGTTGGTCACATATACATTAAAAAAAGGTAAGGTGTGGATCAGAGAACCAGTCAGTATCTGGTGTGACCAACATTTGCCTCATGCAGCGCGACACATCTCCTTTGCATAGAGTTGATTAGGCTGTTGATTGTGGTCTGTGGAATGTTGTCCCACTCTTCTTCAATGTCTGTGAAAAGTTGCTGGATATTGACGGGAACAAGAACACACTGTCTTGCACGTCAATCCAGAGCATCCCAAACCAGCCAAATAGGGGACATGTCTGGTTAGTATGCAGGCCATGGAAGAACTGATGAATTTTCAGCTTCCAGGAATTGTGTACAGATCCTTGCGGCAGGGCCATGCATTATCATGCTGAAACATGAGGTGATGGCAGCGGAGTAGGTGTTAGGCCACGCCTGCACCGTCCTTGCTGCCTTCTCCATCACGGCGTCCATGGGGAACCGGACCCCGCTGGGTGTGCTGGTCCTGCCCTGGGCCGTGGTGGCGGGTGGCGTCCTCCAGCTGCTGGTTGGCTCCGTGGCCTTCTCCCGTGGTAAGATCCTAATTCTAACATGTTCCATGGCATGTGAAATTACTGGATAACTGGATTTCCAATACATTTAAAATGTTGTATTTACTAGTAAAAATGTACTCCATCCAAACTAGCTTTTCAGGTGTTTGTGAAAGCGACAATGAGGTCATAGAATGCATTTTTAACATGTTACAATTTGTTATTGTGTAATTATTGTATATCCAACATTTAACGTGTACATTTCTGGTACGTAAGACTCTTGAGAGCCTGGCATTTGTCCTGTATGGTGTCATGTGGTCCGTCTGGGGGCTGACACGGTACGGCGTTCTCTATGTGGACACACGGATTCAACCTGGCCAATGGCATCATCAGCTTCCTGTTGTTCAACAGTCTGGTGACGGTAGGAGCACTGTTCCTGAACGTAGCTTGGGTTGTCTATGCCGCAACCTTTCACCTCATTATCATCTCCTTACTCCTGGACGCCACGGGAGCACTGCCTTATGGGTATGCTTATGAGCACTGCCTTAGGGGTGTTGATCATGTTTGGCCTGGCGTCGTTCTACTGTTTCCTGTCTGGTCTGTTCAGCCTGAACTTCCTGACCCCCCAGTTGCCCCTGGGATGGGCGTTTGTCAGGTAGTGTGGGACAGGAGGAGGAAGGAGGGGCATCTGTCTTCATGTCCCGGCACACAAGGCCACTGCCACCAGATAGCAGGTGAAACATGAAGGGGTACCTAACCTGGGCTCTGTCCCAAAAGGCACCCTTTTCTCTATATAGTGCACTACTTTTGACCAGAGACCTATGGCATAGGGTGCCATTTGAGATACAAAACTGGTCACCAACTCTGCTCCTGGTGAAATACAGTGGGTGCAGGGTTTTGCTTCATTCCAGTACCAACACACCTGATTCAAAGTCCTGGTGAGCAGAATGCAGGGTCTCAGTACTGGGCTGAAACAACAAATCTGCACACACAGTTGCTCTTTAGAACCATGACAACTATTGGTCTAGTCTAGTGCATCATTCTCATTAAAACACTACGAATAACAGGCTCTGTGCCCTCCTCTATCAGCATGGTCATAGCCAGGGGTGGGTTATTAACCATGTGCATGTGTGTGTGTATCAGTGGAGGCTCCTCAGAGGAGGAAGGGGAGGACCATCCTCCTCAGTAAATCATATTTTTTAAAGTAGTGAAACATTAAAAAAGTTATCCTTTTTAGATAAAACTATACTAAATATATTCATATGTCACCAAATAATTGGTTAAAATAGATTGTTTTGCAATGAAGGTCTACAGTAACTTCAACAGCACTGTCTGGGGTAGCACCATGGTGTAGCCGGAGGACAGCTAGCTTCCATCCTCCTCTGGCTACATTGATATCAATACAAGACTTCGGAGGCTCATAAGCCTCACCCCCTTCCATAGACATACATGGTAATGATGTCCACTTTCGGAGGATGTCCTCCAACCAATCAAAGCTTTTGCAGTATGAAATTATATGTTGTCCATCCATTCAAAGAATTAGGATCACAGTATGAACCTAGTGTGTTGTATTGGGATTGTGCCACAGAGCATTATGGGGGTTCTATGTATTGAGAAGCTTGGCGACATTGTTCAATAGAGATTAAGAGTGATATTATTCAATTAAAATAGTTTTCTTTCAAATTACAGGAGACGGAGGAGGTATATTCTAAAATGTTTTCTTGGTTTTAGAACTTTATTTTTGTGTCCAGTTAGTGTAATTTAGCTAGCAAACAGCATGAGTGTACAATTATCTCCGCCAGAATGGTAGAATGGCCAATGCTGCCAAAAATGTTCTGGACTTTTTGTTGAAAAACGCCTTTCATTCTCTGGGGTTCACAGAAAAGGTGAGAATTAAAAGCGAGGGTCGACCTCTGCCTGAGATCAGTTTCATGAAGAAGGATGAAAATGTGAGCGCGTTCAATACCAAATGGTATCAAATGTATAGCTGGTTAACATCAAGCCGCCTGTATTGCTGGCCTTTCCTTCTTTTTGGAAAGTCTGAGCCTTGGTCGAAAGGTGGGTACATTGACCTGAAGAACATAGATCGTTCAGCTAAACGGCAAAACAGAAGCAGGGAGCATATGTCCACATCGATTATGACAAAGGTCTGCATAACACAACGAGAAAGTAAGAAGAAACAAGGATTCTCACGTGGCTTATCAACCCCACTGCGTTTTTGGGCAAGAATGTGCTTTTAGAGGAGCCCTGTGAATCTAATGTCTATCAGTTGTTGTATATGTGTCTGGGTAGAGGAACTCCCTCTCCTAATCTAGTCTAAATATAATTTATATGAACAAATATAAGGTAGCTGCAGTTTGACAGGGTTTTCATCCCCCCAGGGCTAGGAGTTTTTTCAGGAGTTTTTTAAAACCATTGTCACGCCCTGACCGGTAGGAGCCTTTTATGTCTCCTTTTGGTTTGGTCAGGGTGTGATTTGGGGTGGGCATTCTATGCTATAGTTTTTGTATTTCTTTGTTTTGGCTGAGTGTGGCTCTAAATCAGGGACAGCTGTCTATCGTTGTCTCTGATTGGGAACCACACTTAAGCAGCTATTTTTCCCTCCAGCTTTGTGGGAGGTTGACTCTGTTGAGGTGTGTGCACTGTTGGTGCTACACCTGTTTTGAGCTTTGTTTGTTGTTTTGTATTTGAGTGAGTTGACTTAATAAAGATGTTTAACTCCACCCGGCACGCTGCGCCTTGGTCCATCCATGAAGATCGTGACAGAACCTCCCACCACCAAGAGACCAAGCAGCGTGCCTACCTAGAGTCCTGGACATGGGAGGAGATCCTGGACGGGAAGGGAACCTGGAGGCAGGCGGGGGAATACCGCCGTCCGAAGGAGGAGCTGGAGGCAGCGAAGAAGGAGCGGCGCTTCTATGAACAAAAATATGCGGGAACACGCAGGCTGGCCTTTAAGCCCGAGAGGTAGCCCCAAAATTTTTTTTGGGGGGGGCACATGGGGAGTTTGGCTGGACCAGGTTGGAGACCTGGGCCAGCTCCCCGTGCTTACCAGAGTGAGCAGCACACTGGTAGGGCACCGTGTGAGGCGGTGAAACGCACGGTGTTGCCAGTGCGTGTTCACAGCCCGGTGCGTGACATGCCAGCTTCCGCATAGTTTTTGTGAGTAGGAGTGTTCAGCCTGGGAGGAGTATGCCGGCTCAGCGCTCTTGGCCTCCAGTACGCCTCCTCGGACCAGGATATCCTCGCGCCGGCTCTGCGTACTGTGTCTCCGGTGCGTCTCCACAGCCCGGCACGTCCTGTGCCAGCGCCCGCAGGTTCAGAGCGGAGTTATCCACTCAGCCAGGACGAGTTGTGCAGGCTGTACGCCGGAGACCTCCAGTGCGTCTTCACGGCCCAGTGTATCCTGCCCCTGTTCCACGCTCCAGGATCCCTGTGCGTGTTGGGAGCCCAGCATGCACTGTCCCACGCTCCAGGATCCCTGTGCGTGTGGTGAGCCCAGCATGCACTGTCCCACGCTCCAGGATCCCTGTGCGTTTGGTGAGCCCAGCATGTACTGTCCCACGCTCCAGGATTCCTGTGCGCATTGTGCGCCTTCGGAGCCCGGCAAGGCCTGTCCCTGCTCCACGCACCAGGCCCCCTGTGCGCCTCCAGAGCCCGGCGAGGCCTGTCCCTGCTCCACGCACCAGGCCCCCTGTGCGCCTCCAGAGCCCGGCGAGGCCTGTCCCTGCTCCACGCACCAGGCCCCCTGTGCGCCTCCAGAGCCCGGCGAGGCCTGTCCCTGCTCCACGCACCAGGCCCCTGTGCGCCTCCAGAGCCAGGCGAGGCCTGTCCCTGCTCCACGCACCAGGCACCCTTTGCGCCTCCAGAGCCCGGCGAGGCCTGTCCCTGCTCCACGCACCAGGCCCCCTGTGTGCCTCCAGAGCCCGGCGAGGCCTGTCCCTGCTCCACGCACCAGGCCCCCTGTGCGCCTCCAGAGCCCGGCGAGGCCTGTCCCTGCTCCACGCACCAGGCCCCCTGTGCGCCTCCAGAGCCCGGCGAGGCCTGTCCCTGCTCCACGCACCAGGCCCCCTGTGCGCCTCCAGAGCCCGGCGAGGCCTGTCCCTGCTCCACGCACCAGGCCCTGTGCGCCTCCAGAGCCCGGCGAGGCCTGTCCCTGCTCCACGCACCAGGTCCCCTGTGCGCCTTCAGAGCCCGGCACGGCCTGTGCCCGCTCCACGCCCCAGGCCCCCTGTGCGCATCGAGAGCCCGGCACGTCCTGTCCCTGCTCCGCGCACCAGGTCCCCTGTACACCTCCAGAGCGTGCCGAGGGTGCCCAGTCCGGGGCCCGCAGCGAGGGTGCCCAGTCCGCGGCCCGCAGCGAGGGTGCCCAGTCCGGGGCCCGCAGCGAGGGTGCCTGCAGCGAGGGTGCCCAGTCCGGGGCCCGCAGCGAGGTTGCCCGCAGCGAGGGTGCCCAGTCCGGGGCCCGCAGCGAGGGTTGTCCCTGCTCCACGCACCAGGCCCCCTGTGCGCCTCCAGAGCCCGGCGAGGCCTGTCCCTGCTCCACGCACCAGGCCCCCTGTGCGCCTCCAGAGCCCGGCGAGGCCTGTCCCTGCTCCACGCACCAGGCCCCCTGTGCGCCTCCAGAGCCCGGCGAGGCCTGTCCTGCTCCACGCACCAGGTCCCTGTGCGCCTTCAGAAACCCGGCACGGCCTGTGCCCGCTCACGCCCCAGGCCCCTGTGCGCATCGAGAGCCGGCACGTCCTGTCCCTGCTCCGGCGCGACCAGGTCCCCTGTACACCTCCAGAGCGTGCCAGGGTCCCCAGTCCGGGGCCCGCAGCGAGGTGCCCAGTCCGCGACCCGCAGGCGAGGTGCCCAGTCCGGGGCCCGCAGCGAGGGTGCCTGCAGCGAGGGTGCCCAGTCCGGGGCCCGCAGCGAGGTTGCCGCGGCGAGGGTGCCCAGTCCGGGGCCGCAGCGAGGTCCCCAGTCCAGGGCCCGCAGCGAGGTTGCCCGCGAGGTGCCCAGTCCGGGGCCCGCAGCGAGGGTACCCAGTCGGGGCCGCAGCGAGGGTGCCCAGTCCGGGGCCCGCAGCGAGGGAGCCAGAAGGTGGTGCGGGGTCTCGTCCCGCACCAGAGCCGCCACGGCGGATAGATGCCCACCCAGACCCTCCCCAATAGGGTCAGGTTTTGCGGCGGAGTCCGCACCTTTGAGGGGGTACTGTCACGCCCTGACCGGTAGGAGCCTTTTATGTCTCCTTTTGGTTTGGTCAGGGTGTGATTTGGGAGTGGGCATTCTATGCTATAGTTTTGTATTTCTTTGTTTTGGCTGAGTGTGGCTCTCAATCAGGGACAGCTGTCTATCGTTGTCTCTGATTGGGAACCACACTTAAGCAGCTATTTTTCCCTCCAGCTTTGTGGGAGGTTGACTCTGTTGAGGTGTGTGTACTGTTGGTGCTACACCTGTTTTGATCTTCGTTTGTTGTTTTGTATTTGAGTGAGTTGACTTAATAAAGATGTTTAACTCCACCCGGCACGCTGCGCCTTGGTCCATCCATGAAGATCGTGACAACCATGTGACCTGATTAGGAAAAACTGGTCTCACCAGTCCTCCTCCCTTCCCTTTTGTACACTTACTTATGGCTTGTAAGTAAGCATTTCACGGTAAAGTCTACACTTGTTGTATTCGGCGCATGTGACAAATAAAGTTTGATTTGATTATTACAGTTTGATTTGATTTTACTCCTTGCTTGGACTAACTCATTCTTAGCTCTTTTGTCTAACTGTGTAGTGTGTTGTGTTATTGCGTTTTGTCTTCCTGTCCTGCACTGGTCAAGCTTCTGAACACCTCAACTCATGCCTCAAACCCTCATTCAATCACTGCTGTGATCCCTTTCCAACACAGATTAAGTAGCTCTCTCATTCCCATTCCCCATAATATTGTACTATATATGTCTTTATTAAATGCCTTAGGTTAAAATAATTAATCTTTGACGATTTTTAAAAGACACTTTGTCGTCTACGGTAATTGGGCCATGATTATTGCAAGTTTAGATATCTGGGTAGACTAACTTACCAATGTAAAATAGTTTAGTTGACATGGGCTAATTGAGTGACTGTCAGTGAATGACAAAACAGAAGGAAAACTGTTAATGCGCAACCAAATTTCCAAATTGCACCTTGTGTATTCTACTATTCTAACGCTCAACAGTAAGTTGAGACCCTGAAAGTTTTTTGTTTTTGGTCAGGGGCCCCCTAGAAGCCTGGTGCCCTAGGCAACCGCCTATGTTGCTTATGTCCAGGTCCGGCCCTGTGTGCGTGTCTGTCTGTAAAATGTCTATAATGCAATGTATGTTTGTCTCTGCCAGGTGCTCCAGATATTTGAGGAGGTCCAAAAGAGGCACGCCCACAGTCAGATTAACCCAGGATTTGAGCCTGACCCTAACCTCACAGACCCTCAGAGAAACACAGAAGAAGACTACACACAGTCTACACAGTCCTCAACTGTTCCACCACCCACCCAGTCTCCTGCCTACATAGACACCTCTACACTAGCAACACAACCATCAGACTCCCCTAGCTACAGCTAGTCTGGCGCTAACACCTAACTCTTATTAAAGTCCTAATTTCAGTCTGGAAAGGCTCTTTTGATGTTGTTGACATGATGCAATGATAATGAAGGGGATGTGCAGCATGGAATGACATGTTGTCCACCCAATCAAAGGATCAGAGAATGAATCTAGGACTGAAAGCATAAGCTACAGCTATCTAGCACTGCAGTGCATTAAATGTGGTGAGTAGTTGACTCAAACCAAGAGAAAGACAATAGTTGAACAGTTTTGAATAAATTAATTTCTTCCAAAATGAAGGAGAAGCAAGAGAGAGAGAGAAAAGTTTTAAAAACGTCCACTTTCATTTAGCTAGCTAGTTTAGCCTACTCAAACAGCTGCTCAAACAGAGAAGGATGCTATGTTAGCTAGCTGGAAATGGCAAGCCAACATTGAAACTCTTCCAAATTATGGTAAGCTTTTGGTTTTATATATTTATTGTCACCGGGGCACGCCGGTGTAACTGCCAAACTGCTTTCTGACTGTACACTGTACTGCATGATTGTAGCAGGTTTACTAGCAGGTTTACTAACCTGCTGTTACTTCTAGTCGCTATGTTGACTACGTGACAACAATTTAGGCTGTTTGTTGCCGTTAGCGGTCATGATATGAAGGTTTGGCTTGAAAAGTTTTTTTTTGCCTGGTCACAGACAGCTGATGTATTGTGTACTGAAGTCTCCAAGCGAAGGTAAAAGGTGAGAGGATGTGAGCGTGTAGATCACAGGAGGTTGGTGGCACCTTAATTGGGGAGAATGGGCTTGTGGTAATGGCTGGAGCGGAATTAGTGGAATGGTATTGTTGTGGACATTACCACCAAGGACACCTGAAGTCAATAATAAATTAATTATTATTTTTTTATCAGCAAGCTGGAAAGGTTACAGTCAAACTTAGATACATAAAGTACCGGTCTGAAGTGAGCACTGTCTGGGGAGTCCTGTTAGTTCTCTTATATGCTGCTTACACAGACAAGTTATATTTGCATGATTTACATTATTCATAATTAATTCATCATTAACGTTTGGTTCATGCATGTGACCCACCAATACCACACGAGGCTTGTTCTCTCCAAGCTAAAACCTTGAAACTGAGACACCCATTTCAGTTCTTAAAACAATGTTCATTATACTGATAGTGAGGATTCCTCCCAGGCACAATCAATCAGTCACTTGCATTTTAAGGTAAGCATTCGATTTTAGCTTCTATCAAAAAGAGGTTCTTCTATTAAAGTAAGCGAAATCAACACATAAATCCAGACACTTCATCCTTTCAAACACTTCACTCTGGTTTGTACAATCTAAAATACACACCAGGGATCTGTAGACTCAGATTGTTTCCAAAACTCTTACCTATAAAACCATTGCAGTAGAATGTTTTAGCTTCAGACCTTCGCTTCATTACATAATTTCATTTATGGATTCTGGCAATGACATTTCAGCTGGAACCTTTGTCGCGAGTGGCATTTTTTGTCTAAACTACTATACATTTCGCAGTGTGCAGACCTCCACAATCAAACTGATACCCCAAATAAACAATTTGGGATAAGCCTAACTCAATTACGGGCACGGTTGACCACCCCCTCCCTCCTGGCAGTCATTCTTCTGGTGTTTCTTCATTTTCTTCTTCAGATAATGTTTCAGTTCGTCCTCCCAATGGCACAAGAGAGAGGTTGACACAGCACACTTTTTTGCGTGCACTCAAGTAGGCTTTCCACTTTCCTCCGGTATTTATTTAGCAAAGATGATAACACATAATCACTCCGGACAGACACAAGCAAAAACTCATGACATAAATGTTGTGTCAACCTCTCATGTCCCGATTTCAATATCTGGGGAATAATCAGATTTTCCCTAGCAGATGAATCTCTCACCTGAGCCACCGCTATCCTTTACAGTTGTCACGTCCAGGCCAGAGTTTTAGGCTGGCGTGTTTAGGTTTCGTTTTTGGTGTAGGGTTTTTTGAGTTCTAGGTGTTCTATTTCTATGTTGGGGTAATGGTTCCCAATTAGAGGCAGCTGTGTGTCGTTGTCTCTAATTGGGAACCATATATATGTTTGGGGTTTTCTTTTAGGTTTTGTGGGTTATTGTTTGAGCATAGCTTAGTGTTTGTGCTTTGTGATGGTCACTGTTACGATATTTGTTCATGCTGTTTGTTATTTTCCCAGTTACGTCATTTAATAAAATGTATACTGGAAGCATCGCTGCGTCTTGGTCTGTCATTTGTGAAGATCGTGACAACAGTCCATTATGTCTTATCCATTTTCCAACCAGTACACCAGCAGCATGATAGAAGTTTGGATGGGATCTCTCTCCATGCTCACTCCACGTGGACTCATGTAGCACTCCTGAGAGAAAAGGCAGTTGATAGCTTTGACTGGATGCTGTGTACAGGTTGCTGGCTCGGACTCAGGTTTCAAGTAGAAGTGGTGAACCACCATAGTGAACATCATTGTTGTCATCACTTCAGCCGGTTAGAGGGGGTGAGACTCACGCTGTTCTTGGCCGAATGATCCCTTCCATGCATCTAGATACCATCTGTCACCTTCCCCATTAACCTCAAGAGAGGACAGACCAGTAAAACAGTTTAGTTCAGACAAACTTCTCACAGTATGACAAATTATAACTTCTACCAATATTCTTAATACAAATGTCTAAGACAAATGTCAAAGAGAATAACAACACACAGTTGAAACCATTTTTGCAAATTGGCTTATACTCTCCTATCATCTTTGTGATCTCACCGCTCAGGAAGTTAGAGGGGTAATCCTTAGGGAGAAATCCCCACCATCCAGCAGACCCAATCTGGTGAGATTTGTTATTGAAGCAAGACAAAAACAAAACAAACAAAACCACACGAACAACACACACAAAACAAACAAAACATACAGTTCTTCCCTTTTGATACATGACTCACATCATGATTCATGCCTCCCCAAAAAAACAACACTGCCGGTTAAATCAAAATAACGAATAGAATTAGAATTTCAACCCTTGATAACTCCACATTAAATTATTGTATCCCATAAGGCCATTCAAGGGATAGTAAAATAGACCAGAGAAAGATGTCCTTCATTCAGGGGGCAGCGCTCTCTCTCTGTCCTTCTCGTGGTCAGAATCACACATAGGACTATTGATAAATTCTAAACTCTTCTTAATTATCAGTGTTCACATATTACATTTAAATCTCACCCAATGTCTCTAGCCTTTCTAGTGAGGGTGATCAGGCCACACCAGAAAGTCAGAACAGAGGTCAGAGTTCATTCCACCCCATTAAGTGAGTGTTTCTTTCTTTTTACTTCCCTGTACCTCAGACTCATTACTTAAAGACATTCCAAACATTCCAAACATTTTGTGTACCAGGTTTACATTGGGTTTTTCAGTACATTTCTTATAAAGAGAATTTACATGTGTGCAACCAAAACTCAGACAATAGATACTTCAGAAAATGTAATTTGTGTGCCCTTTAAGGTGGAACCTTTCTAACCCGTGAAAACCCAATAAAACGACCCCACATAATACATCAATCACAGTATTAAAATCACTCACAAATATTCATAAGAGGTGGGTTGTGTGTGGGTGCTGGCATGTGGTAACACGTAGGGTAAAAACAAATAAAATGGCCAGGCCTTACTTAATTTGGGAGCTCCCTTAACAGCCGGTTCCAGGTACCTTTATACTGTATAGTACACAGTCTCAATAACTGCTCTCCTAAGGCACCTGCCTCAGGAAGCCTTTCAAAGGGAGAGATACAGAATCATTGGTAAACTTAGTCAGTCTTAAACATTCGTACTTCAGACACATCAGTGTCCTGTTAAGCAGAATAGGCACCTTCTAAAGTAAACAATCTTATAATTTTGACCTATTGCATCAGTAATTTTGACCTATTGCATCAGTACAGGACATATGTCCTGTACTGACTGTACTGACTGTCCCTGTAACATCAACTAGTCAAAATATGAAACATGTTGTTTAACAAATCTGCTAGGTCCTTCAAAAAGTTGCTGCTGGTACTAAAAACATTTACTTGGATCTACTTCAATTTTGGACACAGTTTTGGACACAGTTCCACGTAATGGAAACATATGATTGTTTTAGATGACATTACCTTCTAACTTAAATCACTGGTGTTACCCAAACTATAGAATTGAGTAATAATAATTGGAAATTGACCCCAAAAAATGATTGTCTCTTATTAAATTATTCAAAACCCATCTACCCTTTCCTTGGATCATCCTAAGGTATAGGCCTACACAACTCTAGATAGGGTTGAACTATTGAACTATGGGTCAAGTGAACTATATTGTAGGTAGGCCCACTGTATTCACTCCAATGTTCCCCAGACATACCAGCCTGAACATTCTAGTTGTGACAATGGGGTTAAAGTATTGGCCTTGTGTGAAGAGGTCATGATGCAGACACTTGTATTTATCTATTCAACCAGGCCAAGTAAATTCATGACACAGGTGGGTCATCACGTTTTATAACATCACATTTCCAGTTCTTCTGGAAACTACCATGTCACTTTGAATCAACATCAGAATGTGATTTGTCTGTCTTTCTGTCATTCTGGCATTGTTTAATAAATGGATCCCTTAGTTAATAATAATCCCTTAGTTATTAATAATAATAATAATTATTATTATTTATTTGTAAAGCTCTTTTCATTATACAAGAATAATCTCAAAGTGCATAAAATGTAATAAAAAATAGAAAACTAGTTTAAAAACAAATATGTACTTTGTGTCTAACCATATCATGGGGGAGAGTTTAAAAGAAAATGTTTTATTTAAAATCTTTATTTTAACAGGGAAAACAGACTGAGACCTGGATCTCTTTTACGGCTGTGCCCTGTGTAAACATGTTGACATGTACAGTTTTAGACATACAGACAAGAACATTTCAAAACATACAAAACAAAGACACAATTCAACAGAAACAATCACAGACAACATCATATAGATCCTCCATAACATTTTTGAAATGGGCAAGGGACACCAGAGTGTCTAACTTAAGTTGGATCTGCAGTTTGTTCCATAAATAAGGTGCAAAGGAACTAAAGGCAGTCCTTCCCAACTCTGTGGAGACCGCAGGAGTCTCTAATGTAATCCACATCTGTGATCTGGTTTTAAAATTAGTATATCTAGTGGAAATTAATGATGATATATATGGAGGTAGTTTTAAAAGAAGTGCTTTACAAATAAACAAGAGAGCATGTTGCTCTCACCTCACAGATAGAGAGGCCCAACCCACATGTTGATATAGGATACAGTTATAAGTTTTGTAACTATCACCCGTAATAAACCTGAGTGCACAATGGTAAATAGCATCCAGTGGTTTTAATGTATTTGCCGATGCATGCATATAAATAATATCACCATAATCTAAAATGGACATAAAAGTAGCCTGCACAATTTGTTTCCTATTTACGGAGGACAGACAAGCCCTGTTTCAAAAAAACTCTGCCTGTCAGTTGGTCTGTTTTTCAGAGGAGGAGGATAATGTTAAAATCAAGTCCTTGAGGAACGGGTAGCCAATGGAGATCAGCGAGGATGGGGGTGATGTGGGCAGACTTATTTGTTTCTGTCAGAATCCATGCGGCACTGTTTTGAATGAGCTGTAGTTAATTAATTGAATTTGCAGGCAGGCCCTCAAGTACTGCATTCCCATAATCAATATTGGAGTTGGAGGAAGTTGTTCTGCTTTTAAGACTTGACCTCTTCCAGACAGTTGGGCAATGTTGACAGAGCAGATGTTGTATCAGGCTTTGTTTTAATGCACACCTGTGTGTCGTCTGCGTAGCAGTAGATTTGGACACTGTGCTGTCTGAATATCTGGCCAAGTGGGAGCATGTAGAGTAGGAAGAGGATAGGTGCTAACACTGACTCTTTTGGGCAGGGCCAGATTACCAAATGGGCATGCAGGGCACGTGCCCAGGGCCCCGCAGATAGCAAATGAACATGTCATAATCAATGACAAAATGTGTAGAATTGCAGGAAATTTACTTTTAAAGTGCAGCATTTTCTCTCAGTCTCATGGTGAAATGTGTAGAATAGCAGCAAATTTGATTTAAAACTGAAAAATATTATTTTATCCTGATGGCAAAATGTGAATAAAAGCATAAGCTGTGGAACAGCACATTCTCTCTCTGCCCCAAGTCAAAATGTGTAGAATTGCAGGAAATTAGCTTTCAAACTGGAACATTTTCTCTCAGCGTCCTAACACAATGTGTATTATAAAACTGCACATTTTTATCTCTGTCCTATGTCAAATTGCATTGAAATGCAGGAAGTTAGCTGTTATCTCCCCAAAAATCTGTTTTCCTAAAGAATTTATTATACCGTTATTATACCGAGGTTGAATCGGGGCTGAATGTAAGTGCCTCAGGCCCCAAATGAAATGCCTTAGTCCCTTCCTGCTTGTGGGACACTGAAGGCTATGATGGACTCCTCTGATCTAGCATCACTGCGGGTGATGTACTGCTTGTGGTTAGAGAGGTAGGAGTTAAACCAGTTTAGAGCAGTCCCACAGATGGCAATGTGCTCTTTGAAGCGCTGCATTAGAATGGTGTGATCTACTGTGTCAAAAGCAGCACTGAGGTCAAGAAGAATCAAGATAGTGGGGGATCCTGTATCTGCAGCCATGAGCAGGTCATTTACAACCTTCACCAGGGCTGTCTCAGTACTATGCAAGGGCACTGAGGTGTAAGTGAAGCTGAGTTACCAGTATTCTCCAGAACTTTAGATAGAAAAGGGAGGTTGGATATAGGCCTGAGAGGTCTTGGTCAAGGAATGGTTTCTTTACCAAGGGGGTAATGGCAGAAATGTTGAACAGTGACAGCACCGTCTTAATAACACTTCTTGTAACCTATTCACCTTTTGGAATGGATCACCACCACAAGCTATTGTCAGTGTAGTGAATTAGAGGGCATGTTTGACAAGCGTTGGTCCCATGTTTCATCAACTGAATTTTTTTTTCTTCTCAGAAATACTCCATACACACAAAAACGTTTTTCTCTATAATGTTGTGCACTCATTTGTTTATATCACTGTTAGTGAGCATTTCTCCTTTTCCAAGATAATCCATCCACCTGACAGGTGTGGCATATCAAGAAGCTGATTAAACAGCATGATCATTACACCAGTGCACCTTGTGCTGGGGACAATAAAGGGCCACTAAAATGTGCAGTTTTGTCACAGAGCATAACGCCACAGATTTCTCAAGTTTTCAGGGCGCGTGCAATTGGCATGCTGACTGCAGGAATATCCACCAGAGCTGTTGCCAGAGAATTTAATGTTAATTTCTCTACCATAAGCCACCTCCAATGTCATTTTAGAGAATTTGGTAGTACGTCCAACCGGCTTCACAACCGCAGACCACGTGTATGGCGTTGTGTGGGCGAGTGGTTTGTTGATGTCATCAAGGTGAACAGAATGCCACATGGTGGCGGTGGGGTTAGGGTATGGGCAGGCATAAAGTACGGACAATGAACACAATTGTATTTTATCGATGGCAATTTGAATGCACAGAGAAACCGTTTAGAGATTCTGAGGCCATTGTCGTGCCATTCATCCGCCGCTATCACCTCATGTTTCAGCATGTTAATGCACATTCCCATGTCGCAAGGATCTGTACACAATTCCTGGAAGCTGAAAATGTTCCAGTTCTTTCATGGCATGCAAATTCACCAGACATGTCACCCATTGAGCATTTTTGGGATGCTTTGGATCGACGTGTACGACAGCATGTTCCAGTTCCTGACAATATCCAGCAACTTTGCACAGCCCATTGAAGAGGTGTGGGACAACATTCTACTGGCCACAATCAACAGCCCGATCAACTTTATGCGAAGGAGATGTGCATGAGGCAAATGGTGGTCACACTAGATACTGATTGGTTTTCTGAGCTGGTTTTCTTTTTTTTTTAGGTATCAGTGACCAACAGATGCATTTCTGTGTTCCTAGTCATGTGAAATCCATAGATCAGGGTCTAATGAATATGTTTCAATTGACTGATTTCCTTTATGAACTGTAACTCAGTAAAATCTTTGAAATTGTTGCATGTTGTGTTTAGAATGTTGCTACAACTTTTTGCATTTTTTAAATTGTCCTACTTCTAAACATTCAGTTACATACAGTAGAATTGTTTAAATACTGCAGTCGTATTTTTATTTTATCTTAATTGGGAGCTAACATAGAATGTTGTAGTGTAATGTAATCTACAGTGCCTGTCACGTTCTGGCCATAGATAGCCCTTTTGGCTGCTCATTGGTGTTTTTGGTCAGGACATGATCAGGGGTGTTTTTGGTTATATGGTCATATTTCTATGTTGGTTGGTTTGGGTTCCCAATTAGAGGCAGCTGTTAGTTGTTGTCTCTAATTGGGAATCATATTTAAGTTGGTTCCCTGCCCCACTTGCCTTGTGGGTTATTGTTTGCATTTGTGTGTGTATATGCGCCACACATGTGTGGCGGGTTGCACTGTAATTAAAGTATGTATACTGGAAACCTCACTGCGGCTTGGTCTGCTCCATCGGAAAACTGTGACAGAGCCTTGCAAAAGGTGTCTATACAAAGTATTGACTTTGGGGGTAGGGTGAAAACTTGAGCGTGCATAACTATTCTGTTTTTTTGTCTTATTTTTTGTTTGTTTCACAATAAAAAATATTTTGCATCTTCAAAGTGATAGACATGTTGTGTAAATCAAATGATACAAACCCCCCAAAAATAATTTTTAATTCCAGGTTGTAAGGCAACAAAATAGGAAAAATGCCAAGGGGGGTGAATACATCCGCATAATAATGCAGAAGCCTCAATGGCCTAACTGTAAATATAGTCTATTTGATCATGTATTTGTATTTATTAGGGCTCCCCATTAGCTGCTGCCAAGGCAGCAGCTACTCTTCCTGGGGTCCAGCTAAAGTAAGGCAGTTATTGCATTCTCTACTTGTTTTACTCTACCTGTGTGAAGACTGGTTAAGCACACACAAGAGGAGTTCTTTGTTGAACATGGCCATTTCCCCAGATTAGCATTTTTCTTTCTCTCCTAAATGTTTCCATACTGCTCTATTCAGTCCTTATATTGCTTCACAGCATCCGTTAAGGAATCTCCATCTGAGGGGTGAGAGAGGATATGAGGGGTGAGAGAGGGAGAGGTGGGACCAAGTCACTATTATTAGAGACCCAAGCAAGTCTCAAGTCACAAGGTCCGAGTTTAAAGTTGAGTCCCAAGTAGAACGACTCAAGACACGAGTCAAGTCCAAGTCGTGCATTTTAAGAGCAAGTCAAGTCTCAAGTCAAGTAAAAATTATCTATACATGCAACACCTTGTTCAACTACAAATCTTTGACTATTTATTGAGGCTACCAGACACTCCTTTTCATTATTTTGTCTACAACACATTTTGATTAGCCTATGTAATTGTAAAATATGGAACTTGTAGCAGTTGTAAGGGCATGAAATCAGCAGAAGGCAAGGCAGGTTGACGTGCTCAGAATGTAGACTTATATACAGGTCTTGGTGATCCAATGGTGAAAACGCCATATCATACAAAATATACAAGTAGATTTACCAAATATACACAGGCAATAGCCCAAAAGAAATAGCCTCTGTTTCAGGCTTAACCTGTCCTATCTCAACGGACACAGGTAGATGGCAAGACTGTACAGCCTCCCCTTGAGAAACCAAATCAGGTCTGTCTAACAGGCGCTCAAACAGGTAGGCAGGCCTACATTATATAAGCACTTGGTCCCCAGAACCTTACAATTACCCAATTGGCAATTACAACCAATAAACTGGTTCCACAATGTAAAAGGCAATTTCCACATCGATTGTTACATTGGTACATTCGTCTTAATCAGACTTAATGATTGTTAATTATCTTTCAACACAATGCATACTGTCATTTGTTCATACACAACAAAAATGACGGCGACATAGGACACAGACACACAGAACTCTGACCTAACCTGGGAAAAATGAACAAAGGAAACTATACAATGGATTAAATAAACATAACTTCCACCTCACGAGTCTTGCAAATGTCCACGTGCACTATACACATCGCGCACACTCAGAGCAGGGTAAGCAATGGTTGGCTAAATGAAAAGGTATCGTAGGCCTATGAAACAGAAATGTCTACGTGTTGCACAAAACAGTACGGGGAAGGAATGATGAAACGCTAGCAATTATTGTAGTATTCGATGGAATATAGATTTACCACATAGGGCCTATTTAAACATGTGAAAGCAACAGCAAACATTTCTGCCAAATCATGAATATATTGGAATTAGTGGATATATGGAGGCTTAAATACCCTGACCTAGTGAGATATACATGGTGGAGGCTTAATCAAGCTAGTCGTCTTGATTACTTTCTTATGTCATTCTCTCTGGCACCAAAAGTTTAAAAAGGGTTGATAGAGGACAGAATGCGGTCGGATCATCACATAATTGGCATATATATTACTCTTACAGAATTTCCATGTAGGCGAGGATATTGGAAATTTAATCAAAACCTACTAGATGATAAATTGTTTATAACTAGGACAGAATAATTTATAACTGACTTTTTCAGACATAACATAGGTACAGCAGATTCCTTTATTGTATGGGACACTTTTAAATGTGCCTTTAGAGGCCATGCAATTCATCTTCAATATAGAAATGCTACCAAAAAAATGTATTGAAACTTGTTACTGTAGTAGGGTATCCGTACCTGGGTATGACATGCGAGAGTGAGTAAAGAAGCTGGAGGCAGAACCTTGTTGTCGGGCGTCCTTATTTTAGATAATACTACATGGTGTCAGAAGTGGTTTTTAATAATCACATAAACGTGAAGGACGTACCAAGTAACTCATACATTCAGGCTGTGTCAAAGCAGGGAGGGCACGGTGTTGGAGATAAAACAGCGCATATCATTATTTTGCTAGCTAACGAGCAAGGTTAGTTACTGCTAAGCAACATGTTGCAAGAGGAAGAAACTGGCGGGATTTCAGCGTTTGCGACTCCAAGTTCAACGTGCTCTGGCGCAAACATGGACAGGCCAGTGGCTAGTGCTGACGGATTTCACATTGGTCCCCCAGAGAATTTAGATTTACGGACATTCATAACTGGCCGAAATGGATCAGGCGCTTTGAAAGGTATAGGGTAGCATCAGGCTTAAACATGAAAAATGAGGCATTTCAAGGTAATACACTGCGCAGCAGCAGCTCCTTGCAGAGCGGTGAGAGTGAGGAAATAAATGCATTTTCATACCGAGCTAAAAAAACTGAGGGGAACACAGAACAGACAGACGTGGAGAAAACAATCACGGACAGCACCAGTAGCTAGTTCAAGTGTTTGTCACAAATGTGGGAAATCCCCTTTCCACAGATGGAATGTTTGCCCAGCAAAGGATGCAGAATGCAGGAAATGTCACAGGAGAGGACACTTTTCAGCTGTCTGTCAATCAAAGCAAATGCAGGAGGTCTCAGAGGAGGTACAGCAGGACAGCATCCTTCTGGGAGAAGTAAGGGGAAACGATTCTGGCTGGCATTCAGACATTAAACTCAATGGGGAGGTTGTGTCATTTAAACTAGACACTGGGGCAGAAGTGACAGCTATCCCAACTAGGCTGTATAGCTATAGTAGAGATGGCCCTTTGCTCTCTACAAACAAAAAACTGTATGGGCCCAGTAATAAGATATTACCAGTGGTAGGGCAGTTGGTGATTAAACTGGAGAGTAAAGACAAAAGTGCCATTCAGCCTGTCTATGTCATTGACTCTCTGGCCAGACCGTTGCTGGGGCTGCCAGAAATTGAAGCATTGCAACTCATTGAGAGGGTGAGCGAACTGGAGGACCCAGGTGAGGTTTTCAAAAAGAAATTCCCAAAAGTGTTTTCTGGTCTAGGAATGATAGAAGGTGACTACAAAATCCGCCTGAAAGAGGATGCTGTCCCCTATGCCCTTACCACCCCCCGCCATGTGCCTATCCCTTTATTGGTCAGAGTAAAGGAAGAGTTGGGGAGGATAGAAGAAATTGGGACGATGTCTAAAATAGAGAGTCCCACTGACTGGTGTGCAGGGATGGTAGTGGTCCCAAAGGCCAATGGGGACATAAGGATCTGTGTGGACATGACTAACTTGAATGAGGCACTCTGCAGAGAGAGACACATCTTACCATCAGTGGAGCAGTCACTGGCTCAGTTGGATGGCTCACGAGTCTTCACAAAGCTGGATGCCCGCTCAGGTTTCTGGCAGATACCGCTGTCATCAGAGAGTAGGGCGCTCACAACGTTTATAACACCGTTTGGCCGGTACTGTTTTAATGTTTTGCCGTTTGGAATCGCTTCCGGTCCTGAGCATTTCCAAAGACGCATGTCCCAGCTGTTGGATGGACTGAGTGGCGTCTTAGTCCACGCGGACGATGTGCTCGTGTGCGGAAGGGACAGAGCAGAACATGATGTAAGGCTCACAGCAGTTCTGACCAGACTCCAAGAGACGGTCTGACACTCAATGAAAAATGCACTTTTGCACAGTCAGAGGTCTTGTTCTTGGGACACAAAATCAGTGCAGCTGGAATAGAGCCGGAACCGGAGAAGATCAGCGCCATCACAGATATGCCCATAACCCAGAATGTGGCGGAAGTCAGGACCTTCTTAGGCATTGCCACATATGTGGGTAAGTTCCTCCCACAGTTTTCAGATACAACCAAACCCCTGAGAGACTTACTAGCCAAAGAGAAGGACTGGTCATGGGGTCACGTGCAACAGGTGGCGTTTGACAAAATCAAAAGAGACCTGGCCTCGCAGAGAGTGCTGGCCCAATACCGTCCCCACGCTAAGACAAAGGTATCAGCAGATGCATCATCCTTTGGGCTAGGGGCGGTCCTCACACAGATGCAGGACAACATGGAGTGTCGTCCAATAGCATACATCTCCCGAAGCTTATCCGACACAGAGAAAAAGTATGCTCAAGTGGAGAAGGAGGCGTTGGCTATCACATGGGCATGTGAAAGGCTCAGCCAATACCTTATTGGCCTGCAGTTTACAGCAGAGACTGACCACAAACCACTGTTGGCTCTGTTAGGGACAAAGGCACTGGATGACTTGCCTCCCAGAGTTCTGCGCTTCCGCCTCAGATTACTGAGGTTCACCTACAAGATGGTGTATGTGCCAGGGAAGGCACTGATCACAGCAGATTCACTCTCCAGGGCCCCAATTAAACGTCCATTATCAGAGGAGGAGCAATGTCTAGAGGGTGAGGTACAGGTGTCTATTAATGCAGTAAGGGACAGCCTACCTGCATCTCAGACCAAACTGCAGCAGATTGCAGAGGAGCAACAACGAGACCCTATCTGCCGACAGATAGTGCAGCAGTGCAAAAAGGGATGGCCCAGGCAGGAGGAACTGCCTCAGCTGCTGAAGCCCTATTGGGTGCACCAAAGTGACTTCCACTGTAATGGAGACCTTCTCATGAAAGGACAACGGATAGTTATTCCAGAGACTCTACAACCAGAAATGCTTGACAGAGTGCATGAGGGACACATGGGGATAACCAAATGCAGACTGAGGGCTCAACAGTCGGTATGGGGGCTTGGTCTGAGTACTCAGATTGCCAAGCTGGTGGCCCAGTGTGAGGTCTGTACAAAATGTCAACCTTGTCATCCGGAGCCAATGATGGCAACGGAGCTGCCTAAACGGCCATGGCAAAAGGTAGGGGCAGATATGTTCTATTGAAAGAATGACACTTATCTGCTAGTGGTAGACTACTATTCAAGATACATTGAAATAGCAAAGACACCCATAACCACATCAGCTGGTGTTATCAATGGATTAAAGTCAATTTTTTCCAGGCAAGGGGTCGCTGAGGTCCTGGTTACAGATAACGCTCCCCAGTTCTCGGCAAGCTCCTTTTCTGCTTTTGCCGCAGAATATGACTTCACACGTGACCAGTAGCCCCTACCATGCACAGAGTAATGGTGAGGCAGAGAGAGCTGTGAAAACAGTCAAGGGACTGCTGAAAAAGAACAAGGATCCATACAGGGCTCTGTTAGCTTACAGAGTTACACCACTGCATCATGGGCTGTCGCCTGCCGAGCTCCTGAAGGGCAGGAGGCTGCGTTCCCCATTGCCTGTCTCGCCGGCTCAGCTTAAACCCCGATGGTCTAACAGGAAGGCCTTTGCTGAGAGGGACAAACGGCTGAAACAAACACAAACTGGAGACTTTAATCGGAGACACCGTGCTACGGAGCGTCCAGAGCTGACCAAAGGTCAACGTGTGTGGATTACAAACTCAAAGACACCAGCAATAGTGCTGAGGAAAGCGGATGCCCCACGCTCCTATGTGGTGGACACAGGCTCAGAAGAGGTACGAAGGAACAAAACACACCTCAGAGCTCTTCCAGATCTACCAGCCACACAGACTGAGGGCACAGAGAATGCACAAAAAGAGGGTGAAGAGGAGAGAATGCTCACAGAGCCACAAGCGCACCCAAAAAGGGATGTAAAGCCACCAGAGTGGCTGAAAGACTATGTACTTTAAGAATATGTTTTCGTTTCAGTCTCCTCCATCTCCACTAACTGAAACTAATTGTATGGATTTTTTTCCTAATAATAATTTAAAATTAACATCTGTACAGAAAGAGTCATGTGAAGGCCAAATTACAGAGGAGGAACTTCTTGATGCAATTAAAACCTTTAAAGCAGGGAAAACTCCAGGGCTGGATGGCATACCAGTGGAAGTATACAAAACTTTTTTTTATATACTCAGAGGACCATTATTAGCATGTTTTAACCACTCCTATATAAATGGTAGATTATCAGACACGCAACAAGACTGTCTGATATCATTATTACTGAAACAGGACCCGTGGTATATATAAAGATCGAGTCAATTTCTAAAATTGGAGACCTCTTACACTTCAGTGTTGTGATGCAAAAATCCTAGCAAAATGCTTGGCGCATAGAATTAAAAAACTATTGTCAGATATTATTCATCCTAATCAGACAGGTTTTTTACATGGATGATACATTGGAGATAACATAAGACAAGTACTGGAAACAATAGAATACTATGAAATATTGGGGACACCAGGCCTGGTTTTCATAGCTGATTTTGAAAAGGCTTTTGATAAAGTACGACTGGAGTTTATATATAAATGCCTAGAATATTTCAATTTTGGGGAATCTCTTATAAAATGGGATAAAGTTATGTATAGTAACCCTAGGTGTAAAATAGTAAATAATGGCTACATCTCAGAAAGTTTTAAACTATCTAGAGGAGTAAAACAAGGGTTGTCCACTATCGGCATATCTATGTATTATTACCATTGAAATGTTACCTGTTAAAATTAGATTAAATAATACTATTAAGGGATTAGAAATCCGTGGCTTAAAAACTAAGGTGTCATTGTACGCTGATGATTCATGTTTTCTTTTAAGACCACAATTAGAATCTCTCCACGGCCTCATAGAGGATCTAAATACTTTTGCTATCCTCTCTGGATAAGTGTACTATATTACGTATTGGATCACAAAAAAATGCTAATTTTACATTACCGTGTAGTTTACCAATTAAATGGTCTGATGGAGATGTGGACATACTCGGTATACAAATCCCAAAAGAAAGAAATTATCTCACTCCAATGCATTTTTATAGAAGGTTAGCAAAAATAGATAAGATCTTGCTACCATGGAAAGGAAAATACCTATCTATTTGTGGAAAAATCACCCTAATTAACTCTTTAGTCATATCACAGTTTACCTATTTGCTTATGGTTTTGCCTACACCTAGTGACCTGCTTTTTAAATTATATGAACAAAAAATATTCCATTTTATTTGGAATGGCAAGCCAGACAAAATTAAAAGGGCCTATTTATATAATGAATATGAATTTGGAGGGCAGAAATTATAAAAAATGAAAGCATTAGACCTCTCACTAAAGGCATCAGTCATACAAAAGTTATACTTAAATCCAAACTGGTTCTCTAGTAAATTGGTAGGAATGTCTCATCCTATGTTCAAGAAGGTCCTTTTCACCTTTATTCAGATTACACCTGCTCATTTTCGGTTGTTTGAAAAGGAAATAAGCTCCAAAATATCGCTATTCTTTAAACAAGCCTTAGAATGTTGGTTACAATTTCAGTTTAATCCACCTGAAAAGACAAAACAAATAATACAACAAATATTGAGACGTATGGAAATGTCTGCTCTACCCAAAATTACAACCAACTAATTGCGGCATTACCACAAAAATGGAAGAGGCAAGTAGAATGGGAAAAAAGTAAGGAACTTGTCTGTATTCAGCATTGAAGGTCCCCAAGAACACAGTGGCCTCCATCATCTTAAATGGAAGAAGTTTGGAATCAACAAGACTCTTCCTAGAGCTGGCCGCCCAGCCAAACTGAGCAATTGGGGGAGAAGGGCCTTGGCCCTGTATTAAAGAACATAAATGGTTAAAGAAAAGTGTGATAAATAAGAACATATACCAATTTCATTTAAGGACCAAAAAACTAATAGCTGTGCCATATGAATTGCAAAATAGTTGGGAAGAGATTTTCAATGCACCCATTCCATGGCACAAAACTTCAAATTTTTCAATTTAAATTACAATATAAAATTCTTGCAACCTATAGAATGTTATATATATGGGGGATACAATCTTCCCAGCTCTGCAGATTTTGCTGCGAGGAGGCAGAGTCATTAGATCATTTATTTTGGTATTGTCCATATGTAGCTCGTTTTTGTGTCACAGGTTCAGGAATGGCTGAAGAATTGCAACATTTGCCTAGAACTAACGCTGCAGATAGCAATACTGGGTGATTTGAAAGCCATAGTCAATCAATCAATATTATAATTATTATTTTAGCAACATTTTAAAGTTTAAATGTACAATCTGTAAAAGCTATGAGAATAGAAAGGTTCAGTACTTTTGTGAAGAATCACAGCACAGTTGAAAAATCTATGGCAAATAGAAATCCAAAACGGATGGTGTTGAAAGATAGATGGGAGGGGTTGAATGGAGCTGAAGGGTGGGACTAATAACAAGATAACTAAATGTAAAACATACGGGGTCTGTAAAATGTATATATGTTCAGAAATGTTATGAAATAGCACAGTTACAAATAGAAATCAAACTGGATGGACATCAGAAATAGAGGAAGGACAAAAAACAAACAAAATATAACTATTGTAAATAGATTGTGTCTGTAAAAAGTGTATAAGATGTATAAACGAGACATGATGTCCCAGATGTGCTCAATTGGATTCAGGTCTGGGGAACGGGCGGGCCAGTCCATAGCATCAATGCCTTCCTCTTGCAGGAACTGCTGACACACTCCAGCCACATGAGGTCTAGCATTGTCTTGCATTAGGAGGAACCCAGGGCCAACCGCACCAGCATATGTTCTCACAAGGGGTCTGAGGATCTCATCTCGGTACCTAATGGCAGTCAGGCTACCTCTGGTGAGCACATGGAAGAAATGCCACCCCACACCATGACTGACCCACCGCCAAACCAGTCATGCTGGAGGATGTTGCAGGCAGCAGAACGTTCTCCACGGCGTCTCCAGACTCTGTCACGTCTGTCACATGTGCTCAGTGTGAACCTGCTTTCATCTGTGAAGAGCACAGGGCGCCAATGGCGAATTTGCCAATCTTGGTGTTCTCTGGCAAATGCCAAACGTCCTGCACGGTGTTGGGCTGTAAGCACAACCCCCACCTGTGGACGTCGGGCCCTCATACCACCCTCATGGGCAGACACATGCACATTTGTGGCCTGCTGGAGGTCATTTTGCAGGGCTTTGGCAGTGCTCCTCCTTCTCCTCCTTGCACAAAGGCGGAGGTAGCGGTCCTGCTGCTGGGTTGTTGCCCTCCTACGGCCTCCTCCACGTCTCCTGATGTACTGGCCTGTCTCCTGGTAGCACCTCCATGCTCTGGACACTACGCTGACAGACACAGCAAACCTTCTTGCCACAGCTCGCATTGATGTGCCATCCTGGATGAGCTGCACTACCTGAGCCACTTGTGTGGGTTGTAGACTCCGTCTCATGCTACCACTAGAGTGAAAGCACCGCCAGCATTCAAAAGTGACCAAAACATCAGCCAGGAAGCATAGGAACTGAGAAGTGGTCTGTGGTCACCACCTTCAGAACCACTCCTTTATTGGGGGTGTCTTGCTAATTGCCTATAATTTACACCTGTTGTCTATTCCATTTGCACAACAGCATGTGAAATTTATTGTCAATCAGTGTTGCTTCCTAAGTGGACAGTTTGATTTCACAGAAGTGTGATTGACTTGGAGTTACATTGTGTTGTTCCCTTTATTTTTTTGAGCAGTGTATATATTTACCCCCAAAAATATATATGGGGGATTGGAAATGATGCAGACAATTTCATTGATGGAAGCAACAATCTTTCCTCAATATTAAGCTGATCCACCCCTTAAAATAAATAAAAACATTTCTGCCAAGAAAGATGGCGGAAAACTGAGGTTTTGTTTGAAACTGCTAGTGAGTGAAGGGTGAAGCTAATAGTATAGAAAGTGAGAATGAGTGGGTTACCGTGGCGAAGAAAAAGAAACAAGAGAAGTAATGCTGTGTTGGATCAATGCTACTTGGGAAATCAATTTAAGTCTTGAGGAAAATCTGGAATCTGTTGGAGGAAAGTGTGAAGTTGGTGAGAGTCACAAGAAGTGATCTTATTTAAAGATAAGAAGAAGTGTTTTAAAACTCAAAAAGATATCTGAATGGAAAGTTTCCTGTATGGATTTTCCTAGAAAGGCGCCTATCAAGGAGGTTATTTCTGGGGTGGCGCAATAAATAAAGGCAGAGGATATAACTGAAAACATTGATGGAGTGGTTGGTGCAGGTCGACTGACCTTTATGGTGGATGGAGAAAATACATGCTACTGTTCTTTGATTCCAAATGCAAAATAAATGTGCAGAATACAACAAAATGCTTACTTACTAGCCCTTACTAGTTCAAGAAATAGAATTAAGAAAATATTTACTAAATAAACTAAAGTAAAATATTTACTAAAAAGTAACAAAACAACAATAACAACAATGAGGATATATACAGGAGGTACCGGTACCAAGTCAATGTGCGGGGGTACAGGATAGTCGAGGTGCAAGCTTCATAAGTAAATTATACATTTCAAGCAATTGTTACAGTGCATTCGGAAAGTATTCAGACGCCTTGACTTTTTCCACATTTTGTTACGTTACAGCCTTATTCTACAATTGATTAAATCGTTTTCCCCACATCACAATACCACATAATGACAAAGCAAAAACAGGTTTTTAGAAATGTTTGCAAATGTATTACAAATAAAAAAATGAAAAATCACATTTACATAAGCATTCAGACCCTTTACTCAGTACTTTGTTAAAGCACCTTTGGCAGCGATTACAGCCTCGAGTCTTCTTGGGTATGACGCTACAAGCTTGGCACACCTGTATTTGGGGAGTTTCTCCCATTCTTCTCTGTAGATCATCTCAAGCTCCATCAGGTTGGTTGGGGACCGTTGCTGCACAGCTATTTTCAGTTCTCTCCAGAGATGTTCAATCGGGTTAAAGTCCGGGCTCTGGCTAGGTCACTCAAGGACATTCAGAGACTTGTTTCCGAAACCACTCCTGCGTTGTCTTGGCTGTGTGCTTAGGGTTGTTCTCCTGTTGGAAGGTGAACTTTCGCCCCAGTCTGAGGTCCTGAGCACTCTGGAGCAGGTTTTCATCAAGGATCTCTGTGTACTTTGCTCCGTCCATCTTTTACTCGATCCTGACTAGTCTCCCAGTCCCTGACATTGAAAAACATCCCCACAGCATGGTTCTGCCATCACCATGCTTTACTGTAGGGATGGTGCCAGGTGTCCTCCAAATGTGACGCTTGGCATTCAGGCCAAATAGTTCCATCTTGGTTTCATCAGACCAGAGAATCTTGTTTCTCATGGTCTAAAAATCTTTAGGTGCCTTATGGCAAACTCCAAGCAGGCTATCATGTGCCTTTTTACTGAGGAGTGGCTTCCGTCTGACCACTCTACCATAAAGGCCTGATGGTGGAGTGCTTCAGTGATGGTTGTCTTTTTGGAAGGTTCTCCCATCTAAACAGAGGAACTCTAGAGCTCTGTCAGAGTGACCATCGGGTTCTTGGTCACCTCCCTGACCAAGGCCCTTCTCCCCCGATTGCTCAGTTTGGCCGGGCGGCCAGCTCTAGGAAGAGTCTTGGTGATTCCAAACTTCTTCCATTTAAGATGATGGAGGCCACTGTGTTCTTGGGGACCTTCAATGCTGAATACATTTTTTGGTACCCTTCCCCAGATCTGTGCCTCGACACAATCCTGTCTCAGAGCTCTAAACACAATTCCTTCAACCTCATGGCTTGGTTTTTGCTCTGACACGTACTGACAACTGTGGGACCTTATATAGACAGGTGTGTGCCTTTCCAAATCATGTCCAGTCAATTGAATTGACCACAGGTGGACTCCAATCAAGTCCAATCTTAAAGATGATCAATGGAAACAGGATGCACCTGAGCTCAATTTCATGTTTCATAGCAATGGGTCTGAATACTTATGTAAATAAGGTATTTCCGTTTTTTACTACATTCTCAAAAATGTTGCTTTGTCATGTAGATTGCTGAGGATTTTAATTATTTGATCCATTTTAGAATAAGGCTATAACGTAACAAAATATGGAAAAAGTCAAGGGGGTCTGAATACTTTCAAAAGACCAGTTGGCCTATGCTAGTAATTGTTGCCCCATTGCTGGTGAGCTTACAAAGTAAATAGTTAATATTCTTGATCACAAAACAACTTTTGGAGCTGCATATTTATTTATTATGGCAATCCTCATCCTAAACTTTGCTCTGCACTAATTCCTATAGCTGTACAGCAAATCACACCCGACCTGTGTTGATTGGCAGTTGGCTGGTCCAATCAGAGTGCCGAGTGTGTGTTTCACTAGCCAATCTGTTGCAGGTTTTTTGCAAGGGCGATGTGGCTACTGTCTCTGGCTACGTGTAGAGTAATCAGTCCATGTATATGCTATGCCACAAAATTTGTGACAAAACATTACAAAACCTGACCAGATGATTTTCAGTCATCAGTCTCAAGTCAAAGTTAAGTCCCGAGACTTTAGGCTCCAAGTCCAGGTCAAGTCTCAAGTTATTTTATTTCTATCAAGTCGAGGCTCAAGTCATCAAATTTGTGACTTGAGTCAGACTGGAGTCCAAGTCATGTGATTCGAGTCCACAACTCTGGAGAGAGAGGTGAGAGAGGTTCTGAGGGGTGAGCGAGGCTCTGAGGGGTGAAAGAGGTTCTGAGGGTTGAGTGAGGCTGAGGGGTGAGAGAGGCTCTGATGGGTGAGAGATGGATGAGAGAGGCTCTGAGGGGTGAGAGAGGCTCTGAGGGGTGAAAGAGGGGTGAGAGGGCTGAGAGAGGCTCTGATGGGTGAAATAGGGGTAAGAGGTTTTGAGGGGTGAGAGAGGCTCTGAGGGGTGAGAGAGTCTCTGAGGGGTGAGAGAGGTTCTGATGAGTGAGAGAGGTTCTGAGGGGTGAGAGAGGCTCTGAGGGGTGAAAGAGGTTCTGAGGGGTGAGAGAGATTCTGAGGGGTGAAAGAGATCTGAGGGGTGAGAGAGGCTATGAGGGGTGAAAGAGGGGTGAGAGGGGTTCTGAGGGGTGAGAGGCTCTGAGGAGTGAAAGAGGGGTGAGAGGTTCTGAGGGGTGAGAAAAGCTTTGGGGTGAAAGAGGTTCTGAGGGTTGAGAGGTTATTAGGAGTGAGAGATGGATGAGAGAGACTCTGAGGGGGAGAGATGTCTGAGGGGTGAAAGAGGGGTGAGGGGTTCTGAGGGGTGAGAGGTTCTGATGGGTGCGAGAGGTTCTGAGGGCTGAGAGAGGGGTGAGAGAGGTTCTGAGGGGTGAAAGAAGCTCTAAGGGGTGAAATAGCTTCTGAGGGTGAGAGAGGTTCTGAGGGGTAAGAGGTTCTGAAGGGTGAGAGAGGTTCTGAGGGGTGAGAGAGGTTATGAAGGGTGAGAGATGGATGAGAGGTTCTGAGGGGTGAGAGGCTCTGAGGGGTGAGAGAGGTTCTGAGGAGTGAGTGAGGCTCTGAGGGGTGAGAAAGGTTTGATAGAGGCTCTGAGGGGTGAGAGAGGGGCGAGAGAGGCTCTGAGGGGTGAGAAAGGGTTGATAGAGGCTCTGAGGGGTGGGAGAGGCTCTGAGGGGTGATAGAGGCTCTGAGGGGTGAAAGAGGTTCTGAGGGTGAGAGAGGCTCTGAGGAGTGAGAGGTTTTGAGGGTTGAGAGAGTTTCTGAGGGGTGAGAGAATGGTGAGAGAGGTTCTGAGGGGTGAAATAGGTTCTGAGGGGTGAGAGGCTCTGAGGAGTGAGAGGCTCTGAGGGGTGAGAGGTTTTGAGGGTTGAGAGAGTTTCTGAGGGGTGAGAGAATGATGAGAGAGGTTATGAGGGGTGAGAGAGGCTCTGAGGGGTGAAATAGCTTCTGAGGGTGAGAGAGGTTCTGAGGGGTAAGAGGTTCTGAAGGGTGAGAGAGGTTCTGAGGGGTGAGAGAGGTTATGAAGGGTGAGAGATGGATGAGAGGTTCTGAGGGGTGAGAGGCTCTGAGGGGTGAGAGAGGTTCTGAGGAGTGAGTGAGGCTCTGAGGGGTGAGAAAGGTTTGATAGAGGCTCTGAGGGGTGAGAGAGGGGCGAGAGAGGCTCTGAGGGGTGAGAAAGGGTTGATAGAGGCTCTGAGGGGTGGGAGAGGCTCTGAGGGGTGATAGAGGCTCTGAGGGGTGAAAGAGGTTCTGAGGGGTGAGAGAGGCTCTGAGGAGTGAGAGGTTTTGAGGGTTGAGAGAGTTTCTGAGGGGTGAGAGAATGGTGAGAGAGGTTCTGAGGGGTGAAATAGGTTCTGAGGGGTGAGAGGCTCTGAGGAGTGAGAGGCTCTGAGGGGTGAGAGGTTTTGAGGGTTGAGAGAGTTTCTGAGGGGTGAGAGAATGATGAGAGAGGTTATGAGGGGTGAGAGAGGCTCTGAGGGGTGAGAGAGGGTCTGAGGGGTGAAATAGGTTCTGAGGAGTGAGAGAGGTTCTGAGGGGTGAGAGAGGCTCTGAGGGGTGAAAGAGGTTCTGAGGGGTGAGAGGTTATTAGGGGTAAGCGAGATCGATGAGAGAGGCTCTGAGGGGGAGAGATGTCTGAGGGGTGAAAGAGGGGTGAGGGGTTCTGAGGGGTGAGAGGTTCTGATGGGTGCGAGAGGTTCTGAGGGCTGAGAGAGGGGTGAGAGAGATTCTGAGGGCTGAAAGAAGCTCTAAGGGGTGAAATAGCTTCTGAGGGTGAGAGAGATTCTGAGGGGTAAGAGGTTCTGAAGGGTGAGAGAGGTAATGAGGGGTGAGAGATGGATGAGAGGTTCTGAGGGGTGAGAGGCTCTGAGGGGTGAGAGAGGTTCTGAAGGGTGAGAGAGGTAATGAGGGGTGAGAGATGGATGAGAGGTTCTGAGGGGTGAGAGGCTCTGAGGGGTGAGAGAGGTTCTGAGGAGTGAGTGAGGCTCTGAGGGGTGAGAAAGGTTTGATAGAGGCTCTGAGGGGTGAGAGAGGGGCGAGAGAGGCTCTGACGGGTGAGAAAGGGTTGATAGAGGCTCTGAGGGGTGAGAGAGGCTCTGAGGGGTGATAGAGGCTCTGAGGGGTGAAAGAGGTTCTGAGGGGTGAGAGAGGCTCTGAGGAGTGAGAGAGGCTCTGAGGGGTGAGAGGTTTTGAGGGTTGAGAGAGTTTCTGAGGGGTGAGAGAATGGTGAGAGAGATTCTGAGGGGTGAGAGAAGCTCTGAGGGGTGAAAGAGGGTATCAGGGTTGAGTGAGGCTCTCAGGGTTGAGAGATGGATGAGAGAGGCTCTGAGGGGTGAGAGTTTCTGAAGGGTGAGAGAGAGGTGAGAGAGGCTTTGAGGGGTTATAGAGGGGTGAGAGGTTCTCAGGGGTGAGTGAGGCTCTGTGTGGTGAGAGATGGATGAGAGGCTTTGAAGGGTGAGAGAGGGGTCAGAGAGTTTCTGAGGGGTGAGCGAGACTGTGAGGGGTGAGCAAAGGCTCTGAGGGATGAGAGAGGTTCTGAGGGGCGGGAGAGGGATGAGAGAGGTTCTGAGGGGTGAGAGAGGTTCTGAGGGGTGAGAGAGTTCTGAGGGGTGAGAGAGATTATGAGGGGTGAGAGATGTTCTGAGGGGTGAGAAAGGTTATGAGGGGTGAGAGAGGTTCTGAGGGGTGAGAGATGTTCTGAGGGGTGAGATATGGATGAGAGAGGCTCTGAGGGGGAGAGATTCAGAGGGGTGAGAGAGTGGAGAGAGAGGTTCTGAGGGGTGAGAAAGGGGTGAGAGAGTTTTTGGGGGTTGAAAGAGGGGTTAGAGAGTTTCTGAGGGGTGAAAGAGGCTCTTGGGAATGGTAACGCCATGTAGAACCTGTGCAAAAGGCGTGTAGACTTTCACTAGACACTGTACAAAGCATACACATGTAGCAGGCTCAACTTGCCCGACTGCAATAAATGCCATAAATTGTCTGTCTTTCACTTAAACAATGGGGAAGAACCAGATATATCCGTTTTAGGCTGAACCAGATATATCCGTTTTAGGCTACTGGAATTCTTTGCAAAAAAATACCTTCCCAATGGGGCAACTTTAGAGCAGGCTCAACTTGCGTGACTGCTCAGTTCACTTGCCCCAGGCAAATGGGCCAACCCTTAATGTCAGTCCTTGGGCTGTTGTATTTACTGACAGTAGAACTCAAGGGCTGAGTCACGGACAGATCCATCTACAGTACCAGTCAAAAGTTTGGACAAACCTACTCATTCAAGGAATTGTCTTTATTTGAAAAACGTTCTTCATTGTAGAATAATAGTGAAGATATTAAAACTGTGAAATAACACATATGGAATCATGTAGTAACCAAAAAAGTGTTAAACAAATCAAAATATATTTTATATAAGTAGCCACCCTTTACCTTGATGACAGGTTTGCACACTCTTGGCATTCTTTCAACCAGCTTCACCTGGAATGCTTTTTCAACAGTCTTGAAGGAGTTCCCACATATGCTGAGCACTTGTTGGCTGCTTTTCCTTCACTTTGCGGTCCAACTCAAAAGTAGCTAGCCAACGTTAGACTGGGTGCTTGACTGCCGTTGTAAGAAAAGAACGCTCAAATCAACCCTACTTGGCCGGAGGGGCGGCAGGTAGCCTAGTGGTTAGAGCGTTGGACTTGTAACCGGAGGGCTGCAAGTTCAAATCCCCGAGCTGACAAGGTAAAAATCTGTCGTTCTGCCCCTGAACAAGGCAGTTAACCCACTGTTCCCCGGGCGCCGAAGACGTGGATGTCGATTAAAGGCAGCCCCCCGCACCTCTCTGATTCAGAGGGGTTGGGTTAAATGCGGAAGACACATTTCGGTTGAAGGCATTCGGTTGTACAACTGACTAATAATGGTGACTTTGACTTTTGACTTTGACTTCAAAATGCACATCTTGTTGAGACTTATTTATACATTAAGACATGAGAAATATTGGTTACGGTATTGAAAACAGAAAATGGGATATGAGAGTTTAGTTAATGAAATATTTTTAAACAATAACATACAAATATCCATTGCAAGATTCAGCATCTGAACAGATAAAAACCACATGAATAAATAGAACATTTATTATAGGATCTCCATGTAGGAAACAAGTCTGCAGAACTATGGAGTAGGGCTCTTTAGGGTCTAGTTTTAGAGGATGCTGTATATCCTGCTTTTAATGTTACAGCAGACACTGGGGTAATCTACTTCCTGCATAGTTGGTCAACTGGAAACCAATTCTCATTTGCAATGAATCCTGGGCAAGAGGAAATACAGCTGAGATGTTTCCATTCAAAATGGTCAATAGAAATGGGTCATTCCAGTAATCTAAGGTGCATCCATTCATTTCGAGGTACATGTAGGCTATAGAACGTGACATCCATCACCATTCAGAACGGCCTCCAAAAGAGCTGGGACATTCCAGTGGATCTCTGAGGTGGGGTTCTAGTAGCCTCTACCCAGGAGCTCTGCTTCACAAACACACGTAACCACCCTCCAGAAGCGTCTTACCCAGTCGCGCCACACAAAAGCTAGATATTTGACAGCACAAGTAGGGGCACTTCAGGCTGAGTGAGGTTCATACACGCCCATCTGCTACAGAAGGATGTTCTCCAAAATGCAATGTAGTTTCCCTGATATAAATACAGTACCAGTCAAAAGTTTGGACACACCTAGTCATACCAGGGTTTTTCTTTACTTTGACTATTTTCTACGTTGTATAATAATAGTGAAGACCTCAAAACTACGAAATAACACATATGGAATCTTGTAGAAACCCAAAATGTGTTAAACAAATATTTTATTTTATATTGCAACACATTGTCAGGACAAATTATACAAATCAGGTCATTTAAATGTTGCATGTATGCTGTTTGGCCTGTGTCAATCTCCCATATGGAACAATACATTAAATCCCACAATACATTAAATCCCTCACCATAACAATAAATAATCCTACATTTCTCCCCAGAAGCATCAAGCATTCATCCACAGTACATAGTCCTTAATAAATGCTTATTTTAGACGTAATTCAACATAAAGGTATTACGGTGTTTCTAACAGAATTCTGGTCGCACTTTATAACAGAACAAAAACCTAACATCAATCTAGAATTCACAACATCTGTATCGTACCTTTAAAACTACAACAAATTTACAGAATACATAGGTAATTTCCCTGATTAAAACATTTATTATAACAATAAGGTCAGCAAACATTGCATTTGGCTTTCCCTGCAGTCCTCTCATCACAACGAATTGATTAGCATTCAGTTAGCCCCACATTACAACAATTATGCCACTTCACATTTAATCTTCAGTTATATTCAAGACAAAACTCTTCATTGGCTGGTGGCCTAAAATGTGTGGGTCCAGTATCTGATCATCAGTCAACATAAGCTGGAGGAAGGAAGGAGAGGTGGATGGAAGCGAGAATGGAGGAGAGGATGGATTGGGAAGGTCCTCTTCATAGCATACTGCTCTTCACCCTCTCAAAGATCTGTCGAACCTTGATAGCCGGGACACAGCCCTCCCTCACGATGCTTATCGTACCTAGGGGAGAAGGAAACAATTCTGACTAAGTGATCATTGACACACAAAGAATTGGGTGGGACTAGAGTTGCAACGTCTCGGTAACTTTAACAAAATTCCTGGTTGGAGGATTTTGTAAATTCCTACTTAAATCCAGGAATCTTCCAAATGGAATATCTGGATAATCTGGGAATTTGGGGAAAGTTATTGGAATGTTGCAACCCTAGGTGGGACACCACACAGCCTAAGAGGTTAGTTATGACTTATTGTAGTGGGCTTCTGTACTGCACTGTGACAAACCTTCATCTATCTTGAGGCAGTTGACCACTGTGGAGGCTACGACCTCGTTGGAATCCCCGTCACACAAAACGCCCTGGATCTTATGGCCCAGACGACTGAAAACACACAGATAGAGGAGACAGTATCAGTATGAGGGGAAGTTCAGGTACAGCATCAAGAGTAAAGATCATCATCTACATTATGACCCAATAACTAGTAGAGGACTAACAGATACAATACCATAACTGTATGTTTACACAGCACTGATATGAAACCAGTCTGACAGGAAAGAACAAACCGCTCTATAACCAGACTCCTGGATGCAGAAATACTTCAATACTGACGTCACTCTTAGCATCACGTCAAATAGTGCTCTCCAGGTTAAATAGTCATTTGATAAACCCTGATGAAGGCAGCATCGCTGTGGAAATGTTGGTATCCAATTATTACATTGGAGCTGCAGTGTGCACCATTTCTGAAATGTTATACAAGGTGATCATTTACCACTATAATGTTTGATGAATAAGCACCAACAGGCTTGAGTACAGTTGAGTATTATGATAGACTTACCTGATGACCATGTCGTGGTGCGTGCTGTCGGGTTCTCCGCTGGGATTGGCTGAGGTGATGGCGAGTGGACCGGTGATGTCACACAGGTGTCCGGTGACGGTGTGGTCAGGGACTCGGATCATAATGCTGTCCTTGGTCCCCACGCGGTCGTAGGCCGGACCCACACCTGGACAACACATGAAAACCATTACCTGAGCCAAACTTGACCGACACAGGTTCGAACACAACGATTAAAAACACTATTTTAGTTTAGGTAAACCCCACAAAGTCAACATGTGATTCAAATGATTTCTGTTAACCTATCCAAGTGCAGCAGAAATACAATGCCTAAATACCCCCAAAACTGTCATTTCCAGTGGAGGCTGCTGAGGGGAGGACGGCTCATAATAATGGCTGGAATGGAGTCAATGGAATGGTATTAACCATATGTTTGATAGCATTCTATTCCGTCTATTACACTCCATTCAATACATTATGAGCCGTCGTCCCCGTCGCAGCCTCCACTGGTAATTTGCCACCTTGGTACTAACCCAGTCTGAGAAGCCAATCTCCCTTGCAGACGATGCAGCTGATTCCTCCGGGGTAGACGTTCCTCATGAACTCCCAGAGTAGAGGACTGAAGGGGGGCTTGGCAGCCACCAGCTGCTCCACACTGGAAATACAGATGCAGATCGGCTTCTCTGCTGGGCGGTCCTGGTTAGGGGTCAGAGAGACAGGTCAGGGGTTAGAGGTCAGGGGTCAAGGGGCTTGGCTACCACCTGCTGCTCTACACTGGAGATACAGATTGGCTTCTCCGCTGGTCGATTCTAACAGGGGTCAAAGAGGTTAGAGGTCAAAGGTCAGGTGTTATCCAGTTTCATCAAAAAACATTGTGAGCCAGTGACTGTGTCATGATCTTCTGGAGAAATGGACCAAGGTGCAACGTGCATAGCGTTCCACATATTTTTAATCAATGTGAAACATACAAAAACAACAAAATGAAGACCGGCCAAATCGGTGTGCTCACAGGCACTAACCAAAAACAATAACCCACAAAGGCAGGTGGGGAAGGGAACAAACTAAATAGGATTCCCAATTGGAGGCAACGACTAACAGCTGCATCTAATTGGGAACCAACACAAAACCCAACATAAAGACACCTAGAAAACCCTAGTCACGCCCTGACCTAACACACCATAGAGAAACCCAGAAGGCTCTCTATGGCCAGGGCGTGACAGAATGACAATTCACAGTATAACATTAGGATTGTTCCAGGACAATTGTTCATATCAGAGTATGAGTATGAGGACAGTATGTTACTGATAATGTGTGTGTTACCTTGATGTTGTAGATGCTCTCGATGGCGTGAGGGTTCTTGCAGGAGGCAGCCAGGGCATAGACAGTGTCGGTGGGGATTCCACAGACCCCCCCGTCGTCTAGCAGTCTGTTGATCTTTAGGAGTCCACTAGTCAGCCTGGAGTCTGCTACGGGACAGGGCGAGTCAGGGGACATCGCCTTCCGCTGCTTCACATCCTGAGACACAACACCGAGAGAGAAGATATGGAGCGGAACAGAATGGAGTAGGACAGAACGGAACCGAATGGAATAGGATAGAATGGAACGGAATGGAATGGAATGGAGTAGAATGGAACGGAATGGAATAGAATGGAACGGAATAGAATGAAATACGGAATGGAGTGTATTGTTCTCACCTTGAACAGTGGCGGGCCGAGGGGCAGCAGTCTCTGAGAGAAGGTACAGTTGACCAGCGATGCCAGGGCTCCATACACACAGATGATAGAGAACACAGCTAGCATGGCAACTGTAGAAAGAACGCAAGAGCAATGTTAGAACAGTAACATTCAAATGACGTCTAAGTATCAAAACAATGTGTACATGATGCACTATGGTAGAGATACTGTGCAGTAGGTCTGAGACCGTAAGTGTAGTGAGGTGAGAAGCAGGTTCCTTACTCTCCAACTGGTAGGGGGAGCTGTTGGAGGGTGGAAAGGAGGAAACAGACCAGGACTACCTCCATGACTGTGGTCAGAGACAAGAGGACCAGGTTCCCATACGCAGCTGGGGGGTGGACACATGGAAATATGGAGAGATGTAGAAATGGAGAGGTGGAGGGGAGAAGACATGGATAAAGTTAACAATACAGGATGAATATACTGCATGTGTCCCTGATGGTCACATATTCCCTATATCAGGCTTCCCCATCGGTGGCCCGCGGACACATTTATTTGTCCAATACATATTTCTGAGCAAAAACAATTGTTGGATATAAAAGACTGTAAACACACCAGCAAATCAGCTCCAAGTGATTTTAATTTTGGAAATCTGTTCCAAGGTATTCCCATGCATAATAGAGAGATATATGTGATTGTGTAGAAATGTAACCAATGTTGAAATTACTATGTTTTAGTCAAATGTTATATCTGTTTGGGCTTCTTGCGGTTCATTTGTAGTCTACAAATGAATTGTAATTGGCCCTCGGCTGAATATAGTTGATGATCCCTGCACTATTGGGAAGCACTACTTGTGACCAGGGCCCATAGGGCTACATAAGGAATAGGGTGCCAAACACAACCTCTGTTTTTCACTCTCTTTATCTGTTGATGCAGAACAGGTAGATTTTGGTCATTTCATGAAGAGACTGACCGATGAGCATGAGGAAAGCGTTGATGACCAGGAAAGCGATGGTTCCAGCTGTGAACCCTAAGGACCCTGCTGGAGAGATCTGTAGCATGAGGCCTGAGAATAGAACAGTGAGTACTGATTACTAAACAGGTCACAGAGCATGGAGACGACAACAACAACAACAGCAACACTGACTAACTGTCCTGCAAGTCTCCTCTTGACATTATTGTATGATTTAGGCTAAACTTAAAGGCACATTCTTCCTGTTAGGATCTGTCAATGTGTGAATTGTGTTAAATGCTATATGTATGTCAGCGCCATTTTGTGTAAACCTAATGGATAATAAAGTATTCTAATCTAATCCTTCAGGGTATGTCCAAAATGGTACCCTATTCCCTATATAGTGCACTACTTTTGACAAGAGCCCTGTATAACGAATATGGTGTCATTTAGGAGGCAGCACAAGTCAACCATGTACCTGCTAAGCGGTACCATGTCCATGTAGCCCAGACAACCATGTAGAAGGATGGGATGACGGACCCAAACCTCTGTCCTCCCCTGACCTGCAGTCTGCTGACCAACCCCTGTACAACTGCTCCCGACACCAGCACCCATGGAACGCTCAGTCGCAGGAACACCCCGCTCTGACTGGACGAGGCCGAGTGGAGCGCCGAGAGAGCTGCCACCCCGTTGGTCAGGTAGAATAGGGTGTCAGTGATCTGAATGGTTGGTGGTGATGATGACAGCACCCCCTGGAGTTTCCCCGGGGAACAGCAGCAGCACAGGACGGAGCGGAGGCGGTCAGAGGAGACGAGCTGAGGACCCACAGGGATCAGAATCTTCTCAGCAATGGAGTTGATGAGCCGGCAGAACGTCCCGTAAAGCGAGGCGGCTGCAAACAGGGAGCAGGACACCCCGAAGAACATGTAGTACCCCTGGAGGGGGATCTGGGGGACCGTGGACACGGACAGCAGCAGGAACAATGCATTGTGGGCCACCTCCAGGGCATCATTACTGAGACTAACCACTAAAAGGAGCAGTGCCGCCGTCACAAAGAACCAATCACCAACCATTGCCTGTCTCCCAGCAGCCACCTCTACCTTCGGCTCCGACACGATCAGGGGCGACAACACAAACTCTTCCCACGCCTTGGTCAGCCAGTAGGTGGCATGCAGCCCGGCCTTGGTGGCCAGGTAGCCGTCCTGGCGCAGGTGAGCGTAGTAACTGGAGAGGAGCTGAGCAGCAGAGATGATGGACACCCACACAGCCCCCAGGGAGAAGGACGTGACGTAGCCGAAGCTGTAGAACAACAGGATGAATGGAGACACGGTGTTGCAAAAAAAGCAGAGTGCCTGGGGTTCAGCGTACTTCGTGTTCTTCTTCTTCTCCTGTCCCAGGCTCTGAGCGCTGGCCGTGGGCATTTGATTGGTCCCCAGTAGGAGCACGTTAAACAGGGGGTTGCCGAACCCCTTCAAGACGTAGCGCTGTGCCAGGCCTTTCACCAGCAGGGCTGCGCTGCCGTACACGGCGAAAAGGAGGATGAAGAGTTCTAGAATACCGGAGACGATCAGTGGCCAGGCGGAGGACACTCCCAATACCACGGCCTCAAACAGCAGCGTCAGCGTGATGGCGCCGAACACAAAGGGCATGATGACGTTTACCGTGGCCGAGCAGAAGGCCAATACGAAGGAGAGGAGGATGTACGGGACCAATCCCGCGATGGCCGTCTGGGGAATGGGGAGGAAGAACAGCCAATCAGGGCTCTGCGAGGTGCCGTTGATGAGTTCCGCTGACAGGGATAGGTTGGTTATGAGGGAAGTGTGCATTGTCATGTTGCTCATAAGGTCATGTGACAGGGTCAAGTTGGTTGTGATTGGTTGGGAGGCACCCTGGAAGATGCGTGTGGCACCGTAGCTCCCCCAGAGCGCTGCGTAGCCGATGAAGGCAGTGCTGCTTAGGTGGTCGTATTTGCGGAACGACAGGAGACCGGCGATCAGCTGACACACACCACCTATCAGGATCAGGTGAAGACCTGCAAGCACACAACACTGTTACTGATGTTGAACAACCCCCTGCAAGCACACAACACTGTTAGTGATGTTGAACAACCCCCTGAAAACACACAACACTGTTACTGATGTTGAACAACCCCCTGCAAACACACAACACTGTTACTGATGTTGAACAACCCCCTGCAAACACACAACACTGTTACTGATGTTGAACAACCCCCTGCAAACACACAACACTGTTACTGATGTTGAACAACCCCCTGCAAACACACAACACTGTTACTGATGTTGAACAACCAACTGAAACAAAACAGCAAGAACAGAGAGAAGAGTTAGATAGTGATCATGATGAATGGATGGATTGATTAGCGTACCTGCCAGAATGTTTTCCACCCCCTGCGCCGGTATTCCGGTTCTAGCGGTGTTGAAGTTCTGCAGTAGAACCAGGAATGCACTGATCCCATTGGATAACATGCCCAACACCCCCGGCTCACCATAGAAACTGGCGGGAAAACCATCCGAAGTTGCCATGGCGTCTGTCGTTTCAGCTACAGCTGCAAAACAATAGCGAAAGTTATAATATTATATGAACATGAGAGGACAGCGAAGAAAATAAAATATAATGAGAAAAGAAATGATGAAAATTCAAGCTATTCAGTAGCATATTATTACAGCATCAGTCTGGATGAAGTGTTTAACTATAAGGCTCTAGGCTGGGGTCCCAAATAGGCAGCAGTTTGGGATGCAAACCTAGACTGGTGTGGTTGGCTGGTCTGTCTGTCAACACTCTCCTCCAACCCAACCCAAGACTTCTTCTTGCTCTAAATTTAAACCCAATATTGGCTCATTCCTGTCCTGCCTGTTTCTTTATTCTGTGGAATGGAAAGAAAGTATGAATGTGTTTCTAGTTTAAATGTGTTTTGGACAATAAACAACCAGAGGATATATTACCACATCTCTCCCTGCCTTTCTCTCTCCCTCTCCCTCTCCCTCTCCCTCTCTCTCCCTCCTCCCCTATCTTATTCAGCACAGTAACCCCTCTCAGAGAGCCGAGCAGTGCCTCTCTACTCCCTGTCCTGCTTAGTGCCAGCTAAGTGCTGATTCTCATATCCACCCACTCCCAGTGACAAAGACAGTTGCCACAGTACAGTATGTGTGACTGGAGGGTGTCAGTGTATGGCAGGTGCCTAGAGAGATAGGAGTCTGGTGCCTAGATTGATAGGAGGCTGGTGCCTAGAGAGATAGAAGGCTGGTGCCTAGAGAGATAGGAGGCTGGTGCTTAGAGAGATAGGAGGCTGATGCCTAGAGAGATAGGAGACTGCTGCCCAGAGAGATAGGAGGCTGGTGCCAAGAGAGATAGGAGGCTGATGTCTAGAGAGATAGGAGGCTGATGCCTAGAGAGATAGGAGACTGCTGCCCAGAGAGATAGGAGGCTGGTGCCAAGAGAGATAGGAGGCTGATGTCTAGAGAGATAGGAGGCTGGTGCCTTGAGAGATAAGAGACTGGTGCCAGGAGAGATAGGAGGCTGGTGCCAGGAGAGATAGGAGGCTGATGCCTAGAGAGATAGGAGGCTGGTGCCTAGAGAGATAGGAGGCTGGTGCCAAGAGAGATAGGAGGCTGGTGCCTAGAAAGATAGGAGGCTGTTGCCTAGAGCAATAGGAGGCTGGTGCCTAGAGAGATAGGAAGAAAAGAAGGTTGGCTATCTCTCTCTCCTTCTTCTCTCTCTCCCTCTTTCGCCGAGTCAGTGACAGGAGACAGAACAGAGCACACTTACTTACACTGTATATGTCAGCCTGTCTATCATCATATACAGTCTATCAAATACTTATTGTTTGCAAGTCTATTATCAAGCAGCTGATTCTAGTAAGTAATATCAGACCTCTCTCTCTCCATCACTATCTTACCATCACAACGCTACTAGACTCCTCTAACTGTTCAGACAACTTCTCCACAGTATCATAAGCTGTTCTTTACATTCTCTATGTTTTCATGACAAATATTTACATAAGATACCAGTTATTTCTAATCATGCTGTAAATGTTTGAATATAATATTCTGCTGTCCTGAAACTAGACTACACAGTGCATCAACACAGAGAGGAGAGGAGATGGATACAGCACGCAGTGAAAAGAGAAGAAGTATTACCTTCTGATGATGAGGACAATGTTGATGATGCTCAGACAAAGAAAGAGAAGGCGAGATGATCGGACAGAGAGAGAAGACGTTGCTTGACATACGTTTTGGAGGAGTGTCCTGAGAGTGGGAGGAGTTCCAGATGTTCCGGCCTCACCCCCTTCACCCCTCCAGAGGTGACATCAGACCTTACCTGGGTTGTTCCATGAAATTAGTACCTTTTGCTTCCCTTTGATATTTTAAAGGTCCAATGCAGCTGTTTTTATCTGAATATCAAATCATTTCTGGGTAACAACTTTGTACCTTACTGTGACAGTTTTCAATTAAAATAGTGGACTTTTTTTTTTGCTTTTAGCAAAGAACAATTTATGAAGCAAAAACGTTGCTGGGACTATATGGGAGTGGTCTGAGTTGGAATGGGAAAATGACAATGTGTTATTGGCAGAGAGGTTTGGAACTCTCTTTCTTATTGGTCTATTAACTAATTTATCGCTTGGTGGTGATGTCAATGGGCAGGTCAAAACTATATCCTGCTAAAACTCCATCCCACCAAAACAGGTTTCAAACAGCTCTTACACTAAAAGGCCATTATCATAATGTTCACAATTTCACAGTATTATTCCAACCTCAGTGTGGAACACCTTAATATTTAGATGCACCCCCTTTTGCCCTTAGAGCAGTCTCAATATGTTGGGGCATGGACTCTACAAGGTGTCGTAAGCGTTCCACAGTGATGCTGGCCCATGTTGACTAAAATGCTTTTCACAGTTTCACAGAGTCAAGTTGGCTGGATGTTCTTTGGGTGGTGGACCATTCTTGATACACACAGGGACTGTTGAGCGTGAAAAACCCAGCAGCGTTACAGTACAGGTGACATCAGTAAAAGATCATAGCTTTCACCTGGTTTCACCTAGTCAGTCTATGTCATGGAAAGAGTTTTGTATACTAAGGGAATAGTAAGGGAAACACAGGTAAATCATGTTTTTGATTGCAATGAGCCTTTAAGTAGAACATTTACACCAATATTGCATTTTAAAAGCCTTTCTTAATTAATGGCATGCCCTTTAATATAGACCACATGGAAAATTCAATAAATCAGATATTTTTATATAAATAGACTAGAATTTACATGTCCCTCTCTGCACAGGAGTTTAACCCACTTGACTACAACATTTCTCAACATGTTCAATATCATTGTAAAACCTTTTTATTGCTTTGACAATGTAATTTCTGAAGATTAGTGAAATACATTTAAAAGAAATATATAAACCTGGCCCTCTTTTTAAGATCAACCCTGTTACCTGAACTGAACTCATGTTTTAATATGGTGAAACTATTCCTTTTGAATATTTACTTCAAAAGAAACATTGAACATCTACTAGTCAAATCATAGTGTAAAAGCAGGTGGGCTGGTTCTACTCTTTTTGGCCATTTTGTGGTGGAAAACTGGATGGGTCGAGTATAACACGTCAACCCTGTTACCCATAGATAGACAGGCTAGACATGTTTTAACAATTTCAAATATTTTTTGTGAATCTTGCATTCAATTACCCCTCCCTGTTGCACACAACAATCTTCCAGGGGATTTATGGCCGATTTAAGGTGAAATCGTCAACCCTGTGACAGTCTGTCACGACTTCCACCGAAGTCAGTCCCTCTCCTTGTTCGGGCGGCGTTCGGCGGTCAACGTCACCGGTTTTCTAGCCATCGCCGATCCACTTTTCATTTTCCATTGGTTTTTCCTTGTTTTACACACCTGGTTTCAATCCCCAGTTCATTATTTAACCCTCTGTTCCCCCATGTTTGTTTGTGAGTGATTGTTTTTTGTATTGCGGTCCATTATGTTGGGCTTGGCATTATTTTGACGTGTATTGTATTATATTTTAGTAAAATTGCTATTATTACTCATATCTGCTGTCCTGCACCTGACTCCTCTACACCACTACACACAGACGCATCACACAGTCAAACCTGTTACTTTAATTGGCACTTAAGAAACAGTTACTAAAGACATTTTTTATTTAACCTCTTGAGAGTGTCACGTCCTGGCCATAGATAGCCCTTTTGGCTGCTCTATGGTGGTTTTGGTCAGGATGTGAGCAGGGGTGGTTTTTGTTCTATGTTTTATTTTCTATGTTGAGTTTGTGGATGGTTCCCAATTAGAGGCAGCTGAGTGTCGTTACCTCTAATTGGGGACCATATATATGTTTGTTCTTTTCCCCACTTGCGGTGTGGGTCATTGTTGTGTGAGCACCTGTATGTGCTACACGGTCGTCATGGTCGGTTTGTTCTTTGTTTTCACCAGTTATGTTTAAATAAAATTATGTATACTGGTTACCTCGCTGCACCTTGGTCCACTTCTGTCGACGGGCGTGACAGAGAGGTTATTAGGTTAAACGTGGTCTTTATGACAATGTTCAAATTAGATGAAATCAAAAGCTTTTTTTCACCAAGTTACACATCTCAAAAGGCACCGAATTAGTGGAACGTCTGCAACTAAAAAGCCAATGACTTCCTGCCCTGTCCAGTATCAGGGATCTTTGTCTCTCTAGAGTATAACGTCACACCTTACCTAAGAAAAAAATGCCTTCCTCCTGATGATGGTGATGATGAGGGAAAATCCCAAAATGTGATGGGAGTAGAGGTTAATGTTATGGAATTTCCTGCCCCTCTCTGTCCCCCTGTATGCTCTTCACTGCCCCTCTCTGTCCCCCTCACTGCCTACAGGCTGTCTTGTTGAGGTCTACAGTATACTGTACATAGACCTACATTGACACAGGCTGTCTGTGTTGGTTGTCTACCTATCCTCTGGTTCTTCGTCTCAGTTCAGACGTGAGTAAACTGAGCTAAGAACATACTGAGGAGGTTTTAAACATTCCTGTCTCCTGTCCTCGTCTCCCTTCTTCTCCCCTCTCCTCGTCCTCTTCAACACCTCCTCTCCCCTCTCCCTCCTCCTTTCCTCTCCCCCTCTCCTCCTCTCCTCCTTCCCATTCCCTCCTCTCCTCATTCCCTCCAGTGACAGACCATCCAGGCTCAGAGGACAGTGTGACAGAGAGTTTTGGACAGTTCATCCAGGGTGTCCAGTCCTACCAAAATTACCGCACAGAGCGCCCCTGGATAGAGAGCAATTGTGAGGGGTTAAGTGCCGTGCTCAAGGGCCCAACGCCAGGGGATGGTATATGGGATCAGAGACCAGCAGCTTTTCATCTGCTAGTTCAGTTCCATTCCCATTTTTGTGTCACCTGGGACTTGAACCAGCAACTTTCAGCTTCCTTTTCTCCTCGTCTCCTTACCTTCACCCTACCAATAACTGATGTGAAAGCAGATAGCTTGTAGTGATGTCAATCTACCAGGTTGGCAGAACAGTACAGATGAAGGAGAAGACACAAGGAAAAGAGGCAAAGGCTTTTCTCCGAGGCAAAGGCTTCAACTCTATGAATCCAGTCAAGTGCTGTAACAGTCTGTAAGAGGCAGAGACAGCCTGCAGACAAAGCACAGTAACTAGACCCAGGGTTAAGGTTATAGACAGAGACAGTTGACAGACTACATAACTGTTAGAGGCAGACACTCTGTCATCCCTTAAATAGTCAGGACAGGAATGGAGGAATAGAGTGTACTCTGTAAAGATTGGTCACCCACAGTCCCCATGGTGACAGTTCCTGTGTAGACATGTGGAAACACATTGTGATATGGACACAGTGTTGTTAGGAAGAGGAGAAAAATAGGTTGTTTTAACGGTTATGTTGTCTCTGTTCTGTCTCTCTAACGCCACCTACCGTCGATCCTCTGTTCTGTAGCAGATGTACGCTCCGGATGACATCAGTTCTGTATACGGACAAAGAGGAACCAGAGTCTCCCCAACCCTCGCTGCCTTTATTCAACAGAGTGGCTGTGAGTAGATACATCGACAGTAGATCTGCATACACATAAGTGTAGATATGCAGTACCAGTCAAGAGTTTGGACACACCTCCTCATTCAAGGGTTTTTCTTAATTTTTTTCTGATTTCGACATTGTAAAGAAAGAATGAAGACATCAAAACTATGAAATAACACATATCGAATCATGTAGTGACAGCTTTGCACACCGTTGGCATTCTCTCAACCAGCTTCACCTGGAATGCTTTTCCAACAGTCTTGAAGGAGGTTCCACATATGCTGAGCACTTGTTGGCTGCTCTTTTCTTTAATGAGTAGGTGTGTCCAAACGTTTGACTGGTACTGTATGTGGACACTATGGGGCTCCTATTACCACAGGCAGAAAGACAGACAGACAAAGAGACATATAGAGAAAGACAGAGAGACAGAGACAGACAGAGAGACAGACAGACAGGTCATAAAAACAGAAAAAACATCCAGCAACAGACATATAATTGTCAGTATTTGTCACTATTTACTGTCTCGTGGTAAACCAACTGTGTACACCTACTGTCTTCATTTGTTTTGTAATAAAAATAAAATTAGAATCTTTAGAGCAATGAGTCTGCTAATAACTGTGGTCTTTCCGTTGTCTGTCTCCATTGTATGTCTGTTGTCCAAGATACATATTGTGTGCCTGTTGTGTGTCGGTTGTCCTGTCCAGGCCCACTCCATGGACTTTGACGACACCTGGCACCCTGCCATTCACCCGTCGGGGGTGGTCCTTTCCGCTCTACTGGTGGTCAGCAACATACTGCCCAATAACAGAAAGCCTTGTGGGCGGAACTTTCTGTTGGCCTTCAACGTTGGAATAGACTTCCAGGGACGACTGATGAGGTTCGCCAACGAGGCTCACAACATCTCCAAGAGGTGAGGACTGGACCATTGCTCTGCTGCTCTCTATGGGGCTGTAACATAAAGTATTGTCAATGCCTACAGGTCTGTTTGTGTGGTATTCTACCAGCCTGTCTCTGGGATAAGAGAGGCTCAGTGGCTAGTCTAATTAGTTTAGTTTAAACAGTGGATTCCCTCAGACATGTAGGTGTTTATACACAATTACAGCCCCTCTTCTGTGTTTACACTATGAGAATACACTGAAATGACTTATAATTTGTTCATTCCCTCAATACCGCTGAAATAGACTTGCAGGCTCTCCTCCCTACGCAGGCCTATACTGTATATAGGCTGTCCTGTCCTGTAGTATTCCATTCTTCACTTCACTAGACAGACATGTTTTAATATGGTGAAACTATTCCTTTTGAATATTTACTTCAAAAGAAACATTGAACATCTACTAGTCAAATCATAGTGTAAAAGCAGGTGGGCTGGTTCTACTCTTTTTGGCCATTTTGTGGTGGAAAACTGGATGGGTCGAGTATAACACGTCAACCCTGTTACCCATAGATAGACAGGCTAGACATGTTTTAACAATTTCAAATATTTTTTGTGAATCTTGCATTCAATTACCCCTCCCTGTTGCACACAACAATCTTCCAGGGGATTTATGGCCGATTTAAGGTGAAATCGTCAACCCTGTGACAGTCTGTCACGACTTCCACCGAAGTCAGTCCCTCTCCTTGTTCGGGCGGCGTTCGTCGGTCAACGTCACCGGTTTTCTAGCCATCGCCGATCCACTTTTCATTTTCCATTGGTTTTTCCTTGTTTTACACACCTGGTTTCAATCCCCAGTTCATTATTTAACCCTCTGTTCCCCCATGTTTGTTTGTGAGTGATTGTTTTTTGTATTGCGGTCCATTATGTTGGGCTTGGCATTATTTTGACGTGTATTGTATTATATTTTAGTAAAATTGCTATTATTACTCATATCTGCTGTCCTGCACCTGACTCCTCTACACCACTACACACAGACGCATCACACAGTCAAACCTGTTACTTTAATTGGCACTTAAGAGACATTTACTAAAGACATTTTTTATTTAACCTCTTGAGAGTGTCACGTCCTGGCCATAGATAGCCCTTTTGGCTGCTCTATGGTGGTTTTGGTCAGGACGTGAGCAGGGGTGGTTTTTGTTCTATGTTTTATTTTCTATGTTTGGTTTGTGGATGGTTCCCAATTAGAGGCAGCTGAGTGTCGTTACCTCTAATTGGGGACCATATATATGTTTGTTCTTTCCCCCCCACTTGCGGTGTGGGTCATTGTTGTGTATTGTGTGAGCACCTGTATGTGCTACATGGTCGGTTTGTTCTTTGTTTCCACCAGTTACGTTTAAATAAAATTATGTATACTGGTTACCTCGCTGCACCTTGGTCCACTTCTGTCGACGGGCGTGACAGAGAGGTTATTAGGTTAAACGTGGTCTTTATGACAATGTTCAAATTAGATGAAATCAAAAGCTTTTTCACCAAGTTACACATCTCAAAGGCACCGAATTAGTGGAACGTCTGCAACTAAAAAGCCAATGACTTCCTGCCCTGTCCAGTATCAGGGATCTTTGTCTCTCTAGAGTATAACGTCACACCTTACCTAAGAAAAAAATGCCTTCCTCCTGATGATGGTGATGATGAGGAAAAATCCCAAAATGTGATGGGAGTAGAGGTTATTGTTATGGAATTTCCTGCCCCTCTCTGTCCCCCCTGTATGCTCTTCACTGCCCCTCTCTGTCCCCTCACTGCCTACAGGCTGTCTTGTTGAGGTCTACAGTATACTGTACATAGACCTACATTGACACAGGCTGTCTGTGTTGGTTGTCTACCTATCCTCTGGTTCTTCGTCTCAGTTCAGGCGTGAGTAAACTGAGCTAAGAACATACTGAGGAGGTTTTAAACATTCCTGTCTCCTGTCCTCGTCTCCCTTCTTCTCCCCTCTCCTCGTCCTCTTCAACACCTCCTCTCCCCTCTCCCTCCTCCTTTCCTCTCCCCCTCTCCTCCTCTCCTCCTTCCCATTCCCTCCTCTCCTCATTCCCTCCAGTGACAGACCATCCAGGCTCAGAGGACAGTGTGACAGAGAGTTTTGGACAGTTCATCCAGGGTGTCCAGTCCTACCAAAATTACCGCACAGAGCGCCCCTGGATAGAGAGCAATTGTGAGGGGTTAAGTGCCGTGCTCAAGGGCCCAACGCCAGGGGATGGTATATGGGATCAGAGACCAGCAGCTTTTCATCTGCTAGTTCAGTTCCATTCCCATTTTTGTGTCACCTGGGACTTGAACCAGCAACTTTCAGCTTCCTTTTCTCCTCGTCTCCTTACCTTCACCCTACCAATAACTGATGTGAAAGCAGATAGCTTGTAGTGATGTCAATCTACCAGGTTGGCAGAATAGTACAGATGAAGGAGAAGACACAAGGAAAAGAGGCAAAGGCTTTTCTCCGAGGCAAAGGCTTCAACTCTATGAATCCAGTCAAGTGCTGTAACAGTCTGTAAGAGGCAGAGACAGCCTGCAGACAAAGCACAGTAACTAGACCCAGGGTTAAGGTTATAGACAGAGACAGTTGACAGACTACATAACTGTTAGAGGCAGACACTCTGTCATCCCTTAAATAGTCAGGACAGGAATGGAGGAATAGAGTGTACTCTGTAAAGATTGGTCACCCACAGTCCCCATGGTGACAGTTCCTGTGTAGACATGTGGAAACACATTGTGATATGGACACAGTGTTGTTAGGAAGAGGAGAAAAATAGGTTGTTTTAACGGTTATGTTGTCTCTGTTCTGTCTCTCTAACGCCACCTACCGTCGATCCTCTGTTCTGTAGCAGATGTACGCTCCGGATGACATCAGTTCTGTATACGGACAAAGAGGAACCAGAGTCTCCCCAACCCTCGTTGCTTTTATTCAACAGAGTGGCTGTGAGTAGATACATCGACAGTAGATCTGCATACACATAAGTGTAGATATGCAGTACCAGTCAAGAGTTTGGACACACCTCCTCATTCAAGGGTTTTTCTTAATTTTTTTCTAATTTCGACATTGTAAAGAAAGAATGAAGACATCAAAACTATGAAATAACACATATCGAATCATGTAGTGACAGCTTTGCACACCGTTGGCATTCTCTCAACCAGCTTCACCTGGAATACTTTTCCAACAGTCTTGAAGGAGGTTCCACATATGCTGAGCACTTGTTGGCTGCTCTTTTCTTTAATGAGTAGGTGTGTCCAAACTTTTGACTGGTACTGTATGTGGACACTATGGGGCTCCTATTACCACAGGCAGAAAGACAGACAGACAAAGAGACATATAGAGAAAGACAGAGAGACAGAGACAGACAGAGAGACAGACAGACAGGTCATAAAAACAGAAAAAACATCCAGCAACAGACATATAATTGTCAGTATTTTTCACTATTTACTGTCTCGTGGTAAACCAACTGTGTACACCTACTGTCTTCATTTGTTTTGTAATAAAAATAAAATTAGAATCTTTAGAGCAATGAGTCTGCTAATAACTGTGGTCTTTCCATTGTCTGTCTCCATTGTATGTCTGTTGTCCAAGATACATATTGTGTGCCTGTTGTGTGTCGGTTGTCCTGTCCAGGCCCACTCCATGGACTTTGACAAAACCTGGCACCCTGCCATTCACCCGTCGGGGGTGGTCCTTTCCGCTCTACTGGTGGTCAGCAACATACTGCCCAATAACAGAAAGCCTAGTGGGCGGAACTTTCTGTTGGCCTTCAACGTTGGAATAGACTTCCAGGGACGACTGATGAGGTTCTCCAACGAGGCTCACAACATCCCCAAGAGGTGAGGACTGGACCATTGCTCTGCTGCTCTCTATGGGGCTGTAACATAAAGTATTGTCAATGCCTACAGGTCTGTTTGTGTGGTATTCTACCAGCCTGTCTCTGGGATAAGAGAGGCTCAGTGGCTAGTCTAATTAGTTTAGTTTAAACAGTGGATTCCCTCAGACATGTAGGTGTTTATACACAATTACAGCCCCTTTTCTGTGTTTACACTATGAGAATACACTGAAATGACTTATAATTTGTTCATTCCCTCAATACCGCTGAAATAGACTTGCAGGCTCTCCTCCCTACGCAGGCCTATACTGTATATAGGCTGTCCTGTCCTGTAGTATTCCGTTCTTCACTTCACTAGACACCTGTCCTCACTGTAGACAAATGCATGTTAGCGTTTCTTCTGTCAGGAATCTTGTTCTGGAAGCATTTCTGCAGAGTGGTAACTAGCTGGCACAGCCACAAAGTCATAAAATCAGATTTTAAACCTAACCCTAACCTTTATCACACTGCTAAGCCTATTGCCTAACTCGAACCTTAAATTAAGACCCAAAAGCTAATATTTGTTTTCATGAGCACTTTCTAAGCGGAGGACAACTCATGACAATAAACGTCAATCTGTTAGACAAACACCTGTACTCATTCACTGGCCCAGCACTCACTTACTAATGCCTGAGCTGTCAGACATTTTACTCAAGATTTCTCAATTTGGCTGCTCCTAAAACAGACATGTTTATTTTAATCTTAGTTTAGTCATCAATCTGTGCTTCCAAAATATCTGATCTCGCTGCTGCCTCTGTGCACAAGCTGCTGCAGGGGGAGCATGGGTCACAGGTGAGGGGGCAGGGGTCACAGGTCTTAAGTCAAGTCCAGGACATCCTGCTGAGTGTTCCCCGCTCCAAGTACATTAACGGTCCGTTCCCGGAGTCGGAGCACCAGGATAGACACTCCTTCCAGTTCAATGCCTGCTCTGCCCTGCTGGGCGGGGAGGTCACTGTGTTCTCATTCTCCCAGGAGGCAGTGCAGCGCCCCGATCTGCTGGCCTTGCTGGGGCGCGTCCGTGTCAAACATCCTCATGACAACCCGGCTAACTTCGACCTCATGTACGGCGAGGTGAAGGTGACGCTGTTAGGTGGGGATGTGCTGAAAGGATGCTGTGATACTTTCTATGGCAACTGGCACAACCCGCTGACCAATGAGAGCCTGAAGAAGAGGTTCCGTAACAATTCGATGGAGGGACTGATTGAGGCTTTAGAAGGACTGGACAGACTGGAGGACTGCTGTCCTCTACTGGCACAGCTGCATTGAAACATGCGCACAACACAGACATGCACGCATACCTACACACACACACATACCTACACACACACACAGATTAACCTTCTCTCTCTCTCTCTCTCTCTCTCTCTCTCTCTCTCTCTCTCTCACACACTCACACTCACACTCACACTCACCTCATCACAGCACTTCTTTCTGGCTAGATGATCTTTCTGCGTTTCACATCAGGTGTCTATAGACATTTACAGACCATAAGCTTGCATCCTTAGATGTGCATGACTTATGTAGGTATTGGATGTTCTACCTGTTTACTATGGTGTTATGAAGGGACTTTGCTTGTAGCATTTTAACACTTTATACTGCGAGACAAGTTACAATGAAAAATCTACATCTAATGTGAGGGAGGTGGGAGAGACTATAGGCAATTAACTTTAACTGTACATTAACAGTCAAAGCTAATTGATTATAAAGTACTGTACATTTTACTGCATCCGTTTATGTATAACATTTTACTATGTTTACTTGACAATGTATCTCTATCGTTCTGTGTGGATTGTGAGAAGGGCAACAATTATTTTGAAGGATGGATGTGCTATGGATGTAGTCAGGTCCATAAGTATTTGGACAGTGACACAATTTGTATCATTTTGGCTCTGTATGCCGCCACAATGAATTTGAAAGGAAACAATCAAGATGAGCATTAAGTAATGTAAGGGTTTTGTCAAAATAATTGTATGAACCGTGTAGAAATTACAACAATTTTTACACATAGCCAGCAAATTTTAGGGTCTCAAAAGTAATTGGACGAACTAACATAATCATAAATTAAACTGTGAGTTTTAATACTTGGATGCAAATCCGTTGCAGTCAATGACTGCATTAAGTCTGGAACACATAGACATGACCAGATGCTGGGTTTCTTCACTGGTGATGCTCTGCCAGGCCTTTACAGCAGCTGTCTTAACTTCCTGCTTGTTCTTGGGGCGTTTTTTCTTTCGGTTTTGTCTCCAGCAAGTGAAATGCATGCTCAATTCATGTCAGGTGATTGACTTGGCCATTGCAGAACATTCCACTTCTTTGCCTTAAAAAAGTATTGGGTTGCTTTTGCAGTATACTACACCGTCCAATCCGTCCAATGAGTTTTGAAGCATTTGGCTGAATCTGAGCAGATAATATAGCCCTAAACACTTCAGAATTCATCCTGCTGTTTATGTCAGCAGTCACATCATCAGTTCCATTGGCAGCCATACATGCTTACGCCATAACACTACCTCCACCATGCTTCACAGATGAGGTGGTATGCTTCGGATCATGAGTAGTTCCTTCACTTCTCCATACTCTTCTCTTTCCATCATTCTGGTACACGTTGATCTTTGTCTCATCTGTCTATAGGATGTTGTTCCACAACTGGACAGGATTTTTTAGATGTTTTTTGGCAAACTCTTTTCTGGTCTTCCTGTTTTTGAAGCTCACAGTACCAATGGTTTACATCTTGTGGTAAACCCTCTTTTACTCTGGTGAAGTCTTCTCTTGGTTGTTTGACACAGATATACCTACCTCCTGGAGGGTGTTCTTGATCTTGCCAACCGTTGTGAAGAGGTTTTTTTCACCAGGGAAAGGAATATTCTGCCATCCACCACAGTTGTTTTCTGTGATCTTCCGGGCCTGTTGGTGTTCCTGAGCTCACCAGTATGTTCTTTCTTTTCAAGAATGTACCAAATAGTTGATTTGGCCGCACCTAATGTTTTTGCCATCTCTCTGACGGGTTTGTTTCGATTTTTCAGCCTAATGATGGCTTGCTTCACTGGCAGTGACAGCTCTTTGGATTTCATATTGAGGGTTAACAGCAACAGATTCCAAATGCAAATGCCAAACTTGAAATCAACTCTAGACCTTTTATCTGCTTACTTGTAAATGAACCAATGAGGGAATAACACACACCTTGCCATGGAACAGCTGAGCAGCCAATTGTCAAATTACTTGTGGTCCCTTAAAATATATAAAAAGTGCTGTAATTCCTACACCGTTCACCCGATCTGGATGTAAATACCCTCAAATTAAAGATGAAAGTGCAGTCATATTCATTATTTAATTTCAACTCCAATATGCCGTGGTTGACAGCTAAAGTAATAAGAACTTGTTCAAAGTCCAAATATTTATGGACCTGACTGTGTATGTACATATTATGAAGTTTTTCTTATTCTCTATTTTGAGAAGAGTTAAACTGTGTTAAATTCTATCAAACATGTATATTATTCTTATTCTATACTTTCATCTTTAAATAATAAGGTTGAAATCTATGCATCTCACCTGTTTTGTCCTCTTTATTTACCTCACCATATTAGAAGCCCTACTTTCACTCCACTAGCAAATGCATTGTTTTTATGATATTGTAATAACATGAACCATCAACTCAGTGTCACATATTTTCCTGGTTGTAGTTCCTAAGGAAACATTTTCATTTGATTTATTCATCCTCGATTTCAAATCCTAACGGTCAGTTGTGGTTGGTCAACCTTATTTTAGTGAAAGCATGAGCTGGCGCAAATGCAAAAAAGTTAGTGGAGGTGCTGTTATGAATAAATTCATATGATTTATGTTTAATGACTAAATTATTATATGTTTAAAATAATATGTTTAAGTAATTACTAAGAATATTACTTTCCTGAAAATATATGTAATAGGTGTTAGAGGAATAGGTCTATAACTTTTTAAAAGACTAAGACATCGTGTTACTATTTTGCAACCTAAGCAGGATGGAGTTGAGATAACAGGAAAACTGTCGACAGATGATTTATAACGGGACCCTATAACAGGAAAAACGGTTTCTTCACCCAGGGAGGGGAGAAACGGTTAGAAAGCTGTTAGAAGTGATAAGATGTAAGTTGTAAAACGCAGCCCATCTAAAGTGGGGTGGAGTTAAATTGTATGTATATATAAAGGACTGTGTTCTTATTGTGATTTAGAATTCTCGGTGAATAAACATTTGACATAATGATCTCTGCAGCTGGGTCTCTGTCTGTTTCATCTTAACCAAAGCTTTACGACTCTTGGGTTACAGACAGAGTAGGTCAATTAAAGTTCAGTTTGTGAACATTGAGAACAAAATTTCTATAACAGGTGCTGACCAATAAAGGAGAGTAAACTGTAGGCTACACAAATACAGAGTTTTTACTTATGCCCCGCCCCCCGCCAGCCTTTCCGGAAATCTTAAGGATCTGGATCACGTTCTGAGCATGTTATTTTACGCACACATCAGTTTTTCTAACCTAGCTGTCTTTCACACTCCCCCTCCACGTTTCGCTCTTTACTCACCCTCTTCTGAACCATGAGGATGAAGCGCTCTCTGTCTGTGGCGATTTGAACGAACATTTCAAAACATGTATTATGAAGGCTACATGCTGTGCATTCGAAAAGTATTCAGACCCCTTGGTTTTTTCCACATTCCACAATAAAAAAATTGAAATATCACATTTACATAAGTATTCAGACCCTTTCCTTAGTACTTTGTTAAAGCACCTTTGGCAGCAAATACAGCCTCGAGTCTTCTTGGGTATCACGCTAAAAGCTTGGCACACCTGTATTTTGGGGAATTTCTCCCATTCTTCTCTGCAGATCTATTTTCTACTAGTTGAAACATATTGCCTTCAATGTCATATTATGATCGCTATGTTGCACTCATTGCTATGATATAATTCCTCCACGAAGACGTGCAAACTGTGCAAACTCCACGTGCAAACTGTTTAGCCTACCGGCCGTTGTGTCACTATTATTAGCTAGGCTACATAGCTAGCCATGCTGGGTGTCGTGTGTGTGTGTGTCAGTGTGTGTGTGTTTTAGCTAGTGTTTTTCACTGACCTGGTCCCTTACTGGCGAACATGTCGCTTATTTTGCAGCATTTAGCTGCGTCTTTGGCAAGGGCCTTTCTCTTTTTTTATTCTCTACCTCTCTGCTCCACCTTTCCTTTTCTGACCGTCCATTTCGCCTTGCGCCTCTAAAATGTTATCGGTAGAGAAGCAGGTAGGCGGTTGCTATGTGTGTCGCGGAGAGACCTGATGTCATTTTTGGCGCGGGGACACTGCAGCGAGAGAGTGAGAGTCGCGCCTGATGCGTGGCTTCTCTGTCAACTCATTCCTGCTTGCTATATTATCGCTGGTCAAGTTGACTATTCACGGCAGGCCAAAACGACCCTCAGGCCACCGGGGAAATGTCCCGTTGCTCCCGACGGCCAGTCCGCCATTGATGGTACTACACGTAAATACATCACTGTAAAAGGACTAGTACAGAGAATACTACAGACAGTTAAATCGTTTAACATAATCTGAAATGTGTTCCTGAAATGTGTTCCTGAAATGTGTTCCTCACCTGGCTTTCTGTAAAAAGCAAAACAAAGGATTGATTACTGTACTTCTATATTTACATCAACCCTGTCTTGTGGATTAGGCCACAAGTTTTCATCCACAACACAATGGATGTTTTCATTAGCCAAACATCTTGGGAAGAATCTTCGGCATTGCGAATCCAAGCCTGACACTGGTCTGCCGTGATGTCATTTCATGCGTCATCCATGACCTGGAGAAGGGTGGCTTGTTCGTGAGGGCGCCTATCATGTACCCTCCACCTCCATGTGGTGAACAATTCCTCAATCGGGTTAAGGAAAGGAGAGTATATGGGTAAGGACAGGGTGGTAAATTGTGGATGGGCCTGAAACCATGCTTGCACCATTTGAGCATGGTGGAACCTGACATTATCCCACACAATGACATAGGTCACATCATCAGCTCTACCAACCTGATTTAGCTCATCAAGGAAGGTTACAAGGAGAGCTGCATTATATGATCCAATACGAGGTCTGCGTCTCACCACACCATCTTCCGATATACACATGGTGATGTTGGCCCCACGTTGTCCAGGTACTTGGATGGCTGCCCGCTGGCTAATGAAATTCCGACCTCTCCTTCTTGTCTTGGTCAGTTTGAAGCCTGCAAAAAGAGGAATTTGTGATGGTTTTCGTCACGCTTCCACATTGTTGAACATGTCGTCATTGTCCAAGATGTGCTGCCAAATTTCTGTAAGGCGAATATCAATTCGAATATTAACTAAATTGACCACAGCCCGCTCTTGTTGGTCAGTCAGAATTTTGCCTCTGCCTCCCGTATTTGGCATAGTCTCAATTCTGCAGGGAAAATTACAGTAAGAACACATTTAGTCACATCGCCTACTTTGTGGTACACGTTGGCATGCAGTAAACAGTAATTTGACAATTGAGAGTAGCCTAATGTTTAGTGCATGCTGAAGACTTACCGGTTCTCATTGCGGAAAGTTGTGATTGAGGCCAAGGTTGATCTTCTGTGGTTTGGTTGAATCATTGTTGCTGCCTCAGTCATTGTCATGCCATGATTTACGACATGATCTACAACTATTGCTCGGATTTCATTGGACACTCTTTGCTGTTGCTGCCACTGTCTTGGTCCTTGGCCTTGTTTTCTACTACAATCCCCCACAGCTCTCAAATGAGGCCCATGACTACCTCTCAGAAGGGTGCTTGTCCCCTGCCATTCCTTTGACCACCACGTCTTCCTCGTCTTCCTCCTCCAACTGCTTGACCTCTATTTGTCACGACTTACGCCGAAGTCGGTGCCTCTCCTTGTTCGGGTGGTGTTCGGCGGTCGACATCACCGGTCTTCTAGCCATCACCGATCCTCTTTTCATTTTCCATTTGTTTTGTCTTGTTTTTCTCACACCTGGTTTCAATCCCCTCAATCACTTGTTGTGTATTTAACCCTCTGTTTCCCCCATGTCTTTGTGTGGGGTTGTTTCTTTGTTTCATGTATGCGCACGTTAGGCTGGTTGCGCTGGGTTATGTTCAACCCGTTTTGTAGTTTGTGTTCTTTGTGTCGTGTGTTTCTGGTTCTCCTAATAAAAGTCTCTGTTTACTACCCAATATCTACTCTCCTGCGCCTGACTACGTATATTTGACAGAATCCCACACCAAACATGGAGGTAGCAGGAGCAGGTATCTATGGTAGCGGAGTCGAGGAGCGCGTTCAGGAGCACACGGCGTTGATTCATCATCTTGGCGCTGCCATGGACCCCGTCATCCAGACGATAGACCGATGGGAGAGACAGGGCGCTCCACCAGCACAACAGGGGTTCCTACTACCCATCCCTCCTGTACCCGGTCCCAGTGGGATGCGTCTCGCCCTTCCCGGGGAGTATGATGGGATGGCGACACGGTGCCAGGGTTTCCTGCTACAGCTGGACCTATACCTGGGCACCGTTTACCCGGCTCCCTCGGGAAGAGAAAGGGTGTCCGCCCTCGTCTCGTGCCTCTCAGAGAGAGCTCTGGAGTGGGCCAACGCTGTGTGGGGAGAAGGAGATGCGGCGTTGGAAGATTTCACGGAGTTCACCCGCCGCTTCCGGACAGTTTTCGACCACCCACCCGAGGGTAGAGCGGTGGGTGAACGTCTGTTCTACCTGGGGCAGGGGACGAGGAGCGCACAGGAGTTCGCTCTGGAATTTCTGACCCTGGCCGCTGGAGCGGGATGGAACGACAGGGCCATTATCGACCACTACCGTTGCAGCCTGCGTGAGGATGTCCGTCGGGAGTTGGCCTGCAGGGATACCACTCTTACCTTCGACCAGCTGGTGGACATGTCCATTTGGTTGGATAACCTGCTGGTCACCTGCGGACGTCCAGAGAGGGCTCTGCCGATTCCCTCTCCCAGCACCACCGCTCCGGTGCCTATGGAGCTGGGAGGTGCTGCGCGCAGGGAGACCGGAGGAGGGGCTTTCACGTGTACCATCTGTGGCCGCAGAGGTCACACTGCTGGTCGGTGCCGTGTAGGTTCCTCTAGGGGACGAGGCAGCAGGCAGAGTACTCTGGCATTGCCCCAGGTGAGCATGCACCACTCTCATCCAGAGCCCTATGTTGTACACCTGTTTTTGCACGTTTATTTTCCTGAGTTTCCCCCCGCATTCCCAGCATAAGGTGCTCGTCGATTCAGGTGCGGCTGGGAATTTTATCGACAGAGCATTCGCCCAGAGGTTAGGGATCCCTATTGTGCCAGTGGCTAGGCCTTTCCCAGTTCAAGCTCTGGCTAGTCAACCATTAGGGTCCGGGTTAATTAGGGAAGCTACCATTCCCCTGGGCATGGTGACGCAGGGGGGTCACGAGGGCGAATCAGTCTCTTCCTCATTGACTGTCCTGCGTTCCCCATGGTACTAGGCCTTCCCTGGTTGGCACGTCATGACCCCACCATTTCATGGCAACAGAGGGCTCTCACAGGGTGGTCGCGAGAGTGCTCAGGGAGTTGCTTAGGGGTTTCCGTTGGTGCTACTACGGTGGAAAATCCAGACCAGGTCTCCACCGTGCGCATTCCCCTCAGAATATGCCGATTTGGCTCTCGCCTTCTCCAAGAAGAAGGCAACTCAATTACCACCCCATCGACGGGGGGGATTGTGCGATAAATCTCCTGGTAGACGCTGCACTTCCCAAGAATCACGTGTATCCCCTGTCACAGGCGGCGACGGTGGCTATGGAAACATATGTCTCCAAATCTCTGCGTCAGGGGTACATTCGGTCCTCCACTTCACCCGCCTCCTCGAGTTTATTTTTTGTGAAGAAGAAGGAGGGAGGTCTGCGCCCGTGTATTGACTATCGAGGTCTAAACCATATCACGGTGAGGTACAGTTACCCGCTGCCGCTCATCGCCACAGCGATTGAGTCAATGCACGGGGCGCGCTTCTTCACCAAACTAGATCTCAGGAGCGCTTACAACCTGGTGTGTATCTGGGAGGGAGACGAGTGGACGACGGCATTCAGTACCACCTCAGGGCATTATGAGTACCTCGTCATGCCGTACGGGTTGATGAATGCTCCATCAGTCTTCCAAGCCTTTGTAGACAAGATTTTCTGGGACCTGCATGGGCAGGGTGTAGTGGTGTACATTGATGACATTCTGATATACTCCGCTATATGCGCCGAGCATGTGTCCCTGGTGCGCAGGGTGCTTGGTTGATTGTTGGAGCATGACCTGTACGTCAAGGCTGAGAAATGCCTGTTCTTCCAGCAGTCCGTCTCCTTCCTAGGGTATCGCATTTCCACCTCTGGGGTGGAGATGGAGAGTGACCGCATTTCAGCCGTGCGTAATTGGCCGACTCCCACCATGGTAAAAGAGGTGCAGCGGTTTCTAGGGTTTGCCAACTACTACCGGAGGTTTATCCGGGGTTTTGGTCAGGTAGCGGCTCCCATTACCTCACTGTTGAAGGGGGGTGCGGTGCGTTTGCAGTAGTCGGCTGAGGCGGACAGGGCTTTTGGTCACCTGAGGGCTCTGTTTACCTCGGCTCCCATGCTGGCCCATCCGGATCCCTCTTTGGCGTTCATAGTGGAGGTGGACGCGTCCGAGGCTCCGCCCCTGTGGTTTCTTCTCGAAGAAGCTCAGCCCGGCGGTGCGAAACTATGATGTGGGGGACCGGGACCTGTTGGCTGTTGGCTGTGGTCAAGGCTCTGAAGGCGTGGAGACATTGGCTTGAGGGGGCTGAACACCCTTTTCTCATCTGGACTGACCACCGCAATCTGGAGTACATCCAGGCGGCGAGGAGACTGAACCCTCGCCAGGCAAGGTGGGCCATGTTTTTCACCCGTTTAGTTTTTTTGTTTTACGTGCAGAGCCTGCTCCGCTCCAGTGTACGTTCCATCTGCTGTCCATGACCGGTTGATCTATTTGGCCCACATGTCACCCTCCTCTGGTCATCCTGGGATCGGTCGGACGGTGCGCTGTTTGGTTGGGAAGTACTGGTGGCCTACTTTGGCCAAGGACGTGAGGGTTTATGTTTCCTCCTGCTCGGTGTGCGCTCAGTGTAAGGCTCCTAGGCACCTGCCCAGGGGGATGCTACACCTCTTACCCGTTCCACAGCAGCCTTGGTCAGACCTGTTGGTGGATTTCCTGACCGATCTTCCTCCCTCACAGGGAAACACCACGATCCTGGTTGTTGTGGATCGGTTCTCTAAGTCCTGCCGTCTCCTCCCTCTGCCCAGTCTTCCTACGGCCCTACTGCGGAGGCTTTGTTTACGCACGTCTTCCGGCACTACGGGGTGCCTGAGGATATAGTGTCTGATCGAGGTCCCCAGTTCACTTCGAGGGTCTGGAAGGCATTCATGGAACGTCTGCCCTGGGCCGAGATGGCTCAGAACTCTCTCCGCCACTCCTCTACTAACCTCTCCCCTTTCCAGTGTGTATTGGGGTACCAGCCGGTTCTGGCGCCGTGGCATCATAGTCAGACCAAGGCTCCTGCAGTGGATGACTGGTTCAGGCGCACGGAGGATACATGGGACACCGCCCATGTTCATCTCCAGCGGGCCGTGCTGTGCCAGAAAGCCAGTGCAGACTGTCTCCGCAGTGAGACCGGGTCTGGCTCTTGGCCTCCGCCTGCACTACCGGAAGCTGGGTCTGCGGTTTGTGGGGCCATTTAAAGTCCTGAGGAGAGGGAACGAGGTTTGTTATAGGTTACAGCTTCCCCCCGATTACCGTATTAACCCCTCATTCCATGTGTCTCTCCTCAGGCCGGTGGTGGCTGGTCCGCTCCAGGAGTCTGAGGTGCGGGAGGTCCCTCCGCCCCCTCTGGACATCGAGGGGGCCCTGACGTATTCAGTCCGCTCCATACTGGATTAGAGGCGTCGGAAGAGGGGCCTTCAGTACCTCGTGGAGTGGGAGGAGAGATGCTGGGTTCTGGTGGAGGACGTTTTGGATCCGTCTATGCTGCGGGAGTTCCACCGTCTCCGTCCGTATTGCCCTGCGCCTCGCCCTCCGGGTCAGCCCCGAGGCCGGTGTTGGCGCGCTGCTGGAGCCGCGCGTCATGGGGGGGTACTGTCACGACTTCCGCCGAAGTCGGTGCCTCTCCTTGTTCGGGTGGTGTTCGGCGGTCAATGTCACCGGTCTTCTAGCCATCACCAATACTCTTTTCATTTTTCATTTGTTTTGTTTTTGGTTTCAATCCCCTCAATCACTTGTTGTGTATTTAACCCTCTGTTTCCCCCATGTCTTTGTGTGGGGTTGTTTCTTTGTTTCATGTATGAGCACATTAGGCTGGTTGCGCTGGGTTATGTTCAACCCGTATTGTAGTTTGTAGTTGTGGAGGCAAAAGGGGGTCCTACCCAGTACTAGATAGGTGTACCTAATAAAGTGACCGAAGAGTGTACAGTAATGTCAAATCTGAAAACATGGTCTGGAAAAGTGGTACATGGGACCATAGAAACAGTGTCTGATAAAGAATGATGATGAAATATTACATCCATAGATAATGTAGTCCAATTGGTTCATGTTCCACAGTAATTGGTGTCAATGGATCTCGTTATCCTGAAACTTTCATGATCTAAACATGGAATATTGTTTGTCAGTTTCCATAAAACTATGCATTAAGAGTAATGCAACAGTTACTTATCATTTTAAGCAGTTGTATCAATTGATAGTTAGATCATTGTAATGAAATGAATCGACAGTCATGTAATGTGTGAATTACATTTTGAAATGGTAATACTTTGATGTTAAGTTAAGTCAAGAACTAGATAACACTACTTGACTGCCCCCTGTGTGGCTTAGCCAATGTTTGCAATAATGATGAAAAATATAATTCAATGCTAAATAGACTGCATGTCTGTAACCAGGTTTCCATCCAACCTTTTTATGGGAGTATAATAGCCTACATGTCGGATAAAAAATGCCATGACATGCCTGATGGAAACATTTTTCGGTAACCTTTCCAAATGTTGACAAAACAAATACATTAGACAAGGTGGGATCTTTTTGTGTCAGTAAAATTAATGCTGTTATGCGCAAATATTGATATAATAACAAATAGAACCAATTTTTATTTTAGTGCTTGTCCACGCAGACGCTCGCTTGCAGTGTGGGTGCAATGATTGAATAACATGTATGTGTACAATTATTTTACAACGCTCGCGCACGTGATGCAAGTGGTGTGGTCAGCATGTAATAGGGTTACGAGATTCTTCAGTTATAGGTTTGTGTTTTTGGTAAATAGGACGCACTCTGTCTTTTGGGGGTTTATTTTAACTTGCCAGTAGTTTGACCACTGTTCTATTTTTTATATGCACTTTGTATCTTTGAGCCTAGCTGTGGGCACTTGGAGCTGGTCCAATAGCATAGGTCATCAGCATTGTGCTACCTGTCCAACAGAAGGTGGGGGGTAAATGTCTGAGATGTAGATGATAAATAGGAGTGGGCTGAGGACTGCACCTTGGGGGACTCCAGATTCTGGGGTAAATGTGGAGAGATGGCTGTGGACACCTTAACTTTTATTTGGCGGTTATGGAGGAAGCTTGAGATTATGTTTCTGATTGGATGTGGGAGTTGGAGGTTATTGTCGGCTAGTCTGTAACGTAGTCCGTTATGCCACGTTTTGTCGAATGCTTTCTCTATGTCGAAGAAAACAGCAAGATTATTTTATTTATGTTTGACATTTCTCAAAATGTCCTCTGATAGCCATAAAATATTGTCAGTCTTGGATCTGTTTCTCCGGAAACCAGCCTGGTGTACTCCAAGGAGGCCCCTATCCTCTACATGGCAGCCTATTCTAGCGGTGAGTACCCTTTCAGAGATGAGTGTACTAAGTACTTTACTGAGGCAAATGTACAAACAGAATGCTACAAAGTCACAAAAACAAATGCCCAAAACCAAGTAAGGCAGCACAAAGTACAAAATACACTTACAAAATACTGGCTGCACAAAGCACGGGTGAAAACATACAAACCCGCCGTAAACCGGCATGCCGAATAAACAATTCCCCACACAGACATGGGGAAACAGTGGGTTAAATAAACAACAGTAATGAGGGCAAATTAAAACCAGGTGTGATGGAAAACAAGACAAAACAAATGGAAAATAAAAAGTGGATCGGCGATGGCTAGAAGACAGGTGATGTCGACCGCCGAACTCTGCCCGAACAAGGAGAGGAACCGACTTCGTCGGAAGTCGTGACAGCTACCTGTTACCCTATCCATTGTTGCATAATGAAAGGTGTGCTCACAATCTATTGTTATTTGTCCAATGATTTATTCTTCATTAAAGGTATTTTATTAAGGAGTGGGGAAATCCCATTCCTTTCATAATTATTTTGCTTCAATTGATACCCCTATCTTCCAGAACATTGCTTACCTGGAAATACACTGAGTATAATAAAACATTAGGAACACCTGTTCTTTCCATGACATAAACTGACCAGGTGAATCCAGGTGAAAGCTATGATTCCTTATTGATGTAACTTGTTAAATCCACTTCAATCAATGTAGGGGAAGAGGAGGAGACCAGTTAAAGAAGGACTTTTGTGTTGTTGAGACAATTGAGACAAGGATTGTATATATGTGCCATTCAGAGAGTGAATGGGCAAGACAAAAAATGCTGGGGTTTTCATGCTCAACAGTTTCCCGTGTTGATCAAGAATGGTCCATCACCCAAAGGACATCCAGCCAACTGTAGGAAGCATTGGATTCAACATGGGGCAGGATGTGGAACGCTTTCAACACCTTGTAGATTCTATGCCCTGACGAATTGAGGCTGTTCTGAGGAAGGTACTCCTAATGTTTGGTATACTCAGTGTACAATAAAACAACTGATATAAAAAAAAAACGTATTTGCCCGAATTAAAACTACATCGACCTCCTACAAATGTCAGTTTATTATAATCCACATAAGAATTCACATGAGACAAGCTGTAGCCTGCACGTAGCCTATATAGGCTACTTGAACTGACATTTTTTTTACATACATTTTCTGTTCTTTAGCAGACGCTCTTATCCAGCGCAACTAGGGATAAGTGCCTTGGTCAAGGGCACATTTATAGATGTTTCACCAACTAGGTGAAACATCTATAAACATCTCAGGGATTCGAATCAGCTACCTTTGGGCTACTGTCACAACACTCTTAACCGCAAGTCTACCTGCCGCCTAATAATATATAAAATGGATGATCTTTATAAAGAAAATGCATAAAAAAATACAAAATGTATCATTAACATTGCACCATATTAAAGTAAGTAACATGGGGTTTGGTTTATTACATACACACACAGTGCATCCTGGTAAAAGAAAAGTTCAGACCAGGTTACAGATAGACCCCCCCCAAAAAAAATCATGAACAACAACAAATACTTGTCCAGAGCCATAGAGCCAGCAATATCCTGGTAACCTTTGTAACTACATTGTTCTTACATTACACTTGATTTGGTATAGCCTTTGAGCCAGGTCATAACATAAACTAATTGAAAATGACCAGTAGTTAATGACAGGGTGTGCCTTGTTACAATTGCTGTTACCAGGTCCTAGCCTATTTATCAACCCTGGTATTACATGTGGATTCGATGGTAGTGGCACCTTGTAGTTACATGTAACAAGGTCAGATGTTGGTTAGAGTTATTAACATGGTATTTCACAGGTGACTTTCAAATGTGTAACTACAAAACATTACTTACATAGTTAAACAAGAAAATGTGTAATAACATCAGTAGTTACACCATGTGGAATAACCTTCAGCAAGAGGATGTGTAATTACACATTCATTGTTCCAATTGTGTATTAAAGGGACATTTCAACTTCATACTCATCATCTCCAAAGGAGAGGAAGATAATTGTTTCCAGTGAATCATCAACCAATTAATAGACAATTAGTAGTGTGGAAGAGAAAAATGTCATTTGTTATCTTATTTGGCCTGAAGAAAGGACAGGTCATCCTGTTTCTCTTAGATTGTTACATTTTACAGAAAGTGTCCCCTTTCCCTTTTTGTAGTCTGTTTTATAACTGTTTCTTTCTGTGAAACCATGTTTCATGGCTCCTGCTATCCCAGGATGTGTGGGGGAGTGGTCATGTCCTTGGTATGATTAGTCTTTCTCTTTCCTTTACTATCTGTGGTGATGAGCAGAAGGACCGGACTCATTCGAAGGACATGTGTAACACCCCACCCATCCTCGGTCTGTGAGAACAAAGAGCGAGTTGAATTGGTTTTCCCATGCATGTTCAAATAAAGCTTTTGTATATTGAGATTGGAGTGCCTTATGACTGGTTTTTCCACCACAGTAGGCAATGTCTACTCATAATTGGTTAAAATCACATGGCACACTTATCTTCCTCTATCTTTTTTTACTACAAAACATAGAAACGCGCCATTTTCACATAATGCTGATGTTGGGGTGGTGCAGGGTGTGTGTGTGTGTGTCTGTCTGTGTGTGTGACCAAATTCAGAGACATAGGTAGTCATATCTATCCCTTAAAATTATCACATTAATTTACAGAGAAAACCTATCCTACCTGTTACCATGCAGGGGCCTGAGATGATGTTGGCACGTGTGAAATGACGATGTCATACGGACCACCGACCATTAGAACACCCATGGGTCCTTTAAACATTCTATAAACGTTTGTTAAATGTTCCTGTTACTTCAGGTAGTGGGTCTCATTCCGCTTGCTTTAAAGTGTTACTTGCATTATACAAATGACATATATAAACATTGTAGAAATGTTGGGTACATGCTGCAAGGCTGGAAAAACATTGAACATTGGATCTTTTTATAACAATCAGACAATCAGACAGGGAGGAGCAATACACAACAAAAACTAAAAAGGAGTGGCAGGAAGAGCAACTCGATAGATAGCAATGTAGATCAGTTAGATTTTAAATTAACGATCATATATTACAGCAATGATGTTAAATATGTTACATCTGTAAACGTATAGCAATGTTTTAAATCCACACATTCCCCAAAAAGCCCCATTCCCCTTTCGAATGGTGGAAAAAGTACCCAGTTGTCATTCTTGAGTAAAAGTAAAGATACCTTAAAAGAAAAAATGACCCAAGTAAAAGTGAAAGTCACCCAGTAAAATCCTACTTGAGTAAAAGTCTAAAAGTATTTGGTTTTAAATATACTTAAGTATCAAAAGTAAAATGTAATTGCTAAAATATACTTAAGTATCAAAGTAAAAGTATAAATCATTTCAAATTCCTTATATTAACCAAACCAGACGGCACCATTTTCTTGTTTTTTTTTATTTACGAATAGCCAGGTGCATACTCCAACAGTCAGAAATAATTTACAAACGAAGCATGTGTGTTTAGTGAGTCCACCAGATCAGAGGCAGTAGGGATGTTCTCTTGATAAGTGTGTGAATTAGACAATTTTCCTGTCCTGCTAAGCATTCAAAATGTAATGAGTACTTTTGGGTGTCAGGGAAAATGTATGGAGTAAAAAGTATATCATTTTCTTTAAGACTGTATTGAAGTAAAGTAAAATATAAATAGTAAAGTAAAGTACAGATACCCAAAACAACAACTTAAGTAGTACTTTAAAGTATTTTTACTTAAGTACTTTACACTACTGCCCCTTTCCCAAAATAAGCCATGATTAAAGCTCATTGGATGAATGAATGATGCCAATCAAACCTAGATAAAAATTAATTCAATGAGAAAAGATACAAAATAAATATCAACATCAAGCAGTGGTTTCCTTAGTCATTCAAATAACTAAGGGACCCATGCAGCACATTAAGCCAGCGACTGTCGTGAGGAAAATACATGAATAAGTCAAAACCACAGAGGTCAGACTCTTAACCATCTAACCAGACCTCCTCTAGGCAGCTCTATACATCAGTAGGACTATTGATAACTCATACTGTAGTAGGAATGGAGTGCTTTATCATTGGTCATGTATAGATCAACGATCGGTAATGCTGACAACTTCTAATTGGTCAATATGGTTGGGCTGTAGTGTTTGATCATTGGTCAGTTAGTTCAGATATGTAGTTTCAGTCAGTTGTCTACTGGTCAGCATTAATCAAACTGGTTCTATGTGGTCTGGGTCTGACCTTACTCTGATCACTGTAGTGTTACTGGACAGTGGACATATACAGTGGGGATGTGAAGTTGACCAACCAGAAAGCTACCCTGGGTTCTATTGAAGAAAAGTCCCTAAAGCAGCAGATTAGATAACAGAAAACGCTTTCATTCTGTCATCTTTCATTCACTCTCCCTCTTCCCCCTCTCCTTCTTACTCTCTTTAAGGTTATAAAGAGCTATTTTTAGAGAAAACTACATTGTCTTGGAGTGTGCAGACTGGCTCTTATTAAAACTTGTGTGTGTGTGTTTGAGACTGTATTTTCTAAGGTGCTACACATAGGATAAAATAAAATAACAATCCTCTCAAATTCAGACCAATAGCCAAGTCTGCAAAATGTGTATAAAAATGCAATTCCTTTTATAGTCAAACCACACATATTCTATACATTTTGTTCTGACCACCTTTGTTAAGCAGTGGCATCTTAACCCATCCCTCTCCTCCCCTCCCTAACACCCAGATCTCTTCTGTTCTGGTTGGGCTGAGTGCAGGGTGAGTCCATCCCTCCTCCATTAGAGCTGAGTAAGTGTAGGGCCCAAAGGCCAACTGGGAGGAGGGGTAAAGGAGAGAGGGATGGAGAGGAAGGTTAGAAGAGCAGCAAGAGGAGAGAACTTTATAGTCCAGAATTAAATATTGATCCAAGCCATGAGGTTGCAGCATTAGTTGTGGTTTTGAGGTGGGGGGGGGGTCAACGCTCCTCCTACTCCTCGCCAACACACCTGTCCCCATCCCCGTCCACCTGTCCGCATCCTCGTCCCCGCCCACCTGTCCCCATCCCCGTCCACCTGTCCTCGTCCCCGCCCACCTGTCTCCATCCCTGTCAACCAATCCCCATCCACCTCACTTGGACTCCTCGGAGTCGGAGGCCCGGTGCTCCCGTGGGAGGGTCACCAACTTTCGGCGGTTCCACAGCTTGTGGAGATCTCTGGCTTTGTTCTCGTTGTTCATAATGGTGCCACTGGTGCCACTGTCCCGGAAACTGGCCAGAGGGGGGCGCACATTCACCCCCTTCACCGCCACAGAGCCCTCGATGGCCTTCTGCAGCTACAGAGATAATGACAAAGAAATAGTGGGTCAACAAAGGTCAAGAGACTTGCCCAATCCAAACCCAACCCCTAGCCTGTACACTTTGACACTTAGGGACTACGGGTCACAGTTATTGAGTACCAGTCAATTTGGGATTGAGTATAAATTAGGCTCAGTATCAGAGAGGACAGCTCAATCTGTACAGTGGCCAATGATGTATGTAAACTCTGGATTGCTGATGCTATGTATTGGCCAATGAAAGACTGTGAAGCCACCGGCCGGCCATATTGGCACTTCCCAGAAGAAGCAATCCTCCATAGGAATAAATGGAATTTTACAGTATTTCAATGAAATGATTCAAGGCCAAAATTACATATACACTGCTCAAAAAAATAAAGGGAACACTTAAACAACACAATGTAACTCCAAGTCAATCACACTTCTGTGAAATCAAACTGTCCACTTAGGAAGCAACACTGATTGACAATAAATTTCACATGCTGTTGTGCAAATGGAATAGACAACAGGTGGCAATTAGCAAGACACCCCCAATAAAGCAGTGGTTCTGAAGGTGGTGACCACAGACCACTTCTCAGTTCCTATGCTTCCTGGCTGATGTTTTGGTCACTTTTGAATGCTGGCGGTGCTTTCATTCTAGTGGTAGCATGAGACGGAGTCTACAACCCACACAAGTGGCTCAGGTAGTGCAGCTCATCCAGGATGGCACATCAATGTGAGCTGTGGCAAGAAGGTTTGCTGTGTCTGTCAGCGTAGTGTCCAGAGCATGGAGGCGCTACCAGGAGACAGGCCAGTACATCAGGAGACGTGGAGGAGGCCGTAGGAGGGCAACAACCCAGCAGCAGGACCACTACCTCCGCCTTTGTGCAAGGAGGAGCACTGCCGGAGCCCTGCAAAATGACCTCCAGCAGGCCACAAATGTGCATGTGTCTGCTCAAACGGTCAGAAACAGACTCCATGAGGGTGGTATGAGGGCCCAACGTCCACAGGTGGGGGTTGTGCTTACAGCCCAATACCGTGCAGGACGTTTGGCATTTGCCAGAGAACACCAAAATTGGCAAATTCGCCACTGGCGCCCTGTGCTCTTCACAGATGAAAGCAGGTTCACACTGAGCACGTGACAGGCGTGACAGAGTCTGGAGACGCCGTGGAGAACGTTCTGCTGCCTGCAACATCCTCCAGCATGACCGGTTTGGCGGTGGGTCAGTCATGGTGTGGGGTGGCATTTCTTTGGGGGCCGCACAGCCCTCCATGTGCTCGCCAGAGGTAGCCTGACTGCCATTAGGTACCGAGATGAGATCCTCAGACCCCTTGTGAGACCATATGCTGGTGCGGTTGGCCCTGGGTTCCTCCTAATGCAAGACAATGCTAGACCTCATGTGGCTGGAGTGTGTCAGCAGTTCCTGCAAGAGGAAGGCATTGATGCTAAGGACTGGCCCGCCCGTTCCCCAGACCTGAATCCAATTGAGCACATCTGGGACATCATGTCTCGCTCCATCCACCAACGCCACGTTGCACCATAGACTGTCCAGGAGTTGGCGGATGCTTTAGTCCAGGTCTGGGAGGAGATCCCTCAGGAGACCATCCGCCACCTCATCAGGAGCATGCCCAAGCGTTGTAGGGAGGTCATTCAGGCACATGGAGGCCACACACACTACTGAGCCTCATTTTGACTTGTTTTAAGGACATTACATCAATGTTGGATCAGGCTGTAGTGTGGTTTTCCACTTTAATTTTGAGTGTGACTCCAAATCCAGACCTCCATGGGTTGATAAATTTGATTTCCATTGATAATTTTTGTGTGATTTTGTTGTCAGCACATTCAACTATGTAAAGAAAAAAGTATTTAATAAGATTATTTCATTCATTCAGATCTATGATGTGTTATTTTAGTGTTCCCTTTATTTTTTTGAGCAGTGTATTTAAGTATTCTTTGTTGTAGTGGGGACTAGAGTTGCAAAACTACCGGTCATTTACCAAAGTTACTGGATTTTGGTAATTAACAGAAAATCTATGGGAATCTATCGTAACTTTGGTAATTTATACTTGAATAACATGAATAAAATTGTTAAATTACGAGCCTAGTTGGTTTAGCTACAGAAAAAGCAGCAACCTTCCCGCTAGCCATGATTGGCTGAGATAATGAGTGGGCTGGACATGCTGAGAGATAAGTTTGGATTGGTCTGCCATATAACACACTTATGTCTATTTGAGCTGGTCAGTATGTGTAGGTAATCCTGTCTAACGCTGTTTAAAAATATATATATTGCTTAGTAGAACTGCATAAGTGTTGCTCTCCACTTTCTGGAGGACCGAGTTTTGAAATCAGTGGAATTAGAGTACGATAGCTAAGGAGATGAAGAAAACACCTGTCTCTGGATTACATCTTCCAACTAAGGGCAACCTTGGCATCCATGACAGGGAGAAGCATCCATCCATGATGTACACTACCGGTCAAAAGTTTTAGAACACCTACTCATTCAAGGGTTTTTCTTTATTTTTACTATTTTCTACATTGTAGAATAATAGTGAAGACATCAAAACTAGGAAATAACACATATGGAATCAAGTAGTAACCAAAAAAGTGTTATATAATAATATATAATATATTTATATTTGAGATTCTTCAAATAGCCACCCTTTGCCTTGATGACAGCTTTGCGCACTCTTGGCATTCTCTCAACCTGCTTAACCTGGAATGCTTTTCCAACAGTCTTGAAGGAGTTCCCACATATGCTGAATTCTGGTAGTTTACTGGTAAACCTTTCCAGTAATATACCCTCCATTTGCAACCCTAGTGGGGACAGTACTTTAAAAAAAGGTACATCTTTTATAAAAAATATATTTGTATGTTTAGCTCACATAATATAATGTAAAAGTATGCATTAAGGTGTCTGTAATAGAATAAACATGGAAAACCATTTTTTTTTATTAATAAAAGCATTTCTATAGCTTCCAAAATCATTTTTTTACAACGGTGGGGGAGTGCCAAGATGAGGGCGCGGTGGCTTCAAACAGCGCCCCTTGTCAGTCATCTAGTGTACATATTAACCATTGACAGTCTTGGGCAAGTGTAGACCAAAGTGGAATGGGGATGTTTAACCATGGAAATATTACAGGGCGGTTGCTATGGTGTTTCTATGTGATAATATAGTGAGTGTGGCTATGCTACCATGGTAATAAATTAAAGATGATGACCAACTGTTATGGTTTTTTGAACTCAACATTTATTGGGCTCAACAATAGCCCTAATCAGACGTCATCACATACTCCACCCCTCTCCTTCCCCAACCATGACAGACGTCTGGAAAACAACGGTTTCTAAGGAAGGATCAGAGCTCATTGATACTGACGGTATGTGTGTGATGGTGGTGACAGTTATGCTGATTGTGACAGTGAGGATGATGATGGACATTGTTATGACGATAGTGGCTGTCATGATGCTGTAAATTAAGGGATGATGATGGGACAGTGCCATGTTTATGTGGTCAACCCCAGGTGATCTGTGTCACTCACCTCTTTGAGGGACACCACTCCGATGAGTCGTCCAATGCTGGTGACGTAGGCATGGTCCAACCCCAGCAGAGAGAAGATGGTGTGGGTCTGGGGACAAGAGAACAATACACTTAGAACCCATATTTAGAACACATAGAACCAACATCTAGAACACTTAGAACCATAGATTATCTTTTGACATTCATATGGAAACCCCTCTGAACCACAAAACACTAAACATCTGAAAGCAGCTATTAAACTACAGCAGTTAGTGCATTAGAACAGTCAGCTCAGTGGTCACTGGAGAGCTGAATGGTGTGCAAGCTCCTTCCTCATTCAACTAATGAAGTTAATCAGCAAGTCATCAAAAGTAATCACCTTGATTAGTGTAATTGGGTGTTTGAGCACCACTGAGCTAGATTGTTGTGAAAGGTACAACATCCCTACTGATACTAAGCTACTAGAACCTCAAGTGAAGCACACAGACAGCAGCTTGAGCCTAAACCCAAATCACAGGAAATAGAATAACCTTATTGTTATTTAAATATTTAATGCAATGGGAGTTAACCATTACAATGTACCAGAAAACAAACAAACAAACAAACAAACACAAAAAACAGCATGGAATACACGTCATCCTGACTGATAGACGCAAGAGAACAAACACCAGTGTCCATAAGTTGGGGCGGCAGGTAGCCTAGTGGTTAGAGTGTTGGACTAGTAACTGAAAGGTTACAAGATCAAATCCCCGAGCTGACAAGGTTAAAAAAAAGGAAATCTGTCATTCTGCCCCTGAACATGGCAGTTAACCCACTGTTCCTAGGTTGTCATTATGAATTTGTTCGTAACTGAATAGTTAAATAAAGGTAAAATAAAAAAGTCACAAACACGAGTGTGTGTGCTTGCACTGCAGTGGCTATAATAGCATTAACACTTGACTATCCATCTACAATATGCATTTTACAAAATAATCCTGGATTTATTTAGTGAAAAGGGGGTACTGAGCAGTATAACGGAGTTAGACAGACAGAAAGACAGACAGACCTTATGTAGTGAGGTGCGCTCCACCAGTTGGATGGGGGCGGGGTCGATCATGCAGTTGTCGAAGTTCACCTGCTCGTCAAGCTGGTTCTCCTCCCACTCTGCAATCTGCAAACCCGAGGAGGATAAAGAGGAGAGTGGAGAGAAACATTATGGAGGTACTCAAACACTCAGACAGTGGGCTGGCACAATTACCGTATAACCATGTAACCAACGCTTATGGATGAAGACCGTCATGGACAGAAAGTAACTGCCATAACTGCAATAAATAAATGGATCAAACTAATATTTTTTTTCTAACAAACAGCTGACTGAATGACTTCAATTCAGCAGCAGCACATATAGAAATAGGTGAATAGAACAGGCTTGGAACCTGTAACCCTGGCAAGTTGACAGGTAAAGTCATGGGTGCACTCACAATGGCTACCTGGTATTGTGATGCAATAATTTGCTTTGTAATATATGCAGAATGTTAATTCAAATGATGTTAACTGATGTGGCTCATGTACTGGAATGTCTTTTTTTGTAATGTTAGTGGAGTTGAATTACATTTACATTTTAGTCATTTAGCGACTTACGATAGTGAGCGCATACATTTTCATACTGAATCAACAAAGCACAGCACATATTTTAGCAAATGTTTTCCTTTCTGCTTTGCTCCTATGGGTACGCTAGTAATGACTGCCAGTCCACCCATTATGCTGTCATTGACTTGAATGGGTGGGACACCTGTTCTCTTAATTATATGTATATGCAGCACATGCAGTCAAGAGCGGAGGAGAGGATAAAATGTGTGTAATTTTTTTTTTTAAAGAATGCATTTTTCTTTTAATGCTATTTGAACGGTTATTTCGGTGACAGCGGTCATTTGGCTGGCCAGTTATCGTCATCCAAAATTCCATGATCGTCACAGCCCTACTAGAGGTATAGAATATTTAAATGGTCTTTAGGAGTGAGAAAGAACGGCTATGGCTTTTTTATCTTCAATTCCTTAAAAAGGACCCACCGAGGAAGTTGCCACCACTATTTAAACGTAATTTCTTGTCCTAGAGAGGAAAACCATGGTTAGGTTCCACCTCCAAAGAATGACGAAGCCTACTTATACATATTCACAAATTGGATGTGGGAATTTCCACATGGAGTTGATAAGCATCAACAAATAGGGCACTGACACCTGTCTGTGTAGCTGGCTAACATGCTAACTAACCTTATTTAGCTAGCTATCAATCGATCTTGCTAACATTATCTAGCTCGCTAATGTTATAGCTGTTTTTTTAATTACACAATATTCAAAAGATTAGGCAGCTGGCTCTATAGCTAGTTCTGGAACTAGATTTGTCATAAGCATTGATTTAGGGAAAACTTCGCCACAGATTGAAACCACTGGCATCTTTTGACTTCGCCATCTATTGTTATCGCCAAACTTTTGGCATCTTCCATAAATTGCGGCCCGCGAATCCGCCATAAAGATTGTTAGAAAGAATAAGATGAAGCTCCAGTAATATGGATAACTATTTAAAGATAGCTGATATGCGTTCTCTACATTGTAATGGACACGGTGCAACCCTTGGTAGGTAGACTGCTGGCAGGACTTCGGCTGCGGTACAGCAAAGCCAAACCAACCCGTGCTCATGGCTCACATGGGAAGTGAAATGATAGGCTACAATGACTTTGCTCATGATCATGTAATTCGCAGATGACATGTAACTATATATTTTATTTTGCGGGTGCCTTTTCATTACCTGGATAGACACTTGTGGTTTCTAGCTAACTTTACACCAATCAAAGCAGTGGGGCATCTAGTGAAGCTAAAGTTTAGTGGTCAAAACCATTCATCTTGGGTCGACTGGCGGAGCGGGTTCGCAAAATGCTTTCATATCACGCAATTATATCATTAATAAAACGGTCAGATATATGCGGTATATTTTTAATACAGACTAGCTCAAAAATAAGTGAAAATTGACAAATTATCAAATGGATTATGTTCATTTTCTGGGGGAAAAAACATACATTTGCACCATCTATTTTAAATTGCTCCATGGCTCAGGCGGCCAGGTGGACACAAGGCTGTTTTGCTCATCTCAGTCACAATAAGGAATAACTTTGCAGCTGTTTCTGATTAATAAACAATGTAATGCTGGTGGGTGGCAACATTCAAATAAAACCCAGTGCTGAAATGAAACGTAGGCTGAAAATTATTTCTTTATCATATCATAGGAAAAGACACTGCATTCACAAGTATTTGCACGAAGTGGGCTTTCCGGATTTGTCTCTTCAAGCCCAAATATATCATACTTTGACTAAAACTATGATTTATTGACTTCAATCGTTGTGCAACATCATGGGTAAACATCGTATTTCAGTTGAAAAAGGTTTTTTTGTGGGGCCTTTAAGGCATTCATTAATATTTCAGAAGACAAAATCATTCCTTTTGGAATAGACATTAAACTCCAGTGATTGTTACCTATATGGGTTTATGCAAATCTAAATGCTAATAGTTGAGCAAATATTAGAGTGATATGCATAATAGGCATGGTAGCAGTTGAAACGGAAACGTGAGATTAAAGAAATTATAGATTATGGAATGCAGTGGAAAAATCTCAGAATATTTCAATTGAGGTACCACCAATAATTCCTGCATTAATCTAAAATCCAATCATTCCTAATATCAACCAAATCACTTTGCAAACCCCAACGCTAATCTCAATCCCTATCCAAACCCCTACGCTAATCTCAATCCCTATCCAAACCCCAACGCTAATCTCAATCCCTATCCAAACCCCAACGCTAATCTCAATCCCTATCCAAACCCCAACGCTAATATAAATCCCTATCCAAACCCCAACGCTAATTTAAATCCCTATCCAAACCCCAACGCTAATTCAAATCCCTATCCAAACCCCAACGCTAATTTAAATCCCTATCCAAACTCCACTTCCTTTAAGCCTAGGTGTTTTCCTCTTTTATGTGGCTACACAGTGTCTGACTGTGGTCCCTGGTTCAGAGATAATAGATGCCCATAGAGATTCCAGATTTGATAAGGCTATTCATACACAGTGACTAATTATTCCCCTGATAACCAATAAATACACTCTAGCATAGACAGACAGCACTGATACATCTTGAGAGAAAAGGGAGAAGAGGGAGAGAAAGTGTTGTAGGGTCTCACCTCTCTGATGGTCATGTCATCATCCACATCGAAGTCATCCTGAAAGTAGAGGGACAGGAAACAGATCAACACACTTACACTGCAAACACACACCAAAAACACTTGTATGCACACCCGCACAAAAACACTACAGACAAGCAATCAATGGTTAAAGGTTTTATTTCTATAATCTAGCTATATGATGAATGGATGCTTTTATGATATGGATGTGTCATACAGCCTATGGATATGAAATAAAATCTATGTTTAATGACAAAAAACCTTGAACTATTTCATTTCCAGATTGCTGTTCTCTTGACTATTTATGAATAAAACAATTTTATATTTTGTCAGGGGGGTACATACAAAATGTTATCATGTTGTAATAATCATTGTTAATTCAGAATTGGACAGATGTTTAATTGATGGACATGCATGTCTGTTTGAGCGTAGCAGCCTTGGTAATTAGACAGTGTAGCATGATTTATGGTGTCAATTTCCAGATACTTCAAATAATTCCTCCTCTCATGCATTATGGTTTCCTTGGTGGTTGTAAGTGTAATTGCTTTGTCATTGAACAGGAGGATAAGAACTGCCCGTCTTACCAACAGGATGTTATTCTGATTTCTGTTGTCCTCCTTAGATAGACATGCATGGAACCTCCACCCTTCCCTCCATCTTCAGTATGACATATGTTTTCATTGCAAGTGGTATGAACAACTATAGAAGATGAAAATGGGAGGAGTTTGGTTCTGTGGAGGGGCGGGCCCCACCCACAAACCAGCAGGTCACTAATTGGACGCCTCTAATGACATGGCTGACGATAGACAGCGTAGCAGCATGCTTTGGTTGAACTGTGACGTCCCTTAAGTTGCCCGCAGCTTAACCACACCACCCTGACCACGGAAAGACCACGTTTGGACCACATAGACATGGTTTGTAGTCTTTTGGGGTTTAGGGTGTCATAGCTAGAGAGGCGGTCGAGTTCTCCACGACCACTACTGACTTCTTGACCAATCAGTTTGCATTCTGACGATGAGGTCAGAGTTTAAACTACCTAACAGCCAATCAGAAGAGGAGGACTGTGTCAGAGGTCAGTAAGAGTTCACAGACAGGGAGGAGGGCGTTCAACACATTTGCCTCGATGGCACAGATCGGCATGGCTCAGCTCGGCACAGATCAAAGTCCACAGGCATGGATTAGCCCTGCAGCGGATGGCGAATGGTTGATTGGATGGCTGACCGGTTGCTGGGCAGTTTCCTGGGGCATTCCCAGTGTTCTTACCACAACGGATATCCTGATGCGCTTGGGTGGCCTCCTGAACTCAGGAGACGCAGAGCTCGATGCAGTGTCCTTTATGTTGATGTTGACATTGTTGTTCTTCCAGCGGCCAAAGACAAGTACAATGTTAACATAACATCTCTGCCACCCTGGGCAAATGCAACCCCAACTCTGAAGCTCCCCCAACTCTCAAAAAATAGAGTCATGCCTAACCTGAGGTGTGGAGGCTTGAGTTGGAGGTGTCACTCAGAGAGATTGAACAGGAAGTGATTATGTATAGGAGAGTGATTGATCGTGAACTTCTAGAAGAGAAGAGGGAGAGTTTGTATAGGAGGTAGGAGTGTGTGTGTGTTTTCTGACAGGTGTCTCACCTCCAGGCCTTCTATATCAGGTCTGACACGGAAGATGTTCTTTAAGGTGCTGCCAGAGTGGTCCTGTGGACCTGAGAAAGGGAGAGAGAGAGAGACTATTGAAGAAGCTCTAAGTAATTCAAAAAGTACTTAGTTGTTTAATAATTCGCAAAAGTCTAAGCAGTTGGGCGGGGGGGTTCAAAGCTGATTTATGGAATTGTTTTAAGATGGTCATACTATGGATCATTTAGCTATTGGATTTTGGATTTTAGGACCCTTTTCGGAATAAAAAATTAATAAAATACAATTATTTGAGAGACATGGAAGGACAGATAGAGACCATTGATGTTGGTAATACAAGTTCCTCTGTGTGTGTTTGCTCTTACTTGTGGGCATGGGTATCTCAGTAGGGCAGTCAACCACAGAGGGTCTCTTCAGAGCCGGCTTCAGTGGCTTCATGGAGGGGGTAGGGGTGGAACTGAAGGAAGTCTCCTCTGTGGAGATCTACACACACATACAGTACACACACACACGTTACTATTCATGGGTTGCATGTTTCATCACGATATTGTTTTGAACGTTTGTTTTGGACTGATGCCTGACTGAGCATTCTACTCAACGCATCGTCAATGAGCGCTAATGAAGATTTAATCAAAAGTGCATTCCAGTGGCTTGGAAATACTATGACATTCAAAAGGAGGAAAATAATTAGTAGGAAAACATTTTGATGTCGCCAGATTAACGGGGGAGGCCACCGGATTGTAGCTAGCGAATGTTAGCATTGCTAGCTATTTTTTATTAACTTAGCAAGCTAATGACAACATTGCCATCTGTCTAAAGTAAATTTGACAGCATAATAATGCTGATAAAGTTGTTTCCTACTAATTATTTGACTACTTTAGCAATGTCACCGTATTTTTAGGCACTATAGTGTAATTTTGACGAAATAGTAGTTAGCCTCTGTCCAGAATGACTGGGCGGCAGAGGACGGCTTAAGAATGTTCATAACAATGGCATGACGCGACCGATTCACGGAGGTGCAAACTATGAATACACTCTGAATACATATAATCAATAGTACAGTTCATGCTGTACCGGTTGCCTAAATAAAAGGAAACACGTGAGTAAATGAGGGATACAAAGTATATTGAAAGCAGGTGCTTCCACACAGGTGTGGTTCCTGAGTTAATTAAGCAGTTAACATCCCATCACGCTTATGGTCATATGAACATTCCCAATTGCCCATTATTTTGGCTATAATGACTAGAATAAGAGATCTCAGTGACTTTGATAGAGAGGTCTCAAAGTGGCATAGGGGTTTAAAGGGTGTGTGTCTGCGCGGCGCATCTCAGTCACCAGATCTCGACCCAATTGAACACTTATGTGAGATTCTAGAGTGGCGCTCTGTCTGTCTCTCTCTCTCTCTGTTTGTTTCTTTCTCTCTCTCTCTCTGTCTGATTCTCTTTCTCTCTCTCTCTCTGTCTGTTTCTTTCTTTCTCTCTGTCTCAGTCTGTCTCGGTCTCAATTCAATTCAAGGGGCTTTATTGGCATGGGAAACATATGTTAACACTGCCAAAGGAAGTGATGTAGATAATATACAAAAGTGAAATGAACAATAAAAATGAACAGTAAACATTACACTCAGAAGTTCCAAAAGAATAAAGACATTACAAATGTCATTATGTACAGTGGGGCAAAAAAGTATTTAGTCAGCCACCAATTGTGCAAGTTCTCCAACTTAAAAAGATGAGAGAGGCCTGTAATTTTCATCATAGGTACACTTCAACTATGACAGACGAAATGAGAAAAAGAAATCCAGAAAATCACATTGTAGGATTTTTAATTTATTTATTTGCAAATTATGGAGGAAAATAAGTATTTGGTCAATAACAAAAGTTTATCTCAATACTTTGTTATATACCCTTTGTTGGCAATGACAGAGGTCAAACGTTTTCTGTAAGTCTTCACAAGGTTTTCACACACTGTTGCTGGTATTTTGGCCCATTCCTCCATGCAGATCTCCTCTAGAGCAGTGATGTTTTGGGGCTGTCGCTGGGCAACACGGACTTTCAACTCCCTCCAAAGATTTTCTATGGGGTTGAGATCTAGAGACTGGCTAGGCCACTCCAGGACCTTGAAATGCTTCTTACGAAGCCACTCCTTCGTTGCCCGGGCGGTGTGTTTGGGATCATTGTCATGCTGAAAGACCCAGCCACGTTTCATCTTCAATGCCCTTGCTGATGGAAGGAGGTTTTCACTCAAAATCTCACGATACATGGCCCCATTCATTCTTTCCTTTACACGGATCAGTCGTCCTGGTCCCTTTGCAGAAAAACAGCCCCAAAGCATGATGTTTCCACCCCATGCTTCACAGTAGGTATGGTGTTCTTTGGATGCAACTCAGCATTCTTTGTCCTCCAAACATGACGAGTTGAGTTTTTACCAAAAAGTTCTATTTTGGTTTCATCTGACCATATGACATTCTCCCAATCCTCATCTGGATCATCCAAATGCTCTCTAGCAAACTTTAGACGGGCCTGAACATGTACTGGCTTAAGCAGGGGGACACGTCTGGCACTGCAGGATTTGAGTCCCTGGCGGCGTAGTGTGTTACTGATGGTAGGCTTTGTTACTTTGGTCCCAGCTCTCTGCAGGTCATTCACTAGGTCCCCGTGTGGTTCTGGGATTTTTGCTCACCGTTCTTGTGATCATTTTGACCCCACGGGGTGAGATCTTGCGTGGAGCCCCAGATCGAGGAAGATTATCAGTGTATGTCTTCCATTTCCTAATAATTGCTCCCACAGTTGATTTCTTCAAACCAAGATGCTTACCTATTGCAGATTCAGTCTTCCCAACCTGGTGCAGGTCTACAATTTTGTTTCTGGTGTCCTTTGACAGCTCTTTGGTCTTGGCCATAGTGGAGTTTGGAGTGTGACTGTTTGAGGTTGTGGACAGGTGTCTTTTATACTGATAACAAGTTCAAACAGGTGCCATTAATACAGGTAACGAGTGGAGGACAGAGGAGCCTCTTAAAGAAGAAGTTACAGGTCTGTGAGAGCCAGAAATCTTGCTTGTTTGTATGTGACCATACTTATTTTCCACCATAATTTGCAAATAAATTCATTAAAACTCCTACAATGTGATTTTCTGGATTTTTTTTCCTCATTTTGTCTGTCATAGTTGAAGTGTACCTATGATATAAATTACAGGCCTCTCTCATCTTTTTAAGTGAGAGAACTTGCACAATTGGTGGCTGACTAAATACTTTTTTGCCCCACTGTATATATAGTGTTGTAATGATGTGCAAATGGTTAAAGTACAAAAGGGAAAATAAATAAACATAAATATGGATTGTATTTACAATGGTGTTTGTTCTTCACTGGTTGCCAGTGGAAGTGCAGCTCAGTTTCCAACTAATTTTGTGGGCAGTGTGCAAATAGCCTGTTTCTCTTGAGAGCCAGGTCTGCCTACGGCGGCCTTTCTCAATAGCAAGACTATGCTCACTGAGTCTGTACATAGTCAAAGCTCTCTCTGTCTCTCTTTCTCTGTCTGTTTATTTCTTTCTCTCTCTGTCTCTCCTGGCCTCTTACTGATGGGAGAATAAAGGCTTGTTAAAACTCTTTCTCTCACAGATACAGGCAATATCAACCATGAGACTAGAATAATTTCATATTGTTTTATTTCCCCTTTCACTATGAAAAGTGCCTAGGTTCTCCTATCCTCCTTCACTGATCCAGTCTTCAAGACTGTGAGGGTAAGCACCACATATTGTATATTGACCTGGAAGTGGACCTCCTGGTTGCCCATGGTGGAGCCGTCCTTGCTGCTTGGGTGGGAGACCACCGAATTTTCAGCTGTGGCCCGGTCTCTCAGGTACTTCAGCCTCCGTGGCCGGCCCAGCTGTAGGGACAGGAGGGCCTGGAGCTGGACACGCTCAATAGAACCCAGCAGGATCATTGACTCTGGGGGAGTGGGGGGTGATGGGCAGCATGTGAGAGATGGATGGAGAGAAATATGAGACGAGAGAGAAAGTAAGAAGGGAGTGAGGTGGTGAAGAGAGGACAGAGATGATGGGATGAAAGGTAGAGGAGAGAGACAGATGAGAATAAAAGAAGAGGGATGATGGAAGAGAAGAGAAATGGAGAGAGAGGGGCCAGGAGATTAGAGTGAGAGAGGAGGGGGAGGACAGAGTGGGAAGATGGGATGGAGTAGAGAAGAGAGCGAGGTCTTTTATAACAGTAGTTAATGTGCAGACTGCAGGGGACTCCTAACGAATCACAACAACATGGTGAGTGATGTAACTGAGAACAGCTAGGAGGCTGAGTGTGTGTGTGTGTGTGTGTACGTGTGTGTGTGTACACAACAGGGTACAGTACAGTGTGTATGAGGGGGTGTGTTTGTTTTAAATAATTGCCTTTGTGTGTGGAATTTGTTGATTATATCTTTGTTAAATGCCCCAGCTAATTGCTTTGGCATCGCTGCACAATTACAACAGACTTGGCATAAGAATATATAACTTGAATGTGTGTATGGGGGAGCATTTATTTGACTGAAAATGTTCTGTGGTGTCTGTAATGTGTGTGTATGCGTGTCTGCATCTGTAAAGTATGAGTGTGTGTCTTACCACTGGACTCGAGCAGGGCCAGGGTCTTGAGGTGTCCAGCCAGCAGTACATCATGCAGGTCTCTGTAGCAGCAGTTGAGGGTGATGTACATCACATCCCTGATCATGATGTCCTCCACACAAATATTATACTTCCTGATGGACAATAGGAGAGAGGGATGACGAGGGGAGGAGCGGAAAAGAAGGAGGGGGTATTAGCACCACCCATAAACTCAGAACAGGTTTTCATTGACTCAGGTTTATTAGACAAAAGCAATGTCACAAAAGAAGAAATGTTCTAAAGATCGACATTTGTAACTGTTCGACAGGGGGGAGATTATTATTTTGCCAAACTTTCTTTATTGTGAGAAATGATGGAATCTGTGTTTTTCTAATAAATTATGATTGCCAAATAATTTTGAAGGTACGCGGGGCACGTTTTGTCATCACGTAACTATAAAACTCCACTCCACATTTCATTCTAAAGGCATACTGCTAGCAAAATCTATAAAAATAATGTTTCTTTGCAGGACATGGATTGTCCTGACTCAAGAATGACTGAATTGCTTCACCTTGCTTTTCTGGTTGGCTGGATGCAAGTTTCACCATCCAATTATTTCACATCTAGGTCTACAGGACTGCAAGTTTCACCATCCAATTATTTCACATCTAGGCCTACAGGACTGCAAGTTTCACCATCCAATTATTTCACATCTAGGCCTACAGGACTGCAAGTTTCACTGTGGCGATATGTTGGCACATGAGAATTATTAGAATATGGCAAATATTTGTAAATTAATGCATTCTATCCATGCTGGTGTTCGCAGAGTACCTGAGACGTGAAACAGATAGGTGGGAGGGGATACAGGTGGTCACCAATGTATTAATGCGCAATTTGCCTAAATGGGTAACGGGAACACTTCAACCACTTCATTATTCGACACTCGTGAAAAACCTTTTTTTGTGAAAAAGTTATAAAAAATGGTATGTGTGACATCATCACGTCCAGCTGTTTTTTTGACGAAAGATAGTTCAATGGAAATGCACAGTAGCAGGCAATTGTCACATCGATTTTCTATGCAAACTTTCTAAACGTCGACCAAAAGTAACTGAACAAGTTAATGGAAACATAGCTTGTTGATGGAAACATAGCTTGTTGATGGAAACATAGCTTGTTGATGGAAACATAGCTTGTTGATGTGATGGAAACATAGCTTGTTGATGTGATGGAAACATAGCTTGTTGATGTGATGGAAACATAGCTTGTTGATGGAAACATAGCTTGTTGATGGAAACATAGCTTGTTGATGTGATGGAAACATAGCTTGTTGATGGAAACATAGCTTGTTGATGGAAACATAGCTTGTTGATGGAAACATAGCTTGTTGATGGAAACATAGCTTGTGATTGATGACTGTTAGAAAATGGGAACAAAAGGTTAACCCTCAGGTAGCATAGTGGTTAGAGTTATGGACCAATAACTGAAAGCTTGCTGGTTCAAATACCTGGGCTGACAATGTGAAAAATCTGTTGATTTGTCCTTGAGCAAGGCACTTAACCCTAATTTGCTCCAGGGGTGCTATTGATAGAGAGACAGATAGGTGTAGTCCTACGTACTCGTGGTGACCCCAGCCCAGCTCAGGGAGGTAAGGTAGTTTCTTGATCATGATGAGGGAGTCATATAGCGAGGGCTGGAGGGACTGGGCCACGGCGTTGGCCAGTATCACTGCTATCATCACTGGCAGGATGTGGCTGATCTGACCTGTCAGCTCAAACACAACAACTGCTGTTGACACTGTGTGAGTGACTGCTCCAGACAGGGCCGCTGCGCCTAAGAGGAGGAGAAAAGAAGAGAAGGGGAGAGGAAAGGAGAGGAGGGAATGGGTACAGATGAAGGCTGAGCTTACTGTCCATTGACATGACTAAAGTAGTAAAAGCAATATTAGTGTAATCATATTTCTCATCACCTCAACTCTATACTGAGCCTTCATCAATAATACTGGGGCAACAAAGTGAGGAGGGAGATGGGGGAGGGAAGGAGACGGTAGGTAGAGACGGGATGGATTGAGATTACTTTGTCCCTCACACATTATTAGATTTTTTAAGAACCGTTATTGAAGAAAAAAAGAGATGAGTGGATAAAATGAGAAAAATATGGAGTTGGTGGGGGGGGTGCAGAGATAGAGGGAGGGAAGGTTGATTATCCCTAACTTTATTAGGAGTGAGGAGAGAGGGCGAGAGAGCAAGAAAAAGGGAGAGCGAGCTGAGATGAAACAGGGCTCATTAGATAGAGAGAGAGAGAGAGAGAGAGAGAGAGAGAGAGAGAGAGAGAGAGAGAGAGAGACTCTTCAATATTTACATCAACGAATTGGCCACTATTCTAGAAGAATCCTCTGCCCCTGGTGTTAGTCTCCACAATTCAGAGGTTAAATGCCTACTCTTAGCAGATGACCTGTGTCTGCTGTCACCCACAGCACATGGCCTACAGCAGAGCCTGGACCTGCTAGAGCAGTACTGCCAGACCTGGGCCTGGCAGTAAACCCCAAAAAGACTCAAATAATGATTTTTCAGAGGCGATCCAGATCTCAGGGAATTAGACCAAAGTTCTCAATTGGTACAAAATATATAGAGTACTGCACACACTACAACTACTTAGGTTTAGAAATAAGCTCAACTGGACACCTTAATGAGGCAGTGAATGAACTGAGAGAGAAAGCACGCAGGGCATTCTACGCAATTAAAAATACTAATTCAAATTGAAATACCTATAAGAATTTGGCTAAAACTAATTGAATGTGTCATTGAACCAATTGCACTTTATGGCAGCGAGGTGTGGGGTCCACTTGCAAAACAAGATTTCACCAAATGGGACAAACACCCCATTGAAACCCTGCATGCAGAGTTCTGTAAGATTCTCTTACATGTCCAGAGGAAAACTACAAACAATGCATGCAGGGCAGAATTAGGCCAATATCCACTGATAATAAAAACTAAAAAAAAAGCAATTAAGTTTTGGAAACATCTAAAATACAGTGACCCCCTCTCATATCATTACCAAGCCCTGCAATGCCAAGAGCTGAGCAAAGAAAAGAGTCCCCTCATCCAGCTGGTCCTGGGGCTGAGTTCACAAACCTGTTCTACTAACACACTGAAGCCTCAGGACCAGAACATCCAATCAATCAGAATAAAACAAATTACATCACAATCAAAACAAAACTACATTTCTCATTGGGAAACACAAGCACAAAGCAAAATGCAGTGCTATCTGGCCCTAAATCGACAGTACACCGTGGCAAACTATTTGACCATGGTTACTGATCAAAACCTTAGAAAAACCTTGACAAAGTACAGGCTCAGTGAGCACAGCCTTGCCATTGAGAAGGGTAGACACAGGAAAACCTGGCTCCCTGTAGAGGAAAGGCTGTGCAACCACTGCACCACAGCAGAACCTGAGACAGAACTGCATTTCCTGACAACATGTCAAAAATATAAAACAATTAGAGAGTGTCATTTCCCCAAATTTGAAACCCTTATTCAAGGTTTCAAAGACCTCTCTGATGAGGATAGGCTACCCATCCTGTTGGGGGAGGAAGCAGAAAGCTGTGGGTTGGCAGCACACTACATTGCTGCCTGCCATAAGATGAGGGACAGTGTCTGACAGACCAATCAACCTGCACATGTCTTCTACTATATGCGTATTGTTGTTGTTCAATGTGGTTATTTTGACCCTTGGTTATTGTTGTTACTGTTGTCCTGTTGACAATTTTGATAATTAATTATGTTCATATTATAAATATCAAATGTAAGCTTTGGCAATACAGTGGGGAAAAAAAGTATTTAGTCAGCCACCAATTGTGCAAGTTCTCTCACTTAAAAAGATGAGAGAGGCCTGTAATTTTCATCATAGGTACACTTCAACTATGACAGACAAAATGAGGGAAAAAAATCCAGAAAATCACATTGTAGGATTTTTAATGAATTTATTTGCAAATTATGGTGGAAAATAAGTATTAGGTCAATAACAAAAGTTTATCTCAATACTTTGTTATATACCCTTTGTTGGCAATGACAGAGGTCAAATGTTTTCTGTAAGTCTTCACAAGGTTTTCACACACTGTTGCTGGTATTTTGGCCCATTCCTCCATGCAGATCTCCTCTAGAGCAGTGATGTTTTGGGGCTGTCGCTGGGCAACACGGACTTTCAACTCCCTCCAAAGATTTTCTATGGGGTTGAGATCTGGAGACTGGCTAGGCCACTCCAGGACCTTGAAATGCTTCTTACGAAGCCACTCCTTCGCTGTTCGGGCGGTGTGTTTGGGATCATTGTCATGCTGAAAGACCCAGCCACGTTTCATCTTCAATGCCCTTGCTGATGGAAGGAGGTTTTCACTCAAAATCTCACGATACATGGCCCCATTCATTCTTTCCTTTACACGGATCAGTCGTCCTGGTCCCTTTGCAGAAAAACAGCCCCAAAGCATGATGTTTCCACCCCCATGCTTCACAGTAGGTATGGTGTTCTTTGGATGCAACTCAGCATTCTTTGTCCTCCAAACACGACGAGTTGAGTTTTTACCAAAAAGTTCTATTTTGGTTTCAGCTGACATTCTCCCAATCCTCATCTGGATCATCCAAATGCTCTCTAGCAAACTTTAACGCCTGAACATGCACTGGCTTAAGCAGGGGGACACGTCTGGCACTGCAGGATTTGAGTCCCTGGCGGCGTAGTGTGTTACTGGTGGTAGGCTTTGTTACTTTGGTCCCAGCTCTCTGCAGGTCATTCACTTGGTCCCCCCGATTTTTGCTCACCGTTCTTGTGATCATTTTGACCCCACGGGGTGAGATCTTGCGTGGAGCCCCAGATCGAGGAAGATTATCAGTGGTCTTGTATGTCTTCCATTTCCTAATAATTGCTCCCACAGTTGATTTCTTCAAACCAAGCTGCTTACCTATTGCAGATTCAGTCTTCCCAACCTGGTGCAGGTCTACAATTTTGTTTCTGGTGTCCTTTGACAGCTCTTTGGTCTTGGCCATAGTGGAGTTTGGAGTGTGACTGTTTGAGGTTGTGGACAGGTGTCTTTTATACTGATAACAAGTTCAAACAGGTGCCATTAATACAGGTAATGCGTGGAGGACAGAGGAACCTCTTAAAGAAGAAGTTACAGGTCTGTGAGAGCCAGAAATCTTGCTTGTTTGTATGTGACCAAATACTTATTTTCCACCATAATTTGCAAATAAATTCATACAAAATCCTACAATGTGATTTTCTGGATTTTTTTCCCCTCATTTTGTCTGTCATAGTTGAAGTGTACCTATGATGAAAATTACAGGCCTCTCTCATCTTTTTAAGTGAGAGAACTTGCACAATTGGTGGCTGACTAAATACTTTTTTCCCCCACTGTATGTACATTGTTATGTCATGCCAATAAAGCAAATTGAATTGAATTGAGAGAGAGAGAGAGAGAGAGAGAGAGAGAGAGAGAGAGAGAGAGAGAGAGAGAGAGAGAAGGTTAATCTAGCCATGCTGAGATGAAAGAGGGCTCATCAGAGCGAGAGAAAGAAGGTAAATCTAGCCATGCTGAGATGAAAGAGGACTCATCAGAGAGAGAGAGAAAGCTGAGGTGAGTGAACAACATCAGCACCCATTAGACACAAACACAGATGACCCCAATATTGAACAACAGCATAATCAGCACAACAGTCAACAACAATGCTAACAGAATCACTCATAGCAACAAAGTTAAAGGAAAATTCCACCCAAAAACGATATTTTGGTATTTGTTTCATTATAGTTTTTGGTAGAGTTTTCCTTTAAGAGGCATCTTGCCAAAGGGGACATCATATTGTTTTTGTCTGTGACATAAAGGGCTTTATATTACTACAGTGTCTTATTGTATCTGGCTTTGCACTTCCTAATTGTTACAATAATGGTGCCTAGTTGTGTCTAGTCTTGAATAGGTATTGATAATCTTGTCTGTACCAAACTTTGTCTTTGTGTGTATATTTCTACAGTAACTCACCTACGGCTGCGTACACTCCTGGCTCTATGGGGTAGATGGTGCCATCAGAGTGGACGCCATCAGGGAAGCAGGCGGCCATGCCCTCCCCGACCAGACGGCCAAACGCTGCCCCTAGAACACACAAATACACACACATTGTTAATGAGAGAGTAACATATTGTTACACAGACACTCACTCAAGACTGAATAGCATATCCGCAGGGTTAACATTATTGCTGAAACACACACACACACTCGCACACAATTCTCTTACCAATGACGAAGACAGGCATGAAGGCTCCACAGGGCACAGGCATGGTCATGGCCAGAGCAGACATCCAGAACTTAGACAGACAGAGACAGAGTCACACAGGGAACAGGACAATCTTCCATTTAAAGAGATGTTACCAGAAGTTTTGGATACTTTTTTGTCAGTTTTTCTGAAAGTAGAGCACATGCGCCAAAAGTGGTCCCCGAAAATCACGTACGGTGTCACATATGTGCAGATATGTGCACCACGTCATTGGTATTTTTCTCTGTCTGCTGTGTGTACTTGTGCATGGAATTTGCACTGAGCCATTGGGCCCGCCCTTCAACCTCATTGGGCAAGGCTTGGTAGGCCTGGGCCAGCCTTCTTCTTTCACTGTGCAACTTCATTAGACCTGATCACATGATTGTGCCTTCTCCGGATAAAAATGTCATGCACGTAGCTCTCTCTCTCTCACTCACTCAAGCCAGCCATAGATTTGAACTGGCCTACCTGGTTAAATAAATAAAAAATAAAAAAGAGGTAGCTTAATCCAGCCATAACACTGCTAATAATGTAGCTAGAATTGCTATTAATAATGTAGCTAGAATGCTATTAATGTTATTAATAATTAATACTATTAACGATGTCAGGCCCGAAAGAGAACTATATCTAGATATTGAATTATAGGGCCGTTCATGGATATTGGATGTTTTTCCAAGATGGCCTCAAGGAAGAGGAACCTTGTTGCCTCATCCAGTCCATAAAAGTAATCTTTGGTCAAAAGGTAAGAGACTAGGCTAGTCAACAGTCTGTGTCATAGCATGCACAGCATGCTTTCAAAGCTAACGTAGATAGCTAGCATTCATGGTAAATGCATCATACTGTCCATCTAGCCAACTGAAACCCGTTTCAAAATTGGAAATCGCTCTACTAATATACGTATGTTGTGTATTTTTGTAGCTGCATAGAATCTCTTATTGACTGGCTAAAATGGTGGACATAGATGTTTGTAACTACCAGTGTCTAGCTAGCTGGCTAGGCTATGTTTACAACTGGACGTCTTTAACTATATGAAACAGTAGTAAAGGGTGTCAAGGACCTGAATTCAACAGTGTGGAAGATGTTACATTTCTGTCAAACATGCTTGCCATCGCCACAACCTGGACTGGTGCAGGGGATAAGGCCTGTTTTAAGGGCTTGTTTCTAAAGACTATGCTTCACAGTAAGTTTTGTTATTATTAAATGTGTTACTTTTAAGTACATTTTTTTAACTCGTTGCGTAAGACCTTGTGCAATTGAAATGTAACTAAATGTTTATTCTTTGTGTATAGGAGCCATTAGAAAGAACCCCGCAACCCGGGATGCCACGAACGAGGGGCCCAGATTCAGGTCGACCCTTTACCTGAAAGGGGCCTCCGATTGTGAAGGCGGGAGAAGGTGGTGCACAGGGGAGAGGGATCCGCTGCAGTGAGGATCAACATCAAGTCTCGGACCACCTATCTCTAAACCAGCCCACTTTAGTTTTACAGACCAATGCAATAGTTCCCTAACTCCACTATGTAGATATACTTACATTATAATTCTATGCTGCTACTGCACTGTAGTTAACCTCAGGAGGCTGAAGAAATTAGGCCTTTCCTTCAAGACCACTAACAGAAGAAAGGTTAGGCTCCTGTGTGCCTACCTTCATGACGACAAAGAGGGTGAGGGTGACGAAGACGTTGACCTGGGGGTGTTTCCAGGCCTGGGAGAGGCTGTTGTTGTCAAACTCCTCGGGTATGCCCTGCTTGGACCACGTCTCGTTGTCTAGCAGCGTCTCCAGGGACTCCATCTGGGTCAGCTGCATGGGGGAAACAGGTAGACAGATGGAGGGCTAAAGTCAGCAGGTATTTACGTTATTTTTTATATATCCCATATTGGTCCCTAGCTCCTACCCAAAGCATTGAAGCAGATACGAAAGTATAAGCAACACAGCAAGAATTCTTCCTTTCAGAGGGCAAGGAGAAACTATTACATTAGTGCTATCCCAATCTACATGAAGTGCCATGGGGTAGGTGCTAGAGGATAGGGTTGCAAAGGGTCAAAAACTTTCAGGTACATTTCTGGAATTTTTCCAGACATTTTCCATGGGAAGTTAAGCCCGGGAATTAAGCCCGAACCCACATAACTACACTGTCTGAGCCAAGGACTACATGTTTTCTGGTAAGTTTTGATTACAATACTAGGTGGGGTGAATATATTTTATATGACATACAACTGCTTAACTATTTATCTGTACATGGAATTGTATTATAATTTTTTTTACTCATTTTTTTCTAATTTTTATGATTTTTTATGATTTAAAAAAAATTGTTTAAGCAAAAAGAAAAATTGCAGTTTAAACGTTAAGAAACTAAATTTATTTGTCACATCCCTAGAATCAACAACAGAACTACACCAAGAGTTTCACTCTCCCTCTCATTACAGAGAGAGGGAAGGAGGAGGGGGAGGGCAGGAAGACATAGGGGTGAGAGAGAGGGGAAAGGAAGAAAAAAATGAGATGGCGGGAGAGAGACTGTGCCTCTATGTAAATGTGTGATTATGTGTGTGTTAGGCCGGAGGACCTGCTGCATATTCTGCTCTTAATTGTTTTAATTTCACAGATGAGAGGAATTTAATCAGAGAGGCATCTACATTAGTCACCCCTAAACCATCTCTACAAGCGCACACACGTGTAGACACACACACCTCCATCCTCTCTCTATCGCTCTCTCTCTCCTCATATCATTTGAGCCAAATGGCACTGCTCTCATCTAACACTTGCAATGAAGCCGCATGTACAGACACACAGTCTTGTACAGCTAACCTTGTGGGGACACACAATTCAGTCCCATTCAATATCCTATTTTCCCTAACCCCTAAGCTTAAACCTAACGCGTACTCTTACCCTACCCTACCCCAAAACCTAACCCTAAAACTAACCCTAGCTCCTAACCCTTAATGTAATTCTAACCTTGTGGGGACTAACAAAATGTCCCCAGTTGGTCAAACATTTTTTGTTTACTATTCTTGACACTTCCACACACACATACACACACACACACACGACACTAGACACACACACAGGTCACATAACCAATAGACACATAGAATAACAGTACTTATCTGTGTTCCTAACTATCAACTCTCCTCTGATTTCACCTGTGTTATCCACAAAAGCCCACTGGCCATGGTTTGGAAGGGTGTAACTAAACTAACCTTGGCTGCCATGAACTGTCCGAATCCGGGGGGAAAGGTTAGCGTAGACACCAGCAGAGTGACCAGGGCTGGGTACAGCAGACGCCTGAGAGGGAGGGAGGGAGATAAGAAAAGAGGGAGGGTGAGGGTGAGAGGGAGAGGAGAGAGAGAGGGAGAGGAGAGGGAGAGAGGAGGGTGAGAGAAGAGAAGGGAGGGAGGGAGGGTAAGAGGGAGAGCAGAGAGGATGTTTAGTCATTACTGTTTATTCTTCAAAACCAAACTGTCCCCAAACCCTTCCCACAGCTGAGTGATATACAGAACATTACATTCATTTAAAAGTCTGAGGATTGTTAATTCATCAGTCTGGTAGGGAGATGAGTAAACACCATTCATTAATAAACACTTGTCAAGATGAATGTCTTCATTTATCTCTGCTGTGGAGAGATCTGCATCATTGGAGCTAAATCTGTGTGTGTGTGACACTGGGATACAGGTACTCCCTCTAGGACCCAGTAGGGGCCACTGTCTGATATTGATGACTTACTTCTTCATGAGGAACTTTTTGATGGTCTTCTGGTTCCTGATTAACTGGACTATCTGTCTGTTCAGGCAGACAAACAACGCCCCGCCAAGACCACTGGCAATACTGTAGGGAGGGAGGAGGGAGAGGGAGAGATTAAAAGGAGAAAAAGACAGGTGGAGAAAGAGAAAGCGAGACCAGTTTATATAAGCTTGTGTTTTAAGTAAGTACCGAGTATGTGTCCACTTTGTGGAAGTTACAGTAGGACAGAGAGGAGAGTTTCTCCAGCCACCGGAACCAAGTGGTAGCAGAGCCTAGAGCTGGGACGATGAACTGAAAATCACTGACAGCCGCATGTTCAGTGATTTTGCTACACAACGTTCCTGTAGATTGTTCTAAAATCATTATTTGGTCAATAGTAATAGCCTAAACATTGTGTTGATTCTTGCTATGAAAGTATCTGCCTGTCCCGTTTCGCTGTCGGCTGCTGTGTGAGACTCTCACTCCCTCACCCACTATGCGAGGTGAGAGAAATGTACAAGTATACAGTGCATTCGGAAAGTATTCAGACCCATTGACTTTTTCCACATTTTAAAATGTATCAAATTTTATAATTTTCCTCTCAATCTACACACAATAGTTCATAATGATAACGCAAAAACAGGTTTTTAGACATTTTGCAAATGTATTAAAAATAAAAATACTTTTTTTACAGTTGAAGTCGGAAGTTTACATACACTTAGGTTGGAGTCATAAAAAAAAAAAAAAAACACAACACAAATTTCTTGTTAACAAACTATAGTTTTGGCAAGTCGTTTAGGACATCTACTTTGTGCATGACACAAGTAATTTTTCTAACAATTATTTATACTATTATTCTGACATTTCACATTCTTAAAATATAGTGGTGATCCTAACTGACCTAAGACAGGGAATTTTTACTAGGATTAAATGTCAGGAATTGTGTAAAACGGAGTTTAAATGAATTTGGCTAAGGTGTATATAAACCTCCGACTTCAACTGTACATAAGCATTCAGACCCTTTGCTATGAGACTCGAAATTGTGTTCAGGTCCATCCTGTTTCCATTGATCATCCTTGAGATGATTCTACAACTGGATTGGAGTCCACCTGTGGTAAATTCAATTGATTGGACATGATTTGGAAAGGGGTCAAGGGGTCTGAATTCTTTCCGAATGCACTGTATGACCATTGAGTAGTGTAGGCCGTAGTATGGTTTTGATGCGCTCGCAGAGCAGAACACGCCATTTTCAGTGAATAGAAATGGCCTACATCAAACTGGAACGTTTTTGTAGGACATTAACCTATATTTACTGATAGATTAATCAATTAGCCTACATGGCTATATAGCCAAAAGGAATCAGGTTACACATTAAAATATCAATCATGCATTCCCTGCAGAGTTAAGCACAGGGCTCTTCTTTCATCTGAGATGGAAATAGAGATAGAAAGAGAGGGGGCTCTGGTCCTATTCAGTTCTGTGGTAAGCCCGGAGGCTCCACTACTACGGTAACAGCAAGCTAAAATAAGATGTCCTAAATGCACCACCTCACTGGCTGAATTATCCATGTTAGGTGATTAATGTCAGGAGGCTGTCCTCCTGTACACTCACACCAGCTTTCACTGGCTAACAGAGGCAACGAAGAGCTCACTGGCTAACAGAGGCAACGAAGAGCTCACTGGCTAACAGAGGCACCGAAGAGCTCACTGGCTAACAGAGGCACCGAAGAGCTCACTGGCTAACAGAGGCAACGAAGAGCTCACTGGCTAACAGAGGCAACGAAGAGCTCCTTGGCTAACAGAGGCAACGAAGAGCTCCCTGGCTAACAGAGGCAACGAAGAGCTCCCTGGCTAACAGAGGCAACGAAGAGCTCCCTGGCTAACAGAGGCAACAAAGAGCTCCCTGGCTAACAGAGGCAACGAAGAGCTCCCTGGCTAACAGAGGCAACGAAGAGCTCACTGGCTAATTGAGGACAACTTAGACTCACCCGAGGACAGCGAAGGCTGGGAGCTCCTGGAGGTCAAATGGGAAGTCCTGACGGAAATTGGTTGGCATCAGAGCTGTGATGGTCACTGTGTAGGAGGGAGGGATAGAGAGAGAGAGATAGTGATACATCGTTATCAAAATGTTTTTAAAGGGTGTTTCCCAAACTCAGTCCTGGGGCCCCCCTGGGTGCACGTTTTGGTTTTTGCCCTAGCACTACACAGCTGATTCAAATAATCAACTAATCATCAAGCTTTGATTATTTGAATCAGCTGTGTAGTGCTAGGTCAAAAAACTAAAGGTGCACCTCTTGGGGTCCCGAGGTCCGAGTTTGGGAAACACTGGGCTATATACAGTACAGACCTTACCTCAATGTTTGATTAAGGCAATATACAGTATACACAGCAAAACAAAATTGGTTCTGTCAAAGTTCCCAGAACATTTGTTATGTTGTGGCAAATGTTCTCATAACACAAAGACTGTCCAGTTGTGCTGATGATTATACAATGTTCGTATAAACCATTAGCCTGACAATGCAAGAATGTTACCATAACACATTTAGTCTGTTCTTTAAAAGGTTTCCAGAATGTTTCATTAGGTTGTGGTAACAGTCTGGTGGGAACATTGTGGGGACATCACAAAAGATATGTGACCCGTTTCAGGAAACTAGGCGTATGTCGCGGGTCACTACTTCACACGAGCCATTTTAACGTAATCTTTTTTTTATCAAAATGTGTTTTTTGTCAGAAATGCCTTCTGAAACATGTGAACTTACTTGTGCCTTCATAGCAAACATGTATGCCATCTGTAAATTACGAGCCTAGTTGGTTTAGCCACAGAAAAAGCAGCAACCTTCCCGCTAGCCATGATTGCTAAGATAATGAGTGGGCTGGACATGCAGAGAGATGAGTTCGGATTGGTCTGCCATATAACACACTTCTGTCTATTTGAGCTGGTCAGTATGTGTAGGTAATCCTGTCTAACGCTGTTTAAAAATATATATGTTGCTTAGTAGAACTGCATAAGTGTTGACCAAGTTTTTAAATCAGTGGAATTAGAGTACAGTGAGGGAAAAAAGTATTTGATCCCCTGCTGATTTTGTACGTTTGCCCACTGACAAAGAAATGATCAGTCTATAATTTAATGGTACATTTACTTGAACAGTGAGAGACAGAATAACAACAAAAAAATCCAGAAAACGCATGTGAAAAATGTTATAAATGGAATTGCATTTTAATGAGGGAAATAAGTATTTGACCCCCTCTCAATCAGAAGGATTTCTGGCTCCCAGGTGTCTTTTATACAGGTAACGCGCTGAGATTAGGAGCACACTCTTAAAGGGAGTGCTCCTAATCTCAGTTTGTTACCTGTATAAAAGACACCTGTCCACAGAAGCAATCAATCAATCAGATTACAAACTCTCCACCATGGCCAAGACCAAAGAGCTCTCCAAGGATGTCAGGGACAAGATTGTAGACCTACACAAGGCTGGAATGGGTTACAAGAACATCGCCAAGCAGCTTGGTGAGAAAGTGACAACAGTTGGTGCGATTATTCGCAAATGGAAAAAAAAAACAAAAGAACTGTCAATCTCCCTCAGCCTGGGGCTCCATGCAAGATCTCACCTCGTGGAGTTGCAATGATCATGAGAACGGTGAGGAATCAGCCCAGAACTACACGGGAGGATCTTGTCAATGATCTCAAGGCAGCTGGGACCATAGTCACCAAGAAAACAATTGGTAATACACTACGCGGTGAAGGACTGAAATCCTGCAGCGCCCGCAAGGTCCCCCTGCTCAAGAAAGCACATATACATGCCCGTCTGAAGTTTGCCAATGAACATCTGAATGATTCAGAGGGTGAAAGTGTTGTGTTCAGATGAGACCAAAATGGAGCTCTTTGGCATCAACTCAACTCGCCGTGTTTGGAGGAGGAGGAATGCTGCCTATGACCCCAAGAACACCATCCCCAGCGTCAAACATGGAGGTGGAAACATTATGCTTTGGGGGTGTTTTTCTGCTAAGGGGACAGGACAACTTCACCGCATCAAAGGGACGATGGATGGGGCAATGTACAGTCAAATCTTGGGTGAGAACCTCCTTCCCTCAGCCAGGGCATTGAAAAAGGGTCATGGATGGGTATTCCAGCATGACAACGACCCAAAACACACGGCCAAGGCAACAAAGGAGTGGCTCAAGAAGAAGCACATTAAGGTCCTGGAGTGGCATAGCCAGTCTCCAGACCTTAATCCCATAGAAAATCTGTGGAGGGAGCTGAAGGTTCGAGTTGCCAAACGTCAGCCTCGAAACCTTAATGAAGATCTGCAAAAAGGAGTGGGACAAAATCCCTCCTGAGATGTGTGCCAACCTGGTGGCCAACTACAAGAAACATCTGACCTCTGTGATTGCCAACAAGGGTTTTTCCACCAAGTACTAAGTCATGTTTTGCAGAGGGGTCAAATACTTATTTCCCTCATTAAAATGCAAATCAATTAATAAAAATTTTCACATGCGTTTTTCTGGATTTTTTTGTTGTTATTCTGTCTCTCACTGTTCAAATAAACCTACCATTAAAATTATAGACTGATCATTTCTTTGTCAGTGGGCAAATGTACAAAATCAGCAGGGGATCAAATACTTTTTTCCCTCACTGTAGCTAAGGAGATGGAGAAAACACCTGTCTCCGGATTACATCTTCAATCTAAGGGCAACCATGGCACCCGTGACAGGGAGAAGCATCCAACCATGATGTATACGGGTAAGATTTTCTAGCTAGCTACATTTTCAGATATTACATGTTCTAATTTTTGACAAAGTAATTTTCATTTCAAGTTAAAATGTACTGTTAGCTAGCTAGCTAACGTTACGTCTATGATCTTATTATTTGTATCTCAGAGCCATTTGCTTTGCTAGTTATAGCCTAATGTTAGCTAGCTAACATTAAACCTGGTTGGTTAGCTACCTGCAGATTCATGCAGGGTAGTAACGTCATGAGTTGTGATTATGGTTCAATGTTTAGCTAGCTAGCTACATGTCTTAACAAAAGACTCCACTGTGCAAGTGTCCATTTTAATAGAATGTTACTGCAACAACTGTTAGCCAGTTAACTTGGGTGCTTGACTGCTGTTTTTAGGACAGAACGCTTGGATCAACCCTTAAGAGGGTGTGAACGACGCTGAATGGGTGTAGACAAAGAAGAGCTCTCCAGTAGGTACCAAAACATTCAAAGGCCATTATTTCAAAAGTAAGGTTACAAGTTTATCAACTTTCAAAGCAGAATTATTTCACATTCTTCCTCAAATGCAGTGCTTGATATACCATTTTGTATCTTTGTGTCTCTGCTTTTATCCAATGTAAAAAACACAATTTCAAATGATGCTACATAAGACCGAATCAAGGCGCCGGTCACATATGTTCCCAAAACAAAAAAACGGTCCAGTTGTGAAGATGATTATATCATATTTATTTTAAGGTGCAAAAAATATTCACTTGATGTTACAGGAACCACATTGTTTTTTTCTTTAAATGTTCCTTACACATTTCTTTAGGTTGTGGTAACATTGCAAGGACATGACAAGAGATATGTTCCCAAAACACAAAAACTGTGCAGTTGTGCTGATGATTACAATGTTTCTGTTAGGTTGAAAAAACATTTGCCTGATGTAGCAAGAATGTTCCCATAGCATTTTGTATGTTCTTTAAAAGTCCATAAAACATGTATTTAGGTTGTGGGAACATTGTGGGGATATGATGAGAAATATGTCCAGTTGTGATGGCATACTTACAATGTTTGCATCAGGGTGCACAAAAGATTCCCTCAATGTTCTTTCTATGTTCCCAGAATTATAAATGTCATTTTTTAAGTCCATGGAAGTTTCTTTCATGTGTTAGTGTTATCTTACTGCTGAGAAAGTTAGTTGTACAACAAACCATGTAGAAATGTGGAATCACATGACAATTTATTAAATATTTACTGTACAAACATAATTTTTCTGTATCTTGCTGATAGTCTCAAGCGGAGATCGAACCTGGGAGATTTTGAGTGTTAACCCTTGAATGAATCCACTGCGCCACTGGGATGGGACTGATACCAATATGAAGCTGTTTACACCTTTACTCAGACATCCAGGTTGTGGCCTTTGTCTTTGCAAAAGAGAGGATAACTAAATCTAGAAAAAAAGAATCCATTTTGTTTCTTACTCTACCAATCTTCTTTATACACTCAGTGGCTAGTTTATTAGATACACCCATCTAGTACCGGGTCGAAACCTCCTTGCCTCCAGAACAGACTGAATTCTTCAGGACATGGAAACGTCACTCAATTGGCATCAATTGACCTAACGTGTGCCAGGAAAACATTCCCCACACCAGTACACCACCACCAGCCTGTACTGTTGACAGCAGGCAGGATGGGGTCATGGACTCATGCTACGTACGTCAAAGCCTGACTCTGACATCAGCATGGTGCAACAGGAACTGGGATTCGTTGGACCAGGCAATGTTTTTCCGCTCCTCAATCGTCTAGTGTTGGTGATCGCGTGCCCACTGGAGCCACTTCTTCTTGTTTTTAGCTGATAGGAGTGGAGCCCCGGTGTGGTCGACGAGGATCGACGAGTTTTGCGTTCCCAAGATGCCGTTCTGCACACCACTGTTGAAATGTGCTGTTATTTGACAGTTTGTAGCCCGCCTGTTAGCTTGCATAATTATTGCCATTCCCATTCGACCTCTCATTAACGATCTGTTTTTGCCGCCAGGACTGCCGCTGACTGGATGTTTTTTGTTTGTTGCATCATTCTCTATAAACCCTATACGTTGTCAGGCTTGAAAAGCCCAGGAGGCCGACCTGGCACCGACAATCATACCACCTTCAAAGTTGCTTAGGTTACTCATTTTGCCCATTTTAATGCTCAATCGAACAGTAACTGAATGCATCGATGCCTGTCTACCTACATGCCTGGGCCACGTCTGTAGGAGCGAACCATTTTCCTGTACCTAATAAAATGGCCACCGAGTGTATACCGTACTGTTGGGATGTTTTTATATTTATTTTCCCTACAAACTTGATTTCAGAAATCATGTAAAATTACTGCCTGGCAGATTGCGGTGAGATGTACATAGATGCGCATATGTTCTAAGACACATACTACTACCTCTCCCTCAACGTCAGCAAGACAAAGGAGCTGATCGTGGACTACAGGAAACAGATGGGGCGAGCACACCCCCATCCACATCGACAGGGCTGTAGTGGAGCGGGTCGAAAGCTTCAAGTTCGTCAGTGTCCACATCACTAAGGACTAAACACAACAGCGCCTATTCCCCCCTCATAAGGTTGAAAAGATTTGGCATGGCCCCTCAGATCCTCAAAAGGTTATACAGCTGCACCATTGAGAGCATCTTGACTGGCTGCATCACTGAGGGTCCTGACAGAGATCATTGCGGCGCATTCAGCATTTTTTCATGCTGTGGTTGGGAGCGGTCACATAAATACACATACAGGTCCAGTCTTGGCCATTCTGCTGCACTAGGTGAGAGAAGAAAATGTATGCCTTCCTCCTATACCCCACAAAACTAGAAAAGTCCTAGTAAGCAAATTGACATTGAAAAAACATCTAAAATACATATTTTCCAGAAGTTGAAAAATTCGTATTTTCCGGACGGTGATTAAACGTATTTTCCGGACATTGAAAATATGTATTTTCTGGTCGTTGAAATCAGGTTCATTTTCGGATCTGAATGAAAGTTGAAAAGGCATTCTTTCCAGATGTTGAAGGTTCATTTTCGGTTCTGAATGAAAGTTGAAATTAGATCATTTATTGAACCAATCAAGGCTGGTCCAGACTCGACCAAATCTGAACCAAACATAAACATTTATGATTGGTTCAGATTTGGCCTTCAACGGACCAAAAATCTATGTCAGAAATCAAGGCTGGTCTCAACTGGACCAAAAAAAGACGCCCAAAAGACATTGGTGTCGGTCCGTGCTTACTGGGGTTCAGCTTACAGTGTCGTCCCGCAATGGAATTTTATGAATGCCCATCCATCTGGTAGACCTACCGTTAGTAAAACACCAAAAAAAGACGGACTGTCTGGAAAAGACCAGAAAAAGACATTGGCGTCGGTCTGTGCTTACTGGGGTGTAGCCTACAGTGTCTGCCGCAATATAATTTTATGAATCTTAGTGGTAGGACTAACGTTTATAAAACAGACAGTTGCATTGGCTTTATTAGTCCTGATTCCTGTGACTAATCAATGTGGCTATTTAAGCTCTGAATATCAGCTACACAACTTTATCAAGAGTTATCCTCAGCCTATTTGCAATGCTTACACACCGGGAAATGCAGAAGTACGCCTTTTTTCTTTTTCCCTATGATCAGCTTCTCAACCACTGATCATAACAATTTTGCCCACGTGGTAAAACTCCTGGACAGCAGTTGTGAGTACCCTGATTGGCCATTCCATATTGTCCATTTTACTTTGACCTGTCCTGTTTTTAGGATATGGTGTTTAACATGTCAGCACATTTTTTATTTGATTGGGCACCATTTAGGTTTGGCTATTTGCGTCATTTAGGTTAGGCTATTTGATGGGAGAAACGTGTATGATGTAAAAAGTGTCTGTCTAATTACATTGCCATACATTTTATATCCTGCCTGTAGGCTACATAAAAGGCTGCATACTATTTTCTCTTTCATAGGCTATATCTGCTACATGATTTATGTTTGATTATTTTTTGACGGAAAGTTGGTGGAGCGCCGCAGCGATGAGTCTCTCCAACAGCACCCTAGAGAGGCACGCTTGGAAAAGACAAGCAGAATATTTTGTGCTCTTGCCTTTACCAAAGTGGGCACTGCTTATCACAGTATGGCATCAGCACTCACCTAAAAAGCCCATATGCCATTGGTTGAGAGAAATTGTCATTGTTTTTGGGAAGAATTATGTGAAGTGTTGTGTTGTGCTGCTTGGTCAGTATAGCTCGGAAAATGCCGTCTTTGTCAAGCTGCCACCATAATCCTGCCTAATGGTTGAGCCGGCCGGCCCTGTGCATATAAATCAGTCAAGGATATTCGTATTGTAACTAAATTTGGTACACATGTTGCAAACATTGTCAAGACTCAACTTATACAAGAACATTCATGGTGGTGCTATAACGGGCACATGTTTATATCTCTTGATCTGTTTGACTCAGAATGATGACATTTGGCACACATGCTCAGGGATATGAGTCTAGCTAAACCACGCTATATCTCAGACACAACTGAAACTTGGGTACATGATGCATCTAGCCATAGAGATCCTGCATTTACAATATTACAATAATTAGCACAGGGGGGGTGCTATAGTAATCCACTGTAAGTTAGTCACGTGAGATATCTCGGAATCTACTGGCCTGATTTTGGATGAAACTAGGGTGAATAATGCGTCTTGCCATAGAGCTCCATAATTTACTAAATTCCACTGATTGGCTCAAGGGGGGCACTATTATCTATCCTGATTGCCTAGTCACTTTTACCCCTACCTATGTACATATTACGTCAACTACCTCGTACCCCTGCACATTCACTCGGTACCTGTACTTCTTGTATATGAGTTATTGTTATTTATTGTGTTAATATTTATTTTTTATTTTTTTAAATGTTCTTACTTTTTAACTCTGCATTGTTGGGAAAGGGATCTTAAGTAAGCATTTCATGGTAAAGACTACACTTGTTTTATTCGTCGCATGTGACAAATACAATTTGATTTTGGATAATATTCCAATAAAATATAATGATTTACAAAGATTGAAATGCCATTTCTTTAAAGGTTTTGCAACTTCATATAATAATTTAACATTATGCATCAATTTAATGTGCCTTGGTCAGGGAGGTGACCAAGAACCCGATGGTCACTCTGACAGATCTCCAGAGTTCCTCTGTGGAGATGGGAGAACCTTCCAAAATGACAACCATCTCTGCAGCATTCCACAGATCAGGCCTTTATGCTAGAGTGGCCAGACGGAAGCCACTCCTCAGTAAAAGGCACATGACAACCCGCTTGGAGTTTGCCAAAATTCACCTAAAGACTCTCAGACCATGAGAAACAACATTCTCTGGTCTGATGAAACCAAGATTGAAATCTTTGGCCTGAATGCCAAGCGTCACGTCTGGAGGAAACCTGGCACCATCCCTAAAGTGAAGCATGGTGGTGGCAGCATCATGCTGTGGGGATGTATTTCAGCGGCAGGGGCTGGCAGACTTGTCAAGATCGAAGGAAAGATGAACGGAGCATAGTACAGAGAGATCGTTGATGAAAACCTGCTTCAGAGCGCTCAGGACCTCAGACTGGGGTGAAGATTCACCTTCCAACAGGACAACAACCCTAAGCACACAGCCAAGACAACGCAGGAGTGGTTTTGGGACAAGTCTCTGAATGACCTTGAGTTGCCCAGCCAGAGCCCAGACTTCAAACCGATCGAAAATAGCTGTGCAGCGACTTCCAAAATACAGGTGTGCTAAGCTTGCAGCGTAAAGAATACTTTACGAATGCACTGCAGAACATTGTAGCAATGCTTTAAGAACTACTTCCAATATCGTTGAAGTTTGTTTTTAGACCAATTCTGGATCATCATGTCATATCCTTACAGAATCATTTTATAAGAGTCTCGCAGGAATGTTTCTTGTTTGTTGTTATAGGTGTTAGTAGTAATGTCTCCCTCAACATTAACTGAATATTCCAGGAATGTTTCTTGTTTGTTGTTATAGGTGTTAGTAGTAATGTCTCCCTCAACATTAACTGAATATTCCAGGAATGTTTCTTGTTTGTTGCTATAGGTGTTAGTAGTAATGTCTCCCTCAACATTAACTGAATATTTTTGGAAAGAATATTGTAGATTTAAAAAAAGATTGTAAAGTTTCTTCTTTAAAACATCAGACTTGATTTTCCCTAATGAAAAATGTATCAACCCATACAAAAATGTCCATTAATTATAATCCACCTACTAATTCACATTTCCTGTTGCTGCAAGATTATTTTCCTGCTGTGAGAAACTGGTCAAATTAAGATCCTATGCCTGGATAGGTGTCTCGGATATCCATTAATGTTAGCGAAAAATTCCAGTAATGTTTTCTCAGAACTAATTGAATTGAATGCAGACATGATTGCTGAAGAGTGTTTAGGGAACGTTATTGGAATAATCATGTCATAATGTCACACTGTAACTTGAAAGCATAGTGGGAATGTTCCCTGCTTGTTGTTACACATGTTTTTGATAACATCTTCATCAACATTAGCGGAACGTCCACGTAATATATTCTCAGAACCATTTCTATTGCTCTCACATTTTGTTGGGGCAGTATGTTTTAAAAGTACTTGTACATTGTGTTATTACATTACCTGGAAACCTAATGAGAATGTTTGGGGAATGTTCTGCGGTGGTTGTTACAGATGCCGTGCACAACATTTTAGTGAACGTTATGAGAGAATTCCAAGTATAATTAATTTAAAACATCTTAAACAACATTTGGTTATCAAAAACATTATTGGAATGTTTTTAAGATGTTCTCATCCTAATGTTCGATAAAACCCTAACTATAACATAATGGGAATCTTAGCTAATGTTCTGGGAATGCTCCCAGTTTGCTGGGTACACATGTAAACATGTCTTACCCTCGTCTCTGTTCCACACGGCCAGGATTCTGTACATGAAGGCAGTGACGGTAGCAGCGAAGAACCCTCTCCAGTAGTTCCTCACAGTGAAGAACGTAGACATTGCCTCAATACTGAACAGCAAACCTAACACACACACAAACACACACACACACACACATTACTCAGAAACACACAGGAAGATTATTAGTAACTATGCCCCAATCAGGGGAGTGACGGGTGTAAGACTATTACCAAGATAAATACACAACGAAGAGGACTAAAGGTCAGGAGGACTAAAGGTCAAGAGGACTAAAGTTCAAGAAGACTAAAAGTCAAGAGAGGACTAAACGATCAATGGAAATAGTGTTTTTTCTGTAATAGGGAATTATTGATCAATGTGGGTCAGAGACATGGGATTTGTCTAGGAATTGAGCCTGAAATAGGATACTTGTTATTTGGCCTTTGGCCCAGTTCTATTGCAAGGAATTCTAATTGGTCAACCACAGGCTAGGGCTGGGTTATAAAACTACATCCTGTCCCTTTGTTCTGTGGAGAGAATCACTGAGGACAGGGGAGAATGAACATCTACCTCTCAGCATAACATCTATGATTTGTCCTCTTTGAATAAACCTATTTTTCTCCCCCTGATTTGCTTTGGGGTCTGTGTTATTGAAGAGTAACATCAACTGCTAACAGGGGGGGAAGAAGTAAACCTTACAATCTCCGACCCAGCCAGTGTATCAGTCAGTGAGTGTTAAGGTTGGTGTCACTCACCTCCTATAGGGGCAGCAAAAACACAGCTCACCCCCACAGCACAGGCAACTGACAACAGCTCAATGTTCCTCGACTCATTCTGTAAGCACATAGGGAGAGGTGTGTTTACATTTACAGACACACACACACAACCTGTGAGGTAGGCTGTTGTCAAGATGGATGTAGGCCTAGTAGTGTGAAAGGATGCAGACAATGATGTTACGTTTTTCTGCACAAGGTCAGGGCTTTTATGAGCAACAATGGGGAATAAATAAGCATAAAAAGTAGGCTACTACATTATTTACAAAATAATCAACAGGACGAAGAGCAATATCAACTGGATTTAAATCAATAAGTCAGCCCACTGACCTCCCCTAGGGCAGGCCTCAGTAATGCCTGTTAGCGATTAGCATGCACTGCAGCAAGTATAGCCCAACCTAAAATTGGGATAATGCATTTCACCACGGAATATACAATTTCACACCAACAGGTTGGCATGAACAGTTAAAACATTGCGCTCTCCAACGCACTTCCGTTTGCCTGTCTCAACAAGTGAATATGAAGAATCCCTCTCCAACTACCAGGACAAATAAAGTAAGCAAGCATTTATATTTAGTAGAAAGAGGAGGAAAGGAAGCGCTACTAAGGTATCCAATAGTAAATGTTGATAGACAGAAGGTGCTCTTTGGTAAACGGGGTGAACAAAGTTTTTTAAAAACCGACGCGTTTCGGCTGCATGGCCTTCGTCAGGGAGGCCATGCAGCTGAAACGCGTCGGTTTTTTAAAAACTGTTTCTATTGAACATGCCATACTAATAAAGACATTTTAATTAATTATATGAAGAGTGCCTTGGTCCTTCTTTCTTTCTTTTTTGATAAGAATTTATATTTCTTTAGTTTTGCAAGAGCGCTAAAGTGTTTATTCCTAAACATGATTACTTTGTAGGCAATATTTGAATGAACAAATGCATGGATGGACGAGTAATTAATGTGGAATCGCAAACAAAAGCCATAAAATGCGGCATATTCATATACAGTACAGATACAACAAAGAGAGGAGGGGGGAAGAGAGAGAGGATAGAGGGAGCCGAGGGAGAGATAGAGAAGGTTAAGGGGAGACGGACAGACAGACAGACAGACAGACAGACAGACAGACAGGGGTACAGTATGCAGCAAAGGAGTGGTCAACTCTTGAGGGGACTTGGGGGTTTGGCTCAAAGATTCCCCCCGGACCCCGGCCCTTCACAAACACACACAACTAACCTACAGTACAGTTCTGTCATTAGGGAGAGAGGAGTCTGTTCAGTGAATTAGTGGAGTTGGTTTGACTGCACGATCAGTGGCTACAATAGATGATGGATAGATATAGTGATAGTGATAAGATGTACTGTGGTTTAATTGTGAGGTCAGGGAATGGAAGTGAAATACTGACAGAGGCATGTATAGTGTTGAAAGCTTATTAAGAACATACTGGTAACAATGTGGTAATGCGTGTGTACAGGTGTAGTTTACCTCATAGATTCCTCCAAACAGAGACATGAACTTGCAGAGAAGTGCAGCACCCAGACCGGCAATGTGAACAAACGGACTCTAGAGAGAGAGAGAGAATGATTTGTGAATTATTTCTTAAAACACTTCGTATAAAAATTTATATTTGTTAAATACTTAAAGAATCCCATCACACTTTAACTTCAGTTTCACTCACCCCGGAATAAAAACAAGTGACATTTTGCCAAAAGGGTCAATGTAGTCCAGAGGTTTAAAACAGAAACATATCGGAAAGTGTGACACCCTCCAGCAGACTAACCTACTCCTGGTGTTGACAAGCAACACTTCTCCCCAATACAACTAGTCTCTTTCTCTTTCTCTTTCTCTTTCTCTTTCTCTCTCTCCACTTTTTTTTTTACTCTCAGAGAGGAGGAAAGGTGTCCAGTCTTTCTTTCTTTACCTCTGTTTCCCTCCCTGTTTTTACACTCATTCAAGACCTCTCTCTCTGCGTCTCTCTCCACTTTTCAAACTCTTTCCAAAATGTAAAAAAAATAAAATAATAATAACTTTTATTTAACCAGGTAGGACAGTTGAGAACAAGTTCTCATTGACAACTGCGACCTGGCCAAGATAAAGCAAAGCAGTGCGTCGAAAAACAACAACACAGAGTTACACATGGGATAAACAAAAGTACAGTCAATAACACAATAGAAAAATCTATATACAGTTTGTGCAAATGGAGTAAGGAGGTAAGGCATTAAATAGGCCATAGTAGCGAAGTAATTACAATTTAGCAAATTAACAGTGGAGTGATAGATGTGCAGATGACGATATGCAAGTAGAAATACTGGTGTGCAAAAGAGCAAAAAAGTTAATAAAAACAATATGGGGATGAGGTAGGTAGTTGGATGGGCTATTTACAGATGGGCTGTGTACAGCTGCAGCGATCGGTAAGCTGCTCTGACAGCTGATGCTTACAGTTAGTGAGGGAGATATAAGTCTCCAACTTCAGCGATTTTTGCAATTAGATCCAGTCATTGGCAGCAGAGAACAGTAAGGAAAGGCGGCCAAAGGAGGTGTTGGCTTTGGGGATGACCAGGGAGATATAACTGCTGGAGCGCGTGCTACGGGTGGGTGTTGTTATGGTGACCAGTGAGCTGAGATAAGGCGGAGCTTAACCTAGCAAAGACTTATAGATGACCTGGAGCCAATGGGTCTGGCGACAAATATGTAGCGGGGGCCAGCCGACGAGAGCATACAGGTCGCAGTGGTGGGTGGTATATGGGGCTTTGGCGACAAAACAGATGGCACTGTGATAGACTGCATCCAGTTTGCTGAGTAGAGTGTTGGAGGCTATTTAGTAAATTACATCGCCGAAGTCGAGGATCGGTAGGATAGTCAGTTTTACGAGGGTATGTTTGGCAGTGTGAGTGAAGGAGGCTTTGTTGCGAAATAGGAAGCCGATTCTGGAGATGCTTAATATGAGTCTGGAAGGAGAGTTTACAGTCTAGCCAGACACCTAGGTATTTGTAGTTGTCCACATATTCTAAGTCAGAACGTCCAGAGTAGTGATGCTAGTCGGGCGGGTGCGGGCAGCGATCGGTTGAGGAGTTTCACATCTACTCCTACCACACCCCCTAGTGGTCATCTGCTTTACCTGCAGCTATTCCCCCAGTACACTCTTTCTCTCTCTCCCCCTCCCTTTCTGTTTGTGTGTGATGGTGTGGTTGGAGACAGGTGTGCTGGAGTCAGAGCAAATCCCTTCCAGCTGCAACTCGTTCCATATCAAGACCTCTACAAATACTCAGCCTGCTTATTCTACTCTGCCAGATCGTAATCTCGGCTCAGTCAGTCATTATCCTAGCCTTTAGTTACTACTCAAGATCCTGTTGCTCTACTGTGCCTGTTTCCCTGCCTTACACCGTTTTATCCTCTCATTACAGTTACCGCTCTGTCTCTGGCTCCTGTCTCCTGTTCCACATCTCACCACCCAACCAACTTGCTTTGGATTTCACTCCCTACCAATACATTAGATTCCCCTCCGGACCTGGTTACCCTGTTCAACTCAGCCAACTCCAACCTCCCTCTACACTTCCGGTTTTCCTGCTACTCATCCAAGTTAGCCCGGTTCAGCACTCCATATCTCTCTGTTTACAATAAACATTTGGTTCATCATCCCTGCTTCCTCATCTGAGTCCGCTCTTGGGTTCTCCCCTTCGCACCGCGTGACAAAGGGCATGCATTTAGTTTTACTAGTGTTTAAGACCAGTTGGAAGCCACGGAAGGAGGGTTGTATGGCATTGAAGCTCGTTTGGAGGTTTGTTAACACAGTGTCCAAAGAAGGGCCAGATGTATACAGAATGGTGTCATCTTCATAGAGGTGGATCAAGGAATCACAAGCAGCAAGAGCGACATCATTGAAATATACAGAGAAAATATTTGGCCCGAGAATTGAACCCTGTGGTACCCCATAGAGACTGCCAGAGGTCCGGACAACAGGCCCTCCGATTTGACACACTGAACTCTATGTGAGAAGTAGTTGGTGAACCAGGCAAGGCAGTCATTTGAGAAACCAAGGCTGTTGAGTCTGTCGATAAGAATACGGTGATTGACAGAGTCGAAAGCCTTGGCCAGGTCGATGAAGACGGCTGCAAAGTACTGTCTTTTATCGATGGCGGTTATGATATCGTTTAGTACCTTGAGCGTGGCTGAGGTGCACCCGTGACCAGGTTGGAAACCAGATTGCACAGCGGAGAAGGTATGGTGGGATACGAAATGGTTAGTGATCTGTTTGTTAACTTGGCTTTCAAAGACTTTAGAAAGGCAGGGCAGGATGGATATACAGTGAGGGAAAAAATTATTTGATCCCCAGCTGATTTTGTACGTTTGCCCACTGACAAAGAAATCATCAGTCTATAATTTTAATGGTAGGTTTATTTGAACAGTTAGACATAATAACAACAAAATTATCCGGAAAAACGCATGTGAAAAATGTTATTAATTGATTTTCATTATATGAGGGAAATAAGTATTTGACCCCTCTGCAAAACATGACTTAGTACTTGGTGGCAAAACCCTTGTTGGCAATCACAGAGGTCAGACGTTTCTTGTAGTTGGCCACCAGGTTAGCACACATCTCAGGAGGGATTTTGTCCCACTCCTCTTTGCAGATCTTCTCCAAGTCATTAAGGTTTCGAGGCTGACGTTTGGCAACTCAAACCTTCAGCTCCCTCCACAGATTTTCTATGGGATTAAGGTCTGGAGACTGGCTAGGCCACTCCAGGACCTTAATGTGCTTCTTCTTGAGCCACTTCTTTGTTGCCTTGGCCGTGTGTTTTGGGTCATTGTCATGCTGGAATACCCATCCACGACCCATTTTCAATGCCCTGGCTGAGGGAAGGAGGTTCTCACCCAAGATTTGACGGTACATGGCCCCGTCCATCGTCCCTTTGATGCGGTGAAGTTGTCCTGTCCCCTTAGCAGAAAAACACCCCCAAAGCATAATGTTTCCACCTCCATGTTTGACGCTGGGGATGGTGTTCTTGGGGTCATAGGCAGCATTCCTCCTCCTCCAAACACGACACACAGTTCTTTTGTGTTTCTTCCATTTGCGAATAATCACACCAACTGTTGTCACCTTCTCACCAAGCTGCTTGGCGATGGTCTTGTAGCCCATTCCAGCCTTGTGTAGGTCTACAATCTTGTCCCTGACATCCTTGGAGAGCTCTTTGGTCTTGGCCATGGTGGAGAGTTTGGAATCTGATTGATTGAATGCTTCTGTGAACAGGTGTATTTTATACAGGTAACAAACTGAGATTAGGAGCACTCCCTTTAAGAGTGTGCTCCTAATCTCAGCTCATTACCTGTATAAAAGACACCTGGGAGCCAGAAATCTTTCTGATTGAGAGGGGGTCAAATAATTATTTCCCTCATTAAAATGCAATTCCATTTATAAAAGAATTCTGGATTTCTTTGTTGTTATTCTGTCTCTCACTGTTCAAATAAACCTACCATTAAAATTATAGACTGATCATTTCTTTGTCAGTGGGAAAACGTACAAAATCAGCAGGGGATCAAATACTTTTTTCCCTCACTGTAGGTCTGTAACAGTTTGGGTCTAGAGTGTCACCCACTTTGAAGAGGGGGATTACCGTGGAAGCTTTCCAATCTTTAGGAATCTCGGACGATAAGAAAGAGAGGTTGAACAGACTAGTAATAGGGGTTGCAACAATGGGGGCAGATCATTTTAGAAAGAGAGGGTCCAGATTGTCGAGCCCAGCTGTATGCACTCACTGCTTACTGTAAGTCACCCTGAATAAGAGCGTCTGATAAATCACTAAAATATCAAATGTAAAAATGTTTCCCTCCCTATTTTCACACTCATTCATAGCCTGAACCCTGCTGCTGACGTCACTGCTGGGCATCTGTCATTTATGCCACAACAGAGCAGAGTGGAGTAGAAAACTTTCAATGGAGCTGAAGTGTTATTGTCTAGAGGGAGAGAAGCTTGGGGAGGAGTCACCCTATGTGTCATTAAATGTTTTTTGATTTAACACAAGCATAATCATTATATCCCTCTCAGGACAGCAGGCTCACCTGTGAATGCAACTGGTTTAATGCATTCACTGTCTCATACAGTATAATTATCGCTTGCACACACATCTCACAAGTACACACACACAGACACACACTCTTATCAGAAACATGTGTGTACACAAACACCCTCCTCAGTGTGTTCTTATACGTCTCCTCTCCTCCAGTGTATCATTGACTAATCTCAGGTCTTTCAAGATTACAATTATCAAATTTTCTTTCCATCTTCCACCCCCCCGTCTCCTCTCCACCCTCCTTCATTCCCCTCTCCTCTCCAATCCACCCTCCTTCATCCTCCTCTCCTCTCCTCTCTACCCTCAATCCCCTTCTCCTCTCTACCCTCAATCCCCCTCTCCTCTCCTTTCCTCCCTCCTTATCCCCCTCCCCTGCCTCTCTACTGTGACCAACAGGGTGGGCTGAGTGCAACATGTGTGGCTGTATGACAGGGACACAAGACACGCGTAACCACAACCACATGCCTGTGTGTGTGTGTGCTTCACCGTGAGAACCACTTTTCCGGTGAATTACAGATTCATTTATTGATTTTGCTGGTCTTCAGGCCAGATCTCATCTGCTGGCTGTCAAATGGAGTGTGTGTCTGCATAACACTACTGTACTGTCAGCAACAAGTGACAACTACCCACACTTACACAAGCCTGACTGTGAGAAGAGGATGTGTGAGGTGAGAAGAATGTTTACAGAGCGTGTGTGTGTACTGTGTGTAGAGTGTGTGTGTGACTGTTACCTCCTTGCCCAGAGGCATGCCACTGCCCAGGGCACAGGTGAGGCCGATGACTTTGGCCACAAAAGTTTTAAAGGTGAGGTATTCTTTCAGCACTACACCCCTCAGAATGGTCTTAATCTCTGGGATACCTGAACCTAGAGGGGGAGAGGGATAGGGGGTTAGTGTGGGTATGCTATGGTCAGTATGTGTGTGTGTATGAGTGTGTGTGAGTGTGTGTGTGTGTCTTACCTACGGCCTGTGGGGACAATATCTGTGTGAAACCAGCTGAGAAGGTTATGAGCACCACAGGGTAGGTGACCCAGGCCAGGTACTGGAGAAACACATTACTCTCCAGGTTCACATACATCCACTTCTGTGCTGTGGACACACACACACACACACACACACACACACACACACACACTAATATCAACTTGATGTCAACCATAAAGTAAAAGTACATCTAAAGTCATGCTTCAACTGCGACAGACAGAAGGATTACTTATGAGTACCTCAACAACAGTAGAACCCGCAGGACTCCTCTAAATGTGTGTTTGACTGAAGACAATAATAAAAATCAGAGGAGGGATTTCTAATGGCAGAAAAAGAAACACACACGAAGGTGCAGAGAATCAGCAGGTGACCAGTCCAATTAAAGTGTTCTGCAGTCTGATGGCTTGTAAATAGAAACTGTCTCTGAGCTTGTTTTGTAGATAGAAACTGTCTCAGCTTGTTTTGTAGATAGAAACTGTCTCTGAGCTTGTTTTGTAGATAGAAACTGTCTCTGAGCTTGTTTTGTAGATAGAAACTGTCTCTGAGCTTGTTTTGTAGATAGAAACTGTCTCTGAGCTTTGAGCTTGTTGGTATCAGACCTCATGCTCCGATACTGTCTGCCACGACAGTAAGGGAGTGAACAGCTCGTGGCTGGGATGTGCGGGATCTTTGATGGGCCTTCCTCGGGCACCGTTTTGAGTACATAGTGGATGGGTGGGAGCACTCTCCCAGTGATGTACTGGGCCGTCATCACCAACCGCTGGAGGGCTTTGCGGTTGTGGACAGAGCAATTCTCGTACCAGGCCGTGATGCAACCGGTCAGGACGCTCTCGATGGTGCAGCGGCAGCATTTTGAGCGGACCCGGAACGAAATGCCGAATTACTACAGCCGCCATAGGAAGTTAGAGACACTGTTGACAAGAGTGGGGGTGTTGTTGGTCCATGACAAGTCCTCAGTGATGTGAATGTGTGAGGAACTTTAAACGGCTGACTCTCTCTCGCTCTCCAGTCCCATTGATGTGAATCTGGGCATGTTCCCTCCTCTGCTTGCTGAAGTCAACAATCAACTCCTTGGTTTTGCTGACGTTGAGAGAGAGGTTGTTTTTCTGGCACCACAATGCCACTTCACTTACCTACCTGGTTATCAGGCCTACAACTGTGGTGTCGTCACAAAACTTTATGATGGAGTTGGTATCGTGCAAAGCCACGCGGTTGTGAGTGAACAGAGAGTACAGCAGAGGGCTGAGGACACACCTCTGGGGGGCCCCTGTGCTAAGAGTCAGTGTGGAGGCGGTGCTGTTACCAATCCTCACATAGTCTGCCCGTCAGGAAGTTCAGGATCCAGTTGCAAAGGGTGGTGTCCAGACCCAGGGCCCTGAGCTTGGTGGCAAGCTTGCAAGGAACAATAGTGTTGAACGCTGAACTGTTGTGTATGAACAGCATTCTTGCATAGGTGCTCCTCTTGTCCAGATGTGTTACAGCCAAGTGAATAGCGATGGAAATGGCATCTTCTGTGGATCTGTTGGAGAGGTAGGCAAATTGAAGTGGGTCCAGTGTGCCTGGCATGCTAACCTTGATGTGGGCCATGACCAGCCTCTCAAAGTATGTGTCCTAATGTGTGTGTGTTCTAGTGCGTGGGTGTAAGCGAAGGTGGGGGGTAGTCCCTGTTGGACAGGTGGTTAGTCATCATGTATCCAGTTATAAAAGCTGTACAGTTTGTTTGTGTCAAGATAGAAGACTTCCACCTTGGCAAGATATAAACACAAAAGATATTCAAACCTAATGGGGGAACACTGACAATGTGCTTACACACACCATGGGGTCTAAGTAGTCTGTGCACCATTTGGCTTCCCTGCATCCTCTCCCGCCATCCCTCTCTCCTCCCTCCCTCCCTCCCTCACCTTGTAGACAGGTTGCGATTGTGATGTCGATGACCCAGCTGACTAGAGCAATCAGTAGACCAAGGAGTCTACCTCTCCTTCCCTCCCTAACTCCCTCCTTCCCAACTCCCTCCCTCCCTCCCTCTCTTACATTGTAGACAGATGCCGATACCGATGTCGACCAGCCAGCTGAGCAGAGCCATGGATAGACCCAGGAGGATGAGGAAGATCCAGTCTTCACCAACACAGGAGATGAGGAACTTCTGACAGCGCACCGTACAGACTGGAGGGAAGAGAGATACAGGTGCACACTGTTAGACTACAACAACAACACTTACTACTACAGTACCAGTGAGTCAAGTCAGTCAGAACTACAATACAAACAAACCAACACATCTTACAGACTGAGGAGAGAAGTGTAGCATTGTTAAAACTACATTACCCACCTTGGAGTCAGGACCACCCATACCCACTATACAATGTAACCCCCTCACCATTTTTCCTAAGTTAACTTTTGCACAGACTAGTATCATTTTACACAGTGGTGTTCTGCTCTGTCTCCCATCCTCTCCTCTAACTCCCCCTCCCCTCCCTTCCCCTTCCCCTACACACACACACACACACACACACACACACACACACACACACACACACACACACACACACACACACACACACACACACACACACACACACACACACACACACACACACACACACACACACACACAGATTCTACCAGTTCTTCCCCTATTTCCCTCCACTGTCCTAACATTAGTCCTGCTCTGCTCCCCTGTCATCTTAGTCAGTCTCCTCTCATCTCACCAATGTACTAAACCACACTAATACTACTTTACCACAGTACAAGATTCTTTCTTTTCCTCATCTAAAGCATTACTACTCTCCCCATTTCTGTCCCTCCACTTTCCTCCTCCTCTATAGTACTGCCTGTGTGTGTTATTGTATAGGGGAACAGGTTGTAATGTTGATGACATGGATGGGGGTGTATATCATTAAAAGGATAGCTCAGGATTTTGGCCATGAGGCCCTTTATCTACTTCCCCAGAGTATAGCTGAGTCAACCCTATACAGCCACAACACTGGGAACTAATCACTGAGATAGGAGCTGAGAAGCACACACACACACGCACGTGCACATACACACGCACACACACACACACACACACACAAGCACCTCATCCTCACCTTCTCTTGAAGTATTTCAGATGATATTCACCCTCACAATAAGGTTTCAGTGTGTGTCATTCAAAAGAGAAAGGAAGAGAAAGAGATTGTGTGTCGCAAAGCATTACTGTACACTCACTCACTCACACACACACACACACACACACACACACACACACACACACACACACACACACACACACACACACACACACACACACACACAAGCACCTACAGTGCCTGCAGAAAGTATTCACACCCCTCGACTTCTTCCACATTTTGTGTGTTAAAGCCTGAATAAAAAAATTGATTAAATTGCAATTTTTTCGTCACTGGCCTACACACAATACCCCATAATTTCAAAGTTGAATTATGTTTTTTAAATGTTTACAAATTAATAAAAAATGAAAGCTGAAAGCTATTCAACCCCTTTGTTATGGCAAGCCTAAATAAGTTCAGGAGTAAAAATGTGCTTAACAAGTCACATAATAAGTTGCATGGACTCTGTTTGCAATAATAGGGTTTATCATGATTTTTGAATGACTGCCTGAAAGCATCTGTAACCCAACATACAATTATCGGGTTAGGGGAGGTTTTGGCCGGGGGGGCTTTACTTAGCTCATCGCGCTCTAGTGACTCCTTGTGGTGGGCTGGGCGCCTGCAGGCTGACCTCGTTTATCAGTTGAACGGTTTTCCTCCGACACATTGGTGCGGCTGGCTTCCGGGATAAGTAGGCGGGTGTTAAGAGCCGCGGTTTGGTGGGTCATGTTTCAGAGGACGCAGGACTCGACCTTCACCTCCCGAGCCCGTTGGGGAGTTGCAGCGATGAGACAAGATCGAAATTGGGGGTAAATAAGATTGACTTTGAGTGTCCCTGTGTAGAATTTCCACAACATATCCCTTTGAGCATGGTGAAGTTATTAATTACACTTTGGGTGGTGTATCAATACACCCAGTCCCTTCCTAACTCAGTTGCCAGAAAGGAAGATGATGGTGTAGGGATTTCATCATGAGGCCAATGGTGACTTACAGGGTTTAATGGCTGTCAACAACACTGTAGTTACTCCACAATATTAACCTAATTGACATAGCGAAAATAAAGAAGCCTGCACAGAAAAAATTATATTCTAAGGTACTGCAACAAGACACTAAAGTAATACTGCAAAAAATGTGGCAAAGCAATTCACTTTTTGTCCTGAATACAAAGTGTTATGTTTGGGGCAATTCCAATACAACACACTACTGAGCAACACTCTATATTTCCAAGCATGATGGTGGCTGCATCATGTTATGGGTATGCTTGTAATCGTTAAGGACTGAGGAGTTTTTCAGGATAAAAAACTAATGGAATAGAGCTAAGCACAGGCAAAGTCCTAGAGGAAAACCTGGTTCAGTCTGCTTTTCACCAGACAGTGGGAGATTAATTCACCCTTCAGCAGGACAATAACCGTCAAACACAAGGCCAAATCTACAATGGAGTTGATTACCAAGAAGAAGGTGAATGTTCCTTAGTGGTTGAGTTACAGTTTTGACTTAGATCTGCTTGAAAATCTATGGCAGGACATGAAAATAGTTGTCTAGCAATGATCAACAACCACTTTCACAGAACTTTAATCATTTTGAAAAGAATAATGGGCAAACGCTTCTACTAAACTAACATATGGATTTTTTAAAGATGGTTATGTCAACGATCATTTAGCTATTTGAGTTTGAGGACCCCTTTAGGTATAAGAAAAAAAAAAATTGATGAAACATTGAATTTGGCCTGCTATTAGCACATACAAAACGCATTGAATAACAGGATTCATACATGGAAAAAGAGATAGTCAAAAAATAAATCAAAAGGAAGTTTGTTTTAAAATGTCTGTCCTATATCTGAGAGATATAAGAAAGATCAGTATTTCTTTTATTTATTTTGACCCATATTTAACAACAACAAAAAATTGCCCTAAACTACTTCTATATACATTTTCATACTTTTTTAAAACTGGTACAGGTCTACCTTCAGACAAGTCTCGTGAGGCTTGTGTGCATCCTAGAGCATACATCATCTGACATGTTCATGTTTGTGAGAGTCTCATCCTTCCACAGAGGGGTCATATTAGTGTGTAGCCCAAACTGTTTGGTCGCTAAAGACAGAAGTTCGGCGGTACTGACTTCAGACGAGTCCTGTGACGCTTGTGGGAGCAAAACAGAGAACACCATCGTGTTCATGAGAGTCATCTTTCCATAGAGTGGTGTCCAGTGCCTTCGGAAAGTATCCGACCCCTTGACTTTTTCCACATTTTGTTAGGTTACAGCCTTATTCTTAAATGTATTAAATAAAGGAACAAATATCTCATCAATCTACACACAATAACCCATAATAACAAAACAAAAATATTATTTTTAGCTAATTTTTTTTACTTTTTTAATTAAATATTACATTTACATAATTATTCTGACCCTTTTTACTCATGACTTTGTTGAAGCACCTTTGACAGCGATTACAGCGTTGAGTTGTCTTGGGTATGACACTACAAGCTTGGTGTAACGAGTGCGCTGAGAGTCGGGAAGCAAGTACAGGGAGTGTTTTAATAAATAAACAAAACAATAAACACAAAACACAAACAACGCACCGACATGAAACAGAGTCAATAACACCTGAGGAAAGAACCAAGCGGAGTGACAGATATAGGGAAGATAATCAAGGAGGTGATGGAGTCCAGGTGAGTGTCATGAGGCGCTGGTGCGCTTCACGATGGTGACAGGAGTGCGGGATAATCTGCAGCCTGATGACCTAGAGGCCGGAGAGGGAGTATACGTGACACTTGGCCCACCTATATTTGGGGAGTTTCTCCCATTCTTCTCTGCATATCCTCTCAAGCTCTGTAAGGTTGTATTCGATCAGGTTCAAGTCCGGGCTCTGGCTGGGCCACTCAAGGACATTCAGAGACTTGTCCCGAAGCCACTCCTGTGTTATCTAGGCTGTGTGCTTAGGGTTGTTCTCCTGTTGGAAGATGAACTTATGCCCCAGTCTGAGGTCCTGAGCACTCTGGAGCAGGTTTTCATCAAGGATCTCACAGAACTTTGCTCTGTTAATCTTTGCATCAGTCCCTGCCACTCAAAAACATCCCCAAAGCATGATGCTGCCACCACTATACTTCACCGTTGGGATGGTGCAAGGTTTCCTCCAGACGTGATGCTTGGCATTCAGGCCAAAGAATTCAATCTTGGTTTCATCAGAGCAGAGAATCTTGTTTCTCATAGTCTGAGAGTCTTTAGGTGTCTTTTGCCAAACTCTAAGCGGGCTGTCATGTGCTTTTTACTGAGGAGTGGCTTCCGTCTGGTCACTGTACTAGTTTGTAGGGCAAACCGTTCGGACGCAACACCACTGTAGCTCGGCCACTTTCCATCACATTTGCGGAAGGCCACCATTACCTGATGCGGTGGATTGAGACGCAGCCCTTGCAAAAAACAGATAGCTTAAATAGACCGTTTTTGAGGGGGATTTTTATATAATGCTAATTAGATTTCCACCGGGGCATGGATATCTAAAGTCACGTTACAGAAGTGAGCAGGGAAATAAAGTGCAATGAGCAGGTATTAACAGTAGAGGGCACTCCATTCCCATGCAATGAGCTGGGATCTGGGACTGAAATGACACACACACACACACACATCACATACACACACACACACACAAATATGAGAGTTCTGTGCTTTTTTTGGTTGTGTGTGTAGTGTAATTGTGTGTATGTAGTGTAATGTGTGTGTGTGTAGTGTAAACTAATTTTCCATATCAACTGTCCTGCTCTATTAGTCCTTATCTCATTAACATGCGCGCACGCACACACACACACACACACCTGATTGCCCTGGAACAAGTTTAACATGTGACAATTATTCCCTTGTAGCATATAGACTGGTGTGGAGTCTTGTTTTGTGTCCCGGTACAAATAGTGTCCTTGTACACAGTGAGAATCTCCCTTCCAGTCACAAGAAGATCTCAGTTTCCCTTCAAAATGTTACGTATTATGGATGAACGTCTATTTTTGACACACTACTTCTGCGTGGTTACAGGGTTAATTTCACGTGGTTACAGGATTAAAAAAGGTTTTAATTCTGAGTGGTTAAGGTTAGGGCTATGGCAAGAAGGCTAAAACGAAATAATTCAACTACTGTATCATCAAGTATTCTCAGGCTTGCTAGAGCATTGTGAACTGCAGTGGAGCTGTGGTCTGAGCAGTGTGCTCTGACTCCGCCCATCACAACTTGGGGGGGGGTGGACCATTCTTGACACACACAACAAACTGTTGAGCGTGAAAACCCCAGCAGCTTTGCAGTTCTTGACACACATCGGTGCGCCTGGCACCTACTACCATTCAAAGGCAGTTAAATATTTTGTCTTGCCCATTCACCCTTTGAATGGCACATTACACAATCCATGTCTCAATTGTCTCAAGGCTTAAAATCCTTCTTTAACCTGATTGAAGTGGATAAGAGATCATAGCTTCCACCTGGATACACCTAGTCAGTCTATTAATGGAAAGAGCAGGTGTTCATAATGTTTTGTACACTCACAGTCTATTTCTAGTGAACAGGTTGTTCAGTCTACCAAAAACAAACTTATTAATCATTATTAGCACCATCAACAGTAAATAGAATGAGGTGGCTCACACACCACAAACACTGTACTAGCAAATACACATCAACACACACACACACTGACTGCACAAACACTCCAAAACTCTCCCTCCCAAATCCCTCCTTCAATACACTCCAGTTTATTTACTTTGGAACAATGTAACTACATGGTATCTGGCAAAGATTATGTGAAGTGAGACTTACAGTAAAAAAAGGGAGACAGAGAGAGACCTGGTCAGAGAATATGGTCTGGTTACAGTATGTCCAGTTTGAGTGGTCAGTATTGGTCAGTACTCACTGCGACACTTGGCGCAGCGGCCCTTGTCATTCTCCAGGAGTTCCATGGAGCGTGAGCGTTTTGTGACCGAGTGCCTCCGCACCCCCGCCTCCCTCAGGCGAGCTGCCTCTTCTTTTGCATACGCCCCCAGATCCTCTGTGTAGCGACCATACATCTGGAAGAACACACAGAAAGGGTTAAGGGAGAGCAGTAGGTAACACACACATAAACATATACAAAACATGCCATGCACTTACAGCAAGGACTGGGTATCACACTAGACAACCCTACTTACTACAACACTAGATTACTTACACACACTGTAGAGGACATATCTAGACATCTTGTTGAATGAATGGGTCACACTGGCACACTGCAATGACAGTCTAAGTATGGTCTATGTATAGGACTGTATCAGCCAGAACAACTGACCCTATCTACAGTGTATAGGACTGTATCAGCCAGAACAACTGACCCTATCTACAGTGTATAGGACTGTATCAGCCAGAACAACTGACCCTATCTACAGTGTATAGGACTGTATCAGCCAGAACAACTTTCCCTATCTACAGTGTATAGGACTGTATCAGCCAGAACAACTGACCCTATCTACAGTGTATAGGACTGTATCAGCCAGAACAACTGACCCTATCTACAGTGTATAGGACTGTATCAGCCAGAACAACTGACCCTATCTACAGTGTATAGGACTTTATCAGCCAGAACAACTGTCCCTATCTACAGTGTATAGGACTGTATCAGACAGAACAACTGACCCTATCTACAGTGTATAGGACTGTATCAGCCAGAACAACTGACCCTATCTACAGTGTATAGGACTGTATCAGCCAGAACAACTGACCCTATCTACAGTGGATCAGCCAGAACAACAGGTAGGATATATGAGAGAGGGGGAGGAAGAGTAGTGATGGGGAGGGGGGAATCGATACAGTTACATCCCGGGACCAAATGTTTTACGAAATATAATATCGCAATATTATTTTTGCACTAGTTAGCTGTACCTGCACCAAAACTCCAGTATTTTTCCTTCATAGCTTGTTCTCCATCTTCTTTTTAAATTGGGAGCCAATTTGTTTTCTGCACTTTTATTTACATGACTGATCAAAACTCGTTTACTCATGGCTCTCTCTTGTCCCTCTGCAGCAGATATATGATGAGCAATATGTTTGTGCCTTTTACTGACGAGTGGATTCCGTCTAGCCACTCTACCATAAAGGCCTGATTGGTGGAGTGCTGCAGAGATGGTTGTCCTTCTGGAACAGGTATTCACAAACTGGGGTAGCAATGCCGTCTGGGGTACGCCAAATAAAAATGTGATTCAATTTTTTTTTTTTATTATCTTCACATTTTCAAACAGTACATTTATATTTTCCAATGGGGCTATTCATTTGGGTGAGTTTTTTTCTCTCGCTTGAGTAGCCTCGTTTCACTGCCCCCAAAAAATGAAACCATCTAATGTTCAGCGAAATAACAACATAATGTCAAATACAGGTAGCCTAGTCAAATAATTAACATCCAATCACATTAACCGTTACTCTCTTGTGGGAAACCTTCACTCTTGCGCAGACATTTAGAAATGAAACATGACAATTAGAAAAATAAGCCACAGAGCATTTGGAGCGAGAATAAAGACGACTTTCGAGTAGTAAGACATGTATAAAAGCAACAGATACCATTAATAAGAAGGGGCTAGAAGCTGGTGAGCTACCGAGTGGCTAGGACAGTGTCACGTGTGCTCCCTCTTCAGCCTCTAGGTCACCAGGCTGCTCGTTATGGCGCACACCTGTCACCATCGTTACGCACACCTGCGCGTCATCAGACTCACCATCACCTCCTTGATTACCTTCCCTATATATGTCACTCCTTTTGGTTACTTCCCCAGATGTCATAGTTTTTTTTATTTTCCTGTCTGTGCGTTGTTCGTGTTTCTTGTGTTGTTCATTTGTTTATTAAATGATGCACTCCCTGAACTTGCTTCCTGACTCCCAGCACACACATTACAGACAGGCAAGCCCCATACTATTGTGGAGGACTTGATTCTTCCTGCTGCTGTGGATATGGCTGGGACAATGCTGGGGGAAAAGGACAAAAAACTATACAGACAATGTCTTCATCAAACAACACTGTTTCACGACGCCTTCAGTGACATGGAAGGAGATGTTTTGAAACAATAACTGCTTCGCATACAAGCCTGTGAATTATATGCGTTACAGCTGGATCAGTTAACGGACGTGGCGGACCTGGCACAGCTCCTGGTATGTGTCCGTTACGTTTATGGGGGGGTCAATTAAGGAAGACATCCTCTTCTGCAAACGACTGGAAACCAGGACAACATGAGAGGATATTTTTAAAGTAATGGACTTTGGTGGTCAAGATGTGTTGGTATCTGTACTGATGGTGCAAAAGCCATGACAGGGAGACATAGTGGAGTGGTAACGCGCGTGCAAGCAGTTGCCCCCAATGCCACTTGGGTACACTGCAGCATCCACCGAGAGGCTCTTGCTGCCAAGGGAATGCCTGACAGCTTGAAAGACGTTTTGGACACGATAGTGAAAATGGTTAACTTTGTTAAAGCAAGGCCCCTGAACACTCATGTATTTTCTGCATTATGCAATGATATGGGCAGCAACCATATAATGCTTTCACAACATACAGAAGTGCTCTGGTTATCAAGGGGCAAAGTATTGACACGTTTTTTTTAATTGAGAGACGAGCTTAAAGTGTTCTTTACTGACAATATTTTTCACTTGTCTGACCGCTTGCATGATAAGGAGTTTCTCACATGACTGGCCTATCTGACTTGCCTAGTTAAATAAAAAATCTGATGTTTTTTCTCGCCTGAATGATCTGAATCTAGAATTATAGGGACTCTGCAGCTATATTCAATGTGCGGGACAAAATTGAGGCTATGATTAAGAAGTTGGAGCTCTTTTCTGTCTGCATTAACAAGCACAACACACAGGTCTTTCCATCATTATATGATTTTTGTGTGCAAATGAACTCAAGCTTACTGACAATGTCAAATGTGATATAGCAAAGCACCTGAGTGAGTTGGGTGCGCAATTACACAGGTACTTTCCCGAAACGGATGACACAAACAACTGGATTCATTATCCCTTTCATGCCCTGCCTCGAGTCCACTTACCGATATCTGAACAAGAGAGACTCTTGCAACAAATTGCAACAAGCGTTTCTGTGAAAATTTAATTTAATCAGAAGCCACTACCAGATATCTGGATAGGGCTACACTCAGAGTTTCTTGCCTTAGCAAATCGCGCTGTTAAGACACTGATGCCCTTTGCAACCACGTTCCTATGTGAGAGTGGATTCTGGGCCTTCACTAGCATGAAAACTAAACACAGGCACAGACTGTGTGTGGAAAATTATTTAAGACTGAGACTCTCTCCAATACAACCCAACATTGCAGAGTTATGTGCATCCTTTCAAGCACACCCTTCTCATTAACCTGTGGTGAGTTATTCCACATTTTTGAAGAACAAAAAAGGTTTTATATGTAAAATGGCTAAATAAAGAGCAAAATTATTGATTATTATTATATTATTATTTGTGCCCTAGTCCTATAAGAGCTCTTTGTCACTTCCCACAGGCCGGGTTGTGACAAAAACGCACACTCATTCTTATGTTTATTAAATGTGTTGTATAGTGTGTGTGTGTGGCAGGCTTACAATGATGGCAAAAACACCCCTGGTGCTAGAGGGGGTACGCAGCTGGAGGTTGAATGTTTGAAGGGACTATAAACATTTTGGGAACCACTGTTCTGGAAGATTCTCTTATCTCCACAGAGGAACTCTGGAGCTTTGTCAGAGTGACCATCGAGTTCTTGGTCACCTCCCTGACCAAGGCCCTTCTCCCCGATTGCTCAGATTGGCCGGGCGGACAGCTCTAGGAAGAGTCTTGGTGGTTACAAACTTCTTCCGTTTAAGAATGATGGAGGCCACTGGGTTCTTGGGGACCTTCAATGCTTTAGAAATTGTTTGGGACACTTCCCCAGATCTGTGCCTCGACACAATACTGTCTCTGAGCTCTACAGACAATTCCTTCGACCTCATGGCTTGGTTTTTGCGTGACCTTATATAGACAAGTTTGTGCCTTTCTAAATCATGTCCAATTAATTGAATTTACCATTGGTGGACTCCAATCGGACGATCAGTGGAAACAGGATGCACTTGAGCTCAATTTCGAGTCTCATAGCAAAGGGTCTCAATACTTATGTAAATAAGTATTTTTTTTATACATTTGTGAAAATTTCTAAAAACCTGTTTTTCGCTTTTTCATTATGGGGTATTGTGTGTAGATTTATGAGGATTTATTTATTTTTAATCAATTGTAGAATAAGGCTGTAACATAACAAAATGTGGAAAAAGTCAAGGGGTCTGAATATTTTCGAAAGCACATTATATTGATGTATAATGCTAAATTATTATATGAAGTTGCCAAGCTTTTAAAGAAATGGCATTTCCATCTTCGTACATCATAATATTACCTTCCCGAATGCACTGTATAGGCTACATCATATACTTATAATCAAGTATGATGATGATAATAATAGTCATTATAATAATAATAATCATAATTGTAATAATAATAAATAATAATGCTTAATGTTCCACAAAAATGCCTAAAGAAGGTTTTAATACATTTCACTGGTATGAATAATTGAAGTTATCATACAAATATGGAAATGACTGATATACTCTCTAATTTATCCTTCTTTACAATAAAGAATTAAGTGTCCCACTTTGCCAATCAAGGTGTCCCAATTTGCCAGTATGGACTGAAAAAAATGTGGCCTCAGGACAGTTTGTGTCTGAAGAAGAGTCATCCATTCTGTGTTAAATATTTATTTCGTTTTCTTTTGTATAGTGTAATAGAGTTCTTAAGATATTTAGAACAGTATCATGTTGGGGGTTAAGACAATGCGATGATTCTGTAAGGTGTTCTGGTGTTGTGCTGAAAATCTCCCCCCTGCCAGAATCCCCCCCCCTTCTAATGTCCTTAATTTTGTCACTAGAGTCAAATACTTTCTATAGAACAAACTTCACGTCAGGGTAGGCAACCGAAATTAATAATTAATGTATTTGTGTTATATTAAACATAGAGGAGGGAGTAAAATGTAGACAAGCGATTAACATTTCAGAACAACTACAAGTCGAATAAGACATGGGAGAGATGACGAATTTTGAAATTCACTTGAAACAAATAGCCAAACCGAAAACTGCAGACATTACTAGTGCCTCCCCTGCCTACCCCTTTTAATTCTATTTTTTAAATCTCTGAGAGAGAAATCATAAACTCTCTGTCATAATCATGTTGTGACCTCTCATTTTACCAAACGTGGACACCAGCCCAGGTGCGCGCCCAATACTTTGAAGCCGTTCTCGACGTAAAAACAGCGAACGACACTGGCTCAAGCAGATGTAACGGACACGCACCGATTTCACTGTGTAACGAAGTGAAGTTGGAAGTGGCAACAACTTAGCGGATGAACGCTCAATCGGTCTTGTATATCGAGAGAACGGAGAAAAGCGTTCCTCAGCTAGCAAGAAGTTAACTTACCAAAGTTTGTTCATAATGTAGCCCCCGCTGATCGCCGCTGGCCATGGCTGCGCTGTGTGGCTCGCGCTACCGGCAGAGAGATGCGAGACAAGAGGATGAGGAATTCTTTTGAGGTAGGAGTGAGACACAAAAACTCTCTCTTGTTTGCTAGTGACTAGAACACTACGCTGATTAACGTGTCGTGAAGCTGATGATGTTCACGAGATGAACTCAAAAGTGCTGCATAACAAAGTTTCTTCATTTTATATCCCCCAAAATCTATTCAACCCAGAGGCGGTACTTGTGCAATGGTGTGTAGTGCTTTAGGTGTGGGAGCGCCCCCCCCCAAACGTTACTTACATCATCATTTCTCAATCAAAGTTTGTACCGACAGATGTAGCCTATTGAATATTATTATAGAATTTTAATAAAAATCTATCCTCCAATTGCAACGTCTGCCTATGCTCATACATATTGTCTCAAGGAACATATATTTTTAATACCCTCAAACACCAAGTTAGGCATACCTACAGTGCCTTCAGAAAGTATTCACACTACATTACGTTTTCTACATTTTGTTGTGTTACAGCCTGAATTTAAAATGTATTAAATTGAGATTGTGTGTCACTGATCTACACACAATACCCCATAATGGCAAATTGGAATTTCATTTGTAGAACATTTTAGAAATGTATAAAAATGTAAAGCTGAAATATCTTGAGTCAGTAAGTATTCAACCCCTTTGTTATGGCATGCCTAAATAAGTTAAAGAGTAAAAATGTGCTTAACCAATCGTATAATAAGTTGCATGGACTCATTCCGTGTTCAATAATAGTGGTTAACATGATTTATTTATGACTACCCCATCTCTGTACCCCACACATACAATTATCTGGAAGGACCCTCAGTTGACTAGTGCAAAGAAGGGAACCGATTGGTACAAGTGTTAAAAAAAAAGAAGCTGATGCTGAATATCTCTTTGAGCATGGTGAAGTTATTAATTAGGCTTTGGATGGTGAATAAATACACCCAGTCACTACAAGATACATTGGCGTCCTTCCTAACTCAGTTTCCAGAGCGGATTTCACCATGATGTCAATGATGACTTTAAAAGAGTTACAGAGGTAAATGGTTGTGATATGAGAAAACTGAGGATGGATCAACAACATTGTAGTTACTCCACAATACTAACCTAAATGACAGAGTGAAAAAATATATATTCCAAAACATGCATCCTGTTTGCAACAAGGCACTTAAGTAATACTGCAGAAATGTGCCAAAGAAATTAACTTTTTGCTCTGAATACAAAGTGTTATGTTTGGGACAAATCCAACACAACACATCACCGAGTACCACTCTTCATATTTTCAAGCATGGTGGTGGCTGCATCATGTTATGGGTATGCTTTTCATTGGTAAGGACTAGGGAGTTTTTTTCAGGATAAAAATAAACAAAATACAGCTATACGCACAGGGAAAATCCTAGAGGAAAACCTGCTTTCCAAGCCTACTTTCCAAGACACTGGGAAAATAATTCACTTTTCACCAGGACGATAACCTCCAAAATAGTTTTTCTGTAGTCTATTTCATTCTCAGAAAAATTGCCAACATTTCGAAAAACATGTTTTCACGTTTTCGTTATGGGGTATTGTGTGTGGATGGGTGAGAAGAAAATGTATTTAATCCATTTGGAATTCAGGCTGTAACACAATAACATTTGAAATAAGTCAAGGTTTATGAATACTTTCTGAAGGCACTGTAATTTCAAAATACTGTAGGCCATCATCTCACTGTCAATCGTGAATGATAATTCTTCACGTTTTACCTGTGAAATGTCCAAACTGTATCTGCTTGCCAATCATTTGATCTCAATCGGTTTCATGGGAATATGCATTTAGATCTTCTTGAATTATTGTTTCATGAGCTAATTAGAGCAGATGGTAAACAATTAGCTTTTCTTGTATTTTGTTTCAATCAAAGCATATATCCTGCATAGTCGCACAATGTTGATTTTTGTCAGCATGAGAAAAGAAATGGGACTATTCAGCTTCAGCTAACCATCCTTAAATCTCACCAGAAATGAGGAGTTGTTTTTCGTGTAACAGTAATGTTATAGGCCTACTATGCTATTATATTCGATTCTAACCACCCGAGCTATTGCCTGTTCACCCCGTTATCATCAAGAAGGCGTGGTCAGTACGGGTGCATCAAAGCTGGGACCGAGACTGAAAAACAGCTTCTATCTCAAGGCCATCAGACTGTTAAATAGAACATCACTAGCCAACCTCCACCCAGTACCTTGCCCAGAACTTAATCACTGTCACTAGCCGGCTCTGTCACTCAACTCTGCACCTTAGAGGCTGCTGCATGAAATCACTGGTCACTTTAATAATGTTTACATACTGTTTCACTCATTTCATACGTATATACTGTATTCAACTGTATTCTAGTCAATGCCACTCCGACATTGCTCATCCTAATATTTATATATTTCTTAATTGCATTATTTTACTTTGAGATTGATGTATATTGTTGTGAATTGTTAGATACTACTGCACTGTTGGAGCTAGGAACACAAGCATTTCACTACAACCGCAATAACATCTGCTAAATATGTGTATGTGACCAATCAATTTTGATTTGATTAGATTTTTGTAAATACTAATTCATTGTTATGTGAGATCTTGCCAGGCATTTATTGAGCTTCAGAAATCAACTCCCAGAAGTATTTTTACCAGCTTTGTGTATTCTCAAATTGTATTCTCAAATCTAGCTCGTACAAATGGTACAGTCTGTCCTCTTGTTTTCTGAACAGTGAAAGTTCAGGCAAAGATGTCAGGTTTCTGTCTGTGTAAGTGGACGTTTCCTCTCTCTTGTGAGCATGTTTTTCCCCGCGTGAGCTCACGGTGCCTCCACAATAGAGCCCCACAGTGGAGGTGTCAGAAAACAATATAACCTAGCGGTCAAACAGGGAAATGGTTCAAATCGTTTTTTCAACCATCATTTTTTTTCCATAGGAGATTTTAGAAACACTTAAAATAGGGGTTGTGTTTAGTGTAGGTGTCACGATTCTCTTCCTTCGGGACAGACCAAGACGCAGCGATGTAGCCAGAATACATGATTTATTGATAACACGGGACAGAACGAAAACAATAAACGAAGAAACAAGACGTGAGCCCTAACGCTAAATACTAAACTCAACACAAAGATCTAAACCTAACCACGACTGGCGAAACCTAACCTAACCACGAACGGAGAAACCTAACTAGACACGAAAGACAAGAACCCGACTGAACATGATGAACGTAACATAAACAATAACCCACGAAACTAAAGTGTAACTCCCAAATATATATATGGTTCCCAATTAGAGACAACGAGACTCAGCTGCCTCTAATTGGGAACCATTATCCCAACATAGAACTAGACACCCTAGAACACACAAACCCTACACCAAGACGAAACCAAAAACGCTCCAGCCTGTAATCTCGGCCTGGGCGTTACAGTACCTCTCAAAGGCGCGGACTCGGACGCGCCCAAAAGTCTGTGGGGGGGTCTTCGGGTGGGTCCCTTTGTCCCAGGTGGGGGCTCCGGTGCTGGCCGTGCTGGTCTGATGTCACGCATCGGAGGCCCTGGACCCTTTCTTGGAACTCTGGTGCGTGGAGCAGAAGCTGGCCGTACTGGACTCGCGATGCTCACTGGAACTCTGGTGCGTGGAGCAGGAACTGGTCGTACTGGACTCGTGATGCTCACTGGAACTCTGGTGCGTGGAGCAGGAACTGGCAGTACCGGGCTCGTGATGCTCACTGGAACTCTGGTGCGTGGAGCAGGAACTGGTCGTACTGGACCCGTGATGCTCACTGGAACTCTGCGCGTGGAGCAGGAACTGGCAGTACCGGACTCGTGATGCTCACTGGAACTCTGGTGCGTGGAGCAGGAACTGGTCGTACTGGACTCGTGATGCTCACTGGAACTCTGGTGCGTGGAGCAGGAACTGGCAGTACCGGGCTCGTGATGCTCACTGGAACTCTGGTGCGTGGAGCAGGAACTGGTCGTACTGGACTCGTGATGCTCACTGGAACTCTGGTGCGGGGAGCAGGAACTGGCCGTACCGGACTCGTGATGCTCACTGGAACTCTGGTGCGTGGAGCAGGAACTGGTCGTACTGGACTCATGACGCGCACTCTGGTGCGGGGAGCGGGAACAGGCCGAACTGGGCTCTCTAAGCGCACGGGGAGCTTGGTGCGCGGAACCGGAACAGGACGTGCAGGACTCTCTAAGCGCACGTGGAGCTGGGTGCGCGGAGCCGGAACAGGACATGCTGGACTCTCTGAGCGCACGGGGAGCTGGGTGCGTGGAGCCGGAACAGGACATGCTGGACTCTCTGAGCGCACGGGGAGCTGGGTGCGCGGAGCCGGAACAGGACGTGCTGGACTCTCTGAGCGCACGGGGAGCGCGGAGCCGGAACAGGAGGTGCTGGACTCTCTAAGCGCACGGGGAGCTGGGTGCGCGGAGCCGGAACAGGACGTGCTGGATTCTCTGAGCGCACGGGGAGCTGGGTGCGCAGAGCCGGAACAGGACGTGCTGGACTCTCTGAGCGCACGGGAGCTGGGTGCGCGGAGCCGAACAGGACGTGCTGGACTCTCTGAGCGCACGGGAGCTGGGTGCGCGGAGCCGAACAGGACGTGCTGGACTCTCTGAGCGCACGGGGAGCTGGGTGCGCGGAGCCGGAACAGGACGTGCTGGACTCTCTGAGCGCACGGGGAGCTGGGTGCGCGGAGCCGGAACAGGACGTGCTGGACTCTCTGAGCGCACGGGAGCTGGAGTGCGCCGGAGCCGAACAGGACGTGCTGGACTCTCTGAGCGCACGGGGAGCTTGGTGCGCGAAGCCGGAACAGGACGTGCTGGACTCTCTAAGCGCATGGGGAGCTTGGTGCGCGGAACAGGACGTGTTGGAACCTCAACACGGACTGGGATCTCGGAACATGGAACAGGGATCTTGGAGTGTGGAACAGGGATCTCGGAGCGTGGAACAGGGGTCTCGGAGCGTGGAACAGGGGTCTCGGAGCGTGGAACAGGGATCTCGGAGCGTGGAACAGGGGTCTCGGAGCGTGGAACAGGGACTGGACGTGTAGAAACCTCCACCCGGACCGGGGACCTGATACGGAGAGCCGACATCATACCTCCAGCTAACTCACTAACCCTGGCCTCACGGGTGAGTGGAGCTGGAATCTCTCGGACTGGGCTGTGGATTCGCACCGGAGATTCTGCCCGTAGGACCACAGGATAACTTGGTCCCAAAAGGCGCACTGGAGACCTGGCGCGCAGAGCTGGCACCACTCTACCAGGTAGCACACAGACCTCGGCCCGACCAATGAGTGGCGCTGGGATCTCTCGCACTGGGCTGTGGACACTTACCGGAGACACCGCACGCGGAACCGGGGCAAGATATCCGGGTCCCAGGAGGCGCACTGGAGACTTAGCGCGCAGAGATGGCACCACTCTTCCTGGCTGAACACTTAGTTTCGCCCGACTGATGAGTGGAGCGGGAATCTCTCGCACCGGCCTCTGAATCCCTATAGGGGAAACCGTGCGCAACACTGCATAGCACGGTGTCCCTTCGGTGCGACGCTCTCCCCAACGCTCTCTCCACAAGGCACGAGGAGTTGGCTCAGGAGTCCCTCCTGAACCGGCCAACCTCCTCGTGTGCCCCCCCCCAAACGTTTCTTGGGGCTGCCTTACGGGCTTCCTAGCCCGGCGAGGTCTGAGAAACCTGCCTCTCACCGGATCCCATGCTCCCATCAGGTCCTCACACCTGCGCCGCTCAGCCGCCGCTGCTTCCAGTTCCTCTCTGGGCCGACGATACTCTCCAGGCTGGTCCCAAGCACCTCCATAGAACAACTCCTCCTCCCAAGACCTAAGCTCCCGGGTCTCTCGCTGCTTGGTCTTTTTGTGGTGGGTTATTCTGTCACGATTCTCTTCCTTCGGGACAGACCAAGACGCAGCGATGTAGCCAGAATACATGATTTATTGATAACACGGGACAGAACGAAAACAATAAACGAAGAAACACGACGTGAGCCCTAACGCTAAATACTAAACTCAACACAAAGATCTAAACCTAACCACGACTGGCGAAACCTAACCTAACCACGAACGGAGAAACCTAACTAGACATGAATGGAGAAACCTAACTAGACACGAAAGACAAGAACCCGACTGAACATGATGAACGTAACATAAACAATAACCCACGAAACTAAAGTGCAACTCCCAAATATATATATGGTTCCCAATTAGAGACAACGAGACTCAGCTGCCTCTAATTGGGAACCATTATCCCAACATAGAACTAGACACCCTAGAACACACAAACCCTACACCAAAACGAAACCAAAAACGCTCCAGCCTGTAATCTCGGGCCTGGGCGTTACAGTAGGCTTACGCTGTTGTAACGTTTTGATAATCATGTAAATCTCTCTCGGACAAGGTGACTTTTATCAATATATTTCGCCCAAATGCGCAAAGAGTCTGTTGGTCCATTGCGTCAAACTTGGCCTTCATTAGCCAATGCAGAGTGCCGGGAGATATTCCTGGCGTGTAAGCATTGGCTTAATCGGCTTAATCTACCAACCAATCATCTTCCACAACACATTCTCCCTAACCCTCCCCCGTACGCTAGCGCACCACAAGCACAGAGGCATGCCTTGTCGTGTGATTGGCTCAAATTAAATGATGACAAATACTTTATTCAGTAGGTTCCATAGAATTCTATGGTCACTCCCAGTAAGACCAACGTTGATGATGGGATTCTCTGCCTCTAACCCTATTACAGGGGCTGAGTCACTGGCTTCTGGTGCCGTGGCGGAGATCTTGTGGGCTATACTCGGCCTTGTCTCAGGATGGTAAGTTGGTGGTTGAAGATATCCCTCTAGTGGTGTGGGGGCTGTGCTTCGGCAGAGTGGGTGGGGTTATATCCTGCCTGTTTGGCCCTGTCCGGGTTTCGTCGGACGGGCCACAGTGTCTCCCGACCCCTCCTGTCTCAGCCCCCAGTATTTATGCTGCAGTAGTTTATGTGTCGGGGGACTAGGGTCCGTCTGTTATATCTGGAGTTTTTTTCTCTTATCTGGTGTCCTGTGCCGAATTTAAGTATGCTCTCTCTAATTATCTCTCTCTTTCTTTCTTTCTTTCTTTCTTTTCTCTCTCTCTCTCTCTCTCTCTCTCTCTCTCTCTCTCTCTCTCTCTCTCTCTCTCTCTCGGAGGACCTGAGCATTAGGACCATTCCTCAAGGCCTACCTGGCCTGATGACTCCTTGATTTCCCGAGTCCACCTGGCCGTGCTGCTTCTCCAGTTTCAACTGTTCTGCCTGTTTTATGAACATTTTAAAATCTTGTCCATGTTCTGTTATAATCTGCACCCGGCACAGCCAGAAGAGGACTGGCCACCCCTCACAGCCTGGTTCCTCTCTAGGTTTCTTCCTAGGTTTTGGCCTTCTAGGGAGTTTTTCCTAGCCACCGTGCTTTTACACCTGCATTGCTTGCTGTTTGGGGTTTTAGGCTGGGTTTCTGTACAGCACTCTGTGACATCAGCTGATGTAAGGGGGGCTTTATAAATAAATTTGATTTGATTTGATTTGATGTCACGACTTCCGCCGAAGTCGGTCCCTCTCCTTTTTCCTTTTTTGAGTAAATTGCTATTTTTACTCAATTCTGCTGTCCTGCGCCTGACTTCTCTACACCAGCTACACACAGACGCATTACAATTGAGTGGTTTATATCCCAGGCTTATATGTGCTGTGCACAATAGCCTGGCTATGAGATTATGTTTGATTTGACAATGTATTGACAATGTTGTGTGGTTAATGTGTGGTCTATATGTGGTCAGAGGGAGGTGGAATGCAGACAGCAGATGACAGATGGTGGGAGTTGAGGTGGTGGAGGTGGTGGGGACGGGGGACTCAGTGGAGGACATCCCAGCCACTTGGCAGGGTTGCTACTGCTACTTCTTACCGGATGGGGAAGAGGACATCACTTCTGCTTGTACAATCAATCAATCAATTAAGCACAATTTTTTTTGTGACAAAGTCATATATCAAATAAAATAAAATACCATTTTATTAGTCACATGCACCGAATACAACAGGTGTAGACCTTACAGTGAAATGCTTACTTACGAGCCCCTAACCGACAGTGCAGTTAAAAAAAATACGTATAAGAATAAGAGATAAAAGTAACAAGTAATTAAAGAGCAGCAGTAAAAAAATAATAACAATATATACAGGGGGGTGCCGGTACAGAGTCAATGTGCAGGGGCACCGGTTAGTTGAGGTAGTATGTACATGTAGGTAGGGGGCAATGCAAATAGTCTGGGTAGACATTTGACTATATGTTCAGGAGTCTTATGGCTTGGGGGTAGAAGCTGTTTAGAAGCCTCTTGAACCTAGACTTGGCGCTCCGGTACCGCTTGCCGTGTGGTAGCAGGGAGAACAGTCTATGACTAGGGTGACTGGAGTCTTTGACAATTTTTAGGGCCTTCATCTGACACCGCCTGGTATAGAGTTCCTGGATGTCAGGAAGCTGTATTTTACCCCCTTTCCAATCTTGTCTCATCGCTGAAAATACCCAATGTGCTTGGGAGACGAAGGCGGAGTCATGTGTCCTCCAAAACATGACCAGCCAAACCACACTTCTTAAAACCTGCCCACTTAACCCAGAAGCCAGCCGGACCAATGTGACCGAGGGCAGCCTGCAGGCGCCCGTCCCGACCACAAGTCGCTAGAGCGCGATGAGCCAAGTAACGCCCCCCCGGTCAAACCCTCCCCTAACCCGGACGATGCTGGGGCAATTGTGCAGCACCCTATGGGACTCCCGAACACAGCTGGTTGTGATACAGCCCAGGATCGAACCCGGGTCTGTAGTGACGCCTCTAGCACTGAGATGCAGTGACCGCTGCGCCACTCGAGAGGCCCCATGACAAAGTGCTTTTATAGTAACCCGGCCTGAACCGGAGAAACCCGGGACATACAGGGCACCACTGCTCCTGCCATCTCTTTCTCCCTGTGTGATGTCATATCCTGTTCCTGTTTTGGGCCAGCCGAATGCAGGTGTGCTCTCCCGTCAACATGAGGCTCCTGCTGCTCCCGCCCCAAATACAAACAGGTACACACATACACAGATACACACACAAACACACACACTGTTAGGAATGTTCCCCTATTTACATGTCCGTGTGTATGTTTGTTGTGTGTCAGAGGTGAGGGATGACAAGCCAGATTTTGAGAAGAGGCGTTTGGTGTGGGAGGTGGACATGTAGATGCACTCCAAGTTCCTGGATGTCTTATATATTTTCCATGCTTTATTTCTGTTAAGAACTTTATCATCGAGTGTGATCATTTCAGTAACTGCTACTTTGCTTTGGCTCTGAGGAGGTGTTGAAGGTGCGCAAACATAAGACGTCACTTGGATTTCGTTGTAACAGGAACTGCAAGAAGTTGGCCATCATGGCGAGGAGCTCCGGGTTCTACTGCAGGTACGAGACACGCTTCACCTTCAACTCCTCCTGTAACACACACACGTCATGGTAGAAACTTAGGGGTTAGTGGTTTAAGGGTAAGGGGCAAAGGTGACAGTAAGGGATAATGGTAGGGTGTAGGGAAAACAAATATGTCACCTTTCTGTCCAGGAACTTGGAGTGCATCTACATGTCCTCCTCCCACACCAGACGCCTCTTCTCAAACACTGTCATCCCTCACCTCTGACACACAACAAACATACACACGGACATGTAAATAGGGGAACATTCCAAATAGTGTGTGTGTTTGTGTGTGTATCTGTGTATGTGTGTACCTGTTTGTATTTGGGGTGGGAGCAGCAGGAGCCTCATGTTGACGGGAGAGCACACCTGCATTCGGCTGGCCCAAAACAGGAACAGGATATGATATGATATCACACAGGGAGAAAGAGATGTCAGGAGCAGTGGTTCCCTGTATGTCCCGGGTTTCTCTGGTGTAGGCCAGGTTACTGTAAAAGCACTACTTAACTAGGCAAGTCAGTTAAAAACAAATTATTATTATTTACAATGACGGCCCACACCGGCCAATCCTGGACAACGCTGGGCCAATTGTGTGCCGCCCTATGGGACTCCCAATCACGGCCGGTTGTGATACAGCCTGGATGTAGCTGCTGATGTAAAATATAATGCCATATATAATTGTGCTTGATTGATTGATTTATTGATTGTATAAGTAAAAGTGATGTCCTCTTACCCATCAGGTAGGAAGTAGCAGTGCCAACACTGCCAAGTGGCTGGGGTGTGCTCCACTGAGTCCACCGTCTTCTTCTCCCCAAACAAATCCACCACCTCCACTCCCACTGTCTGCCATCTGCACCTCAGCTCCCTCTGACCACAGATAGACCACACATTAACCACACGACATGGTCAATACATGGTCAAATCAAACATAACCTCATCCCCAGGCTATTGCGCACAAAGTTGGCCTTACTGGGAGTGACCATAGAATTATTTTGGGACATACTGAGTAAAGTATTTGTCATCATTACATTTTAGCCAATCACACAACTGTGAGGCGTGCCTCTGTGCTTGTGGGGTGCTAGCGTACAGGGGAGCGTTAGGGGGAAGGTGTTGTGGGAGATGATTGGTTGGTAGACTAAGCCGTTTCAAGTTTTGATGGATTTAATGAATTGATATGTGTTGGGAGTATACATGATAATATACCTTGGAAATCAGGGCAGCAAAGTTATCCAAACAATAGCATTACTTTCATTTATCATTTTATTCTTACTATTTTATGGGGGGATCACATCAGAGCCAAAGCAAAGTATCAGTTACTGAAATTATTAAACTCAAGTATGAAGTTCTTAACAGAAATAAAACTAGAAAATATACAAGACATGAAACAAAATGTTATTTTATTCACACCAACTGACATAACTGTAACTCTTGCAATTACCACAACAACAGAGTTGATTGGAATTAGCTTTACTTTCAGTACAGTAGACAGTAAAAACAGTATCCCAGAATGAAATACAAAACATCCAAGAAAACATTCATATTTGATGATCTCGATGGTCTCTGTACATACTAGTAACAAGTGATAACCAGAAGAGTATTGATCTCAGTAATGTGCCTGTGAGAGGAAGCTAATAGACTATTGAGACGCAGCTACAGTGTGTCCTCATGGTGAGGAGGTGTTGAAAGTGCTCCCCGAGGTTTGGTGGAGCCCAACGGGGAGAAGTCCTCGGGGGCAAACATAAGACGTTGCTTGGATTTCGTAAAACAGGAACTGCAAGAAGTCGGCCATCATGACGAGGAGCTCCGGGTTCTACTGCAGGTTCAAAACACGCTCCACCTTCAACTCCTCCTGTAACACACACACGTCATGGTAGAAACTTAGGGGTTAGTGGTTTAAGGGTAAGGGGCAAAGGTGACAGTAAGGGATAATGGTAGGGTGTAGGGAAAACAAATATGTCACCTTTCTGTCCAGGAACTTGGAGTGCATCTACATGTCCTCCTCCCACACCAGACGCCTCTTCTCAAACACTGTCATCCCTCACCTCTGACACACAACAAACATACACACAAACATGTAAATAGGGGAACATTCCTAATAGTGTGTGTGTTTGTGTGTGTATCTGTGTATGTGTGTACCTTTTGGTATTTGGGGCGGGAGCAGCAGGAGCCTCATGTTGACGGAAGAGCACACGTGCATTCGGCTGGCCCAAAACAAGAATAGGATATGACATTACATAGGGAGAAAGAGATGTCAGGAGTGGTGCCCTGTATGTCCCGGGTTTCTCTGGTGTAGGCCTGGTTACTGTAAAGGTTCTTTGTGACAACTGCTGATGTAAAATAAAATGGCATATATAATTGTGCTTGATTAAATTATTTATTGATTGTATAAGTAGAAGTGATGTCCTCTTACCCGTCAGGTAGGAAGTAGCTCTGATGTCCTCATACCCGTCAGGTAGGAAGTAGCTCTGATGTCCTCATACCCGTCAGGTAAGGAAGGAGCAGTGATGTCCTCTTACCCGTCAGGTAGGAAGTAGCTCTGATGTCCTCATACCCGTCAGGTAGGAAGGAGCAGTGATGTCCTCTTACCCGTCAGGTAAGAAGGAGCAGTGATGTCCTCTTACCCGTCAGGTAGGAAGTATCAGTGATGTCCTCTTACCCGTCAGGTAGGAAGGAGCAGTGATGTCCTCTTACACGTCAGGTAGGAAGGAGCAGTGATGTCCTCTTACCCGTCAGGTAGGAAGTATCAGTGATGTCTTCTTACCCATCAGGTAGGAAGTATCAGTGATGTCCTCTTACCCGTCAGGTAGGAAGTATCAGTGATGTCCTCTTACCCGTCAGGTAGGAAGGAGCAGTGATGTCCTCTTACCCATCAGGTAGGAAGTATCAGTGATGTCCTCTTACCCGTCAGGTAGGAAGTAGAGGTGATGTCCTCTTACCCATCAGTTAGGAAGTAGCAGTGCCAACACTGCCAATTGGCTGGTTTGTCCTCTACTGACTCCACTATCCTCTCTTCTCCAAACACCTCCATCACCTCCACTCCCACTGTCTGCACGCCAGCTTCCTCTGACCACAGATAGACCCTACATAAACCACACAACAGGGTCAATACACGGTCACACCAAACATAACCTTGTCCAGGTTATCGTGCACAACACATGTAAGCCTTGGATATCAACCACTCAAAGTTGGCCTTCCTGGGAGTGACCATAGATATCTATGGGACTTACTGAGTGAAGTATTTGTTATAAGTTCATTTTAGCCAATCACACAACTGTGAGGCGTGCCTCTGTACTTGTGGGGTGCTAGCGTACAGGGGAGCGTTAGGGGGAAGGTGTTGTGGGAGATGATTGGTTGGTAGACTAAGCCGTTTCAAGTTTTGATGGATTTAATGAATTGATATGTGTCGGGAGTATACATGATAATATACCTTGGAAAATCAGGGCAGCAAAGTTATCCAAACAATAGCATTACTTTCATTTATAACTTTATTCTTACTATTTTATGGGGGGATCACATCAGAGCCAAAGCATTTTCTTAACAGAAATAAAGCATGGAAAATATACAAGATATGAAATAATATATTTTTATTTCATTCACACCAACTGACATAACTGGACATTGCCATAGCAACAGAGTTGATTGGAATTAGTTTCAGTACAGCTCATACAAACAAAAACAGTAGACAGTAGAAACAGAATCACAAAATAAATACAAAACATCCATAAAAACAATCATATTTGATGATCTCGAGGGCCTCTGTACATACTAGTGGGTAGAGCGTTGGACTAGTAACCGAAAGGTTGCAAGATTGAATCCCCGAGCTGACAAGGTGAAAATCTGTCGTTCTGCCCCTGAACAAGTTAGTTACCCCACTGTTCCTAGGACGTCATTGAAAAAAAAAATTGTTCTTAACTGACTTGCCTAGTTAAATAAAGGTAAAAAAAAAAAATTTTTAAATACTAGTGACAAGTGATAACCAGAACAGTATTGTCCTAAGTAAAATGCCTGTGAGAGGAAGCTAACTAACTAACGTTACCTCTTGGTGGTCCTTATTATAGCTAACCTGGCGAAGGCTAGCTAGCTCGCCTGAGTGATTGTCAGGTAATATTAGTCACACAGCTTTTACTTTGAAAACTGCTAGCCCATGTGGGCAGTTAACCCACTGTTCCTAGGCCGTCATTGAAAATAAGAATTTGTTCTTAACTGACTTGCCTAGTAAAATAATGGTAAAAATATATATTTAAAAAATGTATCTTGTTGCAGCCCCTCCTCTCCACGCCCACACAGTCTCTGTTGCCAGAAGAGAGACAAAAGAGCACAAGGTAGCGGGCCCAGTTCCACGAGGGGGCAAGAGGGGGCTTAGCCTCCTCAGTTGAAACTTGTGCCCCCTCAGTTTTAGTTTTATGTCCCTATATACAAATACCAAAAAAAGTTCAAATGATTGAGTGACAGTTTGGCGCCACAGTGTGTGTAGGGGGGCTATGGAAAGCCATTGGGGTGGTTAGGTTTGACTCCTTTGAGTTTGATTTTGATTTAGAAGGGTGGGTAGGCTAGCAGAGCCTACCCACCCTTCCACAAGCACCTCCAGGATAATCGCTCCACAGCATCCTCCACCTCTGACTGTTCCTGACGATCTTGGAACATAGGAATCAGCCCGGGTTAACCTAGAATCCTACCCTAGCCACAGGTTTTCTGTGCAAAATGTTTTATTTATTAGCAACGGGTTCATAGGAAGAGAGTGTTTGGAGTACTCGTACTGCAGAATTCAATATAATTCCAATGCAAGAACCCAAATGACGCCCCTGGGTATAGCTACATATCGGAATGTTTCATCATAGAAATAGATACATTCTATTATGGTTTTCTTGGTTTTTGGTTTTGGTTGTAAATGGAACTGTACGTATTGGAAATGTGTTTATGGTAGGCTGGCATTGCTTAATAGATTACGTGGGTGAAATTTGATCCACAGAAGTGTATTGTGCCATATCACAACTTGTTGCTGTACTCATGAGCAGCATGGTTTTCCTATAAGCGGGCCTATTGGCCTAATTGTTTGTCAAGACAGCTGTGCATGGCTGCATCTAAGTAGTAGTTTGTAGGCTATGTTTTGGTTATTTGGATCTCCATTTGCCTTTTATTTACTGCGTTTATTTACTGTTAATGTAACTAGCCTAAATACAGATTGTGTCATGCCTTTATCGATCAGACATTTTGTTTACTAGGCCTACTTGGTACTGCTGTTTTGTTCTGTTCGCATTCATTCGTTCGCATTTGCAGTTGTGTTGGTATTCTAAGCCAAACTGCTATTCAGTATTTTTGTTTGCATGCATGAATAACTAGGTTACTACTTTCAGCATTTAGTTTGCATTATTTTGGTAAAACAGATGTGTGTACGGCTGCATTCACATAGGGTAAATCACCTATTGCAAACAGCCTAAATATCTTGTAGCCTATATTCATTACCTAAATGGCCTTGCTTTAGTGTGTAGGGTTCTGTCCATTGTGCTGATACAGTAAAGCAGAGTTAGGCTACAGATTTCGTGCCAACCTGTCACTTCAAAAGCGCTCAATCAATGGTCTCAGGGTCTCTGCACTTGAACTTAATGTTTGTGGTATAGCGTGATATAAGCAGAATTCAATATAATTCCAATGCAAGAACTCTCCAAAATTGTGCCTAATCACCGATTTCAACTGCCCCCTTAGTCACTTTATCCTGGCGCCGGGTCTGCAAGGTAGCCTATACAATTTGATAGATGACAACAATAACAAGAGGTGGGACGATGAACAAAAAATGTCCTCTTCTTACCTCATTTAAAATCAATTTTGCTTAAATCGGTAATTTCAGTGATTAGGCTACAGAACATTCCTGTAGATTTTTTGGTTCTAAAACCATTATTTGGTCAACAGTAATGTGCACTAACCTGCTTACTATAATGAAAGTATCTGCCCTGTCTAGCAGAGTATGTAATTGAGATGATGCACCAGCGGAACAGAGCGGAGCGTGCCATTTGCGGTGAATACGGTGAGGGAAAAAAGTATTTGATCCCCTGCTGATTTTGTACGTTTGCCCACTGACAAAGAAATGATCAGTCTATAATTTTAATGGTAGGTTTATTTGAACAGTGAGAGACAGAATAACAACAAACAAATCAAGAAAAACACATGTGAAAAATGTTATAAATTGATTTGCATTATATGAGGGAAATAAGTATTTGACCCCTCTGCAAAACATGACTTAATACTTGGTGGCAAAACCCTTGTTGGCAATCACAGAGGTCAGACGTTTCTTGTAGTTGGCCACCAGGTTAGCACACATCTCAGGAGGGATTTTGTCCCTCTCCTCTTTGCAGATCTTCTCCAAGTCATTAAGGTTTCGAGGCTGACGTTTGGCAACTCGAACCTTCAGCTCCCTCCATAGATTTTCTATGGGATTAAGGTCTGGAGACTGGCTATGCCACTCCAGGACCTTAATGTGCTTCTTCTTGAGCCACTTCTTTGTTGCCTTGGCCGTGTGTTTTGGGTCATTGTCATGCTGGAATACCCATCCACGACCCATTTTCAATGCCCTGGCTGAGGGAAGGAGGTTCTCACCCAAGATTTGACGGTACATGGCCCCGTCCATCGTCCCTTTGATGCGGTGAAGTTGTCCTGTCCCCTTAGCAGAAAAACACCCCCAAAGCATAATGTTTCCACCTCCATGTTTGACGCTGGGGATGGTGTTCTTGGGGTCATAGGCAGCATTCCTCCTCCTCCAAACACGGCGAGTTGAGTTGATGCCAAAGAGCTCCATTTTGGTCTCATCTGACACTTTCACCCAGATATCCTCTGAATCATTCAGATGTTCATTGGCAAACTTCAGACGGGCATGTATATGAGCAGGGGGACCTTGCGGGCGCTGCAGGATTTCAGTCCTTCACGGCGTAGTGTGTAACCAATTGTTTTCTTGGTGACTATGGTCCCAGCTGCCTTGAGATCATTGACAAGATCCTCCCGTGTAGTTCTGGGCTGATTCCTCACCGTTCTCATGATCATTGCAACTCCACGAGGTGAGATCTTGCATGGAGCCCCAGGCAAAGGGAGATTGACAGTTCTTTTGTGTTTCTTCCATTTGCAAATAATCGCACCAACTGTTGTCACCTTCTCACCAAGCTGCTTGGCGATGGTCTTGTAGCCCATTCCAGCCTTGTGTAGGTCTACAATCTTGTCCCTGACATCCTTGGAGAGCTCTTTGGTCATGGCCATGGTGGAGAGTTTGGAATCTTTTATACAGGTAACAAACTGAGATTAGGAGCACTCCCTTTAAGAGTGTGCTCCTAATCTCAGCTCGTTACCTGTATAAAAGACACCTGGGAGCCAGAAATCTTTCTGATTGAGAGGGGGTCAAATACTTATTTCCCTCATTAAAATGCAATTCCATTTATAACATTTTTCACATGTGTTTTTCTGGATTTTGTTGTTGTTATTCTGTCTCTCACTGTTCAAATAAACCTACCATTAAAATTATAGACTGATCATTTCCTTGTCAGTGGGCAAACGTACAAAATCAGCAGGGGATCAAATACTTTTTTCCCTCACTGTACATCAAGTAGCCTATAGGCCTACCTATGGAACATATGTGTTGGACATTTAATTTACTGTTAGATCAATTGTATGGCTATCTAGCAACAATATCATATTCAGAGTTAGCAATCTAGCTAATGAGTTTTGAGTTCCCACTTCCTCAGGTGGTAAATGATGTAGCGTATAGGCTAGGCCAATATGCACAATGAACATGCAGGCAAATTAATCTCTAAAGAGCCAAAAAGATACCCAATTATTCTGGATTCTATTTTGACATGTTGCAAATTAAAATGTCCATCATGCATTCCCTGAACATGTTAGATGAAATAGCTAACTTCTTTCATGTCTTACTTGGCACTGGAAAAAGTCAGTCTAGAGCCCTCCTAAGCTACCTTTCTTCGAAGTATAGCCATTTGATACGTGATTCACTGAATGAGTGCATTACTTTATTAGACTTTTTGGTTGTAGGCTGTAGCCTTAGGTGAAAGAGCCACCCCTAAAAATACAACCTTTTGCCAACATGGGCTAATTTCTGGAGGAATATTATAAGGTGTGTGGCGTGTGCAGACCTCAACATTTGTATTAAATTGCATTCCAAGTTGCATTAAAAAGGTCTTAAAAAGTCTTAACTTCAACTTGAAGTTACCTGCAGATACCCTGGCAAGGGGAAAAAATATTTAAGAATAACAAGTTTCGCTGTGAACCCCTAATCAGAAAACGTACCTAAATTCAGTGTCCAACAGTGTTGGGGTCAATTCCATTTCAATTGTAGTTAAATCAGAAAGAAAACCCAATTCCAATTCCAAATGAAAAGTATTGAAGAGAATTGGAATTGGAATTTCAGTGTCCTTCCTGAATTGACTGGAATTTAGCACCCGTGGTAAGGACTCTTCAACGTTGGTCTGACCAATCGAAATATATGCTTCAAGATTGTTTTGATCACGCGGACTGGGATATGTTCCGGGTTGCGTCTGAGAATAACATTAACGTATACACTGACTCGGTGATTGAGTTCATCAGGAAGTGCATAGACGATGTTGTTCCCACTGTGACGATTACAACGTATCCAAACCAAAAACTGTGGATAGAGCAAAACTGAAAGCGCAAACCACCACATTTAACCACAGAAAGGTGACTGGGAACATGGATGAGCAAAAACAGTCCAGCTATGCTCTCTGTAAAGCAATCAAACAGGCAAAATGTCAGTGCAGAGACAAAGTGTCGCAATTCAATGGCTCAGATACAAGACACATGTGGCAGGGATTCCAGACAATCGCGGATTATAAAGGGAACATCAAGCTTGATCCCGGACAAGCTACACACTTTCTTTGACCCGCTTCAAGGAAAACACAGTCACGATGAGTGTGAGCTCTCATTCTTCGTGGCCGACATGAGTTTGACATTTAAGCGTGTTAACCCTCGCAAGGCTGCCAGCCCAGACGGCATCCCTAGTCTCGTCCTCAGAGCATGTACAGACCAGCTGGTTGTGGTGTTTATGGGCATATTCAATCTCTCCCTATCCCAATCTGTTGAGCCCACTTGCTTCAAAATGTCCACCATTGTTCCTGTACCCAGAAAGCAAAGGTAACTAAACTAAATGATTATCGCCCCGTAGCACTCACTTCTGTCATCATGAAGTTCTTGAGAGGCTAGTTAAGGATCATATCACCTCCACCTTACCTGACACCCTAGACCCACTACAATTTGCATACCGCCACAACAGATGCACAAATAACACAATAACCATCGCACTGCACACTGGCTCCCCAGCCCCAGCCCAGTCATGTGAAATCCAGACATTAGGGCCTAATGAATTTATTTCAATCGACCGATTTCCTTATATGAACTGTAACTCAGCAAAATCATTGAAATTGTTACATGTTGCGTTTATATTTTTGTTCAGTATATATACTGTATTCTAGTCAAGGCTCATCCTATATATCGTAACAACTGCTGTACACACCTTGTCTATTCATATACTGTCCATAATGTCTATACCCACCATCATATAAATACTGTATAGATTTATATTCCGGACTCTGACATTGCTCATTCTAATATTTCTAAATTCCTTTCTTTTTATTTAGGGGATTTGCCTGTTAGGTTTTACTGCACTGTTCTAACTAGGAAAATGTTACGTGAACAATACAATTTGATTCTATAGACACTCTCACTCAGACGTAACCATAGAGCAGCAACACATATGTTTATCTTTTTAATATCAATCTCATATACTGTATGTTTAATCTACTATACTATACTGTATATACTGTATATACATATACTGTATGTTTAATGTATGGGGCGGCAGGGTAGCCTAGTGGTTACAGCGTTGGACTAGTAACCGAGCTGACAAGGTACAAATCTGTCGTTCTGCCCATGAAAATAAGAATATTAAAGGTAAAAAATAAAAAATATATCCATAAAATATAGTATGTTTAATTTGGATCTCTGTGACAAAATATTTTTGAAATGAATAATAATAATAATAACTACTATATTGTTTGTCATTGCACCGCCCTCACCTCATTGACCTCCATTCTTTATACTGCGTCAAGGAAATGACCAAACTCATTCTCTCTCCATAGTTCATTGTAGCTATAAGGATGTAAAATTCCAGTAACTTTCCCTAAATTCCCCAGTTTTCCAGAAATCCTGTATTTCCTGCTAATTCAGGGAATCCTCCAACCAGAAGTACTGGAAAACCTGGGAATATTTGGACATTTTGCAACCCTACCTGTACATCATATTGACCCATTCATTTGTGTGTTTTGCTACAAAGTCAAAGTCACCATTATTTGTCAGTTGTACAACCAAATGCCTTCAACTGAAATGTGTCTTCCGCATTTAACCCAACCTCTCTGAATCAGAGAGGTGCAGGGGGCTGCCTCAATCAACATCCACATCTTCAGCACCCGGGGAACAGTGGGTTAACTGCCTTGTTCAGAACAACAGATTTTTACCTTGTCAGCTCAGGGATTCGAAGTCCAACACTCTAACCACTAGGCTACCTGCCGCTCCAAACAACAGTAGTGATACAGCCTGGAATCAAACCAGGGTCTGTAGTGACACCTCTAGCACCGAGATGCAGTGCCTTAGACCGCTGCGCCACAATTCAAGTGGAGTGAATTATTGATTGGCAATGAACATTAAATGATTCAGTTAACCACACACACATGATGTGCAACCCACACACACCCTCACACCTTATATAGAAAAGAGAAATTACTATCAACAAGAACCCATTTCTAGGTAATGGCAGTGTCATGTTATGGTTGCTAATTTAAAATGTTCTTCAGGTGTGTCCTCTCCTGGCTCAAAGCCATATCTCCTCCCAATTTACTCTCTGCTGGAGGCTACATACAAGACAGGCTGGCAGATGCTGAAACAAACAGATTAGTTCTCTGTATTGTTTGTTGATTGTATGCAGTATCCTAAATATGGACGTGACACTAGTTCTAAGAAGGCGGAAGAAGACATAAAGATTAATTTGAATAAAACAAGTTGAAATGTTTATTGCTGGCTGTATTTTCATCAAATAGCAACTTATAAAGCATTACACGTCATTTTTAAGTAAAGTGTTATCACAATTTTTTATGCACAGAAAGAGATGGATCCTTGCTTAACCTTCAAAAGGACCTTTCTAGAATGCCTTCAGTCAAACCACTCAAGGTGCCACAAAACTAAGACAAACAGACAAAATGACACACACACAACGTTGAAGAGACAATATGTATTTGACGAAAGGGGAACAGTTGTCATTTCACCTGTGACTGTTGTTTGCAGTATAGGGTTGCAAAATTACTGGTAATTCATCAAACTTACTGTAATCTTCTGTAATTTTGGTAAGTAAAAGGTAATCTATGATAACTTTGGAAATTAATTATTGAATAATTATATACACTACCATTCAAAAGTTTGGGGTCACTTAGAAATGTCCTTGTTTTTGAAAGAAAATCATATTTTTTGTCCATTAAAATAATATAAAATTGATCAGAAATACAGTGTAGACATTGTTAATGTTCTAAATGACTATTGTAGCTGGAAACGGCGGATTTTTTATGAAATATCTACATAGGTATACAGAGGCCCATTATCAGCAACCATCACTCCTGTGTTCCAAAGGCACATTGTGTTAGCTAATCCAAGTTCATAATTTTAAAATTGATAATTAGAAAACCATTTTGCAATTATGTTAGCACAGCTGAAAACTGTTGTGCTGCTTAAAAACTGGTCTTCTTTAGACTAGTTGAGTATCTGGAGCATCAGCATTTGTGGGTTCAATTACAGGCTCAAAATGGCCAGAAACAAAGAACTTTCTTCTGAAATGTTTCAGTCTGTTCTTGTTCTGAGAAATGAAGGTTATTCCATCCTACTGTTTTGCTTAAGTTGTGTGTCCCTGAGGTTGCACCCTTCATAACACATATGATTAACTGTAGTTTGGCGTCCGGCGTGGTTCCAGCAGATTTAAAAATGGCTGCGGTGACGCCCATTCTTAAAAAATCAGGCCTAGACCACCTAAACATGGAAAATTACAGACCAATATCCAACTTACCATTCTTAAGCAAAGTCCTTGAAAGGGTTGTTGCTTCGCAATTGCGATCACATTTGGATATAAACGGTCTTTTTGAACCTTTTCAGTCTGGATTTCGCCCAGCTCATAGCACTGAAACTGCTCTTCTCCGGGTGGTTAACAACATTCTTTTGTCCATGGATGCAGGGCTGATAAACATCCTGATGCTTCTTGATTTAAGCGCTGCTTTTGACACAGTCTGCCATGAAATACTTATCTCTAGGCTTTCTGACATTGGTATCACTGGCTCTGCTCTTTCTTGGCTCATCTCCTACATTAGCGACAGAAAGCATTATATCACTATACAAGGGTTTAGATCTGCCACTGCTTCACTTACACAGGGTGTCCCTCAAGGTTCGGTTCTTGGCCCACTATTATTCATCATCTACATATATCCACTCGGTGATATCATACGCAGGCACGGACTTCAGTTCCATTGCTATGCTGATGATATTCAAATCTACCTCACCACCAGCTCTGATAGGTTATCTTTGCCTGACTCACTCACTGAATGTATCAGGGACATCAAGAAATGGATGTCCCTGAATTTCCTTAAACTGAATGATAATAAAACTGAGATATTATTGATTGGTCCTGCTGCCTCAGCCAAAAGGATTGATCAGTCCTTTGATGTTGATGGAATCCACGTTAAGCCTTCGTCATTGATTTGTAACCTTGGTGTCTTATTTGATTCAACTCTATCTTTTGGCTCTCACATTTCTTCTCTTGTTAAAAACTCTTTTTTCCATCTTCGTAATATTGCTCGTCTCCGATCTTCTCTCACTTTAGCTGATGCTGAAACTCTAATTCATGCATTAATCACTTCACGCTTGGACTATTGCAATGCCTTACTTCTTGGTCTTCCCAAAAAACTTATTGCAAGATTACAGTATGTTCAAAACTCAGCAGCAAGAGTTCTCACCTCCACTAGGCGCTCTGCTCACATCACTCCTCTGCTTCATGACCTTCACTGGCTACCTGTGGCATCACGTATCCACTTTAAGGTATTGCTTCTAACTTTTAAAGCATTAAATGGTCTTGCTCCCCAATATCTCTCTGACTTACTCTATCCTTACCACCCTGCTCGGTCCCTTAGATCAGCTGAACTTGGTTTGTTGACCGTCCCTCGTTTCCGGTTGTCCACTGTAGGTGGGAGGTCATTTGGTGTTAATGCTCCTAAATTATGGAATTCACTACCTCTTACACTACGCAATACCTCATCCGTGAGTGCATTCAAGATCCAGTTGAAAACATATCTGTTTGACATGCATTTTGGGTAGTGTGTATCCTATGTGACTGCGATGTATGTGTGTGTGTTCTGAATGTATTGTAATGTGCAATGTAAAGCGACCTTGAGCTATGGAAAGGCGCTATATAAATAAAACTTCTTCTTCTTCTTCTATGTGAGAAATTGCCAAGAAACTGAAGCTCTTGTACAACGCTGTATACTACTCCCTTCACAGAACAACGCAAACGGTCTCTAACCATAATAGAAAGAGGAGTGGGAGGCCCAGGTGCACAACTGAGCAAGAGGACAAGTACATTAGAGTGTCTAGTTTGAGAAACAGATGCCTCACAAGTCCTCAACTGGTGGCTTCATTACATAGTACCCGCAAAACACCAGTCTCAACGTCAACAATGAAGAGGCAACCCCAGGATGCTGGCCTTCTAGGCAGAGTTGCAAAGAAAAAGACATACTCTGTCTGGTGTCTGTGTTCTTTTGCCCATTTTAATGTTTAATTATTTATTGGCCAGTCTGACCCCTCCACATTCTGAAATTGCATTTTTGATAGGTTTTTGGCTAGTTTTTTGCCAGTTGATTTACCATTAGAGCTAGCCAAAAATTGGCTAACGTCAGCTAGCAAGCTCACTCACTTTATCTATTAGTTTTGCCCTAATTACACTAGACCTGAATCAAATGATGAAACCAGCGGCCAAACAATTAAAGACGGCACAATGTGAGTTTTTGTCATTCGAGCCAGTATAGCAATGTAACGTTATTGATCTGTCAGTTTCAGCTAATTCCCTACTTCTTTTCACACTGACACAGCATAAACAGCTCTACAGGCTTTACTGTCATTACTTCACTACACAACACTATGCTCATTATGTCTTAGCAGGATTAGATGGTGACAGGTGTCCCAGCAGGGTCAGACATCCAGGGAAGACCAGTTTACAGAGCTCAAGTGAATTTTGCAGTATATTGTAACAATCAGTGAATGGATAAAAAGTTCCATCTTGAGTTGATAGGTAGGTCTATAGTAGCTACATGACAGCAGCTTAAAGCTACAATCTGGAATCTGGGAATACTGGTAATTTCAATTATTGAACCATTGATTATATTCTTGGATAATATAATGTACACCAAGGTAATTACTTGTCATGCCTCATCTTAGCAGGATCAGATGGTGTTCTCAGCAGGGGTCTCAGCAGAGTCAGGCAACCAGGGTAGACCAGTCTGGTGGCGCTGAGGTGAACTTGCAGAGGCAACACTATTCTCTCTGTGCATCAAACACTGGACAAGCCAGAAGCTTAAAATATTGAAACTATTTTAAGGCAATCTGACAAACCTCTAAAGTTGATGGAGGCTTTTCCCAATGACACAAAACATGTAAGACAAAAATGTGAGGAAGACCTGAGAGACACTATTGATGATGATGATGATAATGATGAATAGATAAAGATGTGTTTGAATGTCCAGTCATGTTCATATAATCTCAGACATAAATGACTGCAGTTTAAGACCATACATAGAAAGTACTATATGCCAGTGAAACTGAATATCATGAAATCAGAAATGTAATTCCTCTGCTGGAGGTGTAAAACAGAGGGGGACATATTTGCATATGTTGGGTAATTGGGACAGTGAGGCATTTTTTCTTCTTTTGGCTCTATACTTCAAACGTTTGGATTTTAAATCAAACAATGTGTCACGGATCCCTCTGGAACATTCATTGCGCACACCTGTCCCCTATTCCCATTGATTGTATTTGTATATATGTGCCCTTTGTTCATGGTGCTGTCCATTATTGTTACAATGTCCGTTGGTGCGTGTGAGTACCTGTGCTGTATGTTTTGGCTTTCGTGCCATTGTGGATTGCGCAGATGATTACGGGTCTCGTCCCGTGTGTTAATCATTGTTAATCTTTTGTTTGTGTTTCAACCCTGTGTGTTTGTATAGTGTTTGCTAGGTCTTTGTCTTGTAATTACCAAAGGCTTGCGTCCCCATACCTTCAGTTGCCAGGCTGACCCATTTCCACATTTCCTTGCTAACCCCTCCAGGCCTCGCTAATCCCTCCACAGTGGGATTTAAGCAAGGTCAGTACAGCGATGGACTTGAGGGCCAACGTTTATCCCACCTGGACGCTCGCAGGGGGAAGGCCAGAGATGGATTCCTCTTGCAGGTGCTAGCAGCCCCGTATGAATCTTGCTCACACATCCTGGGTCAATGCCCATTGATCCAAGGAGCCCGCATAAATAGGTGTGTGACCTATTAGTAACGGAAGACAAAAGGAACAGATGGAATTTTATCAAGGAGACGTGCATCTCCACACTGGATGGGAGACTTTGGAAACCAGACTAGTTATTTGTGAATAACTGTGCAGATTTGCTTGTTGATGTTACGGTGCAATACAAAGTCACCTTTGCGAGCCATGCGAGTATATCGGTCCCGAAGGGCGGCCTTCGCAAAGCTGGTAAACCGGTGTCCTGCTCTACTCCATATCTGCTGAGAGAATTATTCTGTGCAGACCAGCTCGAGGAAGATGCACCAAGGGACGAGGGTATTTAAACAACCCGGGGCACATCAGGCTAAGTGCATATTGATATTCCTCCCTACTCCATAGAACGAATACCCTCGTCAGAGCATGGTGGAATGTGGGACTCTGGTGACGGTGCAGGCCAAAGAGAGTAAACAGGGGACGCTCACAACATACATCCACCCATACACAATTGCACGAAAGCCAAAACACACAGACCCAACGGACATAGTACAACAATCGACAGCCCAATGGAGAACCAAAGGGCACATATATACAAACACTAATCATAGGCAATTGGGGCCAGGTGTGCGCAATGACAGTTCCGGAGGGATCCGTGACACACTGGCAAAACTCACACATAGTCTTACACTTTCATACATCCGATTCCCATCCAAATAATCCCTCTTGTATTGCCTTCAGGTCTTTCCGAATACTGGACAGAGACAAGCAGTGAAAATAATGGCTTGGGAGTAGAAGCTGTTAAGGAGCCTTTTGGACCTAGACTTGGCGCTCTAGTACCGCTTGCTGCGTGGTAGCAGAGAGATAGGTCTATGACTTTGGTGACTGGGCCGTCCTCTGATACCGCCTAGTATATAGGTCCTGGATGGCAGAAAGCTTGGCCCCAGTGATATACTGGGCCGTACTTCTGTAGCACCTTACGGTCGGATGCCGAGCAGTTGTCATACCAGGCGGTGATGCAACCAGTCAGGATGCTCTCTATGGTGCAGCTGTAGAACTTTTTGAGGATCTGGGGACTTATGCCAAGTCTTTTCAGTCTTCAGTCAGGTTGTTGTCCTGGCACTACACTGCCAGGTGTCTGACCTCCTCCTTATAGGCTGTCTCGTCGTTGTCGGTGATCAGGGATAATAGCCTGGGATTTCTTCTATCTCTCTCCCTTTTTATCAAGGCTGAACTGGTTAAGGAATATAGGGTGACCAGAAGACTGCACTAGGACTCCCTGGTGGAGGCTGTCTGTACTACATGACAGTGTTTCGCTGCCACCTAGATTTATTGACGGAGTTAGCGCGCCCTCTTCTGGTGATCTACATTATGACATGGTGCCGTACCTGTTAACGAGTAGTTGCGACCTGAGTAGGTAGGCTACAACTGGCTTCAATGGAGCTCGCCAGCTTGTAGTCCTAAAAACTAGGAATGAGTTACTTCTGCTTCGTTCGGCCATTCCTATGGGGGAAATTAATGTGGAAAGAATGGGGTTAACACAGATTTAGGAGATCTTATACGTTTTGTTCTATGATATTATATCAGACTATGATATTATACCTGACCTTTATGAATTTTGAAGCCTTTATGTGCATTATGTGCTTGTTTTGATTACATAAATGCATCAACATTCAGAAAAAGTTAGCTAATGAAAATTATCTCATAGAACAAATTTATATTTTATATATATATATATATATATATATATATATATATATATATATATATATATATATATATATATATGTCTCTTAACCCTGTGTTTACCACAGACCTTATTTTTAGCGTCTACAAAAGCCCCATTAATTTCCCCATAGGTTTAGGCCAACGAGCTATGCCAGAGTTAGTGCCTACAAAAAGACGCCATTACTATTGCGCTCTATCAGAAGCAGGCACTATTCGAGAAACCAAGACCAAAGAGACTGGACCTATGCTCTTATTAGATAAGACAATTCTAAAGACTTTTGCCCTGACTTTAAGGGGCCTCTGTGCCAAATTGGAAGAAGATGTGCTATATTATTTTCGGAGAAAGAGACGGAGAAAGAGTTTGTGTGCTGTATTATATATGTATCTCTCTCTGGATAAAGTGATTGATATTAAAGTGTCCTTGTCAAAAAAAAAAATTGGGGGCTATGTCATATTTTATATATACATATTATTTGCTTCTTATTTCTGTATTTTTTATATGCATAATACAGACTGTTACATGGAATGTTATAACATTTAGCCTACACTTGGTTTCTATTTATAGACTACATCAGTATAAGATAAAATCTAATCCAAGAGTGTGCATTTTGGGTATCAGTGCTGGACTCGGTGATTTATTTGGCCGTTTTTAGGTTGCAATTCCATGGTAAATAGAAGGATTAGACAACCGCAACGTAATTACTGTAGGCTAATTTATTCCAACGATACAATGTCAATTGTTGAGTCTAAACAGGTGTCAACTTTCATTTCGATACAAAGTTTCCAGTAATAAGGAAGTAAGACATGGAGGTTGGTACAATGTAATATTTTAAGACATAGCCAATTACATTTACAAATTGGAGAGAGTTGATTGGACGAACGGGCTGGATCATATGATCGGATGACAAACTAGAAAATCCTGGCATCACATGATAAATCTAGTCAACGGATTGAGCTCCGTGAAATCAGCGCCAATAAGCAACATCAACGGGTCCCAAATAGCGCAAATAGCTTCAAAATAAAAGTCCTCCGTTTACTTGAAGACAATGGGCTTGTTCGACATTGCAGCCGACAGCGCAGGCAACTGCCGACTGACTGATCTACAAATCACCTTGCATAATAAATAACTACTAAATAACTACTAGTCACCATTTACTCACAATGCAACATGGATTTGATGCTCTCGAACACGGCCAGGATCACAAAAGCTAGCGCCATTAACTTCACATGATCATACGCTAATCTTCTAATAAGAAAGTCCCCCTGAAGAAATGTTACATGACTGTTAGAAGACGTTTTTGATTTAAAACCACAAAACATATATAGTATAAAGTCACTTAAACATACATTTACTTAAAAATATATATATAGAGCCCGGTTCCTCTCTAGGTTTCTTCCAACAGTAGGTTCCTGCACTGTGCTTCTGCCTCTGCATTGCTTGCTCTTTGGGGTTTTAAGCTGTGTGTCTGTAAAGCACTTTGTGACAACTGCTGACGTAAGAAGGGCTTTATGAAATAAATGTGATCGATTGATCTACAGGTGTTTGATTCTATTTATTTTTAACTATAGAAGTCATCAGCATAAAAGGGGAGTATTTCAGAATCATCAGACTCTCTACTAATAAGATCCAGTTTCATACCATGAAGATTGACCGCATAAGTATCTTTTATCAGCAGAAAGCTACTGTGACCACTGACCAAAAAATACATTCTCATTAGAGGCCTTCATTACAACCCTATACAGCTGTTTGCTAATGTACTGTTAAAACTATAGAAATGATCAGCAGTGAAGGGGAGTATTTCAGAATCATCAGACCCTCTACTAATAAGATCCAGTGTCATACCAGGAAGATTAACCGCATTAGATACTTTTTTGTTAGTTGACCTACTTTCCCTTATTAGCTAAATAAATTCATTATAGCTATCCACATCTAATTTCTACTGTACCATTTAAACCAGAGAAGTTGTCACCAATAAACAGAGGTATTTTAATATACTCAGACCCTCTACTAATAGGATCCAGTGTCATATCATGAAGATTGACCGCATAAGATATTTCTTTCGGCAGAAACCTACTGTCACAGCTAACTAAAATTGACATTATCAATAGAGGCCTTATTTACAGCTCTCTAAAAAATACCCTAATGACACAAATCTTCATGGCATGACACAAGATCCCATTAGTAGAGGGTCTGATGATTCCAAAATACAATAGCAAGCATATGTACAGGGCTGACAACTTCTATAGTTGAAATGGTACAGTATAAATTTGATGTGTAGAGCTATAATGAAAAAACTATTTAGAGGGTGCAACAGTTCAACACCTCAGAAGTCAATGTCAGTTGGCTTTTCCTGGACAAGGTAGCACCCCTGGTAAATTAGGTCAGGGGTCTTCAGCTGCATGCAGAACAGTAGAACTGGATCAGCAGCACAACTGGGTGGGCTCAGGACGGGGACAGCCAGGAGTCATCAGGCCTGGTAGTCCTGAGGCTTCGCCCTAGAGAGCATGCCTAAGATTACAGTACACCAGATAAAAACCTGGCACATAGGCTATTGCAGCATAGATACTGGGGACTGAGATAAGCGGGGTTGGGGGACACTGTGGCCCCATCCAAAGTTACCCCTGGACAGGGTCAATGTGAAAATGTTCACTTCAAAACTTTTAAATCCTGTTCTGTTACGAGTTGACAGTAGTTAAAAAACATTTACTTTTGTCGGTATTGTGTTGTTATTGTTGTTGTTTTTTACAGGGGACTATAATGTAAAACATAATCATTATAATAAAAAAATGATCCAGTAAATCAATGTTTGTTATTTGATTACAATAATATATTGTTTTGTATTTTCAATAAATGTATGTTTAAGTAACTTTAAACTCACCCTTAGCGGTCTAGGCCACAAATGCATTTGGTTGTTCTGGCGATGGTAACAACTGGATGCATTCGGTTTTTAGGGATACAGTATCTTCAACCTAGGTTCCCTTCCCCTGAAAACGTGGGAACTCCGCTCAGGTCTTTATTTTACCCCTGCTACGTCAGGTTACTTGAGGGGGGACTTTTATTTTGAACATTTGCTGTATGATTACGTGACCTAAATGACTCTAGCTTCACAATGTTCACGGATTGTTGGAAAGTGCTTTACAATGCGACCGACAACTTTTACGAAAATGTGTGGTTTGTAATGTAGGCCGGCGACAATATAGTGTTTTCTCTGATTTCGAGTGGAGTTAGGCCATGTATTTCTCATTTCGAGCAAGCTATATCACTATATCGATTAGCATTCAGATTTCAACGATTGGCGCGTGACAATGTTGTTCAGCGTCTGTTTACATGATTGAGAAAACAAGGTCGTAGTAAAGTCATGCGCACTGATTTTTACTTCCATGTTTGGGGGTGAACTCTAGAAACTAGCTTAGTTGACAAAGCCGACACCATTGGTGACCGGGTGTTTTTAAGTTCGGGTTAGTTGTAAGTAGCCAACAGCAGCTTCGCCATGTCGGAGAGGACACCGCTCCTGCACTATCGCCTCTCCGCAAGTGTCAATGAGCAGTCCGGGGAGCATCAGCCGTGTCTCCACAGGGAGGCTGTGGAGCAGTCCCCGGCACTTTCCAGGCGGCCCAAAAAGCTCTCCACATTCTTTGGTGTGGTGATACCCACCTTACTGTCTATGTTCAGCGTGGTGGTCTTCCTACGAATTGGTGAGTATAGCCTACTGTTATTTATTACAATGTCCAAAAAATAGCTTTATTATAGGCCCGTGTTGGTAACTTTGAGCCAGTTGGAAACCAGACGTTGAATTGCATTGAATTCTACATCGGGCAGAAATTGGCGTTTGAATCAGGAAAGTTACTAGTAACTCTCACGACTTCTACAATCCAGAATGTTAAATACAATTATATTTTGACTTTAAAATATAATTTTATTCAACATTCCTGAATGAAAAATGTAATGACAGGCCTGATGGAAACCTACACTTTTCTGCAAACCGTCGGCAAAACAAAATACGTTAGACAAGGTGGGATCTTTTCGTTTCGGTAAAATGAATTGTGCAAGATGTAAGTAGAAACGCTTTTATCTCTATAATAAGAATCAAATCGAAGTAAAATTGGGAGTCACGCAATGACGAGTTAAACTCGTCGGAAAGGCATGCGGTTTATTAGACTACAGATAAAATAAGTTACGATGAACTTCACAGGGTGGTGAAAGTGCAATGTGATGAGCTTAATGCTCATTTCCAATAAATATCGAGGGGCTTATTCTGGTGACCTGATCATCGATACTTGGATGCCGTTGTCAATAATATCATCATCATGTAGGATATACGTGCGCTGCGCTGTTGGCTAGAGCAGACGTGCAAATACCGGAGATGGCACACAAGCTATATTATTATTTTATTTTTTTACTTATTAGAAAACCATCAGTAGAGTTGAAAATGCGATGGAAACTCATTTATTTTTTGTGTTTTATTCGGTAGTGATTTATTTACATCTGTCCCTCATTTTAAGGTCAACCCTGTTTACGTGAATTGAACTCTTGTTGTATTATGTTGAACATATTGCTTTTTAAATAGTGTAAAAGCAGGTTACCTTTTTCTACTCTGATTGGCCATTTTCTGGTGTTTTGTGATGGAAAACCGAGCTGGTCTGGCAGAGCACCTCAACCCTGTTAGTCATGGATAGACAGGTTAGAATTAAGTCCCTTTGTATGTTACAGTACAAAGGTATGAACTCCTGAGAGGTGTGGAGATAAAAGTAGGTTAACGGATAGGGCCTACTGTAGTGAGTGCATCCCGGGACACTTTGGGAATGGATTGTTATGGGGTCATAGTCATGAGGATAAATGTGTAATAATATCTACGACAACAATTTTCTTACTGGAGGAATATAGTAGTTTCAAGTGGACTAACAAAATAGAGTAAAATGTAGTTCTTGCAAGAAATGGATTATTTACTTGCGCTATAACGCCAGTCTTGAGCCATTAATCACGTTCACATGATGCAGAGCTCGAGGTCCAGTATCTGATGGCAATAATGACATCCGTATCCATAATGTAATCACAAATAATCTGAAGATACGTTTACAAACACAACACATCAATGTCTCATCTGTTTTCTTTGTTCAGATGTGTTTTATTCTATCACAGAGCTCTCATGGTAAGTAATGTGGTCTGTGAGTGTTCTCTCTCTTGACTTGTTGTGTTCCACCCTCTGTTTTGCCCCCTGTCTCGTGATACCTCAGCTGCTGTGGTCTAGACACGCAAACATTGAACAGCCACTAGTTTGAGAGACAAGAATACCATTCCACATAACATAAGCACTGCATTATACCTTATGTGGAACAATATGGCGCTTCTGTTTCAATGCATAGGAGTGGTGCACCGTGAATTGGATGACTTCTGTTTTGGTTAAAAGCATGAAGTAACTTGTTCTGCATTTTGACCTATTGTTGAATGTTGCAAGGAAATGGCAGCATTGTAGAAGTTTGGTATTTTGCCATAGGCTATTGTCAATAAATATATTGTCAGTATGAACTGATTTCACTGTGTGTAACATTGAAAAACATTTCTTAAACATAACTGGATGCCTTGGCATGGTGTTTTGATTAATAATGACATGACTGTATCTTGGCATGGGGGAGGAGGGTCAAACTGCTGTCTCAACTGTGTAGTTAAGGTGAAAGCCAATGAGAATTCCCCACTGCATGTTCTTGTAGACAGTTACTGTAAATTCCAAGTTCCAACTTGTCACCACTTTGTTAAACCACCAAACCCAGTTCCCGTTAGACTTTGAGATGATTTGAATTTGAAGTGTTCTCTCCTCTCCCTGCAGGTTTCGTGGTGGGCCAGTGTGGGCTGTATCAGGCCATAGCCATGTTCCTAGTGGCCTACTTCATCATCAGTATGACCGTGCTGTCTGTGTGTGCCATCTCAACCAATGGAGCTCTGGATGCAGGAGGGGGCCTACTGTATCCTCCTCAGCAATGTACATGATAGATGTATTTCAGGCCCATATGCTGTACACACACACTCCACCTTACAGTGCTCTTTCAGTTTCATTCATGTAGCATTGCATTCCTCAACGTATACGTATTTGTGTGTGTATTTGTGTGTGCGCCAGGGCCTATTTCTTTCAGTGCCTGATGACATTCACATTTTAAAGGCCTTCACTTCACTATAGTGTCCACATACACTCTTTCTCTCACACATATTGACACTCACTCTTAACTCCTGTGTATCCCAGCCTTAACCCCCTCCTCCCCCCAGACATGATAAGTCGTGCGTTGGGGCCAGAGTTTGGGGGCAGTCTAGGCGTCATGTTCTTCCTGGCTAACGTGTGTAGCAGTGCCCTCTATATCCTGGGTCTGGTCGAGGCCATAGTAGCAACCTTCGGGCTTCCAGAAGGTAAACAGCCATACTCTCTCCCTCTTCCTGCTCTGTTTGGATGAATCTTGGATGAATCTTGTCCTGGAGGCAGAGCTGAGTGATTTCCATTAGATGGGCCAGCTGCAAATTCGAAATTGGCAATTATTGTATACATTTATGAAAACAAATAATTACTTTGGCATAAGGTTTCCAGTGTGGTTAAGATTAGGTTTAAAATCTGATTGTATTACTTTTTGCTGTGCCAGCTAGTGACAGCCCTGCAGAGCTCCCTCAAGTACATGAGTCATCCCAATAAATGTGCTCTGTTTACATCGACAGACTACTTTTTTAGTATATTGTATTTGATTTAAAACTAATCTGCTTTGACAATGTCTACTCATGCATGTCATGCCCATTTTTAAAGCTTATTGAATCAAACTGAACAATTTAAATGGAATTGGATTTACAACCCTTTGACCTTTCATGGTCTGTTTCAACTGTCACCTCATTCCTTCACTCCCCTCATCTTCTCATCAACCCCCTCACCTTTTAACCTACTAACCCCCTCACTTACCTCACCTCCTCTTCTCACCTCCTCTTCTCAACCCCATCTCTCCTTTCCCTCTCCAGATGGGGTGAGCCCTGCGGGTTCCCTCCAGGTGTTGCCAGCGGGGTATTGGTGGTCGTTGCTCTATGCCACCGGCATCCTCCTCCTCTGCCTGCTTGTGTGTCTGGTGGGGGGCAGAGATCTACGCCAAGGCCTCTTTTATCATCTTCCTGGTGGTCATGCTGGTGCTGGCCACCATCTTTATCAGCTTCTTCGCTGTGCACCCACGCACCATCCTCCTGCCGGCCACTCCACCCATTCACAACGGCACGGGGCCGCAGCCACCGACCATGGCCAACTTCACCGGCTTTAAACTGAACACACTCCTGGGCAACCTGGATGGTGAGAAAGGGGGTCTGTCTGCACAATGGCGGTGTGGGGGGGTAGTGTGTGTGTTGTGCACCAATATAAATGTGTGTGCTTAATGTCATTCTAAATAGAATTACACTTGATTTAAGCTGCAATATGTAACTTTTTTGTGCCCCTACCAAATTCACATAGAAATGTGTTATAGAGCTGTCATTTTCATTGAAAGCAAGTCTAAGAAGCAGTAGATGTATTCTATGTGTGCTATTTCTATGCTTCTCGTTCTTAAGTTTTGTTCGTCTTTTGCTTTCGGTTTTGTACACCAGCTTCAAACAGCTGGTAATACAATATGTTTTTGATTTATGGAATATATATTTCACCGCAGTTTAGATGGTACAAGATTCTCTACACTATGCTTGCTTGTTTTCTCTCACAAACTGGAATTAGAATTTTAGCAACCAGGAAATGGCTGAGTGATTTCTGCATAGTGCATCTTTAAGGAATTAATATAGCAAAGCATTATTCATGTGAGCATATGCAATGTGAGTGATGTCTCATGTATTTTTTTTCCCCTTCACCTTTATTTAACCAGGTAGGCCAGTTGAGAACAAGTTCTCATTTACAACTGCGACCTGGCCAAGATAAAGCAAAGCAGTGCGACAAAAACAACAGTTACACATGGGATAGACAAACGTACAGTCAATAACACAATGGAAAAATCTATATATAGTGTGTGCAAATGTAGTAAGATTAGGGAGGTAAGGAAATAAATAGGCCATAGTAGTGAAATAATTACAATTTAGCATTAACACTGGAGTGATAGATGTGCAGATGATGAAATGCAAAGAGAGATTCTGGGGTGCAAAAGAGACAAAAAAAATAACAATATGGGGATGAGATAGTTGGGTGGGCTATTTAAAGATGGGCTGTGTACAGCTGCAGTGATCGGTAAGCTGCTCTGACAGCTGATGCTTATAGTTACTAAGGGAGATATGTCTCCAGCTTCGTTGGTAGCAGCGAACTGGAAGGAAAGGCGGCCAGAGGAGGTGTTGACTTTACGGATGACCTGTGAAATATACCTGTTGGAGCGCGTGCTACGGGTGGGTGTTGCTATGGTGACCAGTGAGCTGAGATATGGTGTGGTTTTACTTAGCAAAGATTTATAGATGACCTGGAGCCAGTGGGTTTGGCGACGGATATGTAGCGAGGGCCAGCCAACGAAGGCATACAGGTTGCAGTGGTGGGTAGTATATGGAGCTTTAGTGACAAAATGGATGGCACTGTGATAGACTACATCCAATTTGCTGAGTATAGTGTTGGAGGCTATTTTGTAAATGACATCACCGAAGTCAAGGATTGGTAGGATTGTCCGTTTTACGAGGGTATGTTTGGCGGCATGAGTGAAGGATGCTTTGTTTTGCGAAATAGGAAACCGATTCTAGATTTAATTTTGGTTTGGAGATGCTTAATGTGAGTCTGGAAGGAGAGTTTACAGTGTAATCAGACACCTAGGTAAGTCAGAACCGTCCAGAGTAGTGATGCTAGTCAGGCGGGTGCGGGCAGCGATTGGTTGAAGAGCATGCATTTACTTTTATTAGCATTTAAGAGCAGTTTGAGGCCACGGAAGGAGTGATGTATGGTATTGAAGCTCTTTTGGAGGTTTGTTAACACAGTGTCCAAAGAAGGGCCAGATGTGTACAGAATGGTGTCGTCTGCGTAGAGGTAGATCAGAGAATCACCAGCATCAAGAGCGACATCATTGATATATACAGAGAAAAGAGTCGGCCCAAGAACTGAACCCTGTGGCACCCCCATAGACTGCCAGAGGTCCGGACAACAGGCCCTCCAATTTGACACACTGAACTCTGTCTGAGAAGTAGTTGGTGAACCAGGCGAGGCAGTCATTTGAGAAACCAAGGCTATTGAGTCTGCCGATAAGAATGCGGTGATAGACAGACAGAGTCGAAGGCTTTAGCCAGGTTGATGAAGACTGCTGCACAGTACTGTCTTTTATCGATGGCGGTTATGATATCGTTTAGGACCTTGAGCGTGGCTGAGGTGCACCCATGACCAGCTAGAAAACCAGATTGCATAGCAGAGAAGGTACGGTGGGATTCAAAATGGTTGGTGATCTGTTTGTTAACTTGGCTTTCTAAGACTTTAGAAAGGAAGGGCAGGATGGATATAGGTCTGTAACAGTTTGGGTCAAGAATGTCTGGGGGATGACCGCTGCAGCTTTCCAATATATAGGGATCTCAGACAATATGAAAACAGGTTGAACAGGCTAGTAATGTCAGTTATGCATACTTTATGGTGGCAGAATTGACTTGTTTATTATCTTACAGACAGACACACACACACCAATTATAGGTTTAAGCCTCTTGTTTTGCTGAATGTTTACCAGGGTTGCTGGCAGTGAAAAAGGTAATTAATTATTTAGTTGTAATTAGTGGGTATCGTAAATATCCTTTGGCTCCCCATTTCCACGATAACATACCAACCTCACTGAGCTGAGGGATTTATTTTCAGTGTGGAAATCAACCACATGATTACTCTGCTAATCGCCATACACACACACACACACACACACACACACACACACAGCGCCTTCAAAGACCCTGTTGTCAACAAAATGACACACACACTTTGTTTGCCACTGTAAAGCTTTCCCTCCTATGAGAAGTGGGTTAAAAGTAAATTGCTTCATATGTAACACAAACTTTTCTTGAACCTGCGATGGCAAGATATGGCATTTCTGTACTTTTTGAATTCCAAGAGGCATGTATGTTAATAAACTCAATTATTTTTGTTAAATATCTAAATTTGGGGTGGATTCGGACATGGAGCTGATTGCATTGATTTCTAAATAATACCCCCTTCTGTAGCTGACTATGCTGTGGACTACACAACAGGAACCATGATGTCCTTTGCCACGGTGTTTGCTGTCATGTTTAACGGGTGCACAGGCATCATGGCCGGATCCAACATGTCAGGTAAGAAATGGATGTCTGATCAATGGGTGGAGAGATGGAATATCTATTTAGCTGCTCAGTTATCAAAGGGGTCGTTCAGGAGTCATCCAAGGCATCAGAGACGTGTGTGTGTGTCTGACCTGGTGTTGTTGTGTCGCAGGTGACCTGAAGAACCCTAGCTACTCCATACCTCGAGGAACCATCACAGCTGTCATCTTCACCTTCATAATCTACAACCTCCTCAGTCTGATGGTGGCCTGCTCCTGTGACCGGTCAGTCACACACGCACACTCAAGTTTGGGCATAATCTATGTAGATGAACACACCTGTAACATGTACAGTGCATTTGGAAAGTATTCAGACCCCTTGACTTCTTACACATTTTGTTACGATACAGCCTTATTCTTAAATGGATTAAATTGTTTTTCCCCCTCATTAATCTACACAATATACCCCATAATGACAAAGCAAAAACAGGTTTGTTGAATGTTTTGTGTGCAAATGTATAAAAAAAAAAAAGAAACGATCACATTTACATAAGTATTCAGACCCATTACTCAGTACTTTGTTGAAGCACCTTTGGAAGCAATTACAGCCTCGAGTCCTCTTCGGTATGATGCTACAAGCTTGGCACAGCTGTGTTTGGGGAGTTTCTCCCATTCTTCTCTGCAGATCCTCTCAAGCTCTGTCAGGTTGGATGGGGAGCGTCGCTGCACAGCTATTTTCAGGTCTCCAGAGATTTAGATCGGGTTCAATTCCATGCTCTGGCTGGGCCACTGAAGGACATTCAGAGACTTTTCCTGAAACCTTTGTGTGTGTGTAGGGTCGTTGTCCTGTTGTAAGGTGAACCATCGCTCCAGTCTGAGGTCCTGAGCGCTCTGGTTTTCATCAAGGATCTCTCTGTACTTTTCTCTGTTCATCTTTTCCTCGATCTTGACTAGTCTCCCAGCCCCTGCCGCTGAAAAACATCCCCACAGTATGATGCTGCGACCACCATGCTTCACCGTAGGGATGGTACCAGGTTTCCCCCAAACATGATGCTTGGCATTCATGCCAAAGAGTTCAGTATTGGTTTCATCAGATCTTTCTTCATGTGCCTTTAACTGAGTGGCTTCAGTCTGGCTACTCTACCATAAAGGCCTGATTGGTGGAGTGCTGCAGAGATGGTTGTGCTTCTTTGAAGGTTCTCCCATCTCCACAGAAGAACTCAGGAGCTCTTTCAGAGTGACCATCGGGTTCTTGGTCACCTCCTTGACCAAGGCCCTTCACCCCCAATTGCTCAGTTTATCCGAACGGTCAGCTCTAGGAAGAGTCTTGGTGGTTCCAAACTTCTTCCATTTAAGAATGACGGAGACCACTGTGTTCTTGGGGACCTTCAAGGCTTCAGAAATGTTTTGGTACCCTTCCCCAGATCGGTGCCTCGACACAATCCTGTCTCTGAGTTCTACAGACAATTCCTTTGACCTCATGGCTTGGTTTTTGCTCTGACATGCACAGTCAACTGTGGGACCTTTTATATAGATGACAAGGTGTGTCCAAATCATGTCTAGGACTGTTGCGGTGACAGTATTCCCACCACACATGCGGTCACGTGTCATGAAGGCAGTCAAATTCCACGTGACTGTTTAGTCATGGTAATTAGTGTGGTGGTTAATTTCTTTACTATCAAATGAGGAGAGACAAACTTATCACACAAGTCAGAGTTATACTTAAAATACATATTTAATAGTAAGAGCTTTGCAATACACCCCTTTCAACCTACATGACGAACAACAGATATATAGAATGGGTCATAAGGTTAAGATCTGTATGAAAGATACCTATAATGAATAGCAGACAGTATCTGCTGTGTCAACAGTTTTCATTGTATAGACCAGTATCTGACCTTCCAACTCCAAACTGGAACCATCTCTCTCTGGTACCATATAGAACAGAAACATTAACCCATGCTCTGGAATGCTCTTTAGGTTTTATCACCCCAAAAGACATTGTACATCTCCTCAGTGTTATCTCCCAGAGGCCCCATCCTCAGTAGAACACACACTCAAAATAGATAACAGAATACTCTATTCATTTGAAATAAAACAACCATTTGATGTAATAAAAGTATTATAATCTTGCAATTTTTCCCTGACATTAGGCTTCTCCAAGCTGTAATGCTGCTGTTGGTCATTAGTAGCCTACCAAACTTGCTAACTGCCTGGTACTCTGCACTCTATCCCTCTAATCACTCTGACATCAATGCAAATGTAGTCAAATATAATCAAACACTTCATGAGGGCCCATGAGCTCATGTTGTGCAACATTTTCAATAGGCTATGCAGTTGCGTGAGAACAGTGATGGGCTCAGCTTTCTATAGGCTAGGTCTTCTATATTTATTTCTAAACTTTCTTAAAATTAAGCATGTTGCTTATCTTTACAACAGGAGTATAGCCTACCTGGCTGGCATGAAAATAAACCACCGGGAAAAGCGTCCTCAGTTCACTATTTTAAGTGCATACAGTGGCTTGTGAAAGTATTCACCCACTTTGGCATTTTTCCTATTTTGTTGCCTTACATCCTGGAATTAAAATTGATTTTTTTGGGGTGGTTTGTATCATTTGAAATAAGACAGAAAAACGGAACTTGACATAACTATTCACCCCCAAAGTCAATACTTTGTAGAGCCACCTTTGCAGCAATTACAGCTGCAAGTCTCTTGGGGTATGTCTCTATAAGCTTGGCACATCTAGCCACTGGGATTTTTGCCCCATCTTCAAGGCAAAACTGCTCCAGCTCCTTCAAGTTGGCTTGGTTCCGCTGGTGTACAGCAATCTTTAAGTCATACCACAGTTTCTCAATTGAATTGAGGTCTGGGCTTTGACTAGGCCATTCCAAGACATTTAAATGTTTCCCCTTAAACTACTTGTTGCTTTAGCAGTATGCTTAGGGTCATTGTCCTGCTTAAAGGTGAACCTATGTCCCAGTCTCAAATTTCTGGAAGACTGAGACAGGTTTCCCTCAAGAACTTCCCTGTATTTAGCGCCATCCATCATTCCTTCAATTCTGACCAGTTTCCCAGTCCCTGCCGATGGGGAAAAACATGGGGGTGGTGAGAGGTGTTGGGTTTGCGCCAGACATAGCGTTTTTCTTGCTGGCCAAAAAGCTCAATTTTAGTCTCATCTGACCAGAGGACCTTCTTCCATATGTTTGGGGAGTGTCCCACATGCCTTTTGGCAAACACCAAATGTGTTTGCTTATTTTTTTCTTTAAGCAATGGCTTTTTTCTGGCCACTCTTCCGTAAAACTGTCATCATAAATAAAGGTGGGAAAAAAACAAAAAACAAAAACATCTCTGTGGAGTGTACGGCTTAAAATTGTGCTTTGGATAGATACTCCAATCTCCGCTGTGGAGCTTTGCAGCTCCTTGAGGGTTGTCTTTGGTCTCTTTGTTGCCTCTGATTAATACCCTCTTTGCCTGGTTTGTGAGTTTTGGTGGGCGGCCCTCTCTTGGTAGGTTTGTTGTGGTGCAATATTCTTTCAATTTTTGTTAATAATGGGTTTAATGGTGCTCTGTGGGATGTTAAGTTTCTGATATTTTTTTATAATCCAACCCTGAACTGTACTTCTCCACAACTCTGTCCCTGACCTGTTTGGAGAGCTCCTTGGTCTTCATGGTGCTGCTTGCTTGGTGGTGCCCCTTGCTTAGTGGCGTTTCAGATTCTGGGGCCTTGCAGAACTGGTGTGTGTGTGTGTGTGTGTGTGTGTGTGTGTATATATATATATATATATATATATCACATCACTGAGATCATGTGACACTTAGATTGCACACAGGTGGACTTTATTTAACTAATTATGTGACTTCTGAAGGTAATTGGTTGCACCAGATCTTATTTAGGGGCTTCATAGCAAAGGGGGTGAATGCATATGCACGCACCACTTTTCCGTTTGAAATTTTGTAGAATTTCTTGAAACAAGTGATATTTCTTTTCATTTCACTTCACCAATTTGGACTATTTTGTGTATGTCCATTACATGAAATCCAAATAAAAAATCTATTTAAATTACAGGTTGTAATGCAACAAAAAACACCAAGGGGCATGAATACTTTTGCAAGGTACTGTAGATGACATGTATATTTTTCCCCGCTGCCCCTGTTTCAAGACAGGTGCATGATAATGGTCCATTCTAAATCAAAACAAATTTCACACATATATTATTTAGTATATGTAAAGACAAGATTCAGTCAAGAATAGTTACAATATTATCCTATCACTTGTGAATTATATATTATCACTTGGGAATGATGCCCAGCATAAGAAACAATGCCTTTTTTAAACTTTTTTAAAATCCAAGTCGCACACCTCATGTAGCCTAGCCCATAGGCCTATATGTTTTAATAAGGTTTGTATCACAACTAAAGTGGCCAAATACATTTTAAGAAGTTATCACATTATTCTGCTTTACAAGGGGTGTAGAGCCTAACTGGCATACATAAGCAGCGCATGAGTTTCATGGGGCATAGTAGATTGACAGGCTAGTGCTTTTGCTGTTAGTTAGGCCTACTCGTATTGTTGTCTGACAAAGTAAATGTGGACAGTTCTTCCAATCTCTTCAATATGCACCTCGGAATTGGATAAGGACACGCGCAGTTGCGTCCCCGATGTCTATTCACTTGTAGCCTGTGACAGACCCAATCACGCGATGGAGCGCGCATCACTCAGGGAGAAGCGCATAACTGCCACTGGCAGTAAAAGGCATGGATTTTTTTAAGGTGCATTATGGCCACACAAAGGGGATGCCGCCATGAAATTCTAGGCATTGTCAACTGCTTGTCAAATTGTGAATGAGTGACTGATGTAGTGTGTACAGCCTGCTCACAAGAAACAAAGCAGAGCTCATGCCTTTTCAAGCAACTTTTTTCAAATCATCATTAGTCACATCATGCAGCTTTACAATGTATTAAAAATCAAAACATATAGCCCAACATTTGTAGAACAACTAAAGTTACATTAATAACTCTAAATTAAGCATAAAGGAATACCTATTTCTTTGTTAACCGGCTCAACACAAAATAGCCGCATGTGCACACTCCCTCAAGTCTATTTTATTCAGCTGTGTTCAATTGTATTCGTCATACTATAAAATAATGCCAAGGAATTCTAAGCAAATCTTGTCAGCTAAATGAACTTGTTGCCCAAAGACATTTTGCATTGTCAAATCAGGACCTAAGGACAACTCCGAGTATGCTATTCTGTTCTTCTGAAATAGACTACATTTTCTTCATATCATGCTTCGTTAGACCGGTCTAAAATAAATAATGGATATATTGTGAAGGTGTAGATGTTCCAAAGGTCTGCATCAGTGGCTTGTTTGGAAGCCGGAGATGCTAAATGTGTTTGTTAATTAATGGTCAATTATTGTGAGACCGACAGTTATTTGCTTGACAATCACCGGCTGATGAAGTTTCGTGACCAATCAATTGAACTTACCACAGGTGGCAGTGGTGGAAAAAGTACCCAATTGTCATACTTGAGTACAAGTAAAGATACCTTAATAGAAAAGGACTCAAGTAAAAGTCACCCAGTAAAATACTACTTGAGTCAAAGTATTTGGTTTTAAATATACTTAAGTATCAAAAGTAAATGTAATTGCTAAAATATACTTAAGTATCAAAAGTTAAAGGTATATATATTTTCAAATTCCTTATAAGAAGCAAACCAGGCGGCACTATTTTCTATTTTTTTTAATTTATTTACAGATAGCCAGGGGCACACTCCAACACTCAGACATCATTAACAAATGAAGCCTGTGTTTAGTGAGTCGATCAGAAGCAGTAGGGATCACCAGGGATGTTCTCTTCATAAGTGTGTGAATTGGACAATTTTTCTGTCCTGCTAACCATTCAAAATGTAATGAATACTTTTGGGTGTCAGGGAAAGTGTATGGAGTAAAAAGTACAATTTTCTTTAGGAATGTAGTGAGTTAAAAGTAGTCAACAATATAAATAGTAAAGTACAGATCAAACTATTTTAAGTAGTATTTTACTTAAGTACTTTACACCACTGACAGGTGGACTCCAAGTTGTAGAAACATCTCAAGGATGATTAATGGAAACAGGATGCACCTGAGCTCAATTATGAGTCTCATAGCAAAGTGTGTGAATACTTATGTAAATAAGGTATTTCTTTTATTTCTTTTTTATAAATTTGCAAATATTTCTAAAAACCTGTTTTCACTTTGTCATTATTGGGTATTGTGTCTAGATTAATGAGGAAATGTTTTTAGTTAATCCATTTTAGAATAATGCTGTAACGTAGCAAAATGTGGAAAAAGTCAAGGGGTCTGAATACTTTCCGAGTGCGCTGTATGTTCACATACAGGTGCACACACCCCGATCCAACTCAAATTTGCACTAACTGAAAGACTCATATTTACAATTCTCTCTCTCCTACTCTCACACACGTTCTCTCACTCCCTCTCCCGTCTCTAGCTCAGTGCCAGTGTGCAGTATTGATGTGGCACTAAAGCAAGTGTTGCCAAAGTGCTAAACTGACATAAAAGGCCCATAAAGGAGCATTGGAAATCAATACAGCCATAAATTATACTCTTCCCTGTCCTCCCCTCTGCCTGTTTCACCGTTTCCCCTCCTGAAATGAATGTGGTTGTAGTTGTGTGTGGTTGTAGTCGTTAATGTTTTCATTTAAAACAGTGGTTAGTTGTAGGCTAATCTTAGTGTGTTTGAGTGTGAAATTGACCTTTCACCTTTTCAAATTGGCACCACCTGCTAATCACATGACATCACGAGCGCTTCAATGGAGGCATGTGTGTTGGGTTGGTTCTTCTATCTAAAGACCTGAAGTCCCCACAAGGATAGTAAAACAATAATGTTCCCTCGTGGGGACATTTCCCACATCCCCATGAGGACAAAGGCTATTTTAAGCTTAGGTTTTAGGGTTAAGGTTACAATTAGGGTAAGGGGTTAGGGAAAATTGGATTTTGAATGGAAATCAATTTTAGGCCCCCACGAGGATAGAATAACAAAAATGTTTGTGTGTGTGTCCGGGGGCATTCATAGCTGAGTTATGTGGAAGTAGTCATGTGACATATTTTACACCACAAATAGAAACGAATAGAAGAAGTGGTATGAGGAAGTAAGAGTAGATCAGACGTTAGAAGCTATAAATATGCTAATTCATTGACCATGTTTACATGCCCACCAATATCTCGTTATTCGTGATTCTCAAGTATTTTGTTTTTTGAGTTAAGCATCATATCCCTTTTTCAATAACCCCAACGAATCGTTTAAAAAGTAGGCTATACCTGCACAGTTCGATCCACCATAATAATTCCATAAGTATTTATTTTGCTGATACACCGTAGTCTACTGGACGGTGTAACCTACTTTCACCCCTAATTTAGATAAGTTTCTGCTTTCTATAATTTCCAGCATTTGGTAGGCCATTTGTCAACTGTAGTTAGATACATACAGCTTCTCTTCTGTCGTAACTGGTTGCCCAGAAGACCAAAAAAAGTATTGCTCACCAGAATGTCTTTCATCGATAGAATGAATGCATTATAATCCAGTTAACACCGGTAAACTTGTCTGTTTCGTTTAGGGACCGGGGAGAAAATGCAATAACTCTAGAACAGTGGAAAGATTGTTCCTGTGCAAAATTTCCAAATGTCATCAGTTTGACTGGTTTTATGGAAATGAAAAGCTGAGAAAACTATCAACTGTTTCTGATAAGACTTCAGTTCGTCTTGGGTGCATATTTTATCTGGTTGAAATACTGTCTGCTTTGCATAAGTGCAAAAGATAAGTTACACGCACATTCACATTTTCTCAAGAGATACTGAAAGACAGAAATCCTATTTCTCAACTCCTCTTCTCGAGACACAATTAACATTTGTTGTATAATTTTTGGCCTAATTATGCAGGAGTTAATATTAAATTGCTCTACATGTGAGAGGTTATAGACCTACAGATAGTGTCTACATTTCACTTATTAGTCCATTAAAACCCATATGAACTTAAATGAGGAATATGTTAGATACTACTGCATGGTCGGAACTAGAAGCACAAGCATTTCGCTACACTCGCATTAACATCTGCTAACCATGTGTATGTGACAAATACATTTTTTTATTTGATTTAGAGGGATACTCGTGAGCGGGATATCAAAAGTGCATGTAAACAGCTTATCCTGAATAAGACCTTAAGCAGGATATGAGCTACTATCTGGAATACTGTGCGCATGTAAATGTGTTCAGTGATGGATTATGTAGTAGTTGATGAGACACACCGGATCATGATATCCTAGGTGGTTGATTTCTACACAATCTAGATCATGGGGGAAGGGGCATTCAGGACTTGTTTTTACACTCAGTCCATTTCGATTCATACTTCAGGATATGAACAAAAGGATAATAAGAATGCAGTTCTTTCTCCAGTAGGTTCAGTCAGGTTGTTATCTATTGGTGTCCTTATCTGCTGTGGTTTAGTGTTGCTTTATTGATGTTGGACAGGGCCCGGCATGCAGTGGAGTGTGACTTTATTGGTTTTAGATAGTTAGACTGAATGGAGGAAATGTACAGGGTTTATGAGTGATACTACTGCCAAGGTCCTTTTTATAGTACTTGATGGTGTCTCAAAACCATATCTAAACCTTTTACTGAACGGTCTTAGTAGTTACTGCACATGTGAAAACACACTGACTGCTCCTCCAGTTGTACATAGAGTACAGTAACATGTTGAAGAGATAATGGGAACTTGACCAGGGGTAAAGCCACCATTTCATCATGCCTGTTACTGGAAACATAAATGTTTTTTATTTCTGGCCAGGGAATTCCACATTGATTATAACCTCATTCACCAGAAGGGCTGTATAACATCCTTGACTAGAGGTATACTTCATAAATGCCGATTTACATTACGAAACAGTTACACCCTTGTCACAAGGCAGGTCACAGGTTATGTCTATCAACAATATGCCATGTTTTTTTGTTGTTGAAAGTAACATGTGGCTGTCAGTTGTAGGACCCCAAAAAGGGACCAAAGTTTTTCCTATTCAAGTCTCTATTCAGGAAAAACCCATGTCGCTAGTCACGGATGTGTGCATCTGTCACCAAACTAAAAACTTTCTTCACTTTTATCATATTAACTTATAAAGTGAACCTGTCACCACCGTCCCAGTTCATGTCATTAAGAGACAGACTAAATAGATTACTGAGATTAAATAGGAAGAATGTGTATTAAAGCCATCAGTCAACGTCACATCAACGCGACATTGCTAAATGCCAAACACCGGAACCCCCATCGTCACCACGGAAACTCCCTGCATTGCCATAGCAACATCACCTCGTTGACGGGAAAGCAGTTGAAGGCCGATCACGGTCTGGGTCAGTGATTCTCACCGAGGAGGAACAACTAGAAGCTTTTTGAGTTAGATGTTATTCCCCTTTTGTTAGTCACAAATTTAGTAACATTGTAGCAGTATCCAGAAATATCCAACAGGTGGCGGTCACACCATCTCACAATATGAGGAGCTCCCTTTGTGTTTCAGACTCTAACATGATGTTGATGTTTCTTAGGCTGCATTTCCACAGACAGCCCAATTCTGATATTTTTCCCACTAATTGATATTTTTACCAATCACATCTATCTTATCTCATCAGATCTTTTTCATATCTGATTGGCCTGAAGACCAATTAGTTGGGAAAAGATCAGAATTGGGGTGCCTGTGCCTTACTGATACAGAAACGGTATAACCTTTGAATAAATCCAAAATGAATTGCTCCACTCTTCAGCTAGTTATTCTGCATTCTTGGTAAAGGCATTGTGTTCACTTAATGTGAATGTCAGGGAGATTTAGAATGTGTGTTCAGATCTACAATAGTGCTGCCTTTTGGGAGAATGACACCTGATGCATACCTGAATAGGTTACAGGTGTGTTAGTTACAGGTGCACATTTACGTAGTGTGTATGTGTTCTGGATGGGTCTGAGAAGGTTTATAGGAGCCCAATGTAAAATATGATGATGATGGAGGAGGAAGGTCTAGTGTCCAGAGAAGATGTCTGGTAACCCTGTGTGACAGGGTAGCCAGTGGTGACAGATAGCCCATTGCCAACTGTACAACCCCTCTCACAGCCAACTGTACAACCCCTCTCACAGCCAAGTCCTGCCCAATCCCCCAATATACACTCAGCTTAGTGTATCTGCGTGTGTGTATCTTGGTTAGGGACTGGGACCCGAAAGATCTGTGTGTATCTTACTGTCACTCTCTTTCTCTGGGTAAGTGAAGAGAGAGGGTGTGTGTGTTCATTTCCGGAGTGAGTGACTTTGGCGTGTATTTGTGTATGACTAACTGCAGAGTGTGGTTGTGTGTATCTCTATCTACCTCTATGGATGAGTGGCATTGTAGTGTGTGTATGTGTGTGTTGAGTGACTGTGGTGTGTGTGTGTGTGCACCTGTGTGTATTGTGCATCAGTGACCTGTTAGCTAACCCCATCCTGCTAGAGAAGATTATGTATATTTTACTGACTGAATATTAATTTTTTTCTTCCATCTCCTTCATGCAGCCTGTTTGTGGAAGCTGTGCAGTCCCACAAGGCTCTGCTATCTCCAATATGCAGCCTAGTGTGTGTGTGGAAGCTGTGCAGTCCCACAAGGCTCTGCTATCTCCAATATGCAGCCTAGTATGTGTGTGGAAGCTGTGCAGTCCCACAAGGCTCTGCTGTCTCCAACATGCAGCCTGGTGTGTGTGTGTGGAAGCTGTGCAGTCCCACAAGGCTCTGCTATCTCCAATATGCAGCCTAGTGTGTGTGTGGAAGCTGCAGTCCCACAAGGCTCTGCTATTTCCAATATGCAGCCTAGTATGTGTGTGGAAGCTGTGCAGTCCCACAAGGCTCTGCTGTCTCCAACTTGCAGCCTGGTGTGTGTGTGTGTGTGTGTGGTAGCTGTGCAGTCCCACAAGGCTCTGCTATCTCAAATATGCAGCCTAGTGTGTGTGTGTGGAAGCTGTGCAGTCCCACAAGGCTCTGCTATCTCCAATATGCAGCCTAGTGTGTGTGTGTGTGTGGAAGCTGTGCAGTCCCACAAGGCTCTGCTATTTCCAATATGCAGCCTAGTGTGTGGTAGCTGTGCAGTCCCACAAGGCTCTGCTGTCTCCAACATGCAGCCTGGTGTGTGTGTTTGGAAGCTGTGCAGTCCCACAAGGCTCTGCTATCTCAAATATGCAGCCTGGTGTGTGTGTGTGTTTGGAAGCTGTGCAGTCCCACAAGGCTCTGCTGTCTCCAACATGCAGCCTGGTGTGTGTGTGTGTGTGTGTGGAAGCTGTGCAGTCCCACAAGGCTCTGCTATCTCCAATATGCAGCCTAGTGTGTGTGTGTGGAAGCTGTGCAGTCCCACAAGGCTCTGCTATCTCCAATATGCAGCCTAGTGTGTGTGGAAGCTGTGCAGTCCAACAAGGCTCTGCTATTTCCAATATGCAGCCTAGTATGTGTGTGGAAGCTGTGCAGTCCCACAAGGCTCTGCTGTCTCCAACTTGCAGCCTGGTGTGTGTGTGTGTGTGTGTGTGTGTGTGTGTGTGTGTGTGTGTGTGTGTGTGTGTGTGTGTGTGTGTGTGTGTGTGTGTGTGTGTGTGTGTGTGTGTGTGTGTGTGTGTGTGTGTGTGTGTGTGTGTGTGTGTGTGTGTGTGTGTGTGTGTGTGTGTGTGTGTGTGTGTGTGTGTGTGTGTGTGTGTGGTAGCTGTGCAGTCCCACAAGGCTCTGCTATCTCCAATATGCAGCCTAGTGTGTGTGTGTTTGGAAGCTGTGCAGTCCCACAAGGCTCTGCTGTCTCCAACATGCAGCCTGGTGTGTGTGTTTTCAAGCTGTGCAGTCCCACAAGGCTCTGCTATCTCAAATATGCAGCCTAGTGTGTGTGTGTGTGTGTGTGTGTGTGTGTTTGGAAGCTGTGCAGTCCCACAAGGCTCTGCTGTCTCCAACATGCAGCCTGGTGTGTGTGTGTGTGTGTGGAAGCTGTGCAGTCCCGCAAGGCTCTGCTATCTCCAACATGCAGCCTGGTGTGTGTGTGTGTGTGTGGAAGCTGTGCAGTCCCACAAGGCTCTGCTATCTCCAATATGCAGCCTAGTGTGTGTGTGGAAGCTGTGCAGTCCCACAAGGCTCTGCTATCTCCAATATGCAGCCTAGTGTGTGTGTGGAAGCTGTGCAGTCCCACAAGGCTCTGCTATCTCCAACATGCAGCCTGGTGTGTGTGGGGAAGCTGTGCAGTCCCACAAGGCTCTGCTATCTCCAACATGCAGCCTGGTGTGTGTGTAGAAACTGTGCAGTCCCACAAGGCTCTGCTATCTCCAACATGCAGCCTGGTGTGTGTGGGGAAGCTGTGCAGTCCCACAAGGCTCTGCTATCTCCAACATGCAGCCTGGTGTGTGTGGGGAAGCTGTGCAGTCCCACAAGGCTCTGCTATCTCTTTGCTTTTTCTGCTTTTCAGCCCCCCCATGTGGCTTTTACTAGTGTGTGTGAGAGAATGTTGTACTGTCTCTCTCTCATGTCCCCCTCCACACACACACACACTCGCTGGCTCGTAGTACTAGTCTCTTGTCCAGACATTGTGAGGCAACACGTCCAACATTCTCAGTCTGTCTGCTCTCCCTCCGTCTCAAACCTCTGTTCCCTTGCAATCACCCCACTGCAGAGTGCCTGTCCTTAGCTGTCTCTGTCCATCCTCACTTTGTTTGCTTGCTATCTCTCCACCACAGAGATCTCTCTGTATCTCTCGTTCCCCCTCTCTGTCTGTCTCTTTCCATGGCAGTAGCGTGGTGAAAGCGATCTTGTCCACTGGTAGACTGTACAACGCTCCAAATCTCCAAGTACTTCACCCTCCTACCCTTACTACCACTGGTCCTGTCACTGCCATCACACAGGTAGAGAGATGAAGGTTCTTGTTATGTTGCCCATGTCCTCTGTAATCCTGTGGACCTGCATGAGCAACAGCTAATGGAGATCCTCATAAATAAATAAACAACATCAACATAGTAGCAGGAATGAGAATGTAGCCAAACAATAGAGAATAGGAGAGGGGTAAAGTAGAGACAGACTGAGAGTGTGGTAGTGAGTGAATGAGAGAGGGTAGCAGAGAGGGAGAGGAGCTCTGCAGGCCTTGTTAGCTATTGATCCCATTTTATACTCCTCAGCCACAGCCTAGCCCCCAGGGAGCACTTAACCATCACAAATTCTCTCTCTGTCTGTCTGTATGGCCCTATCTGCCTCCCTCCCCTCTGTAGTTGGTTCTGAAGCGTATTTAAAAAATATGAAAGAAATGGCAAAAGAACATGAATGTATGAATAAACAAATAAGAATATGATTGAGGGGATCAACAAACGAGGGAAAGAACAGATGAGGTGTGGAATGAGAATGAGCGTCCAATCTCTCCAGGCTCTTTCACTCATTTAACTGCATTCCCTCCTCTTAAAAAACCTATTTTCTTCTGTCAGGTGCTTTACTTCGTTCTGTTCTTTATTTCAATGGCAGAGCTCATTCCAGCTTCATGATCCGATCAATAATCTGCATTATGGGATGGAGGGGACACCAGGACACACACACACTCAAAAACAACCGTATACACACATGCTTCTACAAATGCATAGCCTTCACAGACATGTTAATAAAAATGCCCATATGAAAGTACCCAACTGTGCATGAACACACACACACACACGCGCACATATTCTCTCCTCTGCTCTCTCTGCATGGCTGTCACCTCTGATGGCTTTGTTTTGGAGTGCAGGTTTGAAAATGTCAAGCTCGTTCAGATTTATACTGCACCTGCCACACGTCACAGGAATTAATAACCAGGTCATAGCACTGACCAGCTCCATTACACACACACACACACACACACACACACACACACACACACACACACACACACACACACACACACACAAAACAGAGTAACTTTCAATGGTCCAACCAACACGTGAGCATACACTCAAATGAGTGTTATTGTTTCGCTATTCTGTGTGTGTGTGTGTGTGTGTTGCTTGTGGAAAGGACCATTGAAAGTGAATCACTATTAAGCATATGTCAGAGAGCCTGATTAAAGCAATGGCTCATAAACATTTAACTGCGGCACCGGACTCATAACGCAGACGAACAATCGCACACACACTGCAAGTAACACACACAAACCAATCATTGGCATTTCCTAATTTTCGGGAGCGATATTAATTTATCGTGTGTGGCTCTATCTGGGTTTCAGTGTGAAAAAATGGTGTTCAGATGTGTGGCTGGACGGAACAATATTTAATAGGGCCATGATAAGTATTAAAACCAGACGACCTGAAAGAACGTGACGGGAGTCTTAATTACAGTGGAGGGCGAGGGAGAATGGACACAGTAGTGGGCAGTGAGGGGGAGCGAGAGAGTGGACACTGGGGTGGGCAGCGACAGGGAGCGAGAGAATGGACACTGGGGTGGGCAGCGAGGGGGAGCGAGAGAATGGACACTGGGGTGGGCAGCGAGCGAGAGAATGGACACTGGGGTGGGCAGCGAGGGAGAGAATGGACACTGGGGTGGGCAGCGAGGGAGAGCGAGAGAATGGACACGGGTGGGCAGCGAGGGGGAGCGAGAGAATGGACACGGGTGGGCAGCGAGGAGAGCGAGAGAATGGACACTGGGGTGGGCAGCGGCGAGAGAGAATGGACACTGGGGTGGGCAGCGAGGGAGAGAATGGACACTGGGGTGGGCAGCGAGGGAGAGAATGGACACTGGGGTGGGCAGCGAGGGAGAGCGAGAGAATGGACACTGGGGTGGGCAGCGAGGGAGAGCGAGAGAATGGACACTGGGGTGGGCAGCGAGGGAGAGCGAGAGAATGGACACTGGGGTGGGCAGCGAGGGAGAGTGAGAGAGAATGGACACTGGGGTGGGCAGCGAGGGAGAGTGAGAGAGAATGGACACTGGGGTGGGCAGCGAGGGAGAGTGAGAGAGAATGGACACTGGGGTGGGCAGCGAGGGAGAGTGAGAGAGAATGGACACTGGGGTGGGCAGCGAGGGAGAGTGAGAGAGAATGGACACGGGTGGGCAGCGAGGGAGAGTGAGAGAGAATGGACACTGGGGTGGGCAGCGAGGGAGAGTGAGAGAGAATGGACACTGGGGTGGGCAGCGAGGAGAGTGAGAGAGAATGGACACTGGGGTGGGCAGCGAGGGAGAGTGAGAGAGAATGGACACTGGGGTGGGCAGCGAGGGAGAGTGAGAGAGAATGGACACTGGGGTGGGCAGCGAGGGAGAGATTGAAAGTGAGAGGGGTAGAAAGACCTGGTGAAATGGAGGGAAGAGGGTGGGTGTGAAACAAGTATGTTGAGAAATAGGAAATAGTGGTTGATGAGGGAGATATGGTGAGAGTGAAGAGCGGTGGGGAGAGGAGCAGACTTGCGTTACTGATTTTAATTTCTACAGTTCCGTTGTGTGGGAAAGGGGTGGAGTGAGGCAGGGCACAATCAGAGAGGGGTGTCCATTTTCTCTCTCTGATTTCTCTCGCCTTCTCTTATTCATGTATAAAGATAACATGGCAAATAAAGTAGAAATGTCTGTCTTTCTTTCACCCACTGTCTCACCCCTTTCCTCTTGCACCTATTCATGTAGATGTGTGTTTGCGTGTTACCATTTACCCTTCATAGGTAACACAAGTGTTTAATGTGAGTGTGTATAATTATCTGAATTCTCCCTCATCCTCTCTCAGTATTCTCCTCCAGAGGGACTACAGTTTCCTGCGGGACATTAATGTGTGGAACCCGTTGGTGACCGTCGGTGTGTACTCCTCCACCATGTCTGCTGCCATGAGTAACCTGATAGGGGCCTCTCGCATCCTCTACGCCCTGGCACGGGACGACTTGTTTGGTGGGTACACCCATGTCCTCTTCTCTCCCTCATTATTTTTCTTTATAGCTTCTCTCTCCCCTCTCACTGGCATTGTGTGTGGATAGGGGAGATGAATAGCAGTATTAAGCAGTGCTCCCCTGTAGTGGGCAGCTGGAGCAGGGGAGATGACTCAAAACCTTACTGAACCAAACTGACAATGACTCAGCTCTGGATTGCTAGCAATGCTATCTATTCAGGGGTTAAAAATAGATATTAGTTTATGTTTTTTTTGTCTTTGCCTAGTTGACTGTTTGATTAAAAATGTCTAACTTCAAATTAAGTTCTTATCGTGTGTGTGTCATTCATACCTGGTGCATGCTGCGTCACCTTGTCACTGTCCTACACCCACTGGCTAATATAGTGTAACACGCATATACACACCTCATCTCACCCAGTTTTAAAACTATCTGCTTTGTCTTCCCTCTTTTACCTTTCCTTCCTCTGTCCTATCATCTTCTTTTATTTTCCTCTCTCTCTCCATCCCCTGTTCTTGACTGCATTGATTTGAGTTGAAAGTCTCCTAATTTAATTTATTTCATGTATCAACTGTGAAATGTGGTCCTTTAATCCCCTCCGTCTTGCTCCTTCTCGACCTCCCTCTTGCTCTCACATATGCTCTCACTCTCTGCAGGCACAGTGTTGTCTATAGCTAAGAAGACATCTCGCAATGGGAACCCCTGGGTGTCTGTCCTCCTCTCCTGGTTCCTAGTACAGGTAAGACACACAGAGGATAGAATAGGTCTAATTTCACATGCTCAATAATCTGATCAGGTCAGATGAAGGAAAGGTAGATGGAGAGAGTAGGGGACAAAGGTAGAGGACAAAGGTAGATGGAGAGAGTAGAGGACAAAGGTAGAGGACAAAGGTAGATGGAGAGAGTAGAGGACAAAGGTAGAGGACAAAGGTAGATGGAGAGAGTAGAGGACAAAGGTAGATGGAGAGAGTAGAGGACAAAGGTAGATGGAGAGAGTAGGGGACAAAGGTAGATGGAGAGAGTAGGGGACAAAGGTAGAGGACAAAGGTAGATGGAGAGAGTAGAGGACAAAGGTAGATGGAGAAGGGAAGTCATTTGAGATTACAGAGAAATGGCCAAGACTTAACAAGAAAGGGAGACCAGGGGTGAGAGAGGAGGCAAGAGATGGGAGGGTAAAGATTCAAAGAGGAGAGAGCTCTGTTAATGACTGGCTAGTCAGATACTCGTCAAGAAGTGAGAAAGGCTAAATGGCTCATCTCTCTTCCCCTCATCCCTCGCTCCGTTTCTCCACTGGAGTGGGGGAGTAATTAGAGGAAATCGTTAGCCTGTATCAGAGCTCATTGACTCACTAGTCCTGGCCCTCTTTCTATCCCTCGCATGTTCTCTTTTGCTCTCTGCCATTTGAATGATTCACTGATGACACAAGTGATAATCTAATCTCACTCCGTGTTAAACAATCTCAGACAAGAGAAAGGGAGCAATGGATGGAGGGAGCGAGGGGTGAGTAGAAAAAAGACTAGGGCAGGAAGGAGGGTGAAAGAAGGGGGATCCAGATGATATTTGAAGAAGAGGGACCGTGAGACTGATTTAGAAGCCCCTCTGTCTTTGTGGTCTTCAGTAAAGGGCTGTGTGATGGTAGTGATATCTCAGCCTATCAGAACAGTGTGATGGTTACCATGGGTTTACTTTACGGACTTTATTCTCCCCATGGGGAAATGTTGTTGCAGTATCATGTACAAGTTACATGGACTGGGCATACAGCATGAAGACGAATTAAATGATCTCGCACACACACACACACACACACACAGGTGATCGTGTGGTGCACTGGCAGGCCCAGAATTTGCTCATGCTGGACTGTGGCTGAGGGCTCAGTTAATAGCTAATTAATGCTGTTGTAAAAGAGCCTCTCAGGGGACAACTAGGGAGACTGACTTAGCGTTGTGGAGGTCAGAGGAGAAACTATTCCTCCCCTCCGTCCTCTCTCTTTCTCTCTCAATGAAACGGGTTCATTAATCAGAATTTTACTCTTTTCTTTTCTCCATCTATAGTTGGTGTTGTTCACAGGGAAGTTGAACACCATCGCCAGCATTGTAACCATCTTCTTCCTGCTGGTCTATGCAGCTGTGGACCTGGCCTGTCTGGCTCTGGAGTGGGCCTCCGCTCCTAACTTCAGGTACTAAGTTAAACTGTATGTATCACATGCGCCAAATAAAACTGGTGCAAGACTGGGGCAAACTGGGGCAGAAGTTGACCTTCTAACAGGACAATGACCCTAAGAACACAGCCAAGACAACGCAGGAGTGGCTTCGGGACAAGTCTCTGAATGTCCTTGAGTGGCCCAGCCAGAGCCCGGACTTGAACCCGATCGAACATCTCAAGTGACCTGAAAATAGCTGTGCAGCAATACTCCCCACCTGACAATGAATATTCTTTTTTTTATGAATGCCCATGTGGTAACTTACCGTTTTGTAAAACAGGCAATTTAAAGTTAATACCTGTTATTTGGTTACATGAATTTATGTTAATGCATGTATTAATTACAGTAATTTACTGTTCTCATTCTCGGGAGTGGAAACGTTACTTGCAGAGTTCACGACCTGCTACACTTATGAGAAACATGTTTTTGGTTTATATCATACTTTAATTTACGCACTGTGAGCAATGAACATGTCTGGTTTCTTTGTCCTATTAATGTTGACGGAGCTTGTGTGTGTGTGTAGAAGTACCCGATTGCCATTGCTAGCTAGATAAATTGATTGCCTAGCAACAAACATCTTAAGAAGGTATTTGAGAAAATCGTAAGAAAATCATTCAATCTGAAATCTTAAGATATTTATTTTGTTATCTTATGAACTTCTTATTTAGTGCCCAGCTTTTCGTCAACAAAGTTCTTTTTTAAGTTTGGTTTACATCCATTCAAATTATAATAGTTCCTCACAGTATTTTAAGTCTTTCCAACACTCCCCCTCGATGATCAGCGTCGCTGATAAATAGGCTTTGGACATGTTGCGTGTATTTGTTTCTATTTTATTAATGGTCAGTTTCATCTTCATACTATAGCATAGCTGTCCCCTTCATACCTTCCTTGTCAATTCATTATCTCATAGCCTACTTTTGGAAAGGTTTTAAGGAAAGGAGAAATATTTGCTTGTGTCTGACGTCGCTGGTGGCTTTGATTGATGGGTGCTTTTGCTGGTGTGCATGTGTGAGTTGGCTGATTCTATAGGCCTATACAGTTTGTCCCTTCAGAACGTTTCCTAAAGTAGTCTGTCTGAACTCATCTATTTTAATAAGAATCAAACACTCCTGTCAGGATTTCATCTTGTAAAAGGCCTGTTTTCAGTAGCTTAGGCTACATTAGGTCTCATTATGGTATCCTGTCTTTGAAGAAGAGAGGATGCTGTGCTCTCTCTCTCTGATGGTTGGATGGTGTGGAGAGTTAGTGTTCCACACTGTGCACCAGCTGGGTGTTGTGGCCACGTGCTAATTAAGACAAACTGGCCACTGCTCCCAGCTGCACATCTTAGAAGGACCGAAGATAAGCGTGTGTGTGTTGAATACGGTGAATCCTCAAATGTTGATGTAATCACAATTAATCACATTTTAATTGAAATTGCGATATAGACATGCAATATACTCAGCGCGCACACACACTAAGACCCACCCCCTTTCACTCAAGCAGGCAGCACACTTCTCTGTCCATATCTGTGCTTGTCCATGTGTCAAGGGTATATTGTTACCCAAACATTTCCATCTCTCCGTATCGCCCTCCCTATTGGCCGATGGGTTTCAGCTGGGGGCTAATAAGGCACGTGGATGGCTAGCTGCTGTGGTGCTCTTCCTTAATTATATTAGCATGTTGCTGTTGTCGCAGGGCGGGTTCTGGGTGTTGTTGTTTTTGTTGTTGTTGATTGTGTTCCCTGCACCTCTTTCCAGGCGAAAATCATTTAAAGCCATTTAGCGCTGCTCTCCCCTGAGAACTGCTCTGTAATTAGCATAACTAATTTAGCAGAAATATTTCCTTTCCCCTAAATTTGGCACACGGTTGTTTAGCTGATGGGAAGGGGAGGGGACTGCTGAATTATGATGTAGCGGAAGAGCTGTCTGCTTGTTAAGTGTGTGTGTGTGTGTGAAAGAAAGGTAGTGTGTATAGGGGTGTGAATTCTATATATATATATTTTTTTACTGTGTCCCCTAAATGTGTCCACTGTGTCCAACACACTCCTCTTTGTCTTTCTGAATGTGTGTGTAGAGGGGTTGTTGGCTGCAGCTTTATCAGTGACTGGCTCCAGTTTTCCAGAGCGCTCCTCTGGGGCAGTATGTTCACCACTGATGGGACTGAATACTGGGTTTAGAGGACCGGGCTGACTGGCTTAGACACACACAGGCTATGTTTTTGGGTAAGACTTGAAGCCCAGGCTCTGTTATTAACTACACATGCAGTGAGTCTGAGTGTATTCTGTCACTCTTAGCGTACATTTTGTGAAGGTTACTCTAATTACAGTGAGATACCCTTCTGAATGATATGACTGACGTAATGTCTGAATGAGCACTCACTGACGTACTTAGATCTGCCAGCTTTGTGCACTTGAGGCAAGTGTGTGTTTGCAGAGCCGGGGGTGTTTTAAGGTGATGGTTGGCAGTAGCACAGTTATGTCCTCTCTAATCATGACGTGTCTTTTGGCTGGCCGCCTGGTCCCCCCTCTCTCCCTAAGTACTTGGTGGACATTTTTGTTTTTGCTGATGTCAGCAAAGTGACATCAGTCATTGGGAAATGATTGGGATGCGGGCAAGGAGAGAGGTGGGAAGAAAGGGGGAGACATGGGGAGTGCCAGCGATACACTGACACTAATGAGAGAGGGATTACAGAGAGCAAAGGAAAGGCAGAGGGAGGTGGAGAGGGAGCACAGGCAGGGTGAGCTTTTAACATAATAACACTCTCCATCAGGAAGGGAGAGAAAGAGGAGTGGATAGAGATTAAGAGGGATTGTGAGAGAGGGGGGTTAAGATTGGGGGTGACAAATTATGTGAAATTGGCAAAACAAATGGAAAGTGGGGAGAGAAAGTTAGAGCAAATAGAAGGGGAAAAGAAAAGCCATTTCACTCTGGTGATGGAGAGAACAGAAAAGGAGAGAAGGGTAACGACTGCACCAGTCTCTCTCCCCATCATGTTCTAGTGGGGGCTATGAAGCATTTAGAGCTCGGGTGCGTTCCACTCTGTTAATAAAGCGGTCTTTTAGCGTAGCCTAGCGCTTCCAGCTGGGCCCAGGCCTGTTCATTTGGATGGAAATTACAGTAGCTATCCTTAATAGCTGTTTATCTGCTGAAGATGTTATTGCAGGAGATTAGGGTCACTACGTGATCAATGACCCTACCTTTTCTGCACCTGCCCACATGGGGGAGCTCAGACGCATCACACACATCTACACCTCCCTTGGATTTCTTCACATTTGATTGTATTACAAAGTGGGAATAAAAATGAATTTAATTGTCAATGATCTACACAAAATACTCATGTCAAAGTGGAAGAAATATTCATTTTCTTTTCAAGATTATTGAAAAATAAAAAACTAACTTGACTGCGTAACTGTTCACCCATGTCATTCAGACATGTTAGAAAAACATTTGGCAGTGATTACAGCTGTGAGTCTTCTTGGATAAGTCTTATAAGAGCTTTGCACACCTGTATTGTGCAATTAAAATATTTATTTAATTTAACAAAATTCTTATTTAAAATGAGGGCCTACCGGGGAACAGTGGGTTAACTGCCTTGTTCAGGGCCAGAACGACAGATTTTTACCTTGTCAGCTCGGGGATTCGATTCAGTGCTGTGACCACTAGGCTACCTGCCGCACCTGTTACTTGCTCATTATTTTCAAAATTATTCAAACTCTGTCAGTGTTGGGATAATGGCTAGACAGACATTTTCAAGCAGATTTAAGTCAACTTTCAAAACAGGAACATTCATTGTCTTCTTGGTAAGCAACTCCATTGTAGATTTGGCTTTGTGTTGTAGGTTATTATCCTGCTGAAAGGTGAATTCCTCTCCCAGTGTCTGGTGTAAAACAGGCTGAAGCAGGTTTTCCTCTAGGATTTTGCCTGTGTTTAGCTCCATCCCAGTCTTTTCCGATGTCAAGCATACCCATACCATGATGCAGCCACCAAATAAGGAGGCATTTACTCAGTGTTGTGTTGGATTTGCCCAGAACATAAGGCTTTGCATTTAGGCCAAAAAGTGTATTCCTTTGCAGTTTTTTTGTTTCAGTATTACAGTGCCTTATTGAATACATATGCATGTTTTGGAATATTTTTATTCTGCATATTTTATTGATTCTTATTTTCACTGTCGTTTTAGGTCATTATTGTAGAGTCCATCCAGTTCTCCCATCATAGCCATTGAAGTCTGTAGCTGTTTTAAAATAACCTGCTCCTGCAGCTCCGTTCAGAAGGACGACTGCATCTTTGATGTGTCTGGGTGGTTTAATACATCATCCACAGCATAATTATTAACTTGACCATGCTTAATATCTTTATACTGGCATATTTACCAGTCAACGCCCTCCTTTAAGGCTTTCGAAAAGCTCTCTGGTCTTTGTAGTTGAATCTGTGCTTGAAATTCAATACTTAACTGAGGGACCTTACAGATGTATGTATGGGGGACAGAGGAAGGGGTAGTCATTCCAATCATGTCAACCCCTATTATTCCACACAGTGAGTCCCTATTATTCCACACAGTGAGTCCCTATTATTCCACACAGTGAGTCCCTATTATTCCACACAGTGAGTCTATTTAACTTTTATGTGATTTGTTCAGCCAAATTGGACTCCTGAACTAATTTAGGCTTGCCTAAACAAAGGGGGTGATAGCTTATGCAATGACTATTTTAGTTATGACATTTTTGTTCATTAGTAAAAATGTGTAGAATCTTTTTCACTTTGACATTATGGAGTATTTTGTAAGTCGATTACAAAAAATTACAAAAATCTCTTTCGATCCCTCTTTGTTACGCAACATAATGTAGAAAAAAGCCAAAGGGGATGTAGACTTTCTGTAAGCACTGTATATACACACACACACACACACACACACACACACACACACACACACACATTAACTACCACACACTAATTTACATATACGTATACACACGCTTACACTCATTCACAAACACAGATCCTATTCAATTACTAGAAGGGCTATGTCAAAAACCTTCAGTTCCAGAATGGGATGAAAATGGCAGACATATTGGTCAGGGAGAAATCCAAACCAGTCTAATTGGAATGAATGGCGGTAGAGGCAGAATCTTGATTTTACAAGTAATGCATGTGATACACTACATTGCCAAAGGTATGCGGACGCCTGCTCGTCGAACATCTTATTCCAAAATCATGGGCTTTAATATGGAGTTGATCCCTCATCTGCTGTTATAACAGCCTCCACTCTTCTAGAAGGGCTTTCCACTAGATGTTGGAACATTGCTGCGTGGACTTGCTTTCATTCAGCCACAAGCATTAGTGAGTTCGGGCATTGATGTTGGGCGTTTAGGCCTGGCTCACAGTCGGCGTTCCAATTCATCCCAACGGTGTTCGATGGGGTTGAGGTCAGGGCTCTACAGGCCAATCAAGTTCTTGCACACCAATCTCAACAAACCATTTCTGTATGGACATCGTTTTGTGCACGGGGGCAAACTGTTGTCACAAAGTTGGAACACAGAATCGTCTAGAATGTTATATGCTGTAGCGTTAAGATTTCTCTTCACTGGAACTAATGGGCCTAGCCCAAACCATTATTCCTCCTCCACCAAACTGCACAGTTGGCACTAAGCATTGGGTAGGTAGCATTCTCCTGGCATCCACCAAACCCCTTTGTCGGACTGCCAGATGGTGAAGCCTTATTCATCACTACAGAGAGCACTTTTCCACTGCTTGAGAGTCCAATGGTGGCGAGCTTTACACCACTCCAGCCAACGCCTTGCATTGCACATGGTGATCAGTTGACCGGGGCAGCTGTAGCAGGGCAGAAATTTGACAAACTAACTTGTTGGAAAGGTGGCATCCTATGATTGTGCCACGTTGAAAGTTGCTGAGCTCTTCAGTAAGGCCATTCTACTGCCAAGACTGCTCTTTTTTTGTAATTAAATATATTTTTAAATATACAACAGTCAGCAACGGCTGTAGCTGAAATAGCCGAAACCACCAATTTTGAAGGTGTGTCCACATACTTTTGTGTGTGTATATACAGTGCATTCTGAAAATATTCAGACCCCTCGACTTTTTCCACATTTTGTTATGTAACAGCCTTATTCTGAAATTGATTCGCTTTTTTCTCCTCGTCAATCTACACGCAATACCACATAATGACAAAGCAAAAACAGGTTTTTAGAAATGTTTGCAAGTAACTGAAATATTAAATTACATAAGTATTCAGACCCTTTACTCAGTACTTTATTGAAACACCTGACTTCTGTAACCGTAAAAGCCTTGGTTTCATGCATGTTAACATCAGAAGCCTCCTCCCTAAGTTTGTTTTACTCACTGCTTTAGCACACTCCGCCAACCCTGATGTCCTTGCCGTGTCTGAATCCTGGCTTAGGAAGACCACCAAAAATTCGGAGATTTCCATACTCAACTACAACATTTTCCGCCAAGATAGAACTGCCAAAAGGAGAGGAGTTGCAATCTATTGCAGAGAGAGCCTGCAAAGTTCTGTCATACTTTCCAGGTCTATGCCCCAACAGTTCGAACTTCTAATTCTAGAAATGAAACTCTCCAGAAATAAGTCTCTCACTGTTGCTGCCTGCTATAGACCCCCCTCAGCTCCCAGCTGTGCCTTGGACACCATACGTGAATTGATTGCCCCCCATCTATCTTCAGAGTTCGTTCTGTTAGGTGACCTAAACTGGGATATGCTTAACACCCCGGCAGTCCTACAATCTAAGCTAGATGCCCTCAATCTCACACAAATCATCAAGGAACCCACCAGGTACAATCCTAAATCTGTAAACATGGGCACCCTCATAGATATTATCCTGACCAACCTGCCTGCATCTGCTATGGGCCCGCGGTCAAACGACCACCCCTATCAAACGACCACCCCTATCAAACGACCACCCCTATTGAGGAAGCGGCAGGTAGCCTAGTGGTTAGAGCGTTGGACTTGTAACCGGAGGGTTGCAAGTTCGAATCCCCGAGCTGACAAGGAAAAAATCTGTCGTTCTGCCCCTGAACAAGGCAGTTAACCCACTGTTCCCGGCGCAAGACGTGGATGTCGATTAAGGCAGCCCCGCACCTCTCTGATTCAGAGGGGTTGGGTTAAATGCGGAAGAAACATTTCGGTTGAAGGCATTCGGTTGTACAACTGACTAATAATGGTGACTTTGATCAAACGCTCCCTAAAACACTTCTGCGGGCAGGCCTTTCTAATCGACCTGGCCCGGGTATCCTGGCAGGATATTGACCTCATTCCGTCAGTCGAGGATGCCTGGTCGTTCTTTAAAAGCAACTTCCTCACCATCTTAAATAAGCATGCCCCTTTCAAAAGATGTAGAACTAAGAACAGATACAGCCCTTGGTTCACTCCAGACCTGACTGCCCTTGATCAGCTCAAGATCATCCTGTGGCGGACTGCTTTTGCTTCGAATAGTCCCCGCGATATGCAACTGTTCAGGGAAGTCAGGAACCAATACACGCAATCAGTCAGGAAAGCAAAGGCTAGCTTTTTCAAACAGAAATTTGCATCCTGTAGCTCTAACTCCAAAAAGTTTTGGGATACTGTCAAGTCCATGGAGAACAATAGCACCTCCTCCCAGCTGCCCACTGCATTGAGGCTAGGTAACACGGTTACCATCGATAAATCCATGATAATCGAAAATTAACAAGCATTTCTCTACGGCTGGCCATGCTTTCCTCCTGGCTACCCCAACCCCGGGCCAACAGCCCCCGCAGCTACTTGTCCAAGCCTCCCCAGCTTCTCCTTCACCGAAATCCAGATAGCAGATGTTCTGAAAGAGCTGCAAAATCTGGACCTGTGCAAATCAGCTGGACTAGATAATCTGGACCCTCTTTTTAAAACTATCTGCCGCCATTGTTGCAACTCCTATTACTAGTCTGCTCAACCTCTCTTTAGTGTCGTCCGAGATCCCAAAAGATTGGAAAGCTGCTGCGGTCATCCCCCTCTTCTAAGGGGGTGACACCCTAGACCCAAATTGCTATAGACCTATATCCATCCTGCCCTGCCTCTCTAAAGTCTTTGAAAGCCTAGTTAATAAACAGATCATTGACCACTTCGAATCCCACCGTACCTTCTCCGCTGTGCAATCCGGTTTCCGAGCTGGTCACGGGTGCACCTCAGCCACGCTCAAGGTACTAAACGATATCATAACCGCCATCGATAAGAGACATTACTGTGCAGCCGTATTCATTGACCTGGCCAAGGCTTTCGACTCTGTCAATCACCACATCCTTATCGGCAGACTCAATAGCCTTGGTTTGTCAAATGATTGCCTCGCCTGGTTCACCAACTACTTTGCAGACAGAGTTCAGTGTGTTAAATCGGAGGGCCTGTTGTCCGGGCCTCTGGCAGTCTCTATGGGGGTGCCACAGGGTTCAATTCTTGGGCCGACTCTCTTCTCTGTATACATCAATGATGTCGCTCTTGCTGCCGGTGATTCTCGGATCCACCTCTACGCAGACGACACCATTCTGTATACTTCTGGGCCTTCTTTGGACACTGTGTTAACTAACCTCCAAATGAGCTTCAATGCCATACAGCACTCCTTCCGTGGCCTCCAACTGCTCTTAAACGCTAGTAAAACCAAATGCATGCTTTTCAACCGTTCGCTGCTTGGACCCGCCCGCCCGACTAGCATCACTACCCTGGACGGCTCTGACCTAGAATACGTGGACAACTACAAATACCTAGGTGTCTGGCTAGACTGTAAACTCTCCTTCCAGACTCACATTAAACATCTCCAATCCAAAATTAAATCTAGAATCTGCTTTTTATTTCGCAACAAAGCCTCCTTCACTCATGCTGCCAAACTTGCACTAGTAAAACTGACTATCCTACCGATCCTCGACTTTGGCGATGTCATCTACAAATCAGCTTCCAATACTCTACTCAGCAAACTGGATGCAGTCTATCACAGTGCCATCCACTTTGTCACCAAAGCCCCTTATACCACCCACCACTGCGACCTGTATGCTCTAGTCGGCTGGCCCTCGCTACATACTCGTTGCCAGACCCACTGGCTCCAGGTCATCTACAAGTCCCTGCTAGGTAAAGCCCCGCCTTATCTCAGCTCGCTGGTAACCATAGCAGCACCCACCCGTAGCACACGCTCCAGCAGGTATATCCCCCAAAGCCAATTGCTCTTTTGGCCGCCTTTCCTTCCAGTTCTCTGCTGCCAATGACTGGAACGAACTACAAAAATCATTGAAACTGGAGACACTTATCTCCCTCACTAGTTTCAAGCACCAGCTGTCAGAGCAGCTCACAGATCACTGCACCTGTACATAGCCCAACCAACTACCTCATCCCCTACCGTATTCATTTATTTATCTTGCTCCTTTGCACCCCAGTATTTTTACTTTGCACATTCATCTACTGCACATTTACCATTCCAGTGTTAAATTGCTATACTGTAATTACTTCGCCACCATGGCCCATTTATTGCCTTACGTTCCTTATCTTACCTCATTTGCACACATTGTATATAGATTGTTTTCTTTTTTTCTACTGTATTATTGACTGTGTGTTTGTTTACTCCAATGTGTAACTATGTGTTGTTGTATGTGTTGAACTGCTTTGCTCTATCTTGGCCAGGTCACAGTTGTAAATGAGAACTTGTTCTCAACTTGCCTACCTGGTTAAATAAAGGTGAAATTTAAAAACAAAAACGTTAAAAAAAAATTACAGCCTTGAGTCTTCTTGGGTATAATACTACAAGCGTGGCATACCTGTATTTGGGGAGTTTCTCCCATTCCTCTCTGCAGATACTTTCAAGCTCTGTCAGGTTGGATAGGGAGCGTCGCTGCTATTTTCCGGTCTCTCCAGAGATGTTCAATCGGGTTCAAGTCCGGGCTCTGGTTCGGCCACTCAAGGACATTCAGAGACTTGTCCCGAAGCCACTCCTGCATTGTCTTGGCTGTGTGCTTAGGGTCGTTGTCCTGTTGGATGATGAACCTTCGCCCAGTCTGAGGTCCTGAGCGCTCTGGAGAAGGTTTTCACTGTACTTTGCTCTATTCATCTTTGCCTCGATCCTGACTAGTTTCCCAGTCCCTGACACTGAAAAACATCCCCACAGCATGATGCTGCCACCACCATACTTCACCATAGGGATGGCGCAATGTTTTCTCTAGACGTGACGCTTGGGATTCAGACCAAGGAGTTCAATTTTGGTTTCATCAGACCAGAGTGTGCCTTTTACTGAGGAGTGGCTTCCGTCTGGCCACTCTACCATAAAGGCCTGATTGGTGGAGTGCTGCAGAGATGGTTGTCCTTCTGGAATGTTCTCCCATCTCCACAGAGGAACACGGGAGCTCTTTCAGAGTGACCATCGGGTTCTTGGTCACCACCTTGACCAAGGCTCTTCTCCCCCAATTGCTCAGTTTGGCCAGGCGGACAGATCTAGGAAGATTCTTGGTGGTTCCAAACTTCTTCCATTTAAGAATGTTTGAGGCCACTGTGTTCTTGTGGACCTTTTAATGCTGCAGAAATGTACCCTTCCCCAGATCTGTGCCTAGACACAATCCTGTCTCAGAGCCCTATGGACAATTCCTTCGACCTCATGGCTTGGTTTTCGCTCTGACATGCACTATCAACTGTGGGACCTTTTATATAGACAATGTGTGTGCCTTTCCAAATCATGTCCAATCAATTGAATTTACCACAGGTGGACTCCAATCAAGTTGTAGAAACATCTCAAGGATGATCAATGGAAACAGGATGCACCTGAGCTCAATTTTGAGTCTCATAGCAAAGGGTCTGAAAACTGATATCACATTTACATAAGTATTCAATTTTTATGTTTTTTTAAATGCGCAAACATTTCTAAACTTGTTTTTGCTTTGTCATTATGGGATACGGTGTGTAGAATGAGGAAAATGTCAAGGGGTCTGAATACTTTCCGAATGCGCTCTAGTATATCAGAAATTATGTAATATAATTGTCAACCTAAAATATTGTCATATAATTATTTTATACGGGTTTTATACACATGTTCTGTATAAGTAGCCTCTTAAAATGTATGTAAACGGACCGTAAATGTCTCGGGGCTCTATTTTCGCCTGGCGTTAAGGTGGCGCTAGTTGTCATACGCAGGTTAGTTTGCAATTTCGTCATGTAAAAACTGGCGCACTGGCATTTTCCAGCCCAAACGGCAGGTTCTTATATCAGCTCGGTTGCGCTCATCTCGCTTGGGCGAGGTGGAAATGTTTGATGTGTCCTTAAAAACGTGATCCAAAGTGCTAATTTCAGGCAGCGCTGATATGGATTTTTAAAACCAACCAAAACCTGGTTTTAGCGGTAACTCAGTTGGTTATATCATGCATTTTGACAGCAGAAACTCAGCCTATCCAGCCTTGACGCACACTGCCCATATGCACGTAGAACAATAGTAGCCTAATGTGATTTGGGTGCCTGTATAGTTTGTATTTAGAAACATACAAACCATTTTGTCTTTTTTATTTATTTTTATTTGGCATAGCCTCCCCTCTGATTAAAAGCTTTTTTTGTCCTGCCCAATGCAATCCCGAAGTAGTCAAGACTGTCGATAAAGGGTTTGGTTCCTGAGATCGCTTGGAAATATATCTTAATCACGGACCCTTTATTAAAATCGAACGTTTGAGAGGAGTTAAACAGTGAGCAGACATTCCCTTATCTATGCGTTGTTGGCAGGCCCACATTATTTTGGCCATTCATGTCAGGTTTTGGAAGCACGTAAAACTCCGTCCATGATGTAGATTATGTGGCCATGCCCATCCTGAAACGACCTCGTATTTAGAAGTAACCTGTAACAATTGCTTGTTTTCTATTTCTTATGTTCACAACCCAAGCCCTCCCTTAGGCCTACTATAACAACGGCTGTTTCAACAGCAATGTTTTTTTTATCCTGGCCATTTTTATGATATCATTACAGTTTACATTTATTGTTTATAAAAAAAGTGCTTGTTTTTCTTATTTTATTACAACCAATCTTATTAGAATGATTCACCTTCCTGGTTTTACGGTTACAACGTATGTGGTGCGCATGCAATGCAACTTCTGGAGATGTTTGAATGCGATCTGATTGTAAAATGGTTCAGATTATGTTCATAAAACATAGACCTATTTGAGAGCACTATAACCGTGAGTAGACATTCTCTATTTCTCTTTATATTGGATCTTTGTCCAGCTACTGTGAAAAATTTGGATGTGCGTAAAACCCTCCATAGTCTGCGTTGTTATAACATTATATGCCAGCGGGGAGAAATTGTGGTGCCTTTAAGTCTGACATCGCCAATTTAAAACAAGTTGTTGTTTTGTTTAGATATGTTGTCTTTTTAGGCCTTCAATAATTAATTTAATCTTGCTTATTGACAATGTTTGACATGTCCATACTCAGCCATAATGCAATTTACAGTAGGCCTCTAAATCAGTGTGAATGCTATTGAAGCCATGCAATTACTTACTGTGGATTGCAAATGGGTTGAAGTTAACGTATTTAGCAAAATAGGTCTACATTTTATTTCATTTTTGTAAGCTATTTAACAAACTAACGTTATAGTTAGTCGTTCTGCCCTGGAACAAGGCAGTTAACCCATTGTTCCTAGGCCGTCATTGTAAATAAGATTTTGTTCTTCACCGACTTGCCTAGTTAAATAAAAAAAAATAAACGTTGGAATTGGAGATGATTCCAAGGCAATACATGAAGACTGTAAATACACAACTTGAAGCAACCACCCATTTCGCCATGGAGCACGTTCTGATTAGCCAGTGAAGGGGCAAGCCTCGACACACCCACAACATGTTTATTCATCAAACCCAGCCCTTTCGCTCCAACGCCAGCAAGTGTGCTGATATTTGTGATGGAGAAAATTGCAAAAATATTTCTGACACCCCTGAAACTATAACGCTGTCTACTGCGCTTAGATTTACCATTGCGATAGGTTTGTTTAAAATAGAGCCCTCAACGTTTGTTTTCTTGGAAAGCTGTGAGTGCTATTATATGATACAAGAACAGTACTTGTTGCGTTTACAACTTGTCTAAATCCTATCATTAGCTGATTTCATGTATGGCTGTCGATTGACTGCATTGTTTGAATGGAATGTTGGCATAATATTGGCAGTCCTCCAAAACTGGCTAGCTAGCTAGCTAACAAACACAAAGTGCCCATAAATTCTTCAATTCATTATTTTCCACTATCTTATCACACCATGGTTGACCGACTCCCTGACCAAAATGGCTGACCTTTATCGAATCAAATCGAAGTTTATTGGTCGTGTACACCGTTCAGCAGGTGTTATAGCGGTGCAGCGAAATATTTATGTTACAAGCTCCTAACAATGCAGTCAAATGTCAAACAGCTAGAATGTAAGAAAATAAATCAAGAAATCCAATTAACAACCCAAAAACAACCCAAACAACCCAAAATAAATCAAGAAATCCAATTAACAACCCAAATAGCACTGTAGCAGTATCAAAATGCTATCCATAAAGAATCTCAGCAAAAAAAGAAATGTCCCTTTTTCAGGACCCAGTCTTTCAAAGATAATTAGTAAAAATCTAAATAACTTCACAGATCTTCATTGTAAAGGGTTTAAACACGTTTCCCATGCTTGTTCAATGAACCATACACAATTAATGAACATGCACCTGTGGAATGGTCGTTAAGACACTAACAGCTTACAGACGGTAGGCAATTAAGGTCACAGTTATGAAAACTTAGGACACCAAAGAGGCTTTTCTACGGACTCTGAAAAACACCAAAAGAAAGATGCCCAGGGTCCCTGCTCAACTGCGTGAACGTGCCTTAGGCATGCTGCAAGGAGGCATGAGGACTGCAGGGCAATAAATTGCAATGTCCGCACTGTGAGATGTCTAAGACAGTGCTACAGGGAGACAGGACGGACAGCTGATCGTCCTCGCAGTGGCAGACCACGTGTAACAACACCTGCACAGGATCGGTACATCCAAACATCACACCTGCGGGACAGGTACAGGATGGCAACAACAACTGCCCGAGTTACACCAGGAACGCACAATCCCTCCATCAGTGCTCAGACTGTCCACAATAGGCCGAGAGAGGCTGGACTGAGAGCTTGTAGGCCTGTTGTAGGCTCATCCTGACATGACCCTCCAGCATGACAATGCCACCAGCCATTCTTCTCATTCTGTGCCTGATTTCCTGCTTGACAGGGATATCAGTGTTCTGCCATGGCCAGCAAAGAGCCCGGATCTCAATCCCATTGAGCACGTCTGGGACCTGTTGGATCGGAGGGTGAGGGCTAGGGCCATTCTCCCCAGAAATGTCCGGGAACTTGCAGGTGCCTTGGTGGAAGAGTGGGGTAAGAACTGGCAGATCTGGTGCAGTCCATGAGGAGGAGATGCACTGCAGTATTTAATGCAGCTGGTGGCCACACCATATACTGACTGTTACTTTTGATTTTGACCCATTCTTGATACACACAGAAAACTTTTGCGTGAAACCCAGCAGCGTTGCTGTTCTTGACGCAATCAAACTGGTGCGCCTGGCACCTACTACCATACCCCGTTCAAAGGCACTTAAATGTTTTTTGTCTTGCCCATTCACCCTCTGAATGGCACACACACACACACACACAATCCATGTCTCAATTGTCTCACTCACACATTAACTAACACACACTAATTTACTCTCGCTCAAACTCACACACATTAGTACACACTCGTAATGCATGGACACTACATATGAACTGTACACCTTTTGTCTAGATGCAGTTAGTCATTAAGACTGCTCACAGAAACACAGCAGATAAATAACCCCATCCCTTTCTATATACTGACTCACCTCCAGTTGTTTATCATGCTTAGAGCTTTACATTCAATTAGAATGCTCACGTGAGCGAGAGTGGGAAAGCGAGAGAGAAATTTAAGATAATTAGCAACTCTAAAAGCAAATGCATTTACAAATGTGTGTGTGTGTGTAAACCCTCTCCCCTCTCCCTCCAGGCCCACCTTCCGTTACTTCACGTGGCACACCTGTGTGCTGGGCATCGTGGGCTGTGCTGTCATGATGTTCCTGATCAACTCCATCTACGCCTCAGCCTCCATCGCCTTCATGCTGCTACTACTGCTGCTCATCCACTACCTCAGCCCTACCAGCAGCTGGGGCTATATCAGCCAGGCTCTCATCTTCCACCAGGTACACAGTACAGTGTGTACACACACACACACACACACACACACACTTCTGCGCCACATTCACATCCTCGGCTACATCAGTCTGCAGAACATTATGATATCATCCAGTAGGGTTGAGCGGTGTCCAGATTTTCATGTCGTTATGCTGTACTTCTCATCTCGGGATTTACGGTATTACTGGTTTAGTACACAAAACTGCAAAAAAGCCCACTGGGCGTCTATTACCAGAATGCTAACAAAATGCGCACAATTAATAGTGAATTTCCATGGAGGCTGCTAGCTAAGTACTGTATGTTAATGAGCGCAAACGAAAATAAATGAATTGCAAAGACAGGCAATCTAGCTCATAAAGTTAAACATATATAGGTAGGAGCTACTGAATGTCTTTTTTGGTGAGTTTGGACATTTACAAGCGAATGTGAATGAGAGACGTTGTCCAATTGAACCCATTTTTTATGCATGCTTGTCTGAAGGAACAACAACAGTACGATCTCTGGTACAGCATCCGTACATCTGTATTCGCTATGGCAATGGGCCTGCCTGCTCTGCTCTGACAAGAGGGGGGAGGAGCATACGGGCTGAGAACAGAGAAGGGAAAAAAACGCCAGAGAATTAAGATAACTGGCAGTTGTACAGAACTCATCCAAAGGGCTTTGACTTCTCAAACATGGCAGAAAGCAGAATTCGATCACACAGGAAAACAATATAAAACACATAAGAAATACTGTATTTTGCTGCATTTGTAAACGCAGCTGTAAAATGCTTCTTGTTGTAATTTATGCTTGGCATCAGACTAATTTTGTGCTTCAGTTGCACTTCTCCTCTCTACTGAAAATTCACGAACAGGCATTCTATCAGCAGACAGCGCTCTGACTGATGTGGAGCTACTTTTCTCTGGTACTTTTCTCAGTGTAACCAGCCTACTTGTCTCTGGTACTTTTCTCAGTGTAACCAGCCTACTTTTCTCCAGTAAAATGCTAGATTAACTTTTAAACATAGGAAATGCAGCTGGCTACATTCTTTCTATGATAAACATTAGAAATATGATGGCCATGCATCATTTTGGCAAAAAATACCTTGCTTTTTCATTATAAGCTCCTTGTGTGACTGCCAGCCAAATAGCGTTGCACTTCTGTTGTCATGACTTTCAATATAAAGTGCAACCCCTGTCAATACACAGCTGTACTCACCTTAGTCACCTGCTCCAGGTTTCTCCCGTTGTTATTTACAAACAAACAAGTGGCTCAACTATGGTACGCTTCATAATGTAAAATAATGTACCAGGCGAAATTTAAGAACGCAATTTGCTTCATCTCCTAACATATTGCACAAGTTGACTGCAGGTATTTACTTAAAAGTAGCTACGAATATTAAAATGTTTTGAAAAACTTAAAATAAATAGTTTTGACGGTATTGAAAAACCATCCCGTGGCTATTTCGAAATACCCTGGTATAAGGTGTGTGTATATACGGTATACCGCCCAAGCCTCTTATCCAGAAGTGTTTGTATATTTGTCCTCTATTCTACAAGCCTTTTATCTACACACCATATTTTCAAGGAGGGGGGTAGTGTTGCCAGGAGGGACCGTTGCCAAGGGGACGGTTGCCAGGGCAGTGAGGTGCCAGGAGCCTGTCAAAAGCTAGGCTGCTCCAGGAGCATTATTACAGCCACTTAACTTATTGAGCCTTTCTCCTCCACTGCTCCCTCTCTCCTTCTCTCCTCCCCATCCCCCAGTCCCCAGGGAGAGAGGGAAACGAGGGGAACGTAGAGAGACTGGCCCACTTAGTTTAATCTAACACGTGTGTGTGTGTGTGTGTGTGTGTGTGTGTGTGTGGGGGGATTACGAGGGTGCATGTTTCGGCAGTGCTCAGTATGGATCTGTGCCAACTGGGTGACATTGAGGAAAGACGAAGAAGGGATTCATGTGATCCAGCCAAGGAGATGCAAGCTGATAGTACAGAGGAATGGAGATAGTATTGAAGGAGTGATAGAAATGAAGATGAGTTTATAGATGACTAAAATAATACAAGTTGGAATTGCAATGGAAGAGGGTGATGGAGAGGAGTGATTGAGAAAAGAAGTGATGGATCAGAAGACCGAGATGTATCAGGAGAGAGGGTGATGGAGAGAGACAGAGTGAGGGAGATATGGAGCGGTAGATGAGTGGAGGAGGCAGAAGCACATTGACTCCAGGACCTCTCTCTGTTTAGCAGAAACTTTGATAATGATGATTATGATGATAATGATTGTGTTATTATGAGTGTTTAGCGTTCTCATCATTAGCAGTATGTAAACACAAACATACACACACTCTCACATAAACATACACACACACACACACACACTCACTAATTATTCAGATGAGGTTGTCTGGTCATAAGCATGGTTTCAGTACTTTTATCATAGTGTTATTAAAATACTTTTATCGTAGCATCCTGTCTCCCGTGAAGTAATCACTGATCTTAATGAAACCTAGAATCGACTACACATCTTACACGCATCCAGTCATGCCCCTTCAGTGATCACTCCAAGGAAGGGTGGAAGGAACAATGTTTTCATAGGATTTTAATAGACCCATTATCTTGAATATCTGTAGGTTGGTGGCCATTTGGACCTAGTATTTGCTAATTATCTCTATGGTTGGCTAGGTAACAGGAATGAATATAGGATAGGCAGGTTTATGTTCCAGACTTGGAATGTTTCAACATTAGTCCTGTAGATATAATTACAGCTCTGTGATTTTATGTAATGAGTATATGGCGGGAGGTCGGCGGTACTCCCATTCCTTAATGACAACTATCTCTTCATGACCACCACACACACCCCTCCTACACACTCCCTGGTCTGCAGTCTCTGCCACAAACGCATGTCTTAATGGGATTCTGATTGTGGATCCAATTTGTTTCTGCATTGGCGGAATCCTGACTAGACCAGACACACACACACTCTGCAGACAGGGAGCGTGGTGTGAGGGGTGCAGAAGAACGTGTGTGTCAGAGGAGAGTAAAGTAATGGTTTTATTAAGAGTGTCCAACTTTAGCGATATACACCATGTTTATAGTTGCCAGTAGTAACCAGATCTGTTTGTGATTTAGCCAACTCCTCTGTGGTTTGTTATACCATACATAATGTATATGACATGAACATGTATGGTATAACAATGAACAACTGGGAAGTTTGCCAAATCATCTGGCCACTAGACTACAGTAGTGGCAACATGCCTTGGCAACCAATCTACAGATGTAGGATCTTCATTTGATCACTCTGAGAATTTTACTGCACCAAAGGAAATGCAGATGAGCTTTTTGATTTTAAATAAATTCGCTGAAAGCCCACGCTAACACATGGTTATCTTCACAGTATTGCACTTTTCATGTAGCCTACTTTTGGCCGGCTAATAGCATAACCACCAGACTAAAAATATTTTGCTGTGTCATTATAGGTCAAATTAAGATTCTACGTCTGTGTGTTGTTACCACTTAGCATTCCAGTCATCCAGTCCTGATAACTATTGTGTGTGCAGTATAGAGCAGTGGTTCCCAACCATGGGTACTATGACCCTTGGGGGTACTTGGCCTATCCACGGGGTAATTGAGAAGGCTCACGAGACCAAAATGCACAAGGGGGTACTTCAGGGGTACTCCCTCGGGCAGAGCAAAATTCAGTTGGTGGTACATTAACCCAAAAAGTTTGGGAACCACTGCTATAGAGAATACAGTATACAGCTCTGTTGTAACCTGTCTTTCTCTCTCTGTCTTTTTTCTCTCCCCCAGGTGCGTAAGTACCTGTTGATGTTGGACGTGCGTAAGGACCATGTGAAGTTCTGGAGACCCCAGGTGTTGCTGATGGTATCTAACCCTCGTAGCAGTGTAGGTCTCATCACCTTCATCAATGACATCAAGAAGAGTGGTCTCTATGTCTTGGGACATGTACAGCTAGGAGACCTGGGTAAGAGGGCATACGGAGACGTTGGCTTTTCAAGAATAAAGAAGCCTTTCACGTTTCACTTCCATTATTCCGCAAGAGTGGCTGAATACCTCCCACTCATCCATTGCAGTTCAGGCTTCTTGGTGAATGTCTAGGGGAATTGTTTGACTGAGTTGATGTCAAACCCATGTTTGAAGAATTATGTCTCTGACTTGGCTAGTACAGTAATTAAAGTTATATGTGTGGTAAGCCAGGCTGCTTACCAGTGTGAAGTTTATTAGGTACACCACCTCGTTCATGAAAATAGTTCGCTCCTACAGACAGTGAGTCGCTGCCAGGCGCTTGTTCCAGTATCTCAGAAATGTCCGGCCTCCTTGGCTTTTCACGCACATCAGTGTCTCGGGTTTACAGAGAATGGTGCAACAAACAAAAACATCCAGTCAGGCTGCAGTCCTGTGGGCGAGAACAGCTCATGATGAGGTCGAAGGAGAATGGCAAGAATCGTGCAAGCTAACAAGCGGGCCACAAACGGGAAAATAAATAACGGCGCAGTACTACAGTGGTGTGCGCCAGGGGTTCCCACACTTTTTCATTCAGGACCCCCTTCCAGCATTGGAGAACACCCTGCACCGACCCGTCACGCCCACACAGTTTGGGAACCACTGCTGAACGGTATCTCGTAATTCACAACTTGTCGGTCCTTGTCAAAGATGGGCTATTGCAGCAGACGACCACACCAGGTTCCACTCCTATCAGCTAAAAACAAGAAGGAGCATGTCCAGTGGGCACGCCATCACCAACACAGGACAATTGAGGAGTGGAAAATCATTACCTGGTCTAACGAATCCCGGTTCCTGTTGCATCATGCTGATGACAGTGTCAGGATTTGACGTAAGCCGCATGAGTCCATGGCCCCATCCTGCCTGGTGTCAACGGTACAGGCTGGTGGTGTGTGGGGAATGTTTTCCTGGCACAAGTCAGGTCCCTTGATACCAATTGAGCAATGTTTCCATGCCCGAAGGAATTCAGACTGTTCTGGATACATAGAGGGGGGTGGGATCAGACCTGGTACTGGATGGGTGTACCTAATAAACTGGCCACTTAGTGTGTGTGGTGCTATATGGTGTCCTGTGATCAGGCTGTTCTCTGGTGGCCAAACAGTTCTATTTTTGTTTCATCAGACCAGAGGACATTTCTCCAAAAAGTACGTTCTTTCCCCATGTGCAGTTGCAAACTGTAGTCTGGCTTTTTTATGGTGGTTTTGAAGCAGTGGCTCTTTCCTTGCTGAGCGATATAGGACTCGTTTTAATGTGGATATAAAGTTGAAGTCTGAAGTTTACATACACCTTAGCCAAATACATTTAAACTCTTTTGTTCACAATTCCTGACATTTAATCCTAGTAAAAATTCCCTGTCTTAAGTCAGTTAGGATCACCACTTTATTTGAATAATGTGAAATGTCCGAATAATAGTAGAGAGAATTATTTATTTCAGCTTTTAATTCTTTCATCACATTCCCAGTGGGTCAGAAGTTTACATACACTCAATTAGTATTTGGTAGCATTGCCTTTAAATTGTTTAACTTGGGTCAAACGTTTTGTGTAGCCTTCCACAAGCTTCCCACAATAAGTTGGGTGAATTTTGGCCCATTCCTCCTGACAGAGCTGCTGTAACATAACGATCGTCTTGATCGCCAAACAGTTCTATTTTTGTTTCATCAGACCAGAGGACATTTCTCCAAAAAGTACAATCTTTGTCCCCATGTGCAGTTGCAAACCGTAGTCCTGCTTTTTTATGGCGGTTTTGGAGCAGTGGCTTCTTCCTTGCTGAGCGGCCTTTCAGGTTATGTCGATATAGGACTTGTTTTACTGTGGATATAGATACTTTTGTACCTGTTTCCTCCAGCATCTTCACAAGGTCCTTTGCTGTTGTTCTGGGATTGATTAGCACTTTTCACACCAAAGTAGGTTCAACTCTAGGAGACAGAACACGTCTCCTTCCTGAGCGGTGTGATGGCTGCGTGGTCCCATGGTGTTTATACTTGCGTACTATTGTTTGTACAGATGAACGTGGTACCTTCAGGCGTTTGGAAATTGCTCCCAAGGATGAACCAGACTTGTGATGGTCTACAATTTTTTTTCTGAGGTCTTGGCTGATTTATTTTGTTTTTCCCATGATGTCAAGTAAATAGGCACTGAGTTTGAAGGTAGGCTTTGAAATACATTCACAGGTACACCTACAATTGACTCAAATTATGTAAATTAGGCTATCTGAAGCTTATAAAGCCATGACATCATTTTCTGGAATTTTCCAAGCTTTTCAAAGGCACAGTCAACTTAGTGTATGTAAACTTCTGACCCACTGGAATTGTGATACAGTGAATTTTCATGGGAGCCATATGATGAAATCTGTCTGTAAAAATGTTGGGGAAATATTATTTGTCATACACAATTAGATGTCCTAACCGACTTGCCAAAACTGTAGTTTGTTAACAAGAAATTTGTGGAGTGGTTGAAAAACGAGTTTTAATTTCTCCAACATAAGTGTATGTAAACTTCCGACTTCAACTGTAGATAATAAACAAAAGTGAAATAAACAATCAAAATTAACAGTAAAAATTACACTCACAGAAGTTCCAAAAGAATAAAGACATTTCAAATGTGATATGTCTATATAGTGTTGTAACGATGTGCAAATACAAAAGGAAAAATAAAAAGGGTTGTATTTACAATGGTGTTTGTTCTTCACTGGTTGCCCTTTTCTTGTGGCAACAGGTCACAAATATTGCTGCTGTGATGGCACACTATGGTATTTCACACAGTAGAAATGGGAGTTTATCAAAATTGGGTTTGTTTTAGAGTTCTTTGTGGATCTCTGTAATTGGAGGGAAATATGTGTCTGATATCGTCATACATTTGGCAGGAGGTTAGGAAGTGCAGTTCCGTTTCCACCTAATTTTGTGGGCAGTGTGCACATGCACATAGCATGTATTCTCTTGAAAGCCAAATCTGCCTACAGTGGCCTTTCTCAATAGCAAGGCTATGCTCACTGAGTCTGTGAATTCTGAATTCTGCATGCAGTCTCAATTTGGTGTTTGTCCCATTTTGTGAATTATTGGTTGGTGAGCAGACCCCAGACCTCACAACCATAAAGGGCAATGTGTTCTATAACTGATTCAACTGATTTGCCAGATTTGCCAGATTCTAATTGGTATGTCAAATTTTATGTTTCTTTTGATGGCATAGAAGGCCCTTCTCGCCTTGTCTCTCAGCTCGTTTACAGCTTTGTGGAAGTTACCTATGGCGCTGATGTTTAGGCCGAGGTATGTATAGTTCTTTTGTGTGCTCTAGGGCAACGGTGTCTAGATGGAATTTGCATTTGTGATCCTGGCGACTGGACCTTTGTTTGGAACACGATTATTTTTGTCTTACTCAGATTTACTGTCAGGGCCCAGGTCTGGCCGAATATGTTTAGAAGCACGTAGGTGCTGCTGTAGGCCCTCCTTGGTTGGTGACCGAAGCACCAGATCATCAGCAAATAGTAGACGTTTGACTTCAGGTTCTAGTAGGGTGAGGCCAGGTGCTGCAGACTATTCTAGTGCCCTCGCCAATTCGTTGAGATAAATGTTGAAGAGGGTGGGGCTTCTCTCTCGCTCTCTCATGTGTCTCTGGAGCTTATGTTCTTCTGTGGCACACTGCCCAATCAGGTCACTATACAGAGAAAGCGCTTCATCTCTTATTCTCTAAGAGCACTTGGCAGATAATGGCCCCTGGCCAAAATGTTTGCATAGATATTGATGTTTTGTTTCTCTCTTGCTATCTGTCCCCCCCTTCTCTCTCTCAGACACATTACCGTCCGACCCTCTCCAGTGTCTTTATGACTCATGGTTGTCTCTGGTGGACCACCTCAACATCAAGGCATTTGTCAACCTCACCTTGGCTGACTCAGTACGGCACGGAGTCCAACATCTACTCTTCATCTCTGGCCTAGGTTAATGATTCCATTCACTACTCTCTGATACCATGTTCTCTGTTAGCTGTAACTGGCCCAACTGTCACTCATTCAACTCTTTTACTATCATACCCATTGACTCGTATCTCCCTCTTTCCATCCCTCTGTCTCTCTAGGTGGGATGAGGCCCAACACCTTGGTCCTAGGTTTCTATGATGACTGCACCCCCAAAGACAAACTCACTGACCACAACCTCGCAGATGCCACCGTCCCCACTCAGGACCCCGAGGACGAACACCCGCCCTACCACTTCCCTGCCCTGCGGGCATCCATTGACGGCAAGGACGAGGGCAACGGAGAAAACGGAAAAGTCATGGGACCCCAAGAATACGTGGCGGTGATCGCAGACGCCATGAAGATGTTGAAGAATGTAGCGCTAGCCCGCTACTTCCACCAGTTCGACAGGGCCTCGACCATCTCCTCGTCCCCAGGGAAGAGTGCTCTGTACGTGGACGTGTGGCCCGTCAACCTGCTGAGACCAGACAGCTCAAGCTACGTAGACACCTGCTCCCTCTTCCTGCTCCAGCTCGCCTGCGTCCTCAACATGGTCCGTGCCTGGCGCCATGCTAGACTCCGCCTCTTTCTGTGTGTGGAGGAAGGGCGGAGCCTGCGGGGCTCTGAAGAGAAGCTGGGTCAGCTGCTAAAGGAGCTGAGAATCAAAGCCAACGTGTACACGGTGCCCTGGGACCAGCAGGTGGCGCTACATTGGCAGAGGCAGGGTGAGGCGGGCAAGCGGAGGCCCTCCCACCAATCACGGAGAGAGGAGGATGGGCTGGGCAAGAAGGGGTTGTTTGAGGAAGGAGACGACGACTATGTGAATAGCTTCCCTAGCAATGCCACAAGGCTGTCGGATGAGTATCTGTCGGCGGTTAATAGGTTGATCCTGGAACAGGCCCGCCCCCCTCCGGCCGTGCGGTTCCTGTATTTGCCTCGCCCCCCGGCTGACACGCGCCGCTACACGGCCTACCTGCGCCAGCTGGACCTGCTCACCAAGGATCTGGGTCCTACCCTGCTCATACACGGGGTTACACCTGTCCTCACCACTGACCTCTAACTCTAAACTTTCACCAGCTAACCCCTGATTAAACCCTGATTTCATCCCCTTACCAAATTGCTGCAGGTAGAAGTGGTACTTAGACAAAGGTCAAGGATCTACTAGAATACAGCCCCATCCTCCTTATGAATATGGAAGGGTTGCACTGGCCAAAAAGTAAATAATATATAGATTTTACTCCTTCAAGGGGACTGAAGTCTGACACTCTGCCAAGTCATTGGAGCTCAGCTAAATGTTTTCTTTTCTGAAAGCACTTTTCTAGTTTATCTACAAATAAGAAACATGTGACCTTTTAAAAGTTTACAGTTCAAATATGAAAATCCATCGATCTGTTTAATGGGACTATCTATTTATAGAAACAACAACAAATAATAATTTAAGAAATGTGCTTTTGATGTTTTTTTTTCCCTTTTAGGAATATTTTCCTTTGTATTGTTATGACTGCATTACTGACTGAACCGGTCAGAATGCCAAAGTGCCCTTGTGTGCCTGAGTGTGGAAGACTACATTGCACACTCCTCATGTAGGCTTTAGGACCAGTAGTTTCCTGGACCAACTTTAGTCCAACTCTAGTCTACATGGAATCCCATGGACGTTTACTGAAAGGATATCTGTTCTATATAGATCTATTTCATCTCCATGGAGACCTTCTATTGGACACTACACTCCTATGCGAAGAATTCTGGTATATGACAGGTCCTAAGCAGCTCAATTACTTTTTGGGTGAACACGGTACATCAACACTATTTTAAGTTAAAGAAAAAATGTCACATTTTTAAAGCACCATCCAAATCATATTTTAAAGTGTATATTGTAATTGAATAAAGAAGTTATGTTTATTGTCTTTTTTTCATTTCACTGTCCTTGTGCCAGCAATTTATCTAAACCTAGTTGAAATGTTGATTGTGTCTATGTTCAGGTCCGTAAGTATAGTAAACAAAAATATAAATGCAACATGTAACGTGTTGGTTTCATGAGCTGAAATAAAATATCCCAGAAACATTCCATTCGCACAAAAAAGCGTATTTATAAAAATAAATGTACGTCCCTGTTAGTGAGAATTTCTCCTTTACCAAGATAATACATCCACCTGACACCTGTGGCATATCAAGAAGTTGATTAAACAGCATGATCATTACACAGGTGTACCTTGTGCTGGGGACAATAAAACGCCTCTCCAAAATGTGCAGTTTTGTCACTCAACACAATGCCACAGATGTCTCAGGTTTACAGGGAGTGTGCAATTGGCATGCTGACTGCGGGAAAGTCCACCAGGGCTGTTTCCAGATAAATGAATGTTCATTTTAAAACCATTATGTTGTTTTAAAGAACTTGGCAGTACGTCCAACCGGCCTCACAATCGCAGACGTGTGACCACGTGTAAAAAATGTAATACGTTTGTGTTTATCGGTGCTTTTCGCTCTCAAGTTGAACCATTACCAACCTTTTTTTCCCACTACATCACTGATATGAACACAGAATCGTAAGTAATATTCTAATATGATAATCTGTGTGCTCCATTGATGTCTGTGTGGTGCTTGATTATAATACAAATATGAACGCTATGCAATTGAGGAAATAGATATCGATATAAAGAGTTGATTGATTTTATGCAATTCATCAATACCACTGACTGCGCAGTCAGTGTCAGTCTGAATCATTCTAACTTAGCCCTTGTGTAGTCTTAACATTCCGTATACTCCCCTTGTCCTAAGGGTAAAAAATCAAAAATCAACCCCTAAAATAAAGCAGCTTAATTTAATTTTAAACCCCAAATCTATTTTGCATGAAGAATCAACCTGTCATTCATCACAAACGTTGTGAATATCTGGGTTTTCCCTCTTCACAATGCAGAAAGACAGCATTTAATCAGTGGACACTTGTCAGAATAGTTTTTTTACTGAAGTAGAGGTTTATTATTATTATTGCTATAGGTACTGCATAGGTGTAAACCATTTGTTTTTGCAAGAAATGCCACTTCTATAGCCTAAGAAAGTAGTTTTGAATGCATTTTATTGAAGGGAAACAATAAGTCTTGAACTTTTGGCAACAGTGATATATACACTGCTCAAAAAAATAAAGGGAACACTAAAATAACATCATAGATCTGAATGAATGAAATAATCTTATTAAATACTTTTTTCTTTACGTAGTTGAATGTGCTGACAACAAAATCACACAAAAATTATCAATGGAAATCAAATTTATCAACCCATGGAGGTCTGGATTTGGAGTCTCACTCAAAATTAAAGTGGAAAACCACACTACAGCCTGATCCAACATTGATGTAATGTCCTTAAAACAAGTCAAAATGAGGCTCAGTAGTGTGTGTGGCCTCCATGTGCCTGAATGACCTCCCTACAACGCCTGGGCATGCTCCTGATGAGGTGGCGGATGGTCTCCTGAGGGATCTCCTCCCAGACCTGGACTAAAGCATCCGCCAACTCCTGGACAGTCTGTGGTGCAACGTGGCGTTGGTGGATGGAGCGAGACATGATGTCCCAGATGTGCTCAATTGGATTCAGGTCTGGGGAACGGGCGGGCCAGTCCTTAGCATCAATGCCTTCCTCTTGCAGGAACTGCTGACACACTCCAGCCACATGAGGTCTAGCATTGTCTTGCATTAGGAGGAACCCAGGGCCAACCGCACCAGCATATGGTCTCACAAGGGGTCTGAGGATCTCATCTCGGTACCTAATGGCAGTAAGGCTACCTCTGGCGAGCACATGGAGGGCTGTGCGGCCCCCCAAAGAAATGCCACCCCACACCATGACTGACCCACCCCAAACCGGTCATGCTGGAGGATGTTGCAGGCAGCAGAACGTTGTCCACGGCGTCTCCAGACTCTGTCACGTATGTCACGTGCTCAGTGTGAACCTGCTTTCATCTGTGAAGAGCACAGGGCGCCAGTGGCGAATTTGCCAATCTTGGTGTTCTCTGGCAAATGCCAAACGTCCTGCACGGTGTTGGGCTGTAAGCACAACCCCCACCTGTGGACGTTGGGCCCTCATACCACCCTCATGGAGTCTGTTTCTGACCGTTTGAGCAGACACATGGCAGTGCTCCTCCTTGCACAAAGGCGGAGGTAGTGGTCTTGCTGCTGGGTTGTTGCCCTTCTACGGCCTCCTCCACGTCTCCTGATGTACTGGCCTGTCTCCTGGTAGCGCCTCCATACTCTGGACACTACGCTGACAGACACAGCAAACCTTCTTGCCACAGCTCGCATTGATGTGCCATCCTGGATGAGCTGCACTACCTGAGCCACTTGTGTGGGTTGTAGACTCCGTCTCATGCTACCACTAGAGTGAAAGCACCGCCAGCATTCAAAAGTGACCAAAACATCAGCCAGGAAGCATAGGAACTGAGAAGTGGTCTGTGGTCACCACCTTCAGAACCACTCCTTTATTGGGGGTGTCTTGCTAATTGCCTATAATTTCCACCTGTTGTCTATTCCATTTGCACAACAGCATGTGAAATTTATTGTCAATCAGTGTTGCTTCCTAAGTGGACAGTTTGATTTCACACAAGTGTGATTGACTTGGAGTTACATTGTGTTGTTTAAGTGTTCCCTTTATTTTTTTGAGCAGTGTATATTTCCCATTGTATACTGAATAAAGAGGAATTCGACAATCAATCAAATTTATTTATAAAGCCCTTCTTACATCAGCTGATGTCACAAAGTGCTGTACAGAAACCCAGCCTAAAACCCCAAACAGCAAGCAATGCAGGTGTAGAAGCACGGTGGCTAGGAAAAACTCCCTAGAAAGGCTAGAACCTAGGAAGAAACCTGGAGAGGAACCAGGCTATGAGGGGTGGCCAGTCTTCTGGCTGGGTGGTTATAACAGAACATGGCCAAGATGTTCAAATGATCATAGTTGACCAGCAGGGTCAAATAATAATAATCACAGTGGTTGTCGAGGGTGCAACAGGTCAGCACCTCAGGAGTAATTGTCAGTTGGCTTTTCATAGCCGATCATTCAGAGTATCTCTACCGCTCCTGCTGTCTCTAGAGAGTTGAACACAGCAGGTCTGGGGCAGGTAGCACGTCCGGTGAACAGGTCTGGGTTCTATAGCCGCAGGCAGAACAGTTGAAACTGGAGCAGCAGCACGACCAGGTGGGCTGGGGACAGCACGGAGTCATCAGGCCAGGTAATCCTGAGGCATGGTCCTAGGGCTCAGGTCCTCTGAGAGAGAGAAAGAAAGAGAGAATTATAGAGAGCATACTTAAATTCACACAGGACACCGGATAAGACAGGAGAAATACCCCCGACACATAAACTATTTCAGCATAAATACTGGAGGCTGAGACAAGAGGGGTCGGGAGACACTGTGGCCCCCTCCGACGATACCCCCGGACAGGGCCAAACAGGCTGGATATAACCCCAACCACTTTGTCAAAGCACAGCCCCCACACCACTAGAGGGATATCTCCAACCACCAACTTACCATCCTGAGACAAGGCCGAGTATAGCCCACAAAGATCTCCCCCCACGGCACAACCCAAGGGGGTCTTCTCCCATTTTCTTTTAACCATTGACCCCACCCACAGGGTGTATAAACAACAATAAAATATGATAATAGCAAAAACGTGAAGATTATAAATAAATCAACTCTAATTAGCACATGTAGGACAGTATGCAAGTGTGTGTGCATGGACGTTGCAGATGTATTTCTCACATGTGCAGCACATAGTATTTGTTTTACAGTCCTTCTTTGGGGGGCAGAATTGGCATCCCCTCCTCTTGCCAGCCTCAGGTGGATCAGGACAAGATTCAGCCCCCCTGAACAGCTTTCACTAGCACTGCAGAGGCTGCTCTGTTGGGGAGGCACTCCCTTCTTTGAATGTGTGGGGTTACAAGTGCCTTTCCCAGCTGCTCCAGGAACACCCTCTTGTTCTGCTTATCAGGCATCCAGGTAGGGTTGATCTTGTTCCATATCACAAAGGCATTGTATGAGGACACATCAATGATGTTATGGAAGATGCCCAGGGGCCAGCGGGCAGTCATCCTCTTGCAGCTGTAAGTTCCAATCACCTTGTCCAGGTTGTCCACGCCCCCTTTGTTGTGGTTATGGTCCAAGATGACGGCTGGCTTCCTGTCCTCACGATCACTGATCTCAGCCGGTTTGTGCAGTGTGCTCAGGAGGACCACATTCTTGTTCCTCTTTGGGAGGTAAGAAACTAGAGTGGTGGTGGGGTGAAGGCAACCTTTGATGAGAAGGCCTCTCTCCCCCTTGCTGCGAGGAGTGCAGGGGGGAGCTCAGGCTTGTTCTTTCTAACTGTGCCAACCATGGTGATCTTCCTCTTCAGGAGCTGCTGGCTGAGTTCATAAGAGGTGAAGAAATTGTCGCACGTGACATTGTGCCCCCTCAGTCCATTTGTCACATCAAGCTCAACCCGCATCCCCTGGTTCTTCTCCGGGCCTCCACTGGTCGGCTTCCCTGTGTAGACTTGCATCTTCCAAGCGTAGCTGGATTGTGCGTTACAGGCCACTCATATCTTGATGCCATACTTTGCTGGCTTGCTGAGCATATACTGCCAGAAAGGACAGCGACCTTTTGCAAATAGAGATTACTATCAGTAATTAGTATCAGTGTCACAGAAAACAATCACATAAATCAATGATATTACAGCAATACATAATACATATTAACAGTGAAAATCACTTACATTAACAGATATGAAAATAAAAATGTACCTCTGAATGGAACCAGTTGCTCATCCACTGTTACTTCAGGCCCAGGGTTGTAGAGGTATAGCAGACGCTCCACCCCCTTCTCCCAGACCGCTTTTATGGCCCGCCAGTTTGTCTCTCACACGTCTTGCAGGTCTTGACTCATGGTTATCAAATCGTAGCATTCTTGAGAAAGTGTGAAAGACTTTCAGTGGAGTCGTTGCACAGAAAATCGCCCTTCCACTCTGCGTCCCAGAGACTACATGTTGAGTTGCCTCGGGACCTATACACACCGTTAGGATTAGCAGCCCTATGTAAGCACGCAGGTCAATCTCATTTTCCGGTTGTCTCCATATTTACGGAAACCCTCCAAATTTGTCATCTCCAGGATGATTTTGTAGAATGTTGAGGCAATGTCCTGGGCATGGGCAACTGCATGTCTTGTGGGCCCTGGGGTCATCCTTATGACATTTTGTACTGCCATCCTGCCCTGGTTTTCATATAGTTATTTTGCTGTTCTTTGACCTGTTGGGCACTGAAACGTGAACTAATGGCTTCAGCAAAGAGAGAACTGGGGGGACTGTCATCTGCAGCACCTATATAGCCTCTGACTACATTCCCCGTTAGTAAACAATGCTTTCAAGAAATGTTTATTTTGTCTGAAATTGTTTTTATTTTGTCTGTGAACTTGAGTCGTGTGGGGTCGTGGAGGGGAGATGCTGCACATGCACAAGGACGTTTTAGTTTTGTCTGAGTTCAATCAGTAGCACACATAATCTCAATTTCTCACTGTGTGTGTGTCTTTGTGGTGTGTAAATGATTTTATAACTCCCGGGTCAAAAATGACCCTAAGACAATTGTTGTCTCCTGGTGGTGTACGGCTTTCATGGAAATATGAATAAAGGCGATGTTTCACTTTTTGTAATGTTGGGGTCACTAGGAAAAGTAATAAAATATCAAGTTGAGAAAATATCATTTAGGGGGTTTTCTTTGCTGTTAAACATAGTGATGGGTCATTTTTTACCCTTAAGACAACACAAGGGTTAAACCCTGGTTATGGCCCTGTCTATGGTAAGCTCTGGGTGTGTCAAGGTTAATTAGTTAATGTGACTTGCAGGTTAAGGCCTTGTGGCAACTATGCTGTGTTTCTCAAATAAACTAGACTTGGATGGAGAGCTGGGGAGGCTCCAGTCTAGACAGACATTTCCAGCCAGCCAAATTGCCCTGTCTCCTAGCTGGCAACAGTAAAATAAATAGATTCCATATCACAATTAAGGGAGAGATTTGAAAAATAACCCAACAGAACCAATATCTGGTCAGAAAATGGAGCTGAACATTTGTCATTGAGATAAAGGTGATCCAAGATGGCGTAGCAGTTAGACGTGTATTTGTCTTGTCCCGTCCTGTCCTGTGTAAATATCGTCTTTATAATATTTTTATATATTTTCTTCACATATCTTTTTATATGTGCTCTCTAAAATCCAACTTCAAGACACTCTCCTGCAACCTGCCTCACCCAATGTGGTGCGGATCTGTGGTTTTTTGTTGTTTTTTTCCGAATCTGGTCAAATAACAACTAGCTAACGTTAGTATTTTAGCTTACTATTGCTAGCGGGCATCAGCTAACCTTCAGCTCGAAAAGCTCTCGCCCCTCGTATAACACGACTAAACCTGAGCTTACGGACCTATTTTTATTTATTTTTCCCTCCATATCCCCGGATCCCTACCGCAAGTTGGACATTTTTCAACTGGATCTTGCAGCTAGCTAGCTGCTACCTGAGTGCCATCGCCAACGTCGGTCTCATAGCAATACACCAATTAGCCTGAAGCCAGCCCTCTTCTCCCGGCTGACTGAGGAGTTTCAGCACGCCGTCCGGGCTACAACCCTATCCGGACCCGCTTCTACTGCCGGTGTGAGACCTACCGGGCCTTCAAGTGGACTGCCGACGTTATCTGCCCGAGGGAAATATTTCAACCGGCCCTCCGACGCGACGTCACCTGAACGCCCATCAGCTAATCCGCGCCTGCTAACGTCCTCGCTGTCCAGAGCATATCGGCTGCTAGCTAATTCAGGTCCATCGGACAATTTGTTGTGCCAACTGGCCTGGTCCCCTTCACCACCACGAAACCCCATCACAACTGGTCTACTGACGGAAACGCGTGAGGAGGCTATAAACAGTCTTCCTCCGTGCCTTTGTTAGCCGCCTGCTAGACGCTAAGTTAGCTTGCTACCCCCAGCTAGCTTGTCTGAAACGCTGTGTCGCCAGCCTCACTACTAACTTCTGACTCCTTATGTTCACTAGGCTAAGCATGCCTCTCCTCATTGTCAATATGCCTTGTCCATTGCTGTTCTGGTTAGGTGTTTATTGCCTTATTTCACAGTAGAGCCTCTAGCCCTGCTCAATATGCCTTATCCAACCCTTTAGTTCCACCTCCCACACATGCGATGACATCACCTGGTTTAAATCTTTCTAGAGACATTATCTCTTTCATCACCACTCAATGCCTAGGTTTACCTCCACTGTATTCACGTCCCTACCATACCATTGTCTGTACATTATGCCTTTAATCTATTTTATCACCCCCTGAAACCTGTTATTTTTACTCTCTGTTCCGAACGTCCTAGACGACCAGTCATTATAGCCTTTAGCCGTATCCTTATCTTACTCCTCCTCTGTTCCTCTGGTGATATAGAGGTTAATCCAGGCCCTGCAGTGCCTAGCTCCACTCCTATTCCACAGGCCCTCTCATTTGTTGACTTCTGCAACCGTAAAAGCCTTGGTTTCATGCATGTCAACATTAGAAGCCTCCTCCCTAAGTTTGTTTTATTCACTGCCCTAGCACACTCTGCCAACCCGGATGTCCTAGCCGTGTCTGAATCCTGGCTTAGGAAGACCACCAGTAACACTGAAATTTCCATCCCTAACTATAACATCTTCAGACAAGATAGAACGGCCAAAGGGGGCGGCGTTGCTATCTATTGCAGAGATAGCCTGCAGAGTTCTGTCTTGCTTTCCAGGTCTGTACCCAAACAATTTGAACTTTTACTTTAAAAATCTGCCTTTCTAGAAACAAGTCTCTCATTGTTGCCGCTGCTATAGACCACCCTCTGCCCCCAGCTGTGCTCTCTGGACACCATATGTGAACTGATTGCCCCCCATCTATCTTCAGAGTTCGTGCTGCTAGGTGACCTAAATTGGGACATGCTTAACACCCCGGCCATCCTACAATCTAAGCTTGATGCCCTCAACCTCACACAAATCATATTTGAACCTACTAGGTACAATCCCAAAGCCGTAAACACGGGAACCCTCATAGATGTAATCCTAACTAACTTGCCCTCCAAATACACCCCTGCTGTTTTCAACCAAGATCTCAGTGATCACTGCCTCATTGCCTGCATCCGTGAATGGGTTTGCAGTCAAACGATCTCTCTCATTACTGTTAAACGCTCCTAAAACACTTCAGCGAGCAGGCCTTTCTAATTGACCTGGCCAGGTATCCTGGAAGGATATTGACCTCATCCCGGCCAGTAGAGGATGCCTGGTTATTCTTTAAAAGTGCCTTCCTCACCATCTTAAATAAGCATGCCCCATTCAAGAAATTTAGAACCAGGAATAGATATAGCCCTTGGTTCTCTCCAGACCTGACTGCCCTTGACCACAAAACATCCTGTGGCGTTCTGCATTAGCATCGAACAGCCCTGGATATGCAACTTTTCAGGAAGTCAGGAACCAATATACGCTGGCAGTTAGGAAAGCCAAGGCTAGCTTTTTCAAGCAGAAATTTGCCTCCTGTAACACAAACTCCAAAAAGTTCTGGGACACTGTTAAGTCCATGGAGAATAAGAGCACCTCCTCCCAACTGCCCACTGCACTGGAGGATAGGAAATACTGTCACCACCGATAAACCCACAATAATTGAGAATTTCAATAAGCATTTTTCTATGGCTGGCCATGCTTTCCACCTGGCTACCCCTACCCCGGTCAACAGCCCTGCACCCCTCAGCAACTCGCCAAAGCCTCCCCACTTCTCCTTCTCCCAAATCCAGTCAGCTGATGTTCCTAAAAGAGCTGCAAATCTGGACCCTTACAAATCAGCCGGCTAGACAATCTGGACCCTTTCTTTTTAAAAATTATCTGCCGAAATTGTTGCAACCCCTATTACTAGCCTGTTTAACCTCTCTTTTCGTGACGCCTGAGATTCCCAAAGACTGAAAGCAGCTGGCGGTCATCCCCTCTTCAAAGGGGAGACACTCTTGACCCAAACTGTTATAGGCCTATATCCATCCTTCCCTGCCTTTCTAAGGTCTTTGAAAGCCAAGTTAACAAACAAATTATCACCATTTCGAATCCCACCGCACCTTCTCCGCTATGCAATCTGGTTTCAGGGCTGGTCATGGGTGCACCTCAGCCACGCCAAGGTCCTAAATGACATCATAACCGCCATCGACAAGAGACATTATTGTGCAGCCGCTTTCATTGATCTGGCCAAGGCTGACTCTGTCAATCACCGATCCTTATCGGGCAGACTGGACAGCATTGGTTTCTCAAATGACTGCCTTCGCATGGTTCACCAATTACTTCTCCGACAGAGTTCAGTGTGTCAAATCAGAGGGCCTGTTGTCCGACCTCTGGCAGTCTCCATGGGGGTGCCACAGGGTTCAATTCTTGGGCCGACTCTTTTCTCTGTATACATCAATGATGTCGCTCTGCTGCAGGTGAGTCTCTGATTCACCTCTATGCAGACGACACCATTCTGTATACTTCTGGCCCTCTTTGGACACTGTGTTAACTACCCTCCAGACGAGCTTCAATGCCATACAACTCTCCTTCCGTGGCCTACAACTGCTCTTAAACGCAAGTAAAACTAAATGCATGCTCTTCAACCGATCGATACCGCACCTGTCCCCCCTGCCTAGCATTACTACTCTGGACGGTTCTGTCTTAGATTACGTGGAAAACTACAAATACCTAGGTGTCTGGTTAGACTGTAAACTCTCCTTCCAGACTCACATCAAACATCTCCAATCTAAAATTAAATCTAGAATTGGCTTCCTATTTCAAGCAACAAAGCTTCCTTCACTCATGCTGCCAAACTTACCCTCGTAGAAACTGACCATCCTACCGATCCTCGACTTCGGTGATGTAATTTACAAAATAGCCTCCAATACTCTACTCAACAAACTGGATGCAGTCTATCACAGTGCCATCCGCTTTTGTTACCAAAGCCCCATATACCACCCACCACTGCGACTCCGTACACTCTCGTAGGCTGGCCTTCACTTTACACTCGCCGCCATATCCACTGGCTCCTGGTCATTTACAAGTCCCTGCTAGGTAAAGTCCCGCCTTATCTCAGCTCGCTGGGTCACCTTAGCAGCACCAACCCGTAGCGCACACGCCTCCAGCAGGTATATCTCACTGGTCACCCCCAAAGCCAATTCCTCCTTTGGCGACTCTCCTTCCAGTTCTCTGCTGCCAATGACTGGAAACGAACTTCAAAAATCTCTGAAACTGGAGACACTTATCTCCCTCAACAGCTTTAAGCACCAGCTGTCAGAGCAGTGTACAGACCACTGTACCTGCTTATAGCCCATCTGTAAATAGCCCAACCAACTACCTCATCCCCTACCGTATTTATTTATTTTATCTTGTTCCTTTGCACCCCAGTTTTTCTACATTGCACATTCATCTACTGCACAGTTTTCTTTTACCATTCCAGTGTTAAATTGCTATATTGTAATTACTCTGCCACCATGGCCTATTTATTGTCTTACCTTCCTTATCCTACCTCATTTGCACTCTTTGTATATAGATTTCTTTTTTCCTACTGTATTATTGACTGTATGTTTGTTTTATTCCATGTGTAACTCTGTGTTGTTGTGTGTCGAACTGCTTTGCTTTATCTTGGCCAGGTCGCAGTTGTAAATGAGAACTTGTTCTCAACTTGCCTACCTGGTTAAATAAAGGTGAAATAAAAAAATAAAAATAAATAAAGAGCCACACTTTGAAAATGCTGTAGAAGACATGGTATTTGGTGTAAGATTTCTCCATTTGCCCTGAGAAGGTCAGAGGAAGTGTGTAATGTGTTTGTATGATCAGAGAGCCTCAATATCCTCTGACAGTTTTCTAACCTGACATGAGAAATCCTATTGCTCTGAGATAGTAGGAATGAGGGAGAGGGGGAAAGAGTGCAGCCAGAAGTAACAGGGGATGTGTCCCCTGTGTGTGTTTAGGGTCCTGGTTATGTGTGGGGGTGTTGTAGTGCCCCTAGTGTACAACAGACCCCTAACCAGTGGGCACACCACAGGGACACTAAACATTTGCCTCTGATCACTTTACATGGCCACTCTCATCTGATCAGAACTCTCGCTCCTATCTCTCTCTCCTCTCCCTCTTCTCTTTCCGTCTTTCTCGTTTCTCTCTACTATCTCTCCTATGTCTCTCTCTCAGGGCAGGGTATACGTTATATCAGAAGGCGTATTGTTTCATCTGGTTAATTTTACATGAGATTCAGATTGTCTGAGTCATCAGAAGGAGGGAAGGGACTTGGGACTTGGCAGTGGGGTAAAGTACTTAAATAAAAATACTACTTGAGTAGGTTTTGGAGGTATCTGTACTTTACTATTTCTATTTTTAACAACTTTTACTTCACTACATTCCTAAAGAAAATAATGTACTTTCTACTCCATAAACGTTCCATATCACCCAAAAGTACTCGTTACATTTGGAATGCTTAGCAGGACAGGAAAATTGTTCAATTTACACACTTAAAGAGAAAATCCCTGGTCATCCCTACTGCCTCTTATCTGGCAGACTCACTAAACACAAATGCTTTCTTTGTAAATTATGTCTGAGTGTTGAAGTGTGCCCCAGGCTATCCGTAAATTAAAACAAGAAAATCGTGCCGTCTGGTTTGCTTAATATAAGGAATGTGAAATGATTTATACTTTTACATTTGGTACTTAAGTATATTTTAGCAATTACATTTACTTTTGATACTTAACTATATTTAAAACTAAATACTTTTACTCAAGTAGTGTTTTACTGGGTGACTTTCACATTTACCTGAGTCCTTTTCTATTAAGGTATCTTTACTTGTACTCAAGTATGACAATTGGGTACTTTTTCCACCACTGGGACTTAGTCACACTGACACTAGGCAGGATGAGTAATGAAGGAGAGATGTGTTTCTGTGTATGTGTTTGAGAGGGACACAAATGTGTATATAATGTAGAGCTATTTATAGTAGTATGACACAAATAAGGCAGTGAATGGAAAAGCCCTGGTATGGTACAGTATAGTAATGAAAGAGCCAACATGCCATGATGCCCCTTGAGTTGGCTTTCTTGTGGTAATGATGGAGACTGTACATTCAATGGCTTGAACTGTCAATCACTTCTACTGTCATCTCCAGGGGCGCAACTTTGGTTTTAGAAGTGGGTGGGACATAATTATTATTATTATATATATTTTTTATCTAGTCAGATAAACACTCCGAACAGCCTACCCGACCGCTCGGAAGCGTCCACATGGTCCTAAAGCACACATCTGATAAAGTTAACCCTTCAACTGTGTACAACGAATATGCACAGTAGGGACTTTGTATGTATTTGTATCAGGGAGATTGTTGTGTGTGTAAGTGTGTTTCAGATAGAGAGATTTTGGATATTAGATTGGGGTTGGGACATACTGTATTCCCTCCTCTATCCTACTACATCTGTCTCTCAGATTCCAGTGCCCCTTACACAGTCAATCTTGCTGGAAATGTCATTCTGCTCTAATCTCACCCTCAATGCAACTACATTTTCCAATTGAATCAGAATTCGGAGCCTCCATGTCATTGGAAAAATGACGTCTTGAAGATAAATTCTTGGGTTGATGGGAAAGATTGAATCAAGGCTTCAAGTTGAGCAGGTTACTAGTTTGAACATTCCTGTAGGGTTCTCTGTAATGACATGGCAGGCTCTCCAGTGATGAAACAGCAGGCAGCACTATGGGGTTGATACAACCCGAGTCAAGCGCATTATAAAGGGAACATACAGTTATTCCCTTTTTATGTACTTTTATCTCTATGCGTATTCTGACATTTAACTTAAGAATGAGCAGCTGTTTTGAGCCCCACCTGTTAAGCAAAATATTATTTTGCCAATAATACTTGTTACATCAGTTTGCAAATATCATAAAAATGTATAATAATTGAGTTAATAAAGCCACATACAAACATGGTCTCTTTTTTCGCTTTCTTGAGTAAGGCAGCTCCAAAATGTTGGTGTTTCAGCCTAGCTCAGTGCTTTCTGTGGTGGTGGGGCAGCCAGCGGAAAATACAGAGCGTAGTGGTTGGTAATGTTCTCTAATTGCGCTGTGATTGGCTCAGTGTTCTGTCACTCATGGGGACACTACGTCACTGCAAAATCTACGGGAGAGCTCGGAAATTCAAGCCCCATGGGTGCTGCCATAGTTACATTAGAAGTGCCCATCCAAGAAGGTTCAAGGTCATTGGCCACAGATAAAGTGACGTCAAATCAAGTTGTATCTACAGTAGCTTTGATTGGACTGATCATGTCAACATCATACTTTCCAAATTTTAGCTAGCAGTCATCATCATGAATCAAGTCGACAATCTACTGGAAAATCCTTTTCAATCCTTGTCATATGAAGAGAAATTATAGATAAAACATATCAGTGCTCATCGGCCATTGGACATAAACATTACACAACAAGCCAGAAATCGCAAATTCAACAATGAGTGGTTTGGAAGGAATCAGTGGTTAACTGCAAGCATTGCAAAGCAATCACTAGCCTGCTATTCAGTGGAGTGAATGTGTGGTCCAAGTCTTCATTTAAGGGTCTCTTTTCCAAGCTTAAAAGGATGAACATTCAACATTGGCCATGCTGTCAATCCAGCATGAATTCTGCCGTTTTCAAAACAACTTGAAACTCGGAAATCTCAGACTTCATTGAGTTCAAAACAACTGGAAATGCAGAATAAAATGGTCATTCAACTCAGTGTTCCAAGTAGGGAACTCTGGCCATGAAGGGCACGTTTTGGCATTTGCTGTATGATTGATGAGGATCTCCATATTGCAAATGTACGGTCCCTTACTAGATGTCCGCAAATGTTTTTAAAATAGGCCCCAGGGCCAGATAATCCGGGAAGTCATCGAACGAAGTCTCTCGGACATTTGGTTACCGTTTTATAAAATGTTAAAAGTTTTGTCATTTTTCCGCCCTTCTGGAAAATTCCACCAGATGGTGAATGGCTTCTTATTGCAAATGTACAAAACATCACCAAAGTGACATGGCCATTTCTCCTAAACGGAAAAGACTTCGAAGACGAAACTAGGTGAGCATGGGTTTGGCCTAATGAGCTTTAAGCCCTGAAACAAAATGGCGTCGAGGACTCACGTTTTTTGAGTTAAGGCCCATTTTCTGGGATTAAAGGTCAAAAACGGTAATAGAGCGCTAATTTGACAGCTTCACATCAAAGTACATGAACCTAAGGTGTAAGGAAAAAAAGAACCAGGTATTTATCTATTGTAATTTACGAGAAATCGTAAAATGTACAATTGGTGATGGTGAAAGAAATGTGTTTTTTCCCCCAAAAAGTTATGGATCCAATTGCGGCGTGTTCAGACAAATCCGTTAACTTGGGTTTCGGAGCTCTACGAGATTTCTGTGATTTTCTGAAATCACACACACACACAGTCAGTGGACAGTGACACAGTGTGGGGCTTACAGACACACAGAGCCTGCAATAGTTACCTTAGAAACCTTTTCTAGAGCTTAAGTGGATAGTGCACGGTGAGTTATGTGGCTCTAGAAGATTCTCAGGCCGAGAAACAGTTTAAATGCCCGGCCATCCCGAGTTCAACGGGCCAGTCAATTGGGCATTTCTGCAGTATATTAGAGCATGTCATATTAGTGATGGTAAATGCCCATCGAAACATATTGCAAATGCACAGTACATTTGCAATAAGTTTAAACAGTGATAAACCATCACCAAATTGACATGCTGAAATAAACACCAACGAGCGATGGAGAGGAACCACAATCACTGCCCGGCCATCCCGAGTTCAACGGGCCAGTCAATTGGGCATTTCTGCAGTATATTAGAGCATGTCATATTAGTGATGGTAAATGCCCATTGAAACATATTGCAAATGCACAGTACATTTGCAATAAGTTTAAACAGTGATAAACCATCACCAAATTGACAAGCTGAAATTAACACCAACAAGCGATGGAGAGGAACCACAATCACTGCCCGGCCATCCCGAGTTCAACGGGCCAATCGATTGGGCATTTCTACAGTATATTATAGCATGTCAAATTCGTGATGGTAAGTGCCCATTGTAAGACATTGCAAATAGACAGCCGTGCACCTGGTGATCGGAACGGGTTACCAGGAACACATTTAAAAAAGTGTCTTTAATGCCTTTGAGAAGGGTGCAAGGGGTTCATGGCCGGGTAGGGAGCACCCCCCACCCGTGCCCATCCAATAGGGGGTGCCGATGGTCATTTTGGATGTTTTTCAAAAAATCTTCCCACTTCTCTCTCATCAAACATGACAAATATACCTTATAGGATGATTCAGGGCTTAACATTTTGTCAGTTTAAATGCAATTTGGACATTGTTCACTGACTTTTGGGTTTGGAAGCCTACTTCCTATGATCATAAAGGCAAATGGACATAACATCATGATTTGGCACTTTCAATACTTATGTATGGCATTTGGACATTTCTTATGCCATTTGGAAATGGTTCATTGACTTTTGGGTTCGGAAACCAACTTCCTATAATCACATATGGCAAATGGACATAACATCCTGATTTGGCACTTTCAATACTTATGTATGGCATCTTATGGCATTTGGACATTTCTTATGCCATTTGGCCATGGTTCATTGACTTTTGACTTCCTATGGTAACATATTGCAAATGGGCAAAACATAAGCCTTATGGACAAACTCAATAAAATAAGACAAAGGTATGTTCATATGGTTGTTATATATGTATTCTTAACAAAACAATTGAAATAATTTCAAAAAACGGTCCAGAAAGCACTTTTTTAGGGTGTGTAGGTGTTTTTGAATTTTTGGGCGAATTATCAAAATTTGACCCTTGGGTCTTGTCTTTATGTTCATATGCAATATGAAAATCTACGGTGCAGCGCGCTCGCCGTCTTTTGTAATTTGGGGGTATTATAATTGGCATTTGCCATGTGCCACTTGCCATCAGCTTCGAATGATCTGCCGTCCATTTGGGCACTGTTTTCAATTGTGTATATGTTTCGTACAATGCCAATAACTTGCCATTCATTTTTGTCCATTTCAGGGGGGTTTTCCCTTACTAGAGCTCCGACCTGAAGATCACTGACATCATGATTCAACCTTGTTTTTTTCATAGTTCCCAGTTGTCTTGAAAGCACCATAAATCCAGAGAATGCCAGACTTTGATGATAAAGTTTGATGACAAAAGTTGCCCATGAAGGACCACCACGCCAACAAGGTTAGTCCAAAAATGTATTGCATGCTGCTGCATAAATTATGTAATATGCCAGGGTGATATATAAACTGTAGCTAAGAAAGTAATACTAAGTGTATGTTGTGTAGTAAGCTGTTACCAGCCCATGTGCCTCACCCTAATAATTTGGTCCCTTTTCCACTCATAATTTAGCCTACTGTTCTGACTTGATGGTGCACATGTATCCTATAGCCTGTTTTAGAGAAATGTCATCATCAAATATTGTAAGAGCTTTCATTGTCTGCTTATATGCCCCCTTTATTTATCCTACGGTTCTGACTTGGTGTACAGGGAGAATACTGTAAGATCGGCCCGTGTTCTGAATTCTGTAGCTGTACATTTCAAAAGTGCTGAACAAATAATTATATTCACTACGTCTGCCTTAGCTCGCTCATTAATGTCTTGATTGAAATTACAGATTTCCTCTTATCCGCTCATCATTCCCTTATGGGGAAAGGGGAAAGGGGGGTACCTAGTCAGTTGTACAACTAAATGCTTTCAACTGAAATGTGTCTTCCGCATTTAACCCAACCCCTCTGAATCAGAGAGGTGCAGGGGGCTGCCTTAATCGACATCCATGTCTTCGGCGCCCGCGGGGAACAGTAGGTTAACTGCCTTGTTCAGGGGCAGAACGACAGATTTTTACCTTGGGGATTCGACCTTGCAACCTTCCGGTCCAACACTAACCACTAGGCTACCTGCCGCCATAGTTTGTACATGCTATAGTTTGTGCTGCCATAGTTTGTACATATCAATTGTCAGTAGAAACCACATTTGTTTAACTTCTTGGGGATTGCTGGGGCGCTAGCGCCCCAATCCCGACACTACCAGGTGAAATGCAAGGCGCCAAATTCAAAATCCAAAAGTTGAATTACTAAACATCCACCAATATACAAGTGTTCCATACTCATCAAAAGCTCTGTTTCTTGGCAATATCACAGCGTTGTCAGATTTTTGTTTGAGGGTAGCACCTCACATATTTTTCCCATAGCCATGAATTCATTAGCCATCACGGCACACACATAACACATTTCACAGCGAAAACAAATCAATTACCTGTTGAAGAACTTCTGCTGAGGTCTTCCTAAGTGTCCAACGAAGACAATCCATGGTTCTTTTGTTAGAAAAAGTAATGTATTTTATCCATAAATCTCCATTTGGTTCGCGCGTTATAATCAGAAACGACAGCTTCCACTACTCCATTGAAACGTGACGAGAACTCGTTCATCTTATACCTATAAACTTGTCCAAGAACAATAAAACATAGTTTTAAATGTATCCTTAGGAAGACTTTTACGTATATTTACTATTATAAATCAACCGGAATATAAACTGATCGATAAAGACGGTAAAAAACACAAAGCGGGCTTTGTCGGGAGCGCGCGCTGCCTACTGTTGACATAAATGGGACACTTTCTGGTTTCCTCTTATTCTCTGCTCTAATGCATCCAAAACCAAAATGAACACTGTCTCGAGACTGTTGACATCCAGAGGAAGCGATCTGTACTGCATTCATATGCCCTTATATGGGCATTTTCATAAGGGAGGGGTTCCAAATGAGGCACTCTGTCAAAACCACTTTTTCCAGGACAGAAATTCCTTGGGGTTTCGCCTGCCATATCCGTTCTGTTTTACTCACAGACAAATGGTTAACAGTTTTAGAAAATTCAGAGTGTCTATCCAATGGTACCAAATATGTGCATATCCTATTTTCTGGGCCTGAATGGGAGGCATTTTACTTTGGGCACGCCAGGCTCTCCAAAACGGTCACCTCATGCACCCATCCCTAAGAAGTTAAGCAAGTCAGCCATATCAGCTATGTTTTCTAAAAGGCAGTAAATGAGGCTGAATTAACTGTTTCGCTGCAAGACAAGGCTCCGCTGATAGCCAGGTGTATTTTGAATGAAAACGCAGAAAAAATTGTTGTCCAGCAAGTGGGAGGCTTTTCAGAGGTTGAATCAAATGTATTCATGGCACACAAGGGAACAGTGGCGGTTCTAGCTTGTTTGGCTCCCTGGGCGAACCCCCCGTTCCGACATTTGGAACAACACAAATAAATAATCATAACATTTTAAACTATATAAATATAAAAATATATACAAAAATAAGACTCATAAATACACTGCTCAAAAAAATAAAGGGAACACTAAAATAACACATCATAGATCTGAATGAATGAAATAATCTTATTAAATACTTTTTTCTTTACATAGTTGAATGTGCTGACAACAAAATCACACAAAAATTATCAATGGAAATCAAATTTATCAACCCATGGAGGTCTGGATTTGGAGTCACACTCAAAATTAAATTAGAAAACCACACTACAGCCTGATCCAACTTTGATGTAATGTCCTTAAAACAAGTCAAAATGAGGCTCAGTAGTGTGTGTGGCCTCCACGTGCCTGAATGACCTCCCTACAACGCCTGGGCATGCTCCTGATGAGGTGGCGGATGGTCTCCTGAGGGATCTCCTCCCAGACCTGGACTAAAGCATCCGCCAACTCCTGGACAGTCTGTGGTGCAACATGGCGTTGGTGGATGGAGCGAGACATGATGTCCCAGATGTGCTCAATTGGATTCAGGTCTGGGGAACGGGCGGGCCAGTCCTTAGCATCAATGCCTTCCTCTTGCAGGAACTGCTGACACACTCCAGCCACATGAGGTCTAGCATTGTCTTGCATTAGGAGGAACCCAGGGCCAACCGCACCAGCATATGGTCTCACAAGGGGTCTGAGGATCTCATCTCGGTACCTAATGGCAGTCAGGCTACCTCTGGCGAGCACATGGAGGGCTGTGCGGCCCCCAAAGAAATGCCACCCCACACCATGACTGACCCACCGCCAAACCGGTCATGCTGGAGGATGTTGCAGGCAGCAGAACGTTCTCCACGGCGTCTCCAGACTCTGTCACGCCTGTCACGTGCTCAGTGTGAACCTGCTTTCATCTGTGAAGCGCACAGGGCGCCAGTGGCGAATTTGCCAATCTTGGTGTTCTCTGGCAAATGCCAAACGTCCTGCACGGTGTTGGGCTGTAAGCACAACCCCCACCTGTGGACGTTGGGCCCTCATACCACCCTCATGGAGTCTGTTTCTGACCGTTTGAGCAGACACATGCACATTTGTGGCCTGCTGGAGGTCATTTTGCAGGGCTCTGGCAGTGCTCCTCCTTGCACAAAGGCGGAGGTAGTGGTCCTGCTGCTGGGTTGTTGCCCTCCTACGACCTCATCCACGTCTCCTGATGTACTGGCCTGTCTCCTGGTAGCGCCTCCATGCTCTGGACACTACGCTGACAGACACAGCAAACCTTCTTGCCACAGCTCGCATTGCTGTGCCATCCTGGATGAGCTGCACTACCTGAGCCACGTGTGTGGGTTGTAGACTCCGTCTCATGCTACCACTAGAATGAAAGCACCGCCAGCATTCAAAAGTGACCAAAACATCAGCCAGGAAGCATAGGAACTGAGAAGTGGTCTGTGGTCACCACCTTCAGAACCACTCCTTTATTGGGGGTGTCTTGCTAATTGCCTATAATTTCCACCTGTTGTCTATTCCATTTGCACAACAGCATGTGAAATTTATTGTCAATCAGTGTTGCTTCCTAAGTGGACAGTTTGATTTCACAGAAGTGTGATTGACTTGGAGTTACATTGTGTTGTTTAAGTGTTCCCTTTATTTTTTTGAGCAGTGTATATAAAAGAAGTATCAAAGACAAATAGAAACAAATTGTAGTATATAAATACAAATAAAAAGGAGAATAGAATTGTTACACTATTACCCCATTGCTAACAAAAAACACACAAATAAAACTAAATTGCACAAATCCTATATCACACAAATACACAAATAGAATAACACACTTATAAAGAAGAGAACCTGATTATTACACTATTGCACTTCAAACATGAAACACACAAACTAAATTGCACAACTAATTCCATTACTAATTGCGTTAGTACTGATAGATTCCCCCCTCCCCCTACCTCGGGCTTCCAGTGGGGAGACCAGAGGTCAACCTACCCCCACCCCCTCCCCATCTCGTATTTCTGAGTGGGAGACCTTCCCAGACAGTAGCCTGCTTAGCTCACAAACTAGAATCAGGGCACCCTCTCCGACAAGGTTAATTGAGCCACAGTCCCACACGGTGACATGATATCATTGATGTGACGTGCAAATGAGCGATAGAAAACTGATTGCGCAAATGTCACCATTCGGAATAATCGTTTTCTTTTTGTGCGGGTGCCCCATGCAGCCCCCGGCAAGATGCCGCCCTGGGCGGCTGCCCATGTCGCTAAATCCGCCACTGCAAGGGAACCACGCCTGCACAGCCCGTTATGCACCACCATAAGGTACGTCTGAATACCAACTACTATGTCGGGAAATTGCCCCTATGAGCACATCTGCACTGTGACATCACTGCTAGCTCCTATATGATATCATGGCAATCATGCATGTGACATCATCACAATTAACTCCTCTATGAAGAATTAGCTATCTTCCCTGTGACATCACTTCTAGGTTCTCTATGACATCACTACTATGACTCCTAACTCCTCTGTGACATCACCATGATCTTCTATATGACATAATCAGTTACTTCCCAGTGACATCATGGCTTCTCTCTTCTCTATTCCATTACAGTCGGCTGAATTAAAAGCACTGTGTGAGTGTGTAGTCCGGTGTTAGTGGGAGCTCTGAGAGTTGTGTGTGTTAATGTGCTCAGGTCAGGTAGAGCGTCACACACCTGTGTTCTCTGGCTCATCATTGTGTCTGGGACACTTTATAGTCTGGGAAAAGGATGATCTGCTGTTAATACACACAGACAAACAGTTGAATGTCTGGCCAATGTCAAATTGTCAACAGCAGTTATTATGAGACAGGAAATAGTAGATTTTTCTGTCTGATTCAAGAACGCATCCCAACAACTCTCTATCTTTCTCTCTCTCTCTCTCTCTCTCTCTCTCTCTCTCTCTCTCTCTCTCTCTCTCTCTCTCTCTCTCACACTCTCTCTCACACACACACACACACGCGCTGCATATTGATTGGGCTGTTTGCTCTGGGGAGATAAAGAGCTTGCAGGGTGTTATTACTACAAAGAGGAGCCACTCGTCATCTTCCCGCCCGCCTCCTCACCCCCTGACCAACACTAACCAACAATAACAACTCACACTGAGTTTTAGAGGTGCTGTAGAGTTCATATCTGAATCCACTGTGTGTTGCTGCTGTGGCGTGAGTTGTCTAGCTGTGCCATGCCATCATGACCCCAGGCATCAGGCTTCATGTGTTTGAAGGGATCGCTGGTGGCCGAATGTCCTGCTGTCTGTGCTATTCATTCCATGTGACGGAACAAAAGTACATCTGATGTATTTCCATCATACAAGTGGATGAAATTGAGGGGCATTTCATACAGAGATGCCTCAGATTAAATGGGGCATGACTCCTCTAGTCCTTTCCTGTGTGATGGTTCATGCAGTGTTCTTACGTAAGATCCTATTCCATACCTAGCAGTTAACTGCTATGTTGGGTGATTCGGATCTCTGCTAGGTTCTGCTCAAATTGCTCCCAAATTGTGTAAATAGTTTGAGCTGAGAGAGTGTGAGAGAGAGAATGATTGCAGGCTTTCTTTGTTGATTGGGTTCAGGCTCTCTGTCTGAAAGCCTTGTCTGTCCTGGGGAAGAGAGATGAGGAAGGAAGCAGGGAAATGAATGTAGTTATGAGGTTGGCAGATTTCATATATTAATTCACTGTAATTGGACCAGGCTGTGTAAACATATGGTTAGACTCATGGGGGGGTTATGTTACCAAACGGTGTGGTTGTGCGTGCATGGGTGCGTGCGTGCGCGTCTGCGCTTGCATTAGTATAGTGCCCCTAAAAGTTCCTTCCACTCTCCTCCTTTCCCTAACTATCCCCCCTCTTCTCAACATCTCTCTCTCCATGTACTACCATCTCTATTTCCCTATTTTATTAATTTCTCTTTCCCATCTTCTGTTATTCTATTAACTTCCCTCTCTTCAACTCTTAATTTCCATCTCATTTCTTTATTTAACTCTGGGCCAATTGTGCGCCGCCCTATGAGACTCCCAATCACATCCGGGTTGTGATACAGCCTGGAATCAAACCAGGGGTCTGTAGTGAAGCCTCTAACACTGAGATGCAGTGCCTTAGACTGCTGCGCCACTCAGCAGCCATCTTCCATCTCTGATTTTTTCCTAATACAGTGGGGCAAAAAAGTATTTAGTCAGCCACCAATTGTGCAAGTTCTCCAACTTAAAAAGATGAGAGAGGCCTGTAATTTTCATCATAGGTACACTTCAACTATGACAGACGAAATGAGAAAAAGAAATCCAGAAAATCACATTGTAGGATTTTTTATTTATTTATTTGCAAATTATGGTGGAAAATAAGTATTTGGTCAATAACAAAAGTTTATCTCAATACTTTGTTATATACCCTTTGTTGGCAATGACAGAGGTCAAACGTTTTCTGTAAGTCTTCACAAGGTTTTCACACACTGTTGCTGGTATTTTGGCCCATTCCTCCATGCAGATCTCCTCTAGAGCAGTGATGTTTTGGGGCTGTCGCTGGGCAACACGGACTTTCAACTCCCTCCAAAGATTTTCTATGGGGTTGAGATCTGGAGACTGGCTAGGCCACTCCAGGACCTTGAAATGCTTCTTACTGAAGCCACTCCTTCGTTCGGCGGTGTGTTTGGGATCATTGTCATGCTGAAAGACCCAGCCACGTTTCATCTTCAATGCCCTTGCTGATGGAAGGAGGTTTTCACTTAAAATCTCACGATACATGGCCCCATTCATTCTTTCCTTTACACGGATCAGTCGTCCTGGTCCCTTTGCAGAAAAACAGCCCCAAAGCATGATGTTTCCACCCCATGCTTCACAGTAGGTATGGTGTTCTTTGGATGCAACTCAGCATTCTTTGTCCTCCAAACACGACGAGTTGAGTTTTTACCAAAAAGTTCTATTTTGGTTTCATCTGACCATATGACATTCTCCCAATCCTCATCTGGATCATCCAAATGCTCTCTAGCAAACTTCAGACGGGCCTGAACATGTACTGGCTTAAGCAGGGGGACACGTCTGGCACTGCAGGATTTGAGTCCCTGGCGGCGTAGTGTGTTACTGATGGTAGGCTTTGTTACTTTGGTCCCAGCTCTCTGCAGGTCATTCACTAGGTCCCCGTGTGGTTCTGGGATTTTTGCTCACCGTTCTTGTGATCATTTTGACCCCACGGGTGAGATCTTGCGTGGAGCCCCAGATCGAGGAAGATTATCAGTGGTCTTGTATGTCTTCCATTTCCTAATAATTGCTCCCACAGTTGATTTCTTCAAACCAAGCTGCTTACCTATTGCAGATTCAGTCTTCCCAACCTGGTGCAGGTCTACAATTTTGTTTCTGGTGTCCTTTGACAGCTCTTTGGTCTTGGCCATAGTGGAGTTTGGAGTGTGACTGTTTGAGGTTGTGGACAGGTGTCTTTATACTGATAACAAGTTCAAACAGGTGCCATTAATACAGGTAACAAGTGGAGGACAGAGGAGCCTCTTAAAGAAGAAGTTACAGGTCTGTGAGAGCCAGAAATCTTGCTTGTTTGTATGTGACCAAATACTTATTTTCCACCATAATTTGCTAATAAATTCATTAAAAATCCTACAATGTGATTTTCTGGATTTTTTTCCCTCATTTTGTCTGTCATAGTTGAAGTGTACCTATGATGAAAATTACAGGCCTCTCTCATCTTTTTAAGTGAGAGAACTTGCACAATTGGTGGCTGACTAAATACTTTTTTGCCCACTGTATTTTCTTAAATGATTCTTCTGCTTTTTCTCTTCTCTCCCCCTTCTCCCTCTTCCTCTCTTTTCCTTCCTCTCACCTCCTTCTCCCTCTTCCTCTCTTTTCCTTCCCCTCACCTCCTTCTCCCTCTTCCTCTCTTTTCCTTCCCTTCCCCTCATCTCCCTCTTCCTCTCTTTTCTTTCCCTCCCCTCATCTCCCTCTTCCTCTCTTTTCCTTCCCCTCACCTCCTTCTCCCTCTTCCTCTCTTTTCCTTCCCCTCCCCTCATCTCCCTCTTCCTCTCTTTTCCTTCCCCTCCCCTCATCTCCCTCTTCCTCTCTTTTCCTTCCCCTCCCCTCATCTCCCTCTTCCTCTCTTTTCCTTCCCCTCCCCTCATCTCCCTCTTCCTCTCTTTTCCTTCCCCTCTCCTCCCTCCATCTTTAAGCAGCCCAGTTGTCATGACCACTCCTGTGTAATGGGATTGTGTCTTTTCTCTTTTCTTCTCCCAGGTGAGAAGAATCTTTTATCACTGTGGGAGCAAACACACAGGCACCACATTTTCAATGTCTACAGGAACAAGAGATCACAGGTTTAGAGAAAGAAAGAAAAATGGGACACAGAAGAATGGGACACAATCTTAATTGTGTGTTTTGTTGTTGTTGGTAATTAGAGCGTTGGTAATTAGAGCATTATGAGAGAGTGCATGAGTAAGTTTTGAAGCCCACTGGTGCAGAAGGAATGGCTGGCTGGACGGTAATGGACTGTTACCTACCACCCGCCAACCGCAGTCATTTACTGACGCACAACCATGTCTGTGAGTACTCACTTAAGCTCTGTTTGACTTCTTTTGGTCCAGAGTGGTTCAATGACAATCAGTGTGTGCTTCAACATTGTTCCGAGTCATTGATTGCAGTTGAGTATGGTTGAGAAGGACTGGTATGGTAATGTCTGGGTTAGAAGGACTGGTAGCTGAGTGTGAGCAGTGGTGGAAAAAGTACCCAATTGTCATACTTGAGTACAAGTAAAGATACTGTCACGATCCTCTGAAGGGACAGACCAAGACGCAGCGATGCTTCCAGTATACATTTTTATTTAACAACGTTACTGGGACAAAAGTAACAAAACGAACGTAACGAAGATCGTGATGTTGGCCATAACTAAAAACACAACAAGCTATGCACAAACAATAACCCACAAACCCCAAGTGAAAACTACAAACATATATATGGTTCCCAATTAGAGACAACGACACTCAGCTGCCTCTAATTGGGAACCATTACCCCAACATAGAAATATATAACCTAGAACAGAAAAACCCTACACCAAAAACAAAACTAAACACTCCAGCCTGTCTTCTCAGGCCTGGACATGACAGTACCCCCTCCCAAAGGCGCGGACTCCGACCGCGCCAAAAGTCCATTGGGGGTGTCTTCGGTGGGCCTTCCTGTCCCAGGTGGTGGCTCCGGTGCTGGCTCGATGTCCCGCACCGGAGGCCCTGGGCTATTGGCCGTACTGGGGACCCTCTCTGGCGGTCCCGGACTGGGGACCCTCTCTGGAGGTCCCGGACAGGGAACCCTCTCAGGAGGTCCCGGACAGGGGACCTTCTCTGGAGGTCCTGGACAGGGGACCTTCTCTGGAGGTCCCGGACAGGGGACACGCACTGGCACTCTGGTGCGGGGAGCAGGAACCGGCCGTACTGGGCTCACTAAGCGCACTGGCACTCTGATGCGGGGAGCAGGAACCGGCCGTACTGGGCTCACTAAGCGCACTGGCACTCTGGTGCGGGGAGCAGGAACCGGCCGTACTGGGCTCATTAAGCGCACTGGCACTCTGGCGTGGGGAGCAGGAACCGGCCGTACTGGGCTCATTAAGCGCACTGGCACGGGGAGCAGGAACAGGACGTGCTGGGTCCACGACGGGCACAGGGATCCTGGAGCGTAGAACAGGGATCCTGGACCGTGGAACAGGGACAGGATGTGCTGGGTCCACGACGGGCACATGGAGCCTGGTGCGCGGAGCCGGAACAGGACGTGCTGGGCTGTGGATGCGAACCGGAGACCCCACACGCAGAAACGGTGCAGGATATCTCGGTCCCAGAAGGTGTACTGGCAGAGCCGGCACCACTCTACCAGGTAGCACACTCACCGTAGCCTGACAGATGAGTGGAGCTGGAATCTCTCGCACAGGGCTGTGGACACGCACCGGAGAGGATATCCTGGTCCAAGGAGGCGCACCGGAGACCAGGAGCGCTGAGCCGGCACCACTCTTCCAGGCTGCACACTCACCCTCCCCTGACAGATGAGTGGCGTTGGAATCTCTCGCACCGGGCTGTGAACGCGCACTGGAGATACCGTGCGCAAAATTGCATAGCACGGCGTCTTACCAGTGCGACGCTCCCTCCGACGCTCCCTCCAGAGAGCACGAGGAGTTGGCTCAGGAGTCCCTCCTGAACCGGCCAAACTCCTCGTGTGCTGCCTTTCAGGCTTCCTAGCCAGGCGAGTCCCAATAAACTTTTCTCGCTCCGGATCCCATACTCCATATAATTCCTCATAGTATCGCCGCTCCGCCGCCGCTGCTTCCAGCTCCTCTCTAGGACGGCGATACTCTCCAGGCTGGGCCCAGGGTCCTCCATTAAATAGTTCCTCCTCCCAAGTCCTGAGCTCCCGGGTCTCTCGCTGCTTGGTCTTCTTATGGTGGGTTATTATGTCACGATCCTCTGAAGGGACAGACCAAGACGCAGCGATGCTTCCAGTATACATTTTTATTTAACAACGTTACTGGGACAAAAGTAACAAAACAAACATAATGACGATCGTGACGATGGCCATAACTAAAAACACAACAAGCTATGCACAAACAATAACCCACAAACCCCAAGTGAAAACTACAAACATATATATGGTTCCCAATTAGAGACAACGACACTCAGCTGCCTCTAATTGGGAACCATGACCCCAACATAGAAATATATAACCTAGAACAGAAAAACCCTACACCAAAAACAAAACTAAACACTCCAGCCTGTCTTCTCAGGCCTGGACGTGACAGATACCTTAATAGAAAATAACTCAAGTAAAAGTGAAAGTCACCCAGTAAAATACTACTTGAGTAAAAGTCTAAAAATATTTGGTTTTAAATTTACTGAAGTATCAAAAGCAAAAGTAAAAGTAAACGTATAAATCATTTCACATTCCTTATTTTAAGCAAGCCAGACGGCACGATTTTGTTGTTGGTTTAAATTACGGATAGCCAGGGGAACACTTCAACACTCGGACATAATTTACAAACAAAGCATTTGTGTTTAGGGAGTCTGCCAGATAAGAGGCAATAGGGATGACCAGGGATTTTCTCTTTAAGTGCATGAATTGAACAATTTTCCTGTCCTGCTAAGCATTCAACATTTAACGAGTACATTTGGGTGTCAGGAAAAATGTTGAAAGTACATTATTTTCTTCAGAAATGTAGTGAAGTCAAAGTAAAAGTTGTCCAAAATAGAAATAGTAAAGTACAGATACTCCAAGAACCTACTTAAGTAGTACTTTAAAGTATTTTTACTTAAGTACTTTACACCACTGAGTGTGAGGTGTAGTCAAGTGTGGTTTAGAGAGAGAGAGAGAGAGAGAGAGAGAGAGAGAGAGAGAGAGAGAGAGAGAGAGAGAGAGAGAGAGAGAGAGAGAGATGGCTGCTGACACTTTAACTGCTCTGTGTGTTGTTCTTTAAGCCCCAGCAGAAAATGCCACTGTCATATAAAAGTCAGAAGAGCACAGCATACTTTATGTGAGAGAGACAGAGGGAGGGAGAGACAGAGGAGAGATGGAGATGGAGAAAGACCAACAGGTAGAGAGAAAAAGCGACAAGTAGAAGAGAGAGCGAGAGAAGAGAGGGGGAGAGAATATACAGTCAGAGAATGAAAGAGAAAGCGCAAGAGAGAGGGAGACAGATCTGGTCCTAAGTGGACTTGTGGATTTTGGGAATAAAGCTGTTTGGTCAGTATCTGAAGGATTCCCATATGTGTATCATTGTAAACATCACCTTGGAAACAGATAAAGACAGGTTCATACTCCATGAACACAGACCTGTTTATTGTAAGGCACATCGCCTTACAACGTTAAAAATGTATGGCTTTTAAGAGACTCTGGCTCTGTCATTCAAAACCATTCTGGGGAAAAATGTATGTCAGGTTGAATTACATTTTAATGGCATACCAGTGTAGAGAGTGACAACTTTTCTCTCTCGTTGTATCTGTTAGTACAACTTTTGGGGTATGGGTTACCTCATCATTTGTAATAAACGGATTCTTCCTGACATTTGCTATAAGTGTTTATGACAGTGAGTTGGGGCATTGTTAAGGTATCCGGACTTCAGCAGTGTGTATGAGTGTGTGTATATGTGTGTGTATATGCGTGTGTCTATTGAAGACAGAGAGAGAGGGCATTGAGGAGGTTGTGTATACATCTCAGGGCCAGTCCAATCTGAGCACAGAGACACAACTGCAAGTCACCCACTCTGTCACCTGGACCAACACACAGACAACACACTGTAACTCACACACTCACACAAACACACACACACTTGTTTCACCCACATATAACCATAATCTGGTAGTTTCCCAGGCCTGTCTCTGTGTGTTGTTGCCGTGAGTCCCAGGCCTGTCTCTGTGTTGTTTTCCACAGTCAGACCTCTGAACATTCAGACTGAAGTGATTTGGCTCCGGCAGGGGAAAGAGAGAGGAAAGGGAAATAAAATGGCAGAAAGGAGGACAAACAAAGGCTCCCCACTGATTGAATCTGTTGAGGCGTGGCATTGAGAAAGATCACAAACAGAGGTGTGTGTGTGTGACAGAGAGTATGCTTGCTCCCGATGTGACCAAAATGAAAAGAGAATATTTCCATCTATTCAATGCACCTGTGTGTGTGTGTGTGTGTGTGTGTGTGTGTGTGTGTGTGTGTGTGTGTGTGTGTGTGTGTGTGTGTGTGTGTGTGTGTGTGTGTGTGTGTGTGTGTGTGTGTGTGTGTGTGTGTGTGTGTGTGTGTGCGTGCGTGTGGAGGGGGGTCTCACTACCACTACACTCAGTACTCTGTTACATTGTCAAATCGGGGCCTGGAGTGTGTGTTCAGTTATGTCTCTCTCTGGCCTGGCTGTGCTCCACAGGTCATCCCTGTCCCCCCTGGGGTCCCCTGAGGTCCTGTCAGAGTGACAGCCTAGGCCCCCTGCTGGTGAAAGGTGATACTCCGTCCACTACCACAGCCCCTAACTGACCAAAGGATCACTGCTCTGGGACTGATCTGGAGGGATCTGTGTGTGAGGGGGGTTTAAGAAACATACACTCCCTTAGCTGTACCCCTCAACGCATACCTCCTCTCTCTCTTTACCCCTCTCCCCCTCTTTCCATCCCTCTCTCCCTCTGTCTGAATCCCTCAGGGCGTATGTGGTTACCTGTGAGGATGTTTTTGCCTGGGCTTCTATTGACTAGTGGAGAGGCTAGTGATGCTAGATTTATAGCCCACTCACACATGGTGAAGCCATCAAGGATCAACCCACCTTATATCCTCTGGACTCATAAAACCAGACACACTGGGGAGAGGGAGGGAGTAGGGGGAGGGAGAGAGGAGAGATGGAGAGAGGGCGGCAGGAGGGAGGGAAAGGGGAGGGGGAGAGAGAGATGATATAGGGAAACGGGGAAATAAAAGAGAGGAAGGGGGTGGGTGGGAGAGAGTGAGTGAAAAGAGTTAGTACAATGTTTTTTCTACATAGCAGGAAGTTAGAGAGAGATAGAAGAGAGGAAGAGAGGAAGAGAGGAGGATGGAGTAACTGAATAAGATTAAAGTTGCTCTAACCTCATGAAGCTGTAACTCATATCTTGATGAAAGAAACCTTTCTGTTTATAGAAACCATCTCAGGACCCTTCTCTCCCCTCTCTCCAGTCTGTTTTCCCTTTCTGCCGTCCTTTTCCCTTCAACCTGCAAGGGATCCCAGCCCATTGCTTCAACCACCCAAACATCCACACAACATTTAAAAAACTATTTTGGGTCACTATCCCACTGTGTCACATTATTTCCACGTCATTTCAACCCCAAAGATCTATGTGATGACGTTGAATCAACAAGGAAAAGTTTTTGTTTTTGCAAAAAGTCATCAACGTAAGGGCATTTTGTAATTTTTTCTCCCAACTTTTAAACTAAGTCCGATGACATGGTGACAGTTTGTGTGGATTTCATGTTGAATTACGTTAGTTGACTACTCAACCAAATGTACATAAAAACTAGATGTAGACCTGACGTCTGTGCCCAGTGAGGTGTAGGTCAGTGTATCTTTACAGCTATAGATACGGACATCACAAGCCTCCCTTTCTATAGTACCTTTATCCTACTGACAGTTGACTTTATAAATCCAAGCTCTCTTCTTCGGTGGTCGCTATAGTAACAGCAGCTACCTGCGTGGGGACTTGCAAATGAACAGGTATAAATATTGGAGATTGGGTTTGTGGCTCCGGCTAGACTTCATCTGTTAGACTGGGACAGCTGTTCTCACCTAGACAGAATATTTACAATGGCTGAGCTCACATAAACACACAGGCTTGGCTCATTTATACACACCACTTCAGAGGATACAAGAAAGGTTGTATGCACATGTACGCACACACGCATGCACGCACATAAACAAATGCACATATACACACACATGCAATTATACGAGGAAACACACACATACAGACAGTCCCTCCCTCCCTTGCTCTCTGACAGTTGAGATGGAGACAGAGTGATTAGTAAGGTAATATGGTGACTTTAGCACAGAGTCCAAGCTCCTCTAGGGAAGTTCTAACTGACCTCCACACTCCACTGACCTGGCTTCTCATTAGACAGAAACATGCTGACACTCCCTACGCCACACATTACCAACCCTGACCTCTCATCACTTATTCACTCTCTCTCTCTCTCTCTCTCTCTCTCTCTCTCTCTCTCTCTCTCTCTCTCTCTCTCTCATTACGTATTATTGCTCTCCTTGATGCTCTTGGTCTTTGTAGTCACCTCATCCTTTCACATACTCTTTCACAGACTGAAGGACTTTTTATTTTGTTCCTCTCCTTTTGTTTTTCTCTTTTGCTGTTAATATTTTCTCTAATTCAACTTCTCTTTCATTTAGTTTCCCTTCGCGCCTTTCTATATGCCCTTTTCCATTTCTCCCTCTATCTTTCTATTTTCTCCATCTCTCTATCCATCCATACCTCCCCCTCTTCTCTTTCTGTCCTCTATCCTTCTTCCTTCTCCCTCTATCTCTCTGGATCTCCCTCCACCCCACCTTCCTGCTCTCCCCCTCTATCTCTCCCCTCCATCCTCCTCTCTCTGACCCCATATCCCTTCATCCTCCCCCCTCCGCCCTACTCTCCCTCACCCTCTCTTTCAGAGGGTAGTGTATGGGCATGGCAGCTTTGACAGTGAGTGGGGGGAGTAGAGCTGGGGCCATGTGCTTGTTCTGATAAGCCCAATGTTCTCCTCCTAGGTACCCTGGCCCACAGCCAGCCTTCCGCTTCCCTTATCCTGCCCCCAATAGTCCCTGTACGCACACACACACACACACCAAACACTGCGCGCGTACAAGCACATGCACCCACCCACACGCACTTCACATACAAGTGCACGTGTGCACACACACACCCGCACACACAAACACATAGGAGCACAGTCAGGGACCCAACAACCGGAGCATTACTGCAGTTACAGATGATGTCTTTGTTGATGTTGCTGTGTTTGTCAGTGCTCATGTTTCCCGGTGAAGAGTTGGTCTCATGCTGTGTGAGTGTTGCCTGATGCCTGACATCCATGTTAGAGAAATTAATCACAGCTAGTTAGATAAGAGCCATTCATAGACTACTGAATCATTGTCCCTGATCTTGTTAGTCCATTCATAGAGTACTGAATCATTGTCACGGATCTTGTTAGTCCATTCATAGAGTACTGAATCATTGTCCCTGATCTTGTCAGTCCATTCATAGAGTACTGAATCATTGTCACGGATCTTGTTAGTCCATTCATAGAGTACTGAATCATTGTCCCTGATCTTGTTAGTCCATTCATAGAGTACTGAATCATTGTCCCTGATCTTGTTAGTCCATTCATAGAGTACTGAATCATTGTTCCTGATCTTGTTAGTCCATTCATAGAGTACTGAATCATTGTCACGGATCTTGTTAGTCCATTCATAGAGTACTGAATCATTGTCCCTGATCTTGTTAGTCCATTCATAGAGTACTGAATCATTGTCACGGATCTTGTTAGTCCATTCACAGAGTACTGAATCATTGTCCCTGATCTTGATAGTCCATTCACAGAGTACTGAATCATTGTCCCTGATCTTGTTAGTCCATTCATAGATGATTAATATAAAGGCAGACATGGCCATGAGGAAACTAAAATCTCTACAGCACACACACACACACACACACACACAATTCATCTCATGAATAGGAGCATTTTGTTTGTGTGTGTGTGACTTGGCCAATGTGTTATGCATTTTTCTGTGAGTAAGTGACTGAGTGTGTTCTCTCCCTTGTGTGTTTTATGGACACGATTTATCGGCCTCAGACTCCACAGTGAACAATAGCTGGCTCCATCTGAACTATGGAAGAGAGGAGGAGAGAGTGGGGGAGAGAGAAGGAGATAGATTAACTTTCACTTCATCTATCGGAACTTTGAAAGATGGAGAGAAAGAGATCTGATCCATTTAAACTATTAGGCTACAGGAAGACGAGAGTTGGTTTCAAGATGAAGCAAGATAGAGGGGAGCATGAGGGTTTGGAAATAGGTTGAATGGGTAAAACAAATGGACAAGAAGAAATTAGCCAATGGGTGGGGGGAGTAGGTAAGCGATGGAAAGAGAAAGAAAGGTGAATTTAGTTGAGTGATGATGTAGGTGGTTCCTCAACACCTTGCTATCAACAAAGTACTATCCACATGCTCAACCGACAGCATACTTAACATTTCAGCAATTGTAAAAAGCTTTCCAGCGGGCTTATCACTTTGCTTTCAAGTGATTTTGTGATTGGTGGACATATGCAGCTTTAGAGCCAGTTGTGCTGTGTGGTTGGCTCTTAGCTCTTAATCACTCTTTCACGATTGGTTGAGAGTGCAGGACTAGCCAATGAGGTCAGTTGTAATGTGCGTGTTCAAGTGTGGACAGCTCCACTGACATCAAGAGCAGAAGACAGCCTGGTCCCACTGTGTTAAGTGCATCACATTGCCTCTGATCCAAACCTTGTATCTGGCCCATATCCTCTGTGAGTGTGTGTGTGAGCATCTGTGTGTTTGAAGGTGTGGTGGTTGAACGCTTGAGAAAGATAGAGCATGTGTGTGAGGGAATGGGAGACAGGCCAGAGCGAGAGAGGCAGGAGGGAGAAGGGAGAGAGTATGGGAGTGGTAGAGAGACAGTGTGTGTGCATACAAGAGAGATGTCTCTTTAGGCACCATTAGCAAGGTTTTTTTATAGGGAATCTAATTGAGTGAAGGTTGTTGGAAGGATAAGGCTGTTTTTAAACTCTGGTTCCTGCCCCGTCTGAAAAGGAATCCAATACCTATTTTTGCATGTGCTAAAAGCATAAATAAAAAACGATTTGTGGGCTATAGCTTTGTGCCAGAGTCTGGAGAGAAGAGAAAGGAGAGAGAAAAGGGGAAAAATGAAAGACGGAACAGAGTAAAAGAGGATGAAAGCTGAAACCTGCAGGAAGTGTTTTGGTTCTATTAGAGAACTAGGATCATGCTACATGCGCTCGATTGGTTGATTGATATTCTGCTTAGCCATCAGCTGTGACAATGTGGGTGACTGAGTGAAGTGTGAGTCATATAATATATAATATGTCATCATAATAGCAGCCATGGTTGTCAACAGTTTCATAATGGTGGCTATGCTGGTTGTTCTCACATCTGTGTTGTCATCTTGATATCCATGGCTGCTTACTAATTTGTGATGTCATAATGGTATCCATGATGGATTCTTACTTGTTCGTGATGTCATAATGGTATCCATATATGTGATGTTATAACAATTATCTCTAATCAGTATTGATGTCATGGCTCTTGGCAATTAACAACCGCAATCAATGGTGAGCCATTGGCAGCTCTCTCTCTCTCTTTCACACCATCTCTCATTAATTAACAAGCATTAAAGAGGGTTTCAGAGCCTGAGAACATCAGAATGCTACTGTCCATGGTAGAAGTGAAATGTGTACAGTAACTTGTATTGTTGTACAGAGTACTATACTTGATTTGGCTGCTGGCCTTGGTTTGGTCAGGTCTGTAATTGATTTGGTAGCTGGACTTGGTTTGGTCCTGTCTGTAATTGATTTGGTTTGATTTGCTGGCCTTGGTTTGGTCAGGTCTGTAATTGATTTGGCTGCTGGCCTTGGTTTGGTCCTGTCTGTAATTGATTTGGTTTGATTTGATTTGCTGGTCTTGGTTTGGTCAGGTCTGTAATTGATTTGGCTGCTGGCCTTGGTTTGGTCAGGTCTGTAATTCATTTGGTAGCTGGCCTTGGTTTGGTCCGGTCTTTGTGTTGGTAACACTGACAGACATGTTGTTAGGCCTTCTTACCTCAGCTCTCCACTCCTGCTGAGATAAAACACTAGGCACACTGAAATCCATTCTGCAGTTTAAGCTCGCACATCCTGCTGTGTGTGTGTGAGAGCGTGTGAGTAGAACGAAACCAGACCTGTAAAAGGCTGTCTGCTAAAGTGAGTACATCACTCAAGCTCACATCGCTTCTGTAGTAGTTTGTCCTTGGAGAGACTGTAAGGACTTGATTGACTCCAGATGAACACACACACACACGTACGACTTAAGGTATTGTGAATATCAAACACTGAATAATGTTAACATGGGATCATCATGGCTGTTTGTGTTTGTATTCAAACATGTGTTTGCGTGTGTGTGTGTGTGTTTTTTGATTTTACTATCCTTGTGGGGACCTTACAAGGATATTAAAACAAGGAGAATTTGGACAAGTGGGGACATTTCACCGGTCCCCACAAGGAGAAAGGCTATTTTAGGCTTAGAGGTTAGGTTTAGGGTTAAAATTTGTGTTAGGAGTTAGGTTTAGGGTTAAGAGTTAGGGTTGGGTTTAGAGTTTGTGGTTAAGGTTAAAACAAACATGTGTGTGTCTGTATGTCTGTGTGTGTCTGTGTGTCTGTGTGTAGGGGCGTGTATGTCTGGTCTGGGAGTGTTTGTGTCTGACTGCGTGTGTGTTGTGTGTTTGTGCCTGCCTGTGTGTGTGTGTGTGTGTGTGTGTGTGTGTGTGTGTGTGTGTGTGTGTGTGTGTGTGTGTGTGTGTGTGCGTGTGCGTGTGCGTGTGTGCCAAGATCAGAGAGTGGTGTGATGTCATCATGGGACCTGACCACGGGTCTCCTCTGCTGTCTCTCATTACCGTCCACTATGGAGGAAACCATTTTAATGATGTGTTACGTGTGCCTGCGTGCTTGTTTGTGCAGCATGTGTCTGCAGAATGTGTCTGCAGCATGTGTCTGTATGACCAGCAGCAATAGTCAGATTCCAGGCATGCATGAGAGTTAAAGGGGGCAGTGGGGTGGGGAGGATCTCCTTTAATTCCAGCAGATTGCTGAGCACTAGCAGGTCCTTAACAACCCTTAGGCTGTCTGGAGGGAGGGAGGGATAATGTAGATAAGCAGCTATCTGCTGGTTCCCATGCAGAGACATGTGATGTAGATAAGCAGCTATCTGCTGGTCCCCATGCAGAGACACGTGATGTAGATAAGCAGCTATCTGCTGGTCCCCATGCAGAGACATGTGATGTAGATAAGCAGCTATCTGCTGGTCCCCATGCAGAGACACGTGATGTAGATAAGAAGCTATCTGCTGGTCCCCATGCAGAGACACGTGATGTAGATAAGCAGCTATCTGCTGGTCCCCATGCAGAGACACGTGATGTAGATAAGAAGCTATCTGCAGGTCCCCATGCAGAGACACGTGATGTAGATAATCAGCTATCTGCAGGTCCCCATGCAGAGACACGTGATGTAGATAAGCAGCTATCTGCTGGTCCCCATGCAGAGACATGTAATGTAGATAAGCAGCTATCTGCTGGTCCCCATGCAGAGACATGTGATGTAGATAAGCAGCTATCTGCTGGTCCCCATGCAGAGATACGTGATGTAGATAAGCAGCTATCTGCTGGTCCCCATGCAGAGACACGTGATGTAGATAAACAGCTATCTGCTGGTCCCCATGCAGAGACACGTGATGTAGATAAACAGCTATCTGCTGGTCCCCATGCAGAGACACGTGATGTAGATAAGCAGCTATCTGCTGGTCCCCATGCAGAGACACGTGATGTAGATAAGCAGCTATCTGCTGGTCCCCGTGCAGAGACATGTGATGTAGATAAGCAGCTATCTGCTGGTCCCCATGAAGAGACACGTGATGTAGATAAGCAGCTATCTGCTGGTCCCCATGAAGAGACACGTGATGTAGATAAGCAGCTATCTGTAGGTCCCCATGAAGAGACACGTGATGTAGATAAGCAGCTATCTGTAGGTCCCCATGCAGAGACATGTGATGTAGATAAGCAGCTATCTGCTGGTCCCCATGCAGAGACTCGTGATGTAGATAAGCAGCTATCTGCTGGTCCCCATGCAGAGACACGTGATGTAGATAAGCAGCTATCTGTAGGTCCCCATGCAGAGACACGTGATGTGTGGGATATTTGTGTGGCTTTGTAAGGCTGGCAGATGCAGTGTGGACTGGGGGGTACTGGACAGGAGGGTCAAAGGGTAGATACTGGAAGGGGCCAGACAAAGTTTTTCAAAAAATGACCACAAGTTATCATCACTGTTGAACCCCCCTCCCTAAAGTCAAATCCTTTACACATATCAATATATCTAACTTTAACACAGTATCTATTGTCTTTTTTGGCCTCTAATAATTTAGTACAATAAGGTTGTTGACTGTAAAGTAAGTTTAAGTAGGTTAAGTCAGTGCCAAACCATCCCAGTTCCCACAGTATGACAACCTCTTCCTCAGCACAGCAGTCCTCCATGTTGGAGCCACAACAGATAAAGAGCTCAGAACGGGCCTCACCCTGTCATTCCTTCACTAATAGTTCTGTCAGATGGTCCCTGTTGGTCTAATAAGATGTGTTGCCATGGCTCTGTCTCTGCAGTGATGGGTCATCTGTTGCCGTGGGCGTCCCATGGAGGAGACACAAGCAGACAGGCACTCCCCTACCCACCGCCCCTCACTCACGGCCCGCTAGTCTGACGAATGCCACGGGAGATGCCATTTGATTCCCATTAACCACTGGGCCAAAAGACAGAGAGCGGGAAGGGGAGTGGAGGGGAGAGAGGCTAAAGGGAGAGAAAGAGAGGGAGATGAAGTGAGGAAAAGAGAGAGAGGAGGAGAAGAGAGGAGGGAGGGAGGGAGAAAATGAGAGGTAAATGAAAACAGAGAGACAGAGAGAGAGGGTGAAGAGGGAGGATAAGGAGTGAGAGAGTGTTTCCTTCCTCTCAGACTGCACTTCACTACCCCAAGTGTAAACGCCCATTGGGAGATGGCCAAATATTGCCTGTTCACACAGAGTGAAGGACCCATTGAGAGGCGGCCAGACATCGCCTGTTCACACAGAGTGAAGGACCCGTTGAGAGGTGGCCAGACATCGCCTGTTCACACGGAGTGAAGGACCTGTTGAGAGGTGGCCAGACATCTCCTGTTCACAGCAGAGTCTAGGACAGATGGAAAGAGAACAGACATATATGGAAATGTGTAGTGCAACCTGCAGTCTACCTGCCCCCATACAGGTCAAGCCATAAAAGGCTTGGGATGACCCCACACACTCACGCACACGCCCAGGAGGAAGGGTTGAATAAAGGGGTGGGTAGCAGGGGGGAGAGAAGGGGGAGAGAAAGAAAGGACCGACAGGAGGCAGAAAATAGATAAATGCCGAGGGATAGTGGACTGTGGAGAGTGAAAGAAAGACACACACAGAGAGATAGAGAGAGGGAGATAGAGAGGATGACATGGGGAGGGAGCAAATTGGTCATGATAGGATAGTGGGGAATGGATAAAGAAAGGAGAGATGGAGAATTAGTGGGGGGTTATATAGACAGAGTAGGGAAGGAAAGTTGCCACACACACACACACACACACCAAGCGGGAGGCAGGCCAGCATGCTCTCCTCTTCCCCTGGAGTTATCTCAGTCAGAGAGGGGTCAGCCATTTATCCTGTCCCATTACTGCGGACACTGCAGTGAAATTGTCCAATAAATCAGTGTGGTAAAGGAGCAGCCCTCTCCTCAGTGCTGGCTGGCCCTCCTCACTGGATCGCCAGAACATCAATTAGGACAAAGACACTCAGGGGCCCGGGCCCCCAGCCTACTTTCTGTCTCACTGAGAGACACAGAGAGGGAGAGGGGTCTACCCGTTATTGATATACATATTACATTCTTTAAAATAAAGGTAAAAATAAAGTTGGAACCAAATAAGGTTATTGAGAGCGATGCCATAGGGGAACAATTTTAGTGTCTCTGAAGAACCATAAATGGTTCTTCCAAAACCAGAAATGTTTTGATCCTCCAGACTGGAATTGAATAGGCCTGCTGTAGGGTTTTAAGTCTTATTTGCATAATTCCCAGGGTGAATTTTTGTTACCAGTACCACCTATGACTGTGTTTGCTAGTGACAGAGGCATGGTTGTTGCATTCATTCAATTTCAGTCCTGTGGCCTTTACCAAGTGAGATCCTAAGTGAATATGTTGTTATTAAAATGTTAATAGTTAAGACAATAGAAGACATATTTAATAAGGTTTTCTGTTGAGGGCCTAGTTTAACACTAATGCAGTGGCCTGGTTCAACTCTGGTTATTAACACAAATATTGGGGTTCCTTTACACCACAGGCGTCAAACTAATTCCACGGAGGGCCAAGTGTCTGCGGGTTTTCGCTCCTCCCTTGGACTTGATTGATGAACTAAGGTCACTAATTAATAACGAGCTCCCCACACCTGGTTGTCTCGGTCTTAATTGAATGGAAAAAACGTAAACCGACAGACACTAGGCCCTCCATGGAATGAGTTTGACACCATTGCTTTACACCACTGAGTGTAAATTTCCCTCTTGAATCAACACTATAAATGTTACACTGAAAAATAAACACTTGTTAACACTGGCCAATTTGCTGTGTGCTATGAAAGGGACACATCTGCAGGCTTCCATACATTTCAAGAACCTTTTAGAATTCTGAAAAACGTCAAGAACCCCACACTTATTTCAAAGGTTCTTTATCGGGCAAGAGTTCTCCAAGGAACCTTAAGGGCTGAGGAAGAACCATTTGAGAACCTTTATTTATTTCAGTGTACATGGAAACAGGGTCCCTCTCACAGGTAAGCCTACACAAGACTACACAAGACTACACATGACTACACATGATACATGCTCACTAATACCCTTACACCCTAGCACACTGAACCAGAGACATACTGGTATGATACACACACACACACACACACACACACACACACACAAACACACTAATGATGATCATGGTGATGTGTGGACAATAGACAAATATAAAACAGAGAGTGAGATATATGTAGTGATAGCCTAGCATTAGGCTGGGGAGATACAGTACTGATTATACTTGTTATGCAGAGGACCCAGGCATACAGACTCCTCTAGTAGATATATGAGAATAGTTATAAAGACTGACAGCATTTACACTCACAGTCAAGGGAAAAGCTAAACTCACTCTCGTTCTCCCCCTCCTCCTCTCCTCCACTCCTCCTTTCATCCTCTCTTCCTATACTCCCTCCTTTAGTATCTCACCTGTTAGTTCCTTTCAGAGGTTTGTTCAACCTCATAGCCCATCCAGATTGCTACCATAAGCCTCTCAGAGATCTCTGCATCTCCCCACCTTTATTTAGGAGAAACTAACATTCCGGCAGGAAGCGCTAGCTTGGAACGTCATAGAGATGGAACTGAGAAGGAGAAGGAGAAGAAGAAGGAGAAGGATGAGGAGAATGATGAGGAGGAGGAGGAGGAGGAGGAGGAGGAGGAGGAGGAGAAGGAGTGGGAGGAAGAAGGAGAAGGAGTGGGAGGGAGGGAGGAGGAGGATAAGGCAAAGGAGGGCGAGGGAATAGCGAGGAGGAGGAGGAGTGGGTGGAGGCAAATTATTGGGAGGGTGTAGGAGATGGAGTGAGAGGGAGGATGAGGAGAAAGAGTGGGATTGAGGAGGAGGAGTGGAAAAGGGAGGAGGAGGAGAAGAAGTAGAAGGGAGGAGGAGGAGATGGAGGAGTGGGAGGGAGGAGGAAAAGTGGGAGGGAAGAGAAGGAGTGGAGGGAAGAGAAGATGGAGTGAGAGGGAGGAGGAGTGGAGGAGGCAAAGGAGTGAGAGAGGGGAAGGATGAGAAGGAGTGGGAGGGGAAGGAGGAGGAGGCAAAGGAGTGGAAGGGAGGGAGGAGGAAGAGTGAGAGGGAGGAGGAGAAGTGGGAGGGAGGAGGAGGAGAAGCAGTGGGAGGGAGGATGGGGAGGTTGAGATAGTAAGGAATGGTGAAGGAACAGCAAAGTGACGCAACAACAGGGGGGAAATGACTGTGTGCGTCGTGGATTACGGTCAGATCCCGCCATCCCGCTCCATCAGCTTGAGAATGGTCCCAGTCTCGACGGGGGAGGGGAGAACGGGGGGAGGTGAGGGTAGGGGAGTGTCTGTGAATACCAAATGGCGAGTGGCGGCCATCGATCCGCTCCAAAGCACAGGCAGTTTCATTTGGCCATTCAATTATTCAGTAATTTACTTGATTTTGTTCCCTCTGTGGCAGGCTGTGTTCTGAGCTAACTCACTTCAGAGCAGTCTTGGTTAGAGGAGCTCATGTGAGCCTCCAGAGAGAAAAGCTGTCTAGGATTGTGTGTTTAAATTTCTGTTTAGGACTTTTTAAATGCAGTTTTTCCCTATTTAATCTTAGAGTGAGCTGTGTTTCTGTTTAGAGAACGATGTTGACCTTGAAATACCTACATGGAAGTGTAGTGTGTCTCCATGCTGTTGTTTGGGGTTAACTTACCACCATAACCTTAACGCAGCTATTAAACAACCTGTACGATTTGTTGAATGACCTCCTATCAAATCAATGACATCAATAAATCAATTTAGTGCTGCAGACTCATTATAACAGGGGCTCAACTTTCACTAGGGATGGGGGGAATGTGATACAAAACGAGTCAACGGTGTGCTTTAGTACCATGCGGACACCTCCGAGCAGTCGGGTATGCTGTTTGGAGTGTTTATCCGACTGGATAAAAAGTAAATAATAATAATAATTATGCCCCACCTACATCTAAAACCAAAGTTGTGCCCCTGCATTATATTAATCATCCAATTGTAACTTAATGTCTCAGTCAAAGACAATAGAAGGGGTCAGAGGAGGGGGGTCTATTCTCAGGTTACAGGGACAAGACATTCATAGTCATCCCCTCAACAGTTCTGACATGGGAATAATACAGACGGGAAGGAAAACCCTTCCTTTGTTGACAGAACAATTTCCTCAAGGAGAACAAATTTATTTAGATCTTCGTTTTATGTTTAGCGTGCTAGGATATCAGGCTGTAGGTTTCCCCCCTCCAGCTTCCTCCCTGTATCTTTCCATTAGTTAGTGTTGTATGTGATTAGTGTTGCTGGTCTCTGACACGAGGAGAGGTTGATTATCACCAGACACAAACACACCTCTATCTGTTGTTAACACACACACCGTACATCACAAGCGGTTAATTAATTGCCTACTGACGTCGTTTAGGTTCACTCATCCATCTTCCTGTTGTCGTTTGCACCTTTTCTCATCTGTATCTTTCTCCTGTCTTGTTTTCCCACTTTCTCTCTGTTTCTGTTCCCTCTCTCTCCCCCTCCTCTTATTCTCCACCTCTACCTCACCCCTACCTGTTTCTGTCCCTCTCTCTCCCCCTCCTCTTATTCTCCACCTCTACCTCACCCCTACCTGTTTATGTCCCCTCTCCCCCTCCTCTTATTCTCCACCTCTACCTCACCCATACCTGTTTCTGTCCCCTCTCTCTCCCCCTCCTCTTATTCTCCACCTCTACCTCACCCCTACCTGTTTCTGTCCCCTCTCTCTCCCCTCCTCTTATTCTCCACCTCTACCTCACCCCTACCTGTTTCTGTCCCCTCTCTCTCCTGTTATTCTCCACCTCTACCTCACCCCTACCTGTTTCTGTCCTCTCTCTCTCTCTCTCTCTCTCTCTCTCTCTCTCTCTCTCTCTCTCTCTCTCTCTCTCCCTCCCCTTTTCTCCGCCTCTACCTCACCCCCTACCTGTTTCTGTCCCCTCTCTCTCTCTCTCTCTCTCTCTCTCTCTCTCTCTCTCTCTCTCTCTCTCTCTCTCTCTCTCCCCTTTTCTCCACCTCTACCTCCCCCCTACCTGTATCTGTCCCCTCTCTCTCCCCTCCTCTTATTCTCCACCTCTAACTCACCCCTACCTGTTTCTGTCCCCTCTCTCCCCTCCTCTTGTTCTCCACCTCTAACTCACCCCTACCTGTTTATGTCCCCTCTCCCCCTCCTCTTATTCTCCACCTCTACCTCACCCTACCTGTTTCTGTCCACGCTCTCTCCCTCTCCTCTTATTCTCCAACTCTACCTCACACCTACCTGTTTCTGTCCCCTCTCTCTCCCTCTCCTGTTATTCTCCACCTCTACCTCACCCCTACCTGTTTCTGTCCCCTCTCTCTCCCTCTCCTCTTATTCTCCACCTCTACCTCACCCCTACCTGTTTCTGTCCCCTCTCTCTCTCTCTCTCTCTCTCTCTCTCTCTCTCTCTCTCTCTCTCTCTCTCTCTCTCTCTCTCTCTCTCTCTCCTCCCTCTTTCTCTCCACCTCTACCTCCCCCTAACTGTTTCTGTCCCTCTCTCTCCCCTCCTCTTGTTCTCCACCTCACCCCTATCTGTTTCTGTCCCCTCTCTCCCCCTCCTCTTATTCTCCACCTCTACCTCACCCCTACCTGTTTCTGTCCCCTCTCTCTCCCCCTCCTCTTGTTCTCCACCTCTACCTCACCCCTACCTGTTTCTGTCCCCTCTCTCTCCCCCTTCTCTTATTCTTCACTTCTACCTCACCCCTAACTGTTTCTGTCCCTTCTCTCTCCCCTCCTCTTATTCTCCACCTCTACCTCACCCCTACCTGTTTCTGTCCCCTCTCTCCCCCCTCCTCTTATTCTCCAAATCTACCTCACCCCTACCTGTTTCTGTCCCCTCTCTCTCCCCTTCTCTTATTCTTCACTTCTACCTCACCCCTAACTGTTTCTGTCCCCTCTCTCTCCCCTCCTCTTATTCTCCACCTCTATCTCACCCCTACCTGTTTCTGTCCCCTCTCTCTCCCCTCTTGTTCTCCAACTCTACCTAACCCCTACCTGTTTCTGTTCCCTCTTTCTCCCCCTCCTCTTGTTCTCCACCTTTACCTCACCCTACCTGTTTCTGTCCCCTCTCTCTCCCCCTCCTCTTGTTCTCCAACTCTACCTCACCCCTACCTGTTTCTGTCCCCTCTCTCTCCCCCTCCTCTTATACTCCACCTCTATCTCACCCCTACCTGTTTCTGTCCCTCTCTCTCCCCTCCTCTTATTCTCCACCTCTACCTCACCCCTACCTGTTTCTGTTTCCTCTCTCTCCCCTTCCTCTTATTCTCCACCTCTATCTCACCCCTACCTGTTTCTGTTTCCTCTCTCTCCCCTCCTCTTATTCTCCACCTCTACCTCACCCCTACCTGTTTCTGTTTCCTCTCTCTCCCCTTCCTCTTATTCTCCACCTCTATCTCACCCCTACCTGTTTATGTCCCCTCTCCCCTCCTCTTATTCTCCACCTCTATCTCACCCCTACCTGTTTCTTTCCCCTCTCTCTCCCCCTCCTCTTATTCTCCACCTCTACCTCACCCCTACCTGTTTCTGTTTCCTCTCTCTCCCCTTCCTCTTATTCTCCACCTCTATCTCACCCCTACCTGTTTCTGTTTCCTCTCTCTCCCCTCCTCTTATTCTCCACCTCTACCTCACCCCTACCTGTTTCTGTCCCCTCTCTCTCCCCTCCTCTTGTTCTCCACCTCTATCTCACCCCTACCTGTTTATGTCCCCTCTCCCCTCCTCTTATTCTCCACCTCTATCTCACCCCTACCTGTTTCTGTCCCCTCTCTCTCCCCTCCTCTTATTCTCCACCTCTATCTCACCCCTACCTGTTTCTGTCCCCTCTCTCTCCCCTTCCTCTTATTTTCCACCTCTACCTCACCCCTTCGTCCCTCTTTTGATCTTGCTCGTTTCTGCATTTTCAAATGAAGATCCAGAGGAAGCTTTTCACAGTGATTACAGTGGCAGTTGCCAAAGCAATTACCCTGGCACCAGGTAAACCCCACGCTCTCCCTCTCTCCTCCTCTCCTCCTCTCCTCTTCTCCTCCTCTCCTTCTCTCCTTTTCTCTCTCTTCCGCTGCCGTTTTCCCTTGCTGCTCGGCTGGCATCATCCAGACTGATAAAGTGCTGTGTATGTGTGTGTGTATTTATGTTTGTGTGTGTGTTTGTGTGCGTGTGTGTGTGTATATATGTGTGTGTGTGTGTACGTGTGTGTTTGTGTGTGTGTGTGTCTGGCTGCTGTCTCTGTGTCTCATTGTGTTAAACATGCCTCTCCTGCTCTAATCTCTGCCTCTTGCTCCATAGGGGCCTATTCACAAACACACAGGATGTATGATATATAGTGCTGTGTAGAGAAGATTACACTCACATTAGTACTACGCCTTGAGTTCCCATTGCTTTACCTGCCAAATGCAGCTCACTTCTCTCTTGAATATTCACACGAACATAACAATGTTTTGTAGCTATGTGTGCTTGGTCTGACAGTGCTTACTCTACATTCACTTGTGAAAGACTTAAAGAAAGAATGCCCACCCTAAATGGAGGGGCTGGCAAACGGAGGATAAACTATATAAATGAAAAATAAAGTGATACACTCAAAAGAGAAAAGGGACATTCCGGAAAGTAAGAAAAAGAAAATACAAACATTTTGCATCAACAGGTCTTTTTTCTCCCAAGGTCATCACTAGAATTAACTGTTAAGTATCTCACTGTGCCTTTTCAACTCAAGTGTGTCAAAAAAAGCTCTACACAATGGAACTTCTCATCCAGTCGTAATCCGCTGCACTTTCGTTACTGTTTTAATGTTGATGTTTTGGGGGAGAGGCTTGGTTATGTTGGTTATGTTGTTATGTGGGCAATCCATTATCTGGCAAATCTAGGTGATTATTTATGCACACTTAAGCCAGAGTACGGCCGCGTGTAATTCACTGTAAGCAGGGATCATTGGAATAGCAAATCAATGCCCCAGCACGCTTCCCCACACCCTAGGACGCCTCCCTCCATCCCTCCCTCCCTCCATCCCCAGTCCCAGCCAGACTGAGCCGTTTGTCTCAGCCAGCCAGCCAGCCAGCTGGGCACCAGGCCAACCAAGCCCTGTCCTGTTACGGGAGGGAGGGAGGGACAGAGAAGAGGTAGTGCCGTGGGTAAGGGATATAGGAGGGGAGCGGAGGGGAAGGAGGGATGGATGGAAGGAGAGGAGGACAGACAACCACCACAACAACATTTTGTGGTCTGTGGTTCCATCAGGACTGAATGGAGAGGAGGAGATACAGATTGAATCAGTCACAGTAGGAACAGAAAAAGTAAGGACCATTGGAATTTGTTCTCCTCCTCTCTGCCCCTCTTTCAACTCTCTGCATCGCTCCTCATCCCCCTCTCATTCTCTACTCTAACAGTGTGTCCTTCAGGGCTGTGTGCTCAGATCTATTCAGTCTAGTATTAGAGGAACCTTTTACTTCTCGCTCTGCTACATCACTCTCTTTCTTCTCCTTCCCTCTCTATTTCCCTCTAGTCTCTCTCTCTTCTCTTTCCCTCCCTCTTTCCCTCTAGTCTCTCTCTCTTCTCCTTCCCTCTCTATTTCCCTCTAGTCTCTCTCTCTTCTCCTTCCCTCTCTGTTTCTCTCTAGTCTCTCTCTCTTCTCCTTCCCTCTCTGTTTCTCTCTAGTCTCTCTCTCCTCTCCTTCCCTTTCTATTTCCCTCTAGTCTCTCTTTCTTCTCCTTCCCTCTCTGTTTCTCTCTAGTCTCTCTCTCCTCTCCTTCCCTTTCTATTTCCCTCTAGTCTCTCTTTCTTCTCCTTCCCTCTCTGTTTCTCTCTAGTCTCTCTTTCTTCTCCTTCCCTCTCTCTTTCCCTCTAGTCTCTCTTTCTTCTCCTTCCCTCTCTATTTCCTAGTCTCTCTCTCTTCTCCTTCCTCTCTCTTTCCCTCTAGTCTCTCTCTCTTCTCCTTCCCTCTCTCTTTCCCTCTATTCTCTCTTCCTTCATCCCCCTAACAACTAACTCTCTATATTTTTTTCTATATCCCTCTGTTTACTTTCTGGATTCATTCTGACCAAAACATCTGTCCCTGAAACTCTTTTTCCTGAGTACTTATTTCCATTCCCCTCTTCCCCAGTTCATCTACAGTTAGTATGCAATATCCAGTTTCCTCCATCTCTCTCTCTATTTAATCTTGAGCAATTTCCACTCATTTTTCACGATTCGTCTTTTTCTCTCTCTATCCATGGCTCCTTATCCCCTCTTTTTTTCCTCTCCTCCTCTTCCTTGGTGTGATTCAGCCTCCAAATGCCAAATGAGATTCGGAGACCAAGACATACATACTTTCCCTTCATATAGGAGTAATTTAGGCTGCATGCAGGTATAAACCAGTTACACTTCTAGAATCTAGGCCTTTCCCTCCTACCAAGTGAGTGTAGGAAGGAAGGAGACTAGAGGGAGGTAGATAGACAATGAGACAGGGAGGAATATTCTACACCTCCATCCAGTCGAAGCTAGTCTTTTATTTACATACCGTATTTTTACGAGCCGTAATTATTGGAGTGCATATGGCTAGAGTCAGAGGTTAAACCATGCTCCCAGACCTGAAGGACCCGGGGGATTTGATTTTCACTAGCCTCCGTGGCACGCTACAGCAGCTACTTCAATCTATTAAAGTTATTCTCCCCATCCCTCTCTTTATGTTAAGGTTAGTTCTGGGTTAGTGTGCTGAGCAAGGTGTAAGTGGTCTTTAGATGTGTTTTGGTGGGTCTAGTAGATCGTGGTTCTACTTGGCTGGCCACTGAAGTGGTGGAGGATTGGTTAGTCTCCTCCTACCTCCATAACATAGGGCCACTCACGAGTCAATCAACAGGTAAACATGGGTGACAGAATAGGGAGGGACACACGAGGACAGTGGAGCGTTCACAGTGTGGGTCAGCAAGGAATTCTGGGATTCCAACAATCTCTCACTGCAGAATAAGACATGTATCCACATACTGTTACAAACCGGCTTTTAAACCGTAACAAAGAGGGAGACAACACGGAGATAGCGGAATATCAAAAATATATTTCTTAAATAAACTACTGTATATCCAAGTAACAATGGAGTGTGTAGTCAGTAGCGTAAGTGAAGGGATGTGTGCATAGATGGTGATAATGCGGGGTATTGAGGTGGCAAAAACAATGAACACATAGAAGCCACAAAATGATACAACCAAAACAACAGTGTGTCTGATGTATGAGGGGAAGGTGTATTTATCCCTGGGACACACCCGAGCCTAGGTGTGTCCCAACTTCGCTGACGACCCTCCCAGCTCTGCCCACTGACATCATGTTGAGGAAAACAAGAGCAGAGAGAAAAACATGTGAAGACTTTGTAGAAGTAATATTGTAGAATAATAGTGAAAAGATAAAAACTATGAAATAACACATATGGAATCATGTAGTAACCAAAAAAGTATTAAACAAATCTAAGTATATTTTAGATTTTAAAAGTAGCCTCCCTTTGCCTTGATGACAGCTTTGCACACTCTTGGCATTCTCTCAACCGGCTTCAACGGTCTTGAAGGAGTTCCCATATATGCTGAGCACTTGTTGGCTGCTTTTCCTTCACTCTGTGGTCCAACTCATCCCAAACCATCTCAATTGGGTTGAGGTTGGGTGATTGTGGAGGTCAGGTCATCTGATGCAGAACTCCATCACTCGTCTTCTTGGTCAAATAGCCCTTACACAGCCTGGAGGTGTGTTGGGTCATTTTCATGTTGAAAAACAAATGATAGTCCCGCTAAGGGCAAACCAGATGGGACGGCATATCGCCGCTGTCACACCCTGATCTGTTTCTCCTGTCTTTGTGATTGTCTCCACTCCCTTCCAGGTGTTGCCCATCTTCTCCATTATCCCCTGTGTATTTATACCTGTGTTTTCTGTCTGTCTGTGCCAGTTCGTCTTGTTTGTTCAAGTCAACCAGCGTTTTGTGTCTCAGCTCCTGCTTTTTCCAGTCTCTCTTTTGATCCTTGCCTGTCCTGACTCCGAGCCTGCCCGCCTGACCACTCTGCCTGTCCCTGACCCTGAGCCTGCCTGCCGACCGGTACCTCTGCCCCCCTCTGGATTTACAATCTCTGCCTTACCCTGACCCTGACCCTGCCTGCCGTCTGGTACCGTTGCCCCACCTCGGGTTTTCTGACCCATGCTTGCCTTGACCTGTCTATTGCCTGCCCCTGTTTGGAACATTAAACTATTGTTTATTCAACGTGGTCTGCATCTGTGTCTTCCCTTCATACCTGATAGCTGCAGAATGCTGTGGTAGCCATGCTGGTTAAATGTGCCTTGAATTCTAAATAAATCACTGACAGTGTCACCAGCAAAGCACCCCCACACCATCACAGCTCCTCCTCTATGCTTCACGGTGGGAACCTCACATGTGGAGATCATCCGTTCACCTTCTTTATTATTCTATAATGTATAAAATAGTAGGTGTGTCCAAACATTTGACTTGTACTGTACATAAACTTAAACATACTGCCCTGGCTAAAGCTACCCCACTGCCCCAGCCAACCTCGTAGTCCCAAGCAACCTTTAAGAGGAAGCAACCTTTAAGAGGAAAGAAGAAGGACAGCAGGGAACAGATGACATGAGCGACAGGACAACACAAAACACAAAACACAAAATAAACAGTGGCTGGCCACGTGGACGACACGCATATGTCACAATACTCAGTGACAACGCACATGAGAAAACTGGTGTCCACCAGTATTTGCATAAACCACTACCGGAGACAACCTTACACATAAGGAGCTTGAAAAGTGGCAGGTATGTTAAGCAGGCCAAAACTCATAACCGAATATGAGTACAGACCGGAGGGGGTAATAAAGGCAGAGATTTTGTGCCCTACGCGTCAGTGGCCCCTGACAATAGCCCTTTAACAGGTCAAACTTGCTCACAAACTTCACTGCTCCGACCTGATCAACGCAGTCCTCCATCCAAGGAAGAGGAAATTAATCTGGCTTAGTGACACTGTTAACCTTACAGTAGTCCGTACAAAATCTGTTTGTCCCATCCGGTTTATTGACCAACGTACAGGGAGAAGCCCAGCTGGAGAAAGAAGACTCAATTTCATTCTCCAGCATGTACCTGATATCAGCATCCAGACAACTCTGTTTCTCTGAAGAAACTCTATAGAACCGCTGACGGATGGGGACAGCATCCCAAATGTCAATATTGTTTCTATTAAGTTTATACGTGTAGGCGTATCAGAAAACAAAACTGAAGAAATCTGTATCAGATCGACCAACTCGTCTCGCCTATCAACAGGTAGACGAGCAGAATGGCTATCCAAAACATCCAGTGACTCTGCATTTTTCAATCTACCCAGCAGTACGCAATCATCGGGACCAGGGGCATCCCCCTCACCATCAACTGACACAGCATGACAAAAAGAACCCAGCAACGTAACAATACCGGCCAAAAGAAAAGGTTTCCTGTCCTCTGCGGACTCCCACTGTTCGGCCCCAGAGGAACGTGTACAATAAGGTTTTAGCAGATTCACATAGCACAGTTGGTGTGCTTTCCTCCGTTCCAGAGTGGCAACTAGATAGTTTTGCTCACAACCATATATATGGACCTTGAAACTTGAAATGAGAACCAACAATTGGCAGCAGAGCAAGAACCTGGAACGAAGCTGGGCCAATTGTGCCACATCTCATAGGTCTCAGCCAGCTGCGACACAGCCCGGGATCGAACTTGGGTGTGTAGTGTCACTTCAAGCACCGCATTGCAGTGCCTTAGACCGCTGCGCCACTCGGGAGGCCACTACTACCATTATTCGAGCGAGGCAGAAGGCCAACACAGTCAAAAATCAGATACTCAAAAGGCTGGCTGACTATGGGAAAAGGAAACAGCGGTACCAGCTTCATAGCTTGATTAGGTTTACCCGTTAATTGACAACTTGACTGGCCTGCACAGAGCCCTGACCTCAACCCCATCGAACACCTTTGGGATGAATTGGAACACCGACTGCGAGCCAGGCCTAATCGCCCAACATCAGTGCCCGACCTCACTAATGCTCTTGTGGCTGAATGGAAGCAAGTCCCTGCAGCAATGTTCCAACATCTAGTGGAAAGCCTTCCCAGAAGAATGGAGGCTGTTATAGCAGCAAAAGGGGGGACAAACTCAATATTATTGCCCATGATTTTGGAATGAGATGTTCGACGAGCACTTTTGGTCATGTAGTATATCTCCAAACATCAAATTTCTATGTTTTTTTTTAACCCTTGGTTTCTCCTGCTGCTCCAGTACTGGGATCAAACACACAAACTTCTGATCCAGAGACATTACGCACATCTGTCATCCTCATCCACAACACCCTAGCAAAACCCAAGCCTACTTGATGGTAATGGCTCTCACTGTTGACCCTAGTAGCCAGTTTTGAAGGCATTTCCTGACGTCATCAGAACATGGATAGACATCCAATTTCGAAGTCAATCTTGAACGATCTCCCTACGGATTCTAGTGAAATTAGTAGCAGAAATAGTACCATAGCCTACAGTAGCAGAAGTAACAGTAGCTGTATTTTCAGCAGCAAAGGCATTGGTACCCATGGTGGTACTGGCCATGATACAGTTACAGTGGTAGTACTGGCCATGATACAGTTCCAGTGGTGGTACTGGCCATGATACAGTTCCAGTGGTAGTACTGGCCATGATACAGTTACAGTGGTGGTACTGACCATGATACAGTTACAGTGGTGGTACTGGCAATGATACAGTTACAGTGGTAGTACTGGCCATGATACAGCTACAGTGGTGGTACTGGCCATGATACAGTTACAGTGGTGGTACTGGCCATGATACACAGTTCCAGTGTTGGTACTGGCCATGATGCAGTTACAGTGTTGGTACTGGCCATGATACAGTTACAGTGGTGGTACTGGCCATGATACAGTTACAGTGGTGGTACTGGCCATGATACAGTTCCCGTGGTACTGGCCATGATACAGTTCCAGTGGTAGTACTGGCCATGATACAGTTACAGTGGTGGTACTGGCCATGATACAGTTACAGTGGTGGTACTGGCCATGATACAGTTACAGTGGTAGTACTGGCCATGATACAGTTACGGTGTTGGTACTGGCCATGATACAGTTACGGTGTTGGTACTGGCCATGATACAGTTACAGTGGTGGTACTGGCCATGATACAGTTACAGTGGTGGTACTGGCCATGATACAGTTACAGTGGTAGTACTGCCCATGATACAGTTACGGTGTTGGTACTGGCCATGATACAGTTACAGTGGTGGTACTGGCCATGATACAGTTACAGTGGTAGTACTGGCCATGATACAGTTACAGTGGTGGTACTGGCCATGATACACAGTTGGTACTGGCCATGATACAGTTACGGTGTTGGTACTGGCCATGATACAGTTACAGTGGTGGTACTGGCCATGATACAGTTACAGTGGTGGTACTGGCCATGATACAGTTTCAGTGGTGGTACTGGCCATGATACAGTTTCAGTGGTGGTACTGGCCATGATACAGTTACAATGGTGTTACTGACCACGATACAGTTACAGTGGTTGTACTGGCCATGATACACAGTTCCAGTGGTGGTACTGGCCATGATACAATTTCAGTGGTGGTACTGGCCATGATACACTTTCAGTGGTGGTACTGGCCATGATACAGTTCCAGTGGTGGTACTGGCCATGATACACAGTTCCAGTGGTGGTACTCGCCATGATACAGTTACAGTGGTGGTACTGGCCATGATACAGTTTCAGTGGTGGTACTGGCCATGATACAGTTACAGTGGTGGTACTGACCACGATACAGTTACAGTGGTTGTACTGGCCATGATACACAGTTCCAGTGGTGGTACTGGCCATGATACAATTTCAGTGGTGGTACTGGCCATGATACACTTTCAGTGGTGGTACTGGCCATGATACAGTTCCAGTGGTGGTACTGACCACGATACAGTTACAGTGGTGGTACTGGCCATGATACACAGTTCCAGTGGTGGTACTCGCCATGATACAGTTACAGTGGTGGTACTGGCCATGATACACTTTCAGTGGTGGTACTGGCCATGATACAGTTCCAGTGGTGGTACTGGCCATGATACACAGTTCCAGTGGTGGTACTCGCCATGATACAGTTACAGTGGTGGTACTGGCCATGATACAGTTTCAGTGGTGGTACTGGCCATGATACAGTTACAGTGGTGGTACTGACCACGATACAGTTACAGTGGTTGTACTGGCCATGATACACAGTTCCAGTGGTGGTACTGGCCATGATACAATTTCAGTGGTGGTACTGGCCATGATACACTTTCAGTGGTGGTACTGGCCATGATACAGTTCCAGTGGTGGTACTGACCACGATACAGTTACAGTGGTGGTACTGGCCATGATACACAGTTCCAGTGGTGGTACTCGCCATGATACAGTTACAGTGGTGGTACTGGCCATGATACAGTTTCAGTGGTGGTACTGGCCATGATACAGTTACAGTGGTGGTACTGACCACGATACAGTTACAGTGGTTGTACTGGCCATGATTCACAGTTCCAGTGTTGGTACTGGCCATGTTACAGTTCTATGGTTGGTACTAGCCGTGATGCAGTTCTAGTGTTGGTACTGGCCATGGTGCTGTTACAGAGGTGGTACTGGCCATGATACACAGTTACAGTGGTACTGCAACTATTATCTGTGGCAATGACAGTAATAGCAGTTACAGTGGTAAGTTTGGCAGCAATAACATCAGAACCAAGCACACCTCAACCAGTATCAGTGTCAGTGATAGTGTAATATGTTGGCAGTGGAAGCCACAATAGCAAAAAATTGAAGTAATTTAGTGTTGCTATCAGAGGAAAGTGCAGTTTAATTTGTTCCAGTAGCAGATAACGGTGGGATGGTGTTGTACAGTACAGAGCACCTGGCTGTAAGCCCTCTCCCCCTCCACAGTTAGCCAGTCCTCTCCCCCCCGTTCACTCTCCTCCCTCCATCCTTATCTGTTTTTTCTTCTTCCATCCATATATTTCCTCCTCCATCCCTCTCTTCCTCCGTCCTCTCCCCCTCCCTCTCCTCTCCCATCCCCCTCCATTCCTCTCACTCTTCTCCTCCTCCATCCCTCTCTTTCTCCGTCCTCTCCCCCTCCATCTCTCTCCTCTCCCATCCCCCTCCATTCCTCTCACCCTTCTCCTCCATCCCTCTCCTCCTTCCCTCTCCTCCTCCACCCTTCTCCCACTCCATCCCTCTGTTCCCCTCCTCTGTCTCAGCCTCTGGCTTGGCCCAGTGCCGGGTCCATTTCATCGGCTCAATGGGAATCTGATGTAGAGCTCTTAGCAGCAGGAGAGCAGGGCACCAGGGAACCAAGCGCACCACACCAACATAACTCATCCCCCTAGCGGGCAGCGCTACCCCATGCCAGCACACCAGATTACACACCTAAATGCATGTACGCACACACACAGATGCAGGCGCACACATACACAAGCACACACGCTCACACACGCGCGCACACACACACACAAACACAAAATCCTCAATCCTAGCCCTCTCACCTGGCCTCTTTCAAAAACTTGCTGTGGGAGGAAAAGGAACTGGATGACTGATGGATATAAGGATGCCTAGGTTTGTTCCCTTTCCCCTGACATAGACTTCAAGCTCTCACCATCTCCCTTAGTTTTACAGCCTTCACTACAAAGGTTGTGGTTGCTGATGATAATCTCATTACTCATAACTACAGTACCTATAGCAGAAAGCTGATCACATCTTGTTGATGGGCTCCCAAGTTGCCCGAGTCCTCCTCTATGGCTCCTATAAGCCCCTCTCTGGTGTCAGTGTTGAGTTTCAAGGCCCAATAATGAGATAAGACTCAAGCCACAGCACTTCCTGGAAACTAGTTGCACACTTGTTTACAGGAAGAAACAAACAACAGGAAATTGTACTGTTAACATTTCCATTTCCACCTGTAGTGACAGGTCTGTTATTTACACCTTGAACATTCTGTAGTGAGGACGGCCACGTTATTAACAGCCAGGATGTATATTAAGTTATCCCCCAGAATGCATTTCTGTTGTTTTATTTAGTTTAGCGCACTCTCTCTTTGTTTTATGACCTGTAGAGTCCAATAAAACTCCTGACGTCTAAAGCGAGTAAGAGAAAGAAGGGATAGGCGAAAAGAGAGGAAGTGGGGAAAGATGACAGGAACAGAGGTAAATAGATAAACGTATTGAGAGATGGATGGAGAAAGACAGAAGACAGCAAGGAAAGGAGGAAGGAGAGAGAGGGAAGAGGACAAAGAAAAAGAGATGCGTAAGGCAGGAAGAGAGACTTACAGAGGGTCTCAGTCTGTTCATCAATTGATGGTGATGATGGTTGGATGGAAAGGGAGGAAAACTTGAAGGTGAAAATCGAGATGAAAGGACGGAGACGGATGAAGACAGAGTGAACGTGAAAGACGGAGATATGAAAACAAGAAAGGACAGATTGGGAGGAAACGGGAGGGTAAGAAAAGTGGAGATATGACACAGATGATGGGACAATGAAAAAGTGGATGATGGATCGGTAGCGAGGGATAAAGGAGGAGAGGAGGTATAGTAGAGTGCAGTTGAGAGAGATTATCCCCACCTTCTGTAGTTACACACCATGTAATAAGAGTTTATAGAGAGAGAAACACACTTACACACTTTCTCTCTCTCTCTTTTTCTCAATTCAATTCAATTTCAATTCAGTTGACTTTATTGTCATGAGGTAACAATGTACATATTGCCAAAGCTTACTTTGGAGATTTACAATATTAACATAATTAAAATAATAATAATCTATATTGTCAACGAGACAACAGAAACAACAATAATCAGGGGTCAAAATAACCATACGTTGAACAATACCAATAACAATAAGCATAGAGGACATGTGACACTGTCTATCATCTTATGGCAGGCAGCAATATAGTCCTCCTCCAACAGGACGGGTAGCCTATCCTCATCAGAGAGGTCTTTGAAATCTTGAATAAGGGTATCAAATTTGATGAAATTACACTCTCTAATTGTTTTATGTTTTTGAAATTTTGACAATTTTGTGGTATCCAATTGTTAGTTACAGTCTTGTCTGATCGCTGCAACTCCTGTGCGGACTCGGGAGAGGCGAAGGTCAAGAGCTGTGCATCCTCCGAAACACAACCCAACCAAGCCGCACTGCTTCTTGACACAACACCCACTTAATCCGGAAGCCAGCCGCACCAATGTGTCGGAGGAAACACCGTGCACCTGGCAACCGTGTCAGCATGCACTGCGCCCGGCCCTCCACAGGAGTCTCTAGTACGCGATGGGACAAGGACATCCCTGCCGGCCAAACCCTCCCCTAACCTGGACGTCGCTGGGCCAATTGTGAGTCTCCTGGTCGCCGCTGGCTGGGACAGAGCCTGGACTCAAACCCAGAATCTCTAGTGGCACAGCTAGCACTGCGATGCAGTACCTTAGACCACTGCGCCACTTGGGAGGCCTATCTGTATGAATTTCTGATGTTGTACAGCTTACTGGGCTGTGAATGTGTGGTTGTTTCCATGTCTGTTCTTTTGAGGAACAATGTAATTAATCAGACAGAGGTGTTAGTGGCTTGACGGTGAATGAGCTGAGAGAGAAAGGGTCATTGTCTGTAATCATATAGTCCACTGTGCTGTGCCCAAGAGGTGAGCAATAGGTGAATCTCCCCAAAGAGTCCCCCCATAACCTACCATTGACAAAGTACAGACCCAGGCTTCTACAGAGCTGCAACAGATCCCTTCCGTTGTTGTTGCTGGTGCTGTCACTGTTGTTTCTATGGGGGAGATTAAGACAGTTAGAAACAGTATGGCCTGTAATAAAGCTGTCCCCTCATGTGGTCGTTAGATCAGGAAATGTTCCTGTGCGCGCATTTGTGTCCCCACAGATGAGCACATTTCCCTGGGCCTGGAAATGCCCCGTCTCTTCCTCAAGGGTGGGAAACATCTCCTCTGAGTAATGTGGGGATTCTGAGGGGGGGATATATATTGCGGTAAGGAACCATTTTTTTCTGTCAGTACAAGTTATTTTTGCAGTTTTAACCAAATGTGATATTTACCAATTTTTTTGTACCAAATGATCAGTCCTCCAGAGTCTCTGCCTCTATTGACAGAGCTGTGTTTCTGTGATGGCACAATGACCTCTCTGTAGCCTGTGGGACAGTGACAGCACAATGACCTCTCTGTAGCCTGTGGGACAGTGAGTGACAGTGTCTGCCTTACACCATGTCTCCTGCAGAATGATTACTGTACATCAACATCTTTAAGATTTTTTTTTTTACTCCAGTGATAAATTCTTTAGTCCAAAGGTTGATGAGTTTAGGCCCTGAATGTTACACAAGCTAACTGATAGTGATTTCATGTTGCAAAAAGAAAGAATAGCACAGTCAGAAATACAGTAACTACTAATTTGTTCAAAGTGAGATAAACAGGATAACAGCAAACATTTGTTCTCGTCCTATTCATTGAGCAAGTAAACTTTAAGTACAATAGCTGTGTGAGTGTGTTTAGTGTAGTTAAGTGCAGATGTTTTGGAGGAGCTGTTTAATTTCACTCAAGTGAGGGTACACGTTTACTGTCAGAAACCTGTTTTCCTGGTCCTTTTTGCTGTCCTCAACATTTTTTATTTGCCTTCCCTTGCAGATGCCTTTCTTTGTTGTATAGCTGAAATGCCTGGTTACAGCTGTATGCCAGGCAGCAGTGTGGTCTGTGTAAAATAAGAGGTTTGCAACCTGACTCTCTCTTTCTCTCTCTGACTCTCTCCCTCTCTCTCTTTCTCTCTCTGACTCTCTCTCTCTCTCTCTCTCTCTCTCCCTCTGACTCTCTCCCTCTCTCTCTCTCTGACTCTCTCCCTCTCTCTCTTTCTCTCTCTGACTCTCTCCCTCTCTCTCTTTCTCTCTCTCCCTCTCTCTCTCTCTGACTCTTTCTGTCTCTGACTTTCTCTCTCTCTGACTCTCTCACTCGCTCTCTCTCTGACTCTCTTTCGCTCTGTCTGACCTCTCTCTCTCTCTCTCTCTCTCTCTCTCTCTCTCTCTCTCTCTCTCTGACTCTCTGACTCTCTCTGTCTGACTCTCTCTCTCTCTCTCTCTCTCTCTCTCTCTCTCTCTCACTGACTCTCTCTCTCTCTGACTCTCTCTCTCGCTCTCTCTCTGACTCTCTTTCGCTCTGTCTGACTCGCTCTCTCTCTCTCTCACTCTCTCTCTCACTCTCTCTCTCTGACTCTCTCTGTCTGACTCTCTCTCTCTCTCTCTCTCTCTCTCTCTCTCTCTCTCTCTCACTGACTCTCTCTCTCACTGACTCTCTCTCTCTCTCTGACTCTCTCTCTCTCTCTCTCACTGACTCTCTCTCTCTCTGACTCTCTCTCTCTCTCTCTGACTCTCTCTCTCTCTTTCGCTCTGTCCGACTCTTTCCCTCTCTCTCTCTCGCTCTCTCTCTCGCTCTGTCTGACTCTCTCTCTCTCTGCTCTCCTTGGCTTTTGTTGCCTTATTTTGTGAAAGAGCATTTTAGGCACGTTCGTTCACACCAAAAGCACCTCGTCTGTTTTAACGACTGACACTCCAAATTACCCCATTGTTATTGTACTGTTGCTTTTTTCCATCTCACTCACGCCTAATGCCACGTATTAATTCTCTCCCCAAGAGTTTACCTCTGTCTCTCTGCCCATCGTTTCTTCCCTTTGAACATACAAGGCCATAGTGTAATGATTTCTGTTGGATACTTTTTGTTTACCTTTTGTTTACTTTTGTGTGTATGCAACTTAGTGTGTGTCTGTGTGCGTACGTGTGTGTGTGCATGCATTTGTGTGTTAATGTGTTGTGTGTGTGTTTCACTGTGCGTGTAAATATAATGGGTACCCTAAAACGTAATACTCCAGTAGCCATGAAGTCATTTCAGTACCCAGCAGTGAGCACAGTGGAGCGCTTTGTGTGTTCTCTCTCCTCTCGCTCCAAATCATCTCATTTCAATGCATCCCTCTCTTTTTGACTCCTCTGTGAACCGTGAAAAATACCTTCTCTTCTGTGTTTCACGGCAGCGCTTCCGCCAGCCCAACCACTTTCCAGGCATTAGTGAGAACTCAGTGCTTTACCAGATTAAATGTTTCTCAGCCACTACACATCAGCAACCACTACACACCAGCTTACAGACACGCTCTCTTATATACAAACAAAATGGCAGAGCCGTTTGAATAAGGGCACTATGAACTTCATTGAATACATTCACTCTCACTGAGTCAATACATACAGTTCAGAACATTCACATTCTCTATCTGATTTTGTCTTTGTCCCACACGCACGCACGCACGCACACACACACACACACACACACACACACACACACACACACACACACACACACACACACACACACACACACACACACACACACACACACACACACACACACACACACACACACACACACACACACACACACACACACACACACACACACACACACACACACACCCTAGGGGCCAGTCATCTCCCGACGATCTGCTTACCTGGATGGACTTTTGCAGTGGAACTTGAGCAACCTGGCTGCTCTCTGTTGTGGCAGCAGCAGCAATGTTTCGTGTTTACGCCGCTCTGTTATGCTCAGTGTAATTATCAAGTTTTACGACGGTGATTACAGAGGATATGGAGTTGGCCCGTCGACTACTACTACATCTATTCTCACACTCCGCCCTTCATTCCCTCTTTCCCCTAGCCCTCCCCATCCTGCTCTCTTTCCTCTATCGATATCTTTCGGAGCAAAATGTCCAGAGTGTCCAGAGTGTCCAGAGTGGCCAGATCCCACTGTGCTTCTATATCAACCAAATCACCAGCCATCTTTAATCCTTAAAGTAATGAGGCTTCAAACACACCCTGCATGACAAAAACACAGAAACAGAGACATAAACACTGTAGCCCAAAACTGCTGTGTCACACTGTGGTTACACGGCGGTAGAATTGAGTAGGATAGAGGCAGAGAGTATAGTGAATGAGGGGTATAGCTGAAATTCCCTTGAGGACGATCAAGACTGTGTGAGTGTGCGTGTGTGTGTGTGTGTGTGTGTGTGTATGTGTGTGCGAGCACGTGCGTGGTGTAGTTATGTGTGTGCTTGTGTGTGCATGATTGTGTGTATGTTCTGTCACATTCATTGCTACGCCCTGATTCACACAGGTGGGTGATGTGCTTTTAATTAAGAACTCAGTCAAGTAGATAGTCCTCATTTGGTAAGTCTTCCCCAGTGGGGCTCCATAATGGGCTCCAAATTGACTTTGAATTAAAATCAAGGGTTATAAACAGGCCAAGGTGGACCAGTCTGCTGCACCCCCAGCCTGAGTCAGAGGAAACTGTCTGTCACAGGGGGTGGGAGGGTGGGGGAGCTCAGGGTTTCAGTGGAGGTTAAGATTGGAGGGAGATAATTCCCAGGCTCTCTACATGTATTGTGTTTACCTGCATTTTCATGTCTGTTTTTAGCTGCATTTATATTTAGTAAAGCCAATTTTCCTTTCCCGTCAACAATCCCCCCTCCCCTCCTGTAATACCACAGTAAAATACCAATCAGGCATCTATTGTGGGACTACTGCAGTGTGTGTGTGTGTGTGTGTGTGTGTGTGTGTGTGTGTGTGTGTGTGTGTGTGTGTGTGTGTGTGTGTGTGTGTGTGTGTGTGTGTGTGTGTGTGTGTGTGTGTGTGTGTGTGTGTGTGTGTGTGTGTGTGTGTGTGTGTGTGTGTGTGTGTGTACTGCTCCTGTGACGGGGAAGATCACCGACCCAGCTTCTCTCTCCCCAAAAACAATGCTTTGTGTTCCGTGCCCGTGCCCACACACCCCACCCATGCAGATTCACGTCACCTGGACGGCAGGCAGGAGCTGTCAGAACACTCAGGCACTCTGAAATGCAGCAGAATCAATGTTAGCTAGGAATCAGTGTGCTAAAGTCTGAAAATTTGTTCCGCTCGCTTGCCTCCTAATAGACTGCAGTCCGATCCAGCGAACGTGGTAGAACACCACCATCCCTTTTCTCTTGTTCTTGATCTTGTTCCGCCCTGCATGGAAACAAGGCCCATCTCCAGCAAATTAGTTTTTCTCTCACTTTTGTAAAGAGAAAAAATTGAAAGAAAAGAGGAAGGGGGTGAGAGAGAGAGAGAGAGAGAGAGAGAGAGAGAGAGAGAGAGAGAGAGAGAGAGAGAGAGAGAGAGAGAGAGAGAGAGAGAGAGAGAGAGAGAGAGAGAGAGAGAGAGAGAGAGAGAGAGAGAGAGAGAGAGGGAAGTGAGATGACGGATACAAAGTCGATATGTGGTTTGTTTCTCTTGGGCCTCAGTGCTTCGGCGCAGAATTAATTGCTTTTCTGTAATTGTGGGGGTTTGGAGAGAGGAAAGAGTTCTGATTGCCGCGCCTCCTCTGTGTGATGGCATCAGGGAACACTGCGTCTTTACACCCTGGGGAGTTCAAACGATCGAGAGGGAGGGAGAGAGAGTTAGAGTTAGAGATAGAGTTGGAGTTAGAGAGTTAGAGCGAGAGAGAGAAAAAGAGAGAGAAAGAAAGAGAGAGTGAGAAAGAGTTAGAGAGAGCTAAAGAGAGAGAGCACTCCTTCCCCTGCCCTGCTTGAATAGACCCAAGCTGCATCTCAATAGTGCAAAGGGGCTTCTTCTTCTTCACTATACTCCCCCTTCAAGTTTAGACTATTGAGATGCAGCACTTTACTTGGGCTGATGTGGGCTGGTGTGTATGGGTGAATGTGTTTGTGTGATGTTGGATATTGGACTGTTCCAACTGCTGTCCACACACACACTGCCAGCCCAGTCTCGACGTCGGGCGGGACTGTGCCAAGCTCAGCAGCTCTCTGCCAGGACAGTTCACCCCCACAATCAATATGTCTGAGGAAGGTGCCTCAACACTGCTGCCTTCTGGGACTGCTGCCTGCCTGTCTGCTGGTGACTCATTGTTTCTCCCTCTATCACTCTCTCTCTCCCTATATCACTTTCTCTCTCTCTCTCTCTCTCTCTCTCTCTCTCTCTCTCTCTCTCTCTCTCTCTCTCTCTCTCTCTCTCTCCCTAGCTTTTTCTCCCTCTTTTGCCTCTCTCTCTCTCTCCCCCTGTCCCCCTCTCTCTCCCCTTAAACTCTGTCCCTCTTTCTGTCTCTCTCTCTCTCTCCCCCTCTCCCTCTCTTCTCCCCGTAGACTCTCTCCCCCTCTCCCCTCTCTCTCCATCTAGACGCTCTCTCTCTCCCCCCTAGACTCTCTCCCTCTCTCTTTCTCCCCCTCTCCCTCTCTCGTCCCCCTAGACTCTCTCCCTTTCTCTCTCTCCCTCACTCTCTCTTCCCCCTAAAATCTCTCCGAGAGAGAATAGAGGGAAAACTCTTTTAAATAGAGGGAAAACTGTCCTCAGAAGCAGGTTTTAGAAGTGGGGGTGTGGGGGAAATAACCTGGCGGTGGGCTCTGGAGGTCCTCCCCCATAATGTTTTGGGGCATCTAAAGCTAATTTCCTGCATTTTTACACAATCCAATATTCCGTCTCCATTTAGAACAAAAAGTAAGCAAAAATGCCCACAGTCATCAAACTAGGTAAAGTGCCTTCGGAAAGTATTCAGACCCCTTGACTTTTTCCACATTTTGTTACGTTACAGCCTTATTCTAAAATTGATTAAATAAAACATTTCCACAGAAGTCTACATGCAATACCCCATAACGACAAAGCAAAAACAGGTTTTTATAAATTTTTGCAAATTTATTACAAATAAAATAAGTATACATAAGTATTCAGTCCCTTTGCTATGAGACTCGAAATTGAGCTCAGGTGCATCCTGTTTCCATTGATAAACCTTCATTGGTGTCCACCTGTGGTAAATTCAATTGATTGGACATGATTTGGAAAGGAACACACCTGTCTATATAAGGTCCCACAGCTGACAGTGCATGTCAGAGACAAAAAAAACACTTTCCAGAAGGACAACTATCTCTGCAGCATTCCAGCAAAATGCTTGTGCTTCTAGCTCCGACAGTGCAGTAATATCTAACAAGTAATATCTAACAAATTACACAACATATACCTAATACACACAAATCTAAGTAGGAATGAATTAAGACTATATACAGTACATATGGACGACCGATGTCAGAGCTGTTTGGACTAAGATACAGTAGAATAGTATGGAAAAAACAGTATGTACACATGAGATGGGTAATGCCAGATATGTAAACATTAAGTGACTAGGATACCGTAGAATAGTATAGAATACAGTACATACATATGATATGAGTAATGCCAGATATGTAAACACAATTAAAGTGACTACTGTTCCATTCCTTAAAGTGGCCAGTGATTCCTAGTCTATGCCTATAGGCAGCAGCTTCTAATGTGCTAGTGATGGCTGTTTAACAGTCTGATGGCCCTGAGATAGAAGCTGTTTTCAGTCTATCGGTCCCAGCTTTCATGCACCAGTTCTGACCTCGCCTTCTGGATGATAGCGGGGTGAACAGGCAGTGGCTCGGGTGGTTGATGTCCTTGATGATCTTTTTGGCCTTTCTGTGACATCGGATGCTGTAGGGGTCCTGGAGGGCAGATAGATTGCCCCCGGTAATACGTTTGGCAGACCGCACCACCCTCCGGAGAGCCTTGCGGTTGCGGGCGGTGCAGTTGCCGTACCAGGCTGTGATACAGCCCGACAGGATGCTTTCAATTGTGCATTTGTAAAAATATGTGAGGGTTTTAGGTGACAAGCCAAATTTCTTTAGGCTCTTGAGCTCGATCTAACATCTCTGGAGAGACCTGAAAATAGCTGTGCAGCGACGCTCCCCATACAACTTGACAGAGCTTGAGAGGATCTGCAGAGAAGAATGGGAGAAACTCCCCAACTGTACCAAGCTTGTAGCGTCATACCCAAGTAGACTCAAGGCTGTAATTGCTGCCAAAGATGCTTCAACAAAGTACTGAGTACAAGGTTTGAATACTCATGTAAATGTGATATTTATGTTTTTAATTTTTTGGCAAAATTTTCTAAAAACCAGTTTTTGCTTTGTCATTATGGGGTAATGTGTGTACATTGATGAGGGGAAAAAACAATTTAATCTTGTTAGAATAAGGCTGCAACCTAACAAAATGTGGAAAAAGTCAAGGGGTCTGAATAATTTCTGAAGGCACTGTAAGAGATCATTGTTTAATATGTTTAAGTGATTATTAAGACTGAACTAGATCGAAGGTAGTTCAATAATAAATATTGTGTTGCACCTTTAACCAATAGCCCAACAAATGAACAACTCTTGAAATAATACAGACTTTTGATTGTCTTTAATAAGATATTCTCTATCAGGAATCAAGGTAAGACCCAGATGCAGAATGTCGAAGTAACAATGTTTTTTGTAACAACAGGGGCAGGCAAAGACAGGTCAAGGCAGGCAGGGGTCGATAATCCAGGGTAAGGCAAAGGTACAGGACGGCAGGCAGACTCAGGGTCAGGCATAGAGGTAAGGCGGGTGGGTACAGGGTCATGACAGGCAAAGGTCAAAGGAGGACGAGAAAAGAGAGGCTGGGAACCGACAGGAGCTGACAGGGAAAATGCTGGAAAGCTTGAACGAACAAGACGAACTGGCAACAAACAGACAGAGAACACAGGTATAAATACACAGGGGATAATAGGGAAGATGGGCAACACCTGGAGGGGGGTGGAGACAAGCACAAGGACAGGTGAAACAGAACAGGGCGTGACAATTCACTATATCAAATTTCAGACAGAACAACCAGCCAGCCCGAGCCGCCTGCACACCCGACCCCCACCAGTCTAGTCAATATCTCAACTCTGTCCCAGCACAATTTCCTTCCTAGTTCACACCTTTAATTTTTTTTTATTCCCAAGAGAAAGGTTTAAAAAAAAAAAAACACGTAAACATATATTAACACACAGAAACAGGAAATCCTCCATATAATTAACCTCATAGGACTAATAGTACTGTAGCGCTCTTTTTACTTGCACACAATATAGCTGGGTCGCCCCGTCCTGTCCCTAGGGGTCCGACACCCTGCAGCACCAAGACCCAACAGACCCCATTCAGCTTTAGGATCTTAGTGAAACATTCATTATTGCTTTCAGGTGTATTAGGCCAAGGCCAGAGTGACAACCCACAGGACGGCAGACCCTCAGGGCCAGGACTGAGCAGTCCAGCAGCTAGGTATTGCCTAAATAGGTATCTCCCCCCTGACGTGGGCATGTTTTCGATACATACTCCTTTATTGTATTCCATATAAGGCATCCAGACCTTATGAAAGTTGCACTTAATCTTGTAATGAATCAAATCGAGTGATACATAACTTGATATTGTGGGAGGATAACAAACCTTCCAATTAAGGGCAATGCATTTCTTAGCCGCTATAAATGTTTGGTTACATAGTTTCTTCAGATAACAGTCTCCAGTATCAGCAAACAAAAACAGGGAGGAGGGAGAATCTGTAGACATACTGAGATAAAAGAACATACTCTTTGCCAGAATTCAGCCAGCCTTCACAAGACCATAACGTATGCAAATATGTCCCCTTTTATGTTTTACACCCCCAGCAGAGGAATGACATTTCTGAGTGCATGTAATTCAGTTTCCCTGGCATATAGTACGTTCTATGGATGGCCTTAACTGCAATAATTTATGTCTGAGATGATATGAACATGACTGGGCATTCAAACATACCTGTGTCAATTCATCATCAATAGCTTCTACCAGGTCTTCCTCACATTTTTGTTTGACATGTTTTGTGTCATCGGGAAAAGCCTTGATACAGTTAGGAAATCAACTTTGGAGGTTTGTCATACTGCCTTAAAATAGCATCTGGCTTGTCCAGTGTTTGCTGCACAGAGAGAATAAACATTCACCTCACCTAAGTCACAGACTGGTCCTACCTGACCCTGCTGAGACCCCTGTCACCGTCCTAAAATGAGGCATGACAAAGAATTACCTTGCCGTACATTTATACATGATATTATCCAGGAATAGAATCAATGGTTCAATAATTGAAATTACAGTTATTTCCAAATCCCAGACTATAATTTTGAGCTTATACTGCTATCCTGTAGCTAATGTACTTCTACCCATCAATTCAAGATGGAACTATGCATCATTCACTGTAGACATGCTGAGATAAAAGAACATGCTCTTTGCCAGAATTCAGTCAGCCTTCACACTGTAGACTGGTCTTCCCTGGCTGTTTGATCCTGCTGGGACCCCTGTCACCATCTGATCCTGCTGGGACCCCTGTCACCATCTGATCCTGCTGGGACCCCTGTCACCATCTGATCCTGCTGGGACCCCTGTCACCATCTGATCCTGCTAAGATATGATGAGCAAACACGATGAGCAAACGCATGCAAAGCAGAAAGAGGATAGTTTCCTGACTGCGCTAGAGGACTGCATTCCCGCCGGATAATGTTTCATGCTGCGGGCGGGAGCAGGCGGTCAGACAGACGACTTTGAGATGAAAATATTTTTGTTGTCCCACAGATTATTTGGAAATGGTCCTCTTTCTGCTTTGTATGCGTTAGCCTACCAATTGTATTAAAAACACATATTTTTCACATTATTCACACACTCAGAATTCACTACTTCAACTTCAGTAGCTTACCTCTCCTAGTTTGGCGTGCGCCTAGTATGTGTGGTCTCATTGAAATAGAGTAGGCTGCCGACATGGGTGGAGAATCAAGTGGCTGTTAACTTGAATATGAAATTAGCTTAAATATGACTAGTCTGTAGTCTGTCTATAAATAAATGTTAATAATGGAAAGATGTGGAGGGCGCTCAACCAACATGAGTCAAAGTGCAATCAAAAAATGTTATCATCATTGAAAAGGAAAAGGCACAACGCTTACATAGGTTAGGCTACTAAGCAGGCATTGCACTTTTTCTTTTAAATAAATATTGATTACACACTTATTTGTCTCTGCCTGCAAATCGTCCTCTTAAAAGGTAAACCAGTGGTGTAAAATACATAAGTAAAAATACTTTCAATAATTACTTAAGTCGTTTTTTTTGTACTTTAATTTACTATTTATATTTTTGACTACTTTTACTTTACTTCACTACATTCCTAAAGAAAATAATGTACTTTTTTACTCTTATTATCAAGAGAATATCTCTGGTCATCCATACTGCCTCTGATATGGAGGACTCACTAAACACAAATGCTTCATTTTTAAATTATGTCTGTGTGTTGTAGTGTGCCCCTGGCTGTCTGTAAATTTAAAAAACAAGAAAATTGTGCCATCTGATTTTCATATTATAGGCAATTTGAAATTATTCATACTTTTACTTTTGATACTTAAGTATATTTGTGCAATTAGATTTACTTTTGACATTTAAGTATATTTAAAACCAAATACTTTTAGACTTTTACTCAAGTAGTAATTTTCTGGGTGACTTTTACTTTTACTTGAGTATGACAACTGGGTACTTTTTCCACCACTGAGGTAAACTATATCCCATAGGCCTATGCAAAACGTAGCAAATGTCGCTGTCATCATTCTTGCTGCTTCCAGTTCAGGAGCCATACCTGCGAGATCAGGTGCGCATGTGGTCTCAATTAAATAGAGTAGGCTATAGCCTATGCATGGGCAGAGAAGCACGGGGCAGTTATCCTTCCAAGGAAATGTACTTCCTAAATAGGCCTATGATTAGGCTATAGTTTAGTACATTGCCTAGAAATAGGCCTAAATATTGATCACCCATATTTCTCCATCTGAAAATCTTCCCACTCCTAAAAGGTAGGCTATAAAATAGCTCAAGAGAAAGTGCAAGTCTCTCCAACTCTGCTCGCTTCAAACTACATCTAGCATATTGGCTGCTCTAGCGCAGTAATTCAAAATCAGGGCCATGTTAGAATCTCTAATAATTTAACCTATTTCTTAAGTTATTATTTTTGCGCATTTGATATTGCCTATTGGACGCAAAATTGCTGGGACCATGGCTGGTAAGTGAGCAGCGCCACATACGCCTAAAATAACATTGCAAGACTGCGGTTGGGTTTAGGACCAGTTCTTGTGGTAGAGGGTGGGAGTCAGACAGAACTAGCGGTTGCAGGCGGGAGTGGGATGAAGAAATCAGTCCCACACAGACATCTACTGTGCGCCATGATAGTGAAGCCTGTAACGTTAGAGTTGTTTAGTGTGTCCGTTTGAAAAGTAAGGAATTAGCTAGAGAAACTCACAGATCAATGACGTTACATTGCCTTACTGACTAATGAAACTCACATTGCACAAAAAAAACGTAATAATATCATTCTTCAATCGTTGGCCAAAGGTTTCATCGTTTGATTCAGAAAAAAAGTAACAGCTAACATTAGCCAACTTTTGGCCAGCTAGCCAAGTTAATTTACTTCTGAAACGGGACAAAACAAAGGCTACAAAACATTTACGCAAAAACAACAGCCGTTAGATAGTAATAACAGCCACCTCATATCGCTATCTGACAGATAATTAGAGTCTAGAGCTGACCTGGCTGTAGTAGTTACTAGCTAGCGTAGCTTATTCATTCACCTCAGTCGAGAGGGGATGATACAATAGCTAACCTAACATGTCAGTTAGAATACTAGCCCAGCACAGAAAATAAACACTAGTTTAGTTGTTTTCTGTTAAGTTTAACAGCAATTACCCTGCCATCTACATCAGTCAACTAAAGAGTAGCCAGTTTCTGCTCTGCTGCTTTTACAACTCGGTAAAAGAGCGCAACACATACACACCGAACTAAGCTCAACTCTATGGTGCTGGTCCCAGCAGCACATGGTCCTAAATCCAGCTGGCTGAACACTCCAAACAGCCTACCCGACCGCTCGGAGGCGTCCACATGGTCCTAAAGCACACTGTTGCGGCTTTTTGTATCACATTGCAATTATAAAACTGGGGGGGGGCAAAAATGCAATTTCAGAATGTGGGGACATGACCCCCCCTCCCCGTCCACAGTGAAAGTTGTGTCCCTGCCTGCTCAGAAGTAACCCCCCCCTTGGAGAGCCCTGATATAGTCACACACCCAGAGCCAAACACTCTGAAATAATTTTCCATGATATTCCATAGCGCCTCACTCCTCTTTCAAACCCCATCATTTGACTTTCAAACACATACACAGTCACACACACTCACACACACTCACACAACAGCTGTGCAGTCAGCGGGGTCGCTGGCCCGTGGTAATGACAGAGGGGCTGATGGGATGGCAGCTGAATGTTTAGTGGCTTCGGAGGGTGATCCCAGCGTGTCTCCCCCCGTGCCACCCTCCCACCCGTCTACACACCCCTCTCTCTCTCTCTCTCTCTCTCTCTCTCTCTCTCTCTCTCTCTCTCTCTTTCTCTCTCTCTCTCACTGTGCCACCCTTCCCAGGGCCTTGTGACTGGAATACCACACTGTCTGATCTCATCAGAGAGGGAGGGAGGAGAAGAGAGGGATGGTTAGAGGCGATATGAGAGGGGAGAGGAGAGGGAGAATTGGGTGACATATGGAGAGAGAAGAGAAGAGGGAATGCTAGAAGGAAACAGCAAGGGAGCTATAGCTGGAATAGAGGAGTGTTGAGAGAGGGAGCTATAGCTGGAATAGAGGAGTGGGGAGAGAGGGAGCTATAGCTGGAATAGAGGAGTGGGGAGAGAGGGAGCTATAGCTGGAATAGAGGAGTGGAGAGAGGGAGCTATAGCTGGAATAGAGGAGTGTTGAGAGAGGGAGCTATAGCTGGAATAGAGGAGTGGGGAGAGAGGGAGCTATAGCTGGAATAGAGGAGTGGGGAGAGAGGGAGCTATAGCTGGAATAGAGGAGTGGGGAGAGAGGGAGCTATAGCTGGAATAGAGGAGTGTTGAGAGAGGGAGCTATAGCTAGAATAGAGGAGTGGGGAGAGAGGGAGCTATAGCTGGAATAGAGGAGTGTTGAGAGAGGGAGCTATAGCTGGAATAGAGGAGTGTTGAGAGAGGGAGCTATAGCTGGAATAGAGGAGTGTTGAGAGAGGGAGCTATAGCTGGAAAAGAGGAGTGGGGAGAGAGGGAGCTATAGCTGGAAAAGAGGAGTGGGGAGAGAGGGAGCTATAGCTGGAATAGAGGAGTGTTGAGAGAGGGAGCTATAGCTGGAATAGAGGAGTGTTGAGAGAGGGAGCTATAGCTGGAATAGAGGAGTGTTGAGAGAGGGAGCTATAGCTGGAAAAGAGGAGTGGGGAGAGAGGGAGCTATAGCTGGAATAGAGGAGTGTTGAGAGAGGGAGCTATAGCTGGAATAGAGGAGTGTTGAGAGAGGGAGCTATAGCTGGAAAAGAGGAGTGGGGAGAGAGGGAGCTATAGCTGGAATAGAGGAGTGTTGAGAGAGGGAGTTATAGCTGGAAAGAGGAGTGGGAGAGAGGGAGCTATAGCTGGAATAGAGGAGTGTTGAGAGAGGGAGCTATAGCTGGAATAGAGGAGTGTTGAGAGAGGGAGCTATAGCTGGAAAGAGGAGGAGTGGGAGAGAGGGAGCTATAGCTGGAATAGAGGAGTGTTGAGAGAGGGAGCTATAGTTGGAATAGAGGAGTGTTGAGAGAGGGAGCTATAGCTGGAAAAGAGGAGTGGGGAGAGAGGGAGCTATAGCTGGAATAGAGGAGTGTTGAGAGAGGGAGTTATAGCTGGAAAAGAGGAGTGGGGAGAGAGGGAGCTATAGCTGGAAAAGAGGAGTGTTGAGAGAGGGAGCTATAGCTGGAAAAGAGGAGTGGGGAGAGAGGGAGCTATAGCTGGAAAAGAGGAGTGTTGAGAGAGGGAGCTATAGCTGGAAAAGAGGAGTGTTGAGAGAGGGAGTTATAGCTGGAATAGAGGAGTGTTGAGAGAGGGAGCTATAGCTGGAATAGAGGAGTGTTGAGAGAGGGAGCTATAGCTGGAAAAGAGGAGTGGGGAGAGAGGGAGCTATAGCTGGAATAGAGGAGTGTTGAGAGAGGGAGCTATAGCTGGAAAAGAGGAGTGTTGAGAGAGGGAGCTATAGCTGGAATAGAGGAGTGGGGAGAGAGGGAGCTATAGCTGGAATAGAGGAGTGTTGAGAGAGGGAGCTATAGCTGGAATAGAGGAGTGGGGAGAGAGGGAGCTATAGCTGGAAAAGAGGAGTGTTGAGAGAGGGAGCTATAGCTGGAAAGGAGGAGTGGGGAGAGAGGGAGCTATAGCTGGAATAGAGGAGTGTTGAGAGAGGAAGTTAACTTATAGCTGGAAAAGAGGAGTGGGAAGAGAAAAGAGTGGGGAGGGAGAGAAAGGATGGGAGAGAGAAGAGGGCAGAGAGAGGGAGAGAAAAGAGGGGAGAGAGAGGGAGAGAAAGGAGGGGTGGTTGGAGAAGAGAGAAGGAGAGTTGAAGTGCACGTGTGTGTCTCCAACATAAACATTATCATTCAGGCGAGAAAGTTATTGACAGGTGTCGTCAACAGGGGGCTGCAGTTGTTCCTTTGTGTTTGTTGCCTGTGGCCCATTTGTACGTGTGTACGTTGCTCGTACAAGCCTGCTTGTGCGTGCGTGTGTGTTTGTGTGTGTGTGTGTGTGTATGTGTAGTGCCCATGGCGTTTGTGTCTGGCTGTGTAAAGCTGATAGAACAGATAGGAGCACGTGTTTGCATGCTGTGCTGGAGCTCACTTATTTCTCTCTTTTATATCCAAAACCAACAAGCCTCCATGGAGGAAAGTGGACTTGAGTTGAGCACCATACATCACTCTAAACGTTCATTACTTTCTGTGTCAATTTAATGGCCAATTAGTCATCAGCAACAATTTGAAACAATACATTCTCTAAACGACCAGGAAAAGGGAAATCAGACAATGAAAAATGGAGTGAGATCAAAGTTATTAATTATTGGCATTTGGAGGTTCATTATTAAAAGTCAACGGGTGGGTTTTCAATCGGGTGGTACGGCATTCAAATCAGCGGGAAGAGATTAAAGTACCAGCATTAAAACACTCCACAGATTAAACATTAGCGGCTTATTTAAGCTTTGATTTGTTTCAATTGTTTCATTTAGTTCAACACAAATAATAGCCCTGAAACATGGAAATGGTAGTATGATCATACAAGGTTTGGGCACAGCACACACACACACAAACACACACACACACACACAGGTGTACGGAGGACGTGGGCTTACAAGTGTGTGTGTAGAATGAGCATGTATGTTATGTGTATGTGTCTGTATAATGTGCATCTATGTCGTGTGTGTATGAACTGCGTATGTGGTTGGAGGGGAAGGGGTTATTGCAGGTGACAGAGAATTAAGAAGAGATCTTTGAAAACGAGTCCTGAAGGTGGCTCCTCATTTACAAAAGGCAATTGGAATCAATGTTAATTAAAGCACAACAATGCAATAACTGTCATCTCATTACGGGGAATAATACAATTCAAATCACAACGTCACTCTCTCAAATGCCGACTGGTCTCTGTCATTGCTAATCGAAGAAAATTACAATTGAGTTTAGAGTGATCGTCCCCCTCGTCTCCTTGCCTCATCCTTTCTATCATCCCTTTCTCTCTGTCGTAGGCTGTTGCTGGTGGGTTGGGGGTTGCTTGTAGGGGGGTGGAGCTGTAGAGGGGAGGTATAGGGGCCTGAGGGTTATTGGGGTTTGTTACACACGACATATGAAATGAGGAAAGGTCTAACAGAATCTCAGAATCATGCCATCCATGCCCATGGGCGCTTGTTTTCTGTGTCTGTATTCAGGTCCTATAGTGAGTAGAGCCAACCCACTTGTTTTTGTATTCAATTGCCATATTCAATCCGATTGCATTTTGTCTGCTATGCACACATTATAGGCAGTGTTCCAGCGTACACGGAGACCACATTCCCTAAATGCTGCATATGCTGCACGCCTCAATTGGAAATTACCTTGAAATATTAATCGCGCTATACCGCGGATCTGCCGTGGTTCGGATTGAATCGAGACCTTAATCTTAGCACCCAGAACCAACTGATTATGGCCTTCTGTAACTGGGAACAGTTATGTTTTTGGCCTTCGGTTTGCCAGTGTAACTAACCCTGCCATCGGGGTTAGTTAATTAACAATCTTTGGATTGGTAGTTAGTCTAGCCAGCTATCTAAACTTGTAGTAATCATGGCTGAATACCAACCGGGCACGCATGGCACATGCCCCCCTCCAAGGGGCCACCTTTATTTTGTTAGTCATTCTCACACAGATATCACATTAACATGACATATGTCATTACCAAATGTGTAGAAATGCAGGAAATTAGCTTTACATTTCCAAAATGTGTCTTTGCCCAATGTCAAAATGTGTACAATTGCAGAAAACTTCCTTAAAAACTGCAACATTTCATGGCATATTTTTTTTATTGCAGTAAATGAACTTTCTACACCGTCTATTAAAATGTTTTGCCGCGAGGTGGCGCCCCCCTTTTTGTGCGTGATTATTCGTTGTAATCTTGGTCGGTTGTTTCGTGTGATAATTTCACTACGTGTATTGTTATTCCTATTTTTGAGTAAAGTTTATGTATACTCATCTTTGTTGTCCTGCGCCTGACTCCGCTGTACCTGTATCACCGAGACTCATTACAGAATCATGCACCCAAACATGGGGGGAACAGAGGGTTAAATAAGGAACATGTAATCATGGGAATGGAAACCAGGTGTGTAAAAAATTAAGACAAAACCAACGGAAAATTAAAGATGGATCGGTGGCGGATTAGGGAGGTCACCGCTCCACTAAGCATGGTTACGCAGGAGGGTCATGAGGAGAGAATCAGTCTCTACCTTATTGATTCTCCTGCGTTTCCCATGGTGCTGGGCCTACCCTGGTTGGCCTATCATGACCCCAATATTTCGTGGCAACAGAGGGCTCTTAAGGGATGATCAAGGAAGTGCTCGGGGAGGTGTGTAGGTGTTTCCATCGGTGCGACTACGGTGGAAAGTCCAGACCAGGTCTCCACCTTGCACATCCCCTCAGAATATGCCGATTTGTCTCTCGCCTTCTGTAAGAAGAAGGCGACTCAATTACCACCCCATCGACGGGGGGATTGTGCTATAAATGTCCTGGTAGACGCAGCACTTTCCAGGAGTCACGTGTATCCTCTGTCACAGGAGGAGACGGCGGCTATGGAAACATATGTCTCTGAATCCCTGGGACAGGGATACATTCGGCTCCCCACTTCACCTGTCTCCACAAGTTTCTTTTTTGTGAAGGAGAAGATGAAGGTCTGCGCCCGTGTATTGACTATCGAGGTATCAATCAGATCACTGTGAGGTACAGCTACCCGCTGCCTCTCATAGCCAGTGCGATCGAGTCAATGCACGGGGCGCGCTTCTTCACAAAATTGGATCTCAGGAGCGCTTACAATCTGGTCCGTATCCAGGAGGGGGACGAGTGGAAGACGGCATTTAGTACCACCTCAGGGCACTATGTGTACCTCGTCATGCAGTACGGGTTGATGAATGCTCCATCAGTTTTCCAGGCATTTGTAGACAAGATTTTCCGTGACTTGCTCGGGCAGGGTGTAGTGGTGTATATCGACGACATTCTGATTTACTCCGCTAAACGCGCCGAGCATGTGTCCCTGGTGCGCAGGGTGCTTGGTCGACTTTTGGAGCATGACCTGTACGTCAAGGCTGAGAAATGTCTGTTCTTCCAACAGTCTGTCTCCTTCCAAGGGTACCGCATTTCCACGTCAGGGGTGGAGATGGAGAGTGACCGCATTTCAGCCGTGTGGAATTTGGCCAGACTCCCACCACGGTAAAGGAAGTGCAGCGGTTCTTAGGGTTTGCCAACTACTACTGGAGGTTTATCCGGGGCTTTGGTCAGGTAGCGGCTCCCATTACCTCACTGCTGAAGGGGGGACCGGTGCGACTGCAGTGGTCAGCTGAGGCGGACAGGGCTTTTGGTCACCTGAAGGCTCTGTTTACCTCGGCTCCCGTGCTGGCTAATCCGGATCCCTCTTTGGCATTTATAGTGGAGGTGGACGCGTCCGAGAGAGGAGAGAGTTAACCAGGATGTGGGTAGGTTTCTGCGGTCATATTGCCAGGACCGGGCGGGGGAGTGGACGGCTTTCATCCCCTGTGCAGAGATGGCCCAAAATTCACTCCGCCACTCCTCCACTAAACACTCCCCCTTCCAGTGCGTACTGGGGTACCAGCCGGTTCTGGCACCGTGGCATCAGAGCCAGATCGAGGCTCCTGCGGTGGTTGAATGGTTTAGGCGCACGGAGGAGACCTGGGAGGCCGCACATGTACAACTGCAATGGGCCGTGAGGCGGCAGAAGGGGAGCGCCGACCACCACCGCAGTGAGGCCCTGGTGTTCACACCGGGGGACCGGGTCTGGCTCTCGACCCGAAACCTCCCCCTCCGCCTGCCCTGCCGGAAGCTGGGTCCACGGTTTGTGGGGCCCTTTAAAGTCCTGAGGAGATTGAACAAGGTTTGTTATAAGTTACAGCTTCCTCCAGATTACTGTATTAACCCCTCGTTCCATGTGTCTCTCCTCAGGCCGGTGGTGGCTGGTCCACTCCGGAGTCTGAGGTGCAGGAGGTTCCTCCGCCCCCTCTGGACATCGAGGAGGCCCAGGCGTATGCTATTCGAGCCATTATGGACTCAAGATGTCGGAGGAGGGGCCTTCAGTACCTCGTGGAGTGGGAGGGCTACGGTCCGGAAGAGAGATGCTGGGTGCCGGTGGAGGACATCCTGGACCCTTCGTTGCTGCGGGAGTTTCACCGTCTCCACCTGGATAGCCCTGCACCTCGTCCTCCGGGTCGTCCCCGAGGCCGGTGTCAGTGTGCTGCTGGAGCCGCGCGTCAAGGGGGTTACTGTCACGACTTCCGCACCAGTTGGTGCCTCTCCTTGTTCGGGCGGCGTTCGGCAGTTGACGTCACCGGTCTTCTAGCCGCCACCAATCTATCTTTCATTTTCCGTTGGTTTTGTCTTAATTTTTTACACACTTGGTTTCCATTCCCATGATTACATGTTCCTTATTTAACCCTCTGTTCCCCGCATGTTTTTGTGCGTGATTATTCGTTGTAATCTTGGTCGGTTGTTTCGTGTGATAATTTCACTACGTGTATTGTTATTCCTATTTTTGAGTAAAGTTTATGTATACTCATCTTTGTTGTCCTGCGCCTGACTCCGCTGTACCTGTATCACCGAGACTCATTACAGTTGTATGGCATTGAAGCTCGTTTGGAAGTTTGTTAACACAGTCCAAGGAAGGGCCAGGTGTATACAGAATGGTGTCGTCTGCGTAGAGGTGGATCAGAGAATCACCAGCAGCAAGAGCGACATCATTGATATATACAGAGAAAAGAGGCGGTCCGAGAATTGAACCCTGTGGCACCCCCATAGAGACTGCCAGAGGTCCGGACACCAGGCAATCCAATTTGACACACTGACCTCTATCTGAGAAGTAGCCTTGATAATTTGTGTGAGATTGAGGGCATCTATCTTAGATTGTAGGACGGCCGGGGTGCTAAACAAATCCCAGTTTAGGTCACCTAACAGTACGAACTCTGAAGATAGGTGGGGGGCAATCAATTCACATATGGTGTCCAGGGCACAGCTGGGGGCTGAGGGGGGTCTATAACAAGTGGCAACAGTGAGAGACTTATTTCTGGAAAGGTGGACTTTTAAAAGTAGAAGCTCGAACTGTTTGGGCACAGACCTGGATAGTATGACAGAACTGCAGGCTATCTCTGTAATAGATTGCAACTCCGCCCCCTTTGGCAGTTCTATCTTGACGGAAAATGTTGTAGTTGGGGATGGAAATTTCTGAATTTTTGGTGGCCTTCCTAAGCCAGGATTCAGACACGGCTAGGACATCATGGTTGGCGGAGTGTGCTAAAGCAGTGAATAAAACAAATTTAGGGAGGAGGCTTCTGATGTTAACATGCATGAAACCAAGGCTTTTACGGTTACAGAAGTCAACAAATGAGAGCGCCTGGGGAATATGTGTGATGCTGGGGGCTACAGGGGTTAACCTCTACATACGGCTAAAGGCTATAAGAACTGGTTGTCTAGTGCGTTGGGAACAGAGAATAAAAGGGGTAGATTTCTGGGCGTGGTAGAAGAGATTCAGGGCATAATGTACAGACAAGGGTATGGTTGGATGTGAGTACAGTGGGGGTAAACCTAGGCATTGAGTGACGATGAGAGAGCTTGCATCTCTGGAGACACCAGCTAAGCCAGGTGAGGTCTCCCCATGTGTGGGGTGTGTGACAAAAGAACTATCTAAGGCATGTTGAGCTTTACCAGGGGCTCTAAAGTGAAATAAAACAAACTGAAACAGCAGTAGACAAGGCATATTGACATTAGAGAGAGGCATGTGTAGCCGGGTGTAATGGCCCAGAGCTTGCGGCAGGAATCCTGTGATGTGGTGGAGAAAAGTAGTCCGATATGCTCTGGGTTGATATCGCGCTGTGCAGATTGGCAGGTATTGACCGAGCTAAAGCTGGCTGGTGTCCGAGATAAAGGTGAAGACTAGCCGTGGCTAACAGTTAACCACTAGCCGTGGCTAACAGTGACTACTAGCTGGTAGCTAGTTAGCTGGCTAGCTTCTGATGGAGGTTCCAGTTATAACGTATAAAAATAGCAGATCCGTACCACATTGGGTGAGGCAGGTTGCAGGAAAATATATTTAGATCGTAGGTGCTAAGTGAGATTAAAATATATCAGAAAAAAACGATGAAACTGACTATTTACATGGGACAAGACGGGACAAGACAAACACATGTCCGACTGCTACGCCATCTTGGATTGACACACACACTCACACACTGGGCCAGCACGATTGTTCTCTGTGGTAATGTAATCTAGCCTCAGTTGCTGGCTTCATCAGGCTGATGTAATAGAAAACTGGTTTTTATGTTTTAACAAAGAGAGGGAGAAAAATATGAATATAATGGAGGGAACAAGGGTTATGACCCTGAACTGACTCTATTTGCAGAGAGGGAGAGGGAAGAGGAGAGAGGGGGAGACATTTAGAGGTAGAATGGGGGTGACTGAGAAGAGGTAGAATAGATGGATTGGTGGAGGTGTAGATTAAGATTAGAGAGCGAGGGATTGGTTTTTGTTTCATTATCTTTTTTCCAGAGGGCAAGGTATTGGGTCTTATGGTGAACATGGTGTGGCTAAATAGTTACCAGTCAGGAGGGTTATTACATGTGGCGCTCCCCCACTGTGAAATGTAATACTGTCTCAATAGGCAGAGGGGATAATGGTGTGTGTTTGCTTTAGCACAGGTGTACTGTAAAAATGGTAGATAATGAACATGTTTTTATACTAATAGAAATGTACTTTTCCTATTGACTTTGCTGATAACTACATTGTTGAGGGAAAATGTACTTGCTACAATTGTGATATGTTGTTGTCTCACCTAGCTACAGTATCTTAAAATGAATGCACTAATGTAAGTCACTCTGGGTAAGAGCATTTGCTAAATTACTAAAATGTAAAAATAAATATGATATCATAAGAGGTGCGTCTGTGAGACCTATCCAATCACAGTAAAGATACTGTACCTCTTCACAAATTATTGAATCAAAAGGTTTATAAATGTAACATGTTTCCCTTCACTCCTAAAAGGCTCAAAAGAAAAAATGTCCTAAAGGACCTACTAAATCACATTAACACTGAATAGGGACAATCTGGATGACGGTCGCTGGCTTCTTAACAGCCCAAGCTCCCAAGCTTAATTAAATAGATGTATGTCTTTGTAGGATGACATAAGGGACACAGTCAGCATTTTTGCTCATGTTCTTATTTAATATTTAATAATATATGCTTTAATCCAATGCGACTTACAGTCGTACATGCATAGATTTTACATATTTGTGGTCCCTGGATTCAAACCCACTACCCTTGCATTACATGCACCATTCACCATGCACCATGCACAACCAACAGAGCTACAAAGGGCATTGGAAGTGCGGTTCCCTGTGGCATTTTCATATTGTCTGTTCATTACCCATTTAGAGATATCATATTGTCTGTTCATTATTTGTTGAGCTATCATATTGTCTGTTCATTACCCTTGTAGAGATATCATATTGTCTGTTCATTATCCTTGTACAGCTATCATATTGTATGTTCATTGCCCTTGTAGAGATATCACATTGTTTGTTCAATACCCTTGTAAAGATATTGATTCACCTCATAATGTGCTACTGGCACGAAAAACATGTAGCAAATATTGCTGAAAAACAGCTATGTAATGTTTCCATGACTACAATCAATGTTCCATGTGTGGTGATTTGCCACGTTTGTGTTGGAGGCATTTCTACACAGGAAGTATTATTTTAAAGGATGTCAGAATTGTACCATTTTCTATTATGATGGTGATGGTTGTGTTCAAGGTTTCCAGCTTTCATTTCCCCCTTCTCTCTACTTTAAGAAAACAGGTGGTAAGATGGATCAAGTAAATCTCAATCTGAATATGACCATGGCCTTGCTCTAAGGTGAAGCACTACGGGCCTCCTTTAGTGTTCTGGTTGCCCAAGGCTTCTATAAACATCATGAGGGACGATTCTGGTGACAGACCCACTCCAGGTAGAGATGAAGTGAAGAAGTATGGATGTGCCCATTTATGAGTATACTTACAGTACAGTTTGTGTTTGTACAGCAAAAAAGGTGTATGAACATGTCTCCCAAAAGTTCTAATAACACAAAATCTGTCCAGTTGTGCTGATGATTATACAATGTTTGTATTAGGGTGCATGAATAATTCCTCTGATGTTGCAAGAATGTTCACAGAACACATTTTTTATGTTCTCTAAAAGTTCCCAAAACAATTAATTTTATTAGGTTGTGGGAACAGTGTGAGGACAATAGAATATAGGTTCCCTACACCAAAATATGTCCTGAAGTGATTAAAAACAATTGTATCAGGATGCAGAAAACATGTCACTGATGTTGAATGTTCACACAAAAATGTAGTTGCATTCTTTAGAGGTTCCCAACATAGTGTATTTCGTTATTTACCCAACATTCTCCAATGTTCTTAGAATTATAGTATTGTGTTCATAGAATCATAAAATTGCATTGGAAATGATTGACTGCCAGATTGTGGTAACGTGTCAATTGATGCACATATCTACTAAGACAAACAGTACTCTACTTGAAATTCTTAGCCTATGTGACACAATAGATAAGCTCCATCCTGGTCCCCACTTCTTCACATTATATGTTGGACAACATCTACATAAACTTAATGGAACATTAAAATATTGTTTTCTCATAACCACTTTCGTTGTATTCAGGAAATATTGCTGAAGTATGTTGAGGGGAAACATTATTGGAAAAATCAAGTCATTATATCACACTGTAACTTTATGAGACCATTCCCTGCTGTTTGTTAAGGGTGTTTTGTTTAACATCTCCATCAATGTTAGCAGATCGTTCCTGTAATGTTTTCTCAGAACCCCTTCTACTGCTCCCACATTTTGTTGCGGCAATATGTTGTTATAGCATTACTGCAATATTGTGTTATTACATTCCCTGGCAACCTAACAAGAACCTCAGGGGAATGTTCTGTGGTAGTTGTCACAGATATGTACATTTTAGTGAACATTAGAAGAAAATTCCACGGATATTTAATGTCAATCATTTTCTTAGAAAAAACATTTTGTTAGATCAAACCTTATATAGAACTGAACGAGAATGTAAGCTAATGTCCTGGGAATGTTTTCGGTTTGCTGGGAAGGTTCTTCAAAAACCACCACTCACACACTGATCCAGAACAGCTGACTTAAGATCAGTTTCCCCTGGCCAAGTCGTCATCATAACCATCAAGAGCTCAAATGCTAGAGGAACAGGGCTACGATGCTTTTAACTTTTCACCTTGAGGATGCAGTTGACCAAAATCTATTCATCTGTTTTCCTCTGAGTTGCTGGAGGACTGAAGTGTTAGAGTGGCATTATCGTAGGTGGTAAAATACCACAGAGGAAAACATGATGCTGATGGAAAGATTTGTATTATTTTTTAACTTCTTGGTCTAAAGACTCTGCATCTTTTATCCATATAATCTCGCCCTGTTTACTCATTTACGGAGGACATGCAGTACTTCTTCTGTATATGTTTAATTCAGTGTTCATCTGGTTTCACATACAATGATAATACTGATTATTCTACAATCATTTACAATCTTACTAGCCTGGTCCCAGATCTGTCAACTCATTGCCACTCACGATGGCACAAACAGACTGGTAACCAGGCTACAATCATACAAGAGTCTACATGGCACAAATAGACTGGTAGCCAGGCTACAATCATACAATAGTCTACATGGCACAAACAGACTGGTAGCCAGGCTACAATCATACAAAAGTCTACATGGCACAAACAGACTGGTAGCCTTATTGTTTATACAGGTTATTCCCATTGAGATAATGTATTTTTCAAGAGTGACCTGTTAAAGAGTTTGTTTAAAGCGGCAATCCATAGCTGAAACAATAACAAAGCATTACCCCGCCCTTGTTTCTGTAAAACACTGAGGGATGGGGCTAGAGAAATGTAACCACACAAAAATTCATAGACAGCTCTATGGATGCAAGGATTGACCATCCATGATAACACAATTATAGTGTAAACCATGTTTTGAGGCTTTATAGTGTGAATTTACATTTACTTTGTTTACAAGTTTATATTTTGGGTTCTGATTGGTGTACAAGAGTTGAACTAAGCTCATGAGGCACTTATATGTTTATAAGAATCAATGGGTACATAAACTCAGCAAAAAAAGAAACGTCCCTTTTTAAGGCCCGTGTCTTTCAAAGATAATTCGTAAAAATCCAAATAACTTCACATATCTTCATTGTAAAGGGTTTAAACACTGTTTCCCATGCTTATTCAATGAACCATAAACGATTAACGAACATGCACCTGTGGAACGTGGAACAGCTTACAGACGGTAGGCAATTAAGGTCACAGTTATGAAAACTTAGGACACTAAAGAGGCCTTTCTACAAACTCTGAAAAACACCAAAAGAAAGATGCCCATGGTCCCTGCTCATCTGTGCCTTAGGCATGCTGCAAGGAGGCATGAGGACTGCAAATGTGGCCAGGGCAATAAATTGCAATGTCCGTACTGTGAGACACCTAAGACAGCGCTTCAGGGAGACCGGACAGACAGCTGATCATCCTTGCAGTGGCAGACCACGAGTAACAACACCTGCACAGGATCGGTACCTCCGAACATCACACCTGCGGGACAGGTACAGGATGGCAACAACAACTGACTGAGTTACACCAGGAACACACAATCCCTCCATCAGTGCTCAGACTGTCCGCAATAGGCTGAGAGAGGCTGGACTGAGGGCTTGTAGGCCTGTTGTAAGGCAGGTCCTCACCAGACATCACCGGCAACAACGTCTCCTATGGGCACAAACCCACCGTCACTGGACCAGACAGAACTGGCAAAAAGTGCTCTTCTCTGACAAGTCGCGGTTTTGTCTCACCAGGGGTGATGGTCAGATTCGCATTTATCGTCAAAGGAATGAGCGTTACACCGAGGCCTGTACTCTGGAGCGGGATCGATTTGGAGGTGGAGGGTCCGTCATGGTCTGGGGCGGTGTGTCACTGCATCATCGGACTGAGCTTGTTGTCATTGCAGGCAATATTAACGGTGTGCGTTACAGGGAAGACATCCTCCTCCCTCATGTGGTACCCTTCCTGTAGGCTCATCCTGACCCTCCAGCATGACAATACCACCAGCCATACTGCTCGTTCTGTGCGTGATTTCCTGCAAGACAGGTGCCTTTTTGGAAGAGTGGGGTAACATCTCACAGCAAGAACTGGCAAATCTGGTGCAGTCCATGAGGAGGGTATGCACTGCAGTACATAATGCAGCTGGTGGCCACACCAGATACTGACTGTTACTTTTGATTTTGACCCCCTTTGTTCAGGGACACATTATTCAGTTTCTGTTAGTCACATGTCTGTGGCACTGGCGGTTCTGGGGGCAGGGGGCAGTGCCCCTGTGACAACAATTCTGGACCCCCTTGTGGCCCCCCTAAATGTGGAGTATGAAATAATTTTTCATAACAAATTTTTGCTATTGTTCTTTTTTTACATCCGTTATTAGACAGTGGCAACATGGAACACTAATTAAACCCACACATTTACTAGAGGGACATGGTCTTTTGCCTACTAATGCCTGCAATGAAGTGAAGAAAACGATATGACAACAACAACGTCTAATGTAACTGGCCCCTCTAACAGTACATCTGGCCCCAGCTTGGCCCCCCCCAGTTGAAAGGGTCTAGAACCTCCACTGGTCTGTGGAACTTGTTCAGTTTATGTCTCAGTTGTTGAATCTTGTTATGTTCATTCAAACATTTACACGTGATGTTTGCTGAAAATAAACGCAGTTGACAGTGAGAGGACGTTTCTTTTTTTGCTGAGTTTATCATTCATCATTCAAATCCAAAATGGATGTAGCAACTGCAGATTGCCCCTTTAATGTAAAACATTAGGAAAAAAAACATTTTGTTATCAAAAACATTCTTAGTGTTTGTGGGATGTTATCATCCTAATGCTATATCAAACCATTTTTATTTATTTTTATTTCACCTTTATTTAACCAGGTAGGCAAGTTGAGAACAAGTTCTCATTTACAACTGCGACCTGGCCAAGATAAAGCAAAGCAGTTCGACACATACAACAACACAGAGTTACACATGGAATACACAAACATACAGTCAATAATACAGTAGAAAAATTATGTGCAGTATGTGCAAATGAGGTAGGATAAGGGAGGTAAGGCAATAAATAGGCCATGGAGGCAAAGTAATTACAATATAGCAATTAAACACTGGAATGGTAGATGTGCAGATGTGCAAACCATAACTAGAACTTATTGTAATAGGAATGTTAGCTAATGACCTGGGAATGTTCCCGGTTTGCGGGATGAACACTTGTATACACGCTCATATTTAGACACACCATGTGCGCTTGAAACCACACACTCATACACACCGCACACTCTCTCTTATCACTCTCTATGTCACACACACACACGCCACGGTGTGGTGGTTTGGTTCTGTCTGAGAGAATTCCTATTCTAGCAGGAGCGTTTTTCTCCTGTCTTTTTTCCTTAATGAGCCAGTGAAGCTTCGCTCATCAGCCCTTTGTCAGCGGGTGGCTGGAGCTTTACAGCCGGATTAAAACCGATTATGTTTTCATTTCACGCTCTTTTATTGGGCCCGATAATAGAATTTGGTATAGTGGCTTAGGAAGAAGAGAGGGAGGGAGATAGAGGGATGAGAACACAGAAAGGGTGTCTTTCTACCTCCCCTCCTTTCTTCTACTCATTCCTCTATCTCTATCTCTATCTCTATCACTCACTCACTCACTCTCTCACTCTCTCACTCTCTTACTCTCACTCCCTCACTCACTCACTCACACACACACTCACTCTCTTACAAATACTCGTAAAGATTGTAATGACATAAAACCACAAACGTCCAGACAGTGAATACACGCTCACGACTGATCAAAATAATATCCAATCATAGAGACTGACCTACAAGCACAGTCATAAATTCACACATGCGCCTGCACATACACACACACACACACATTTATGCTTTTGGCCCTCTGGTGCACTAAGGGCTGTCTTAATTGATTGGACATGAGGACACAACAGAAGCAATTACTTCACCTGGTCATCTCATTAGTTATCCCAAGAGGCCCCATGCCCCCAATCAGATAACCCCTCCTAAAGTCTACACATTACCTCTCACTTCTCCACACCTCTCTTCGCTTTACTCTTTTTCACCCTTTCTTTTCCCTGTCCTCTCTCTCTTTCTCTTTTCTCTCTTTCGTTACTCTCTCTCTTTCTCTCCCACTCTCTTTATCTTTCCCTGTGCCACTAAACATTTTCTGGCCCATTCCTCTCTCTCTGTCTCTTTCCAATCAAACTCAAGGCAATGACTTTTGGCCTCTGTGAATTCTGTATATATCCCCTTCTCCCTCACCCTCACTCTTGCTCTCGCCATCAATCAATCATCCATACCCTTCTAACTCCCCCCATCTCGCTGCCGTCGCCACCATAACACTTTAATTACACTGGATAAAAATTACGAGCCGGAACACCAAGTCGCAAGCAGGTTGGCTTTAATTGCCTTGGTTTTAATTCCAGTCTGAGGAGAGAGTTTCATAAGAGAGATGGAGAGAGAGAGAGAGAGAGAGAGAGAGAGAGAGAGAGAGAGAGAGACAGAGAGAGAGACAGACAGAGAGACAGAGAGGAAGAAAGGGATGAGAGGGGAGGGAGAGAGCGAGAGTGTGACTTTCAGATGACCTCCTTATCAATCGACAACCAATAGCATGAGACTGTGTTTTCCATTCCTCCTGCACACACAACGCCTCCTCCACTCTTCCACTCCACCCATCCCACACCTCTCTCCATCCCACAAATGTTCACCCATCTCTGTTTGTGTACACCGTGGATGCTGTTGTTCCCAGTATTAGTGAATCAATCCGTTCCCTAAGCCTAGCTACACTACAAAGATGTACACTACCGTTCAAAAGTTTGGGGTCACTTAGAAATATCCTTGTTTCTGAAAGAAAAACACATTTGTTGTCCATTAAAATAACATCAAATCAATCAGAAATACAGTGTAGACATTGTTAATGTTGTAAATGACTATTGTAGCTGGAAACAGCTGATGTTTTATGGAATATCTACATAGGTGTACAGAGACCCATCTTCAGCAACCATCACTCCTGTGTTCCAATGGCACATTGTGTTAGCTAATCCAAGTTTATAATTTTAAAAAGCTAATTGGTCATTAGAGAACCCTTTTGCATTCATGTTAGCACAGCTGAAAACTGTTGTTCTGTTTAAAGAAGCAATAAAACTGGACTTCTTTAGACTAGTTGAGTATCTGGAGCATCATCATTTGTGGGTTCGATTACAGGCTCAAAATGGCCAAAAACAAAGATCTTTCTTCTGAAACTCGTCAGTCTATTCTTGTTCTGAGAAATTAAGGCTATTCCATATGAGAAATTGCCAAGAACCTGAAGATCTCGTACAACGCTGGGTACTACTCCCTTCACAGAACAGCGCAAACTGTCTCTAACCAGAATAGAAAGAGAAGTGGGAGGCCCCGGTTCACAACTGAGCAAGAGGACAAGTACATTAGAGTGTCTAGTTTGAGAAACAGACGCCTCACAAGTCCTCAACTGGCAGCTTCATTAAATAGTACCCGCAAAACACCAGTCTCAACGTTAACAGTGAAGAGGCGACTCCGGGATGCTGGCCTTCTAGGCAGAGTAGCAAAGAAAAAGCCATATCTCAGACTGGCCAATAAAAATAAAAGATTAAGATGGGCAAAAGAACACAGAGGATCTCTGCCTTGAAGGCCAGCATCCCGGAGTCGCCTCTTCACTGTTCACTGCCTCTGTACGCCTATGTAGATATTCCATTAAAGAAATCTGCCTTTTCCAGGTACAATAGACATTTACAACATTAGCAATGTCTACACTGTATTTCTGATCAATTTGATGTTATTTTAATGGACAACAAATGTGCTTTTCTTTTTTAAAAAAAGGAAATTTCTAAGTGACCCCAAACTTTTGAACGGTAGTGTATCTCTTGGCTGTTGTTGCTTCTTAACATAAGTCATTATGTTAAGAAGGCAGGTAGCCTAGTGGTTAGAGCGTTGGACTTGTAACCGGAGGGTTGCAAGTTCAAATCACCGAGCTGACAAGGTAAAAATCTGTCGTTCTGCCCCTGAACAAGGCAGTTAACCCACTGTTCCCCGGGCGCCGAAGACGTGGATGTCGATTAAGGCAGCCCCCGCACCTCTCTGATTCAGAGGGGTTGGGTTAAATGCGGAAGACACATTTCGGTTGAAGGCATTCGGTTGTACAACTGACTAATAATGGTGACTTTGACTTTGACTTTATTTGCTTACTGGCATATGTCAGTCCATGGTACAGAGTGTAATAAAACAGAGCGCTAGCTAGGTTACACCCACGAGACCCTTGGCAGCGACCTGAGGGAGAAAAAGAGAAAACATCCCCCAACTTCCCTTTCTCTCACTTCCTTCTGTGCATTTATAATGAGTATGATTTATAGATCCTCCCACAGCCAGGGTCACTACTGTAAACACTCAGAGATATTAAAATGGAGGCCCTGCCACCGCCCACTTTCTAATCTAGACTGCTGGGAGAGGAGGATGAGATGCCAAAATAACAGCACTGAATAGTTACCATCATCCAAACAAGCCTGAACGGTAAATACAAACACTAACCACACCCTGATGGTTGGCGATTCCTTGGGGATAGTATATCTAAACCTCTATTCCTAACCGAACCACATCCATTGTTGAGGCCACTCCTGCTCTCTCCGCTAACGTTTCATATGTATTTATGTCCTTTGTGCTAAATGGTAAATGTGGATCAGGGTTGGAGAGAGGGTAAGTGGTGGGGAGGTGCAGTGATACGGACAGTGGCATTTGACCAAGTGCTCCATATAGGATGACATCACACTTTTAGGGCGTGTTTGAGAGAGGGGGGGAGGAGAGAGATGAGGGCGGTTGTCACCGAGGCATGAGCTTAGAATATCAATGAGAGAGGACAGCACTAACTCGCAGGCACGGAATCTCACCCGTCTCTCCCAGTCCCAATCCCCGCCCCCTCCTTCTCTCCCTCCCTCCTCCTTCTCTCCCTTCTGATCTATAACTCCTCTCCTCGCTGGCTTTTATCAACAGGCCTGACACCTGTCCTTTTCTCTTCCCTCTCTCCTGTTCTCCCTCTCTCAGAATCTGCCTCTGATGGTGTAACCAGTTCTCTTTCTCTCTCACATACTCACTGCCCCTGATATGGCTGGTAGATGGTGTATTCACAGTGGCTTCAGAAAGTATTCATACCCCTTGACTAATTTCAAAATGTTTTGTGTTACAGCCTGAATTCAAATGTTTTTTGTTTTTTTTTACAAAATACCCCATAATGACAAAGTGAAAACATGTTTTTAGAAAATGTTGGTAATTTATTGAACATGTAATACAGAAATATCTCATTTACATAAGTATTCACACCCCTTTGCTATGACACTCCAAATTGAGCTCAGGTGCATCCAATTTCCTTTGATCATCCTTGAAATGTTACTACAACTTGATTGGAGTCCACCTGTGGCCAATTCAATTGTTTGGATATGATTTAGAAAAAAACACACCTGTCTATATAAGGTCCAACAGTTGACAGTTTATGTCAGAGCAGAAACTATAATATGAAGTCCAAGGAACTTTCCATAGATCTCCGAGATAGAATTGTGATGAAGCATATATCTGGGGAAGGATATAAAACAATTTCTAGTGTTGAATGTTTCCAACAGCACAGTGGTCTCTATAATTGGGAAATTGAAAAAATATGGAACTACCCAGACTCTGCCTAGAGCTGGCGCAACCGGCCAAGAAGGGCTTTGGTCAGGGAGGTGACCAAGAACCCATCAACCACTCTGACAGAACTACAGAGTTCTTTGGCTAAGATAGAACCTGCCAGAAGGATAACAGTCTCTACCGGACCTCACCAATCTGGGCTTTATGGGAGAGTGGCCAGACAGAAGCTACTCCTGAGAAAAAGGCACATGACAGCACGCCTGGAGTTTGCAAAAAGGCACGTGAAAGACTCTAAGAGCATAAGGAAAAAGATTATGTGGTCTGATGAGACAAAAATTTTACTTTTTTTCATGATTGCAAATTGCTATATCTGGAGAAAACCAGGCACAGCTCATCACCCGTCTAACACTATTCCTACCGTGAAGCAGGGTGGTGGCAGCATCCTGCTATTGGGATGCTATTCAGTGGCAGGGACTGGGAGACTGGTAAGGATAGAGGGAACAATGAATGCAGCCAAATACAGGTAAATTCTTGATGAAAACCTGCTTCAGAGTACAAGCAACCTTGGACTTGGGGGTGAATATTTACTTTCCAACAGGACAATGACCCCAAGCATACAACCAAAGCAACGTTGGAATGGCTTCAGAACAACAATGTGAAAGTCCTTGAGTGACCCAGCCAAAGCCCAGACTTGAATCCCATTGAAAATCTGTGGAAAGACCTGAAGATTGCTGTTCACCGCCGCTCCCCATCTAACTTAATAGAGTTTGAGAAAATCTGCGAGGATTGTGCAAAGCTGATGCAGATATACCCAAGACAACTCAAAGCTGTAATTGCCACCAAAGGTGCTTCTACAAAGTATTGACTCAGGGGTGTGAATACTTATGTAAATGAGACATTTCTGTATTTCATTTTCAATAAATTTGATCAAAATTCTAAAAACATGTTGTCAGGCAGGACACAAGTGATACAAGTCAGTACTCAATGTCCATCCATGTCTGATGATGTCGAGAGATGACATGAAAACTAGCCACTAGGGGCAACAGTGAGTTCTGTCACCTTCAAGTAGGTTTTGGTTTTACTAGGGTGGTGGATGGGCATAAGATCTGCCTCTAGTTCCAAAGGTTGCATGTACGAATCCAGGAATAGAAAGTCGTTTTTTATATTTTTGTTTTAAGCCTATCCCAAACCTTAACCCTTATCTTAACCATTCAGAGTTAATTCCTAACCTTAAGAATTCGGAGTTAATGCCTAAACGTCACCTTGGAATGATACAGAGAAGTAACCAAACACTTTGAAATTTGACGTTTGGAACAACTTCGAAATTTGAAGTTTGAGAAACATGGATGAATGTCTAATTGTGACATGAGACTGTGGAAGCTTGTTGGGTATTGTGTGTAGATTGTTGAGAAAAAAATGAATAGTTAATCAATTTTGAATTCAGGCTGTAACACAACAAAATGTGAAATAAGTCAAGGGGTATGAATACTTTCTGAAGGCACTGTGTATGTATTACCTTCTTTTCTCTTCATCACTTGTTTCTACCTCTTCCTAACTGGTCCAGATGCCTCACCCTGTTATCCATCTCCCTGATTTATGTTGCTCTCTCATGAGCTCTATACCATCTCTTACTCATGCCTCCACCCCTCTCTTCCCCTCCCTCCCTCTCACCATCCACACACTCTCTCTCTTTCTCTCTCTACCGCCCTGTTTGCCTCGTCTTTCATTATCTATACTTTCCCCCGCCTCACCCTCTCACCCCCCCTCCCTCCTTCCCTGGCGGTCTAACTCCAGACCCAGGGGAGAGCTCTTTGAGGGTCTACAGACTTAATTACTGTAATGGGGTTTCTGACACTTCCGACTGGGGAAGGAGGGAGGTTATTGGTTTTATATAAGAGCCTCTGTCTTCAAGCAAACAAAAGTATTTCATTGGTCCTTAGAGAAGCCATTCTTTCCAGAGCACCACAGTAGCAGTTTGGGGCTCTTTTCATTACTCCCTTCATTATTGTGTGAGCGTGTGTGTGTTTGTGTTTGTGTGTTTAGAGGCTTGAGAAACTCTTAGAGAAAGTGCTAATTAAGCATTTAATGATTTGAATAATTTGAGTGGTTCCAGAGAGTTTTTTAGGTTCCTCAGCTTGTTTGTCATTGTTTGCGGGAGGGGAAAACGTTCTTCAGAAGTCTGCGATTCTCTGTTATGGCTCGGCAGGGAGTAAGAACCAAGCTGGGCCAGAGCTGGGCCTGGGGAACAGACTGCCACTGCAGCCTTAAAGAGGGGGATAGGAAAAGAGGAGGAGAGGAAGAAAGCCTGCCAGAGTAATTTGCCAAGTTCTGTACATCACCATCAGTTCCTTTCAATGTTTATCAATCACATCCATGTCTCAGATGTCTGGTTGGAGGAGGAAAAGGAGAGGCAGACTGGCACATAGACACATGCATGCGAAAACTGTACTCTCTCTCTCAAACACACACACAGGGGAGGTCTTTCCTACAGCCTCCAACTGAGAGGCAAGTCCTGTAGGTTGGTGGGAAGTCAGGAATATAAATGGCCTGCTTCACTTCCCATTAGTCTGGCTGAGTCAGGGGGCAGCAGGGCGGTGGAGGCATGGTCAGGTGCTGCTGAGTGAACAGACACAGAAAACACTCTTTCTGTTTTCACTTCACCCTTTTGGCCATCTTTCTCATGTTAAGTCACCTGCCTTTAATCGCACTATCACCCCTCTCCCCAAACCATAATGATTTTTGTCTCATTTTGGGGGGTTTAGAGTGGATATTCACATCATTCTAAACTGGAAACAGACTTTAGCTTTGAAATATCAAAAACGATTCACTTTGAATGTAATGTGCCATTTTTATTTTTTTATTATTACATTCTGTTCTATTTACATTTATGAAATGTAGGCCTATTGCAAGGGGCCCTGGCGCTGAATGAACCAGTAGCCTACTTAATTGATATTTTTAGAAGCTCAAAAATAGACTCAAGAGTTATGGCTTATAAACTCTTCGATTCTTGTCCTGAAGTGGTTGTATGGGTCAGGTTAACATGGTGTGGGTTTTCTCCTTCGTGTCACTGGAGGCAGGTGCGTAAATAACACCTTCATTAAACTCGAATAAATAAAAGTTCCATGGTATCCGCGCGCGCCACTCACCTGAAAGCCCCTCATCAAAACCCTCATCGATCGTGGCTCATCTGTTCACAATCGGTGTCCTAACCGATACCCCGTCCCTCCCTACCGTACAGGGGCTGGTTAGAATTATATGACTGTAGGCTAGGTGTCTCACTAGCAGTGTAATTTCGCAGAGTGCTCGGTCCTGTGGACGTTACACCAGAACTAGCAGATTAGACAGTTTATCACCGATGTTTACCTTTCAGTTTCCATCAGAGATAGGTTCGGCTACAGACAGTAGCTTGGTAATACACGACGCTAATGAGTTCTACACACTGACCGGGTGTTTAAAGTGAAAACTGTCGATACATGGCTATTGACATTCTGGACTCGAAGTAATTTGACACATACGTCACCTCATCCGAAATGTTTTCATTTAATTTGGGTGGGTGAGGGCTGAGGGTCAGCAAATGGTTAGTATATCCAGGCACCGGGGAGGCATGGAAAGCAACGAAACTGTTTGACTTATTTTGGCCATCTGTTGACATCTTTACAACTTGATCATCAGTATTGCACGTCAAGATCGCGCGCAACAGCATGGTTTCCCACCACCTGTTTATTCTGGTAAATGCACTATGAGATCGGCTAAGGTTTAATGAAATGGGCAGTTATTGAACTGATTTGCATAGTAACTATAGATTGAATGTTTGCATTCTGTGTGGCTCTCTGGACTTGGATGAGATTTCTCAGCAGCTTAATAACCTATACAACTGACTTTTGATAATCATTTTGACTATTTCGTTATGTTTAAGCTATAGCCTAGTGCTTATGTTATTCATATTTGATGAGATGATTCAACTGGCAACATTGAACGAAAGTCTACTCACTTATTATAGTAGTACCATTGAACGACATTCGCTACCGTGGTGGTGGTAGGCTACATCGTCCATCTTAGTCTCTCTCTCCCCTTCCCAACTCCTCTATCTCCCTGTCTGTCACACACGCTCTCTCTCTCTCTCTCACACTCTCTCTCTCTCACACACACAGTCCTGTTGAGCAAATGAGCGCTGCTCCTTTTCGGGTCTTTGGATTTGCAGTGAGTTGCATGTTTCACAGCGTCTAGCCCTCTGACCAGCTTCTGTATGTACATGCATGGACAGGACACGATCTGAACCACTATCGCAGACCACACTTACATCAAAAGCGCATGAAAAGACTCTGAACACTGACTTTGTGCCGGTAAGTGTGTGTGTGTGTGCGTACCCATTCGATATTTCTGTAATGGCATGTCTGTCTAATTCCCAGCAGTTAGATCTGTCTGCAACAGCACTGACGTCAAGTTAATACTGTTTTATATCGCATTCATAGCCACTGACAGACAGTAGAATGTTAATGTGTTATTTCACGATCCTATGTTTTATGAATGTGTTCTAAAGCCCATGTATGCTAAACGGGGAGCAGTGCTCTGGTTTCTCCAGTGGGACCAATGCAACCTCCACATCCCATATGAGTGATGGTGTGAACGTGTAATATAAAAGTTAAAAAGATGGACATTATTAACTTTGACAACTGAAAACAAAATTATGTCCGAATAAGATTAGGAGGCTATTTCATGCGTTTTCACGCGCCATGAGTTTTCCACACTGTACAAAGAAACAGAGAGCTCTCCGACCATCTGCCCCTCTTGTCTTTATTGAACCTTTATTTAACTAGGCAAGTCAGTTAAGAACACATTTTTATTTACAGTGACGGCCTACCCCGGACGACGCTGGGCCAATTGTGTGCCGCCCTATGGGACTCCCTATCACGGCCGGTTGTGATACAGCCTGGAATCGACCCAGGGTCTGTAGTGACGCCTCTAGCACTGAGATGCCGTGCTTAGACTCGGGAGCCCCCACTCGTTCTCACTCTCGTAGCTCCGCCGCTTATCCTCGTATCCATTTCAGTGACTCCAATAATATCGAGTGGCAGTGGCGAGCGCATTGACTGTGTGTGTAGGGGCTCGATGGGGTCACCCTAGCCGGGTTAATTGAGTTAGCATCCCGCGCCTGGTGGCTGCGTGACAGGGGAGAAAGGAAGGGACCCGGGATGCCCTGGTGGGTCTGGGGCGCACAATTATTTGTGCAATAGCGGTCCAGCTAGTGGTTAAACGATCCTCCGGGAACGCGTGTGTGTGCGTGTGTGTGGTTATGTCACACATGAGTACCAGTGACTGTGTGTAAGAGAGACACGAAAAGTGTAAATTCTTGTGAGAAGTAGTTATGTTTCAGGATCCCTTTGGTCCTTATGCAACAGTGTTCTCGAAAACGATGTCACATTATAGCTGTCTGTATACCTACACCATCACTACGGCACTCTGCTGTGTGCGCAGACTCTGGCGGGAGGCGATAAGAGTTAGTGAGAACCGGCCTGCTCAGAAACTCCAGTACCGCTGAATGTGATCCGTCAGGGTCCATGACCACTTTGATTAGAAGAAAATAAACCTTTTTACAGTATGGCGCTGACCCGGGTCTCCAAGCCCGGCTCGGCCCGGGTAGTTGCGCGTGCAGGGCAGGCGGCAGGAAAGCCAGAGACGCGTGCGCCCTCCCCTGCTCCCATTCTATACGATAACCTATTGTGCGCTGAAATGAATTGGATCATAATAGCATTGATCTGAACCTGACGCCTCGGGCGTCGTGCCCTTCGGTCCATTGACCGTATTTAGGATTTATGGAGGGTGGTTAGGGAACCAGGCCAGAGTATGGCCAAGATGGGTGTGGTGGGATTTTGTGCAGAACAGAGGTTTTCTTGTTTGCAATGTTTATGTATAAGAATATTTTATTTGTGTGTGTTTTCATGGGTGTGTATGTGCCTAGAGTTGTTTGAACTGGACTTTGGCCTACTGCTATCTATGTGCTCCTCCTGATAGGTGATATATGAGAAGAGCTTGGCAACTGGTTGGGTACTATGCATCATCCTGAGTGTATTTATGATGCATTTAGACTATGTGTGTGTGCGCGTGTGCTTGTGTGTGTGAGAGAGAGGGAGCAGGAGTGTGCATTTGTGTGTGTGTGTGTGTGTGTGTGTGAATACGCGTATGAGAATGTGTGCGTATGGACTGTGCAGGGCAGAGAGCAGCATTAATATCACTCTCAGACATTAGACCTATCATGTCTGGTACAGAGCCATTCATCAGCCTCTCCTCTCATAGTGATGCCACTCAGATCCAATCCATTAGCCACGCAGTGTGGGCAACACAAGGTTGTGTCTGCCCACTACAAGAGGACTCAGTTAGTGTATGTGTGTGTGTGTGTGTGTGTTATGATTCTGTAATTGTTTTAAGGACAGTTTGGATGTAAGTGTGTGTGTCCCTCTCCATGCTCGAGGCTATCCTACCAATTTGTGTCTATGTGTGTATGTTGATAAGAGATACAGCATAAGGTGGGTGTCTGGGGAGTGTGGGTAAGTATGTTTGTAATGTGTGTGTCTGAAAGAGGGGGAGAGTTGTGACTCGTGATGGATGATGGAGAGGATAGATAATGTCATCTTGTGAAGAAACACCATTCCCCCTTTTCCTCCCCCTTCATTTCACTCCAGTACCCCTTCCATCCCTCACCCCCTTCCCCCTCACTTGTTAGCAAATGTGTCAGCTAGAGATGCCATGCAGGAGCTTGCAGGGATTTGTAGTTTTGCATGAGGTCTACTTTGATGCTAATTTGCATTTTTGAATCTGAGAGTAAATAGAGCCGAATATAGTAATAAAAGTCACCTTGTCCAAGAGAGATTTACATGGTTATCAAAATGTCACGCCAGGGTAAGCCTACATGAAACACAGCCCTTATTTTAAGTGTTTCTAAAATCCCCTACGGGAAAAATGAATAGTGGAAAAACGATTGGAACCATTTCCCTGTTTGACCGCTAGGTTTTATGGGTATTATGACACCTCCAGTGTGGGGCTCTATTCACAGTCAACCCTTTTTCTATCACCCTTTTTTCTTCCTATTTTCCCCTTCCACAAAGAGAGCAACAAATATTTTCTACCTCACTCAGTCTCTCCCTTATTTGCACTTTCTCTCTTCCCCCACTGGGCAAAAACTGGTTGAATCAATGTTGTTTCCACGTCATTTCAACCCCAAAAATCTATGTTATGGGATTCGCAAAAAGTATTTAATGTAAGGGCATTTAGTATTTTTTCACCCAACTTTTAACCTAAATCCAATGACATGGTGAGATTTTTTGTTGATTTCACAAAGAATTTACAATAGTTGACAACTCAATCAAATTTAAATCAAAACTAAACATTGAACTGACATCTGTGCCCAGTGTGTTCTCTCCTCACACACAGAGAAACAACTCTGCCTCTACCACTCTTTCTCCCCCTCTCCTCTCCTCATCTCTTCCTCCTGTCTATAGTTCCTGTACTGGCTAAAGTTGAGCAGATGTGAATAGCAATGTTGATTTGCAGTCTGGTATCTCATCAGTGGGAGGCAGGTCATTGATGTGATTGTATCTCTGTCCCCAATGTCTCTCCCTCCGCACAAACATCATCTTCCTCCCCTCCTCTCTTCCTCCTCTCCTCTCTTCCTCCTCTCCTCTCTTCCTCCCCTCCTCTCTTCCTCCTCTCCTCTCTTCCTCCCCTCCTCTCTTCCTCCCCTCCTCTCTTCCTCCCCTCCTCTCTTCCTCCTCTCCTCTCTTCCTCCCCTCCTCCCCTCCTCTCTTCCTCCTCTCCTCTCTTCCTCCTCTCCTCTCTTCCTCCCCTCCTCTCTTCCTCCTCTCCTCTCTTCCTCCCCTCCTCTCTTCCTCCCTCTCTCTCTCTTCCTCCTCTCTCTCTCTCTCCTCTCTCTCCTCTTCCTCCCTCCTCTCTTCTCCTCCCTCCTCTCTTCCTCCTCTCCTCTCTCTTCCTCCCCTCCTCTCTTCCTCCTCTCCTCTCTTCCTCTCTTCCTCCCCTCCTCTCTTCCTCCCCTCCTCTCTTCCTCCCCTCCTCTCTTCCTCCTCTCCTCTCTTCCTCCCCTCCTCTCTTCCTCCTCTCCTCTCTTCCTCCCCTCCTCTCTTCCTCCTCTCCTCTCTTCCTCCCTCCTCTCTTCCTCCCCTCCTCTCTTCCTCCTCTCCTCTCTTCCTCCCTCCTCTCTTCCTCCTCTCCTCTCTTCCTCCCTCCTCTCTTCCTCCTCTCCTCTCTTCCTCCCTCCTCTCTTCCTCCCTCCTCTCTTCCTCCTCTCCTCTCTTCCTCCCCTCCTCTCTTCCTCCTCTCCTCTCTTCCTCCCCTCCTCTCTTCCTCCTCTCCTCTCTTCCTCCTCTCCTCTCCTGTTAGATGATGCGAACAACAATTATAGTTAGATCTAGTTATACACAGACATGCTTAATTTCAGATTCCGTACACACATACGCTGATATAATGCAGACTGTTTGTGTGTTGTTCTTTCTCACACTCAAAAACAATATTTCTTATTTTTTCAGTGTGCAGTTTATACTCTTGTTTATGAATACTAATTGTTCCTGCCAAAACCAGCACTGGACCTAGATCCACTGCTGTGCACAGGGTTTAATCTAGATTTTTTACACTCAAAACCAATATTTGGTGTACTGGACCATAGTAGACGTCAGGTCATCATAGAGTACATATTGAAAAGTTTCATTCCAAAACGCTATGTATCCATTTTCTGAAATGTTGGTAAATTAGCTTATATTGTTTTAAGAACTTAAGAAAGAGATTGGGGTGTTTTTTCAATATCCAATCATAGCATGGGTTTGTTCAATGACAGACATGTATTTGTTTAAAATCTATCACTTGATGGTTTCATTTCAGAGAGACATATATTAATGTTTTTTTGCAAAAAGCTATATATTCACATCACTCAGAGAAATAAGTAGTACTGCTAGGTTTTACACAGTTAAATGTAGCAAATAACTACACTTTTAATAAAGAAATGTACAAATTATAAATTTGTAACGTCAATATTTGTAAATAAATTAGAAATAATAATTCAATCGAGTAATGTGAGATCTGTATGTAAAACATTTACATTTTACATTTGTCATTTAGTAGATGTTCTTATCCAGAGTGACTTACAGTAAGTGTAGTCATCTGAAGATACGGTAGCTAGTTGAGACCACCACATATCACAATCAAAGATACAGGATACTAACATTCTATTCCAGCTGAACAATGGATATATAGCTTTTTGCTAAAAAATACATTTTCATACACATCTAAAATCTATTAATTCAAAATCTGAGAACACTAATATTTTACACACACACGAAGATACCCATAAGCAATCGTTTCTGATGAAAAAACACAAATGTGAAAAATTGGTGGATAAATCGTTTTGGAAATAAACTCTTCAATAATGAATTGTAGAGAAAGATAATCACAATTACAATGGCTGCCGAGTCTAAATGCAAGGGAAATACAACTCACTGGGTTGATTTGGTAGACTAGTAACAGCCAAACAAACACAGAGCCAGATGCTCACACATCGTTGCCTCAACACACACCCTGGGCCTCAACACACACCCTGGGCCTCAACACACACCCTGGGCCTCAACACACACCCTGGCACACTACACATGTGATGTATTGAGGATCTAAAGCAGTCTGCCCACTTTCCAAATCTTTGATCTCTCTGCTCAATTTCCTGAGGCAAAAAACTCTGTGTGTGTTTGTGTCTGTGTGTGTATGTGTTATGATAATGGGTGGGTGTTTGTGTCTGTGTGTGTATGTGCTATGATAATGGGTGTGTTTTTGGGTCTGTGTGTGTATGTGTTATGATAATGTGTGTGTGTTAGTGTCTGTGTGTATGTGTTATGAAATTGGTGTGTGTTTGGGTCTGTGTGTGTATGTGTTATGATAATGTGTGTGTTTGTGTCTGTGTGTGTATGTGTTATGATAATGGCTTTGTGTTAGTGTCTGTGTGTGTATGTGTTATGATAATGGGTGTGTGTTTGGGTCTGTGTGTGTATGTGTTATGATAATGTGTGTGTGTGTTTGTGTCTGTGTGTGTATGTGTTATGATAATGGGTGTGTGTTTAGGTCTTTGTTTGTATGTGTTATGATAATGTGTGTGTGTTAGGGTCTGTGTTTGTATGTGTTATGATAATGTGTGTGTGTTAGTGTCTGTGTGTGTATGTGTTATGATAATGTGTGTGTGTTTGGGTCTGTGTGTGTATGTGTTATGATAATGTGTGTGTTTGTGTCTGTGTGTGTATGTGTTATGTTAATTGGTGTGTGTTTGTGTCTATGTGTGTATGTGTTATGACAATGTGTGTGTGTTTGGGTCTTTGTGTGTATGTGTTATGATAATGGGTGTGTGTTTGGGTCTTTGTGTGTACGTGTGTGTTATGATAATGTGTGTGTGTTTGTGTCTGTGTCTGTGTGTGTATGTGTTATGATAATGTGTGTGTGTTTGTGTCTGTGTGTGTATGTGTTATGATAATGGGTGTGTGTTTGGGTCTGTGTGTGTATGTGTTATGATAATGTGTGTGTGTTTGTGTCTGTGTGTGTATGTGTTATGATAATGGGTGTGTGTTTGGGTCTGTGTGTGTATGTGTTATGATAATGTGTGTGTGTTTGTGTCTGTGTGTGTATGTGTTATGATAATGGGTGTGTGTTTGGGTCTTTGTGTGTATGTGTTATGATAATGGGTGTGTGTTTGGGTCTTTGTGTGTACGTGTGTGTTATGATAATGTGTGTGTGTCTGTGTGTGTATGTGTTATGATAATGGGTGTGTGTTTGTATCTGTGTGTGTATGTGTTATGATAATGTGTGTGTTTGTGTCTGTGTGTGTATGTGTGTGTTATGATAATGTGTGTGTGTTTGTGTCTGTGTATGTGTTATGATAATGTGTGTGTGTTTGTGTCTGTGTGTGTATGTGTTATGATAATGGGTGTGTGTTTGGGTCTGTGTGTGTATGTGTTATGATAATGTGTGTGTGTTTGTGTCTGTGTGTGTATGTGTTATGATAATGGGTGTGTGTTTGGGTCTTTGTGTGTATGTGTTATGATAATGGGTGTGTGTTTGGGTCTTTGTGTGTACGTGTGTGTTATGTTAATGTGTGTGTGTCTGTGTGTGTATGTGTTATGATAATGTGTGTGTGTTTGTGTCTGTGTGTGCATGTGCTATGATAATGTGTGTGTGTTTGTGTCTGTGTGTGTATGTGCTATGGTAATGTGTGTGTGTTTGTGTCTGTGTGTGTATGTGTTATGATAATGTGTGTGTGTTTGTGTCTGTGTGTGCATGTGCTATTATAATGTGTGCGTGTTTGTGTCTGTGTGTGTATGTGCTATGGTAATGTGTGTGTGTTTGTGTCTGTGTGTGTATGTGTTATGATAATGTGTGTGTGTTTGTGTCTGTGTGTGTATGTGTTATGATAATGGGTGTGTATTGCTGTTTGTCACACTCCACTATAGTGAAAAGCCATTCTCAGACTTATCAAAGTTCTGAAACCTGGGATAGCGATCTATGTTAACTGAAACTTTTTTACATGCATGTGAATTCATCACCTGCTCCGTGTGTGTGTGTTACCAGCTCTCACCATCTCACTTCAGAATTAGACGTTCATCCATGGTTCTTAAATGTCAAATTTCAAAGTTATTCCAAACATCAAATTTCAAAGTGTTTAAAGTGAAGTTTAGGCATTAACTACAAATGGTTAAGGTTTGGGATAGGCTTAAAACAAAAATACATTTCTAACACTGGATTTGAACTTGAACCATTCCATCTCTGTCCACAACACTTCAATCAAAACCTCCTTGAAGGTAACCACGCTCACTGTTGCCCCTAGTGGCCAGTTTCCACATCATCAGACATGGATGGACATTGAATACTGACTTGTATCACGGGTGACCTGGCTGGTATGTGTGTGTGTGTTTGTGTGTGTCCTCGCAACCAGTCCTGCAGAATGTCCATTCCTACCTGTCTAAATAACTCCCCCACACCATTCCCATCCCTCCATCTCTGTCTACCCCTCCTCTCCCTCTCTCTCCTCTCCTTCCCTCTCTCTTCTCCTCCCCTTCTCCTCCCCTCATCATCTCTCTCCATCTTCCTAACCCTCCCTCTCTCCTCCCCTACTCCCTATCGATCCATCCAAAGTCATGAGTCACAGAGCAACATCATCTCCCTGATTGATGGGTGACAGAAATCAATCCAAAATAACTTTAGGAAAGAATGACAGAATGAAAGAAAGAAAAGAGCATGTCAACAGACAGTACCCTTTGTCATCTCTGTGTTGTAATCATGGATTCCATCTTCTGCTCATCGCCCCCCTTTACCTCCTGAGTGGCGCAGCGGTCTAAGGCACTGCATTTCAGTGCTAGAGGCGTCCCTACAGACCCTGGTTCGATTCCAGGCTGTATCACAACTGGCTGTGATTGGGAGTCCCATAGGGCAGTACACAATTGGCCCAGGTTCGTTCGGGTTAGGGTTTGACCGTGGTAGGCCCTCATTGTAAATAAGAACTTGTTCTTAACTGACTTGCCTAGTTAAATAAAGATAAAAAAATAATAATTCCCTCTCCTCCTTTTCTATTGAAAGACAGGCTGAGGCTCCACTGGGGGGGAAGGAAAGAAACCAAGACCCAAGAGATAGCCTCAGTGGTCCCTAACTCTCTAACGGTAAGGGTAGCAGAGGAGACATACAAGAGGCGTGTTCAAGAGAGCCAAGGGCATTTGGGCAGCTTTACCCCTTTAGCCCTCTAGTGGGCGCCCTCTTCTCTCATATCAGGCCTGGAGGGACATGGCCATCTGAAAAACTCCTCTCTACCACCTTCCACCACTCCCTCTATCAGTCTCTCTTTTCAACAACATAACGCATCAACCCTTGTTGCCATGGAGAAGACATACTCCCTCACGGCCCACTACGATGAGTTCCAGGAGGTCAAGTATGGTGGTCGCTATAGCAGCGGCACCCTTAGCAACGGCATGAGCCTGCACTTGGGGGGGAGCCTGGACCGTAATGTTGGGCGGGGCCGGGGCAAAGGGGGCGGGGCTAGTGATCGGAGTCGGGACCTGAGTGGCATCAACAGCGGACAAGGACTTCCTCGTTGGAGCCGCAGGGAGATCTGCCTGCTCTCTGCTCTGGTGTTCGCTGCGGGGATGTGTGTCATCCTGGGCAGCATGCTGGCACTCAAATACATCTCCCTGGACTTCCAGCAGGAGGCGCACTGCAGACAGGACTGCCAGAAGAAACGCTCGTTAGTCCGCGCCGCACGCTTCGTCCAGGCCAACATCGACCCCACCATCCAGCCCTGCCAGGACTTCTACAGCTTTGCCTGCGGCGGCTGGCTACGACGCCATGGCATCCCAGAGGACAAGCTGAGCTACGGCATCATCACCGCCATCGGAGAGCACAACGAGGAGAAGCTACGACGTCTCCTGCTGGAGCCCGTGCACCGGCGCACCGTGGACTCGGCTGAACGCAAGGTGAAAGAGTTCTACCGCTCCTGTGTGAACATCCAGGAGATTGACAAGCTGGGGTCGGGGCCCATGACGGAGGTGATTGACAGCTGTGGCGGGTGGGACCTGGTTGGAGCGCCCTCTAGTGGTGCGGGGTGGGAGAGCAGTACTGCACCAGCCAGACCAGACTTTGATGAGCTGCTCTATAGGACCCAGGGTGTGTACAGCACGGCTGTCTTCTTCTCTCTCACTGTCAACGTAGACGATAAGAACTCCTCACGCAACGCTATCAGGGTAAGAATGTGTGTATGTATCTGTCTGTCTGTGACTCAATCAATCAAATGTATTTATATACAGTGGGGCAAAAAAGTATTTAGTCAGCCACCAATTGTGCAAGTTCTCTCACTTAAAAAGATGAGAGAGGCCTGTAATTTTCATCATAGGTACACTTCAACTATGACAGACAAAATGAGGAAAAAAAATCCAGAAAATCACATTGTAGGATTTTTAATGAATTTATTAGCAAATTATGGTGGAAAATAAGTATTTGGTCACATACAAACAAGCAAGATTTCTGGCTCTCACAGACCTGTAACTTCTTCTTTAAGAGGCTCCTCTGTCCTCCACTCGTTACCTGTATTAATGGCACCTGTTTGAACTTGTTATCAGTATAAAAGACATCTGTCCACAACCTCAAACAGTCACACTCCAAACTCCACTATGGCCAAGACCAAAGAGCTGTCAAAGGACACCAGAAACAAAATTGTAGACCTGCACCAGGTTGGGAAGACTGAATCTGCAATAGGTAAGCAGCTTGGTTTGAAGAAATCAACTGTGGGAGCAATTATTAGGAAATGGAAGACATACAAGACCACTGATAATCTTCCTCGATCTGGGGCTCCACGCAAGATCTCACCCGTGGGGTCAAAATGATCACAAGAACGGTGAGCAAAAATCCCAGAACCACACGGGGACCTAGTGAATGACCTGCAGAGAGCTGGGACCAAAGTAACAAAGCCTACCATCAGTAACACACTACGCCGCCAGGGACTCAAATCCTGCAGTGCCAGACGTGTCCCCCTGCTTAAGCCAGTACATGTTCAGGCCCGTCTGAAGTTTGCTAGAGAGCATTTGGATGATCGATGAGGATTGGGAGAATGTCATATGGTCAGATGAAACCAAAATAGAACTTTTTGGTAAAAACTCAACTCGTCGTGTTTGGAGGACAAAGAATGCTGAGTTGCATTCAAAGAACACCATACCTACTGTGAAGCATGGGGGTGGAAACATCATGCTTTGGGGCTGTTTTTCTGCAAAGGGACCAGGACGACTGATCCGTGTAAAGGAAAGAATGAATGGGGCCATGTATCGTGAGATTTTGAGTGAAAACCTCCTTCCATCAGCAAGGGCATTGAAGATGAAACGTGGCTGGGTCTTTCAGCATGACAATGATCCCAAACACACCGCCCGGGCAACGAAGGAGTGGCTTCAGAAGAAGCATTAAGGTCCTGGAGTGGCCTAGCCAGTCTCCAGATCTCAACCCCATAGAAAATCTTTGGAGGGAGTTGAAAGTCCGTGTTGCCCAGCGACAGCCCCAAAACATCACTGCTCTAGAGGAGATCTGCATGGAGGAATGGGCCAAAATACCAGCAACAGTGTGTGAAAACCTTGTGAAGACTTACAGAAAACGTTTGACCTCTGTCATTGCCAACAAAGGGTATATAACAAAGTATTGAGATAAACTTTTGTTATTGACCAAATACTTATTTTCCACCATAATTTGCAAATAAATAAATTAAAAATCCTACAATGTGATTTTCTGGATTTCTTTTTCTCATTTCGTCTGTCATAGTTGAAGTGTACCTATGATGAAAATTACAGGCCTGTCTCATCTTTTTAAGTTGGAGAACTTGCACAATTGGTGGCTGACTAAATACTTTTTTGCCCCACTGTACATCAGCTGATGTCACAAAGTGCTGTACAGAAACCCAGCCTAAAACCCCAAACAGCAAGCAATGCAGGTGTAGAAGCACGGTGAACACCTACTGTTTATCATCTGACTGATATACCATCTGTTTACTTACATGTCGGTGTTGTTTACACGTGTTCATATGTGTTCTCTTGACTGTGTGTGTATTTATAGATTGATCAGGAGGGACTCACACTGCCTGAGAGGACTCTGTACCTGGGGCAGGATGAGGACAGTGTGAAGGTAAAGGATTACCCCCTCCCTCTATCTATCCACCATTCCATCTCTCCATCTGTTCACTTATCGACCCATTCCTCTCTTCTCCATCTATCCACCTGTTTGTTCCTGTCATCACTGTTCCCTTTGTTATCCTGTTTGCTCCGCCATATGTCACACTGCTGTCCATTGACCATTAATAATGATGTCATGTTGTTGTCCAATGTCCATTAATGATGATGTCATGGACAGATCCTGGCAGCTTACAAGGCCCTGATGGAGCGTCTGCTAAGCATGCTGGGAGCTCACAATGCCACTCAGAAGTCCAAAGAGATCCTACAGCTGGAAACACGCCTGGCCAGCGTAAGTGTGTGTGTGTGTGTGTGTGTGTGTGTGTGTGTGTGTGTGTGTGTGTGTGTTGTTCAGTTCTAATGTTTATTCCCCTCTGTTTCAGATCACTGTGTCTGAGTATGATGAACAGAGAAAGGACATCAGCATTATGTACAACCGCATCACCCTGAGACAACTACAGCGCATCGCTCCCAGTGTGAGTACCACACACACACATCTTTATATCTGTATTGTGTGTGTGTGTGTGTGTGTGTGTGTGTATGGGCAGAAGTATGATGGATTAAGAGCTGAACTCCAGCAGAGCATTGTGAAGAGTGTGTGTGCAGGCGAGGCGGGGGGGAATTCTACGCCCTGTAAACCGTTCATACCCCCGCCTCTGTGGCTCAGCGAAGCTGTCCGCCCTGCAGGGATAGAAGGAGACCAACGGGGGGCTACGGAACGAGGGAGGTAGGAGGAAGAGAGGGAGAGAGAGGGTAGAGAAAGGGAGAGGACGGGATAAATGGTGGTCGACGGGGGACTACAGAAGGAGGATAGAGGGAGGAGGGGGAAAGGAGAGAGAGGGGAACTGATGGGGGCATATGGAATGAATCTGGGGAGAGAGGGACTGGGGGTAGAGAAAGAGGGAGGAGAGGGGGAAGACAGGAGGGAGAGCCGTAAGGTGCGTTGGAGAGCAGCATGAAACTGATGGAGAATTCAGAGCTGCTCCATCACTTCTGATTGGAGACGAAGGAAGGGGGCGGGGGAGTGGACATGAACGGAGAGAGAGATGGATGATGTGAGCTTCACCAGCATCACTGATAAAATGAAAGAAAGAAACATGAGAGAAAAAGAAAGAATACAAGAAATGTGAAAGAGATTACTAAAAAGATGCAAATGGAGAGTGAAATTGACATACAGAGAGACAGACAGATGGACATAGAGACAGACAGCAAAACCCAGGGGAGGAGTAATAGACAGTAGCTGTAACTGTTAGACAGATGGACAGTTAGATATACAGATGTAGGATCTTAATTTGATCACTCTTGTTGCTGATTTTCTTGCACAGCACAAAATGCAAATTTGTAGTGTATTTGAATTTTAAAAAGACTTCTAAGGTTTGTAATTTCCACTTTGAAATTTCTGACTTGATTTGCCCAAAAAAAGAAAAATAATCAACCCCTACAAAAATGTCAATTCATTATAATCCACATAATAATTCACATTTCCTGTTGCTGCAGGATTATTTTCCTGCTGAAGGAAACTGGCTCAAATTAAGAGAGCCTACATCAGTCCACGCTCAGACAGACAGACATGGCCAAATTACATTCATACTGATTTATCCCTCTCCACCTTTCCCTCTCTCTCACTGTTTTCTACTATCCCACTATTTCCTGTTAATAATAGTGGGAGATTATGAGACCATTTGGGATTACAGGGATGCTGTATGCTCAGTAGTTAAGGAGGAACTTTGTGTTGTGGATGACCTAAACTGTGAGCAGGGGTTTCTAGGGATTTACCTTTTTGTTATCCACTATATGTCTTTGATATTGTGGAGGCAGCATTTTCACTTTCCTTACTGATACAATAAAGGCTTGTTGGAACCCCTCTTCCTTTCATCAGAGCAGGGTGACAACAATGGTGTTTTCTTATTTAGTTAAAACTCAAACCTCCTCTCCCTCTCCTTTCCTCTTCCGGCTCTCTCCTCTCCTCTACTTTCCTTTCCTTTTCTCTTCCTGCTCTCTCCCTCTCCTCTCCTCTTCCTGCTCTCTCCCTCTCCTTTCCTCTTCCTGCTCTCTCCTCTCCTCTCCTCTTCCTGCTCTCTCCCTCTCCTTTCCTCTTCCTGCTCTCTCCCTCTCCTTTCCTCTTCCTGCTCTCTCCTCTCCTCTCCTCTTCCTGCTCTCTCCCTCTCCTTTCCTCTTCCTGCTCTCTCCTCTCCTCTCCTCTTCCGGCTCTCTCCCTCTCCTTTCCTCTTCCTGCTCTCTCCCTCTCCTTTCCTCTTCCTCCTCTCCTCTCCTTTCCTCTCCTCTCCTCTTCCTGCTCTCTTTCTGCTCTCTCCTCTCCTCTCCTTTCCTCTCCTCTCCTCTCCTCTTCCTGCTCTCTTTCTGCTCTCTCCTCTCCTTTCCTCTCCTTTCCTCTCCCTGCTCTCCTCTTCCTACTCTCTCCTCTCCTCTAATCTGTCTCTACAGCTGCAATGGAAACGTTTGTTGGACAGAATCTTCCATGATAACTTCTCTGAGGATGAAGAGATTGTGGTGTTGGCTACTGACTACATGGAGAAAGTCTCAGAGATCATCAAGACCACCTCCAAAAGGTGAGAGAGGGAGGGTGGGAGGAGGGGAGGTGGGGGAGGGTGGGAGGAGGGAAGGGTGGGAGGGTGGGAGGAGGGAAGGGTGGGAGGATGGGAGGAGGGAGGAGGGAAAAGGTGGATTAGAGGCATAGGAAGAATGCAAAGGTTAGAGAGTTACATGGAAAATCAATGGCATAAGATACATGAGCTTTGAGCATGTGTAAGAATTTTTGTAGGAGTTGCTGAATTAGTGTGTGTGGCCTTTACTAGGGCTGTATGTAATTATCAGTTCTTGAGTAAGATGTTCTTTGAAATGAGAAAAGAGACACACAGTGGGGTGAGTGCTCTCATAAAATGTCATGTCACCTAATATCAGATAATGTAATAATAATATTATCATAATCCTCTTTACTATAATCACCCTTATTATCATCACTGTGGTGACGACCAGCATTACAGCAAATCCACTTTGATCCTCAAGTCGCTGGAGGCTCTGGAGATTTTGTGTCTTTTCTTTTAGTGTTTTTCCCCCTTTCTCCATCTATCTCTCCATCCTGGTGATTTCAGTGATAAACCCCTCTCTTCATGGTCCCTCCTCTCTCTGTTTTCTCCTTCCTCTCTCTTTTTACTGTCTGTTTTCTCTTTTTTGAAATCAACAAAGCATGCGAAGACTTTGCCTTTGTTTTGTTTGTTTATCAATTAGGGTGTGCAGGGTGAATATGTGGTCTGTCGTACGGTAATTAGGTTAAAAGCCAATTTGACATTTGCTCAATACATTGTTTTCACTGAGGAAATGTACGAGTCTGTTGTTAATGATAATGCAGATGATTTCCCCAAGGTTGCTGTTGACGCATATCCCACGGTAGTTATTAGGGTCAAATTTGTCTCCAATTTTGTGGATTGGGGTGATCAGTCCTTGGTTCCAAATATTTGGGAAGATTCCAGAGCTAAGGATGATGTTAAAGAGTTTAAGTATAGCCAATTGGAATGTGTGGTGTGTATATTTAATCATTTCAACATCACAGGCCTTTTTGGGTTGGAAGGTTTGTATTTTGTCCTGTAGTTCATTCAATGTAATTGGAGAATCCAGTGGGTTCTGGTGGTCTTTAATAGTTGATTCTAAGATTTTTATTTGATCATGTTTATTTTTTTGCTGAGAGGTCAAATATATTGTTTAGGTTTTCTACTGCCAAGTTTACACCTTCACTATTACAGTGAAACATTTTATCTGGAAAATTGTAGGTCTGATCTGATGGGACCTAGATGGGGTGTGGGCATGGTTGACTTGGGGTATTGATTGGTTGGGGTGGGGGTGTGGATGTCACTGATGGTGCTGTGGTCTGGATGTAGGTTGTCTCGGCGTGGGTCCTCTATGTGTAGGTCCGGGGGGAGGGGACTGGCAGGTCTGGGATATTGTCTCGCTGGTCTGGGCCTGTTGATCTGTTGCTCCTGTGTGAAGTGTTGGGGCTGCGGTTGAGAGAGATGTCCTTTAGAGTCCGGGCGAAGGTGGGCACTGCTGCCTTGTATAGGCGGACCTGGTCATAAAGGCTGTTCAAGTCCAGGGTGGAGTGCTGGGCTAGGTAAACATGGTTTTGAGGCACAGTCATGGGAAATACTTGCGTTTACCCACTGTATGGTAGCAGGGTGGAAGGCTTTTCGTGGTAGCAGGGTGGAGATAACCACTTGTGCGTTGGGGAAAGTAGAAGAAGCTTTTTCAATCACTCCCTTGAGTGCTGTGGCCACCCTTTCCTGCTGTGTTCTCAGGTTGTTTGTGCCTGTGTGTATTATTATAGGTGAACCTAGTTGGTCCTCAGACAGAAGTTCTAGGGCGCGCTGGGTGTTTGGACACCATAGTTTAGACACTGTATGTTTGGGAAAGTTTATTTTCTTATATATATTTCCCATTTGAGTCCATAAGGAGTACAATCTGTGGCTTGTATATGTCCTCAGTGAGTGTGAGGGGGTGTCAGGTGGGCTATCAGGGTGGCTGACAGGGGGGACTCAGAGGGGGTTGGATCCTCTGGGCTTGGGGTTCTTCATTTGTCTGTCCTGCTGTAATGTTGAGGCTGTGGTCAAGTTCTGATTTGGGCTGTTCTGCTGGCTTCTCTATGGGGGTGGCCAGTGTTAATATAGCACTGTGCCATGCCAGGGGAGGGTCTGGTTAATATAGCACTGTGCCATGCCAGGGGATGGTCTGTGTTAATATAGCACTGTGCCATGCCAGGAGGGTCTGGTTAATATAGCACTGTGCCATGCCAGGGGATGGTCTGGTTAATATAGCACTGTGCCATGCCAGGGGATGGTCTGTGTTAATATAGCACTGTGCCATGCCAGGGGAGGGTCTGGTTAATATAGCACTGTGCCATGCCAGGGGATGGTCTGTGTTAATATAGCACTGTGCCATGCCAGGGATGGTCTGTGTTAATATAGCACTGTGCCATGCCAGGGGATGGTCTGTGTTAATATAGCACTGTGCCATGCCAGGGGAGGGTCTGGTTAATATAGCACTGTGTCATGCCAGGGGATGGTCTGTGTTAATATAGCACTGTGTCATGCCAGGGGATGGTCTGTGTTAATATAGCACTGTGCCATGCCAGGGGAGGGTCTGGTTAATATAGCACTGTGCCATGCCAGGGATGGTCTGTGTTAATATAGCACTGTGCCATGCCAGGGATGGTCTGTGTTAATATAGCACTGTGTCATGCCAGGGGATGGTCTGTGTTAATATAGCACTATGCCATGCCAGGGGATGGTCTGTGTTAATATAGCACTGTGTCATGCCAGGGGATGGTCTGTGTTTATATAGCACTGTGCCATGCCAGGGGATGGTCTGTGTTAATATAGCACTGTGCCATGCCAGGGGATGGTCTGTGTTAATATAGCACTGTGCCATGCCAGGGGATGGTCTGTGTTTATATAGCACTGTGCCATGCCAGGGGATGGTCTGTGTTAATATAGCACTGTGCCATGCCAGGGGATGGTCTGCGTGGAATATTTAGTTGCTTATGTTACCATTTTTATAATTGTCAGCAAAAAAAGTGTCTCTTGATTTTCCATGAGCTTCTTTTTGTGCTTTTTACGTGCCTTCTCATTTTTTACTTCCAGAGGGTACTGTATTGTAATGACCTCTGAACAACGGGAGGGGGCTTCAAAGGCCTCAGCATTTGGGTGGGGTAGGCTGTGCAACTCTCCTGCCATTGTTGGGCTCAAGGGCTTTGACACCTCTCACTTCACACCTCAGTGCTAATTGAAGTTGCAGTCAGATATGTTCTGACCTAGCAAGCTTGGTAGCCTTAACTTAGCATTCAGTCCTTATAAAGTAAAATATATCATTGTAATGTATTTCTCTTCTTGGCTTTAAAAGTAGCTTCAGACTAAACTCACTCAGTTCCAGGTTGGATGGGGTTTTCAGGTTTTTGTTGTTTGTTTGTCAGAGAATTTGCTGTATAGCTTGGAAATAAGAATCTTTGGTAGTAGGAATCCTTCCAGGTAATTTTGTCCAAAATCAGGTTGTAGTTTTGGAGTTTGGATTTGGATTTGGAATGAAGGTCATGTTGTGGAGGGTAGTATCCTGTATATGTCCTTATCTAACTCTAAATCGATCTATTTGTAAAAACATGCTGGAAAATGCGGGAGCTCATCTGCTCATCTGTTCTCTCTCTCTCCATTATCTGTTTTTAATCAAAGGTTAGTGTCGCTGTTTCCTCACACACACACACACACTGGGTGTGCCGGACTCCTGTTCCTACCGCTACCCACTGTGCACCCTTTTGTTCATTTGCAAGTGATGAGAAATGCCCCTGTGCTTCTCAGTGTGGGGTCTCTCCACTGCTCTTTATGAGTCTCCAATTACACAGCTACACACACACACACACACACACACACACACACACACACACACACACAGATACCATTTAACATTCACACCTACATGTGAGCAATCCCATTGATATAAACAACCACACACTCATGCCCAGACACACACATCCGCTCACAAGCACTCTTTCTCTTTCTTATAAACACGCACAGACAGACAGAGGGACACACACCTCTTTGGGAACACACACACAGACAGGGACACACACACAGACAGAGGAACACACACACACACCTCTTTGGGACACACGCACAGACAGAGGAACACACACAGACAGAGGAACACACACACCTCTTTGGGACACACGCACAGAGGAACACGCACAGACAGAGGAACACACACACACAGACAGAGGAACACACACACACAGACAGAGGAACACACACACACACAGACAGAGGAACACACACACACAGACAGAGGAACACACACACACACACACACAGACAGAGGAACACACACACACAGACAAAGGAACACACACACAGACAGAGGAACACACAGACAGAGGAACACACACACCTCTTTGGGACACACACAGACAGAGGGACACAGACAGAGAAACACACACACACCTCTTTAGGACACACATAGTCACATTTGGGCCAGACAGGGGGTGAGGCTGTGACAGAGGTGTTTGACAGAGGCCAGCCGTACATATGTCTGCTTTATGAAGCAGCAGAGCTGAGGCCCTGGGAGGTCACTAATGCAGCCCAGAAACAGGTCTTTGTCTGGTTTCTGGACACGCTGGGCTGGGGCCTCCCCATGGGTTACTGCCACTCACACTACACACTGCCTGGAGAGAGGGGGCGGGCGGACACACACAACCCACTCATAGACACACACACATACACACTCACACATAGACACACTTTCAGGAAAGCATAGTCTCAGTCTGTTCTCGCAGTGGGAACTCACTGAGCTTCTCTACCTGCTGAGTGGCAAAAGGGTGACAGACAGTGAAAGAAAAGAAAACAACACACAGACATACATCCACTGTGTTCTGGAACAGTATGTGGTTAGAGCGTTGGACTAGTAACCGAAAGGTTGCAAGATCGAATCCCAGAGCTGACAAGGTGAAAATCTGTCATTCTGGCCCTGAACAAGGCAGTTGACCCACTGTTACTAGGCCGTCATTGAAAAAAAGAATTTGTTCTTAACTGACTTGTCTAGTTAAATAAAGGTAAAATGTCATTCAGACAATTCAGATCCCTGTGTCAGAGCCCCACAGTCGGAGGGAGAATGGAGAAGCAATTCCACACAACTTTTTACAAGGCCTCCTTTGTGTGTGGGTTTCTTCTTTCTGTCACCCTCAGTTTAATTCTCTAGTTGTTTGTTTGCTTTTTAAACCCTGTGCCGTCCCATCTCTCTCTCTTTCACTTTCTCTCTCGCTCCCTTCCCTCCCCCCACCCCCCTTCTCCCTCCCTTCTCTCCCCCACCCTCCTTCTCCCTCCCTTCTCTCCCCCACCCTCCTTCTCCTTCCTTTCTCTCCCCCACCCTCCTTCTCTCCTCCTTCTCTCCCCACCCTCCTTCTCCCTCCTTCTCTCCCCTACCCTCCTTCTCCCTCCCTTCTCTCCCCCCACCCTCCTTCTCCCTCCTTCTCTCCCCTACCCTCCTTCTCCCTCCCTTCTCTCCCCACCCTCCTTCTCTCCCCTACCCTCCTTCTCCCTCCCTTCTCTCCCCCCACCCTCCTTCTCCCTCCTTCTCTCCCCTACCCTCCTTCTCCCTCCTTCTCTCCCCTACCCTCCTTCTCCCTCCCTTCTCTCCCTCACCCTCCTTCTCCCTCCTTCTCTCCCTACCCTCCTTCTCCCTCCTTCTCTCCCCACCCTCCTTCTCCCTCCTTCTCTCCCCCACCCTCCTTCTCCTTCCTTTCTCTCCCCCTACCCTCCTTCTCCTCCTTCTCTCCCTACCCTCCTTCTCCCTCCTTCTCCCTCCTTCTCTCCCTACCCTCCTTCTCCCTCCTTCTCTCCCCCACCCTCCTCTCCCCCACCCTCCTTCTCCCTCCTTCTCTCCCCCCTACCCTCCTTCTCCCTCCCTTCTCTCCCCCACCCTCCTTCCCCTTCCTTTCTCTCCCCTACCCTCCTTCTCCCTCCTTCTCTCCCCTACCCTCCTTCTCCCTCCTTCTCCCTCCTTCTCTCCCCTACCCTCCTTCTCCCTCCTTCTCTCCCCCACCCTCCTCTCCCCCACCCTCCTTCTCTCCCCTACCCTCCTTCTCCCTCCTTCTCTCCCATACCCTGCCCTCCTTCTCCCTCCCTTCTCTCCCCCACCCTCCTTCTCCCTCCTTCTCTCCCTACCCTCCTTCTCCCTCCTTCTCCCTCCTTCTCTCCCCTACCCTCCTTCTCCCTCCCTTCTCTCCCCCACCCTCCTTCTCTCCCCTACCCTCCTTCTCCCTCCCTTCTCTCCCCCACCCTCCTTCTCCCTCCTTCTCTCCCCTACCCTCCTTCTCTCCCCTACCCTCCTTCTCCCTCCTTCTCTCCCCTACCCTCCTTCTCCCTCCTTCTCTCCCCCACCCTCCTTCTCCTTCCTTTCTCTCCCCACCCTCCTTCTCCCTCCTTTCTCTCCACCCCCTCCTTCTCTCCCCCACCCTCCCTTCTCTCCCCACCCTCCTTCTCCCTCCCTCCCTCCCTCCCTCTGGCAGTGTGTGTAATGCCCATGTTGCTGGGTTCTATTGACAAGACCCAGACAACTGCATCCAATCCCATTAACCAGATGAGCTTATGTCCAATGAGGCTGAAACATTAATGACAACACCAGTGTCTCTTTACAACCTATCCTCCTCTCCCTATCATTCCCTCCTTTCTCTCTGCTCATCCGTCTGTCACTCTATCACTCACGCTCACCTCATTGGGAAGTGTGTGTGAATAGTGAGGTTAGACTGTGGGTAGAAGCTGTACGACCATTATTACAGAAGGCAATGTCTGCAGGTATTCTGGACGGACAATGTATTCTGTCTAAATAATGAGCTCCATTACAATCCAGTCTTCTAATGATTTTTAATTCCCATCCCATTGTGATTCAGGGCTATTGTTTGATCATTAGAATACATTTTACTAAAGCCTTTTAATTTCCATCTAATCTCACAGGTCTCCTAAATCTTCCCACCACCCCACACACCAACTCCATTTGGGATTAGATTTTGACACACACACACACTCTAGCTATTCCTCTTGCAAACAAGTCATCTGCAGCAAATGAATAAAACAAGTGTTTTATTCAACCGAGTAAACAAACTCAAACACACACACACAAAACCAAGCGAAGCTGCCACACCTATAACACGCTGATCTGTACTGATTATAAGAGGTATGAAAGAACAAGGACACTGAGTCTTCTTCCTCCCTCCTCCTCACTCTCCCTCTCTCTTCTCAATTAATTTCACTTCAGAAGTGCTTTGTTGGCGAGACACTGGGGCTGCCTTGCCAAAGCAATTTTGATTTAATATGCAGTGCGCGTGCCATAAATAAAAACAGAAAACAAAAAGCGTTTCACGTGGAGCGAAGTATCGAAATAGGAGACAGGGCCACTTGTCCTGAGGGCAGAATGGTATGTTCATTCTGTGGGATCCCTCAACACATTAAATACAACTTTACTTTACTGAGAAGAGAAAATAACGTTTGAATACATGAATGAAATACACATACTCTCGGTCTCTCTCCTCTTCTCTAACCTGCATGTATCTCCTTTGCTATATTCCCCCTCTCTCTCTCTATCCATCTTTTCTGTCTTCCCCTTCTATATTTTAGCTTCTCTCTTTTTCGGGGGATTCTACATTGAATCTCTGAAGGGGCACTGCTTAATTATACAAAAAAGTCGTGTTAAAAGCTAAAACTCATCGTTTCCCCCTTCTCTTTACCTCCTCCCTCTCTTGCCAGGGTTCTCCATAACTACATGCTGTGGCGGATTGTAGCAGCTCTCAGTGAACACCTGTCCACGGCGTTCCGGAGCACCATCCATGAGTTTTCCCGGGAGATTGATGGTACGGAGCGTCAGCTGGAGCTGGGGATGCTGTGTCTCACCCAGGCTAACAAACACTTCGGCATGGCCCTCGGAGCACTCTTCGTCAAGCAGCACTTCTCCTCTCACAGCAGGGCCAAGGTAGGGCAGCTTCTATCTCTGTCCCTCTGTTTCTACATCTCTCCTCACAGCAGGGCTAAGGTAGGACAGCTTCTATCTCTGTCCCTCTGTTTCTACATCTCTCCTCACAGCAGGGCTAAGGTAGGGCAGCTTCTATCTCTGTCCCTCTGTTTCTACATCTCTCCTCACAGCAGGGCTAAGGTAGGGCAGCTTCTATCTCTGTCCCTCTGTTTCTACATCTCTCCTCACAGCAGGGCCAAGGTAGGGCAGCTTCTTTCTCTGTCCCTCTGTCTCTGACTGTCTCTCTTTCTTTGTTACTTTCTGTAATTGTTTGGTGAAGTAGAATTGAAAATGTCTCTCTCCCTCTCCATCCCACTCTTCCATCGTCACACCTTAAAACCCTATTTTCTAGTCTGCCTCTATATAGTGTCTTCTTCATTCTAGGGGATGTGGTTTCCAATGGCATTTCTAACCCCTGTCCCTTCTCTTTATTTAAGCTCTTCATCCTGTATTCCTCCTTCTGTCTCACCTCTCTCTCCCCCTCTGTTGTGTTCAATGCAAACCTAGCCTCAACCCCAGAACCTAGCCCTAGGCACTTTATGTAGAAATGTCCTACATATGACAGCTAACCCATCCTTTCAGTTTCAGATCTATGAAAAGTGCCTAGGGGTAGGAGCAGGGGGCGAAGGGTCTATTTGGCATTGGGCGTACCCAATATAGCTATCTCTCTGGCCCACTCCCAATGGAACCTTTAGACAACTGACCTCTAACCTCCGACCCCTGTTATCTTCCCACAGGTACAGGAACTGGTAGAGGACATAAAGCACTCACTGGACCTCCGGCTGCAAGAGCTGGACTGGATGGATGACGTGACCAAGGAGGCAGCCAGGGCGAAGGTCAGGATACCACACTACCTTATATATAACCAAAAAGATACTGTAGGCATGCTGTATTACCATTTAGGATGAACGCAGTGGTTATTTTATTCTGGATCAGTCTAATACTGGTTTAATAAATCCCTATCTGAGAATGTTGTCTAATACTGGTTTAATAAATCCCTATCTGAGAATGTTGTCTAATACTGGTTTAATAAATCCCTATCTGAGAATGTTGTCTAATACTGGTTTATTAAATCCCTATCTGGGAATGTTGTCTAATACTGGTTTATTAAATTCCTATCTGAGAATGTTGTCTAATACTTTCAGAATATAAGGTCTTAATCGTTTTAGAGCATGTGCTGAAACAAACAGGTCTCCAGTATAATCCCATTATAACAGTCTGCTCGTGTGTGTGTGGTCTATGAAGGATATGGCAGCTAAATATTTGCAGTCTATTTTTCACTCCCCTCTTCTCTTTCACTCTTTCTCTCTCCCTCTTTTTTCTCTTACCCTTTCCACCCTTCCCTCTCTCAGCTGCAGCATATGATGGTGATGACAGGCTATCCAGACTTCCTACTCAAACCCGAGCTCATAGACCAGGAGTATGGGGTGAGACAACTTTTACTTTTGTGAAATAGCACAGTTACAAATATATGTCAGAAATCAAACTGGATGGACATCAGAAATAGAGGAAGGCCAGGACTAAAAACAACAAATAGGTTGTGTCTGTAAAATGTGTATAGTATGTATAAGCTGGAAGTAGAAGCCTAAGTGTTATTGTTTAATAGTTTACTCCAGTTGGGGGAGGGGTGGTTGGGTTTGGGGAATAATAAAGGAAGGTATATTCTAAAAAGATGTGTATATGTATGTGTGTATATGTATTCATGTTTATGTACAGTTGAAGTCGGAAGTTTACATACACCTTAGCCAAATACATTTAAACTCAGTTTTTCACAATTCCTGAGATTTAATCCTAGTAAAAATTCCCTGACTTAGGTCAGTTAGGATCACCACTTTATTTTAAGAATGTGAAATGTCAGAATAATAGTAGGGAGAATGACTTATTTCAGCTTTTATTTCTTTCATCACATTCCCAGTGGGTCAGAAGTTTACATACACTCAATTAGTATTTGGTAGAATTGCCTTTAAATTGTTTATCTTGGGTCAAACATTTCGGGTAGCCTTCCACAAGCTTCCCACAATAAGTTGGGCGAATTTTGGCCCATTCCTAACTGAGTCAGGTTTGTAGGCCTCCTTGCTCGCACACGCTTTTTCAGTTCTGCCCTCATATTTTCGAAAGGATTGAGGTCAGGGCTTTGTGATGGCCACTCCAATACCTTGACTTTGTTGTCCTTAAGCCATTGTGCCACAACTTTGGAAGTATGCTTGGGGTCATTGTCCATTTGGAAGACCCATTTGCGACCAAGCTTTAACTTCCTGACTGTTGTATTGAGGTGTTGCTTCAATATACCCACATAATTTTCCTTCTCATGATGCCATCTATTTTGTGAAGTGCACCAGTCCCTCCTGGAGCAAAGCACCCCCACAACATGATGCTGCCACCCCCGTGCTTCACGGTTGGGATGGTGTTCTTCGGCTTGCAAGCCTCCCCCTTTTTCCTCCAAACATAACGATGGTCATTATGGCCAAACAGTTCTATTTTTGTTTCATCAGACCAGAGGACATTTCTCCAAAAAGTACGATCTTTGTTCCCTTGTGCAGTTGCAAACTGTAGTCTGGCTTTTTTATGGCGGTTTTGGAGCAGTGGCTTCTTCCTTGCTGAGTGGCCTTTCAGTTTATGTCGATATAGGACTCGCTTTACTGTGGATATAGATACTTTTGTACCTGTTTCCTTCAGCATCTTCACAAGATCCTTTGCTGTTGTTCTGGGATTGATTTGCACTTTTCGCACCAAAGTACGTTAATCTCTGCGAGACAGAACGCATCTCCTTTCTGAGCAGTATGTCACGACTTCCGCCGAAGTCAGTCCCTCTCCTTGTTCAGGCGGTTGACGTCGGCGGTCGACGTCACCGGCCTTCTAGCCATCAACGATCCATTTTTCATGTTCCATTTGTTTTGTCTTTGTTTTACACACCTGATTTCAATTCCCCATGTTTTCCCTCTGTTTTCCCCATGTTTTTTGTGCGTGATTGTTTGTTGTTCATTTGTCTGATTTTATACGGCTGTTTTTTTCACCTGTGTTTTTTAGGGCACGTTGCATTTGTTATCCTTTGTCCGTATTGGATGAAATACGTGGTTCACTAATCTCTGATTTCCTGCGCCTGACTTTATACACCAGCTACACACACCGTCACTGACACGGTAGGACGGCTGCGTGGCCCTATGGTGTTTATACTTGCGTACTATTGTTTGTACAGATGAACGTGGTACCTTCAGGCTTTTGGAAATTGCTCCCAAGGATGAACCAGACTTGTGGAAGTCTACAATTTTTTTTCTGAAGTCTTGGCTTATTTTTTTGATTTTACCATGATGTCAAGCAAAGAGGCACTGAGTTTGAAGGTAGGCCTTGAAATACATCCACAGGTACACCTCCAATTGACTCAAATTATGTCAATTAGCCTATCAGAAGCTTCTAAAGACATGACATCATTTTCTAGAATTTTCCAAGCTGTTTAAAGGCAGTCAACTTAGTGTATGTAAACTTCTGACCCACTGGAATTGTGATACAGTGAATTATAAGTGAAATAATCTGTCTGTCAACAATTGTGGAAAAAATACTTGTGTCATGCACAAAGTAGATGTCCTAACCAACTTACCAAAACTATAGTTTGTTAACAAGAAATTTGTGGAGTGGTTGAAAGATGAGTTTAATTGACTCCACCCTAAGTGTTAAACTTCAGACTTCAACTGTATAAACGTATGTAGGTATGTGTATGTATGTATATACAGTACTGTGCAAAGGTTTTAGGCAGGTGTGAAAAAATGCTGAGAAAGAATGCTTTCAAAAATAGACATAGTTAATAGTTTATACTTATCAATTAACAAAATGCAAAGTGAGTGAACAGTAGAAAAATCTACATCAAATCAATATTTGTTGTGACCACGCTTTGCATTCAAAACAGCATAAATTCTTCTACGTACACTCTACGTACACTCTGCAGGTAGGTTGGCCCAAACATCTTGGAGAACTAACCACAGTTCTTCTGTGGATTTAGGCAGCCTCAGGTGCTTCTCTCTCTTCATGTAATCCCAGACAGACTCGATGTTGAGATCAGGGCTCTGTGGGGGCCATACCATCACTTCCAGGACTCCTTGTTCTTCTTTCAGCTGAAGATAGTTCTTAAGGACTTTCTCTGTATGTTTGGGGTCGTTGTCATGCTGCAGAATAAATTTATGGCCAATCAGATGCCTCCCTGATGGTATTGCATGATGGATAAGTATCGGCCTGTACTTCTCAGCATCGGGTAGACCATTAATTCTGACCAAATCCCCAACTCCATTTGCAGAAATGCAGCCCCAAACCTGCAAGGAACCTCCACCATGCTTCACTGTTGCCTGCAGACACTCATTTGTGTACCGCTCTCAAGCCCGTCGGTGAACAAACTGCCTTCTGCTACAGTCAAATATTTCAGATTTTGACTCATCAGTCCAGAGCACCTGCTGACATTTTTCTGCACCCCAGTTCCTGTGTTTCGTGCATAGTTGAGTCACTTGGCCTTGTTTCCACGTCAGAGGTATGGCTTTTTGGCCTTCCATGAAGGCCACTTCCGACCAGACTTCTCCAGACAGTAGATGGGTGTACCAGGGTCCCACTGTTTTCTGCCAAAGCTGATGGCACTGCTGGACATCTTCCGATTGCGAAGGGAGGTAAGCATGATGTGTCTTTCATCTGCTGCAGTAAGTTTTCTTGGCCGACCACTGCATCTACGGTCCTCAACGTTGACCATTTCTTTGTGCTTCTTCAAAAGAGCTTGGACAGCACATCTGGAAACCCCTGTCTGCCTTGAAATTTGTGTCTTGTTGCTGTGTTCAATCCTGCCATGGTGTATGACTTTTAACAGTAAACTGTCTTCAGCTACCTCACCTTGTTAGCAGAGTTTGGCTGTTCCTCACCCAGTGTTATTCCTCCTACACAGCTGTTTCTGTTTCAGTTAATGATTGTGTTTCAACCTACATATTGAATTGATGATCATTAGCACCTGTTTGGTATAATTGTTTAATCATACATCTGACTATATGCCTACAAAATCCCTTACTTTGTACAAGGGTACCTACAAGAATTGATGCTGTTTTGAAGGCAAAGGGTGGTCACACCAAATATTGATTTGATGTAGATTTTTATTCTTTAAAATCACTTTGCATTTAGTTAATTGATAAATATAATCTATTAACATGTCTATTTTTGAAAGCATTGTTACTTTACAGCATTTTCACACCTGCCTAAAACTTTTGCACTGTACTGTATATAAATATATTTTTATTCCAAAAATATATGGGGGATTGGAAATGATGTAGACAATTACATTGATGAAAGCAACAATCTATACGCAAGATTAAAGCTGATCCACCCCTTAAAAAAAACATATATAAAAAAAAAATGTAAAAAGCTTTTACTCCCTCACAGACGTACTCTCTCGCTCTCATTGACTCTCTCTCCATCTCTGTTATTTGATATCCAGTTTGATGTGGATGAAAATACCTATTTCAAAAACATCCTCAACAGCATCAAGTTTAACATCAAGATGTCTGTCAAGAAGATCCACAAGCAGGTGGACAAGACTGCGTGAGTGATGCTTTCAACTGCTCCAGATGTCAGTGTCACAATAGCACAACTAAGCACTACACATAGATTCAAAATTATATGTACCTCTTGACACAAAACATTACATTTCATGACAAGAGTAATAGAAGTGATTTAAGATACCATAAGCTTTGTATTTTGTGTGACTGTTTAAAATGTGCACTCAAAACTGATTTTGTGTCCAAACAAGCTGAAGCCATGTACTGCCAAATCATGTCTTCCTCCTTTATCACAAATACACTCCTTTCATGATTCTTCTCTCCCTCAGCAGAGAAAACATGTCCTCATGCCTCCATCCGTGTCCCCATCTCTCCGCTGCCGTAGGGCCATTTGTCTTTCCCACCAGAACAGGGGCATCTCTGAATTTCAAAGTTATTAATTTGGGAAATTTCCACAAATTGATGCATCTGGATTTAAAAATATTATGATGAAGGGACTGTTTTCTTGTGCTTACAGGAACTCTCAATATTGGACAAATTATTGAATAATTTCACCTTAAAATATCTCAAGTTTTGAGATAAATTTCCTGTGACACTTGAGAAGTGTATGTGTCTCTTGTTGTTTGAAGATGTTTAGTGAATGTAGGATTAATAAACCCCTGATTGACTGTTTCCCTCCTAGGTGGCTCCTTCCCCCTCAAGCCCTCAATGCCTACTATCTCCCAAACAAGAATCAAATGGGTAAGTCAGTGTGATCCCAATGCACATCAATGCTCTTAGTAAATGCACACTCCCTCTTCTTTTTTCTGGTCCATCCATGTGATGAGGCACCCACACGCCCTAACCCACGTATTCTGCATTCACTTACTTACACCAGCCCCCATCACTTCCCACCGACCCACACACACTTTGTCATCTCCCCTCCGTTTCCCACCAGTGTTGGCCTCTATTGGTGTCTGCGTCTGCCTCGTGGATCAAATTTACCTCACAGAAAAATCAATGGTGAGTTACAGAGCAGGCAGCAGAGGACAGAGAGAGCCAGACAAACACAGCCATCAGCCACAAGAGCTCATTTTTTACTCTACCTCCCTCTCCCCCTCCCTTTCTCTCCCTCTATCTACCCGTCTCTTTATCTTATACTATCATCTCTTTCTTTACTTTTAGTATTTCCCGCTGGAATCCTTCAGCCCACTCTGTACGACCCTGAGTTTCCACAGTGAGTACAACTGAATATTTCGAAGTCATTCAACGAATCAACAGCTAATCAAGACATTGATTAGTTGTATCAAGTGCGTTAGTTAGTAGCCTGCTAGGCTGGAACAAAAGCCTGCACCCGCTGTACTGTAGTTCTCCAGGACAACCCCTATACACCATTACATTACCCCTCGTATTCTACCTCCAAATCATTCCCCTCTCCCTTAATGATCACACCACAATCACAGCTATACTGCAACCCTCAACGTACAGTATTATTTATTCACATACTTATTCCATTAGATGTGATCACCACCACTCCATATAAACGACCGCTGCATCCACCCATGCATACTGATGAATGGAATATGATATTAGATGTGTGTGCGTGACCGTGGTGCCTTTCCCTGGAGTTATTACTGCAGTAGCCCTAACCTGCCATAAAGACTGAGGCTAGCCCAGCGCTGCTATCAGGCCCCAGGTAATGAAGCCTCACTCAGCCAGTTAGTTTATTCAGGTTTGGAGGGCAACTCTCAGCAGGGTATCGACGTCCTGTCAAAAAGTCATTTTCAGACTTGGTCATGTGGATAGCCGCAGGCCTCGGGCAGTCCCTGCATCGCATCAGTCTCCATCTGCATGGTCTGCCAGACTACACCCACCCGGGTCAAGGAGAGGTGGCCAGAACTCTCCCTCTATTCAGTTATTAACAGAGTTAGATATGATATCAACGGGTCAGATTATGATTCATGTAACATTCTACTGTCCCCTTCAGGACAGGGGTTTGAACTGCAGGCTGATAAAAAGTTCCAGTTTGTGTTATACTGTGTTATTATAAGTATACAACATTAAGCTGTTGTCATCATATGCTAAGTGATTAGTAACTCATCCCCTCTCTCCCTCCTCCCTCTAGATCTCTGAACTATGGAGGAATAGGAGCCATCATCGGTCATGAGCTGACACATGGATATGATGACTGGGGTGAGAGAACGCTTCTTTGTCTTACACGTGTCCTAGAAAATATAAAAATCCAATGGGGCATGACCAGTAGTAGCCTAACAGTAGTAAAACTGTAATGTCAGTGTAATATCAGTTCTGAATAAGGGGTTCATGTCTTTTGTCCACATTGGTCATCCTAACTCAAGCCTCTTGCCCCCCATCTAAGTGGGTCGTCACTATCAGACCATGCTGCAAGGTATGGAAGTCCCGCCTCCCCTTAACCCAACCAATGAAATCAGTCAAATGGCTTAAGAGCGTAAAAGGCTATAGCCAACAACTGTACCTTGCAGCGTGGCCGAATAGTGACCACCATGCTAAATTATGTAATCTTTCTCTTAGGGGGGCAGTATGATCGCCACGGCAACCTGAAGCAGTGGTGGACGGAGGAGTCATACAAGAAGTTTCAGAAGAAAGCAGAGTGCATCGTCAAACTCTACGACAACTTCACTGTCTACAACCAGAGGGTGGGTGCATAGCATACCTTGTTATACTGCTTGCTAGACACTCACACACACCTGTAATGGGAGTTGCAATGGTATCTTTCCCCTGTGTGTCTGTAGGTGAATGGCCGTCTGACTCTGGGGGAGAATATAGCAGACATGGGAGGCCTTAAACTGTCTTACTTTGTGAGTGAAATCTTCCAATAGGCTGTGCTAGCTGTCAATCATTACTGATTACCATCTGTCAGGGCTCTATTCAATCAGCATCACGGAAGTTCAGCTTTACAGCGTGATTTACATTTTAAAGAAATGTTCCTGCTTTAGCGATGACTGCATTCACGGTAAACTCTGCGTGTCGGCTCAATCGGAAATGACCTTAACATTTATATAGCAGAATCCGCTTCAGCGTTACAGATTAAATAGTGCCCTCAGTCACTATCTCTATGGACTAATGACAAGCTACAGTATGTTTGTAAGCCCAGGACTCAAATCTCATATATCTCTCTCTCCATCCATCTCTCCAATCCTCTGTTACACTCTCTCCCACTCTCCAGGCATATCAGAAGTGGATCAGAGAACATGGTCCAGAAAGACCTCTCCCTGGACTCAAATACACACATGAACAACTACTCTTCATCGCCTTCGCACAGGTACACAAACAACTATGTACAGACTGTTGTTTAGCCTTGGGAATCTTTTTATTTTTAGTTGGAGTAAAGATTATAATTTTTATGGTCTTTACTGCTAACGGTCTCCTCTCTCCTATTAGAACTGGTGTATGAAGAGACGGTCTCAGTCCATATACCTGCAGCTACTGACTGACAAGCACGCACCAGAGCATTACAGGTACATACACTTCCTCACTTTCCTGATGTGCATCAGCCTATTACAGGCCATACCTAATATGACTCCCCTCTCTGATTGGACCGTTCTCTCTCTATCCCCTCTACCTCTGCAGGGTGATTGGCAGCGTGTCCCAGTTTGATGAGTTTGCCCGAGTGTTCCACTGTCCAAAGGGTTCCCCCATGCATCCTGTCGACAAATGTTCTGTATGGTGACCCCTCAACACTGACCTCTGAACTTCACCACCCACCAACAACTAGAACTTACCTGTGACCTGAACTAAACTCTTCTAACCAACCTATCAGACATTATGTTCAATTTCACTTTTACTTCCATCTCAATCCTGGGACTACCTTTTCCTATTATCACAGAACTTGCAAGCAAATAATGTCATCACCACCAGGCAAAACCATGATCACTTCACTGTCTACTCATGTAGATATCCAGTGCTTGACTTGGGCAGGAGCTCCCCAGAGCAGAGTACCGGCACCTCAAATGTTCTACTGCTTGAGCTCCTGTTTCTCTTATAGAATATTAGCTCAAAGTATTGTGGAGCTCTTACACCTAAATAAACAGTGCTGGCACCCAAAATGAGTACCTGCACCTATTTAAATCCAAGTCAAGCACTCATTTAAGCATATCATTTAATTATACATTTTTATATATGTTTAGATATACATTTGGTTTTTTCATTTTTTTTCAACAGATGTACTGTATCATGGGATTACCTTTTTGGTTTTGAGATGTCAATTCATTATAATTATTTGAATCACTTTTGACAGTAGCAAAGTGTTATTAAATCCAATTTAATGCAACAGGTTCAGAGTTGGTGTTATCAAGAACTTTGTGTAGAAGGGATTGGGAATTGTACTGCCTGGATGACAATGGCCAGTATGGACTGCACTCACTGGGATCAGTGTGTTGCCTGCCAATGTTTTTGTGAGTCTTTTCTATGAGGTAAATAGTGGACACCGTGCTGCCATGCTGCCCTCAAGTGGCTGAACAGAGAGGTGGTCTCCGCTGTGGAGCCCTTGTTCGTCTTGACTGTTGTTTCTTGTCTGGTCTTGGCCTTGTGGACATCATTGGAATGATGTTACTGTGAGTATGTGTGTGTTTGTACGGTTTTGAAGGTCCCTTTTTTATGAGAGTGGAATCCATAGTGACCTTTTGCTCAGGATTTGTAGCTAAGTGTATGTCCAGTGGCCAACGTGCCAAAGAATAGTGATGGAACATCATGGATTAATCCGTCTAAACCCTTAACCCCTCCACTCCTACCTTAGTGTACATTATGGTGAACTATGCTTCTCGATCCACCGGATACTCCAAACTCATGTCTCACTGTCACACCCTAGAGTATGGATTCTTTAGCAAGAAAATTGTGTTTCTAAGATGGAAGCATGGTCCTGTTGATCAACTTCATCTATCCTATTGGACAACTTCAGCTGAGAGTCATTTCGATTGGACATTATGGACTCGGAGCCCTTCCTATTGGATTATGTTAACTCCGGGGCCTTCCTTGATACAGCACATACTCTCTCTGATGAACTCTGCATGCCCCTGGCCTGGTCTGCACAGCCAAGAAGCTTTCAAGGGAAATATCAATATGACTTATATTCCACGGTCATAACAAATCATCTACATGCTGTACATAAAAAACTGTGGCGTCAGAGAAAGTCAGAAAAAAAAAAAGGAAAAAAAACATTTGTACAGTGATATAAAAAATATATTATAATTTTGTATAAAGAATCTAAAAATAAGAACAATCTATGTATAAGTTATAATTGTACAGTTCTTTTTCTGAAAACAGCATGTTCAAAACCAGCTTTACACAGTTGACTGAGATAAAAGGACGACATCACACACAGTTCTCAGCATTCAGCTGCCATCTCATATATGTGGCTGCTATCTCATATGTGGCTGCTAGTGCTCTCATATTTCTTGGTGTTCAATGTTTTAAATAAATAAATGGGATCACTGTGAGGTGCTGGTTTCTCCATGTGCCTTGGTCCAGTAGTTGTCTGTGTGTGTTAGTTGTGTGTATGTATGCACTATACAGTATGCATGTCTTGTTGTGTGTGTTAGAGCATATGTCCCACCAGGTTTGTATCCACTTGCGATGCGAGCCAGCTCTCTCTTGGTCTCCCAGCGTTGCATGATGGATCTCCATCTCGCCTGCTATCACACAGAGTCTGGAACATGACAAGAATAAAATAGAGAACTTATGTGTCTACGTCCGGAACCGCTCTCATCCCCTGTTCAGATACACATCCCCATAGCCACTAGGTAACTGTCTAAGACAACACCACTCTCTTTGACAAGACACACAATAACCACATTGAGACAAACACCTCAGGCAATTTTCATAAAGTGTCTGACAAAGTTATTTGGATCACATAACTGTGCTTAACATTCCCACCTAGAGGTTTCAATAAGGTGTGTAATTGAAAAATATCAAATTGGATGGTTCCAGCCTTGATGTTTTTCCAGCTATAGTTCTGCACGTCTTTGTTAACTTTGGTGGAAGGCTTTAAATCGCCACTACAATGAGACATTTTTGTACAGCAAATTTACTCAATAGCTCCTTTTTACTAGAAATCTCCTTCCCTGAAAAATGTGAATAGTCTGTGCCTGCAACCGAGACAATTCTCAGCTCTTTAAACCCCCTCTAGAGAACCAAACATTTACCCGATAGTGCTTTTAGAGCTAAGAGGCTTTCTCAGAGGGTGTGAGGACTTAAATATTTGATAAGTTAATGAATAGCTGTAATTCTTACTTCTACAGATTGGACAATTCTCAGAATTTCTCAGGCAGTTAAGACATACTAGTCACTCAGTGATTTTAGCACTTCCTAGCACTCTAGAGTCAATCTTTCATTGAGTTTAATGGAGTCACTTTGGGAGAACTGTGGTAAAAAAGTACAACTGAAACACCAAACAAATAATGCATTTAAAGCTGAGAGGACTGCAGACTCATTGCATTATAAGTGAGAGTTGATAAAGGGATACGAGAGGAAAGCACCTTTCTGTTGCGTTGACATGATGAACTGTGTGCACTCACTTTACGGATCCCCGGGGCATGGTGTCCATTCTCTTACAGTTCCTCGTCCCCCATAGACCTGTTTGGCTCTCCATCACTCTTCAGGCTGTCAAACTTGGACCCGAACCAACTGTGAGCTTCCTCTAGGTTCTCTGCTATCTGAGTGTGGGGACAAGCATGATGTCAGGATAATTCCAATTCAGTTCAACTTTACTAACCCGTCAGGGGCTGTATATGTGCACAGTTAAGAAGACAGAGATACAGAGTGAGAGAATTAATGACCAAGCAAGAGGTGTTGAAGATGAGGGAGCAGAACAAAAAAGATTGTCTTGACTCCGGGTGGTGGAGGGAGAGTCTTACTTGCTGTGATTCCTGGCTGATCTCTTTCATTTTCTGCTCTGTCTCATCTTTGGCCTCCTGCAGCTTCTTGATTCTCTCCTCAAGCCTCTGCTAGGACAAACAGATACAGAAACACACATTTGCAAACTTTAAAACAGACATGGCTGTCTCTAAAAACGCTGTCAAAGCTTCAAAGTCAAGAAGTAAAGGAGATTAAATTAAGCCATTTAAAACCATTGAGTTAAGCGAAGTTAGCTTATGACAAACAGAGATACTTAACCCCTGCTAACCTAACACTTGTCTTGCATGATGTGTCAGCTCCCTCTCAGCCTCTAGCTCCCCCTCCTGGTTGGAGGACAGGCGCCGTAGCTCCTGCTGGGGGGGATAAGGTCTCGGACCGGAACGGCTGGATCAATTCACTCTGGAAACAGACAGCACAATGGTGACTGATGTACACTATCCTGTAAACATCCACAGGTGTAGAAAGTGTGTGTGAGGTGTCCTACCTGCTCATAGTTCTTCTTTTTATACTGATCCTTCAAGGTCTTGAGGCTCTTTAGTTCTCCCTCTATTTCCTGAGAGCAGAGGAAGAGCATGAGAGCTTGTCCACAAGATGGCGCTGACAGACACGGCCACCCTGTTTATAGCTCGTAGCCAACTTTGCAGTATTTGTTTTGTGTGTGTGTGTTATTTATTACATTATTTGCTCAGAATGTTTCTAGTCCGACATTTCAAAATGTCTTGTAGTCTTTTTTGTTGTTGACTATTTGTGTTTGACATTTTACTTCATTGTTAGGAGCTAGTAACAAAAGCATTTCATTGCATCCACTATAGCATCTGCTAAACTGTGTATGCGACCAAAACACTTTGATTTGATATAGTAGACAGTACTGTAGATACTTCTAATTTCTGAGAGTTGCCCAGAGTGGCTCTGTTATCCAGGTGTTGCTTGAGCTGTGTCTTCTGATCTCTGAGACGGGCTTCCTGATTGGACACCACTTTCTCCAACTCACACATCTTCTCCCGCAGCTCAACTGAAGAGAAAGAGAGAGACACATAAACAGAAGGGAAAGACAGAAATAAAGAGTGATGAGGAAACAGCCAGGATGACATTTCAGAGTTCTGACTGATGATGGAGTGTGAGAGAGAGCGAAGTACCTCTGAGATTTCTCTCTGTGACAACCTCTTCACGGAGTCCCTCTCTTTCCTCATCTGAAGCTTCATAGATTCCAGATGCTCTGACCATCGACCAATCTCTGTCCTGGCCTCAGCCAGCTCCGCCACTCTGATAGACATACAAAGTTTTTACATTAATGTCACATTCATGCTAAGTAACCATGTACGCTTTCACATAATTAAACCACACTAAAATAAACCCGCACTATCCACATTAGTCCTAGTTAGTTACCTCTGTGTGATGATGTTCTGGGGTTGGTCTCTGGCTCGGTCCAGGTTGGCCTGCAGAGTGCTGTTGGCCAACACAACCTGCTCTAAACTCTGGGCTAGTTTCTTGTTGTCCAGCCTTTTCACATCCAGGGCCTTATGCAAGGGTTCCAGCTAGAGAATCAAATGTATCTTTGTAAACTACTATGACTACTAAAAGCTAAGAGCTGTTTGTGGGTATGTGTGTGTTGATGACTCATTAATGGATGTAGTTACCATTTTGTTTTTCTTGGAGTGAGTTGTTGCCATGATGTCTTGGAGCTTCTCCACCTCTGCCTGTAGCCTTTGAATCGCTCTCTGACCCTGCAGTCTGACAAATACATGGGTTGCTCAAACATACACCCATAAATACATGCACAACAGACAGACACACACCTACCCGTCTCTCCTGAGTGAGGCCAGCTCCTGCTCTCGTCCCCCCACCTCCTTCTGTACAGTCTCAGTGTTGTGTTGCAGACGGGAGTGGAAGGCCAAAACGTTCTCCAGGGTCTGAGCCACACTGCCCCCAACCTGACGAGACACACCCAGCCAGCCCTCCAGCTCACAGCTACAGGACAAACACAAAGAACAGAATCAGGTGGGTTAGGGCTGGGCTGGAACAAAAGCATGCATACCTTGTCCCCATGCTGCTCCTGCAGTTTGTCCAGTTGTCCCCTCAGGGTCTGGCTGTCCCTCAGAGCCTCGTCTCTGGCTGACACCGCCGACGCCACCTCCCCCTTCTTCACCTTGACTGCAGCCTGCCTGAGCTGAGCCTCCAGTTTATGACACGTTGACTTTAGGGTGCTAATTTCACAGCTGACCTGTAGGGGAGTAGACAGGTGTATGTTAGGGAGTCAACTTGTTTTTGACATATGAACACATTACTACATGAACACATTACTACCATGAGTGTGTGTACCTGTGTGTACTTGTCCTGTAACACAGAGCTCAACTTGCGTTATTGGACACGTCCTACATGGGTGTCCCTTAAAGCTTGCAGCTCCTCCTGGAGTTGATCTACCCTGGTCTGGTCGAGAGGAAGAGCATGAGGAGGAAATACACTTCAACATGAGGATACATGAACACACACATATCAACATTTTTACTCACATTTTTTACTTAAGTAAAAATACCAATAAAGTACTAGTCATTTTGGGAGGGTATCTGTACTTTAATTCACTAATGTATATTTTTTACTACTTTTACTTCACTCCATATATTTTCCCTGACACATTTTGACTGCTTAGCAGGAAAGGAAAATGGTCCAATTCACGCAATTATCAAGAGAACATCCCTGGTCATCCCTACTGCCTCTGATCTGGCAGACTCACTAAACACACATGCTTCGTTTGTAAATTATGTCTGAGTGTTGGAGTGTGCCCCTGGCTATCCATAAATTAAAGAAACAAGAAAATCATACCGTCTGGTTTGCTTAATATAAGGAATTTGAAATGACTTATACTTTTACTTTTGATACTAATGTATATTTTAGCAATTACATTTACTATTAATACTTAAGTATATTTAAAACCAAATACTTTTACTCAAGTGGGTATTTTACTGGGTGACTTTCACATTTACTTGAGTCATTTGCTGTTAAGGTATCTTTACTTTTACTCAAGTATGACAATTGGGTACTTTTTCCACCAATGGTTTTAGTGTAAATTCCTTACCTGTAGCTTCCCTTTCTCATAGGCCAGGTTGTTCTTACTGTCCGTCAGCTCCCAGCAATCTGGGTAAAGAGGACACCATGAGTTGAGAGGTGAGGGGAAAGAGGAAATGAAAGAAAATAATAGACAAAGTATGTTACATACAAACACACATTCACTATGCATGGACAGATTTAAAGTGATGTGACCCAGTCTCTAGATACTGAATGGATCTCTCACTTGCTGGTGCTCCATGGCATCCAGCTTTCCCGTGAGCCTCCTGTTCTCTTCCTCCTGCTTATGCAAGGTGGAGCTCAGAGTGCCTGCCTCCAACTGTCAATCACACAGGATGCAAAGTGGACAGAGGACAGTTAAGGAAGCTATGGTCAGACTCAGACACGAAGTGTGTTCACTGTTAATGCTGAGGCCCTTTTCATAATGCAGAATCCCATCAGAGATCATTGGCAGTACAGTACCTTGACTTTAGCGAGTTGTGTTTCCAGAGCACTCCTCTCACCCTTTAGCTTGGTGACCACAATGCACATCTGTGACCCAAAGACAGAGCGATAAGGGCATACTGTAACATTTAAGGACATCCACAGACACTATAAAAAGAGACAATGCAAAGCACAGTTAGGCTTTAACAACCTTGTACTCTTAGGCTGTATTTTCTAAGAGACATGGCAGCTGCACCTCAGTCTTTGCACTGTCCCTGTCTGTCCTCACGACCTCCCCTTCCTTTACAGACAAGTTCAGATCCCCTCGCAACCTCTCAATGGTATGATCCAACAGCTCCCTCTGAGAGACAACTGTCTCTTGGGCAACTGTGGAACTCTGCAGAAGTCGGACGTGGTCAACCTTCAGAGTCTCCCTGTGGAGCAGAAAGAGAGGGATGTGGTGGATGTGTGTGGCTAGCATTATCATTGAGATCCTATTCATTCCTCATTCATAGAGATTATTCATTCCTATGAGTATTAGCTTTAGCACCCACAGCTCCATCTGCAATTTAACTTTAGCTGATAGCGCCCCCTGAAGATCTGCCTGGATGTTGTGTCTGGCTGCTTCCAGCGGGAGGTCTTGCTCCTGCAGCTGCTTGGCCACACGACTCCTCTCTGCCTGGGAGAGACACAGGAATAGAATAACATGTAGCCTGTACGAGATAGATAGAGAGATAGAGAGATAGAGAGAGGAGCGGGCTAGAGGCAGTACCTTAATGCTAGCCTGGTGTTCAGTCTGTAGCTCAGACTTCGCCACAGTAAGAGAAGGTAGGGCAGAAATCAGAGCACTGACTCTCCAACTGGTTGTTAAACGCCTGTGAAACAGAGAGAAAGAGAGAGAATGAGAGAGCAAAATGTCACCATTTATTCCTATGCCCCTGAGATTACACAGAGACTTGTCACGAAGCCACTCTTGCATTGTCTTGGCTGTGTGCTTAGGGTCGTTGTCCTGTTGGAAGGTAAACCTTCGCCCCAGTCTGAGGTCCTGAGCGCTCTGGAGCAGCTTTTCATTAAGGATCTCTCTGTACTTTGCTCTGTTCATCTTTCCCTCGATCTTGACTAGTCTTCCAGTTCCTGCCACTGAAAAACATCCCCACAGCATGATGCTGCCACCACCATGCTTCACCGTAGGAATGGTGCCAGATTTCCTCCAGACATTATGCTTGGCATTCAGGCCAAAGAGTTCAATCTTGGTTTCATCAGACCACAGAATCTTGTTTCTCATGGTCTGAGAGTCCTTTAGGTCTTTTGGCAAACTCCAAGCGGGCTCTCATGTGCCTTTTACTTAGGAGTGGCTTCCGTCTAGCCACTCTACCATAAAGGCCTGTTTGGTGGAGTGCTGCAGATATGTTTGTCCTTCTGGAAGGTTCTCCCATCTCCACAGAGGAACTCTGGAGCTCTGTCAGTGACCATCGGGTTATTGGTCACCTCACTGACCAAGGCTCTTCTCCCCCGATTGCTCAGTTTGGCTGGGCGGCCAGCTCTTGGAAGAGTCTTGGTGGTTCCAAACTTCTTCCATTTAAGAATGATGGAGGCCACTGTGTTCTTGGGGACCTTCAATGCTGCAGAAATGTTTTCGTACCCTTCCCCAGATCTGTGCCTAGACAAAATCCTGTCTCTGAGCTCTATGGACAATTCCTTCAACCTCATGGCTTGGTTTTTGCTCTGACATGCACTGTCAACTGTAGGACCTTATATAGACAGGTGTGTGAGTTTACAAATCAGGTTGTAGAAACATCAAGGATGTTCAAGGATGATCAATCAAGGATGATCAATGGAAACAGGATGCACCTGAGCTCAATTTCGAGTCTCATAGCAAAGGGTCTGAATACTTATATAAATAAGATATGTTTTAATTTTTTTATAAACATGCTAACTTTTCTAAAACCTGTTTTCACTTTGTCATTATGTGGTATTATGTGTAGATTGCTGAGAATAAGGCTGTAATGTAACAACATGTGGAAAAAGGGAAGGGGTCTGAATACTTTCCGCATGCACTGTAGGTCTTTCTTGGCAGCACTTGACCACATGGCTGGACAATAATCAATATAAGACAAAACTAGCGCCTGCAGGACTTGCTTTGTTGATTGTGGTGTCAAAAAAGCATAACATCTCTTTATTACAGACAAACCTCTCCCTATCTTTATAACAATTGAATCTATTTGTTTTAACCATGACAGTTTACAATCTAAGCTAATGCCAAGTAGTTTAGTCTCTTCAACTTGTACAACAGCCACACCATTCATTACCAGATTTAGGTCTATAGCTTAGGGAAAGATTTGTACCAAATGCAATGCTCTTAGTTTTAAAGATGTTCATGACCAGTTTATTACTGGCCACACATTGCAAAACGGACTGCAACACCTTTGTTAAGGGTTTCAGTGACTTCATTAGCTGTGGATACTGACACGTATATGGTTGAATCATCAGCATACATAGACACACAGGCTTTGTTTAATGCCAGTGGCATGTCATTGGTAAAAATATTAAAAGGTAGAGGGCCTAGAGAACTGCCCTGCGGTACACCACTGCCTACATGTTTGACATTAGAGAAGCTTCCATTAAAGAAAACCCTTTGAGTTATTTTAGATTGCCATATCGTGGATTCAGAGCTGAGGTTGAAAAGCCATAAAATATAAGTTCTCTCAACAACAGGTTATGGTTAATAACATTACTGCACTGAAATCTAACAGTACAACTCCCACAATCTTCTTATTATCAATTTCTTTCAACCAATCATCAGTCATTTGTGTCAGTACAGTTCATGTTGAGTGCCACTTTCTATAAGCATGCTGAAAGTCTGTTGTCAATTTGTTAAAACCTATTTTTTCAATTTTCACATAAAATGACATACCCAAATCTAACTGCCTGTAGCTCAGGACCTGAAGCAAGGATATGCATATCATTGATACCATTTGAAAGGAAACACTTTGAAGTTTGTGGAAATGTAAAATTAATGTAGGAGAATATAACACATTAGATCTGGTAAAAGATAATACAAAGAAAAAAAAAACAGTGTTTTAAAAAAAAGAAATTGTACCATCATCTTTGAAATGCAAGAGAAAGGCCATGTCTTATTCCAGCCCAGATGCAATTTAGATAATGGCCACTAGATGGCAGCAGTGGATGTGCAACATTTTGATCCAATGAACCATTGCATATCTGTTCAACATGTTGCATCAAGACTGCCCAAATGTGCCTAATTGGTGTATTAATACATTTTCAAGTTCATAATTGTGCACTCTCCTCAAACAATAGCATGGTATTCTTTCACTGTAATAACTACTGTACATTGGACAGTGCAGTTAGATTAACAACAATTTAAGCTTTCTGCCCATATCAGATATGTCTGTGTCCTGGGAAATGTTCATGTTACTTACAACCTCATGCTAATCACATTAGCCTACATTAGTTTAACCATCCGGTGGGGGGGGGACCGATACTGTAGAGGTTTAACAGAGAAATAGCATTGTATTTGCTAACAATTTTTCCAACAGTTTGCTCAGAGATGGCAGCAAGCTGATTGGTCTGCTGTTAGAACCAGTAGAGGCTGCTTTACCACTCTTGGGTTGCGGAATTACTTTGGCTTCCCTCCAGGCCTGAGGACAAACACCTTCCTCTAGACTAAGATTAAAGATATGACAGATAGCAGTGGCCATAGAGTCAGCTACCATCCTCAGTAGCCTTCCATTTAAGATGTTAATGCCAGGTTAAATAAGCCCCAAAAATTTTTTTTCCATCATTCTTTATATAATTGATCTTGGCTTCATAATACAGTTTCTTTAAGTTAAGTCACATAATTTCTCAATTTGTGCTGCTAGAGTTATTAGACACTCTTTTTGCCCAGTCTCTTTCAACCATACAGTTTTTCCAATTCCTCATCAATCCATGGAACCTTACCAGTTCACACAGTCAGTTTCTTAGCAGGTGCATGTTTATCAATAATTGGAAGAAGCAATTTCATAAATGCATCAAGTGCAACATCTGGATGACCCAAAAATATTTTTTACATCACCCACATAAGAGTGACAGCAAAAACCTTTGTACACTATTTTAGGCCTAGCTTTTGGAACCTTGGTTCTCCAAGATATAGCTACTATATTGTGATCACTGCATCCAATGGGTATGAATACAGATTAAGTGGTAAACTACACATGGTCTTATAAATACTGTATACTCCAATCTATTGTTAAATAAGGGAAAATCAACGAGGGGCTATGCGTTCTTTGGAAAATAATGAACGACATGGAAGGTACAGTATGTTCCATGACGTGCCAGCGGAGTGGAACTGACCTTCCACAGAGTTGCAATATTTTCCAGAGAACGCATAGAGTCCCGAGTTGATTATCCTTTTTATACCATGGCTATAACTGACCACATTTGCCGCTAGAAGTAGCTAGCAAGTTTACTAAATAGGAACAGTAGTTGCCGTGGTAACCAAACAAACAGACTTGCTAGTTTTGTTAAGTACTAGCTTGCCATTATGAAAATAGAATTCAACAATGCCAATAATGGTTTTCAATTCGACTTTTGCTTTCAAAAGCAGCTCAAACATAGAACATGTAAGAACGAACTATAGCCATTGAATTCTACTGTGAAAATATACTGTGTGTTATAGGGAAATAATGCACGCTCAAGAATGCCCTTCAAGCCAATAAGAAATAACTATTCAACAATGCCACGGTATAATGGTCTTTAATGTATAGTATGTATATTCTGAGATGGGCCACTGACCTGGACTTTGTCAGCTGCAGTCCTCACATCTCCTCCATCTCTCAGTAACCTGCTGTTCTCTTGCTGCTGCTTCTGCAGGGCTAGCTGTGCACTCTGCATACACAATACACACTAATTAACACACACAATACACATTCAGGTACACACACTCAACACATTTGATTGATATCACTCAAGTGCTGGAACTTACTTTAAGTTCACCTGTCAACTCCAAAACAAGGGAATCTTTCACCTCTGTAAAAGGATGAGGCGATCAACCATTTAATTGTCCACATGAAATCTGTCATTCAGGAACCCTAACACATCAAATGATGGGACCACACTGTACAGTATAATATGAAAACATCCAGAGAAACTTCAACTCCCATAATGCAGTGTTGCTGACTTGCCTGCCCTTTGAGTTCACACTGCTCCTGTAGCCTGTGGCCTCTGTCCTTCTCCTCTTGTAGTGTCTGTGTGGTGGCCTGTCCATCAGAACGCAGGGCATGGCAGTCTGCCTGCACTGTCTGGGCCTGGGGTCAGAGAGGGACAGGATATCAATGGTTCTCTGTTTTCTTTCTCTTTCTTTTCCTAAACTTGTATTACTTCACACCTACTGTACCTGTCTTCAAAACATCTCCACCCCTCTCTCCATCTCATCCACCACATGGAGCAGTGCACTGTGGGATTTCTCATTCTCAAAAAACTGAGCAGACTCCTGGGACATCTGGTCCTTCAGCTAAAAGAGTTAGGGGTCATTAGAGTTGAAGGGTTGTTTTGTTTATGTATATCAGGCATCATATACTCCCTTCTCTGTCAGATGGCCCATGTGACGCCTACTCCACCCCGTTGTCCCATGATGCCCCTACAGTGATCGCACCTGTAGCAGCTTCTCACTCATTTGGAATTTGACCATCTTCAGCTCCTCTGCAGCCAGAGCCACATCCATCTGCAATAACAGCATCAGAACTATTGGGTTATCTAAATATCAGAACATGGCTATATTTGCTATATACTCATCAGGGTTTTATTAGTAAATAAAAGGTGTGTAAACTCTGAGATAAAGACTGTGTGTGTAGATGAGAGATGGGATGTGGTGGGTCCGGGTACCTTGGAGGTGGCGGCAACCTCCAGGGCATCCCCCAGTCTCTGCACTTCCTCTCGGGACTCCTCCCTGTCCAGGCAGGCCTGACAAAGCTGGTTCCACAGCCGCATCACCTCCCTTCTGGAGGCCCGCTGCCCCTCATCACTCTCCTGCTGCAGCGCAGACAGCTGCTCCTTCAGACAGGCTGCACAGGCAGACAGAGGGACAGATGTGGATAGGAAATAAGACACTGATCGAAACAAAAAGGGACAGACTGGTGTTGACAAGCCATTAGTAAAATAGAAACTTACCAACTTTATAAGCTATGTTCCCTAACGTGTTTGTGACATTGTTTGATGCATGTTGTCAAAGCCCATAACCTGGGTGTGAGGGATCCAGGTCTCTCTCAGTCTCCAAGCGAAAGGTGGTGAGCTTGAGGGTCTGCCGGAGGCTCTCCATGAGACATACCTTGCTCACTAGGCCATCACACTAGTGCCACAGTAGCCCTTCTCTTCCGGGCTCTCTCAGGGAACAGTGCATCTTCAGGGGACTAACGGGATGCTAAATGGGGTCCCTCACCCATGGCTCCAGGAGCTGCGCTCTGGACACCCCCAGACTGCCCATATCTCTGATGAGAGCCTCTGTCTGCTCCTCGGCCAACAATAGGCGCTGGTGTAGCAGGGACAACGCCTCTGGGGCAGGGGCCCTTGCACCCAGGGTCTGGATCACTGAGCAGGACATTACTGGTGAGTGCAAGGGGGTAGAGAAGGGGCACAGCATCATGATGCGCATTGACGCACTCGAACAAGACATCGTTACTTTAGTAACATGCATTAGTTGCAATAAACCTTTTATACATGTAGCATGATTCAAACTAACGTATCTAGTTTGACAAGTAGGTAAACAAATTCGCTGGCTTATGCTATCCATATGACGTAGTTAGCGTGCTTGCCAACAAGCATGAACCGTCCGGTCCGTGCAACATTTGAAACGACAGTAACGTTACTGTAAGTAGGTAAATCGCATCAATGACAGTGTTGGCTAAAGTTTGTCTCTAGCTAACGTTAACATTAGCTTACGTCTATGAGACCAGTAACTGCACAACTACCTAATATGAAAAACACATGCACAATTCAGTGATCTAAAAGCATAAAATTTGTGTCAAATCAGTCCTGGTCTCAGATAATACTATTTACCACAAGCAGCACCTTCCTGCACTTGTTTCTATAGCGACGCGTCTTCACAGGTTCCTCTGAAGAATACCGCCTCACAGCTGTCTGTCTGACGCAAGTCGTAACTGCCTCGAGCTGGGGCGTATTCATTACGGAAGAAAACAGCGAAATGAGTTTCTATTGGACAAATTCAGGTAGGTCCCTTCCCGTTTCCTTACGTTTGATAAGTTTTGTAATAGAATCGACGTAATGAATATGCCCCAGTTTATCACCTGTTAAAATGGTGGGAGGCCTTTATTTCGTGTGACATGTTTAGTAGTTTTCCTATCTTTTCAGTTCAAGTGGCCTCCCATAATATAACTTGTAAGGATAGGCAAAAGCAGCAACAAACAACTTTATTGGTTATAAAAACTTAAAACTAAAAAATGTTTACAGGCAACATAACATTCTCATAATGCAATGTGTGTACCTACAGTATTCAAGGTGCAATAGTGCACTGGCTGCTTTTGTTGTGTGAACATAGTAGTAAGTTGTGATGAATAGACTGATTATATACACACTTTAAAAAATATATTTTACATTACTGATTAAACTGTACAAAAGTACATGCAAGTACAAAATAAGTGCAAACACGCAACAACAGATAAAACTGATCTTCAGTATCATTGCGGAAACTGCTTGGCCCGCAGCTTCTTTAAGGTTTTCTGTGAAGAGAGAAAACAGAATTCATGTCAATTCAAACTGACTAATGTATAACAATCCACTTCAACTTTCAATTAACTCAATATACAGTAATGCCAGATACAGTATCATGTTTAATTCCTTTAAAAATTGAGGTATTTTAAATGTTACCTTGTGAAACTCTTTGGCCTTCTCCCTGTTTTCGGCATATGCCTCCTGTCTGCTCCTGACCTCCTTCTGAAGCTTCACCTCATCTAGTCGGCTGTACAACCTGCAGAGACCATGAGAGAAACATGTGCCACTGAAAAGAACATAGTCAGTCCCAGAGTAGGATAACATGTTAATGTGATGTGTGGTTGGGTCTTGTTCCAGCAGAATAGAAAGAACTTGTCACCTCTCTGTTCTCTGGCGCATGTCAGCCACATCCTGTTTCCTCATCTCAGGAGTGCTGATCCTCACCTCCCCAACCTTCTTCAGCTTGGCTTCACTCACCGAGGACAAAGAGAGGACTCTGTTCAGTAACACTACAATGCCTAAGACCAAGTGTTTGACCCATTACTAACCCCACATTCCTTCCAAGAGTTCCCATGTGTTGGTTGGTTGTCAACACAATATTAGACTTATCTATTCTTACCTAGCATGTGAGGCTGCAAGGGAGTTTGGGGCTTTAGCTGTTGCTTTTTCTGCTTGGCATCCACTCCTGCATGGGTTGACTCTGCACTCCTCCCCTCTCTCCTGGGTTTAGTAGTGGATGACTGAACAGTGGTTGGGTCAGACTGGGCCCTGGTGTTTGCTTTGGCTTCAGCCGTCTTGGCTTGAATCTCCTCCACCCTGCGGGCAGACCTCTGGATCAGGGCACTGCGTTTCTGCTGGAAGGCCTCCTGTAGATTCACGCTGGGACACGACTGGAACTCCAACAGCATTACTTGCCACGGAAAGAGAAAAAAATAAGCAAGGATTCACATATGTACTTAAAGCACTTCAGGACCTTGTACAGACCAAAAAAGGATTCAGAGAAGGAAAGACAGAAGAGTCAGAAGTTTCAGGTCTTCTGGTTCTCACCTGCATGAGAGGGGGTTGTCTCTTCCTCCTGTAGGCTGGCGTCCTCCTCTGGCAACACTGTCCACTCTGATTCCTAAAAAACATCACACCAAGATCAGAGACTACCCAACAAAATGCATGCGGTGGAGGTTGCAGCCGAGATTCAGTTGCTCAGTCTTCAGACTCCTTTGGTCATTGGGCAATCACCTTTTCCACAATGCCTTCTTGGTCTGATACCTCCTCCATCGCTCCTTCCTCAGAGAGTTCCTGGTCCTTTAATGTGGTGTCTGTCAGGCTCACCAGGGTCAGCATGGAATCATCACTTATCCCCTTCACACTGCCCACCTCCTAAGAGAGAAGAGGAGAAAGACATCAAATCAAAGATCAACTAATAGCATCACAGAAGACACCTTCTCAAAGCCCGCCTCGAGTGACATCCATTAAACAACCCCTTCACTGGACCAATAGTCTGATAAACATTTGAATAGTGAATTAAATGTAACGACATACCATTATTCTCTCCGAGATGGGAGGGCTGATCTTTGACTCTGAACATAGCTGGGCATCCGGCTCTCCTGCACCCAGGTCCTTAACGGTAATAACACCTCCTTGGTCAACTGTCTGAGGTGCTGGTGTACTCCCCATATCAGTGTCCCCGCCTTCAAGTGGCATGTCCAAAGTGGGGACATCTTCACAGAGAGAGGCGCCTGAGAGGGAACATGCTGCCAGACCCCCCACTGCTGCCAGACCCCCCACTTCCGCTCCTGGGGATACATCCAGAGCAGAGTTATGGGGGAGGCACTGAGACGTGGTCAGCTGGTATAAGGAGTCGTGCAGGGCGGGCGAGGGCTGAGGTGGTTCCTCCCCTCCTCTCAGGCACTCAGGAGAGGGGTCAGAGGTGACAGACCAAGTGTCATCCTCAAACTTCTCTGAGCATGCAGAGAGTTCAAGGTCCGCTGCAGGTGCTTCATGGTCACTTTCTTCTTTGTGAGAACATGGCCCCTCCACTTCCTCTTCTGGAAGGTGAAAGGTCATGGAGGGTTCAGCTGTCTCGTTGTGCGTGACTTCAGCCAGGAGGGGGTGGAAGCAGGCGGAGGCTGGAACCACAGAGACAGAGCATAGTAAAATATGATTAACAGTCTGATCCTAGTAACTCAGCCATACCATCACAACAAATGAGGGAAAGGGGAATACTAGTTAGGTGAGTCAACGTCAATGATGTAGGAAACGGAGGATGAGGTCGGAAAAAAATCTGGAAATCCTGATTAATAATTAGAAAACATATTGAATAGACTTACCCCCAGTCCTGTCTGCTTCCTGGGAGCTGGTGCCAGAGAGCTGCAGGCTCTGGCAGTGTGGCAGAGGTTCTAGTCCAGGGAGAGATGAGCTGCTCAGTAACTGGGCTTCAGGGGCTCCCTCTGGGTCAGATGACACTCCTGTCTGGCCTGAGCTGCTCAGATCCACCCAACCTAGAGAGTTAGACCCATCAGCTCCTAATGTAGGGGGGTTCAATACAGCATTAGCAAGAAATGTGCTCTTACACACTGAAATAAGACATGCAATAACACAAACCAACACACCCCAAACACACAGTAATATACCATCCATATTAATTGACTGTTACCTGAGCTCCATTGCCCCTCCACTTCCTCCTCTGGGAGGTGAAAGGTCATAGAGGGCTCAGCTGTCTCATTGTGAGTGACCTCAGCCAGGAGGGGGTGGAAGGAGTCTGAGGCTGGATCCACTGAGAAAGAAAATGAAAAGATGATTAACAGTCTGAACCTAGTACCTCAGCCATACCATCACAACAAATGAGGGAAAGGGGAAAACTAGTTGGAGGTGGGTCAGTGTGAATGCTGCAGGAAATGGAGGATGAAAAATCAGGGAATCATGATTCATCAGAAGAAAACATATATAATAGAGACTTACCCCCAGTCCTGTCAGCTTCCTGTGAGCTGGCCCCAGAGTGCTGCCGGCTCTGGTAGTGTGGATGTGACTGAGGCTCCAGCCCAGGGAGAGATGAGCTGCTCAGTAACTGGGCTTCAGGGGCTCCCTCTGGGTCAGATGACACTCCTGTCTGGCCTGAGCCGCTCAGATCCACCCAACCTAGAGAGTTAGACCCATCAGCTCCTAATGTAGGGGGGTTCAGTACAGCATTAGCAAGAAATGTGCTCTTACACACTGAAATAAGACATGCAATAACACAAACCAACACACCCCAAACACACAGTAATATTCCATCCATATGACTGTTACCTGAGCTCCCACTCCATTGGGCAGCAAACTCATACAGCTCTCCAACCAGAGGCTCCATCATCCGGCTCTCATCCTGGCCTTCATCCAGCCACTGGGATGACTGGTCCAGTCGCATTTGACCAATCAGCTGGCTCACAGAGGTTGACTGATTGGAGAGCTGGCCAATCATTCGGCTAAAAGTAGAGTCCCACCCTTGGCCCAGTGACAATGACTTATCCAAGTGCTGGCAAATAATTGGGCTGATAGTAGAGTCCTGCCCCTGGTCCAGAGCCAATGAGGAGGAGTTGTCTGAGAGGCAATCCATGACCCGGTTGACAGTGCTGTCCCATTCCTGAATAAGAAAAAATTAAAAAGTAAATGTTGATACTAAAACAACAAATTTGAGTATTTATTCTGAACCCATATTGCCATTGAATGGAGTGTGAGGGTGTGGATGAACCCACCTGGTCGTGCCGCTGAGCTCTTGACTCTGTGTCCAAGAGGAGAGTGTGTGGGTCGGCCCCCCACATAGGTGACCTGTCTAGTCCCTCATTCTCCTGCAGTAGCTTCGACCAGGGCTTCTACTGCTGCTAGGACACAGAGAAGCTGGGCTCTTCAAATACTGACCCCTCCATCACTGCAGAGGGATGTGGATGGGAGGAGGAAAAATAATTAGAGAGGAAGGGGAATTGTAAGAGGCTGCTGTTTGGAAATTCCCTACTATAGGATACTGCAATCAAAAAGAAAGATTCAAATTGTGTGTGTACCCGTCTGGTTCCCAGAAAAACAGAGAGAGGTTGAGCTCCCTGGTGTATTTGTCTATGATGCGCTGGATACTGCTGCTGTGTAGGAGTGAGTCTGAGATGAGAGACCCAGGACCAGATACGTCCCTACAGGAACGGTTTCCTCACAAAGAGGAGCCATTGACCGATGATATTTTCCCTCTTCCAAACCCAGCCAAGAGCAGGGAAGAGTCTTAAAGGGGGGAAAAAAAGAGGATTACATATCTCCACTTTAAATGCAACTATCATTTATCACATATAATTTCTGACATGACTGGCCTGGATAGATACTCAATTGATTAAGCTTACAAACAAGTCACACACACATACCTATTTTGGTGGAGGTGTGTTTAGGGTCAGTGGTGGCAAAGCTGCCAGAAGAGATGGTGGTGGAGGACAGGTAGTCAGGTTCTGAGGGTCTACAGGCTGACTGGAAGGACAGGATCTCCAACTGGACAACACCGTTGACAGGGACACAACATAGGGGAAGACACCAGGGTTAGACAAGGTTTGATAACGCAGCGACTGTATATACACAGTGCATTCGGAAAGTGTTCAGACCCCTTGACTTTTCCACATTTTGTTACGTTACAGCATTATTCTAAAATTGATTAAATAAAATGTTTTTCCCTCATTCTACGCACAATACCCCAAAATGACAAAGCGAAAACAGGTTTTTAGAATTTATACTAGAAATACATTATTTACATCCTTGTGATGTTTCTACAACTTGATTAGAGTCCACCTGTGGTAAATTCAATTGAATGGACATGATTTGGAAAGGCACACACACACCGGTCTATACAAAGGTCCCACAGTTGACAGTGCATGTCAGAGCAAAAACCAAGCCATGAGGTCGAAGGAATTGTCCGTAGAGCTCAGACAGGATCGTGTCGAGGCACAGATCTGGGGAAGGGTACCAAAACATTTCTGAAGGTCCCCAAGAACACAGTGGCCTCCGTCATTCTTAAATGGAAGAAGTTTCAAACAACCAAGACTCTCCTAGAGCTGGCCGCCCAGTCAAACTGAGCAATCGTGAGAAGAGCCCTGGTCAGGGAGGTGACCAAGAACCCGATGGTCACTCTGACAGAGCTCTAGAGTTCCTCTGTGGAGATGGGAGAACCTTCTAGAAGGACAACCATCTCTGCAGCACTCCACCAAACAGGCCTTTATGGTAGAGTGGCCCGACGGAAGCCACTCCTCAGTAAAAGGCACGACAGCCCGCTTGGAGTTTGCCAAAGGGCACCTAAAGGACTTAGACCATGAGAAACAAGATTATCTGGTCTGATGAAACCAAGATTGAACTCTTTGGCCTGAATGCCAAGCGTCACATCTGGAGGAAACCTGGCACCATTCCTACGGTGAAGCATGGGGGTGGCAACATCATGCTGTGGGGATGTTTTTCAGCAGCAGGGACTGGGAGACTAGTCAGGATCGAGGGAAAGATGAACAGAGAAAAGTACAGAGAGATCTTTGATGAAAAGTCCTGAGCGCTCTGGAGCAGGTTCAGGCTGGGAAGAAGGTTCACCTTCCAACAGGACAACGACCCTAAGCACACAGCCAAGACAACACAGGTGTGGCTTCGGGACAAGTCTCTGAATGTCCTCGAGTGGCCCGGACTTGAATTCCGATCAAGCATCTCTGGAGACCTGAAAATAGCTGTGCAGAAACACTCCCCATCCCAACTGACAGAGCTTGAGAGAATCTGCAGAGAGGAATGGGAGAAACTCCCAAAATACAGGTGTGCCAAGCTTGTAGCGTCATACCCAAGACATGAGTCTGTAATCGCTGCCAAAGGTGCTTCAACAAAGTACTGAGTAAAGGGTCTGAATACTTACGTAAAATGTGCTATCAGTTTATTTATAAATTTGCTAAAATATCTAAAGACCTGTTTTTGCTTCATCATTATGGGGTATTGTGTGTAGATTGATGAGGGGAAAGAAATCTGTTATCAATTTTAGAATAAGGCTGTAACGTGATGGATTCTGGGTTCTATCAGGTATACTATTGAAATATTAAGTGCTATGTTTTAGAGTCTCTACACAAGAAATTAATGGTAGGAGGAAGGTATATGGTAGGTGGAATTAAGCTTGGAATGTACTGATTGTAGGGAAAACAAATCACGTGCCAGGCATTGATAAGGGAGGAGAGTCATGGATTAGTGATGAACGGGGTCAGGTCAGGTCACATTAAGGGAGAAGGAAAAGTTTGCCGTATCACTTTGTATCTTTATTGCTAGGCAGGAAACTATTAATGACTCCTTCTCGCTGTGTATATGCATGTATATGTATGTACAGTTGAAGTCGGAAGTTTACATACACCTTAGCCAAATACATTTAAACTCCGTTTTTCACAATTCCTGACATTTAATCCTAGTAAACATTCCCTGTTTTAGGTCAGTTAGGATCAACACTTTTATGAATGTGAAATGTAAGAATAATAGTTGAGAATTATTTATTTCAGCTTAAATTGGTTTCATCACATTCCCAGTGGGTCAGAAGTTTACATACACTCAATTAGTATTTGGTAGCACTGCCTTTAAATTGTTTAACTTGGGTCAAATGTTTCAGGTAGCCTTCCACAAGCTTCCCACATTAAGTTGGGTGAATTCTGGCCCATTCCTCCTGACAGAGCTGGTGTAACTGAGTCAGGTTCGTAGGCCTCCTTGCTCACACACGCTTTTTCAGTTCAGCCTGCAAAATTTTCTATAGGATTGAGGTCAGGGCTTTGTGATGGCCACTCCAATACCTTGACTTGGTTGTCCTTAAGCAATTTTCCAGTATGCTTGGGGTCATTGTCCATTTGGAAGACCCATTTGCGACCAAGCTTTTAACTTCCTGACTGATGTCTTGAGATGTTGCTTCAATGTATCCACATAATTTTCCTGCCTCATGATGCCATCTATTTTGTGAAGTTCACCAGTCCCTCCTGCAGCAAAGCACCCCCACAACATGAAACTGCCACCCCCGTGCTTCACAGTTGGGATGGTGTTCTTCGGCTTTCAAGTGTTATAAGTTCATCTAAGGGTCATGATAGGGCTGTACTAAATGTTGGATGTATTATAATAATTGTTTATGCTTATGTTGTATTGATAGAAGGGGAGGGGTTATAAGTCTTTCCCTCCTTACATTTATAGGGTCCTAGATTTTAGATTAACAATATATATTAATTGTAGAGGTTTAGTATTGTTCTAAAGTTGTTTTAGTTCTCCCCCTCTCTCTCTCTATGCTTTTATAAAAGAGACCCATCTGGGAAGATGTATGACTGAGATGGAGCTCTGTAGGGGAGTGAGGGAGATAAGAGACTAGTCAAGACATTGCACAATAAATCTACTTTTGGGGAGTGGACATTTATTGCCTAGCGTTTAGATAACACCAAACTATATGTTTGTGTAGCTGTGGATGCATGGGCTTGGTCTTATAAGTAGATAGTAGATAGTAATAAACGAACGCAGTGACATCACAGAGGGTTGGCTACAAGCATGATAAAAGCAACTTAGACTTTCCCTAAAGTGCAGAACTTACTCGGAAACATGTGTGCTATGTTCCTGTTTGTCAACTTCTGTCTGCAATTGCATTAATAAAGGTTTTTGAATGATTTCATTAAAGATATTGTCATAATGCTAATTTCACCAATGAGCCAATGATTGATAAGGAAACAAGGAACGAATCCTAACACAAGCCTCCCCCCCGTTTTCCTCCAAACATAATGATGGTCATTATGGCCAAACAGTTCTATTTTGGTTTCATCAGACCAGAGGACATTTCTACAAAAAGTACAATCTTTGTCCCCATGTGTAGTTGCAAACCGTAGTCTGTCTTTTTTATGGCAGTTTTGGAGCAGTGGCTTCTTCCTTGCTGAGCGGCCTTTCAGGTTATGTCCATATAGGACTCGTTTTACTGTGAATATAGATACTTTTGTACCGGTTTCCTCCAGCATCTTCACAAGGTCCTTTGCTGTTGTTCTGGGATTTATTTGCACTTTTTGCACCTAAGTACTTTTATCTCTAGGAGACAGAACGAGTCTCCTTCCTGAGCGGTATGACGTCTGCGTGGTCCCATGGTGTTTATACTTGCGTACTGTTGTTGTTTGCACAGACGAACGTGGAACCTTCAGGCATTTGGAAATTGCTCCCAAGGATGAACCAGAGTTGTGGAGATCTACACTTTTTTTCCTGAGGTCTTGGCTGATTTTCCCATGATGTCAAGCACAGAGGCACTGTTTGAAGCTAGGCCTTGAAATACATCCACAGGTACACCTCCAATTGACTCAAATTATGTCAATTAGCCTATCAGAAGCTTCTAAAGCCATGACATAATTTTCTGGAATTTTCCAAGCTGTTTAAAGGCATAGTCAACCTGGTGTATGTAAACTTTTGACACACTGGCATTGTGATACAGTGAATTATAAGTGAAATAATCTGTAAACAATTGTTGGAAAAATTACTTGCTTGTGTCATGCACAAAGTATGTCCTAACCAACTTGCCAAAACAAGAAATTTGTGGAGTGGTTGAAAAACAAGTTTTAAATGACTCCAACATAAGTGCATATAAACCTTCGACTTCAACTGTGTGATATAGATATATACATACTATTGTAAACATGTTTTTTTCATTTAGCTGTTCGATCCTCTGGAAAGAATAAACTTGTTTTAAGCTTTTATAGTGTCCGTCGAGTTCTTACTCTGATAATTATAACCTAACAAACGCAACAAAATGTGGAAAAAGTCAAAGGGTCTGAATACTTTCCGAATGCACGGTAAATAATACTGTGGAAGGAGCTCAGTTCAAGTGTAGAAACCCTCATGAAATATGTTTTCACATATACTTCAGGAATAGTTGATTTACATCATGGCTCAGAAAGAAAATACAGACACACTCAAACACACACACACACACACACACACACACACACACACACACACACACACACACACACATTGAGCTCAGTTCAAGTGTAGAAACATCATGAAATATACTTCAAATATACTTCAGGACAATATTGATTTACATCATCGCTCAGAAAGGAAACAGAAATCCAGACACACAAATACAACAAACTTATTTTCAAGCAATATCATGGGTATTGTAGGACAGACCACAAACCCTCAGATTTGATAACTCAATTTATCCACAATATGGTGGACCTCCAAGGGAGCCAAATATAACCAGTAAAAACCCTAAACTTGCCTCAGGAGATATTCCAGGGACACCTCTCCTGAACTCAGACGAGTGATGAGACTGTTCTGGGCACACTGGGATGGGATCTAGGAAAAATAATAGTTGGATTAGAGTGACTGAAAATGTCAGAGGACCCCATGACCATCAGTCTAAATCTAAGTGAAAGGATTCCTGTCCTATACTCCTGTGGTAACCACCCTGGCATAAGATAACTCCCTACTCATCTTCATCCATTTCCTCACCAGGTTCAGGAGAGGCACCAGCCTCCAGCCGTAGTCTCTCTCTCCAGGACAGCTTGCTGGATCTACCAGACCCGGTTACTGTCTCACTCCCAGTCCCAGCTGTGTGTTCCCCTGCACTTAACACAGAGGTGCTGGAGTGACCTCTCTCAGAGTGGGCCAAGTGGTCCTGTTCTTCTGGAAATGCCCTTTCAATACGAGACAGCCTCACACTCCCTTCTAGACCTGTGGACACAGCACAGAGTAGCTGGTTAGAGATGCACGCTTGTTTATGAAGGGATGTATACAAGTAAGGGATGTATACAAGTGGTTACCAGAGCTGAACACTGCCCCGTTTAGTGTGGTGTATGGTGCCCCATGAGGGTGTGGCTGGCTGGCTGATGACTGACCTGTGATCAGGCTGGCGTTGGCTGGCGTCTCCACCTCCTGGATGGCACTGAGCTCATGCTGCTCTGTCATCTCCCTGACGGCCAGCCTGGCGCGGGCCACCGGGGGTTTGGCTGCCCGGGGGTGGTGGTGGGGAAGTTGGTGAGGGGCGGGTCTGTCTTGGTGGGAACTCTGGACGTTTAGTGTGTTGTCTTGGCTCTGATTAGCTTCTACAGATGGTGAGGCTTGCCCATTGGACTCCTCGATGGCCCTGAGCAGAGCTGCCATCAGATGGACACGCTCTGACCCCTGGACCTTTGACGACAAACCATCAGCGATCTCTGAACCAGGCTGGGGGAGCCACACACACCGACACAGAGAGAGACCGGCAGACACAGAAAAGTCTGGTCAGCTACTTTAGAGTCAGTAGACAAGAGTATATCCATGCAATTTCATTGACATAATTTACATGTTTGGGCTACCTATTTGTTTTATATGTTAGTGTTACCCTTACTTTTTGAATCCCTTTAAACCAATAGTGGCCCTGCCTTAGTAACAGCAGGAAAAACCCGAGGTGTTGTTCGTTTCCTCACCTGTGTGTCGTCAGCAGTGAGCAGTGCCTGTAACGCCTCCCTCAGTCTCCTCCTCTGCTCTTCCTCCAGCCCGCTCTGCTCTTCCTCCTGCTCCCCCTGGGCCTCCACCCAACGATGGGCCTCGCGTATCTCCTGCCTCGCCACCTCTTCCCCAGACCTGGCCGAGGCCCGCAGGACAGGCACAGGCTTCACCGGGGCCTCCCCAGGGAGAGTAGCTGACTCTTCTAAAAGGGTTGGGCTGATGGCTGGGATGGGGTCCGTTTTTGATGGGAGTGGGATGTGTGGAGTAGAGTGGAGGGAAACAGGATGTGATCTGTAGGACTGGGGGTCAAAAGAGGTAGAGGGGGCAGGTAGCCTCTCAGGGAGGTCCTCTGTGACGCTACTAAACACATTGTCCGCCAGCCAAGCAGAAACACCTGCTCTTTGGTCTCTTAGGCTTTTAGCGGTGGGTTCTAGCTGCACTGGTGAGGTCCTGGAGTTGATATGCGAGCAGACTGTTGCGCCAGGAAGAGAGTTTGAGCCAAGATGGAAGGCACCCGTGTGGGGAGGTCCAGAGGGGTGTGAGCTCTAGAGTGGGTACTACGTGCTACAGGGAGACAGGCAGAGCCAGAGGGGAGTTGTAGTAGCACTACGGGGGGAATGATTCCTCCTTTAAAGTGTGGTAGAGGACGGGCTGTGGAACCAGGAGGGAGACGTGTTGCCGTAGTTACACCAGAATAGCGGTTTCTTAGCATGTGTTGGTACTCTTCCAGATGCTGGCGAGCCTCCTCCACTGACTGCTTATGAAGCCTGAGAGATGGAAACAGAAAAATATGGGGGGGGGTTATTACCAAAAACAACCATAACAGAAGATGTTTATTTTATTGTTACATACAATAGATAGGTGCAGGGAGATGTGTTGTTTTACAAGGTCAAATTAGCGTTCAGTGCCTTGCTCAAGGGCACAGACAGATTTTTCACCTTGTTGGCTCAGGTATTCGAATTAGCAACCCTTCGGTTATTGGCCCAACACTAACCGCAAGGCTACCTGCCACCCTACGATATCTGCTGTGCACAATAGATACACAAAATGAGCAATAGGCAGCTCTTTTAAATCAGCCATTGCAAGAAACAAACCTGTTCTGGTCTAAGAGACGCTGCTGATACTCTTCGATTCTCCTGGAGTGGTCATTCTCAGCAGCCAAGGTTATAGTAGACTGCACAGGGACAAACACAGAACAAGTCAGTGTCGCAATTGCATGTGGAAACACACACAGTCACACACACAGAGCTCAGTTCAAGTGTAGAAACCATCATGAAATATATTTCAAATAAAATTCAGGGTATTATTGATTTACATCGTGGCTCAGATAGATATCTTCACACAATTCCACCACATCCATATATATATACACACACACATACATATATACATATATATATATATATATATATTCACACAATCCCACCACATCCACCTACCTCAGGAGATGGAGCAGCAGGGCTGACGTCCTGGGCTGGTGTTTTCGGTGTTCCAGATGCAGCAGCAGTGTCATGGGTCATGGCCATCTGCAGCTGCTCTCTCTCTTCCTGGGCCTCCTGCAGTAGCAGCAGCTCCAGCCTGCTCTTCTGCTCCCCTAAATCCCGTAGCAGGGCTATCTGCTTCTGCCTCTCCAGCTCCTCCTCCTGGAAAACAGAGGCACCCACAGGTCAAACTATGAGCTTTCAGCTTTAGAGACACTTTCCCAGAAAGGTAAATACATTCACTTTTTTTTTTTTTTATACATCCCCCTCAAGACAGAAATACTACACAGACATGTTATAGACATGCATGAATACATAGATACAAAAATGCACACCCTTCTCTTCCTCTCGGTTTCAAATGTGTGGATCTTGATGGCTTGTTTATCAAGATGGAGCAGGGTACCAGTCACTATGGACTCCTCTGTTGTCTCTATAGCTGAACAGATAAAATAGATGAAATGGATAATCAAAAACACTGGGACGCTATTTTCTCAATCAATGCTTCTCTGGACTCTTCAACGTTCGGCAGGAAATAAAGACGTCTACTAAGGGCTCACTAACCTCGGGCTGGCTGAGAGGGGTCATGGAGTCTGGGACTAGTGGTCAATGGTCGGCTCCTCTTCTCGCTGGCCAGAGAGCCTGACTCAATGGTCATACCGTCTGAGGTCGTGTCGCGCTCTGCTGTCTGAATAGTTTGGCGGTCAGACGTGGGGTCAACCAGCCTCCGGTAGCTCCACTGGTCTCTCTGTGACCTGACGCGGGTCAGTAGTTTCTTCAAGGCCTGCCTGGGAGCGCCACTTAGAGGCCTGGATTGTTCTACCATGAAAGGCAAAACAATTGTTTACTTTGTGCACATGATCCAACTCCATTTATTACAGTTTGCACAACCTTTTTTGACACCACTATGGTCATACAGTAATTCAAACAATCAAAGCCAGAGTCCAACATCAGATTGTCATCCATCGCTTCACCTTCATCCTGTTGTTCCTCTGCCCCAGCCAAGGATGTAAGGTCAGGAGTGGCCTCCTCCAGTGTCAGGTCTAGGTCTTCATCCTGGCTGCCAGTGGACCTGGCTAGGAGAGGCTCTGGGACCAGCTGCAGCACCAGGTCACCTTTCACTCCTACAGGCAAGAGAGCAGTACAGGTTTAATTAGACGAATAGAGAAACTCCATGCCAACGTATTAATGGTAATTAGGTGCCATAACGATGTATCCACACTACTCTGTCTAGGATAGGGTAAATCTCTCCATTTCAATCAAAACAACTTATCTACACACCAGGGCAATAACAACAAATTGTGTACTCAGGGCCAGAGTAGAGCACTGAAAAAATAATCCTCACTCCTCTCTCCAGTGTACATGTCCTCAAAGGTGAGCTCCATGTCCCTCTGCCAGTCCTCCCTCATTTCCTGTCTCTTGTAGAGCGGCTGGAAGTTCTGGGCAGGTATCTGAGCCATCACCTGCCTGCGCCTCAACATGTATGTCTGATGCATGTGTTCCAGCTCCACCAGGAGGCGCTCTCGGTCCTGACACAGCAGAAACAAACATACGTATTGCTGTTGTCTTGGACTTGACGCATACAATATGCATTGAAAAGATTTCAGGAATTCCTTTACCAGCTCAGGACAGGTTTAGCCTCGTAATGCAGAAAGTTGTACATTAACTTTTCTTTCATGTTATAACTTGAATAGTCTTCAACAAGGTAAGTGTGATTGTGTAGAAGTATGTAAAGTTGAAGTCGGAAGTTTACATACACTTAGGTTGGGAGTCATTAAAACACGTTTTTCAACCACTCCACAAATTTCTTGTGAACAAACTATAGTTTTGGCAAGTCGGTTTGGACATCTACTTCATGCATGACACGTCATTTTTCCAACAATTGTTTACAGACAGATTATTTTACTTATAATAATCACTGTATCACAATTCCAGTGGGTTCGAAGTTTACATACACTAAGTTGACTGTGCCTTTAAACTGCTTGGAAAATTCCAGAAAATTATGTCATGGCTTTAGAAGCTTCTGATAGGCTAATTTACATAATTTGAGTCAATTGGAGGTATACCTGTGGATGTGCTTTGCTACAGGAAGGACTGGCGCACTTCACAAAATGGATGGCATAATGAGGCAGGAAAATTATGTGGATATATTGAAGCAACATCTCAAGACATCAGTCATGAAGTTCAAGCTTGGTCGCAAATGGGTCTTCAAGTGGACAATGACCCCAAGTATACTTCCAAAGTCGTGGGAAAATGGCTTAAGGACAACCAAGTCAAGGTATTGGAGTGGCCATCACAAAGCCCTGACCTCAATCCTTAGAACATTTGTGGGCAGAACTGAAAAAGAGTGTGCGAGCAAGGAGGCCTACAAACCTGACTCAGTTACACCAGCTCTGTCAGGAGGAATGGGCCAAAATTGACCCAATTTAATGTGGGAAGCTTGTGGAAGGCTACCTGAAACATTTGACCCAAGTTAAACAATTTAAAGGCAATGCTACCAAATACTAATTGAGTGTATGTAAACTTCTGACCCACTGGGAATGTGATGAAAGAAATAAAAGCTGAAATAAATTATTCTCTCTAGTATTATTCTGACATTTCACATTCATAAAATAAAGTGGTGATCCTAACTGACCTAAGACAGGGAATTTTTACTAGGATTAAATGTCAGGAATTGTGAAAAACTGAGTTTAAATGTATTTGGCTAAGGTGTATGTAAACTTCCGACCTCAACTGTACCTGTGTGAGCTGTTCCCTCCTCAGCGCGTGGTTGCCCCTAAGACGAGCTTTCTGCAGCTGCTCTTGTCTCTCCCTCTGCTCCTCCTGTCCTAGCTCTTGCAGGCGCCGTGCCTCCTCCTCTGCCACCTCCCATGCCTTTGGCTGAGGGAACAAAACACACCGGTTACATTAAATATCACACTGGGCAATTGCATATTTTTTAGCTTGAAAGAGTAGATTACCTGTGCTGTGTCGACTTCCCTGTCCACTGCAGTCTCTGGCATGTGATAGTTGGTCACAGCTAAGGCATCCACGTCTGATTTCTTAACTCCAGGGAGCTTCCTTGACTCAATATTCTGTTAATAGTCAAATGAAATGCACAACATTTTTTGAATATATTTTCTGTTATTGTTTTGATAAGCTCTATTCAGACTGCTGTTAGCTCATACTACAATGGAATACTTTTAAATGTGTGCTTTTAAAATGTTAGGTGGGTTTTATATTCCATTGTTTCACGCTGCATCTGATTATGAACTTTCCATCCCAAACCTACAGGCTCATAATACAACTTTGTAATGGTATGACCATAGATCACAATGTGCCCGAATCCTAAACATGAATTGTACCTCAATTGGGTTGGGTGGAAGGGATGGGAGGTTGGCCACTTTTGCTGCCCTCTCCTTCTCCACTTGTATGGCCTTCTTCCTAGCCTCAATAAAAATTTGGGGAGAAGAAAAACATCCCAGATTTAATATAAAACAAAGTAAAAAATACCATGTTTGTTTGGCCAAATAAAATCCAGTGGATAGGCTCACCGATTTTGTTCCTCCTCCGGTCTCTGTGATTTGAGCTCTTTGATGGCGTCTTGATACCGCTCATCTGCCCGAACTTTATTCTCCTCATTTTTCTGTGCAATTGCCTCACAGTCAGGCTTCTGGGGAAACATGAAGTGTGCCTTGATCAACCAGTTGTATAGTGAAATAAAGACACAGTTATTTTGTGATCTGGGGCATGACCCAAGTTGCTTAAACATTCCAACAAAACCCAGTAACGTTACACTGGCAGTCTGCAATGGATCACACATAGCTAAGACATGGGTTGAGAGATTTTACATTTTCATTAGCACTTATATGTCCCTCTCCCAAAACTCGGAGATTGTCCTGGTATAACTTTTGCAGGGTCTCCTGTTTCTCCCTCTGCAGTCGCTCCCACTCCTCCTTCAACTCCTGCGCCAGGTTCTGCAGCTCGCGCTGCCGCACCTCCGTGCGGATTTGCAGGGCGATATACCGCTCCTGTTCACGCACCTGTGAAAGAGTGGTAGCTAATGATCCGCACTTGGCAGTGTATGCATTGGCATACTGACAACGAGTGTTTGCTAGCTAGCTAGTTTTCTAGCAGTTAGATACTGTATACCTGTTCTATTCGCAGCTTCCTTCTCCTTTCTTGTTCCTCTCGAATGAGTTGCGCTTCTTCATTTGGACTTAACCGTAATCGATCCACTTTTCTCTTCATCTTTAGAAAATCCAGGGATGTTGACAGGCGAAAAGATTAGTTCGCTGGTCAGCACTGGCTGAAAAACAAAGGCCATCTAGTTGTGCGAAGCTAGCTAGCATCAGAAACTTCATAGCAGAACAAATATACCCGTTTTCGCATTCTAGATTGTTTTAAATCTTTATGATGCATTAAGCTAAATAAACAAAACACTCTGCTAATTTGAAATAGCCATCGTTCAAATGCGTTGCAAAATCATCTTCGAAAGTGTTATTTATTAGCCAAATCCATGCCAACACGTGAAAGCGTTAGGTCGTCGTCAAACGTCACTTCCTGTATTTTAAACTGCCCCCTAAATTATGTGCGTTCCACCATGACCAAATACTGGGCGACTATGGCTGCGTTTAGACATGCTGCCCAATACTGAAAAGTTTCCATTAATTTGGTCTTTTTCAGAGCTGATCTTTTTATTCGAAAATCAAATTAGTAAAATAAATCAGAATTGGGCTGACCAGCGAACTACTCAGCCTTAGAAATGCTTGCAACGTGTAATTTATCTGTTGCTGCATTGCTGATGAAATATGTGTTTAACGGACCAGTGCAATCAACTTGATTTTCTTGTGTTTTATATATATTTCCACTCTATGAGGTTGGAGTAATACTGTGAAATTGTGAAAATTATGCTAACGCCCTTTTAGTACAAGTCTTTGGAAAGACCTGAAATGTCAGCCTGTTTTGGTGGGTTGGAGTTTCGGCCTGCCTGGTGAAATCACAGGCGGTAAACTATTTAATAGACCAATAAGAAAGAGAGTTCCAACCCAATCTGCCAATAACAGCTAGTTTTCAGTTTTCCCCTCCCCAATCCCAGACAGTCCTAGCTAAATTCTTGCTTGAGATATTGCTCTTTCACTACAAGAAAATGGTACTTGCCTACGGATCAGCAAGAGGCACTGCCCCTCCCTACCTTTAGGTTATGCTCAAACCCTACACCCCCAACCCGAGCACTCCGTCACAGATAGAACAATGAGACAGATATTTCAACGGATTTATAAATGTGAAGCACCAGTTTGGCGTTTCCACTCACTACCAAATATGGCAGTGAGAGGAAGCCCAGTATCCGGCAGTGGGAGAAGATGGATTTTGGCCAACATTCTGCAAATGTTTTCATTGATGAAACATTTGATCTTAGTACAGTTTTCTGAGTGCAAAGGCGAATTGAGTTATTTCACACGCGCACTTCACAGAGTAGGCATTCCCTAACGGAAATATGCGGATGTTAGAACGGGCTAATAGGATATCGCTAGCTCGTGCTTGTTCTGCCCACTATGACTCATTTGTTCCCATTGGAAACGAAAGGCTGTGGTCTATCTTGATTTAGTTATAAACACCCTGTTCTGCCACCTCTGGTCTCATTAGCCCTCCCACCCCTACGAGAGGGCAGCACCCGCTCAGCCCAGTCCAAGCTCTTCTCTTTCCTGGCACCCCAATGGTGGACAGCAGAGTCCCTGCCCCTCTTCCTAAAACATCTGAAACCCTACCTCTTCAAAGAGTCTTTTAAATAATCCCACAGCACCCCTTTCACACCTTCCCTCCTCACCCTGCCCCCAAAATGCCTTTCGTGAACTAACACTCGCACTTTACTTTTTACCCGCTTACTAGCTCTGACTTTGCTAATAGATTCTTTATTGAGATAACATTTACTTTTGATTTGATATTGAGTTAAACACGGCTGCATTGGACCTTTAATAAACAAAATACTTGACGAAATTGTTTTCTTTATCAGTTATTAAACACTAAATTGCCTGAACACACAGTATGTGTGGAACGTACCCATGTTGTACACTGAAATGCACTGTAGGTGGCAGCATAGCCCACGACCAGTGGTAGTTATCCAGGACAGTACACACGAAGAAGACATTGCAAAAGTCGCCCTTTTCTAAACGGTTAGCTATATTTATATTTAGCTATCTATCTCACATTCTGTTGAAAATCGTTTGTATTCCAATAATTGGTTTCCTTTTTTATCTAATTGTAATGTGCATTAGGGAGCTGGATTTTATACTAGGCTCATCGGACTTGCTTGTTTGCTTTGTTTAGCTAGCTATCTGTTGTTAGCCAATGCTAAAGTTAACTAGCTACAGTATGTGACAATGTCTAGCATCACTCATTGCCAACAAGCTAACTTAGCCAACTATATTTTCTACATGGCTAGCTGTAGTCTTTTTAGCTATCTCCTTATTTGTCTAAATTTGCCCATGGTCTGTGTTCATCATAGTTATGGTGGGTAAAATGTAGTGATTAGAATGGTTTCGTGTGTTTTAGGTGTGACTCCTCTTCGCCATCAACATGTCGGGTAGTGGTCCAGCAGTGCGTGTCAGCATCGAGTCGTCCTGCGAGAAGCAGGTCCAGGAGGTGTCTTTGGATGGCATGGAGACATATGTCCCTCCCTTGTCCATGTCCCAGAACCTGGCCAAGCTAGCCCAGAGGATCGACTTTGGCCAGGGATCAGACTCCGATGAAGAGGGGGCGGAAACAGAGCCCAGGGACTCCCAGGAGTGGGGGAAGCAAGAGCCAGAGGAGGATGAAGGTATGTCACCCCATGGACACATTCAGTGTTTGTCTTGTGATAGAAAAATTACACAGTTACCTGATTTTGTTTGATATTAATAGTTAGCAATTAATACTTAACAAATAGGAGGATATTTCTGTCCTGTTAGTGTCTGTGTTTTTATGGTCTCCACTCTAGTTCCCTGCAGCTAATCTGGGCGTATGGTCACCAGAGATGGCTTGAGCTAACAAATGAGTTAAAGACAGTGTTACATAGACAATAATGTGTTTTACTAGAGATAGCTTAGGAGTAGAACAATCCCTCATTGTCTCAAAAGCATCTTTGCATCTGGAAAACTAAGCCGGGGGGGGGGGTTAAGACAACAACACATAACGACAGGATGAACCCAGAGTGGCTTATGATGCTCCTTGGTTTGCATGAGGGGGGGTTGAACCAACCATGACTGAGCATTGCTAGTGTCAGCTATATATAGTACTCTGCATTTGTGTGAAGGTTAGGTTACTCAGTCCAACACTCAACGGTGGGTGGTCGACCAGCCTCATTATTGCAATAATTAATAGATATTAAATAAAGATGATTGTTTGAAGAAATGACCAAATCTCTCTCAGTACTGAATTTCCACGACAGCCTACACCAGCTTCATTAATTGACTGTAAAGGTATTATTTCTGCCTTGGAGAGTTATTATGGATAAACCACCGTACCTTATGTTCCTGAGACCATCTGATAGACATCTGTAGCAGGGCTGCGATGATACCAATAGCACAATATTTTTTTCCATGGCAAATATGAAAACACAAAGCAGACCTAACTCGTTGGTCCTTTGAAAACCTGCTGTCTGTAAAAACGTGTGCTATAGCTTGGAAAATAAATAAATGTGACTGGATGACAACAAAATGACATTTGTTTCCAACATTAGGGCTGTTTTCCTAAAAAGTTAAATCAGCTTCGTGTTTTGTTTCCTTGCCACGATACTGAGTATCGCAATACTGGTATGTACCTGGCCCAAATCTGAAGCAACACTGGAGGGACGCATGATTTCTACTAAGCACTCTGTAGGGAGTTGATCTGAACAGAATCGTTGATTGATACTTGCTCCTCCTTCTTCCAGCCACAGTGAAGTTCCAGCCGTCCTTGTGGCCCTGGGACTCTGTGCGTAACAACCTCCGCAGCTCCCTGACAGAGATGTGTGTGCTATACGACGTTCTCAGCGTAGTCAAGGAGAAGAAATACATGGCCCTGGACCCAGTGTCCCAGGACCCCTCAGCCGGAAAGGTAGGCCTAGCTAAGTAGTCTTAAGTGGTTCATTCTTCATTCATTTGCACTGATGTGGAAGAACTAAACTGATAATAAAAGCTCATTCCTGGTACACAATACACATCCAACATATTGCTTACTTTGACCTATCCTGTGTTTTGAGGTCACTGCAGATGATGGAGATGAAGCCACTGGACTATTTGACATGTACCTATGACCTCACTCTCTCTCCCCTGACCTCCCTACCTCACTCCTTACTATAGACGCCCCAGGTGTTCCAGCTCATCAGTAAGAAGAAGTCTTTGGCCACAGCAGCTCAGCTGCTCCTGAAGGGGGCAGATAAACTAAGCAAGTCAGTGGCAGAGAACCAGGAGAACAGGAGACAGAGAGACTTCAACTCAGAGCTGCTGCGGCTCCGCTCGCAGTGGAAACTACGCAAAGTAGGAGACAAGATCCTGGGAGACCTCAGCTACAGGAGCGCAGGTGTGGAGGCTTTAACTCTGCTCAAATGTCTCATTTAGTGTCATTGCAGTATTTACCACCTTCTGCACATTCATTGTTTTTCTGACATTATATAGCTAATTTCTAATGCAATGTATCTCTCTGCAGGATCATTGTTTCCTCATGCCGGCACCTTTGAGGTGATAAAGAACACAGACATCGACCTGGACAAGAAGCTCCCGGAGGATTACTGTCCACTGAACGTCCAGATCCCCAGTGATCTGGAGGGATCAGCTTACATCAAAGTGAATAGAGACTGCTCAGGGAACATGCCTCATTGTGATCATGTTGATGTTCGTCCTGGCCTCTCAAACATTATGTGTTGTCTTCCAGGTTTCAATCCAGAAACAAGCCCCTGACATAGGTGACCTAGGCACGGTGAGCCTGTTCAGGAGGCAGCCTAAAGCTAAAGCAGGTACTCAGCCGTGGCATGTGAAGCTGGAAGCTGCCCAGAACGTGCTGCTCTGTAAGGAGATTTTTGCCCAGCTGTCCCGGGAGGCGGTTCAGATCAAGTCCCAGATCCCCCACATCGTAGTCAAGAACCAGATAATTTCTCAACCCTTCCCAGGTGAGGACACTTCACGATGCTTTTAGGAGAGTTATTGTAGTCTATGGAAAATGAATACTCCACGAAACCATGCATTTAGCAAAATCAATGCATTTTACCTGTTTTTCTTTGGTCTGTTACCTGGAGTAGTACGTTCTAAGTGTCCAGAGATGCTTTAGCTTTTATTTTGCTGTTATTCAACCCTCGTCAGATGTGCAGAGTCCTACTCTTAGAGATTTCTGTATTACACCACTGTTAAGGTTGTCTATCCTCCCTGCAGGTCTCCAGTTGTCCATTTCTCTGTGTCACTCCACTGGAGAGAAGAAGAACCAGAGGGCGTCACCAGAGAAACCCAAACCTGACGACCACCTCTACGTTTTAGAACACAACCTGCACCAGCTCATGAGAGAGGTGGGTCCGCCTGTCTTTCTGTGTGGAAAATTATGGAACTAAATTGAACCTGACCATCTAGTAATCATATTGTTGACCAAAGACGTACTTAGACAGATTTTTTTATTTTATTTCACCTTTATTTAACCAGGTAGGCAAGTTGAGAACAAGTTCTCATTTACAACTGCGACCTGGCCAAGATAAAGCAAAGCAGTTTGACACATACAACAACACAGAGTTACACATGGAGTGAAACAAACATACAGTCAATAATACAGTAGGAAAAAAACCAAATCTATATACAATGTGTGCAAATGAGGTAGGATAAGGAACATAAGGCAATAAATAGGCCATGGTGGCAAAGTAACTACAGTATAGCAATTTAACACTGGAGTGGTAAATGTGCAGTAGATGAATGTGCAAAGTAAAAATACTGGGGTGCAAAGGAGCAAGATAAATAAATGAATACGGTAGGGGATGAGGTAGTTGGTTGGGCTATGTACAGGTGCAGTGATCTGTGAGCTGCTCTGACAGCTGGTGCTTGAAACTAGTGAGGGTGATAAGTGTCTCCAGTTTCAATGATTTTTGTAGTTCGTTCCAGTCATTGGCAGCAGAGAACTGGAAGGAAAGGCGGCCAAAAGAGGAATTGGCTTTGGGGGTGGCCAGTGAGATATACCTGCTGGAGCGAGTGCTACGGGTGGGTGCTGCTATGGTTACCAGCGAGCTGAGATAAGGCGGGCTTTACCTAGCAGGGACTTGTAGATGACCTGGAGCCAGTGGGTCTGGCGGCGAGTGTGTAGCGAGGGCCAGCCGACTAGAGCATACAGGTCGCAGTGGTGGGTAGTATATGGGGCTTTGGTGACAAAGCGGATGGCACTGTGATAGACTGCATCCAGTTTGCTGAGTAGAGTGTTGGAGGCTATTTTGTAGATGACATTGCCGAAGTCGAGGATTGGCAGGATAGTCAGTTTTACTAGTGCAAGTTTGGCAGCATGAGTGAAGGAGGCTTTGTTGTGAAATAGAAAGCCGATTCTAGATCTAATTTTGGATTGGAGATGTTTAATGTGAGTCTGGAAGGAGAGTTTACAGTCTAGCCAGACACCTAGGTATTTGTAGTTGTCCACGTATTCTAGGTCAGAGCCGTCCAGGGTAGTGATGCTAGTCGGGCGGGCGGATGCAGGCAGCGAACGGTTGAAAAGCATGCATTTGGTTTTACTAGCGTTTAAGAGCAGTTGGAGGCCACGGAAGGAGTGCTGAATGGCACTGAAGCTCGTTTGGAGGTTAGTTAACACCGTGTCCAAAGAAGGGCCAGAAGTATACAGAATGGTGTCGTCTGCATAGAGGTGGATCAGAGAACCAGATACTGACCAAACTAAGTCCCCCGTGTTTTATTTAGTCTTATACATATGCACGTGTGTATCACTGCTGATTGTGTGAACTGTGATAAATATTGATCAATATAAATGCCCCGCCCTTCCCGCACACAGTTCCACAAGCAGACCCTGAGTTCCATAGTTATGCCCCATCCGGCTAGCGCCCCCTTTGGCCACAAAAGGCAGCGTATGGCAGGTCCCATGGCCTATGACAAGGCTGAGATCTCCAACCTGCAGCAGAATGAGGGCCTACTGGAGAAGATCATCAAACAGGCCAAACACATCTTCCTACGCAGCAGGTAGGCACAAACACACACCACATCAATGATAAGGTCATACTGTCATACTGTTTTTAATTTTTTTAAATAATATTCTTCTGTCAGGTTTGTTGTTTTACTCAAAGCACCCCTTTATTGTTTTTGTCAAATCACAAATCATGAAAATGTTTGCACAATGAAACAATATGTTACTGAATAAACATTTTACAGGACAGCAAATAAACATTGACTGCAAGTCCACCCCTCGTGTCTGTTTCAGGACGGCGCGGACCATCGACAGCCTGGCCAGCCGTATAGAAGACCCCCAGATCCAGGCCCACTGGTCCAACATCAACGATGTGTACGAGTCCAGTGTCAAAGTCCTCATCACCTCCCAGGGTTACGAGCAGATCTGCAAGTAAGTGGAGAAGGAGCCAAGCCAGAGCAACCAAGGTGGAGTACTGTTAAAGCCAGGAAGACTGGCCAGGCCAGAGCAACTGAGGCAGAGTACTGTTAAAGCCAGGAGGACTGGCCAGGCCAGAGCAACTGAGGCAGAGTACTGTTAAAGCCAGGAGGACTGGCCAGGCCAGAGCAACAGAGGCAGAGTACTGTTAAAGCCAAGAGGACTGGCCAGGCCAGAGCAACTGAGGCAGAGTACTGTTAAAGCCAGGAGGACTGGCCAGGCCAGAGCAACAGAGGCAGAGTACTGTTAAAGCCAAGAGGACTAGCCAGGCCAGAGCAACAGAGGCAGAGTACTGTTAAAGCCAGGAAGACTGGCCAGGCCAGAGCAACTGAGGCAGAGTACTGTTAAAGCCAGGAGGACTGGCCAGGCCAGAGCAACTGAGGCAGAGTACTGTTAAAGCCAGGAGGACTGGCCAGGCCAGAGCAACAGAGGCAGAGTACTGTTAAAGCCAGGAGGACTGGCCAGGCCAGAGCAACAGAGGCAGAGTACTGTTAAAGCCAAGAGGACTGGCCAAGCCAGAGCAACAGAGGCAGAGTACTGTTAAAGCCAGGAGGACTGGCCAGACCAGAGCAACAGAGGCAGAGTACTGTTAAAGCCAAGAGGACTAGCCAGGCCAGAGCAACAGAGGCAGAGTACTGTTAAAGCCAGGAGGACTGGCCAGGCCAGAGCAACAGAGGCAGAGTACTGTTAAAGCCAGGAGGACTGGCCAGGCCAGAGCAACTGAGGCAGAGTACTGTTAAAGCCAGGAGGACTGGCCAAGCCAGAGCAACAGAGGTAGAGTACTGTTAAAGCCAGGAGGACTGGCCAGGCCAGAGCAACTGAGGCAGAGTACTGTTAAAGCCAAGAGGACTAGCCAGGCCAGAGCAACAGAGGCAGAGTACTGTTAAAGCCAGGAGGACTGGCCAGGCCAGAGCAACTGAGGCAGAGTACTGTTAAAGCCAAGAGGACTGGCCAAGCCAGAGCAACTGAGGCAGAGTACTGTTAAAGCCAGGAGGACTGGCCAGGCCAGAGCAACTGAGGCAGAGTACTGTTAAAGCCAGGAGGACTGGCCAGGCCAGAGCAACAGAGGCAGAGTACTCTTTCTACATGGTTAAAGGGACAGTGTTCAGAGAATATACTTCTGGGCCAGGAAGTGTCAACATATCCTCTAGAATATAACATATTTTGATTTTATTTAACTAAGCAAGTCAGTTAAGAAAAATAGTTAGGTTCCGTGCTCAAACAGAAGAAGAGGTTTCACCTTAATGAATTACCACCAATTTAATTGGGCAATTATTCAGCTTTTTCAACATTCTGTAAAAATTAACAGTCTTGTCTAGCAAAGACCTTTACTATGGAGAAAGAATGTTCCATGACCTTCTGTGTGGATGTGTGCAGGTCTATCCAGCTGCAGCTGAACATAGGTGTTGAGCAGATAAGAGTGGTGCACAGGGACGGCCGTGTCATCACACTCTCTCACCAGGAACAGGAGCTGCAGGACTTCCTTCTCTCCCAGGTCAGGGGACACACTGACTGCTGTCACATCACCGCCAACTGCTGTTCATGTACCCTGTATTACTCTCAAGTATAGCTATAAGCCACCTATATATTCTGAAGTGCATAACATTTGCTACACCTAGTTCTTCACTTGGCTTATTGCTCCAGGGAAACCTTTATTCAAATCAATTGTATTGATGTAGCTGCCTGTCTGAACCCGTGTGAGTAACAGTTTCCCCCTGTGTCTGTCCCCTGGTACTACAGATGTCTCAGCACCAGGTCCATGCGGTACAGCAGCTGGCTAAGGTGATGGGTTGGCATGTTCTGAGCTTCAGTAACCATGTGGGCCTGGGCTCTGTGGAGAGCATTGGAAATGCCTCAGCCATCACTGTCGCCTCCTCCAACGGGGAATACGCCATCTCAGGTACCGTCTTCAATCAATCTGGCATATTGGATGTCATGCACCTTAAACAACTAATTTAGTCTGAAAACTAATATAATGATTGGAATGACTGAAATGTATAAGATAATGGTAACATTTGTCCAAATGAATGTGTTGTATCCTCTCCAGTGCGTAATGGTCCAGAGAGCGGCTGTAAGGTCCTGGTCCAGTTCCCACGCAGTCAGAGCAAGGAGCTGCCCAAGTCTGACGTCATCCAGGATGGGAAGTGGAACCACCTGCGAGGGCCCTACAAGGAGGTCCACTGGAGTAAGATGGAGGGACGCAACTTTGTCTACAAGATGGAGCTTCTCATGGCTGCCCTCACCCCCTGTCCTTAGGTCTGGCCACTATCACACTCTCTCTCTGTATCTCTTTCTCTCTGTGTCTCTGTCTCTCTTTGTCTGATTTTTTTCTATTTGCTGAATCCTAACTTTATCCACTTTTGTGGAAATCATGCATTGTTGTTATTAGATTTGCTTGGAGATTTGACTTACCCATGTCGATGTAAAAAAAAATATATATATTTCAAATGTTGTTACAGTAAAAAAACTCAGCTGTGAAAATAAATATATAATTTGTTTTCAATTGTCAGTGTGTTTCCTTACATAAAATAGCATGGACTAATATCAGCTGTTGTGTATACAGTTTTCATGTACAATAAAATAATACATGCAGCTAGTCTTGAGGCATGTAGGTTGACAATCCTTCATCTGTTCCTGGAATCAGTAACCTGGTGATATTTACACGCTGTGGACGCTTAACATTAGTCTTTCATTTTAGCTCAGATTGGTTGTTGGGCAGTGTCATTTGGCTCTCATAGATCTTCATATCAGAGAGGTTGCAGGTCAGTTACATCATTCTCTGGAGAGAAAAACATGAGATTCAATAACACACAAACCGAGTACACACAAGAACAATTAAACTTGAGTCGTTGAATTACTAAATGTATCTATTACACCAAAAAGCATTCTAAAAGTATTTACCTGGCATCTGCCGCCTCTGTCTCCATGCCTTGATCCGGCAGTAGACCTTGTCCATGAGCCACATGGAAATCATGAGAAAGCCAGCCAGGGAGGCCAGCCCTACAGCAAACACTGCCAGGTACTGGAGGTCCTCATACAGAACCTCTACAACACAGGGAGGGAGAACACACCATGTTAATTCTCACTTCCACTAACTAGCGTACTCATAATTGAAGGTCACTTGTACTGAACTACTCGTAAAGATACTGTTCAATAACACCATAAGGCCGCTACAGAAACCGTCTCCAGGACTGAGAGGAAAACAGTTCCATAAAGGAGTTCTTGTAAATGTCAGCTATGAGGAAACACTAACACTAGCCTAAAGCAAAATGCCACATTGTGATACAGGCCTGCACCCACTATTCACTCACCTTCCACCTTCAAGACAAATCCTTCATCTTTGCTGCTCCCAGACAGTTCAGTCACAGTGATCACGTAGAAGCCGGCGTCCTGAATACGTAGGTCCGACAGTCCCATAGATCCATTAGTGTATGTGTGGACTCTGTCCATGTAGTCCTCTGATACATTAGTATACCCACCAGGTTGCCAGGCCCCAATGTCTCTGCTCACCCTGCCAGACATAAAGGTCCACTGTATGGTGGGAGTCCCAACACAGGAGATGTCCACAGAGAACAATACATCCTGTTGGACAGGCTTGGTCAGACTCTGCTGAGGAGACCGTATGGAGATGGCTCCAGCTGCCAGAGGAAGAACATAGTGGAGAGAGGAAGGGAAAAAGAGAAACGGTGCTGGTTAACGTATGATTGACAGAGAGAACCTGATACATGTGATTTGTATTTTAGAATCAGATAAATCAACCCACACACTGATGTGTTATTGACATGTTATCACCATAGTAACTTCCGGACTCCTGTACTGACTCGAGCCCACTTGCCTTTTTATGAGCAAGGGATCAAATACCTTCAGTTTTTATTTTCTTTAGAGCAAAATTGGCCCCTCAGTTCTGGGCATAAGAAATACCCTTGACCCTACTCCCTTACATAACCATATTCAAAATACAGAATGTTTTCAGTTCCACAACAGACATTACATAACATATTATCCTATAAAAAACACAGACTTTCACATTTATATTGGCCTATTTCATACTGTATGATGGGGGTGCTGTCATCTAATTACTTGCAGATGGCTCATTGGCATGTGACTCTAGCGCTTTGCTCATCTCAAATCAAACTTTATTGGTTGCGTACACAGATTTGCAGATGTTATCGCAGGTGCAGCGAAATGCTTGTGTTTCAAGCTTCAACAGTGCAGTAATACCTAGCAATACAAAACAATACACACGTTAACCGTCGCAAGGCTGCTGGCCAAGACGACATCCCTAGCCGCGTTCTCAGAGCATGCGCATACCAGCTGGCTAGAGTGTTTACAGACATATTCAATCTCTCCCTATCCCAGTCTGCTGTCCCCACGTGTTTCAGATGTCCACCATTGTTCCTGCTCCCAAGAAAGCAAATGTAACTGAACTAAATGACTATTGCCACATAGCACTCACTTCTGTCATCATGAAGTGCTTTGAGAGACTAGTCAAGGATCATATCACCTCCACATTACCTGCCACCCTAGACACACTTCAATTTGCTTACCGCCCCAATAGATCCACAGACGATGCATTCGCCATCGCACTGAACACTGCCCTATCCCATCTGGACAAGAGGAATACCTATGTAAGAATGCTGTTCATTGACTATAGCTCAGCATTCAACACCATGGTACCCTCCAAGTTCATCATTAAGCTTGAGGACCTGGGTCTGAACCCCGCCCTGTGAAACTTGGTCCTGGACTTCCTGACGGGCGGCCCCCCGGGTGGTGAAGGTAGGAAATACACCTCCACTTCGCTGATCCTCAACACTTGGGCCCCACAAGGATGCGTGCTCAGCCCCCTCCTGTACTCCCTGTTCACCCATGACTGTGTGGCCACGCACGCCTCCAACTCAATCATCAAGTTTGCAGACGACACAACAGTAGTAGACTTGATTACCAACAATGACGAGGGCCCTGGGAGTGTGGTGCCAGGAAAATAACCTCTCACTCAACGTCAACAAAACAAAGGAGATGATCGTGGACTTCAGGAAACAGCAGAGACAGTGTGCTGAAGAAGGCGCAACAGTGCCTCTTCAACCTCAGAAATTTGGCTTGGCACCTAAAACCCTTACAAACCTTTACAGATGCACAATTGAGAGCATCCTGTCGGGCTGTATCACCGTCTGGTATGGCAATTGCACCGCCCGCAACTGCAGGGCTCTCCAGAGGGTGGTGCGGTCTGCCCAACGCATCACCGGGGGGCAAACTACCTGCCCTCCAGGACACCTACAGCACTTGATGTCACAGAAAGGCCAAAAATATCATCAAGGACAATCACCACACGAGCCACTGCCTGTTCACTCAGCTATCATTCAGAAGGCTAGGTCAGTACAGGTGCCAGTACAGCTTCTATCTCAAGGCCATCCGACTGTTAAATAGCCATCACTAGGACATTAGAGGCTGCTGCCCTATATACATAGACTTGAAATCACTGGCCAATTTAATAATTGTAACACTAGTCACTTTAATAATGTTTACATATTTTGCATTACTCATCTCATATGTAAATAATGTATTCTATCCTATTCTTTTGTATCTTAATATATGCTGCTCTGACATTGCTCGTCCAAATATTTATATATTCTTTACTTTAGATTGAGTGTATTGTTAGATATTACTGCACTGTTTGAGCTAGAAACACAAGCATTTCGCTACACCCGCAATAACATCTGCTAAATACGTATATGTGACAAATAAAATTTGATTTGATTCAAAAAGTAAAAAGAAAGAAATATCAAAACAAGGAATGTCAGAGTCCGGTATATATATATATATATGTATATATATATATATATAATATATATATATATATATATATATAATGGTGTGTATAGACAGTATGGACAGTATATGAATAAAGCAGTAGTTACGGTATATAGGATGAGCCATGACTAGAATACAGTATATATTTGGAAAGTATTCAGACCCCATCGCTTTTTCCACATTTTGTTACGTTACAGCCTTATTCTAAAATGTATTCAATTGTTTTTTTCCCTCATCAATCTACACACAATACCCCATAATGACAAAGGAAAAACAGATTATTTAAAATTTGTGTAAACATATTAAAAAGAAAAAAGAACTGAAATATCACATTTACATAACTATTCAGACCCTTTACACAGTACTTTGTTGAAGCACCTTTGGCAGCGATTACAGCCTTGAGTTTTCTTGGGTATGACACTACAAGCTTGGTACACCTGTATTTGTGTAGTTTCTCCCATTCTTCTCTGCAGATTCTCTCAAGCTCTGTCAGGTTAGATGGGGAGCGTCGCTGTACAGATTTTCCTGTTGGAAGGTGAACCTTCGCCCAGTGGGAGGTCCTGAACGCTCTGGAGCAGGTTTTCATCAAGGATCTCTCTGTACTTTGCTCCGTTCATCTTTCCCTCGATCCTGACTAGTCTCCCAGTCCCTGCCACTGAAAAACATCCCCAAAGCATGATGCTGCCACCACCATGCTTCACCTTAGGGATGGTGCCAGGTTTTCTCCAGACGTGATGCTTGGCATTTAGGCCAAAGAGGTCAATCTTGGTTTTATCAGACCAGAGAATCTTGTTTCTCATGGTCTGAGAGTCTTTAGGTACCTTTTGGCAAACTCCAAGCGGGCTGTCATGTGCCTTTTACTGAGGAGTGGCTTCTTTCTGGCTACTCAACCATAAAAGGCCTGATTGGTGGAGTGCTGCAGAGATGGTTGTCCTTCTGGAAGGTTCTCCCATCTCCACAGAGGAACTCTGGAGCTCTGTCAGAGTGACCATCGGGTTCTTGGTCACCTCCCTGACCATGGCCCTTCTTCCCCGATTGCTCAGTTTTGCCGGGCTGCTAGCTCTAGGAAGAGTTTTGGTGGTTCCAAACGTATTCAATTTAAGAATGATGGAGGCCACTGTGTTATTGCGGACCTTAAATGCTGCAGAAATGTTTGGTACCCTTCCCCAGATCTGTGCCTCGACACAATCCTGTCTCTGAGCTCTATGGACATTTCCTAAGACCTCATGGCTTGGTTTTTGCTCTGACATGCATTGTCAACTGTGGGACCTTATACAGACAGGTTTGTGCCTTTCCAAATCATGTCCAATCAATTGAATGTACCACAGGTGGACTCCAGTCAGGTTGTAGAAACATCTCAAGGATGATCAATGGAAACAGTTTGCACCCGAGCTCAATTTCGAGTCTCATAGCAAAGGGTCTGAATACTTATGTAAATAAGACATATATATATATATTTTTATACGTTTACAAACATTTCTAAAAACCTGTTTTCGCTTTGTCATTATGGGGTATTATGTGTAGATTGATTTTATATTGTATTTTAGAATAAGGCAAAATGTAACAAAATGTGGAAAAAGTCAAGGGGTCTGAATACTTTCCGAATGCAATGTACCTATAAAGTGGGGAAAACAGTACAGTATGTAAACATTATTAAATGCAATTTTCTAAGGTGCAGGGTAGTGTACCAGCTGGTAGCCTGCTAATAACAGTGACAAAGGTTCAGGGCAGGGTACTGGGCGAAGGATGGCTAGTGGTGACTGTTTATCAGTCTCTCGGTCCCAGCTTTGCACCTGTACTGTCTTCACCTTCTAGATGGTAGCGGGGTAAAATAGCCATGGCTCGGGTGGCTGAGGTCCTAGTGTGCCCCGGTGATGCGTTGGTCTGACCGCACCATCCTTTGGAGAGCCCTGCAGTTGCGAATGGTGCTATTGCCATACCAGGCGGTGATACAGCCCGACAGGAGGCTCTTAATGGTGTATCTGTAGAAGTTCATGAGGGTCTTAGGGGCCATGCCAAATTTCTTAAGCCTCCTGTGGTTGAAGAGGCGCTGTTGCGCCTTCTTCACCACACTGTCTAAGTGAATGGACCATTCCAGGTCGTCAGTGATGTGTATGCCTAAAAGCCTAAAGCCTAAGTCGTGTCCAAGTCAGTCTTGAGACCAGTAATATGTTAGAAATGTTAGGAATTAAAAAATATATTATACTATAGAACAGGTTCTTCCATTCTTCCAGGTACTGTGAACCTTCTGCGTCACTCTCTTTAATAACAGGTTGTTCTTAGTTTGTGTTGCTTGAAACTTGCCAAACAAGCTAATGGCTTCTGGAAAGAAATGCTGTCGGCATGCTCAACTGTTGTCGCTCATTCATACTTTCAACTGGTTTTCCCCACCAACCAACAAGTCGTAGTCAGAGCCCGAGTCAGAGCCCAAACCATTCCAGGTCTCTCCTCCACCCGTTACTGGGTCTGAGCCACGAAAGCCTCCCACCATTAGCTCTGACAAATTGAAAACACTAGTCATTGCGACTCCATTAACCGCAATATTAGACTTAAAAAGAATAATCCAGCAATCATACATTGTTTACCAGAGGACAGGGCTACTGACGTAAAGGCGAATCTGAAGAGTGTAGGGTATAAGGATATTGTTATCAATGTCGGCACCGACAATATTAGGATGAAACAGGTCACCAAGCGCAACAAAACTTTGGCGTGTAACTTAACTAGAAGATGTGTTGGCACTAAGTAATTGTCTCTGGCCCCCTCCCAGTTGGGGGGAGTGATGAGCTCTACAGCAGACTAACACAACTCAAACTGTTTTCTGCCCCTCCCAAAATATAGAATTTGTACATAACTGTCCCTTTTCCTGGCACCAACAAACAGAACCATGTCTGGCCTGCTGAGGAGTGACGGACTGGAGTGGTGCTCTCATCTTATCTATCAACATAGACAGGTCTCTAACTCCTCTAGCTCCACAATGAGATGGGTGCAGGCATCAGGCTGTTAGCCAGCCTGCCAGTTTAGTGGAGTCTGTTCCTAGCACAGTCAGTGTAGTCAGCTCAGTTTTCCCCATTGAGACTGTCTGTGCCTCGATCTAGGTCGGGCAAAACTAAACATGGTGGTGTTCACCTTAACAATCTCACTGGAATAAAGACCCCCATTCCTGTCATTATTGAAAGAGATTGTGTTAATAACTCACATCTCAAAATAGGACTACTTAATGTTAGATCCCTCACTTCAAAGGCAGTCATAGTCAATTAACTAATCACTAATCATAAACTGGATGTGATTGGCCTGACTAAAACATGATGAAGTATCAAGCTTGATGAATTTACTGCTTTAAATGAGGCCTCTCCTTCTGGTTACACAAGTGACAATATCCCCTGAGCATCCTGCAAAGGCGGGGGTGTTGCTAACATTTATGAAAGCAAATTTCAATTTACAAAAAAAGGTCTTTGCAGCCTTCTCAATTACTTTTTATAGCTTTATATGTTACAGGCCTTCTGGGCCGTATACAGCATTCCTCACTGAGTTTCCTGAATTCCTATCGGACATTGTAGTCATGGCAGATAATGTTCAAATTTTTTGTGACTTAAATATTCACATGGAGAAGTCCACAGACCTACTCCAAAAGGCTTTCGAGCCATCATCGACTTAGTGGGTTTTGTCTGGACCTACGCATTGTCACAATCATACCCTGTATTTAGTTTTGTCCCGTGGAATAGATATTGTGGATCTAAATGTTTTTCCTCATAATCCTGGACTATTGGACCACCATTTTATTAGGTTTGCAATCGCAACAAATAATTAACTCAGACCACAACCAAGATTATCAAAACCCTTGCTATAAATTTTCTGACAACCCAAAGATTCCTAAATGCCCTTCCAGACTCCCTCCACCTCCTAAGGATGCTGAAGTACAAAAATCAGTTAACCACCTAACCAAGGATCTAAACTTAACCTTGCGTAATACCCTAGATGCCGTTGCACTGCTAAAAACAAGAACATTTGTCACAAGAAACTAGCTCCCCTGATATATAGAAAATACCCAAGCCCTGAAGCAAGCTTCCAGAAAATTGGAACATAAATAGCGCTCCACCAAATTGGAATTCTTCCAACTAGCTTGGATAAGTTCTTGCCTGCTTTAGATCTTATCTGACAGAAAGATATCATTTCGTTTATGTGGATGGTTTCGGTGTTGCTCAAGGTTCCATTTTAGGACCACTATTGTTTTCACTGAGTGTATAAAACTTTAGGAGCACCTTCCTTATATTGAGCTGCACCCTCTTTGGCCCTCAGAACAGCCTCAATTCGTCAGTGCATGGACTCTACGAAAGCGTTCCACAGGGATGCTGGCCCATGTTGACTCAAATGCTTCCCACAGTTGTGTCAAGTTGGCTGGATGTCTTTTGGCTGGTGGACCATTCTTGATACACACGGGAGACAGTTGAGCATGAAGACCCAGCAGTATTGCAGTTCTTGACACATTCAAACCAGTGTGCCTGGCACCTACTACCATACCCCGTTCAAAGGCACATAAATCTTTTGTCTTGCCCATTCACCTTCTGAATGGCACCCATAAACAATCCATGTCTCAATTGTCTCAAGCCTTAAAAGTCCTTCTTTAACCTCTCCATCCCATCTACACTGAAGTGGATTTAACAAGTGACATCAATAAGGGATAATAGCTTTCACATGGATTCACCTATGTCATGGAAAGAGCAGGTGTTGCTAATGTTTGGTACACTCAGTGTATACCTCTTAGGGATGTCATTCGGAAACACAATGTTAACTTTCACTGCTATTCAGACGACACACAGGGGTACATTTTGATGAAACATGGTGAATCCCCAAAATTGCCTACCTTGGAAGCCTGTGTTTCAGACATAAGGAAGTGAATGGCGGCAAATGTTTTACTTTTAAACTTGGACAAAATAGAAATGCTAGCTCTAGGTCTCAAGAAACAAAGCGATCTTCTGTTAGATCTGACAATTAATCTCAATGGTTGTACAGTCGTCTGTTACTCTGGACCCTGATCTCTTGTTTGACAAATATATAAAAAATGTTTCAAGAGCAGATTTTTTCCATCTTCGTAACATTGCAAAAATCTTTAACTTTCTGTCAGAAAATTATGCAGAAAAGCCAATCCATGCTTTTGTCACATCGAGATTAGAATTCTGCAAAGCTCTACTCTCTGGCTACTAGGATAAAGCACTAAATCAACTTCAGCTAGTGCTAAATACGGCCGCTAGAATCTTGACTGTTAAGGCTAGGGCTGATTTCAAGGTTTTACTGCTAACCTACAAAGCATTACACAGACTTGCTCCTACCTATCTCTCCAATTTGGTCCAGCCGTACATACATACACGTACCCCATGGGCATGCAGGCCTCCTTATTGTTCCTAGAATTGTTAAGCAAACAGCCTGAGGCAGGGTTTTCTCCTATAGAGCTCAGTTTTTATGGAATGATCTGCCTATCCATGTGAGAGAGACTTGGTCTAGACCTTATAGTCTTTACTGAAGACTCATCTCTTCAGTAGGTCCTATGATTGAGTGTAGTCTGGCCCAGGGGTGCGAAGGTGAACTGCAAAGCACTGGAGTGATGAACCACCCTTGCTGTCTCTGCCTGGCCGGCTCCCCTCTCTCCACTGGGATTCTCTGTCTCTTACCATACTACGGGGGCTGAGTCACTGGCTTGCTAGTGCTCTCCCATGCCATCCCTATGAGGGGTGCATCACGTCGTGCCTGGCTTTTTTCGCTACACTCGAATTGTCCGGTTTTGCGCCCACTCAGGCTTGTGCGGTGGGGGAGATCTTCATTTTTGCAGTTCTGCCTGTGGCTATGGAACCCTGACCTGTTCACCGGACGTGCTACCTTGTCCCGGACCTGCTATTTCCACCCTCCCTCTTTGGCTCTCTCTCTCTCTCTCTACCGAACCTGCTGTCTCAACCTCTGAATACTTGGCTATGAAAGCCAATTGACATTTACTCCTGTGGTGCTGACCTGTTGCTCCCTCTATAACCACTGTGATTATTATTTGACCCTTCTGGTCATCTATGAACGTTTGAACATCTTGAAGAACAATCTGGTCTAAATGGCCATGTACTCCTATAATCTCCACCCGGCACAGCTAGAAGAGGATTGGCCACTCCTCAGAGCCTGGTTCCTCTCTAGGTTTCTTCCTAGGTTCCTGCCTTTCTAGGGAGTTTTTCCTAGCCACCGTGCTTCTAAAGCTGCATTGCTTGCTTTTTGGGGTTTTAGGCTGGGTTTCAGTATAAGCACTCTGCTGATGTAAAAAGGGCTTTATAAATACATTTGATTGATTGATTGATTGATGGGTTTTGAATTGCCCACATGGCCACCTGCTTTCGGTTGTTTTATCATGTAAGATGTGTTGCAATCAATGTGAATTACTGACTCAGACACACCAGTCCAACTAAAGGTGTGTGTGTACGCAAGATGAAGCGTGCACTCAAGATGAAGCATGCACAAAGAATTTCGTTACAGCGTGGAAAGAATGACAGAGAAACATTATGGCTGCCAGAAGAATGCCTTGACACCATCATTCCGTATCGAAGTTTTGGTGAATCAACAAACCACTGTGTGTCTAACTGTACTATTATTCTGATACACCGGTACAAACCACATCAGAGAAAATGTTGGAGAATACTCAAAGTTAGTCAACTGATACCAGAAGAAAGTTTCTTCTGCAAGTGATTGGCATACATCATACACCCTGAGGCAAACATAGGCATGTCCTTAAACACGCAAGCACTCACACATTTAAACACATTCAAATAAGTATTTCCATATATGAATACATGCTGACAGAAGTGTTTCCATGTATGGGTAGGATACATACCCAGGTGGCACACATACAATGTGAGGCTGAGGAAAAGAGTGACTTCCTGTGCGTCCCAGAGCCGCAGAGGCCACATTAGAACCCCAGGTCCATATATTCTCACCAGTACGGAGTGTCTACTGGGTCATTCCGCATTCTGGAGCATTCGCTTTTCTCTTCTCTGAAAATCTATTCTTTCCTGTGTTCCTCATTCCTTTTTATTCTCAGTGTATTGTTAATGTTTGACTCTGGTGGAAAACATTATCTCTCTTTTGTTGGTGATGTTCTCTTCTGTCCTTCTCAGTTCTGTGCTCTCTGGCTACCTGAGCTGCTCTGCCTGTGCAACGGCACCTCACCTATCAGACAGGATCAGGAGGAGATTACTGTGTATACATTCAAACTAACACACACAGAGAGAGAGAGAGAGAGAGAGAGAGAGAGAGAGAGAGAGAGAGAGAGAGAGAGAGAGAGAGAGAGAGAGACTGTACTGTACTGCCTCCCTGTACGGCCTTCCAGAAATGCACCACCGTGGGATGAATAACTGGTATTCGAGTTTGGACACACCTTGCTGAGCAGGCCAGACAGGAAGGAATGTCTATTCATAGATCTATTCTAAGATGACTGCACCTCTCTATGATGGCCACATGAATAAAAGTTGCAATGTGGTAAATCACAAATCGTCTTTGCCTATTGGTCGCCTGGTCACTGTTGCAATAGCTTAGAACACTAAGTAATTTCTTTCCTCAAAATGTGTTTTGTTTAGTCAAGGATCAATGTAAGAACTGTGATCCTTCTGTTTTAGTCTGCAGTCAGCCTTTCTCCTATCTAAAGGGTTTTGGTGTAACACTGTTTTATGCATGAATTGGATTAGATGAGTCGTGTTTAATTGTCACTTATTCAACCACTCCCAATCAATGTACAGAAGTAGGATCTTAATTTGCACAGCAGGAAATGCAAACTTGTAATGTATTCAAAGTTTAAAAAGGCTTCTTAAGTTTGTAATTTCCACTTAAACCCTACAAAACTGTCCATGAATTATAATCTGCTGTGAGAAACTGGTCAAATGAAGATCTGTAGACCTGTCTACTTTTGGGGTGAGGACCAATGACTGCATATGATTGGACAAAGCCATCGACACCATTCATTCCTATGCAAAGACTCAATAGAGCTTGTCAGCTTGTAGTCCTACAGCCCGGAATAGAGTTACCTCTGCTTCATTCAGCCATCCTATGGAGAAAGAATAGGGCTTGGAGATAAATGCTGAAAAGGTATGTGGTAAACACAGGCTTAGGAGATCTTATACATTTTGTATTATGAGATAATATCAGTTAGTTAACATGATCTTTATGAATTATGAAGTCTGTGTGCTTTTTTAAATTACATAAATGCTTAAAAGTTCACAAAAAGTTGTGTAGCTGATGAAGATTAGCTCATAGAACAAAACGTATAAGAACTCCTAAGCCTGTGTTTACCACAGCCCTTATTTTCAGTGTTTATCCAAAAACCCTACAAAAATGCCATTAATCTCCCCATAAGCTTTGTCCAACGAACCACGGCGGAGGCAGTGCCTACAAAAAGACGCAATTTATATTTCTCTCTATAGCGCATTAAAGCCAAATAAAGTTGGTTAAGATGGCATCTCATGGAGACAACATACGCAGCTGGAACTCAACCATGAAGTGACGTTGCAGGCTAGCTCAGTGCTGCCGCCTTTGACCCCTCTCACTGACACAAGTTGAAGGCCGACCAGGGTACTGCAGACTGCCATTAACAACAATTATTCTTAGAACTTCTTCTGTGTGATTTTTAAATGATCGGTTCAAGGACATACATCTGGTGTAATTTAGAAGCAATTATTGGTTCCATGATTGTCTTCCAAATCTTTTTTTATTTACATGAAGATTAAATTTTTTCCATTCTCTACAATGGTGGTGTCCTCTTTTCTGCTAACAATGCCTGCAGTACCGGGGTCGGCCTTGAACTCCCATGGCTTCAATGAGAGGGTGCAGTAGTTCTCCCCCTGGTGAGTACGTAACCTTGACTGGTAAACAAGAGAGCTGGCGTTATTGAACATAATGCCAACATTACTATATTTGACCTGAAGAGGGCACTGTTAACCACTTGCCACTCTTCTCAGTTCCACACAAGTCAGCATGTGATGTGCTGTAAAGTGGTTTGGTTTTAAAGGGCATTTTGAGTCCCTTCAATTTAATTTACATTTTAATTTAAACCTTTATTTAACTAGGCAAGTCAGTTTAGAACAAAGTGTTATTTACAATGACAGCCTACCGGGGAACAGTGGTTTAACTGCCTTGTTCAGAGGCAGACCAACATATTTTTACCTTGTCAGCTCGGGGGATTCGATCCTGCAATGCTCTAACCACTAGGCTACCTGCCACCCAAATTAAATATAGGTAAACATGTAGTAGTTGTTCTAGCAGCCTTGACCCAACTGCAACTATAAGGCAATGTGAGATGGAGTGAAAGGTTGCCAGAGGTTTCATCAAATGTAACTTTACTCCCCACCAGTTACTAGTCTTAGCAAGGCCATGCAAACCTTAACCTTATGTGAGATCTTTCCATGAAGTCTTTGAAAAACAGATGTATTCCTTAGTAGACTATTGGTTGTAATGCTGTATGTCATCTGTGTCACACATTATTACAGAGACAGACTGGGCAGTTCTGGCAAATGCCAGATGGGCTGATCGATCTGTAGCACAATGGGCCTGTCTAAGTTGGTGTTTTTGCACATATGTATAATTATTTAGCTAATAATGGGGCATCTGGAGGAAAAATGGGCCAGTGTGTTAGAAAGGCCTAATTTCTGGTCCTAGTTGGTCCCTGCATACCAATATGAAAACTTCTAAAAGTAATGCTTTTTTAAGAGAATGAATAGGACTCTGCTTGTGAAGTTCTATTCATTTAGTTGTTTGGACTGTGAGGAAAGAATGCAGTCCAACTGGTTAGGTTATTTAACCAGGTTATTTCCCAGCAATGGGGATAACACTCTATTGTCTGATTTGCATGCCCAGAAGCTGCTGCCAGATTCACTGGCAAGACTGCCTTCTTAGAACATAGAGAGGACTGAAAAAACACTTCACCAGTCCCTCCACTGTAGTTTCTCCTCCTCCTTGTCTTGCTGCATTACTTGAATTTGTCTTAGAAAATGAAAGGGGAAGGAATGCATTTACTGTAAGTGCACAAGGAAATAAACCAGCCTGCTTAGGTGAGTACTCAGTACAATGTAAGGTGTACCAGTATAAAAGCTGTATCTGTACATTACTCCTTCACACTACTGGACAACATGAGGACTCTGCTACTGACAACCGTGCTGCTGGTGTTGCTCTGTAGCACTCAAGGTGAGCAAACTTAATAAATATAGGCTGGTTTATAAATATGATAGATGTAATTCTTGGTTGAGGTGTGCTTATAAAAAACTCAGTTTCAGGTCCAGGGCAAAACTATTCATATGTAGCCTATGTTGCATGTTGTTGAACTAACTATAACAGTGGAGGATCTTCAACAACTTAGTAAAGGAATGAAAATGCTCACACTCCTCTTGATAGACTTACTAACTTTCTCATAACCAATGAATTTATTTGCAGTGGTGTAAAGTACTTAAGTAAAAATACTTTAAAGTACTTAAGTTTTTTTTTGTTTTTGTTTTGGGGTATCTGTACTTTACTTTACTATTTATATTTTGGACAACTTTTACTTTTACTTCACTACATTCCTAAAGAAAACATTTTCCCTGACCAGTTACATTTTGAATGCTTAGCAGGAAAGGAAAATTGTCAAATTCACGCACTTATCAAGAGAACATCCCTGGTCATCCCTACTGCCTCTGATCTGGCAGACTCCCTAAACACAAATGCTTTGTTTGTAAATTATGTCTGAGTGTTGAAGTGTGCCCCTGGCTATCCGTAAATTAAACCAACAACAAAATCGTGCCGTCTGGTTTGCTTAATATAAGGAATTTGAAATCTTGATGCTTAAGTATATTTTAGCAATTACATTTACTTTTGATACTGAAACACATTTAAAACCAAATACTTGTAGACTTTTACTCAAGTAGTATTTTACCAGATTACTTTCACTTTTATTTTAGTCATTTCTATTAAGGTATCTTAACTTTTACTCAAGTATGACAATTGGGTACTTTTTCCACCACTGTTTACTTGATAAGCTAATGATGATCCACACTTTAAGAATCCTATCATCACTTCTGCTCTAAATGTTAATTTCTCCACAGTGCTCACACTCAGGTGTTACACCTGTGAGGAGAATGACGCTGACTGCAAGCAAGTGACAGAATGTCCACCATCGAGCATGTACTGCAGAACTGTGGTGACTGGTAAATATTCCACTTTTCCTCTTTCATTCAGTCCTTTCAATCTGTATCAATACTATTGATGTATTATTAATCAACTGAGTGCAATAACCATCTGTAAATTGCTCAAACATTTTCTACTTCCTTCTTTTCCTACACAGCGGACACAGTGACTCGTACCTGCGAGGAGATGTGTGCCTCGGGTGTCAACGTCTACTGTTGCCAGGGTGACCTGTGTGAGAACTGACATGATCCACGGACAACCATCGCCTCTGACTACACACGTTCACCTTCTGTTTAGATACAGTAGAATGTTGTATGGGAAATACTTTAGAATATGGGATACATTATAACCTTTCAATTAATTACATTTACATTTTAGTCATTTAGCAGACACTCTTATCCAGAGCGACTTAATTAGTGCATTCATCTCAAGATAGCTAGGTGAGACAACCACATATCACAGTCATAGTAAGTACATTTTTCCTCAATAAAGAAGTTATCAGCAAAGTCAGTGCTATTGTTCGTGATCATCTTTAAAAAAGGCAATCTTGTACTTTCTGTCGTGCAAAACAATCTATCCCTTTGAACGACTCAACTGTTTCTGCTGTCCTTCAAAGCTTGACTTAATGCCATAAAACGTGGAGGTTTTACAGTAATGAGAATTTCCAATGCCTGAACTGTGATTCTGGTGTAGCCTCTCCTAGTCTCCTCTCTCTCCGGATGCTCCTGAGTGGGTCATGCTGGCTCATGGACTCCTGCTGGGATGTGGGTCACCAGACGGTGACAATGCTGGCCTGTCGTGGCTGTATGCATCTGGGCATGCAGGATTATCTAAATCCCTCTGATGAGGGGGAGTTATGGAGAACCTGTACCACTCACCTGGCAACTTAACTCCACTCTCCTCTGAAAAAAGTATGCTTGATCATGGTGTAGTTTGCTTTGTTTTCGAGAGATTAAAAACAAATAAAATTACAGTTTTAGAGCGAGAAAATAGGAAGACTTTACACATATAAAATAATCTTATTCTGCATAACTGTAGATAAGGAAAACGTTTAAATGTCATCACTCAGCACAGGTCAGTGCCCGCTAGGCACAGACGTTAATTCAACGTCTATTCCATGTTGGTTCAACGCAATTTCATTGAAATGACGTGGAAACAACATTGATTCAACCAGTGTGTGCCCAGTGGGCGGTCTGTGGCTGGTCATCTAAATCAAACAGACAAATATGTGTCACATCTAGATATGTATTTATCTTCCAAACATTATTTCCTTTTCCATTAGAGCTCCAAATTTGAGGATTTGTGGGTGTTAAAAATAACCCTGGAGTGTTAGAGAGCCAACCTTCACTCCTTTACACATCATGTGAAAGGTGTTTCATTCAAACCTCATAAAGGGGTCAGCATAACACACACATCCCATGTTATCCCAGAAAACCTCTGATCTTACAAGGCAGCAACTGATTGGCAGAAACTGATTTACAGTTTACAGAAACAGCACTCAAACTGATTAGTGCATGAAAACAATACGTTATGATATGAATGTCATGAATGGCATGTTTGGCATTCAACCAAATTAACTACATGTAATACAAATGAATTTTTGAATGAAGCAGTGATTAAATTATTTGTTCCTTTACCCTTTGTGATCCAACAACTACATCACATGCTGACATTTAGCAGCCTGGTATACAGATTTGCATTACGGTTTTAATCTCTAGTTTGAATCATAAGAGACACTGCTTTAAGCAGGTTTTATGATAAACCCAGTTGCATAACTTACAGTGATGAACAAAAGCCACTAGAATCAGCATAACTTCGACTTCCGCCGAAGTCGGTCCCTCTTCTTGTTCGGGCGGTGTTCGGCGGTCGACGTCACCGGTTTTCTAACCATCACCGCTCTCCTTTTCGTGTGTCTGTTGGTTTTGTCTTGATTGTACACACCTGTTGTTCACTTTCTCACAATCACATCCCTGTTATATTCCTTCCTTTCCCCTCTTCCCCTTGTGCGTGATTGTTATTTGTTATGTATTTTTTCTCAGTCTGTGTTACTGAGGGCTGGTATTGTTCTCGCTGTTCTGGGTTGTTTTTGTTCGCCCATTATTTTGATGGTGGTAGTATTTGGTGTTGGTAGTTTGCCACACCAGTGTTTGTTTGCATCTGGTATGGTGGTTGCATTAAATGACCTTTACACGCATCTCAACCTCCTGCGCCTGACTCTTTTCACTAACGGAACCACAGCCTTAACAGGAAGACATATTGAGACCTAGGTCTCTTTTACAAATGCTGTATATACAACATACAGTGCATTCAGAAAGTATTCAGACCCCTTAACTATTTCCACATTTTGTTACGTTACATAACATTTATTCAATTGTTTTTTCCCCTCATCAATCTACACACACAGACCATAATGACAAAGCAAAAACCATTTTTTAGAAAAATCTGAAATATAACATTTACATAAATATTCAGACCTTTTACTCAGTACTTTGTTGAAGCACCTTTGGCAGCGATTATAGTCTTTTTGGGTATGATGCTACAAGCTTGTCACACCTGTATTTGGGGAGTTTCTCCCATTCATCTCTGCAGATCCTCTCAAGCTCTGTCAGGTTGGATGGGGAGTGTTGCAACACAGCTATTTTCAGGTCTCTCCAGAGATGTTCGATCAGGTTCAAGTCCGGGCTCTGGCTGGGCCACTCAAGGACATTCAGACTTGTCCCAAAGCCACTCCTGCGTTGTCTTGGCTGTGTGCTTAGGGTCGTTGTCCTGTTGGAAGGTGAACCATCGCCCCAGTCTGAGGTCCTGAGCGCTCTGTAGCAGGTTTTCATCAATGATCTCTCTGTACTTTGCTCCATTCATCTTTCCCTAGATCCTGACTAGTCTCCCAGTCCCTGCTACTGAAAAACATCCCCACAGCATGATGCTGACACCACAGTGCTTTCCTCCAGATGTGACACTTGGCATTCAGGCCAAAGAGTTTAATCTTGGTTTCATCAGACCAGAGAATTTTGTTTCTCATGGTCTGAGGGTCTTTAGGTGCCTTTTGGTGAACTCCAAGCGGGATGTCATGTGCCTTTTACTGAGGAGTGGCTTCTGCCTGGCTACTGTACCATAAAGGCCTGATTTGTGGAGTGCTGCAGAGATGGTTGCAGAGGAGGTTCTCCCATCTCTAGAGCTCTGTCATAGTGACCATCGGGTTCTTGGTCATCTCCATGACCATGGCCCTTCTCTCCCGATTGCTCAGTTTGACAGTGCATGTCAAAAACCAAGCCATGAGGTTGAGGGAATTGTCCGTAGATCTCCGAGACAGGATTGTGTTGAAGCACAGATCTGGGGAAGGGTACCAAAAGATTCTGCAGAATTGAAGGTTCCCAAGAACAGAGAGCTCCAGGAAGAGTCTTGGTGGTTCCAAACATCTTCCATTTAAGAATGATGGAGGCCACTGTGTTCTTGGGGACCTTCAATGCTGCATAAATTTTTTGGTACCCTTCCCCAGATCTGTGCTTCGACACAATCCTGTCTCGGAGCTCTACGGACAATTCCCTCGACCTCATGGCCTGGTTTTTGCTCTGACATGCACTGTCAACTGTGGGACCTTATATAGACAGGTGTGTGCCTTCCAAATCATGTCCCATCAATTGAATTTATCATAGGTGGACTCCAATCAAGTTGTAGAAACATCTATAGCTACAGTGGTGGACGCGAGACGGTGTGTTTCCATCATTTCCGGTCACAACTTGTAGACTTGTTTACGTGCTGCTGTGCGGTTTGTTGCTAACCTTACTTTGCTACCTGCCAACCTTACGGTTTTTACTTTAATTACCGTTTATATTTTTAGTTTTTCCCTCGCTCTACTTTTTTCATCCAACTTTTTCACCCCGTACGATTTATCTGGACGTGGTTCGTCAGGACCTCCACCAGCCGAAGCTAAGTAGTAACATTAACATGATGCCTTCTAATTGCTGTCGCTGTACTCATAATGTACAGGAGGACGATCGCCTTATGGCGAGGATAGCTGTGCTGCAAGCCCAGCTTCAGACGCAATCGTTAGGCAAGGGTAATTTAAGTGTAGGAAAGGATGAAACAGCATCTGTGCCACCAGTACGTACAGATAGTAGTATAAATCCCCTCGCACAGTCCCCGCAGCCGGACAATTTTCTCATGGCTTCTGGAAGGAAATGCTGTTGGAATGCTCAACCAGTGTCGCTCATTCAGCCGACAGAAACTTTCAACCGGTTCTCCCCATTAAGAAACGGGCCGAGCCTTCTCTGGTCTCTACTCTTCACGTTGTGGGGTCTGAGATGCCGAAGCCTCCCACCATTAGCTCTGACAAATTGAAAACCCTAGTCATTGGCGACTCCATTACCCGCAGTATTACACTTAAAACGAATCATCCAGCAATCATACACTGTTTACAAGGGGGCAGGGCTACCGAAGTTAAGGCTAATCTGAAGATGGTGCTGGCCAAAGCTAAAACTGTTGAGCGTAGAGAGTATAGGGATATTGTTATCCACGTTGGCACCAACGATGATAGGATGAAACAGTCAGAGGTCACCAAGCGCAACATAGCTTCAGTGTGTAAATCAGCTAGAAAGACGTGTAGGCATCGAGTAATTGTCTCTGGCCCCCTCCCAGTTAGGGGGAGTGATGAGCTCTACAGCAGAGTCTCACAACTCAGTCGCTGGTTGAAAACTGTTTTCTGCCCCTCCCAAAAGATAGAATTTGTAGATCATTGTCCATATTTCTGGGACTCACCCACAAACAGGACCAATCACTTGGCACATTGATGAAAATAATCATGGCCTCTAAACCTTCAAGCTGCATACTGGACCCTATTCCAACTAAACTACTGAAAGAGCTGCTTCCTGTGCTTGGCCCTTTTATGTTGAACATAATAAACAGCTCTCTATCCACCGGATGTGTACCAAACTCACTAAAAGTGGCAGTAATAAAGACTCTCTTGAAAAAGCCAAACCTTGACCCAGAAAATATAAAAACCTATCGGCCTAAATCGAATCTCCCATTCCTCTCAAAACAAAATTAAAAAGCTGTTGCGCAGCAACTCACTGCCTTCCTGAAGAAAAACAATGTATACGAAATGCTTCAGTCTGGTTTTAGACCCCATCATAGCACTGAGACTGCACTTGTGAAGGTGGTAAATGACCTTTTAATGGCATCAGACCGAGGCTCTGCATCTGCCCTTATGCTCCTAGACCTTAGTGCTGCTTTTGATACTATTGATCACCACATTCTTTTGGAGAGATTGGAAACCCAAATTGGTCTACACGGACAAGTTCTGGCCTGGTTTAGATCTTATCTGTCGGAAAGATATCAGTTTGTCTCTGTGGATGGGTTGTCCTCTGACAAATCAACTGTACATTTCAGTGTTCCTCAAGACTCTGTTTTAGGACCACTATTGCTTTCACTATATATTTTACCTCTTGGTGATGTCATTTGGAAACATAATGTTAACTTTCACTGCTATGCGGACGATACACAGCTGTACATTTTGAAACATGGCGAAGCCCCAAAATTGCCCTCCCTGCAAGCCTGTGTTTCAGACATAAAGAAGTGGATGGCGGCAAATGTTCTACTTTTAAAATCGGACAAAAAAGAGATGCTAGATCTAGGTCCCAGGAAATAAAGAAATCTTCTGTTGAATCTGACAATTAATCTTGATGGTTGTACAGTCGTCTCAAAATAAAACTAGAACCTCTGCGTTACTCTGGACCCTGATCTCTCTTTTGTCGAACATATCAAGACTGTTTCAAGGACAGCTTTTTTCCATCTACGTAACATTGCAAAAATCAGAAACATTCTGTCCAAAAATTATGCAGAAAAATTTATCCATGATTTTGTCACTTCTAGATTAGACTACTGCAATGCTCTATTATCAGGCTACCCGGATAAAGCACTAAATAAACTTCAGTTAGTGCTCAACCCGGCTGCTAGATTCTTGACTAGAACCAAAAAATTTGATCATATTTCTCCAGTGCTAGCCTCTCTACACTGGCTTCCTGTTAAGGCAAGGGCTGATTAAGGTTTTACTGCTAACCTACAAAGCATTACATGGGCTTACTCCTACCTATCTTTCCAATTTGGTCCTGCCGTACATACCTACACGTATGCTATGGTCACAAGATGCTGTCACGTCTGCTCCCGCTCTCCCCTTCCCCTGGCGCTTGAGGGCGCCAGATTACCCTGCATCACACGTTCCTGCCATCATCGCTCACACCTGCTCTCCCTTGTCACTCGCATCAGCGTTATTGGACTCACCTGGACTCACTCATCAGTTGTTAATTTCCTTCGCTATATTTGTCTGTTCCCCAGCTCTGTTCCCCGCTGCTGCATTGTATTTGTTTTGTCGGTATTATTTTGCTGACGCTGTTTCGGTCTTGTCCGTTTTTCATTAAATGTTTACTCCTCGTACTTGCTTCGTCTCTCCAGCGTCATGACAGATGCAGGCCTCCTTACTGTCCCTAGAATTTCTAAGCAAACAGCTGGAGGCAGGGTTTTCTCCTACAGAGCTACATTTTTATGGAATGGTCTGCCTATCCATGTGAGAGAGACAGACTCAGTATCAACCTTTAAGTCTTTATTGAAGACTCATCTCTTCAGTAGGTACTCTGGCCCAGGAGCAAAGAACCGCCCTTGCTGTCTCTGCCTGGCCGGTTCCCCTCTCTCCACTGGGATTCTCTGCCTCTAACCCTATTACAGGGGCTGAGTCACTGGCTTACTGGTGCTCTTCCATGCCGTCCCTAGTGGGGGTGCGTCACTTGAGTGGGTTGAGTCACTGACGTGATCTTCCTGTCCGGGTTGGCGCTCCCCTTGGGCTGTGCCGTGGGGGAGATCTTCGTGGGCTATACTCGGCCTTGTCTCTGGATGGTAAGTTGGTGGTTGAAGATTGGTGTGGGGGCTGTGCTTTGGCAAAGTGGGTGTGGTTATATCCTGCCTGTTTGGCCCTGTCCGGGGTTATCGTTAGATGGGGCCACAGTGTCTCCCGACCCCTCCTGTCTCAGCCTCCAGCATTTATGCTGCAACAGTTTGTGTCGGGGGGCTAGGGTCAGTCTGTTATATCTGGAGTATTTCTCCTGTCTTATCCGGTGTCCTGTGTGAATTTAAGTATGCTCTCTCTAATTCTCTCTTTCTTTCTCTCTGAGGACCTGAGCACTAGGACCATGCCTTAGGACTACCTGGCCTGATGACTCCTTGCTGTCCCCAGTCCACCTGGTCGTGCTGCTGCTCCAGTTTCAACTTTTCTGCCTGCGGCTATGGAACCCTGACCTGTTCACCGGACGTGCTACCTTGTCCCAGACCTGCTGTTTTCAACTCTCTAGAGACAGCAGGAGCGGTAGAGATACTCTGAATGATCGGCTATGAAAAGCCAACTGACATTTACTCCTGAGGTGCTTACCTGTTGCACCCTCTACAGCCACTGTGATTATTATTATTTGACCCTGCTGGTCATCTATGATCATTTGAACATCTTGGTAATGTTCTGTTATAATCTCCACCCGGCACAGCCAGAAGACTGGCCACCCCTCATAGCCTGGTTCCTCTCTAGGTTTCTTCCTAGGTTCTGGCCTTTCTAGGGAGTTTTTCCTAGCCACCGTGCTTCTACACCTGCATTGCTTGCTGTTTGGAGTTTTAGGCCGGGTTTCTGTACAGCACTTTGTGACATAAACTGATGTAAGAAGGGCTTTATAAATACATTTGATTGATTGATGATCAATGGAAACAGGACGCACCTAGCTCAATTTCGAGTCTCATAGCTAAGGGTCTGAAAATAAAGTATTTCAGTTTTTTATTTTCTAAAAACCTGTTTTCGCTTTGTCATTATGAGGTATTGTGTGTAGATTGCTGAAAAGAAATGTGGAAAAAGTCAAGGGGCCTGAATACTTTCCCAAGGCGCTATAAATATACACATTAAGGTTGGAGGAAATGACTGGGGGTAAATAAGCTGTTAGCTGTTAAGGCCCCCTGCTGTGTTGAGTGGTGGGTGTCTGGGAGAGTGAGTGCTTGGCCGGGATGAGAGTAAACTGAGGATATGGTACAGAAATGTAAGAGTACATACTACAGTCTCGCCTGTCTAGGTCTCTCATCCTATATATTGAATCACAGTAGGGTCTATAACATTAACATGCACCCCACTGGTTTTCTGTATTGGGAAGTCCAAATCCCCAGAAGCACACTATGTAGGCTACTGTATGGACTCATGTTTTAGTAATGCTGTTCTGCTCATTTCCGGTTAGGAAAAGGGGAAAGAGATGAAAGCGGTGCAGAAAAGACATCAAATGCATTTAACTTGAGCTGTGATGTGGACTACTTCTTTAATCCTGCAGAAAGAATAGAAAGAAAAGGAAAGAGAGAGAGAAAAAGATAAGGGGAGAGAGAGTCATGAACATATGAGCTCCTGCATTTTTCAACATGTTCTTAAAAAAATATAGATTTAGAGATAGATAAACTTGGATTTTTTGTCAGGGACATATACAGGATGCTACCCTATACAACATAACCTTCACTCCAAATCAAAACTCAAAACCTACAACCTGATTTTGGACAGAATTACATTATCACTTGGAAGGCTTACAACTACCAAAGATTATTATTCCTTTACAGCAAACCTGGAACCAACCTGGAACTGAGTGAGTAATGTTTAGTCTGAAGCTATATTTATTTCCAAAAGCCAAGAAAAAAAATACATTACATTACTTTATAAGGACTGAATGCTAAATTAATGCTGCCAACCTTGATACAATTTCAATTAGCAAGTGACAGGTGTCAAAGCCCTTTAGCGCAACAATGGCAGGAGAGTCGCACAGTCTACTCCAACCACATGGAGAGGCCTTAGAAGCTACCTCCCGCTGTTCAGAGGTAATTAAAATAAAATACAGTACCCTGTGTATGTAAAGAATGATAAGGCAATAAATTATCACAAAATGAAGCTCCTTATGGAAAATCAAGAGACAATTTTTGCTGACTATTATAAAAATGAGAACATCAGCAACCTCATCTTCCACACAGACCATCCCCTGGCATGGCACAGTGCTGTATTAACACACTACCCCTCTGTTACCGAGGGGTGGAAACTCAGGATACCAGACAACGAGGACTCTGAGTCAGCTAATATAAATCTGGAACAGTATTGGTACAGGGCAACACCAAACAGTTTCAGCTGGACTTTCACCTAATCAAAGAATTAGCCCAGCAGGAGAAGCTCCCCCTTGAGAAAGATACCCCCACCCCTAGCGGGTCAGACCAGACCTCTTCATTATATAATCCCACAGACGAGCAACCCCAAGCGGAAAGTCAACCTCCCATTACACTCCAGTCAGCACAGACCCAGACAACAGTCCAGCACAACAACACCACATTAACTAGTCCCGGAGAGCTGGAGGTGTCTTTATCTGACTGTGGTGAGACAACTTCAACAATATAAAAAGCAGGAGCAGGAGAAGAACAGAGCGCTAGAGGAGAGGATCAGACTGCTGGAAGAGAGGGGGAGGGGGATGGCGTGTGACAGAGAACAACCCACTAGAGAGGAGGCCACCCCCGCAGAGAAGCCAGCAGAACAGCCCACCTCAGCTCCCAACAAAAGTCTTGACACCACAGCAGAACAGTCCACAACAGACCCTGACCATAGCGTCGACATCACAGCAGGACAGACAAATGAAGAACCCCAAGCCCAGGGGATCTCACCACCTCTGAGCACCCCCCCTTTCAGCCACCCTGATAGCCCTCCTGACAATCATATATAGAAGAAAATAAACTTTTTCCCAAACAGTGTCTAAACTCTGGTGTCAAAGCACCCAGCACGCCCTAGACCTTCTGTCTGAGGACCAACTAGGTTCACCTGGCCACATAATAATACACACAGGCACAAACAACCTGAGAACACAGCAGGAAAGGGTGGCCACAGCACTGAAGGGAGTGATTTAAAAAGCTTCTTCTACTTTCCCCAATGCACAAGTGGTTATCTCCACCCTGCTACCATGAAAAGCCTTCCACCCTGCTACCATACAGTGGGTAAACACAAGTATTTCCCATGACTGTGCCTCAAAACCATGTTTACCTAGCCCAGCACTCCACCCTGGACTTGAACAGCCTTTATGACCATGTCCACGTATACAAGGCAGCAGTGCCCACCTTTGCCCGGACTCTAAAGGACATCTCTCTCAAACGCAGCCCCAACACTTCACACAGCGAGACACTCTCCCAGACCTGCGGGACCCCCCCTGGACCTACACATAGAGGACACACGCCGATAGGACCTACATCCAGACCACAACACCACCAGCCACATACACATCCCCATCCCAACCAATCAACACCCCCCAAGTCAACCATGCCCACACCCCATTTACGCCCCCTCAGATCAGACCTATGCCCCTGCCTCCCTTCCCACCACATGCACCCCACCCCTACAAAGAGGGCCTCAACATGGAAGTCACACATACGCCGAGGCCGTGAGCAGGCAAACAGGCCCAACCCCCACTCTTACACTAGCCCAAGCCAATGGAATGTACCAGATGCTCAGCAGGTTCTGCTCACATTTACTGGCCTGAGGCCAAACCACACGACCAACAACATTGGACACTTTATGGAACACAAAGCCTTCACTATCTCATCCTGGAATATCCAAGGCCTGAAGTCATTTGCCTTTGGCCTAAAGAGCAGGAACCTGGACTTCATCAAAGAAATCAGAAATACAGACAGTGTCATCCTACAAGAAACCTGGTATAGATGAGACGGACCCACTGGATGCCCTCTAGGTTACAGAGAGCTGGTAGTCCCATCAACCAAACTACCAGGTGTGAAACAGGGAAGGGACTCAGGGGGTATGCTAATTTGGTATAGAGCAGACCTAACTCACTCCATTAAATTAATCAAAGCAGGAACATTTTACATTTGTTAGAAATTCAAAAGGAAATGATCTTAACAGAGAAAAATGTCCTCCTGTGTGCTATCTACAGTATATCCCCCCGATGGAATCCCAATACTTCAATGAAGACAGCTTCTCCATCCTGGAGGGGGAAATCAATAATTTCCAGGCCCAGGGACATGTACAGTCGTGGCCAAAAGTTTTGAAAATGACACAAATATTCATTTTCACGAAGTCTGCTGCCTCAGCTTGTATGATGGCAATTTGCATATACTCCAGAATGTCATGAAGAGTGATCAGATGAATTGCAATTAATTGCAAAGTCCCTCTTTGCCATGCAAATGAACTGAATCCCCAAAAACATTTCCACTGCATTTCAGCCCTGACACAAAAAGACCAGCTGACATCATGTCAGTGATTCTCTCGTTAACACAGGTGTGAGTGTTGATGAGGACAAGGCTGGAGATCACTCTGTCATGCCGATTGAGTTCGAATAACAGACTGGAAGCTTCAAAAGGAGGGTGGTACATGGAATCATTGTTCTTCCTCTGTCAACCATGGTTACCTGCAAGGAAGCACATGCCTTCACCATTGCTTTGCACAAAAAGGGCTTCACAGGCATATTGCTGCCAGTAAGTTTGCACATAAATCAACCATTTATTGGATCATCAAGAACTTCAAGGAGAGCGGTTAAATTGTTGTGAAGAAGGCTTCAGGGCGCCCAAGGAAGTCCAGCAAGCGCCAGGACCGTCTCCCAAAGTTGATTCAGCTGCGGGATCGGGGCACCACCAGTACAGAGCTTGCGCAGGAATGGCTGCAGGCAGGTGAGTGCATCTGCACGCACAGTGAGGCAAAGACTTTTGGAGGATGGCCTGGTGTCAAGAAGGGCAGCAAAGAAGCCACTTCTCTCCAGGAAAATCATCAGTGACAGACTGATATTCTGCAAAAGGTACAGGGACTGGACTGCTGAGGACTGGGGTAAAGTCATTTTCTCTGATGAATCCCCTTTCTGATTGTTTGGGGCATCCGGAAAAAAAGCTTGTCCGGAGAAGACAAGGTGAGCGCTACCATCAGTCCTGTGTCATGCCAACAGTAAAGCATCCTGAGACCATTCATGTGTGGGGTTGCTTCTCAGCCAAGAGAGTGGGCTTACACACAATTTTGCCTAAGAACACATCCATGAATAAAGAATGGTACCAACACATCCTCCGAGAGCAACTTCTCCCAACCATCCAGGAACAGTTTGGTGACTAACAATGCCTTTTCCATCATGATGGAGCACCTTGCCATAAGGCAAAAGTGATAACTAAGTGGCTCGGGGAACAAAACATCGATATTTTGGGTCCATGGCCAGGAAACTCCCCAGACCTTAATCCCATTGAGAACTTGTGGTCAATCCTCAAGAGGCTGGTGGACAAACAAAACCCCAGAAATTCTGACAAACTCCAAGCATTGATTATGCAAGAATGGGCTGCCATCAGTCAGGATGTGGCCCAGAAGTTAATTGTCAGCATGCCAGGGCGGATTGCAGAGGTCTTGAAAAAGAAGGGTCAACACTGATTGATGACTGTTTGCATCAACTTCATGTAATTGTCAATAAAAACCTTTGACACTTATGAAATGCTTGTAATTATACTTCAGTATTCCATAGTAACATCTGACAAAAATATCTAAAGACACTGAAGCAGCAAACTTTGTGGAAATTAATATTTGTGTCATTCTCAAAACTTTTGGCCACGACTGTACTTTAGGTCTGTGGTGACTTAAATGCCAGAACCGGACAAGAACCTGACACCCTCAGCACACAGGGGGACAAACACCTGCCTGGAGGTGACAGCATTCCCTCCCCCATATGCCGCCCCTGGGCACAACTATGACAACATAACCAACAAAAATGGGTCACAACTCCTGCAGCTCTGTCGCACGCTGGGTATGTACATAGTCAATAGTAGGCTTCGAGGGGACGCCTATGGTAGGTACACCAATAGCTCATCTCTTGGCAGTAGTACTGTAGACTAATTTATCACTGACCTCAACCCAGAGTCTCTCAGAGCGTTCACAGTCAGCCCACTGACACCCCTATCAGACCACAGCAAAATCACAGTCTACTTGAACAGAGCAATACTCAATCATGAGATATCAAAGCCAAAGGAACTGAGTAATATTAAGAAATGCTATAGATGGAAGGAAAGTAGTGTGGAAACCTACCAAAAAAAACAATTAGGCAACAACAAATACAATCCCGGACAAAACGTTCCACTGTAATAGAATTTCCCTGTATTTAGTGCCATCCATCATTCCTTCAATTCTGACCAGTTTCCCAGTCCCTGCCGATGAAAAACATCCCCACAGTGAAGCATGGTGGTGGCAGCATCAGGCTGTGGGGATGGTATTCTCGGGGTGAAGAGAGGTGTTGGGTTTGCGCCAGACATAGCGTTTTCCTTGATGGCCAAAATGTTTAGTCTTGTCTGACCAGAGTACCTTCTTCCATATGTTTGGGGAGTCTCCCACATGCCTTTTAGCAAACACCAAACATGTTTGCTTCTTTTTTTATTTAAGCAATGGCTTTTTTTCTGGCCACTCTTCTGTAAAGCCCAGCTCTGTAGTGTACAGCTTAAAGTGGTCCTATGGACAGATACTCCAATCTCTGCTGTGGAGCTTTGCAGCTCCTTCAGGGTTATTTTTGGTCTCTTTGTTGCCTCTCTGATTAATGCCATCCTTGCCTGGTCTGTGAGTTTTGGTGGGCGGCACTCTCTTGGCAGGTTTGTTGTGGTGCCATATTCTTTCATTTTTTTTATAATGGTTTGAATGGTGCTCCGTGGGATGTTCAAAGTTTCGGATATTTTTTTATAACCCAACCCTGATCTGTACTTCTCCACAACTTTGTCCCTGACCTGTTTGGAGCGCTCCTTCGTCATCATCATGCTGCTTGCTGGTGCCCCTTGCTTAGTGGTGTTGCAGACTCTGGGGCCTTTCAGAACAGGTGTATATATACTGAGATCATGTGACAGATCATGTGACACTTAGATTGCCCACAGGTGGTCTTTATTTAACTAATTATGTGACTTCTGAAGGTAATTGGTTGCACCAGGTCTTATTTAAGGGCTTCACAGCAAAGTGGTTGAATACATATGCACACATCACTTTTCCGTTTTTGTGTATGTCCATAACATGAAATCCAAATAAAAATCTAGTTAAATTACAGGTTGTAAATCAACAAAATAGGAAAAACACCAAGGGAGTGAATACTTTTGCAAGGCACTGTAGCTGATCACAAAGCTAATGTCATCACTATATGAACAGTTGTGTAGGTCACAGAGGAGCAGCACAGTCAAATGAGCTCAAGCCTTTTCAGAAGTATTATAAAGGTCATGATATGCTACCAAAGGAGGAATTGAATCTGTGCTTCTGAAATACTGAACAAAGCTATCCATCCCTAACAGACCTGTACTTAAAACAAGAGCACATGTCAGCAATATGAATACGCTGAAAGTGGTAAATGTCACCCCATTATGAATTCCTTACCTCTGGTCTTAAACACCAGTCACATCGTGCAATAGTACGAGTGACCCACTGAAATAACCTATGACAGCATGGCTGCAGAAACATTGACTTTCTATCCACCCCATTGCTTAATCTACGCTACATAACCAAAAGTATGTGGACACCTGCTTGTCGAACAGCTCATTCAAAAATCATGGGCATTAATATGGAGTTGGTCCCCCCTTTGCTGCTATAACAGCCTTCACTCTTCTGGGAAGACTTTCCACTAGATGTTGGTACATTGCTGCGGGAACTTGCTTCCATTCAGCCACGAGAGCATTAGTGATATCGGGCACTGATGTTGGGCGATTAGGCCTGGCTCATAGTAGGTGTTCCAATTCATCCCAAAGGTGTTCGATGAGGTTGAGGTCAGCGCTCTGTGCAGGCCAGTCAAGTTCTTCCACACCGATATCAACAAACCATTTCTGTATGGACCTCGCTTTGTGCACAGGGGCATTGTCATGGAAAGGTCCTTCCCCAAACTGTTCCCACAAAGTTGGAAGCACAGAATCGCCTAGAATGTCATTGTATGCTGTAGCATTAAGATTTCCCTTCACTGGAACTAAGGGGCCGGCCCAAATCATGAAAGACAGCCCCAGACCATTATTCCACCTTCACCAAAATGTACAGGTGGCACTATGCATTGGGGCAGATAGCGTTCTCCTGGCATCCACCAAACCCAGATTTGTCCGTCAGACTACTAGATGGTGAAGTGTGATTCATCACTTTGGAGAACACGTTTCCACTGCTCCACAGTCCAATGGCAGCAAGCTTTACACCACTCCAGCCGACACTTGGCATTGTGATCTTAGGCTTGTGTAAAAAGTAAAAAAATACGTACAAAATGTATAGCCGGACTAGAAAATAGCCTGTCAACAAAATACACACACTGAACATACGAAAATCAATCACTCACAAGGACAAGAAGGAAAACAGAGGAATAAATACACACAGACTAATGAGGGGGAATAAGCAACAGGTTTAACTGAAACAAGGCAAAACCAATGGATAACAAAAAAGGAGCGGTGATGACTAGTAAACCGGTGACGTCGACCGCCGAACACCACCCGAACAAGGAGAGGGGCCGACTTCGGCGGAAGTCGTGACTGTGCGGCTGCTCGGCCATGGAAACCTATTTCATGAAGCTCCCGACGAACAGTTCTTGTGCTGACGTTGATTCCAGAGGCAGTTTGGAACTCGTTAGTGAGTGTTGCAACCGATCTTTACGTGGTTCAGCACTCGGCACTCCCGTTCTGTCAGCTTGTGTGGCCTACGACTTCGCGGCTGAGCCGTTGTTGCTCCTAGAAGTTTCCACTTTACAATAACAACACTTACAGTTGACCGGGGCAGCTCTAGCAGCGCTGGAATTTGACGAACTGACTTGTTGGAAAGTGGTCATCCTATGACGGTGCCATGTTGAAAGTCACTGAGCTCTTCAGTTAGGCCATTCTACTCCTAATGTTTTCATATGGAGATTGCATGGCTGTATGCTCGATTTTATACACCTGTCAGCAACGGGTGTGGCTGAAATAGCAGAATTCACTAATTTGAAATGGTGTCCACACACTTTTGTATACACCACCGGTCAAAAGTATCTTCTTTATTTTTACTATTTTCTACATTGTAGAATAATAGTGAAGACATCAAAACTATGAAAGAACACATATGGAATCATGTAGTAACCAAAAAAGTGTTAAACAAATCAAAATATATTTAATATTTTAGCTTCTTCAAATAGCCACCCTTTGCTTTGATGACAGCATTGCACACTCTTTGCATCCTTTAACCAGCTTCATAAAGTAGTGGTTTCTTTGCATCAATTCGAACATTCACATAGTCTCCTCTGAACAGTTGATGTTGAGATGGGTCTGTTACTTGAACTCTGTGAAGCATTTATTTGGGCTCTAATTTCTGAGGCTGGTAACTCTAATGAACTTATCCTCTGCAGCAGAGGTAACTCTGGGTCTTCCATTCCTGTAGCGGTCCTCATGAGAGCCAGTTTCATCATAGCGCTTGATGGTTTTTACGACTGCACTTGAAGAAACTTTCAAAGTTCTTGAAATGTTCAGGATTAACTGACCTTCATGTATTCATCATTACCTTAAAGTAATGATGGACTGTCATTTCTCTTTGCTTATTTGAACTGTTCTTGCCATATAATGAACTTGGTATTTTACCAAATAGGGCTTTCTTCTGTATGCCATCTCTACCTTGTCACAACACAACTGATTGGCTCAAACGCATTAAGAAGGAAAGAAATTCCACAAATTAACTTTGAACAAGGCACATCTGTTAATTGAAATGCATTCCAGGTGACTACCTCATGAAGCTGGTTGAGAGAATGCCAAGAGTGTGCAAAGCTGTCATCAAGGCAAAGGGTGGCTATTTGAAGAATCTCAAATCTAAAATATATTTTGATTTGTTTGATACTTTTTTGGTTACTACATGATTCCATGTGTGTTATTCATAGTTTTGATGTCTTCACTATTATTCTACAATTTATAAAATAGCAAAATAAAAAATAAACCTTGAATGAGTAGGTGTTCTAAAACTTTTGACCGGTAGTGTATATAGTGTAGCATTCTGGTACTCCAGTGAGGGGCTTCTTTTGTGAATGAGTGAGGTCTCTGGTTTTATTGGAGTAATGGTCCCTCCTTCTATTGGATTATGGGAGGGATTTCATGTGATATTAATCTGAGCAGGCAGCAGGCAGGCAGGCAGGCAGGCAGGCAGCCCTCGACTAGCGGAAGGCTGTTGTGTCTCTGACGGAGTCTCTACAGCTCTGTCTGGTCCACAACAGTCTCTACAGCTCTGTAAAGTTCACACCGCTCTCTACAGCTCTGTCCAGTTCACACCGCTCTCTACAGCTCTGTCCAGTCCACATCGCTCTCTACAGCTCTGTCCGGTCCACACAGCTCTCTACAGCTCTATTCAGTCCACACCGCTCTCACCAGCTCCAGGGGAAAGAGACTGGTATAGTCTTTCCTCTCTACAAAGATGAACCTCTTCTGCTTCTCTCTGGTAAGGCTCAACTTTCTTTTTCTACCTCTCCTCAGAGTGTAGAGCTTCTCTCTCTCTCAGACGTGTCTGTGTGTTGAGGAGGGGCTGATGGGTTCCTAAAAATACAGCGCAGTGAGAAGCACACTGGCGTAGCACACTGGCGTAGCACAACTCACCCCCCCAAAAAGTACATGAACACGTCATAAACTGTGATTGTTAGTTTTTTTTATGACAGGAAATTCAGTTTAAAAACATTTTTCTCTCTGCCCCTTGGACTTTGCGTTACGGCACTGGAATGGCATGGCTTGATTTGGTGGTGGATTTGAGCCCAGCAGGACACAAACGGACTAAGATTTCAGTGGCTTTTGATGAATTTTATGGTGCTATAAAATCTCCTTTTAAAACGGCTGTTGTAGTCTTTGGAAGGAGTACAATTGTGTCTTGTACTGTACATTTCTGTGATTGTGTATGGAAGCAACTAAGTGATGCTATTACAGTAATTACACTAGAGTGTAGCTTTTACGGGTTGTTTTTGGGAACGTAAATAAATCACAAACACAACTGTATTAGAGGAGTATGTTGCTGTAGCCTACCAAGTCATCTCCTTGGCCAGATGTTGGGGATGTTGAACACAGTTGTTATTGACCGACTTGTCCTCAGAACTGATCCAAAATCAGCAGTTTGATGAAGCGTGATTGCTGCTTCAGGCTTTTGATTGCAGCTTTGTTGTTTCTGTTGTTATTCACGATCATGTGTATCAGGATCTACTACGGAATAGTTCACAATACATAGTAGTGGCCCAGATGCAATGGATCAAGACAGTTCAACTGGTGCTGCTGACAAATTGGCTTTTACACTGAACTAAAATATAAATGCAACATGCAGCAATTTCATCGATTTTACTGAGTTACAGTTCATATAAGGTAATCAGTCAATTGAAATAAATGTATTAGACCATATTCAATGGATTTCACATTACTGGGAATACAGATATGAAGCTGTTGGTCACAGATACCTTAAAAAGAAAGTAGGGGCATGGATGAGAAAACCAGTCAGTATCTGGTGTGACCACCATTTGCCTTATGCAGTGCGACACATCTCCTTCGCATAGACTTGATTAATTGTTGATTGTGGCCTGTGGAATGTTGTCCCACTCCTCTTCAAATGTACAGTACAAGACACAATTGTACTCCTTCCAAAGACTACAACAGCCGTTTTAAAAGGAGATTTTATAGCACCATAAATGGCTTTTCAGCTTCCAGGAATTGTGTACAAATCCTTTCGACATGGGGCCGTGCATTATCACGCTGAAACATGAGGTGATTGTGGCGGATGAATGGCACGACAATAGGCTTCAGGATCTCGTCACGGTATGTCTGTGCATTTAAATTGCCATCGATAAAATGCAACTGTGTTCGTTGTTTGTAGTTTATGCCTGCCAATGCCATAACCCCACCGCCACCATGGGGCACTCTGTTCACAACGTTGACATCAGCAAACTGCTCGCCCACACAACGCAATACACGCTGTCTGCCATCTGCCTGGGACAGTTGAAACTGGGACTCATCCGTGGAGAGCACACTTCTCCAGCATGCCAGTGGCTATCAAAGGTAAACATTTGCCCACTGAAGTCGGTTACGACGCCGAATTGCAGTCAGGTCAAGACCCTGGTGAGGACGACGAGCATGCAGATGAGCTTCCCTAAGATGGTTTCAGACAGTTTGTGCAAACCCACCATTTTATCAGCTGTCCAGGTGGCTGGTCTCAGACTATCCCGGATGTGGAGGTCCTGGGCTGGCGTGGTTAGACGTGGTCTGCGGTGTGGCATTGTGTTGTGTGACAAAACTGCACATTTTAGAGTGTCCTTTTATTGTCCCTAGCACAATCCTGTGTAAGGACCATGCTGTTTAATCAGCTTCTTGATATGCCACACCTGTCAGGTGGATGGATTACAATATCTTGGCAAAGGAGAAATGCTTACTAACAGGGATGCAAACAAATTTGTGCACCAAATTTGAGAAAAATAAGCTTTTTGTGCATATGGAACATTTCTGGGATCTTTTATTTCAGCTCATGAAACATGGGACCAACAACAGTTTACATGTTGAATTTATATTTTTGTTCAGTGTAAAAAGAATCCAATCAAGAGATGGTAATCCATAGAGATATCTGATCAAATCTCATCAACCTTCCCCCAAGAAGCAATAAATCTCAAACAGGTCTTTGTCGCTAGATTAGCGCAGCAGTCTACAGTGTGTCTCCTGATTGTGTCTCTGATTGTGTGTGTGTATCCAGGAGGGTTCTATGGGCAGTCTGTATGAGGCTGTGCAGGACTCCAGTGATGCCCAGGTCTACACCATCCCCAGTCGTTCCTCCAGACGCTCCTGTAGCCCTGCCGTGCTGCTGAATGGAAACCCCAAGTTGCGTGGCTCGGGACGATCCATCTCCATGGTGATTACACACACATATGCAATATGCACACGTGTGCACAAATGGATGAATATACCTATGCAAATGCATGCACACATACACACACACATATACACACACAAAAACGCACACACACTTTGTACCCTTAGATTGAGTTTTCATGGGGAAGTCCATTTTCCAGAATTAAGATCTTGACCTTAAACATACCAAATGCTAAAATCTGTAGCTCCTCTTTTCTGTGCCGCCAACATACAGTGGGGCAAAAAAGTATTTAGTCAGCCACCAATTGTGCAAGTTCTCCAACTTAAAAAGATGAGAGAGGCCTGTAATTTTCATCATAGGTACACTTCAACTATGACAGACGAAATGAGAAAAAGAAATCCAGAAAATCACATTGTAGGATTTTTAATTTATTTATTTGCAAATTATGGTGGAAAATAAGTATTTGGTCAATAACAAAAGTTTATCTCAATACTTTGTTATATACCCTTTGTTGGCAATGACAGAGGTCAAACGTTTTCTGTAAGTCTTCACAAGGTTTTCACACACTGTTGCTGGTATTTTGGCCCATTCCTCCATGCAGATCTCCTCTAGAGCAGTGATGTTTTGGGGCTGTCGCTGGGCAACACGGACTTTCAACTCCCTCCAAAGATTTTCTATGGGGTTGAGATCTGGAGACTGGCTAGGCCACTCCAGGACCTTAATGCTTCTTACGAAGCCACTCCTTCGTTGCCCGGGCGGTGTGTTTGGGATCATTGTCATGCTGAAAGACCCAGCCACGTTTCATCTTCAATGCCCTTGCTGATGGAAGGAGGTTTTCACTCAAAATCTCACGATACATGGCCCCATTCATTCTTTCCTTTACACGGATCAGTCGTCCTGGTCCCTTTGCAGAAAAACAGCCCCAAAGCATGATGTTTCCACCCCCATGCTTCACAGTAGGTATGGTGTTCTTTGGATGCAACTCAGCAAACACGACGAGTTGAGTTTTTACCAAAAAGTTCTATTTTGGTTTCATCTGACCATATGACATTCTCCCAATCTTCATCTGGATCATCCAAATGCTCTCTAGCAAACTTCAGACGGGCCTGAACATATACTGGCTTAAGCAGGGGGACACGTCTGGCACTGCAGGATTTGAGTCCCTGGCGGTGTAGTGTGTTACTGATGGTAGGCTTTGTTACTTTGGTCCCAGCTCTCTGCAGGTCATTCACTAGGTCCCCGTGTGGTTCTGGGATTTTTGCTCACCGTTCTTGTGATCATTTTGACCCCACGGGTGAGATCTTGCGTGGAGCCCCAGATCGAGGAAGATTATCAGTGGTCTTGTATGTCTTCCATTTCCTAATAATTGCTCCCACAGTTGATTTCTTCAAACCAAGCTGTTTACCTATTGCAGATTCAGTCTTCCCAACCTGGTGCAGGTCTACAATTTTGTTTCTGGTGTCCTTTGACAGCTCTTTGGTCTTGGCCATAGTGGAGTTTGGAGTGTGACTGTTTGAGGTTGTGGACAGGTGTCTTTTATACTGATAACAAGTTCAAACAGGTGCCATTAATACAGGTAACGAGTGGAGGACAGAGGAGCCTCTTAAAGAAGAAGTTACAGGTCTGTGAGAGCCAGAAATCTTGCTTGTTTGTATGTGACCAAATACTTATTTTCCACCATAATTTACAAATAAATTCATAAAAAATCCTACAATGTGATTTTCTGGATTTATTTTCCTCATTTTGTCTGTCATAGTTGAAGTGTACCTATGATGAAAATTACAGGCCTCTCTCGTCTTTTTAAGTGAGAGCTTGCACAATTGGTGGCTGACTAAATACTTTTTTTCCCCACTGTACTTCCTGATAATGTCACGCCCTGACCGGTAGGAGCCTTTTATGTCTCCTTTTGGTTTGGTCAGGGTGTGATTTGGGGTGGGCATTCTATGCTATAGTTTTTGTATTTCTTTGTTTTGGCTGAGTGTGGCTCTCAATCAGGGACAGCTGTCTATCGTTGTCTCTGATTGGGAACCACACTTAAGCAGCTAATTTTTTCTCCTTTCTTTGTGGGAGTGTGTGTGTGTGTGTGTGTGTGTGTGTGTGTGTGTGTGTGTGTGTGTGTGTGTGTGTGTGTGTGTGTGTGTGTGTGTGTGTGTGTGTGTGTGTGTGTGTGTGTGTGCGTGTGCGTGTGCGTGTGCGTGTGCGTGCGTGCGTGCGTGCGTGCGTGCGTGCGCGTGCGCGTGCGCGTGCTCGTGCGCGCGCCAACACTCTGTTGGTGCTACACCTGTTTTGATCTTCGTTTGTTGTTTTGTATTTGAGTGAGTTGACAAAATAAAGATGTTTAACTCCACCCGGCACGCTGCGCCTTGGTCCATCCATGAAGATCGTGACAGATAAGCGCATTCATGGCAGGATACTGTCAACTATATAGTGTATAATTTATATAATGCCATGTCATGGGTATAAGTTAGCCATCTGGACAAACCAGAGCTAAATCTTGTGGGGTACCTGTTCTCGCAGGAGTTGAGACTTGTGATCTGCCAGAGGATTAGATGAGACCCAAACAATAAAGCTGATTATTAAATTATGAAGATAAACAATCCATTGACAGCTGGTCCTAAAGTCATAACCATCAACCGCCAATCCATTCTGCTAAGATAACATGGACATTACAACCAATATTTTCGTCATGTTTTTCTTAACAGGTAAACTCTTCCAAATGTTTTCATTTTTTATTGAACCTTTAATTCTTATTTACAATGACGGCCTACCCCAGCCAAACCTGGAGGACACTGGCCCAATTGTGCACCGCCCTATGGACCCAATCACGGCCGGATGTGATACAGCCTGGATACAAACCAGGGACTGTAGTGACACCTCTTGCACTGAGATGCAGCGCAGTGCCTCAGTGCCTTAGACCGCTGCACCACTTGGGAGCACATACAGTATAAGCATTTAGAATCAAAGATTGATACGGTTGTCTTTTTCTTTCAGGAGATCTCCCAGATGCAGAACAACAACACCAACAAGAAGAAAAGAAAGTGAGTTAATCTCATACTTTGCTCAGACCGGTTTCTATTGACAGAGTGTGCGTGCAGGGTAGTGTATCCATAATAAAATGCACATGGGAGTTGAGCAGCAATCTTATGTGATCAGATGAAGAAGAGGCCCTGTTATGTTGGTTGCCAAGAAAGCAGGAGGCACAGGGTTCTGTGCTCGTTTTAGTAAGTGGATTTGAGCCCAACCACATACTCTACAGGTCTCAGTCAACACCTTTGGCTTCTCTAATTGATGTCCCACTTCAAAAGCTACACAAGCAGCACTTAAGAGCAATCTCTATGTCCTTTATGGTTTTAGACAGCTATAAACTGCAAAGGAAAATGTTTAACCACAACAACTTACATGATTGAATTATATGGGAATTCTCTCTCACTTGAAGACATACCAGGACTTTCTTTAAATGCATCTATAGCAGGAGACCACAACATGCTTCACAGCCCCTTGGTAATACAATTGTGTTGTGGTTAGACTGGGTATTTAAAAAAAATCCACTTACAATGTAGTCAGATCTAATGCGACTTGCTGTCTTAAGTGCACAGTATCCCTTTGGGTCAATCAGGTTGTTGAAATGGCAGATTGTGGCTTTTAATCCTGTAATTTGTCTTTTATTTCAGAACACATGTATCCAAATCAGCATCAGATAACGAAACATTAGGTATGTATAATAAAGGTCTGCTTGTGAGGTGTACTTGATGAAAAGAGAAGTGATAGCCAGGCAGATTTTTTTCAAGACTAAATTATATATTATACCACTAAGAACAAAAATACAAATATTGCATTTTTTATTTTACCCTTATTTTACCAGGTAAGTTGACTGAGAACACATTCTCATTTACAGCAACAACCCGGGGAATAGTTACAGCGGAGAGGAGGGGGGATGAAATGAGACTATTGGAGGCTGGGGTCGATTCGGTGGCCATGATGGTATGAGGGCCAGATTGGGAATTTAGCCAGGACACCGGGGTTTAGCCAAGTGCCATGGGATCTTTAGTGACCACAGAGAGTCAAGACACCCATTTAACGTCCCATCTGAAAGGCGATCAATCAACAGTTTAGCATTAGCCAGACACACATTTTCAACCAAATAGTCAAGCATGAGCACAGACAAACAGTTAAATTGCCAAGAGAGCATTGCACCAAAACCTCTAGATGTTTTTGTGCTGAATGAGGTAAACAGATCATTGGCACTTGTCCCAGGAGTCTACTACAGTTTTTGTTGCTAAATATGTTTGACGACACATTACAAAAGACAACTGGAAAGCTTAAACTCTCATTGCCAGCCACAGTAACCTACTTGGCTGTCTGTGGTACTTAGGGCCTCCATTTTGTTTTCACTGTGGCCTGACCTGAACTAAGTCAGCCAAATAAACCCTTAACAGTTTTGATTTCTCTCCCCTGCAGATTATGCCGCTGCCAGCGGCAATACTCTCTGGCTGCCCGCCAAATTCCCTCCAGAAAACGATTTAGATTTAGTCCACATTGAGAACAATCAAAACGAAGGTAAATTGTTTGGGGATTTTGAGGTTAAGCGGATCTATTCACTTGCGTTCTTCTAGACACTCCACCACATGGGATCTGGCTGTGGCGTCACTTGAGTGTGGCCTACAGTGTAAGTGTCTGATGAGATTTCCATAGCACCCAAATCCCTCTTACGTAGAGTGCTGTGCAGACTGGAGCTTTTCTTAACAAACTTGGCTGTCAGGCCTTGGATGAATTACAGTGCATTCAGAAAGTATTCAGACCCCTTCACTTTTTCCACATTTTGTTACGTTACAGCCTTATTCTAAAATGTATAAAATAGTTTTTCCCTGTCATCAATCTACACACAATACCCCATAATAACAAAGCAACAATTTATTTTGTTGAAATGTTTGTAAAAAAATAATAATTATATATCACATTTACATAAGTATTCAGACCCTTTACTTAGAAGTTTGTTGAAGCACCTTTGGCAGCGATTACAGCCTCAAGTCTTCTTGGGTATGACGCTACAAGCTTGGCACACCTGTATTTGGGGAGTTTCTCCCATTCATCTCTGCAGATCCTCTCAAGCTCTGTCAGGTTGGATGGGGAGCGTCGCTGCACAGCTATTTTCAAGTCTCTCCAGAGATGTTCGATCGGGTTCAAGTCCAGGCTCTGGCTGGGCAACTTAAGGACATCCAGAGACTTGTCCCGAAGCCACTCCTGCATTGTCTTGGCTGTGTGCAAGGATCTCTCTACTTTGCTCTGTTCATCTTTCCCTCAATCCTGACTACTCTCCAAGTCCCTGCCACTGAAAGAAATCCCCACAGCATGATGCTGCCACCACCATGCTTCACATTTACTCCCGATGTGACGTTTGGCATTCAGGCCAGAAGATCTTGTTTCTGCTCCTTTAGATGCCTTTTGGCTAACTCCAAATGGGCTATCATGTGCCTTTTACTGAGGAGTTGCTCCGTCTGGCCACTCTACCATAAAGGCCTGTTTGGTGGAGTGCTGCAGAGATGGTTGTCCTTCTGGAAGGTCCTCCCATCTCCACAGAGGAACTCTGAAGCTCTGTCAGAGTGACCATCAGGTTCTTTGTCACCTCCCTGACCAAGGCCCTTCTACCCCGATTGTTCAGTTTGGCCAGGCGGCCAGCTCTAGGAATAGTTTTGGTGGTTCCAAACTTCTTCCATTTAAGAATGATGGAGGCCACTGTATTCTTGGGGATCTTCAATGCTGAAGACATTTTTTGGTACCCTTCCCCAGATCTGTACCTTGACACAATCCTGTCTCGGGGCTCTACGGACCATTCCTTCGACCTCATGGCTTGGTTTTTGCTCTGACATGCACTGTCAACTGTGGGACCTTATATAGACAGGTGTGTGCCGGGTGGCAGGTAGCCTAGTGGTTAGAGCGTTGGACTTGTAACCGGAAGGTTGCAAGATCAAATCCCTGAGCTGACAAGGTACAAAATCTGTCGTTCTTCCCCTGAACAAGGCAGTTAACCCACTGTTCCCCGCGTGCCGAAGACGTGGATGTCAATATAGGCAGCCCCCCACACCTCTCTGATTCAGAGGGGTTGGGTTAAATGCAGAAGACACATTTCAGTTGAAGGCATTCAGTTGTACATCTGACTAGGTACTCCCCTTTCCCTTTCAATATCAATTGAATTCACCACAGGTGGACTCCAATCAAGTTGTAGAAACATCTCAAGGATGATCAATGGAAACAGGATGCACCCGAGCTCAATTTTGAGTCTCATAGCAAATGGTCTGAATACTGAATCTAAATAAGGTATTTTATTTTTTTATATATTTGAAAAAAATTCTAAAAACCTGTTGACGCTTTGACATTATTGGGTATTATGTGTAGATTGATGAGAACATTTTTTATTTAATACATTTTAGAGTAAGGCTGTAACGTAACAAAATGTGGAAAAAGTCAAGGGGTCTGAATACTTTCCGAATGCACTGCGCCAACAGGATATTAGTTTTGTAACACTGGGGGTGATGCAGGGCATGTGTAATTTAGTCAGTGTCCTACAGTACATGAGGTTGTGGTGGGGGTATTGCATTAGTGTGTAGTACTTGAGACACAGGGTAGACTTCACTGCATAGTACTGAAACTGAATGTGATTAGGAATGGATACAAGAGATTATATCTCAAAATAAAAGTCTCAATCACAGTGCTGTATTGGAACATTACCTATCAAGGTTAATGAGTTTAGAGAGACTTCTGACTGGTGTGACTCTGTTGTTCAGAGATGGTCAAGCCCATGCTCAGAACTGAGGTCCAGGCCAAAGCCACGATCAGAACCGATGTCAAGACCAAAGGGGGAAGAGGAGGACGGAAGTCGAGCATAAAGAAGAATGAAAAACCACCAACCCCACCAATACCACCAAATCAGGTTGTGGAAAAAAACTATCCTTCACTTTGTCCAGTACCATGAGCTTAAACAATTTATTTACAATTTACATATTTCTATTTGCTCCTATCTATTTTTTCCTAAAGTTGATTTAATAAATGTTTTCTTTCTGTTGTTGTATGTAGAGGGTGAGTTACGAGGGGTGGGCTCAGAACCCAGACAGGCCCAACAGCAGGCAGAGAGATCTGGTGAGTGATCGGCCCAGCAGCAGACTCCATGCTGCCCATCCCATGTCAGCCCAGAGTTTTACAGACTTATAATGGGACGGTGGTCTGCCTGTTTTCACATCCAAAATGCCTCTTGGCCTTAAATTGGGCAATCACTTATCACAAATGCTGATTAAGTTTTAATACTGTACAGATGGCTCAGCTGGGAGATGGGTACCACTATGCTCCCATAATCTCTGGGCCACATGGCAAAGAGGGGTGGGTTGTTGGGGTGGCACCATGGGAGTGCCAAGGGAGTGCCTACTCTCACTAATTCACAGTGTGGTCCAGACATGGTATTGCTTGCCAATGGTGTTGGAGTGGATTCACAATTGGGCACTCAGAGCCTCTCTCAGTCGCTGTGTTGGCAGCTTGGCACAGAGGCTAACAAGACTAGTGCAGTGTGCTGGTATCCGAAAATGGTATTTGGACACCAGTAGTGCCAGCATCTCACCCACAGAAAATGCATGACTAGCTGTTCATAATACTAGCCTGTAAAACCACCGTAAGACACAACTGAGCTTTTTGAACCTGACAATAGCTAGGTTTCCATCCAATTGGCAACATATTTTCACACCAATAGGCATACTCTAGAATCCGCATAAAGAACATCTGTGCATTTTTCCATCAGTGGTGTTTCCACCAGTTTTACTTTTTGCAGATACAAATCAGTGTGTGATGATGTATTGCACACAAAATGTACATTTTGTCCTAAGTTTTCATGTACCTGAAGTTCAAAATGTTTCCATCGCATATTCAACTCTACCGATAGTTTTGTCACAAACTGTTGCGTTAAATAGCAAATAGGCCTACTCTGGTCTTGGCACGTGTGCTCTAGCCAACAGCTCGCAGATACAGTGCAGGTAGGTTGTGTGGGGTATAGTCTACATCAGTGGTTCCTCAAATATTTTTTGTAGTTGTAGGAACTCAATCCAATTTTCAACAGTCTTGAATGTTGTAATAGTTTAATGCACAACATGCAATTTCGTGTAATGTCAGGCATTGCATTTATTTATAACTTTATTTATTTAACTTGTCAGAAATGTCCAGATCAACTAGCCCATGTCAGCTAACTTTTTTAGCCAGGTTTTTTAGCCCATAGATTGTTGTAATGTTTGAGTCACTCAAAAATCACATAAATCAACAGACATGGCAAAATGTATAGAATAATTGCAAAAAAACTAGCTTCAAAACTGCAAAATATTCTCTGCACCCATGACAAAACGTGTAGAATTGAAGGAAATAAGCTTTAAACCCGTGCCATTTTCTCTCCACCAACAATAGGGGTATGAACAGTTTGTGTCATGAACAGTGCTTGTGTCGATAGAAATAGACGTGGGAGGCACGGGATGTTCCCCAATGCTGGAAGGGGGGCCTGAGTGAAAAAGTTGGTCTACATGATGAGATTATTATTGATAAGAGCAAGAATATTTGTATTTGTCAAACGACTGTCAAGCGTCGATCATCATGTCACCAGAACAAGACCCTCGATATTTATTGAAAAGGAGCTTCAAGATCACAGTGTATTTACCAGCCACTGATGTTCATCAAACGTATCTGATCTGTAACCTAATAAACTGCATGGTTTCCCGAGTCGTAGTGGGATGAGAACCACACACCATATCATCGCGTTACTCCAAGTTTACTTAGATATGATGGTTATTACATCAGTATTGGCGCATAAAGGCATTTCCACTGCCATTTCTGTCCTAATTAATTTTATCGACACAAAAAGATCCAACCGTGTTGAACGAGCAAATTATCTGTCGGCATTTATAAAATTGTACCGAAACTTCCTGTTTTCATCACAGTTGTCATATTATTATAATTTTTTATATGATGACTTTAGTTGGATAAAAACTGTGAATGGAAACGTGGTTATTGACAACCTCCAAAACGGACATGTTTTTATTATGTGTTTGATTTTTGTGACGCTCCAGATTGTCCATGCCAACGGGGAAGTGGCCAAGCCCAGAGTGCCAATCAAAAGGAGTCCAAAGCCTGGGAGTCCAAAGCCTGGGAGTCAAAAGCCTGGGAGTCAGAAGACTTGGAAGAAAGGGACTGCAAAAAATGGAAAAGAACGGGCCAAGAAAAATCAGGACACCACACGAAGTAAGGAACTCCGAAAATCCACCACAGACCACGATACTGATGGTACGTCTCCTTGATCATACTGACATAGACAGTAACAACATGACAAAGCATGACAAAACATGTGTTCTATTCAATTTTGATGAATATCGATAAATAGTCAGATGTTCATTTCTGTTTCCTTCTTCTCCGGTCACCACCCAGCAGGGCCCATCCCAGTGATAGCAGGACCATATCTGGATGTGGTCCGGAGGTCAGCTGCTGATTGTGAGTCTGTACTACCATCAGCCCAGGAGAATGCTACCCTAGCCCCGGGGGCCATGGAGCTGAGGACCGGGCCTGGAGGCCCTGGAGCTCATCCTAGGAACCATTGCTGGAGTAACCCAGCTGAGAACGCTCCGGCCTGTGGGACGTACTACCACATCTGCCGCAGGCCCCTCACGGAGTACCATGTTTATGCCCATGACTACACCCTGCCCCGAGCCAAGGACAAACACCAGGAGCTGTACCAAGATGAGAGCCTGAAATGGGACCCCTCGCCCCAGGGTGTCCCCCTCTCTGTTACTGATGTGGACCTCTGCAAGCCCAATGTGAGTTAATGGCAAAAAAACAACAACATTAACATCTGTTAAAGTAGATTATAGTAGATTATATAGTAGATCTGTTATAGATTGGGCATTTTGTGGACATTTTTGTTCCAAATCTATACCCTACTTCAAATGCCTTGGAACAAACCAATCATAACATTCCATTGAAATAGATGATTTGGTTTTATTTTAACCCATAGTGACTGCGATAAAAACTATGGTTTGGTAAAAAACACTAGGAAAGAGGATGTGCTCACATGCACTCATTGAGATATTTCTATACATGCAGTATACTGTATCAATCTAAAATTCAGTGAGCACATTCTCTGAGTGCTTTGTGTGAGACAAAGCTGTTGTTTGGAGTCACATTGAGGCAGATTATTTCAGAGTACTCCAGTGTTGTGATTGCGTAGGCTCCTATAGATTTTTTTTCTTCCTTTGGTTTGTGGTGTGATCATAACAACATACAGGAACTCAAGTCCTTTTGTTCACCTGACATAGAATTCCTTACAATCAAATGCCGACCGCATTATCTACCAAGAGAATTCTCCTCGATTATAATCACATCCGTGTATATCCTCCCTCAAGCTGACACATCGATGGCACTGAAAGAAATTCATTGGACTCTATGTAAACTGGAAACCACATATCCTGAGGCTGCATTTATTGTGGCTGGGGATTTTAATAAGGCTAATCTGAAAACAAGGCTCCCTAAATGTTATCAGCATATCGAATGTGCGACCCGGGGTGGCAAAATCCTTGATCATTGTTATTCCAACTTCCGTGATGCATAAAAGGCTATTCTCCGCCCTCCTTTCGGCAAGTCTGACCATGACTCCATTTTGTTGCTCCCAGCCTACAGACAGAAACTAAAACAGGAAACGCCCGTTCTCAGGTCTGTTCAACGCTGGTCCGACCAATCTGATTCCACGCTGCAAGATTGCTTCGAGCACGTGGACTGGGATGTGTTCCGGATAGCATCAGACAACAACATTGATGTATATGCCGATTCGGTGAGCGAGTTTATTAGCAAGTGCATCGGTGATGTTGTACCCATAGCAACTATTAAAACCTTCCCCAACCAGAAACCGTGGATTGATGGCAGCATTCACAAGAAAAACTGAAAGCGCGAACCACTGCTTTTAACCAGGGTAAGGCGACCGGAAACATGACTGAATACAAACAGTGTAGCTATTCCCTCCGCAAGGCAATCAAACAAGCTAAGCGTCAATATAGAGACAAAGTAGAGTCACAATTCAACGGCTCAGACACAAGAGGAATGTGGCAGGGTCTACAGTCAATCACGTACTACAAAAAGAAAACCAGCCCCGTCGCGGACCATGACGTCCTGCTCCCAGACAAACTAAACAACTTCTTTGCTCGCTTTGAGGACAATACAGTGCCACCAACACGGCCCGCTACCAAAACCTGCGGGCTCACCTTCACTGCAGCCAACGTGAGTAAAACATTTAAATGTGTTAACCCTCGCAAGGCTGCAGGCCCAGATGGCATCCCTGGCCGTGTCCTCAGAGCATTCACAGACCAGCTGGCTGGTGTGTTTACGGACATATTCAATCAATCCTTATCCCAGTCTGCTGTTCCCACATGCTTCAAGAGGGCCACCATTGTTCCTCCCAAGAAAGATAAGGTAACTGAGCTAAATGACTATCGCCCCGTAGCACTCACTTCCGTCATTATGAAGTGCTTTGAGAGACTAGTCAAGGATCATATCACCTCCATCCTTCCAGACACCTTAGACCCACTCCAATTTGCTTACCATCCCAATAGGTCCACAGACGACGCAATCGCAATCACACTGCATACTGCCCTAACCCATCTGGACAAGAGGAATACCTATGTAAGAATGCTGTTCATTGACTACAGCTCAGCATTTAACACTATAGTACCCTCCAAGGTCGTCATTAAGCTCGAGACCCTGGGTCTCGACCCAGCCCTGTGCAACTGGGTCCTGGACTTCCTGACGGGCCGGGCCCCAGGTGGTGAGAGTAGGAAACAACATCTACACCCCGCTGATCCTCAACACTGGGGCCCCACAAGGATGCATTCTCAGCCCTCTCCTGTACCACCTGTTCACCCATGACTGCGTGGCCAAGCACGACTCCAACTCAATCATCAAGTTTGCTGACGACACTACAGTGGTAGGCTTGATTACCAGGTGAGGGCCCTCAGAGTGTGGTGTCACGAAAATAACCTCTCACTAAACGTAAACAAAACTAAGGAGATGATCGTGGACTTCAGGAAACAGCAGAAGGAGCACCCCCTGGGACTCTGGTGCGGGGAGCAGGAACAGACTGTGCTGGGCTCACGATGCGCACTGGGAGTCTGGTGCGGGGAGCGGGAAAAGGCCGTGCTGGACTCACGATGCGCACTGGGACTCTGGTGCAGGGAGCAGGAACCGGCCGTACTGGGCTCACGATGCGCACTGGGATTCTGGTGCGGGGAGCGGGAACAGGCCGTGCTGGGCTCACGATGCGCACTGGGTCTCTGGTGCGGGGAGCGGGAACAGGCCGTGCTGGGCTCACGATGCGCACTGGGATCCTGGAGCGTGAAACAGGGACAGGACGTGCTGGACCCACGACGTGCACAGGGATCCTGGTGCGTGGAACAGCGACAGGACGTGCTTGTCCCACGATGTGCACTGGGACTCTGGTGCGGGGAGCAGGAACCGGCCGTACTGGGCTCACGATGCGCACTGGGACTCTGGTGCGGGGAGCGGGAACAGGCCGTGCTGGGCTCACTATGCGCACTGGGATCCTGGTGCGTGGAGCAGGGACAGGACGTGCTGGGCCCGCAACGCGCATAGGGATCCTGGAGCGTGAAACGGACAGGACGTGCTGGACCCACGACGTGCACAGGGATCCTGGTGCATGGAACAGGGACAGGACGTGCTGGGCACACGACGCGCACAGGGATCCTAGTGCGTGGAACAGGGACAGGACGTGTTGGACCCACGACGCGCACAGGGATCCTGGTGCGTGGAACAGGGACAGGACGTGCTGGACCCACTGCGCGCACAGGAGACCTGGATCGCAGAGCCGGCACCATCCTACCAGGCTGCACACTCACCCTAGCCTCACAGATGAGAGGAGCTGGAATGTCGCGCACCGGGCTGTGGGCACGAACCGGAGACACCGCACGCAGAGCCGGCGAAGGATATTGAGGTCCAAGTAGGCGCACCGGAGACCAGGAGCGCTGAGCCAACACCCTCCTTCCTGGCTGCCAACTCCCCCTAGCACGACAGATGCGAGGAGCTGGCAAGTCGCGCACCGGGCTGTGAACACGCACTAAAGACACCGTGCGCTTCACCGCATAACACGGTGTCTGTCTTACCAGTGCGACGCTCCCTCCGGAAAGCGCCAGCCAAACTCCCCGTGTGCCCCCCCGCTGCCTCTCGGGTTTCCTCGCCAGGCGTGTACCAGCATATTTCTCCCGATCGGGTGTCCATACACCATGCTTCTCCTTATAATATCGCCGCTCAACCTTCGCTGCTTCCAACTCCTCCTTTGGACGGCGATACTCCCCAGGCTGGGTCCAAGGTCCCTTTCCAGCTAATATTTCCTCCCAGGTCCAGAACTCCCGATTCTCTTGCTGCTTGGTCCTTTTATGGTGGGTCATTCTGTCACAATCTTCTTGAGTGATGGACCAAGACGCAGCGATGCTTCCAGTATACATATTTATTTTTACACGTAACTGGGAAAAATAATAAACAAGCGAAGATCGTAACTACGGTGAACATATAACTTGCATTTCACCGGGTAGTGTCGGGAGTGGGGCGCTAGCGCACCACCGCTCTGTAAGAGGTTAATCCATTTTGCCACAACTTGAGATGTTGCTTCAATATATCCACATAATTTCCCTTCCTCATGATGCAATCTATTTTGTGAAGTGCAACAGTCCCTCCTGCAGCAAAGCACCCCCACAACATGATGCTGCCACCCCCGTGCTTCACGGTTGGGATAGTGTTCTTCGGATTGCAAGCCTCCCCCTTTTTCCTCCAAACATAACGATGGTCATTATGGCCAAACAGTTCTATTTTCGTTTCATCAGACCAGAGGACATTTCTCCAAAAAGTACAATCTTTGTCCCCATGTGCAGTTGCAAACCCTAGTCTGGCTTTTTTATGGCTGTTTTGGAGCAGTGGCTTCTTCCTCGCTGAGCGGCCTTTCAGGTTATGTCGATATAGGACTCACTTTACTGTGGATATAGATACTTTTGTACCTGTTTCCTCCAGCATCTTCACAAGGTCCTTTGCTGTTGTTCTGGGATTGATTTGCACTTTTCGCACCAAAGTACGTTTAACTCTCGTAGACAGAACGCTTCTCCTTCCTGAGCGGTATGACAGCGGCGTGGTCCCATGGTGTTTATACTTGCGTATTATTGTTTGTACAGATGGTCGTGGTACCTTCAGGCGTTTGGAAATTGCTCCAAAGGATGAACCAGACTTGTGGAGGTCTACAATGTTTTTTTCTGAGGTCTTGGCTGATTTCTTTAGATTTTCCCATGATGTCAAGCAAAGAGGTTTGAAGGTAGACCTTGAAATACATCCACAGGTACACCTCCAATTGACTCAAATGATGTCAATTAGCCTATCAGAAGCTTCTAAAGCCATGACATCCTTTTCTGGAATTTTCCAAGCACAGTCAACTTAGTGTATGTACATTTCTGACCCACTGGAATTGTGATACACTGAATTAAGTGAAATAGTCTGTCTGTAAACATTGTTGGAAAAATTACTTGTGTCATGCACAAAGTAGATGTCCTAACCGACTTGCCAAAACTATAGTTTGTTAACAAGAAATTTGTGGAATTGTAAATCGAGTTTTAATGACTCCAACCTAAGTGTATGTAAACTTCCGACTTCAACTGTAGGACCATGACATGCAAAGAGTTAAACCGCTGCCTATACAACTTCTGCATGAACTAAAATGTTTTTGTTTCTGATGTGAATTTGACCATTATTTGTGAGGACAATGTTTGTTCCTCTTTGATCACTTTGTATAAGGCAACAGGATCCTCTCCAAGCTGAGGCCTACACGCTTAGAAAAAAAGGGTTCCAAAAGGGTTCTTCGGCTGCCCCCATAGGAGAACCCTTTTTGGTTCCAGGTAGAACTCTTTTGGGTTCTTTTAGGTTCTAGATAGCACCTTTATTTTCTAAGTGTTTAAGTAATGTTGAGAATGACTAACTGTTTGGAACATTCCAATGCAAGGAAGAAGTTATATAGAAAAGCTTGCTGTGTATCAGTTATGAAGGTAAGACCCAGATGCAGACATCGTCGAATTAACAATGGTTTAATAATCCAACAGGGGCAGGCAACAGACAGGTCAAGGCAGGCAGGGGTCAGTAAACCAGAGGTGGGGTAATGGTACTGGACGGCAGGCAGGCTCAGGGTAGGCAGAGGTCAATAATCCAGAGGTGGGGCAAAGGTACAGGTCGGCAGGCAGGCTCAGGGTCAGGACAGGCAAGGGTCAAAACCAGGTGGGCGAGAAAAAGAGACTGGGAAATCCAGGAGCTAAGAACAAAAGCACTGGTTGACTTGACAAACAAGAAGAACTGGCAACAGACAGAACACAGGTATAAATGGGGAAGATGGGCGACACCTGGAGGGGGGTGGAGAACAAATCACAAAGACAGGGGAAACAGATCCGGGTGTGACAGTACCCCCCCGCCCTAGAGGCGCCACCTGGCGTCCTACTTGGGTGCATACCTGGTTGACCGGGGTGCCTCTAGTGGGGACCCAGCACCTCTCCTCCGGGCCATAACCCTCCCAGTCAACTAGGTAGTGGAAACCCCTGCCCCGTGGTCGAACACTTAGGAGGCGTCTCACCGTGTATGCCGAATGGCCATCGATGACACGGGAGGAGGGGTAGGCCTGGAAACAGAAGACAAAGGGTTTTGAGACACTGGCTTAATCCTAGACACATGGAAAGTAGGGTGAATACGGAGGGTACAGGGTAACAAAAGATGAACAGCAGTGGGGCAAATGACTCTAGAGATGGGGAACGGGCCGATGAAATGGAGGGAAAGTTCACGGGACTCCACCCGGAGGGGCAGGTCCCGGGTGGAGAGCCATACCCTCTGCCCGAGCCGATAGCATGGAGCAGGGGTCCGGTGGCGATCCCCTTTTCACCTATACCTGGAAGTGGTCTTCCACAGAGCGACCCGGGCTCTCTTCCAGGTACAGCAACAGCGGTGGATGAACATCTGGGCAGAGGGATTGCTGACTTTTTCCTCTTGCTTGGGGAAGAGCGGAGGCTGATATCCCAAGGAACACTCAAAGGGCGAGAGACCCGTGGCGGAGCAAGGAAGGGTGTTGCGGGTGTACTCAACCCATACCAGTTGCGGACTCCTGGTGGTAGGGTTGGCGGAGACGAGGCAGCGAAGAGTCGTCTCTAAGTCCTGGTTGGCTCGCTCCGACTGGCCGTTGGACTGGGGGGTAGAATTCGGAGGACAGGCTGGCCAACGTCCCAATGAGCGTGCATAATGTCTTCCAGAACCGGGACGAGAAATGCGGACACCGGTCGGAGACCATGTCCACCGGGAGTCCGCAGATCCGGAAGACGTACTGCACCATGAGCTGGGCCGTCTCCTTGGCTGAGGGTAGTTTGGGGAGAGGAATGAAGTGGGCAGAAAACCGGTCGACCACAGTCAGGATGGCAGTGTTGCACTCAGACGGGGGGGGAGACCTGTGACGAAATCCAGTGAGTGACAGGCAGTGGTTGGTAAAGACCAGCCGGAGCTTGCCGAGGAATCTTGTTCTGTGCGCAGACCGTGCAGGCGGCTTCAAAAGCGGCAACATTCGGAACCATAGTAGGCCACCAAAAGCATTGTCGCACAAAGCCCAGGGTCTGACGAGAGCCCGGGTGAAAGGCAAGTCTGGAGGAATTGGCCCACTCCAGGACCGCGGAGCGGACAGCGTCAGGCACAAAAATATGGTTATCTGGGCCCCCCCCCCAGTGTTCGGCTGGGACCGCTGCGCCTCCCGGTCTTGTTTCCCTATACCTCAGCTGAGTGACATCGCCAGGCACGAGGTGGGAAGGATTATCTTTGGGCTCCAGGGTGGCAACTGTGGGGTTATAGTGGCGAGACAGGGCAACCGGCTTGACGTTCTTGGACCCCAGCTGGTAGGAGAGGGAAAAGTTTAACCGGGTAAACAGCAAGGCCAATCTCGCTTGCCTGGAGATGAGATGCTTGGCGGTGCGGAGATACTCCAGGTTTTTGTGGTCGGTCCACACAATGAACGGATGTTCCTCCCCTTCTAGCCAGTGCCTCCTCCAACGCCATCTTCACCGCGAGAAGCTCCCGATTTCCCACATTGTAGTTCCTCTCAGTGGTATTGAGGCGGTGGGAGAAGAAGGCGCAGGGATGCAGCTTAAGGTCCAGGGAAGTACGTTGGGATAGGGTAGCCCCCACTCTGACATCCGAAGCGTCGGCCTCCACCACAAACTGACGGGAAGGGTCAGGATGAACCAGGATAGGAGCAGTGGTGAAGCAGTGTTTAAGGTCCCGGAACACCCGGTCAGCTGCAGAGGACCATGTGAACGGAACCTTGGTAGAGGTGAGTGCAGCCAGGGGGAGGCCAGGGTGCTGTAACCCCGGGATAAAGAGGCAATAAAAGTTGTAAAACCCCAGGAAGTGTTGCAGCTGCACCCTGGACATACAGTGAGAGAAAAAAGTATTTGATCCCCTGCTGATTTTGTGCGTTTGCCCACTGACAAAGAAATGGTCAGTCTATAATTTTAATGGTAGGTTTATTTGAACAGTGAGAGACAGAATAACAACAATCAAATCCAGAAAAACGCATGTGAAAAAAGTTATACATTGATTTGCATTTTAATGAGGGAAATAAGTATTTGACCCCCTCTCAATCAGAAACATTTCTGGCTCCCAGGTGTCTTTTATACAGGTAATGAGCTGAGATTAGGAGCACACTCTTAAAGGGAGTGCTCCTAATCTCAGCTTGTTACCTGTATAAAAGACACTTGTCCACAGAAGCAATCAATCAGATTCCAAACTCTCCACCATGGCCAAGACCAAAGAGCTCTCCAAGGATGTCAGGGACAAGATTGTAGACCTACACAAGGTTGGAATGGGCTACAAGACCATCGCCAAGCAGCTTGGTGAGAAGTTGACAACAGTTGGTGCGATTATTCGCAAATGGAAGAAACACAAGAACTGTCAATCTCCCTTGGCCTGGGGCTCCATGCAAGATCTCACCTCGTGGAGTTGCAATGATCATGAGATCGGTGAGGAATCAACCCAGAATTACACGGGAGGATCTTGTCAATGATCTCAAGGCAGCTGGGACCATAGTCACCAAAAAAACAATTGGTAACACACTACGCCGTGAAGGACTGAAATCCTGCAGCGTCCGCAAGGTCCCCCTGCTCAAGAAAGCACATATACATGCCCGTCTGAAGTTTGCCAATGAACATTTGAATGATTCAGAGGACAACTGGGTGAAAGTGTTGTGGTCAGATGAGACCAAAATGGAGCTCTTTGGCATCAACTCAACTTGCCGTGTTTGGAGGAGGAGGAATGCTGCCTATGACCCGAAGAACACCATCCCCACCGTCAAACATGGAGGTGGAAACATTTTGCATTGGGGGTGTTTTTCTGCTAAGGGGACAGGACAACTTCACCGCATCAATGGGACGATGGACGGGGCCATGTACCGTCAAATCTTGGGTGAGAACCTCCTTCCCTCAGCCAGGGCATTGAAAATGGGTTGTGGATGGGTATTCCAGCATGACAATTACCCAAAACACACGGCCAAGGCAACAAAGGAGTGTCTCAAGAAGAAGCACATTAAGGTCCTGGAGTGGCCTAGCCAGTCTCCAGACCTTAATCCCATAGAAAATCTGTGGAGGGAGCTGAAGGTTCGAGTTGCCAAAGGTCAGCCTCGAAACCTTAATGACTTGGAGAAGATCTGCAAAGTGGTGTGGGACAAAATCCCTCCTGAGATGTGTGCAAACCTGGTGGCCAACTACAAGAAACGTCTGACCTCTGTGATTGCCAATAAGGGTTTTGCCACCAAGTACTAAGTCATGTTTTGCAGAGGGGTCAAATACTTATTTCCCTCATTAAAATGCAAATCAATTTATATCTTTTTTCACATGCGTTTTTCTGGATTTCTTGTTGTTATTCTGTCTCTCACTGTTCAAATAAGCCTACCATTAAAATTATAGACTGATCATTTCTTTGTCAGTGGGCAAACGTACAAAATCAGCAGGGGATCAAATACTTTTTTCTCCTCACTGTAGGCTGAGGCCAATCCACCACCGCTCTCACCTTCTCAGGATCCATCTGGACACTCCCAGCAGAGATGATGTATTCCAGAAAGGGAATGGTGGAGCGATGGAACTCACACTCACTTTTCCGCCTTAACAAACAACTGGTTCTCCAGAAGGCGCGGGAGAACCGGTCGGATGTGGAACACGTGTTCTTGGGGGGAGCGGGAGAAGACGAGGATGTCAATGTAGATGAAGACGAAGACAGTTCAACATGTCGCAGAGAACATCCTTCACCAGAGCCTGGAACACGGCAGGGGCGTTGGTGAGGCCAAAGGGCATGACCAGATATTCGTAGTGGCCGCTGGTCGTGTTGAAGGCGGTCTTCCACTCGTCCCCCCTCTCGTATCCGCACCACATGGTAGGCATTTCTTAGATCCAGCTTGGAGAAAACAGTTGCCCCCTGGAGCGACTCAAAGGCTGAGGAAATGAGTGGTAGCAGATAACGGTTCTTCACAGTAATGTCATTGAGTCCCCGGTAGTCAATGCACGGCCGCAGGGTCTTGTCCTTTTTCTCCACGAAAAAGAACCCTGCGCCAGCGGGGGAGAGGAAGAGGGACAGATAAATCCTGTAGCTAGGGAGTGCCCAATGTAGGTCTCCATAGCCTTGGTCTCTGGTCCCGACAGAGAGTACAGACGTCCCGGGGTGGCGTGGTGCCAGATGAGAAGCAGAAAAGTTCTCCATATGGCCCACCAGAGTACTTGCTCCTACCAGTGAGCCTGGTCTTTTACCGGGCAAGAGGATACAAAATGACCAAAAATCCCTCAATACAGACAGCTCCTTGTGTTGATCCTGTGTTGCTGTTCCGCTGGTGACAGCCCAGCTCTGCCTAGTTGCATAGGCTCGGGAAACAGTGCATCGGCTGTCTTCGGTGACTCTCGAGGAAGGTCAGGAAACCTTGAGTGCTCTCGGCAACGGGACCGTCGGGGACTTCCGGGATGACTCAGAGGCGAGGTGGAATCCCTGGACATGCGAGCAAAATCATATTCTCTCTAATCGCAGCAAAATCAAATTCTCTCTAATCGTCCATCGATGCGGATGGTCAAAGTGATGAGGGAGTCAAAATCCGTGGGTAACTCCCGAGCAGCAAGCTCGTCCTTAACCTCCTCCGAGATGCTGTGCAGGAACATGTGGAACAGTGCTTCCTGGTTCCACACACTCTCCGCTGCCAACGTGCTGAAATCCACCGCATAGTCGGCCACTCTGCGGGCGTCCTGATGGAGCTGGATTTGCTTCCGGGCAGCTTCTCCTCCGGAGAACGGGGCATCAAAAACCTTCCTCGCCTCTCCCACAAACCCCTCCAGACTCGCACATGGCCGGCTGTTGTTCCCAAACGGCGGTAGCCCAGGTGAAAGCCCTCCTAGACATCAGCGTGATGAGGTAGGCTATCTTGGAGTGATCCGAAGGGAAGGAGGAGGGCTAAAGCTCAAAAAATAATGGCACACTGAGCTAAAAACACCCGACAGGTGCTTGGCTCTCCATTAAAGCATTCCAGGGGAGGTAAACGGTGCTCCCGGGAAGGTGGAGTGGCCGGTGTGGCGACGCTGCTAACCACCGAGTTACTGAGGGGTGACGACCGTGGCAGGCTGCCCCCCAGGCAACCCGCGTAATTGCTCCAGCAGCATGTCCAACGCCCGGTCATGGCGCTCAGCCAACGTTTGGACCCCCTCCATAAGACCATGAAGCAATTCCTTGTGCCTACCAATGGTGGCTCCTTGGAAGGAGATGGCGTTGCACAGCTGGCCCGGGTCTGTTGGGTCAGTCAAGGCCAGTTTGTACTGTCAGGCAGAGGTCAATAATCCAGAGGTGGGGCAAAGGTACAGGTCGGCAGGCAGAGTGGTCAGGCGGGCTCAGAGTCAGGACAGGCAAGGGTCAAAACCAGGAAGGCAAGAAAAGGAAAGCGACTAGGAAAATCAGGCGCTGAGAACAAAAACACTGGTTGACTTGACAAACAAGACAAACTGGCAACAGACAACACAGGTATAAATACACAAGGTATAATGGGGAAGATGGGCGACACCTGGAGGGGGGTGGAGAACAATCACAAAGACAGGTGAAACAGATTAGGGTGTGACACTGTGACCTAAAAACCCATGTACCAGCTTGCTAAAAAGTTATCAGTATGAATTAAATAGGTAATTGATGATGACTGATTCCATAATTTTCTGAGGGCAACATTTATCTTAGAATAGTTATTTATATAGCCTAATGTAAGATAATCACAGCATGTTTGATTTACTGTGGCAGTAAATAACATTTAATGTGTCAAATGTATTATCAAGTAGATCAAGAAGAGCTTGTTTTAGTCAAATGTCCATACGGAGTCTGTCACGATCATCCAAATAATCGGACCAAGGCGCTGTAACGCCCAGGCCTGAGATGACAGGCTGGAGCGTTTTGGTTTCGTTTTGGATGTAGGGTTTGTCTGTTCTATGGTGTCTATTTCTATGTTGGGATAATGGTTCCCAATTAGAGGCAGCTGAGTCTCGTTACCTCTAATTGGGAACCATATATATGTTTGGGAGTTGCACTTTCGTGGGTTATTGTTTATGTTTTGGTTATCGTGTTCAGTCAGGTTCTGCCAGTCGTGTTCAGTCAGGTTCTGCCAGTCGTGTTTAGTTAGGTTCTGCCAGTCGTGTTTAGTTAGGTTCTGCCAGTCGTGTTTAGTTAGGTTCTGCCAGTCGTGTTTAGTTAGGTTCTGCCAGTCGTGTTTAGTTAGGTTTCGCCAGTCGTGTTTAGGTTTAGATCTCTGTGTTCAGTTTAGGATTTAGCGTTAGGGTTCACGTCTTGTTCTTCGTTTATTGTTTTGTTCCGTCTCGTCCCGTCTTTCAATAAATATGTATTCCGGCTACGTCGCTGCGCATTGGTCATTCCCGAGAGAGGATAATCATGACAGAATAACCCACCAACCAAAGACCAAGCAGCGAGAGACCCGGGAGTACTGGACCAGGGAACAGCTCATTGGGACTCGCCTGGCACGGAGGTCCGAAAGACAGCCCCAAAAAACCTTTGGGGGCACACGAGGAGGTTGGCCGGTTCAGGAGGGACTCCTGAGCCAACTCCTCGTGCTTTGTGGAGAGAGCGTTGGGGAGAGCGTCGCACGGAGAGGTCACCCTGCTATGCAGTTTTGCGCACGGTTTCTCCTGTGCGTATCCAGAGGCCGGTACGAAAGATACCAGCGCCAATCATCAGTCGGGCTAGACTGAGTGTACAGCCAGGAAGAGTGGTGCCAGCTCTGCGCGCCAGATCTCCAGTGCGCCTCCTGGGACCTGGATATCCTGCACCGCTTCTGTGTGCAGTGTCTCCGGTACGTGTTCACAGCCCAGTGCGAGAGATCCCAGTGCCACTCATCGGTCAGGCCAAAGTCAGTGTGCTACCTGGTAGAGTGGTGCCAGCTCTGCGCACCAGGTCTCCAGTGCGCCTTTTGGGACCCAGATATCCTGCGGTCCTACGGGCAGAATCTCCGGTGCGAATCCACAGCCCAGTCCGAGAGATTCCAGCTCCACTCATCGGTCAGGTCAAGGTCAGTGTGCTACCTGGAAGAGTGGTGCCTGCTCTCCGCATCAGGTCCCCAGTTCGTGTTGTGGAGTCAACCCGTCCAGTCCCTGTTCCACGCTCCAAGATCCCAGTTCGTGTTGTGGAGTCTACACGTCCAGTCCCTGTTCCGAGTTCCAAGATCCCAGTTCGTGTTGTGGAGTCTACACGTCCAGTCCCTGTTCCGAGTTCCAAGATCCCAGTTCGTGTTGTGGAGTCTACACGTCCTGTCCCTGCTCCACGCACCAGGCTCCCCGTGTGCTTAGAGAGTCCAGCACGTCCTGTTCCGGCTCCGCGCACCAGGCTCCCCGTGCGCTTAGAGAGTCCAGCACGTCCTGTTCCGGCTCCGCGCACCAGGCTCCCCGTGCGCTTAGAGAGTCCAGCACGCCCTGTTCCGACTCCGCGCACCAGGCCCCCTGTGCGCTTAGAGAGCCCAGTTCGGCCTGTTCCCGCTCCCCGCACCAGAGTGCGCATCACGAGCCCAGTTCGGCCTGTTCCCGCTCCCCGCACCAGAGTGCGCGTCCTGAGCCCAGTTCGGCCTGTTCCGCTCCCGCACCAGAGTGCACGTCCCGAGCCCAGTTCGGCCTGTTCCGCTCCCGCACCAGAGTGCGGCGTCACGAGCCCAGTTCGGCGGTTCCGCTCCCGCACCAGAGTGCGCGTCCCGAGCCCAGTTCGGCGGTTCCGCTCCCGCACCAGAGTGCGGCGTCCGAGCCCAGTTCGGCGGTTCCGCTCCCGCACCAGAGTGCGCGTCGAGCCCAGTTCGGCCGGTTCCCGCTCCCCGCACCAGAGTGCGCGTCCCGAGCCCAGTTCGGCCGGTTCCCGCTCCCCGCACCAGAGTGCGCGTCCCGAGCCCAGTTCGGCCGGTTCCTGCTCCACGCACCAGAGTTCCCGTGAGCATCACGAGTCCAGTACGACCGGTTCCTGCTCCACGCACCAGAGTTCCCGTGAGCATCACGAGTCCGGTACTGCCAGTTCCTGCTCCACGCACCAGAGTTCCAGTGAGCATCACGAGTCCAGTGCGGCCAGTTCCTGCTCCACGCACCAGAGTTCCAGTGAGCATCACGAGTCCGGTACTGCCAGTTCCTGCTCCACGCACCAGAGTTCCAGTGAGCATCATGAGTCCAGTACGGCCAGTTCCAGCTCCACGCACCAGAGTTCCAGGGAATGGTCCGGGGCCTCCTGTGCGTGAACTCGAGCCAATGCGGCGGCACCGAGCCCCACCTGGAACAAAGGGACCCACCGAAGACCCCCATGGACTTTTGGGGCGCGTCCGGAGTCCGGCGCCTTTGGGTGCTGTAACGCCCAGGCCTGAGATGACAGGCTGGAGCGTTTTGGTTTCGTTTTGGGTGTAGGGTTTGTCTGTTCTATGGTGTCTATTTCTATGTTGGGATAATGGTTCCCAATTAGAGGCAGCTGAGTCTCGTTACCTCTAATTGGGAACCATATATATGTTTGGGAGTTGCACTTTAGTTTCGTGGGTTATTGTTTATGTTTTGGTTATCGTGTTCAGTCAGGTTCTGCCAGTCGTGTTTAGTTAGGTTCTGCCAGTCGTGTTTAGTTAGGTTCTGCCAGTCGTGTTTAGTTAGGTTCTGCCAGTCGTGTTTAGTTAGGTTTCGCCAGTCGTGTTTAGGTTTAGATCTCTGTGTTCAGTTTAGGATTTAGCGTTAGGGTTCACGTCTTGTTCTTCGTTTATTGTTTTGTTCCGTCTCGTCTTTCAATAAATATGTATTCCGGCTACGTCGCTGCGCATTGGTCATTCCCGAGAGAGGATAATCATGACAGGCGCAACATGCATGGGGTTCCACATATTTATTTAAATGGGAACCGTCAAAAAAACTAAGACGCAACAACAGATCGTCACATATGTAGCGCATACACTGCACTAACCCAAAACAATAACCCACAAAGGTTAAGTGGGGAAGGTACAAACTTAAATAGGATTCCCAATTAGAGGCAACGGCTAACAGCTGCCTCTAATTGGGAACCAACACAAAACCCAACAAAGTCACCTAGAAAACTCTAGTCTCGCCCTGAACTAACACACCATAGAGAAACCCAGAGGGCTTTCTATGGCCAAGGCGTGACAGAGTCCAAATGTTCAAACGGAAACTGTTTCGACATCACAAAGTTGCCATCTTTCTGTGTCTGCAGTTCATAGCCTCAACACTTCCTCAAAACATTCACCCGAGATTTTGACATTTGAGCAAAGAAAAGTTCAACATTGACAGTATAATTTAGGATAATTCTATTTCCTGCTTTTTTCTTACTGGAATGTTTTGTGTGAAAGAATTTTGGAAAGAACTGAACCCAAATAATAGTAATTGATGAAGGTTTCAAAACATTGTTTATCCCACAATTTCAATCCACAAAAAATAAAATAAATAAATTGTGCTGTCTGGGATTGCTTAATATAAGGATTTTGAAATGATTTAGACTTTTTATTTTACTTTTAATACTTAAGTATATTTTAGCAATTACATTTACATTTGTTACTTAAGTATATTTAAAACCAAATACACTATTACCCAAGCAGTATTTTACTGGGTGACTTTCACTTTTACTTGAGTATGACAATTGGATGCTTTTTCCACCACTGCCTACACACAATGCCATATAACGTGCATGGGGTTCCACATGCACAAGTGGATTATGGATTATGTTTTTAGAACATTTTACAAAGTAACTAAAAATGAAAAGCTGAAATGTCTTGAGTCAATAAGTATTCAACCCCTTTGTTATGACAAGCCTAAATATGTTCAGGAGTAAAAATGTGCTTAACAAGTCACATAATAAGTGTGTGCAATAATAGTGTTTAATCTGATTTTTGAATCCCCTTATCTTTATACCCCACACATAAACCTTTTCAGGACCCTGTCTTTCAAAGATAATTTGTAAAAATCCAAATAACTTCACAGATCTTCATTGTAAAGGGTTTAAACACTGTTTCCCGTGCTTGTTCAATGAATCATAAACAATTAATGAACATGCACTTGTGGAACGGTCGTTAAGACACTAACAGCTTACAGACGGCAGGCAATTAAGGTCACAGTTATGAAAACTTAGGACACTAAAGAGGCCTTTCTACTGACTCTGAAAAACACCAAAAGAAAGATGCCCAGGGTCCCTGCTCATCTGCGTGAACATGCCTTAGGCAAGCTGCAAGGAGGCATGAGGACTGCAGATGTGGCCAGGGCAATAAATTGCAATGTCCGTACTGTGAGTAGCCTAAGACAGTGCTACAGAGAGACGGGATGGACAGCTGATCGTCCTCACAGTGGCAGACCCCGTGTAACAACACCTGCACAGGATCGGTACATCCGAATATCCCACCTGCGGGACAGGTACAGGATGGCAACAACAACTGCCCGAGTTACACCAGGAACGCACAATCCCTCCATCAGTGCTCAGACTGTCCGCAATAGGCTGAGAGAGGCTGGACTGAGAGCTTGTAGGCCTGTTGTAAGGCAGGTCCTCACCAGACATCACCGGCAACAACGTCGCCTATGGGCACAAACCCCCCGTCGCTGGACCAGACAGGACTGGAAAAAAGTGCTCTTCTCTGACAAGTCGCAGTTTTGTCTCACCAGGGGTGATGGTCGGATTCACTTTTATCGTCGAAGAAATGAGCATTACACCGAGGCCTGTACTCTGGAGCGGGATCAATTTGGAGGTGGAGGGTCCGTCATGGTCTGGGGCGGTGTGTCACAGCATCATCAGACTGAGCACCTGCAAGACAGCAATGTCAGTGTTCTGCCATGGCCAGCGAAGAGCCCGGATCTCAATCCCATAGAGCACATCTGGGACCTGTTGGATCGGAGGGTGAGGGCTAGGGCCATTCCCCCCAGAAATGTCTGGGAACTTGCAGGTGCCTTGGTGGAAGAGTGGGGTAACACCTCACAGCAAGAACTGGCAAATCTGGTGCAGTCCATGAGGAGGAGATGCACTGCAGTACTTATTAATGCAGCTGGCGGTCACACCAGATACTGGCTGTTACTTTGATTTTGACCCCCCCTTTGTTCAGGGACACATTATTCAATACTGTTAGTCACATGTCTGTGGAACTTGTTCAGTTTATGTCTCAGTTGTTGAATCTTGTTATGTTCATACAAATATTTACACATGTTAAGTTTTCTGAAAATAAAGTTGACAGTTAGAGGACGTTTCTTTTTTTTGCTGAGTTTACAGTTATCTGTAAGGTCCACCAGTCAAACAGTGAATTTCAAACACAGGTTTTCCAATGCCTCACAAAGAATGGCATCTATTGGTAGATGGGTACAAATAAAAAAAAGCAGACATGGAATAGCCCATGGAGCATGGTGAAGTTATTCATTACACTTTGGATGGTTTATCAATACACCCAGTCACTACAAGGATACAGGTGTCCTTCCTAACTCAGTTGGCAGAGAGGAAGGAAACAGCTCATGGATTTAACCATGAGGTCAGTGGTGACTTTAAAACAATTACAGAGTTTAATGGCTGTAATAGGAGAAAACTGAGGATGGATCAGCAACATTATAGTACATAATACTAACCTAAATGATAGAGTGAAAGAAAGGAAGCCTGTACAGAATAAAAATATTCCAAAACATGCATCCTGTTCGCAATAAGGCACTAAAGTAAAACTGCAAAAAATGTGGCAAAGTAATACAAAATGTCCTTAATACAAAGTGTTATGTTTGGGGCAAATCCAACACGAGTACCACTCTTCATATGTTCAAGCATGGTAGTGGCTGCATGTTATGGGTATGCTTTTAATCGGCATAATTTCAGCAGAACAATAACCTAAAACACAAGGCCAAATATACACTGGTTGCTTACCAAGAATGTTCCTGAGAGACCTAGTTAGAGTTTTGACTTACATCGGCTTTAACATCTATGGCAAGGCTGTCTAGCAATGATCAACAACCAACTTGACAGAGCCTGAAGAATTTTAAAAATAATAATGTCCAAATATTGTATAATCCAGGTGTGCAAAGCTATTAAAGACTTACCCAGAAAGACTCACAGCTGTAATCACCGCCAAATGTAATTCTAAAATGTATTGACTCAGGGGTGTGAATACTTATGTAAATTAAATATTTATGTATTTCATTTTCAATAAATTTGAAAAAAATGTCATTTTTTTTTTTTTTACTTTGTCATTGTGGGGTATTGTGTGTAGATGGGTGAGAGAAAAAAAGTATTTATTCAATTTTGAGTTCAGGCTGTAACACAACAAAATGTGGAATAAGTTAAGGGGTATGAATACTTTCTGAAGGCACTGTATAGCCTATGCCAGGTGTGAGTTATGCAGCAAATATAGCCCAACCACAAATGGTAACTAGGTTCTAAAATGATGTCACCTTCATCACAGTGTTCCTAAAAATTAACATGTTTTTAGAGAGAGACCGCAAAGTGCTCATCTAGCAGAACGTGTTTTTTCCCCTTCTGAAACGGATACCGTGGTAATAGAAATAATGTTGATTGCCTCACATGTCACATCCTGTCATTTTGAGGAAGCCAAGCATTCGTTCTGGGTTAGTTGAGTGCAGTTAACACTTAACTACCATCAGAGTTGGTCAGAGAACAGTTAGGCTTCTTTAAGATTACATTAGACTGAACTCTAAAACCAAACAACATAAACACAAAATGCTACAGAGGGCAGCCTCAAATGTTTCAGACAAACCAAAGCCCAGTAAACCAAAGGTAGGTGGAAACACATTATTTCTAAGTAGCACGTTTAAATACATTGAATTGATAACTATTTGTGTAGAATTGACAAAAAACTGTTTAGTCCTAACTACCCACAATAGTTAGCACTAAAATGTGATTCTAACTAAAAGAAGAAGCAATGTCTTTGACTGATGATCAGTAGAAAGAAGACATTGGTCATCTGTGTGGAATTGCAGCAGATATATGGTAAATGTTGTGAGGAGGGGGAGGGTCCATCAAATTACTCAAAAGGTTCCCTAGATTGCTGCAGTGTGTGGTCCTGGTATTTAATGGGGATTTACTGGAATTATTCATTTATATAATATTTTTGTGTTCTGATGTGGAGATACCGGCATTTGGACAGATTATAAATACGTTTAGGTTTATGAAAAATGTGAAAATCTATTAACTGTACCTCACGAGCACATCATGATAGAGATACACGCATAGTGCAAATGGATCGAGTTCAAGTAGCCTCACGTGCCAGACTTCTAGGCTCAAGACAATGACACAGTATTACTGTAAATCAAGGGCGTAGGATAACATAATTCATTACCATTGAATTGGTCCCTCATTAGCATAATATGAAACGTAAAAGGAAAGGAAATCATCAAAAACCCATAATGTTCCAGATTGGGTCCTGACTCCTGCTGCCACTGTGGTAAACACATATTCAATCTGTCATCTGTGATCTCTCCATGCAGCGCTCCACCAGTTTTGGGCGATTTGACGGGATCAGACAACCATCACCAGCCAGACTAGAGGAAAATGTAACAACAGTGACAGAGGAGTCTGGATGTGAGAGTTCTGATCAGACCAAACAAGGCAGCCTGGGGAAGAAGATGAAGGCCATCTCTCTAACCATGCGCAGGAAGATGGGCAAGAAGCACTCCAAAACCTTCTCTGAGGAAGCTGTGAGTAACACTACAGACTGCCTCTTTCTCATCCTACACAGTACTTATATTTGCGTAGTGTATCAAAACATCTAGAGGCTCTTAAAATATTGTATCTTTCCCATCTGACTGGCTATAACCCACATCCTCAAATGCAACATTGTGACATTGTCTACCTATGTCATAAGAAGACTCTTGTAAAATACACTATATATACAAAAGTATGTGGACACCCCTTCAAATTAGTGGATTCAGCAATTTCAACAACACACATTTCTGACAGGTGTATAAAATCGAGCCCACCTCCATGCAATCTCCATAGACAAACAATGGTCTTACTGAAGAGCTCTCTGACATTCAACGTGGCACCGACATAGGATGCCACCTTTCCAACAAGTCAGTTCGTCAAATTTCTGGCGTGCTAGAGCTTCCCTGGTCAACTGTAAGTGCTATTATTGTGAAGTGGAAACTTCTAAGAGCAACAACGGCTCAACCGCAAAGTGGTATGCCACACAAGCTCACAGAACGTGACCGCCAAGTGCTGAAGCACGTAATGCGTAAAAATCGTCTGTCCTCGGTTGCAACACTCACTACTAAGTTCCAAACTGCATCTGTAAGCAACGTCAGCACAATAACTGTTAGTTGGAAGCTTCATGAAATGGGTTTTCATGGCCGAGCAGCCGCACACAAGCCTAAGATCACCATGTGCAATGCCAAGCTTCGGCTGGAGTAGTGTAAAGCTCGCCACCATTGGAGTAGTGGAAACTTGTTCTCTGGAGTGATGAATCACGCTTCACCATTTGGCAGTCCGATGGACGAATCTGGGTTTGGTGGATGCCAGGAGAACGCTACCTGCCCCAAAGCATAGTGCCACCTGTAAAGTTTAGTGAAGGAGGAATAATGGTCTGGAGCTCCTTTTCATGGTTCGGGCTAGGACGTTTAAAAAAAACTGTACAGCACTGAATATACTTTTTTACTAGTACTGTACAGCATACAATGACATTCTAGACGATTCTGTGCTTCCAACTTTGTGGCAACAGTTTGGGGAAGGCCCTTTCCTGTTTCAGCATGACAATGTCCCCTTGCACAAAGCAAGGTCCATACAGAAATGGTTTGTCGAGATCAGTGTGGAAGAACTTGACTGGCACAGAGGCCTGACCTCAACCTCATCGAACACCTTTTGGGATGAATTGGAATGCCGACTGCGAGTCAGGCGTAATCGCCCAACATCAGTGCCCGAACACACTGATGTGCTTGTGGCTGAAGGGAAGTAAGTCCCTGCAGCAATGTTCCAGCATCTAGTGGAAAGCCTTCCCAGAAGAGTGGTAAGCTGTTATAGCAGAAAAAGGGGGACCAACTCCATATTAATGTCATGATTTTGGAATGAGATGTTCGACGAGCAGGTGTCCACATACTTCTGGTCATGTAGTGTAAGTCTGGCCAAGCAAGACTCAATTTGTGTTGAAATTAGGTCTAAGTGACAAAATAGTATTTATTTTTTATTTTTTTATTCCACCTTTATTTAACCAAGGTTCTCATTTACAACTGCGACCTGGCCAAGATAAAGCAAAGCAGTTTGACACATACAACAACACAGAGTTACACATGGAGTGAAACAAACATACAGTCAATAATACAGTAGGAAAAAAAACAAATCTACATACAATGTGTGCAAATGAGGTAGGATAAGGAACATAAGGCAATAAATAGGCCATGGTGGAAAAGTAACTACAGTATAGCAATTTAACACTGGAGTGGTAAATGTGCAGTAGATGAATGTGCAAAGTAAAAATACTGGGGTGCAAAGGAGCAAGATAAATAAATGACTATGGTAGGGGATGAGGTAGTTGGTTGGGCTATGTACAGGTGCAGTGATCTGTGAGCTGCTCTGACAGCTGGTGCTTGAAACTAGTGAGGGTGATAAGTGTCTCCAGTTTCAACGATTTTTGTAGTTCGTTCCAGTCATTGGCAGCAGAGAACTGGAAGGAAAGGCGGCCAAAAGAGGAATTGGCTTTGGGGGTGGCCAGTGAGATATACCTGCTGGAGCGAGTGCTACGGGTGGGTGCTGCTATGGTTACCAGCGAGCTGAGATAAGGCGGGCTTTACCTAGCAGGGACTTGTAGATGACCTGGAGCCAGTGGGTCTGGCGGCGAGTGTGTAGCGAGGGCCAGCCGACTAGAGCATACAGGTCGCAGTGGTGGGTAGTATATGGGGCTTTGGTGACAAAGCGGATGGCACTGTGATAGACTGCATCCAGTTTGCTGAGTAGAGTGTTGGAGGCTATTTTGTAGATGACATTGCCGAAGTCGAGGATCGGCAGGATAGTCAGTTTTACTAGTGCAAGTTTGGCAGCATGAGTGAAGGAGGCTTTGTTGCGAAATAGAAAGCAGATTCTAGATCTAATTTTGGATTGGAGATGTTTAATGTGAGTCTGGAAGGAGAGTTTACAGTCTAGCCAGACACCTAGGTATTTGTAGTTGTCCACGTATTCTAGGTCAGAGCCGTCCAGGGTAGTGATGCTAGTCGGGCGGGCGGATGCAGGCAGCGAACGGTTGAAAAGCATGCATTTGGTTTTACTAGCATTTAAGAGCAGTTGGAGGCCACGGAAGGAGTGCTGAATGGCACTGAAGCTCGTTTGGAGGTTAGTTAACACAGTGTCCAAAGAAGGGCCAGAAGTATACAGAATGGTGTCGTCTGCATAGAGGTGGATCAGAGAATCACCAGCAGCAAGAGCGACATCATTGATGTATACAGAGAAGAGAGTCGGCCCAAGAATTGAACCCTGTGGCACCCCATAGAGACTGCCAGAGGCCCGGACAACAGGCCCTCGATTTAACACACTGAACTCTGTCGGCAAAGTAGTTGGTGAACCAGGCGAGGCAATCATTAGAGAAACCAAGGCTGTTGAGTCTGCTGATAAGGATGTGGTGATTGACAGAGTCGAAAGCCTTGGCCAGGTCAATGAATATGGCTGCACAGTAATGTCTCTTATCGATGGCGGTTATGATATCGTTTAGTACCTTGAGCATGGCTGAGGTGCACCCGTGACCAGCTCGGAAACCGGATTGCACAGCGGAGAAGGTACGGTGGGATTCGAAGTGGTCAATGATCTGTTTATTAACTAGGCTTTCAAAGACTTTAGAGAGGCAGGGCAGGATTGATATAGGTCTATAGCAATTTGGGTCTAGGTGTCACCCCTTTGAAGAGAGGGATGACCGCAGCATCTTTCCAATCTTTTGGGATCTCGGACGACACCAAAGAGAGGTTGAGCAGACTGGTAATAGGAGTTGCAACAATGGCAGCAATGGCAGTAGTTTTAAAAAGAGAGGGTCCAGATTATCAAACAGTATCCAACAACCTGGTCAGTATTTGTAAGTGGCTATGTTGAGTTGTTAACTTAATTACATTTCCTTCCTTATATAAATGGCACAGTTATTTATTTAGCAAAGGAATCCACCCTGAGATGATTTAGCTGACTCACATAGTGGCTTGTCCATCTTTTATTTCCCCATGCAGGGTGAGGACACCGACAGAGACCTAGAGGAGGAAACAGAGAGCAGTGCTCCTGTGGAGAAAGGCTCTGAAGAGACCAGCAACTCTCTGGAGAGCCTCTACAGCGGACAGAGCTCCTCCAGTAAGTCCTCTCCACAAGGACGTCAACAGAAAGTCATGTCTCTCCTCATACAAGTCTGTAAATGAAGTTACATGTTTGTAAATGAAGAATAAGCAAATGTGTTTTCATGAGTTTTATTTTACAATTGTATTACCATATTATTAAGATGGCGCCGGAGAAGAAGGCTGACATTTTACGTGTTCTTATCCAATTGTGTTTTTTTGTTTGTTTCTTTACGTCGTTTGTAACTTTTTTTTAAACTTATTTTGTACATAATGTTGTTGCTGCCATCTGTTATGACTGAAAATAACTTCTGGACCTCAGAATTGAGATTAGTCACCTCGAACTGGCAGAATATATTTTGTCCGATGAGCCCAACGTGAATGACATTTTACTTTCCCGAGAACAGGCCCAATTTGCGTGAAGAGAAGGCAGAGAAAAATGGGCCGGAGGGCGGGCTGTCTTCTGACAATTTGTAGGCGGGTGAATAAACCCCCACTGCCTTCCATTCTGCTATGTATTTTTGTAAACAACAGCTGGTGCAAGATATCTAAGGAAGTCTCAAGGTTTTGCTCGCCTGAGGTATCTCACGATAAGCTGTAGACCACACTATCTACCTAGATAGTTTTCATCTGTATTTTTCGTGGCTGTCTACATACCACCACAGACTGATGCTGGCACTAAGACCGCACTCAATGAGCTGTATTCCGCCATAAGCAAACAGGAAACCGCTTACCCAGAGGCGGCGCTCCTAGTGGCCGAGGACTTTAATGCAGGAAAACTTAAATCAGTCTAACCAAATTTCTATCAGCATGTTAAATTTGCAACCAGAGGAAAAAAAACTCTAGACCACCTTTACTCCACACACAGAGACGTATACAAAGCTCTCCCTCGCCTTCCATTTGGAAAATATGACCATAATTCTATCCTCCTGATTCCTGCTTACAAGCCAAAATTACAGCAGGAAGCACCAGTGACTCAATAAATGATTAAGTGGTCAGATGAAGCAGATGCTAAGATACAGGACTGTTTTGCTAGCACAGACTGGAATATGTTCCGGGATTCCTCCGATGGCATTGAGGAGTACACCACATCAGTCATTGGCTTCATCAATAAGTGCATCGATGACGTCGTCCCCACAGTGACCGTACGTACATACCCCAACCAGAAGCCATGGATTACAGGCAACATCTGCCCTGAGCTAAAGACTAGAGCTGCCGCTTTCAAGGAGCGTGACTCTAACCCGGGAAGCTTATAAGAAATCCCGCTATGCCCTCAGACGAACTATCAAACATGCAAAGTGTCAATACAGAACTAAGATCGAATCGTACTACACCGGCTCTGACACTTGTCGGATGTGGCAGGGCTTGCAAACCATTACAGACTATAAAGGGAAGCACAGGCGAGAGCTGCCCAGTGACACGAGCCTACCAGACGAGCTAAACTACTTCTATGCTCGCTTCGAGGCAAATAACACTGAAACATGCATGATAGCATCAGCTGTTCTGGAAGGCCGTGTGATCACGCTCTCCGCAGCCGATGTAAGTTAGACCTTTAAACAGGTCAACATTTACAAGGCTGCAGGGCCAGACGGATTACCAGGACGTGCACTGTGAGCATGCGCTGACCAACTGGCAAGTGTCTTCACTGACATTTTCAACCTCTCCCTGTCCGAGTCTGTAATATCAACATGTTTTAAGCAGACGACCATAGTCCCTGTGCCCAAGAACACTAAGGTAACCTGTCTAAATGACTACCGACCCGTAGCACTCACGTCTGTAGCCATAAAGTGCTTTGAAAGGCTGGTCATGGTTCACATCACCGCCATTATCCCAGAAACCCTAGACCCACTCCAATTTGCATACCACCCTAAGATCCACAGATGATACAATCTCTATTGCACTCCACACTGCCCTTTCCCACCTGGACAAAAGGAACACCTATGTGAGAATGCTATTCATTGACTACAGCTCAGCATTCAACACCATAGTGCCCTCAAAGCTCATCAATAAGCTAAGGACCCTGGGACTAAACACCTCCCTCTGCAAATGGATCCTTGACTTCCTGACGGGCCGCCCCCAGGTTGTAAGGGAAGGTAACAAAACATCTGCCATGCTGATCCTCAACACAGGGGCCCCTCAGGGGTGAGTGCTCAGTCCCCTCTTGTACTCCCTGTTCACTCATGACTGCACGGCCAGGCACGACTCAAACACCATCATTAAGTTTGCCGATGACACAACAGTGGTAGGCCTGATCACCGACAATGACGAGACAGCCTGTAGTGAGGAGGTCAGAAACCTGGCCGTGTGGTGCCAGGACAACAACCTGTCCCTCAACGTGATCAAGACTGTTGTGGACTACAGGAAAAAGAGGACCGAACACGCCTCATTGACGGGGATGTAGTGGAGCAGGTTGAGAGCTTCCTTGGTGTCCACATCACCGACAAACTAACATGGTCCATGTTAGTTTGTTGGTGATGTTGTGAAGAGGGTACAACAAAACCTATTCCCCCCTCAGGAGACTGAAAATATTTGGCATGGGTCCTCAGATCCTCAAAAGGTTCTACAGCTACACCATCGAGAGCACCCTGACTGGTTGCATCACTACCTGGTATGGCAACTGCTCGGCCTCTGACCGCAAGGCACCACAGAGGGTAGTGCGTACGGCCCAGTACATCACTGGGGCAAAGCTTCCTGCCATCCAGGACCTCTATACCAGGTGGTGTCAGAGGAAGGCCCTAAAAATTGTCAGACTCCAGCCACCCTAGTCATAGACTGTTCTCTCTGCTACCGCACGGCAAGTGGTACCAAGTCTAGGTCCAAGAAGCTTCTAAACAGCTTCTACCCCCAAGCCATAAGACTGCTGAACATCTAATCAAATGGCTACTCAGACTATTTGCATTGCCCCCTTTTGTTACACCGCTGCTATTCTCTGTTGTTATCGTCTATGCATAGTCACTTTAATAACTCTACCTGCATGTACATATTACCTCGACTAACCGGTGCCCCCGCACATTGACTCTGTATCGGTACCCCCCTGTATATAGTCTCGCTATTGTTATTTTACTGCTGCTCTTTAATTGTTAGTTTTATTTCTTATTATTTTTTTTTTACTGCATTTTTGGTTAGGGGCTCGTAAGTAAGCATTTCACTGTAAGGTCTACAACTGTTGTATTCGGCACATGTGACTAATAACATTTGGTTTTATTTTATTATTACCATCCTATTACAATATTATGATAGGCTTGTAACCTTTCCTCCAACACAAGGATACACACACAACCTATTCTTGGTCCAGGGGTAAATCTGTGCAGTGTAATCATATTGTGATGTATTGTCCCCTGTTGGCTCAGGTGGTTTGGCCAGCGTCTCAGATGGCTCCAGTACCAGAGACAGTCTGAGACTAGAAGAGCACGGCTCCTACAATGGACACTTCTGTGGTAGAGCACGGGTCCACACAGACTTTGTTCCCAGCCCATATGACACTGACTCCCTCAAACTCAAGGTAGACAGAATATAATGCTTCCAGAATGGGTGTATTGTGAAATGCCATGAAAGCTGTTTGTAAGAGATGTTTCATGATCTATATGTATGAGTCCAATCTATTGATGTCTCTTCCCAGGTTGGAGACATTATCAGCATCATCAGTAAACCTCCTATGGGCACATGGACGGGGATGCTGGACAACAAAGTTGGCAACTTCAAGTTCATCTATGTTGACATGCTCATGGAGAAAGAAAGAGAGGAGGAGGCGCCAAAGATCAGGCCTCAGAGGATGAGCAAGAGACCACGACCAAAGACACTACTGGAACTACTGGAGCGGCTACATCTAGAGGTGAGTGCTCGGATGGCATGGCTAGAAGGTGTTGTCTCAATTACACAACAACCATTTTTTAATATGCATAAACATAACCTAAAGCACTCAAAGGTGAACAGATTAGTATAAGATTATGAAAAGGTAGATGAGATTGACAGTGGAACTGTATCTTGTTTATTCCAGGAGTATGCATCTGCACTGCTTCTGAATGGCTACCAGACAGTAGAGGACCTGAGGCACCTGCAGGAGAAACACCTTATAGAGCTGAACGTGATGAATCCAGAACACAGAGGCAGGCTGCTGGCTGCTGTCGACTGCAGATATACAGAGAGTGAGTAGCAAAACCAATTTCTACTGTAGCCTAGCCCTACTGTATTTATATTGGGGCAAAGGGAACAGCCAATTGTACCACAGACATGTTATGCTGTGCAGCACTACACTCAGAAAGTAACATCTTGATCTGTGTATGTTATAATAAGCAGATGCTTATCGCTGCTATTATTTTAAAATTGCTCAACCTGCTGAGTTGGCACCAGTCAGAGAGAAACTGCTTAAAGAGGCAAAATGTCTTCCTCTATGAAACACTGCAAGGCTCTGAAATATAAAATGAAACAGAAAGATTGGTCTTCAATCTAGATTAGGAAATGAGCAATACAAGACAGTTTCTGTCAGCTGCTTACAAAACGGGATGTGTTTAATTAGCATAAAGGTTATTCATGTTTGTGTCCCCACATAACACCATTTATGTTGGTCTAAATTAAGGTCATAAATGTGTGTTTGGGCTAGTTTCAGACCAAACAAATGGCACTGCCACCCTGGCTAAACCAGATATTATGACTGGCTGTTGGCTAACCCTGGCAAAGGTTACCAGCCAGGGATGAATCTAGTCATTAAATCAAGTTTAATTCCATTTGGATGGTTTGAGAATGGCAACCCAAATTAATTTATATTGACTTGGATCGGGGCAGCTAACCTGGCAACCCGCAGGTGTCTGTCTGGGTCTGTGGATCCAACCAACCAGACTGCTTTGTTCTTGTGTTCGCAGGTGATGATGTGAGGGAGAGTGAGGAGCCCTCTTCATCACACAGCTTGAAGGCGGAGAAGAGCGACTGTCCAAGAGACTCAGGCTGCTTCATTCCATCAGAGTGCTCTGAAAACAGCAAAGAGGACACAGAGAGCCAACCAGTCACACACTGATAGGCCAGACTATCCTAACGAACAAGTTTTGACATGTTCACCATGTTTGTCTTGTCTGTATTTGGTTTAACAAGATGGGATTTAATTAATTAAATGTTAAATGTAGGCAAAAAAATTTAAACGCTGAATTTGTTCCTCCTTAAAAGCCTTCATTTATGCACCTTTTTATCTAACCTTATTCACTCAAATGAAGCACAGGTGTCAAACTCATTCCACAGAGGGCCGAGTAGCTGCGGGTTCTCACTCCTCCATTGTACTTGATTGATGAATTAAGATTACTAATTAGAAAGGAACTCCCCACACATGGTTGCTAATGGCTTAATTGAAAGGAAAAACATCTAAAACCTGCAGACACTAGGTCCTCCATGGAATGAGTTTGACACCCCCTGACAAATTATTTATGACTTAAATCAAATTTTATTTTTTGTGTATTGTGCTGGAAACTATGGTGTGTGTGTGTTTGGTTTTACTATCCTTGTGGTGACAGAAGGCTATTTCAGGCTTAGGGGGTTAGGTTTAGGAGTTAGGGGGTTGGGGTTAGGTAAAGTTTAAGGTTAGGTTTAGGTCAGGGAAAATAGGATTTAGAATGGAAATTCATTGTTTACTATCCTTGTCCCAACAAGGATAGTAAAACTAACGTGTGTGTGTGCACAGGAGTTTTTACATATATTTTGTAACAATCCTGGTTTAACAAAATGTACAGTACCAGTGGAGGCTGCTGAGGAGAGGACGGATCCTAATAATGGCTAAAACGGAGCGAATGGAATGGCATCAAACACATGGAAACCATATGTTTGATGTATTTGATACCATTCTACTTTTTCCACTCCAGCCCTTACCATGAGCCATCCTCCCCAATTAAATTGCCACCAACCTCCTGTGAAATGTACATAATTGTAGAACAATATAATAAAGTATTTATGCATCAAGAGTCATCTATCTAACTAATCTGTTAATTTGTACTGCATTGAATGTATAATATAATTTCAATCAAAATGTGCACAGAAAAGGTTGTACAATATTCTACATGTTTCAAGCCTCAAAATATTACGACACTGAACACACTCATTTGAACGTCACATACGACCAGTGTTCATGGGAAAGGTTTGTTTCTCTGCTTTTTCATCCTATGTATATATAAGCGATAACGCATGGATTGGACTACGTTACCCAGAAGCTTTAGACCACATTATGGGTGCGTTCGTAAATTCGCTCAGAATAACTGATTAATTTACGAACGTTCAACACCCGTTGAGAATGGCCGGTGTCAGTACACCTCGGCAAAAATGCGTAATTAAATTGTTGCCAGCAGCACAGTTAGTCACCAACGCTCTGAATAACCTGAACACAGCCTAACCAGCTCTGCTAGGGTAAGAAAAATTGTCAGAGTGAGGTGTTCTCTCATTATGCCTGGAAGTAGCTAGCATGCTAGCTACCTTTAGCCAGTTAGCTTGGGTGCTCTCCGAGAGTGAAACGCTCTGAATTTACGAAAGGACAATCTGACAACGCTCTGCGTGTTTTTAAATTCAGAGCGTTGTCAGATTGTCCGTTCGTAAATTCAGAGCGGACAATGCTCTCTCTGGCACTCCAGAGTGAATTTACGAACGCACCCTATAATGGTGACGTGTAGTTGTGTGGATCATCCACATTATTCTGAACGTAGAAGAGGTCAAGAGGGGTTTCACTAATTACTACAGTCACAAAGTCAAAATTGGCTATCGTAAAAAGGATATGGTTAGTCGTAAGGTTCGCAGTGTATTTAAGGGTTAAGTTTAAAATAGCATTATAAAAAGATGCATTGTAGATATAGGCGGGGTTTATGACTTAGTGTCTGTGGTAACTAGTGACAACATTCATCCATTCCGGAACTGATGAGGCGATTAGCCTAGATTTTGTTTTACTACGTCTCAGTTCGGTGGTGATCAATACTTGACAATGGCTGGGGAAATGTCTATGATCGGTAAGTAAGATTTAACCGTAACGTGTGCTTGTTGTTGTGTAATTAACCAGCTGTTTAGCTAGCTAACAGTAAGTAGCAAGTGGGCTGACAAGTTACCGGTGGTAACAGCTGGCTAGTTGCTACCTAATTTACAGTAGTCAAGTTAGCTGGAAAGTTAAACAAAGTGTCATAACTGTCAACGCTGAATTAATATGTAAATAAGTAGGTTATCGGTACCAGTTGTTAGTTAGCTAGCTACGTAGTCAACATCCATCCATAAACCAACGTCATTTCTTTATCTTCTGTGTCGCAGGCTCGGTCATTCTGGCTTTATTTCTGGCTGGCTATCTGGGCCAGCAGTATCTGCCTCCACCGAAACCAAAAGTGATCGGCCTAGATCTGGGGACCACGTTCTGCTCCGTGGGAGTATTCCACCCGGGTACCGGGGATGTGGAGGTGATAGGGGATGATGAGGGGCGGAAGAGCATCCCTAGTGCGGTGTCGTTCACATCTACCGAAGTCCTCTCCGGTCACGAGGGTCAGGATCTGGCGGAAAGCAATCCTGAAAACACCATCTATGATGCCAAGCGGTTTATTGGAAAGATATTCGAACAAGAGCTCCTTGAGCAGGAAAGTGCTCGTTATCCATTCAAGGTACAGTACATACTCCCGTAGTTACTTTGACAGTCAATACACCACAATGAAAATAATTTAATACATCACCAGCATTTGGCTACATAAGTTATGTGTGATTACAGGTGTATATGCTATATCAACGACTGCTGACTTTGTAACACATTTATTTCAGGTGATAAACAACAATGGCAGTGCAGAGTTCTTGGTCACCACCAACCAGACGTTCACGGTTACTCCCGAATTCATTGGTTCTCGGCTGCTGCTGAAGATGAGGAAGATGGCGGAGCGTCACCTGGGTGTCCCCATTCAGAGGGCTGTTATCTCTGTCCCTGCTGAGTTTGATGAGAGACAGAGGAACTACACCATCAGGGCTGCCAACCTGGCCGGTCAGTCTCTATCTGGCAATACTGTATCAACAGTCATACAGTATCTGATTTGATGTGTAAACACTGCTACAGGAATTACTTACACTGTGTATCTTTTTAGTGTAGTCTCATTTAGAAACCGTCTATCATACAGGGAAAACCTGGTACCATCCCTACGTTGAAGCATGGGGGTGACAGCATCATGCTGTGGGGATGTTTTTCAGTGGCAGGGACTGGGAGACTAGTCAGGATCGAGGGAAAGATGAACGGAGCAAAGTAGAGAGATCCTTGATTAAAACCTGCTCCAGAGTGCTCAGGACTTCAGACTGGGGCGAAAGTTCACCTTTCAATAGCACAACAACCCTAAGCACACAGCCAAGACAATGCAGGAGTGGCTTCGGGACAAGTCTCTGGATGTCCTTGAGTGGCCCAGCCAGAGCCTGGACTTGAACCCGATCTAACATCTCTGGAGAGACTTGAAAATAGCTGTGCAGCGACACTCCCCATCCAACCTGACAGAGCTTGAGAGGATCTGCAGAGAAGAATGGGAGAAACCCCCCAAATACAGGTGTGCCAAGCTTGTAGCGTCCTACCCAAGAAGACTCCAGGTTGTAATCGCTGCCAAAGGTGCTTCAACAAAGTACTGAGTAAAGGGTCTGAATACTTATGGAAATGTGATATTTCAGTTTTATTTTTAATACATTTGCATTTCTGAACCTGTTTTTGCTTTGTCATTATGGTCTATGTGTGTAGATTGAGGGGGAAAAACAATTTAATCAATTTTAGAATAAAGCTGTAAAGTAATAAAATGTGGAAAAAGTGAAGGGGTCTGAATACTTTACGAATGCACTGATACATGCAGAGTAGAATATTGGACACCTAATCCAAAGTCATTAAGATTCGTAAGGGCTTTGACCAAATCTACACTACCCACTATAACTAACATCTGATTGTTCTGTTTACCCCACTCAGGACTGGACATCCTGCGTGTGATCAACGAGCCCACAGCTGCAGCAATGGCGTGCGGGTTACACAAGGTGGATGTGTTCAACGTGCTGGTGGTAGACCTGGGAGGAGGAACGCTGGACGTCTCTCTGCTCAACAAACAGGGGGGCATGTTCCTCACTAGAGCCATGGCAGGTAAGACGCTAATTTACTCTCAACTCCTTATGTTGTAGATACGCATGGTTTAGTTGGTCATTTTCATTCATCTTCTGGTTTTAAATTGGGCATACAGTACAAGTGGAACATTTGCCATATTGTACTTAAAGAGGACCATTTCCTATTAGCACAACTAATTCAAACCATACAGTACATGATGACTTTAAATGGAATCAACCCCAATACAACACTAACAGTATTCTTGGGCTCAGAGAATGATCCTTGCTGTTGTCTTCGTTTCCTAGGTAACAACAAGCTGGGGGGACAGGACTTCAGCCAGAGGCTGCTCCAGTACACCATGGAGAGGGTCCGCCAGCAATACGGCGTTCCCCCCACCCTCAAAGAGGACATCCACCACCTCCGCCAGGCCGTGGAGGCAGCCAAGATCAACCTCACCCTGCAGCCCAGCGCCGACCTCAGGGTACCCCTGCACCTGGAGCCCCAAGGGGACCCCAAGCAACCACCACAGAGGCCCACCAAGGACCCAATCCCAGTTATCTTCCAAGCAGTCATCCCCCGTGAGCTGTTTGAAGAGTTGAACGCCGACCTCTTCCAGAAGATTCTGGCGCCTGTAGAGACAGTGCTGGCCGAGGGCCACCTGAGGAAAGAGGAGGTGGATGAGATAGTTCTGGTGGGAGGCTCCACCCGAATCCCTAGGATCAGGAAGCTGATCAGTGAGTATTTTGGGAAGGAGCCCAACACCTCAGTGGACCCAGACTTGGCAGTGGTGACCGGGGTGGCCATCCAGGCTGGCATCATGGGCGGCTCCTGGCCCCTACAGGTCAGCGCTATAGAGATCCCCAACAGACACCTCCGCAAGACCATCTTCAATTGATCTAGTCTAGAGGTAGCAAGGGACATAAGGATGCCACCAGACAGATACTTGCCATATTAAAGGATGGTCTACATTCTAACTGTTAATTGTGCTTCTCCATCTTCACAAGGTGTGTAATAGTATTATGAGGTTAAAATATGATCTTCAGCTGTAACAATAGCTACATTCTCACAGAGAAACTCAAATCACACCATCAGTTCTTTACTGTCAGCCCAGCTTATTAGACCAACTATTAGATTGAAAATAGTGTTCAACTCAGGGAACAACCTTTATTTCTAGAGAACTGTGACCAGCCATTTATTTATTTATTTCTAGTGTTTGTACTGTGAGTGGGGGGGTGTACTGTACATGAGGTGTTTTGTTTTTCAGTGGATGACAACGTGCTTGTGCCTTTTCAGAGAGCTGCACTATTAGGCTTTGTGCTTTTAAGTCACCTGATATGAAGAACCTCCCTTTAGGGAGTCCTATTGACCAAGGCATAATGCTATTCGTTTTCGGACCAAATATTTTTGCACACATTGTTACTAGCTTTACATTCAAGCAATAGCCTATGCTCAGCTTTGTATTGGTTAACAGATTTTCTAAATAAGGGATATGCTAAGTATTCCATTTTAACTTGAGCCAGCATCATCATTCTGGTGCAATTAAATAAGAATCACTGGCTGACACTTATAGTACTTCTATATGCAGAAGTATTTATTGTAAGTGGCATAAAAAAACAGGACTAGGCTTATGGTTCCTGTTTGAAGTGTTACCGTGTCTCACAAGACCGCAGGTGGACAGTAATGGTTGAGGCTGTTACAGCCCCTGGAATTAGAGAACATGTTCGTTGATAATTGACTACTATTAGTCAATTCACATTCTCATGTATAGAATGTACATTCCATAATACCAGTCTAGTCAAGACTGATACAGTGGACAAATTTAAATACTGTATACCTTTTTAAGAGGTTTGTTCAACAAGGTAAACAGTTTGAATGCATACCTTGTTGAACGTGCCTCAGATACTGCACAGTTCTCTAGCGATATGCTATAGGAATTTATCTGGACCGTTCCATTTGAAAGTTTAGCTTATTCTTCAAATCACCCCTCCAAATGGCCGCCTTATATCTGCTTGTACTACATGCTGCTTTAAATAAATCCTGAATTACCCAAAATACCATTGAATTTTCTTTCTATGAGGGATTTTCTAGAGCAGCAAACAAAATTAAAGCCAGCTTTAATACACATACAAATCCATTCAAACAGTTCAGGACCCAACAGAGATTGTCATTGGTGTAAGAGAAAATATCAATATACAGATGCATCTTGCTGTCTGCATTCCATACTGACTTTCTAGTACTGGTGGAAGAAAAAAATAAAAGGACATTTGTGATAATGTTCCCTGCACATAACTGAAAATCGTGCAAATTGCATTTATCATTGTCACTCACTAGCTTCTTCAGCAATGTGGTAACATCTTGCTGTGTAACTGTACAATTGAGGGAAAAACATCAGTATAACAGAGATCCACAATGGTGTTAGTTACTGGCATGGGCTACTGCATAGAACATACAGTACATTCAGAAAGTATTCATACCCCTTGACTTATTCCACATTTTGTGTAACAGCTGGAATTCAAAATGGATTAAATTGATTTGTTTCTTCACACACTACCACATGACAAAGTGAACGTTTTTAGAAATGTATTGAAAATAAAATGCAGAAATACTTAAGTATTCACCCCCGAGTCAATACCTTTGGTAGCAGGGTAAGTGTAAGAGCTTTGCACACTTGGATTAAGTCTGAACATATGCGACTTTTTACTTCTGAACTTATTTAGGCTTGCCATATCAAAGGGGTTAAATACATATTGACTCAAGACATTCCAGATTTAAATTTTGTATAAAAACATAATTCCACTGACATTATGGGGTATTGTGTAGGCCAATCAATTTAATCCATTTTAAATTCAGTCTAACACAAAATGTGGAAAAAGTCAAGGGGCGTGAATACTTTGAAGGCACTGTACATCAAGCATTCACATACAGTAGAAATATGGTTGACATGAGCTAAATCTACACAGTCAACAGTAACACCCACCTAAATGGTTTGTTACAGTTATCTTCCATCTAGAACAATCACAATAAAAGGATATCACTTTGGTATCAGAAGCATTTTAATGTTGACTTCTGAGGCACACAAATACCAAAGGAGTAAATGAACACAAGTCAATCCATTCCTTGAACCTGTGTGAACTATTCTGATACTCAGCGTTGTCCCTAAAACAGCCTAGAGCTTTATTTTCACAGTTAATATAACACACAACATAAAAGATACTCTATATGATGCACTTTGCTTTTCAAACACCACAACACCATTATGAGCTCAAATGCCATTGAGAAGTTGGTCTGTAAAATATTTAAATGACTTGACTTTCATGAACTTCTCAACACTATTGCTATTATTATGCATCACATTTCCAATATAATCCTCAGACAGCCATAGCATATAAAACATTTGTAATATGTACACACTCCATGTAGAACTGCATACTTGGGGTAGGTTGTGAAATCTCTGCCATAATACACTGTTCACATCCTTTAAAAATCTAAACATTCACAATGAACCGAAAACATCACAAAAACACACCCAGCAGACATCATCAGCCCACCCAAGACAGCACAGCTCCACAAGTCACTTGATGTGGATGAAGGAAATGCTGTTCAAATCATTATCTTACATCATGTAAATATTTCACTCAGTCGGAGAAGGTAGGACCCTCTGTAAACAGCTTGTTTTTGTTGTTTTTGTTCCTAAAAATTATAATAGTGCCCAAACGTGGCAAGAAATAGGAGCAATGCTGCACAAGTAGTAAAATCCTCTAAATAACTAAGAATTGGCTGTGCTATAAAGTGACTGCAAGTAAATAACTGTTTAAAGACGAACAAATAGGTTCTTAATAATAAACAAGCATTGGTAACTGGGGGGGCCTCAAAAGCATCTAGAGCAGGGGTGGGCAAACTACGACCCATGGGCCAGATCCAGCCCATGAGCCCATTCAATCCCAGCCCACGAGAGGTTTGAGTAAAAAAACAATATATAATGGACCAATATATTTTCAAATAAATGCCCTTTTTCTGTCCAGAAAATTGATTTTGACAAACAAATCGTAAAAATAAAATGATCTAGGTGAGAAGAGGCCACAGATCTGACGAATCAATTGGTACATCAATAAAAAGTGCTTTTAGTCCCACATTGTATTTAACAAGCAAAAACAAACCTATTTACAGAATGTACAAAGCAAATGGGTGGTGTTTGCCTGGGATTCTTCAGCAATACATCAGTCTGTCAATCAATCAATCAATCAATCAGTAGTTCAACAAACCAAAAACTATCTGGATGCACTGAGTAAAACAAGAGTAATCAGAACAGACAAGCCAATCACAAGACAGTCACTTGGAAGTCTTAATTTAAGTTTCCACATGCTAGTAGAGCCAGGTGTCTTTCAGTAGATTCACATTAGGAGAGTGAGAGTCAATGGGAGATGCCTTCGTTGTTGTAGTAGTCGAAGCCATTCTCCATGTACAGGTCCTCAGCACTGCCCACACCATTGCTCACCTCTGGGAGGCAGAAGAGTGAAGGGACATCAGTAGGTGTTCACAGGGTATATCACTGATACAACACAGACCACATCAATGCACATTAAATACACAGAACATCCAAAACAATATCACTGCAACATCATATCCAAACCACACCAGAGAAATCCCTTAGCTTCCTTTGCTCTGTATGTCACCACGTATCTTCTAAGACCTACTAGTGTGATTTTAGAGTAGTTTGGACTAACTGATGGTCATTGAAGACCCTAATCAGCATCATCATTAGACTTACTTTTCACCACCCACCAGGAGAGGCTGGTGAGTCACAGTGGGCTGTCTAGGAGCCCTTATACATGATGCAGGACTCTGTGGGCGATTGGGGAGGAGCGGGGGGAAGGGTGGGGCAGGCAGAGAGAGGCGGGAAGGGAGGGATGGATGGAATGGTTGGAGGAATGGTCACAGCAGCCGGAGGAGGATGGACAGATGGCAGGATGAAGAGTGGAGGTGAAGAGGAGTGCAGGTCACACACACACAGGATGAGACGGCTACTGCGGTTGACCTTGGGGAGGGAAATTACATCACAAACACTCAGAGAGATGCATGCTGGGATAGGGTCACACACTGGCATCCCCAGATACTCCTAAAATGGCTGCCTTCCCTGGTCTCCTTTTCTGTGACCACTGATTAATAGGTGAAAGCAATATGGCTGGCCAAAACAACTGGACATCCACTTCATCTATCCAATGTCATCAGATCAGTGGTAAATAAATAAGGACAGGAGAAAAGGAGAGGAAGACATTTCAGAGTACTGGGACACAGCCAGAGAAACAAACACCAACACACAATACAGTAGACACAGGAATTCCAGTTCTCCTTTCTGTGGGGTCCTTCCTTACCGGAGAAGATGAGTTTCTCCTTCATGATGTTAACGTCTCTGCTGGACCTCCGGACTGCGGCACTCAGCATGATCTGTTCAGGGTTGTAGCTGTGCATGCCACTCAACCTCCATCTGGAAAGGAAAGGTCACACAGGGGTCAGGGCATCATATAGAGCAGGTCTCTCTGAACCCTATTCCTGGAGAGCTACCATCCGGTAGGTATTCACTCCAACCCTATTGTAGTGCACCTGATTCTAATAATTAGCTGGTTGATAAGCTGAATCAGGTTAGTTACAGCTAGGGTTGGAGTTAAAACCTGCAGGAGGGTAGCTCTCCAGGAACAAGGTTGAGAGCCCTGATATAGAGCCTCTGGTCATACCACAATACTGCTGTCTCTGCTCTCAAGGACCTGTCCTATATGGAGATAACGGCATGTCAAAATGCATCACCCATTTTTCTTGGCGATAGCTACTCTCTAACATGTGTGGGCACTGGGCACCATTTTGCCTCAGTCTTTAACTTCTAATTGGCTGACCTCAAAATGACACCAAGCAAACAGACATATATGGAACTTGGGTGCTGTACTGAATTAATCAAATGATTTATGCACACATGCATCTACAAGGACATGTACAAATAGAGTCTGAGCCAAAGACATCCCCACTTCTCTGAAAGCTCAAACTTATCAGTTACTGACTAGCTGTGACTAATATGTATATATACACTAGATTACTGATAGGGGGCGCTATGTTGAAGCCACCGTGCCTCCACCCTGGCACTCCCAAAACAGTTTCTACATTGGTGGGGAAGCTATAGAAATGCCTTTATTAATGTACATTCGTTTCTGCCCCATTTATTCTATTACAGACACCTTAATGCATACTTTTACATTATATTATGTGAGCTAAACATACAAATAAAACATTCCTTAAAGTATCATTTGTTTTAATTACTAATGTTATTGTACCCACTACAACAAAATTCATGTCATTTTGTCCATGATCACATTTAATTGAAATACAGTAGAATTCCCTTCATTCTCATTGTGGACTGCTCCTACTAGGGAGTGCCAATATTGCTGACCGGTGGCTTCAATGCCTCTCAATGACCAATACATAGCATCAGCAATCCAGGGTTTATACAGTGGTGGAAAACGTACCCAATTGTCATACTTGAGTAAAAGTAAAGATACTTTAATTTAATAGAAAATTACTCAAGTAAAAGTCACCCAGTAAAATACTACTCAAATCAAATACTTAAGTATCAAAAGCAAATGTCATTGCTAAAATATACTTCCTTATACTAAGCAAACCAATTTTACGGATAGCCAGGGGCACACCAACACCAACTTACAAACGACTTACAAAGTCCATCAGACTGTTAAACAACCATCACTAGCACATTAGAGGCTGCTGCCTATAGGCATAGACTAGAAATCACAGGCCACTTTAAAGAATGGAACACTAGTCACTTTAATAATGTTTAAATATCTGGCATTACTCATCTCACATGTACACTACTGTTCAAACGTTTGGGGTCACTTAGAAATGTCCTTGTTTTTGAAAGAAAGCACATTTTTTGTCCATTAAAATAACATCAAATTAATCAGAAATACAGTGTAGACTTTGTTAATGTCGTAAATGACTATTGTAGCTGGAAACGGTTGAGGTTTTATGGAATATCTACATAGGCGTACTGAGGCCCATTATCAGCAACCATCACTCGTGTTCCAATGGCACGTTGTGTTAGCTAATCCAAGTTTATAATTTAAAAAGTCTAATTGATAATTATAAAACCCTTTTGCAATTATGTTAGCACAGCTGAAAACTGTTGTTCTGTTTAAAGAAGCAATAAAACTGGCCTTCTTTAGACTAGTTGAGTATCTGGAGCATCAGCATTTGTGGGTTCGATTACAGGCTCAAAATGGGCAGAAACAAAGACCTTTCTTCTGAAACTCGTCAGTCTATTCTTGTTCTGAGAAATGAAGGCTATTCAATGAGAGAAATTGCCAAGAACCTGAAGATCTCGTACAACACTGTGTACTACTCCCTTCACAGAACAGCGCAAACTGGCTCTAACCAGAATAGGAGTGGGAGGCCCTGGGGCACAACTGAGCAAGAGGACAAGTACATTAGTGTCTAGTTTTCTCCGACTGAGTCCTCAACTGGCAGCTTTATTAAATAGTACCATAAAAACACCAGTCTCAACATCAACAGTGAAGAGGCAACTCCGGGATGCTGGCCTTCTAGGCAGAATTGCAAAGAAAAAGCCATCTCTGAGACTGGCCAATAAAAAGAAAAGATTAAGATGGGCAAAAGAACAGACACTGGACAGAAGAACTCTGCCTAGAAGGCCAAATGTGCTTTTCTTTCAAAAACAAGGACATTTCTAAGTGACCCCAAACTTTTGAATGGTAGTGTATATACTGTTTTCTATACTATTCTATGGTATCTCATTCACTTAATGTTTACATATCTGGCATTACTCATCTCATATGTATAGTGTTTCCTATACTATTCTACTGTATCTTAGTCCGTTCCGCTCTGACATCGCTCATCCATATGTATATAGTTTTAATTCATTCCTACATTCCTACGGCAGGTAGCCTAGTGGTTAGAGTGTCGGACTTGTAACCGGAGGGTTGCAAGTTCGAATCCCCAAGTTGACAAGGAAAAAATCTGTCGTTCTGCCCCTGAACAAGGCAGTTAACCCACTGTTCCCCGGGCGCCGAAGACGTGGATGTCGATTAAGGCAGCCCCCCGCACCTCTCTGATTCAGAGGGGTTGGGTTAAAAGCGGAAGACACATTTCGGTTGAAGGCATTTGGTTGTACAACTGACTAATAATGGTGACTTTGACTTTGACTTAGATGTGTGTGTATTGGGTATATGTTGTGTAATTTGTTAGATATTACCCGTTAGATATTACTACACTGTCGGAGCTAGAAGCACAAGCATTTTGCTACACCCGCAATAACATCTGCTAATCACGTGTATGTGACTAATAAAATTAGATTTTGTTTGATTTCCTGCTAAGCATTCAAAATGTAACAAGTACTTTTGGGTGTCAGGGAAAATGTATGGAGTAAAAAGTACATTATTTTCTTTAGTAATGTAGGAGTAAAAGTGAAAGTTGTCAAAAATATAAATAGTTAAGTACAGATACCTAAGAAAAACGACTTAAGTAGTACTTGAAAGTATTTTTACTCAAGTAATTTACACCACTGGGTTTATATACATCATTGGTTGTGACTGGCTTTGAACATCACAACTGGAGTAACATTTGAGGCAAGAAGATTTACTTCCCTAATCCATTTGGTTATGGTAATTACCAAATAGAGGTATGTAAATAAAAATGATTACATTAGCAATATCTTGTCTTAGCTAATGCATCATAGCACTTAAAAAAAAAAAGAAAACAGCAGAGCTTTTGTCCAAATCAACACCATAAATGAAAATGAGCGCTGCCTTCTAATACATTTCTAGAATTAATTTGTAGACTTTGTCATTCGGTCGATAATGTAAACAGTAAAACTCATGCGTGATAAAAGTGAACACAAGCATTTGTGCTGTGTGGGAGAAAGCATTGCCGTCTGCCACTAAAAGGCCAATAGTGGTAGGCTCGCTTGTTTTGACTGTATACTCCCCTCTAGCGGGGAGGACGAGAAGTGGCAGCAGTGAAATACAACGATACAGGTGAGAAAAAGAGAGAGATAGATCTAAGATTTAAATGATGACGTGTATAGAAAGAAAGGATGGAGATATTGGCTTCACTGAGATCGAAATAAAAAGGAAATGGAGATAGAGGAAGAAAGATAAAAAGGGAAACCATCGTGGGTCAGAGTTGACCCAGTTACCTGATAATGTGATAGCTGACAGATGCCAGAACGCAGCAGAGAAGAGGATGAGCATGCACATCAGGCAGAGGAGAGGAAGAAGAAGAGAAGGCGGAGAGATTAAAATAAGTCAGTTTAGAAGCCAGCAGCGGCCAGCACTTTGCTAAACATAGCAAACCACACACCATAAGACTAGAGGATGGAGGCCTTGCTCTGCTGTCCTCCATCCCACAACAGCGTTATGGCTCAGGAAGGAAGATTAAATTCCTTTTAGCAGCTTCCCATAGTCTTTCAGAAGATTCAAGGAAGCATACTTTCTGGTTTAATGTTACTTAAAAGGGCAAACAACTAAGGGGAAACATTGTTTGGTTGACGAGAGATACTTCTCCAGCTGATTCTCCAAGCCAAGGTGTTGGCATTGTAAATTAGCTTTATAAAATAACTAGTGTTTCATCCATCCCTATGTTTTAACACGCTTGCTGGAAAATGGCCTCGCTGGTAATGTGTCTGCAGAGTTATCTGTTAATGTGTGCTTGTACAACATACAGGAGCCTGCTGTATACATGGAGCCTGCTGGTCCTCTGTAGCTCAGTTGGTAGAGCATGGCCCTTGCAAAGCCAGGATAGTGGGTTTGAAACCCAGGACCACCCCATACGTAATAAATGTATGGACGCATGACTAAGTCGCTTTGGATAAAACCGTCTGCTAAATGGCAGATATCATTATTATACATTAAGCCCCTGAGAGGTAAAACACACACAGCTGTGTGGAAGGAGAGAGGGTGTGAAGCGGATACACTGAGGGAGGAAGGGATGTGATAACTGTGTAAAGGCTGCCAGAGGCACTATGGCAGCAATTACAGATAACAGAGAGAGAGAGTGGGGAAAACACTTAATTACTACCTAGTACTACATTTAAAAATTACATTCTAAGAACAAAACAGCAGAATCATCAGAAAAGAGTACTCAGACTGCTGCGCCACTCGGGAGGCTAAGGCACTGATCAGTGCTAGAGGCGTCCCTACAGATCTGGGTTCGATACCGGGCTGTGTCGCAGCCGGATGCGACCGGGAGACCCATGAGGAGGCGCACAATTTGCCCAGCGTTGTCCGGATAAGGAGAGGGTTTGGCCGGCTGGGATGTCCTTGTCCCATCGCGCTCTAGGACTCCTTGTGGCAGCCGGGCGGATGCACGCTGGCTTTGTGGCGCCAGCTGTACAGTGTTTCCTCCGACACATTGGTGCGGCTGGCTTCTGGGTTAAGCGAGCAGTGTGTCAAAAAGCAGTGCCGCTCGGTAGGGTCGAGTTTTGGAGGATGCATGGCTCTCCACCTTCACCTCTCCCGAGTCCGACCACATGGGAGGTGCAGCGATAAGACAAGACTAACTACCAATTGGATATCACAACATATTATATTATTATATATATTTTTTAAGGAGTACTTACTTTTGGAATACAAAAATTCCTATAACTACAGTGAAGGAGATGATATCAGCGGCGACCCAGATCAGACAGTATTCATCTGGACTCTGAAACACAACATGGCAGCATTAGACCACCAGGTGGCACTGTCTCCTAAAACAACTCACAGCCAGGTATCAACAAACCTAGAACAAAGCATGCCTTCCTTGGGATTCCTATAATATTGTGGTACAGCAATTAATGTGTAATGCATAATGGACTAGTTAATCAAAATGTGCTCCAAGTTACAGATGGGACAATAACAAAAGAATACTCTAGTCAGAATAATGTAAGTTGTCCCATACTATCAGACCGGGTGGGTGTAGGTAGTGGCCATACTGACTAGCAGGCAGGCAGACAGGACAGACAGTAACAGATGCAGTGCTAGCCTGAACTCCATGACAACCTCACCCAGGATGGGCTCTATATTCTAGTCTGCACCACCCATTGTGTTCCCTGCTGGGAGTCAGTCTGCTAACCCAGAGAGGGGTGCCTGGAGGGCCTGGGGCAGTGTGGGTGCTAGGGGGGTAATGGTGTGAGTGCTAGGGGTGTTGTGGGGGTAATGGTGTTTTTTTAATTTTACCTTTATTTAACTAGGCAAGTCAGTTAAGAACAAATTCTTATTTTTAATGACGGCCTAGGAACAGTTGGTTAACTGCCTTGTTCAGGGGCAGAACGACAGATTCTTACCTTGTCAGCTCGGGGATTCGATCTTGCAACCTTTCGGTTACTAGTCCAACGCTCTAACCACTAGGCTACCTGCCGCCCCAGTGCTAGGGGGGTGTTGTGGGGGACTTACCATGAGCCAGACTTACCATGAGCCAGATGGGGTAAGGCACTTTTCTGAGGATGTTGGGGGCTTTAGAGGAGACAGAGGAGACCCCGCTGCACCAGAGCACAGAGAACAGCCAGGGCTCGTTGACCGTGTACAGAGTCACACTCACGTTGCTCCTGGAGAACTCTCTGGGGGGTGCAGACAGACACATTCATATTTCATACACACATATACAGAAGAAGCACACAGTGTATGTGTCTGTGACTGTTAACCCACCGGATGTCATAGGGGCTGGCCTGGCTGTAACGTAGCAGCAGGCTGCTGATTCCCTGCTGGTGAAGGACTTGAGGCGGCAGCTTCTCTACTGATGTCTGCTGAAGACCTGGAGCCACCTGTCTTACCTGCCCCCTGTCCCAGTCTGGGGTCCACATCACCTGCGCACACACATAGACACACACATAAACAGACCGCGACACACACACACACACACAGACCGCGACACACACACACACAGACCGCGACACACACCCACCGCGACACACACACACACACACACACAGACCGCGACACACACACACACACAGACCGCGACACACACACACACACACAGACAGAGACACACACACACACAGACCGCGACACACACACACACACACACAGACCGCGACACACACACACAGACCGCGACACACACACACACACACACACACACACACACACACACACACACAGACCGACACACACACACACAGACCGCGACACACACACACACAGACCGCGACACACACACACACACACAGACCGCGACACACACACACACACAGACCGCGACACACACACACACACAGACCGCGACACACACACACACACAGACCGCGACACACACCCACCGCGACACACACAGACCGCGACACACACACACACCGACACACACACACACACACACAGACACACACACACACACACAGACCAAGGACACACACACACACACACAGACCAAGGAGACACACACACAGACGCGACACACACACACACACACAGACCGACACACACACACACACACAGACCAGCGACACACACACACAGACCGCGACACACACAGACCCACAGACACACACACACACAGACCAGCGACACACACACAGACCGCGACACACACACACACACACACACACACACAGACCGCGACCACACACACACACAGACCGCGACACACACAGACACACAGACCCACACACACAGACACACAGACCGCACACACACAGACACACAGACTGGACACACACACAGACACACAGACCGCGACACACACACACACACACAGACCAGCGACACACACACACACAGACCGCGACACACACACACACACAGCCCAAGCGACACACACACACACATAGACCGAGACACACACACACACAGCCAGCGACACACACACACAGCCAGCGACACACACACAGACCGCGACACACACACACAGACCCGACACACACACACACACAGACCTGACACACACACACACACGGGCGACACACACACACACACACACACACACACACACACACACACCGCGACACACACACACACACACACACTGACACACACACACACAGACCAGACCCACACACACACACACAGACCGCACACACACCCACAGACCGCTGACCACACACACACACCTGGACAGACACACACACAGACACACACAGACACACAGACTGCGACACACACACACACACAGACTGCGACACACACACACACACAGACAAGCGACACACACACACACACAGACCGCGACACACACACACACACAGACCGCGACACACACACACACACAGACCGCGACACACACACACACACACAGACCGCGACACACACACACACAGACCGAGACACACACACACACGGCGAGACACACACACACACACAGACCGCGACACACACACACACAGACCGCGACACACACACACACACAGACCGCGACACACACACAGACCGCGACCCACACACACCCACAGACCGCGACACACACACACCCACAGACCGCGACACACACACAGACCGCGACACACACACACACAGACCGCGACACACACACACACAGACCGCGACACACACACACACACAGACCGCGACACACACACAGACGGCGACACACACACACAGACGGCGACACACACACACACACAGACGGCGACACACACACACACACACAGACCGCGACACACACACACAGACGGGCGACACACACACACACACACAGACCGCGACACACACACACACACAGACCGCGACACACACACACACACACAGACCGCGACACACACACACACACACACACAGCGACACACACACACAGACCGGGCGACACACACACACACAGACACACACACACACACACACACACAGACGACACACACACAGACGCGACACACACACACACACAGACCGCGACACACACACACACAGACCGCGACACACACCACACACACACAGACCGCGACACACCCACACACACAGACCGCGACACACACACACACACACAGACCGCGACACACACACACACCGCGACACACACCCACACACCGCGACACACACCCACACACACCGCGACACACACACACACACACACACACACACACACAGACCGCGACACACACACACACACACACACACACACAGACCACACACACACACAGACCGCACACACACCACACACACACACACACGCGACACACACACACACACACACACACCGACACACACCACACACACACCGCGACACACACCCACACACACCGCGACACACACACACACACACCGCGACACACACACACACACAGACCGCGACACACACACACACACACAGACCGCGACACACACACACACACACAGACCGCGACACACACACCCACAGACACACCACACAGACACGACACAGACCGACCCACACAGACTCCACACAGACCGCGACACACACCACACCACAGACCGCGACACACACCCACACACACAGACCGCGACACACACCCACACACACAGACCGCGACACACACCCACACACACAGACCGCGACACACACCGCGACACACACCGCGACACACACCCACACACACCGCGACACACACCCACACACACCGCGACACACACCCACACACACCGCGACACACACCCACACACACCGCGACACACACACACAGCGACACACACACACCGCGACACACACACACAGCGACACACACACACAGACCGCGACAGACACACACACAGACCGCGACAGACACACACACAGACCGCGACAGACAGACACACACAGACCACGACAGACAGACACACACACAGACCACGACAGACAGACACACACACAGACCACGACAGACAGACACACACACAGACCACGACAGACAGACACACACACAGACCACGACAGACAGACACACACCGCGACACACAGACACACACCGCGACACACACACACACAGACAGACACACACACACCGACACACACACACACACACACACACACACACACACACACACACACACACAACACACACACACACACACACACACGCACCGCAACACACACAGACAGACAGCTCAGATTACTTATGTAGATGTGCAGTTCGTGACATCAGTGATGACAGAGTAATGATTATTACATTGGTGACAGTGATGGATATCACAGGCAATCTTCAGGTCAGCCTCAAGCTGACAGTAGTCAGTTCCCTCTCTCCACTATGTGTGCTGTTTTCCTCCTCTTGATTTCCCTAGATAACCCAGGGGGACAGTGTCTGAGCCCTAACAAGGTTCTGTCCACTATCTATAATAATAATATTATATAATAATATGCCATTTAGCAGATTCTTTTATCCAAAGAGACTTAAATCAATCACGTGTGCATACACTAAGTATGGGTGATCGCGAGATTCAAACCCACTACCCTGGCATTACAAGCGCAATTGCTCTACCAACTGAGCTACAAAGGACCCCTATCTGAGTCGGGTACACTAGTGTTGCCTGTCTCACCAGGTGCTGTGGAATCCCAGACAGGCGTATGACTTCCAGGGTATCGTTGATCCAGCTGTGGTAGCAGGGGTGTCTGTGCGGGGGTCGTCGCAGGCTGAACACCACTGTGTGGTTATGGAGGGTGGCTAGCCTCAGCAGCTGCTCCAGACTACACACAGTCTGGTTCCCCACCAGCATCACCTCCCTCTGAGCCATGGACTGGACCGTCCAGAAGGGGTCGTCCTAGAGGAGAATGCACACAGGAACTCAGCCAATCTGATCAATTTACTGTATTTTAAAGATTATATGGCAATAGTAATAATACACCACTTTATGATGAGAGATGAGATCAGGGTTTGGGTCAATTCTATTTGAACTCAATCCAGTGAAGTAATCTTGATTGATAAAATTGGGCACTTTCTTCACATTCATCAGATTTCCTATCAACCGAGTAGCAATGAAATGGACCCAAAGCATGGAGGAGAAATATAGGCCTTGTGAAAGAAAGGGTGGTGTGATTACTGCATGATTAAAAACCTTCAGAGAGAAAGAGGGCATAAGAGTTTACCATTCCTCCCTAGAGAGTGTGACAGACGTGACAGACCATACCATTCCTCCCTAGAGAGGGTGTGACAGACCGTACCATTTCTCCTATAGCGGGGTGTGACAGACAGTACCATTCCTCCCTAGTGGGGGTGTGACAGAACCTTTCCTCCCTAGCGGGGTTGTGAGTAATATTGTGGTACCTTGAGGAACCACTGGCCGGCGTTGAGGCTGTGTAAGTCTGTCCAGTTGAAGGAGGATGCATCGTTCAGCTGTCTGGCTGGAAACACCTTTCCAACGTCTGTAGTCCTCCTCAAGGTGCGGTCTCGCATCAGGAATGGCACCCCGTCAAAGCTAGGACAGGAAACAGTCAGGTCTACAGTCGTGGCCAAAAGTTTTGAGAATTACACACATATTAATTTCCACAAAGTTTGCTGCTTCAGTGTCTTTAGATATTTTTGTCAGATGTTACTATGGAATACTGAAGTATAATTACAAGCATTTCATACGTGTCAAAGGCTTTTATTAACAATTACATGAAGTTGATGCATCCTCCAAAAGTCCTCGCCTCACTGTGCGTGCAGATGCACTCACCTGCCTGCTGCCATTCCTGAGCAAGCTCTGTACTGGTGGTGCCCCAATCCCGCAGCTGAATCAACTTTAGGAGATGGTCCTGGCGCTTGCTGGACTTTCTTGGGAGACCTGAAGCCTTCTCCACAACAATTGAACCACTCTCCTTGAAGTTCTTAATGATCCGATAAATGGTTGATTTAGGTGCAATCTACTGGCAGCAATATCCTTGCCTGTGAAGCCCTTTTTGTGCAAAGCAATGATGATGGCACGTGTTTCCTTGCAGGTAACCATGGAAGAACAATGATTCCAAGCACCACCCTCCATTTGAAGCTTCCAGTCTGTTATTCGAACTCAATCAGCATGACAGCGTGATCTCCAGCCTTGTCCTTGTAAAAACTCACACCTGCTTTAACGAGAGAATCACTGACATGATGTCAGCTGGTCCTTTTGTGGCAGAGCTGAAATGCAGTGGAAATGTTTTTGGCGGATTCAGTTCATTTGCATGGCAAAGAGGGACTTTGCAATTAATTGGAATTCATCTGATCACTCTTCATGACATTCTGGAGTATATGCAAATTTCCATCATACAAACTGAGGCAGCAGACTGTGAAAATGTATATTTGTGTCATTCTCAAAACTTTTCTCCACGACTGTACTAATAAAATAGTATATTCAGTGCCGTACAGTTTTTTTCAATATGATATGATCTTATTTCTCAAAATCTCAGATTTTTATATCCCCTGATATTTGTGGAAGTTCTTACAACAGAAATACTGAATGCTCTCTAGGGAAGCCCCAAAACACTTCAATCATGACAGGAACAGACTAGAGTTGTTTGAGGCAAAACTAACTTTACATCAAATCTACTTTCATGTTGCTTGCTTCATCTTCGCTTTGAATGCAAAATCATTTCCCATCCTTTTCAGTTAACCTCAGGTTGTAAGACATGGAAAACAACAAATTACCTACACTTGGAATTGTTCATCAAATTCAAAAGTAGAATCGCAACACTTTCGTAAGATTCCATCCCAACAAAATAAATCGGACCAAAAACACAATGTAGCCTATCATTCCTCATCGTTTTTAGTGAACATTTAGAGTGACTGAAATATTCAATTAGTGCCACAATGACCTCTGTCCTTTCAGATGTGTGTGTGCGCACACAAGTGTTTGTGCGTGTTTGTGTGCACACGCGTGCATAGCTCTCCTGTGTCTCTGGTCAAGCAGATGTATAGAGCCTGGCCCAGGCCCTGTTTAGGCTTCATTAGTCATCTCCACCATGAGCTCAGTGCAGCCCAGAGCCCAGCCCAGAGCCCAGCCCATCATCAGCACATCATCAGCACATACAGTGGCTTGCGAAAGTATTCACCTCCCTTGGCATTTTTACTATTTTGTTGCCTTATAACCTGGGATTAAAATAGATTTTTGGGGGGTTTGTATCATTTGATGTACACAACATGCTTACCACTTTGAAGATGCAAAATATGTTTAATTGTGAAACAAACAAGACATAAGACAAAAAAACTGAACACTTGAGAGTGCATAACTATTCAACCCCCCCTCAATACTTTGTAGAGACACCTTTTTCAGCAATTACAGCTGCAAGTCTCTTGGGGTATGTCTCTATAAGCTTGGCACATCTAGCCACTGGGATTTTTTATCATTCTTCAAGGTAAAACTGCTCAAGCTCCTTCAAGTTGGATGGGTTCCACTGGTGTACAGCAGCCTTTAAGTCATATCACAGATTCTCAATTGGATTGATGTCTTGGAATGGCCTAGTCAAAGCCCAGACATTTAAATGTCTCCCCTTAAACCACTCGAGTGTTGCTTTAGCAGTATGCTTAGGGTCATTGTCCTGCTGGAAGGTGAACCTCCGTCCCAGTCTCAAATCTCTGGAAGACTGAAACAAGTTTCCCTCAAGAATTTCCCTTTATTTAGTGCCATCCATCATTCCTTCAGTCCCTGACGATGAAAAACATCCGCACAGAATGATGCTGCCACCACCATGCTTCACTGTGGGGATGGTGTTCTCGGGGTGATGAGATGTGTTGGGTTTGCGCCAGACATAGCGTTTTCCTTGATGGCCAAAAAGCATAATTTCAGTCTCATCTGACCAGAGTACCTTCTTCCATATGTTTGGGGAGTATCCCACATGCTTTTTGGTGAACACCAAACGTGTTTGCTTATTTTTTTATTTAAGCAATGGCTTTTTTCTGGCCACTCTTCCGTAAAGCCCAGCTCTGTGGAGTGTACGGCTTAAAGTGGTCCTATGGACAGATGCTCCAATCTCCGCTGTGGAGCTTTGCAGCTCCTTCAGGGTTATCTTTGGTCTCTGTGTCCTCTCTGATAAATGCCCTCCTTGCATGGTCTGTGAGTTTTGGTGGGTGTCCCTCTCTTGGCAGGTTTGTTGTTGTGGCATATTCTTTCAATTTTTATGGATTTAATGGTGCTCTGTGGGATGTTCAGTTTCTGATATTTTTCATAACCCAACCCTGATCTGTACTTCTCCACAACTTTGTCCCTGACCTGTTTGGAGAGCTCCTTGGTCTTCATAGTGCCACTTGCTTGGTGGTGCCCCTTGCTTAGCGGTGTTGCAGACTCTGGGGCCTTTCAGAACATGTGTATATATACACCGAGATCATGTGACAGATCATGTGACACTTAAATAAAGTCCACTTGTGTGCAATCTCACTAATTACGTCACTTCTGAAGGTAATTGGTTGCACCAGATCTTATTTAGGGGCTTCATAGCAAAGGGGGTGAATACATACGCACGCACCACTTTTCCGTTTAATGTTTTTCAATTCACTTCACCAATTTGGACTATTTTGTGTATGTACATTACATGAAATCCAAATAAAAATCAATTTAAATTACAGGTTGTAATGAAACAAAATAGGAAAAACGCCAAGGGGGTTTTGCAAGACACTGTACGTCTCTCCCTCCCATTCCTCTAAATTAGGGCCACAAAGGGACCAGAGAGTTGAGGATTGTAAACACACACTAAATTAGCTTTCATGAACATAAAGGCACATTCAGACAAGAAACCCACGTGGCTCCATACAGATACAATCACACATTCATAAAAATGGCACAAAATGAAAAGCACAACGACACACACCGCACACTTGTAACTGTATGAATACATCTACGCGCGCAAACGCACACTGCATCCAACTCATTCAAACACCTCTATTGAATTTTCTCTTCTAGCTCATCTTGTCATCTCATGTTATCTAAAAACAGCCATGGGTCTATGAAAGTGCTGTCCTGGCTGCTGCTACTGCAGAAACCGCTACTACCACCATCACTGCTATTGCTAAAACCGCTACTACCGCCACCGCTGCTATTGCTAAAACAACTACCAACACCGCTGCTACTGCTAAAAGGGCTTCAACTACCGCTGCTACTGCTATAAACTGCTACTACTAACACCGAATCTCTTTCGGTGTGTGTGTGTACCTGATGGCCACGTCAGCCTCCAGCCCACTGACGTTCATCTGCAGAGCCCTCTGGAAGGACAGGATAGTGTTCTCTGGAGCCAGCTACAGACAGACGGACAGAGAGGAACATCATCAGCACATACATTATATTGATGTTTCATGGAGGTCAGAGAGGTTAATATACCTTACTGCAATCTGAGAGTTTCATAAAGGTTTCAGAAGTCAAATACTCAGTTGAAATGCTCCATTTTCACATAGAATGTTGTTGGGGTGGTGCTGGAGATTAATTTCATTTTTTTTTTAAATGTCCCTTTAAATGGGTGTAAGGAAGCTTGGAGAATGGATTCCAGTTAAAAGTCATGGGTTATGAGCTCATATGTTTGATAAACAACAGACTATTGAACATAATGACTGGTGCAATACACGATACCAGGCCACATGGGTCAAACTGATAATAGTCAGTGATACTGTAGTTCAATCCGAAATACTGTGAGGGTACTGGAAGCCTGGGGAAATCAATGTAAAGTGCTGCTGGTAAACAGAGTGGGTCATGTGGCATGTCCTGGGGGAGTTCTCAGGTCTTTAAGACTGTTAATTCCACCAATGTGTTTTACTTCTGGGGTGATCAACTACTGCAACATGCCCCAACCGGCTGGCTGGAGAGCAGAGCAGGGGTGTGTGTCTGTCTGCAGCTCGCTGGATGTGTCATGTGTTTGTGTGTACGAGTCGTTAGGACAGCGTTTCTCAAACTAGGGGTAGCCTGATTGGGGTAGCAAGAGCAAATTCACACTTAGTTCACGAACCCGGGGTTACGTCAGTAACCTCCGGTAACCACTAGATGCAGTTATATTAAACAGAGCGGTTTCTGCTTCCTTCTTACAAATGTGGCTTTTGAATGGTTTAAGCTACAAAATATTATGACCCCATCACTGAAAGACATGACTCTCAGGAACATGTTGGTATGTATGGTTTCCCTCTACTTTGCCCACAAGCTGTTAGAACAGAGTGGACAAGACCAAGCACTAAATTAGACAGGGGGAAAAAGAAAATCTGTAACCATGTTTTCATCCACAATTTAAATGCAAGTCATACCGTAGAAAATCATGACAGCTGTAATGGAAACAGGAAGTCTCGGTACCATTTTAGAAATGCCAAAAAGTAATTTTTAGTTCGACATGGTGGAATCTTGTGGTGTCTGCAAAATTAATTATGAGCAAATATTGTTTTGCTCATTGTATCTGCGAGCTGTTGCCAAGACCAGAGTAGGCCCATTTGCTATTTAACGCAACAGTTTGTGACAAAACCATCGGTAGAGTTGAAAATGCCATGGAAACACATTGAACATTCTATTTTTATTTGGTACATCAAAACTTACGTGGAAAAGTACATGTGCACTGTCAGTATACACTGATTTTTATCTGCAAACAAGTCAGTTTGGTGTAAAATTCGGGTTTTTTTTATGCAGATTTTTGAATATTGGCATGAAAATCTGTTATTAATTGGATGGAAACCTAGCTAATTATGTTATTTTCTACACAAAAGATCATACAACATTATTACCTGATGATCTTCTAAACTTCCCAATACCTTTCTGATGCATTTCAGTCACTTCAAACCATATCAGCTTCAGATTAAAATACCGTCAAAAACACTGCCAGACTTTTGTAAGAGACTGTTATAGCCCAAATTAAGAAAGCAAACATTGGCTGTTGTTTAAATAAAACGTTTTTTTACTTGGTGGGGTCCCAAATATCATGGGCCAAAAAACCTTGAGAAACCCTGTGTTAGGAGTTGAGAGGTGAGGCTTTGGCAACAGCATGGGAATTCTTCATGCACTAGGCTTATACAGTATACAGTCATACAGCATCTGGCTGACAAGTCAAACAAATCAAGGCAAACAAAGCAGGCGTGAGCTCACACACACACACTTCCTCTCAATCAAATTCACAATTTAATTTAATAAAATACAACAAACAAATTCTTTTAGATGCCGGAAAGGAAAGGCATGCCTGGGGAGAAATGCAGCACAACGTGATATGAATGAAGAAAACAAGTGAAGAAATGCTAGACATGGTATCATATGAAATCTTTCTTCTATAGATTGAGCTGATAGGTAAGTGCTCTCACATACAATAGCCTATAGTTTCCATATAGTGCTTACAGAAAGCCCAGAAGTATGTTTACAGCATCTATTTCTGGGCTATTTTCAGCTCATGTTCAGAGGGTCATTAATACACTAGAATAGCCATAGGTCGTATGAAGGAAGTGAGTGGGTGGAAATTTGAAGATAAACGGTTGGCCAGCATGGTTTCTTTAGTGCCCTCTAAGTAGGTTACATCTCTATGGGTCTATTATTGTATACTCTATAAGCATAGCGTAGGAGGTGCCTCCCCCCTACAAGTCCTCTGATTGGGCAGCTGGTTCAGCTGACTCACCATGGGGGCGCCCTGGTGGCCAATGACGTCAGGGCGTGGAGTGAGGTTGGCGTGGTCCATGATGCAGGGGGAGGTGATGGAAAGGGGGGCCATGTAGAGGCCCAGTAGAACGCTCAGGTAGAGCAGGAGAACCACCACCTGGAACCCTGGGCAGGGGGTAGAACACAACATGGATATAAAATGAATAGAAACCCTGGGGCGGGGGTAGAACACAACAGATGTAGAATGAATATGGGGGGGACAATTAAAACAAAATCAATAGAATACCTGAGTATAAGGAATAGCTATGGCCAAAAGCATCAATGTCATTGAATACTTTTTTTGCTCTTGTCACGGATGTCTATTGTACTGAGACGGTCAAGGACAGAAATAAATAGCACATCTGAAAGTAGCTTCTCTATGAGCAAGAAGACCATTCACTGAATGTTTCTAAACATTTTACGTGGACAGTTTGGGTTGAGATATATACAGTGTCAAAGCCAGCCTCTAGCCACACTTTCTCCTGTTCCATCTCTGTGTGCTGTAGTGCAGGTAAGTGATGATGACTGTAGCTAGAGTACATCACTGACACAGGAGGTTGGATTCATTTCAAGGTCAGTACTTAGGCCAGATCGACTGCGTCAGAAGAACTCTTGTTACAGACACAAGGCTAAAAGCCTTCACGCTCTGCCCTCAGAACCTCTTTGGCATTCACAGAGGTACACCAGCTAGCTACACAGCTAACCTCACGTCCAGGACCTATTGACCTCTGTAAGCCACCGCTAGACCACAGGCTAATGTATGCTGCACTGAAATAGATTTTATTTGTTAGAGATATACAGTGCATTCGGAAAGTATTCAGACCCCTTCACTTTTTCCACATTTTGTTACGTAAAATGGATGAAATAGATTATTTTTCTCCATCTACACACAATACCTCATAATGAATAAAACAAACAGGTTTGTAGACATTTTTGGTAATGTATAAAAAAATACAAAATTATCACATTTACATAAGTATTCAGACCCTTTACTCAGTACTTTGTTGACGCACCTTTAGGAGAGAAAACAGCCTAGAGTCTTCTTTGGAAGCTTGGCACACCTGTATTTGGGGAGCTTCTCCCATTCTTCTCTGCAGATCCTCTCAAGCTCTATCAGGTTGGATGGGGAGCGTTGCTGCACAGCTATTTTCAAATCTCTCCAGAGATGTTCGATCGGGTTCGATCCAGGCTCTAGCTGGGCCACTCAAGGACATTCAGAGACTTGTCCAGAAGCCACTCCTGCGTTGTCTTGGCTGTGTGCTTAGGGTTGTTGTCCTTTTGGAATATGAACTTTTGCCCCAGTCTGAGGTCCTGAGCACTCTGGAGCAGGTTTTCATCAAGGATCTCTGTACTTTGCTCAGTTCAGCTTTCCCTCGATCCTGACTAGTCTCTCAGTCCCTGCCGCTGATAAACATCCGCACAGCATGATGCTGCCACCACCATGCTTCACAGTAGGCCAGGTTTCCTCCAGACGTGACGCTTCGCATTCAGGCCAAAGAGTTCAATCTTGGTTTCATCAGACCAGAGATGTGCCTTTTACTGAGGAGTTGCTTCCGCCTGTCCGCTCCACCATAAATGCCTGATTGGTGGCATGCTGCAGAGATGGAAGAAACTTCCAGAAGGACAACCATCTCCACAGAGGAACTCTGGAAGAGTGATGGATGTAGGAAGTTTGGAACCACCAAGACTTTTCCTAGAGCTGGACACCTGGCCAAAACAAGCAATCGTAGGAGAAGGGCTGGCCTAAGCCCTTCTCCTACTATTTCTCATTTTGGCCAGGTGTCCAGCTCTAGGAATAGTCTTGGTGGTTCCAAACTTCTTCCATTTAAGAATGATGGAGGCCACTGTGTTCTTGGGGACCTTCAATGCTGCAGAAATATTTTGGTACCCTTCCCTAGATCTGTGCTTCGACACAATCGTGTCTCAGAGCTCTACGGACAATTCCTTCGACCTCATGGCTTTGTTTTTGCTCTGACATGCACTGTCAACTGTGGGACCTTATATAGACAGGTGTGTGCCTTTCCAAATCATGTCCAATCAATTGAATTTACATCAAGTGGACTCCAATCAAGTTGTAGAAACATCTCAGGGATGATCAATGGAAACAGGATGCATCGGAGCTCAATTTCAAGTCTCATAACAAAGAGACTGAATACTTGTGTAAATAAGTTATTTTATTTTTTATACATTTCGAAAAACCTGTTTTCACTTCGTCATTATGGGGCATTGTGTGTAGATTGATGAGGGAAAAAAACTAATTTTAACAATTTTAGTATAAGGCTGTAATGTAACAAAATGTAGAACAAGTCTAGGGGTCTGAAATGATAGGGTTTTTATATTGTATATTGTAGCAATATTACAGCACACATTAATAATGCAACTCTTTGGTAAGAGTTACTGTGAGAGTAAACAGACTGCTAAGGCTTTGTGTCTGTGCACAGAAATTCACTGTTCTACCCAAATACAAAGTAAAAAAAAAATGGAAATAGAGTGTCTATAAACTACAACTGAATATTCATTAAAGTAATTTGCCTCCAAAAATAGCACTGCCGATTCAGTATTTAATCTAGATCCCCAAGCAACTAAGAAACACTCCTCTGCCTCCCCTGTACTAGTCTCTCTGACAGATTTAAGGATGGCAAAAATACCCCAGTACTTGATGTCTAACTGGCCATGTCAACAGACCTCAGGGCCTAATAATGTCCTGTGGACTGGTGGTGTCATGTTAGGCCAGAGGACTGCCTAGTATCCCTGCCAATCTGACGGGGGCCTGGCGGGGGCTTGCTCTTTGTGTACATGGTGTTAATCATTTAACGCCCAGGGCTCTGAGGCTGTTATAGGAAAACTCCACCCAAAATCTGTCTTTTGGTAATTCTTTCATTAGTCCGTTGTTGACATAGTCCCAAAAAGTTGTCAGCAATCAAGTTTAAGATATGTAACTTTAAAAATACAGAAATCATCCCCGTATGATGCATTTTGCATCCTATGATGTCAACAATGGACTAATGAAACATATCAAAAGATAGTTTTTGGGGTGGAGATTTCCTTTAAGTCATCTGGCAGTAGTGGCTGAGCTTTCTTCAGTGAGGTGAACAGTTGGTAACATGGTCTAGTGTTGTCACAATAGCATTTAATTTTTTTACTTCAATACCGATACCAGGTTTAGTATAATAATACTAGATACCAAAACGATATTCATTACCAAAATGATACTCAATACTGAAATGTTGCCACTGCAACAAAAAAAGAATGCGTATTACTGTAGCTAGTCCCAGAATAACCACTGGGGTTGATTTATTTACAATATGTTGATAACTGGTAGAACTGCTAAAATAACAAATAGAATATCTTCAATTTAATATAAAATGTCTTGAAAAAAAATAAAAACACAATGAAATAACATAAGAATATCTTCAACTTTCCTTATGCAAAACTAAAATCGGAGACTCAGAGCAGACAAAAGGGTTAATTTGCTTATCTATGGCCAAAATATCAGGTCAAATTACATTCATTAGATCTATAATTCATTATTCATTACAGCTAAATAATGTATTAAATGAACAGTTTAGTTACAAAACCAAATAAAAAAATAACACTGAAGCTAATTTCTTAAGCTTCTATATTGCAAGTCTACACTCCATAGAAGTACAATGGAATTTACACAGTATACTACGATTCCCAGAGTGCATTTCACTTCCCATGGTGTAATGCTCTGCCTAGGGCTGCTGGCAGGCTAGTGGCTACTGCTAGCAAGCCCAGACAAATGTTAAGTAGTCTAAATATATTGCTGTCAAGTTATGAGTGCATTTCACCTAACTTTTGGGTTGTGTAAGCATATTGTAATGCTCACATGAATGTCATGCTAAATATATTGTAATGAAACAGGCACGGAGGGTGGTTCGAACCATCAACCTTATGGCCCGAAGCCCAGCACGCCATCGACTGTACCACAAAAGCATGCTCGAGTGGCTGAGTCGATATCCGTGCCTATAAACCAGGGTCGCTACAATATGTTCATTCAAAAACAATTCCAATTTCATAGAATAACTACAACGTTACAATGCAAATGTCATGAGTAAAATAGTGGTTTTTTTGTATGTAGTTTTGGAACTAAACGTCCATTGCACTGCTTTGTAACACCTTTTGCTTAGTTGTTTCAGTGGGCTAGCCCTCATCGCTCCGCAAGCAAAGTATTCCCACAGTTCGCTTCTGGAGCCAGTTATGTCAACAAGCTGCGGACGTGGAGGTATGATGTTTTCTTTTGAAGCAGTCATGATGTCAGCAATTTTGCTCTCCTCTCGCTTGCTTATTGAAAATGGCTGGTGCAGTGTCAGCTGCATGCACAAGCGCAAGTTAGTTGGATAGTTTACTACTGCCCCCTTGAGAAGATTCAGACAAATTACTAAAAAGACTCAATCTTCTCAATCCATATATGACGTGAGACACATTTGACAGAAGTCCTGAATGTAACAAAAATTATAGTACAGAAGTTTCAGTATACCGTGCAACACTACCATGGTCAGTAACCCAGTCGGGTTGGGTCGGGCTGCTTACTTATTTTCTCTGTGCGGGCGACCTGCCCAGCCACCAGCCAGGCCAGAGCGGTGACAGCCACCAGAGCTCCTAGGTGTAGGAAGGGACCTGTGGCCTGGACAGGGGACCAAAGGAGACCCATTCTATTAATGACATCATACAGTATTAAAAGGTGTGGCATTACTACTGTCAATCACAGTTGGGTCGTTGTGGTATGACATATGGTAGGCTACTGCATGATTACTAAAACCATAAAGAAGTCAATAATATAAATGATTAATTAACATATTGACTCAGTCTTAATAATACACCTGTTAGATGCATTTCTATTTTGAATCTTGCCATTTTATGTACAGTAACTGTCAAAAGTTTGGACATACCTAGTCATAAAGTAATGTTGGACTGTCGTTTCTTCTTATTATTGGTGTCCTTAGGTAGTGGTTTCTTTGCAGCAATTTAACCATGAAGGCCTGATTCACACAGTCTCCTCTCAACAGTTGATGTTGAGATGTGTCTGTTACTTGAACTCTGAAGCATTTATTTGGGCTGCAATCTGAGGTGCAGTTAACTCTAATGAACTTATCTTCTGCAGCAGAGATAACTCTGGGTCTTCCATTCCTGTGGCGGTCCTCATGAGAGCCAGTTTCATCATAGCGTTTAATGGTTTTTGCAACTGCACTTGTAGAAACTTTCAAAGTTTTCCGTATTGACTGACCTTCATGTCTTAAAGTAATGATGGACTGTCATTTCTCTTTGCTTATTTGAGCTGTTCTTGCCATAATATGGACTTGGTCTTTTACCAAATAGGGCTATCTTCTGTACACCACCCCTACCTAGTCACAACACAACTGATTGGCTCAAACGCATTAAGGAAGGAAGGAAATTCCACAAATTAACTTTGAACAAGGCACACCTGTTAATTGAAATGCATTCCAGGTGACTACCTCATGAAGCTGGATGAGAGAATGCCAAGAGTGTGCAAAGCTGTCATCAAGGCTACTTGGAAGAATCTCAAATATATAATGTATTTAGATTTCTTTAACACTTTTTGGTTACCACATGATTCCATGTGTGTTATTTCATAGTTTTGATGTAGAAAATGTAGAAAATAGTCAAAATAAAGAAAAACCCTGGAATGAGTAGGTGTCCAAACCTTTGACTGGTACTGAAGTTCAATACAGTCGTTCACACGTAATTTTTCAAGTATACAGCCACATATCAGGAAGGTGTCCTGTGTAATACAGTGTGATGCGCAGCCTTAAAGGGGCACGGGTTGTTGAACTGACCTGGAGTGATATAGGGATGACTGCCCACTCCTCCCCCCATGTTTGATTGACAGATATGAATCCGATGGCAGTGGTCAGCAGGGCAGCACTCACTCCAATCTATGGGGGCAAACAGAGAGTGTTACAGACCATCGCACACACTGCCCCCCCAAGGCTAACTATTTCCAACCATCTGTAGTGTGTTTGGCCAGATAGCAGCAACCTGGGGCATGATGTCACTGCTTTCACAACCCCCAGGAAAACATGAACTCAAAATGTGGGGTTCAGGCAGTGTTCAGTCGGACACTTGAAGACACACACACACACAGTATACAGTATACACCCATATACATATGCGCAATTACAGTCAAACACTAACGCACGTACAGTTGAAGTCGGAAGTTTACATACACCTTAGCCAAATACATTTAAATTCAGTTATTCACAATTCAGACATTTAAATGTCAGGAATTAAATTTAAATTCCCTGTCTTAGGTCAGTTAGGAGCACCACTATTTTAAGAATGTAAAATGTCAGAATAATAGTAGAGAGAATTATTTATTTCAGCTTTTATTTATTTCATCACATTCCCAGTGGGTCAGAAGTTTACACACACTCAATTAGTATTTGGTAGCATCGCCTTTCAATTGTTCAACTTGGGTCAAACTAGCCTTCCACAAGCTTCCCACAATAATTTGGGTAAATTTTGGCCCATTCCTCCTGACAGAGCTGGTGTAACTGAGTTAGGTTTGTAGGCCTCCTTGCTCGCACACGCTTTTTCAGTTCAGCCCACACATTCTCTATAGGATGAGGTCCAGGCTTTGTGATGGCCACTCCAATACCTTGACTTTGTTGTCCTTAAGCTATTTTCCACAACTTTGGAAGTATGTTTGGGGTCATTGTCCATTTGGAAGACCCATTTGCGACCAAGCTTGAACTTCCTGACTGATGTCTTGAGATGTTGCTTCAATATATCCACATAATTTTCCTTCTCATGATGCCATCTATTTTGTGAAGTGCACCAGTCCCTCTTGCAGCAAAGCACCCCCACAACATGATGCTGCCACCCCCGTGCTTCACGGTTGGGATGGTGTTCTTTGGCTTGCAAGCCCCCTTCTCCTCCAAACATAACGATGGTCATTATGGCCGAACAGTTCTATTTTTGTTTCATCAGACCAGAGGACATTTCTCCAAAAAGTATTATCTTTGTCCCCATGTGCAGTTGCAAACCGTAGTCTGGCTTTTTTATTGTGGTTTTGGAGCAGTGGCTTCTTCCTTGCTGAGCGGCCTTTCAGGATATGTCGATATAGGACTCGTTTTACTGTGGATATAGATACTTTTGTCCCCCTTTTCTTCCAGCATCTTCACAAGGTCCTTTACTGTTGTTCTGGGAATGATTTGCACTTTTCACACCAAAGTACGTTCATCTCTAGGAGACAGAACCCGTCTCCTTCCTGAGCGGTATGACGGCTGCGTGGTCCCATGGTGTTTATACTTGCGTATTATTGGAAATTGCTCCCAAGGATGAACCAGACTTGTGGAGGTCTACAATTTTTTTTCAGAGGTCTTGGCTGATTTCCCCATGATGTCAAGAAAAGAGACACAGAGTTTGAAGGTAGGCCTTGAAATACATCCACAGGTACACCTCCAACTGACTCAAATTATGTCAATTAGCCTATCAGAAGCTTCTAAAGCCATGACATCATTTTCTGGAATTTTCCAAGCTGCTTAAAGGCGCAGTCAACTTAGTGTATGTAAACTTCTGACCCACTGGAATTGTGATACAGTGAATTATAAGTGAAATAATCTGTCTGTAAACAATTGTTGGAAAAATGACTTGTGTCACGCACAAAGTAGATGCCCTAACCGACTTTCCAAAACTATAGTTTGTTAACAAGAAATTTGTGGAGTGGTTTAAAAACGAGTTTTAATGACTCCAACCTAAGTGTATGTAAACTTCCGACTTCAACTGTACATACACAAACAAACACACCAAAAACAGCACACTTGAGCATTACCTTGTGCAGCCAGTGCAAGTTCAGCTGTTGTCCCACTGCTATGTGGCAAAGTGCTAAAATCTGAAAGAATAGACACACATAAATAAATCACATCACGTGAATTTCCACAACCACCGTTTTCAAAACAGGTCAACAGCTGCCTGTGCCATCATAACTTTCACGTGTGGACTTGGTCCAGACATGCATGGCAACACGTTTCTGCCCTGCCAGGTTACACCCCTAACATTATCTGGCTGTTACCCAGGGCCTAGACACAGTATCAATATCATCTCACAGTGAATGTTTGATGAGATGACACAACTCACCATTAAAAATGCAATATAAGTGAAGCCGGCAGCAGTAGTGGCCAGGATTGGAACGGTCCCGTCGCTCCACTCCCCAGAGCGGTTATATAAAAACCTGTCAAAACGGAAGCCAGTTACACAATAGTAGCGTCTCATGGATATCAGGGCAGGCTACAGTTAGTGCTGCTTTGGTCTCTGAGATGATGAGCACTAGATTGTAGAAACCAGCAGTAGCCAACCAGGAGTAGGTGTTGACACTGATCTAAGGTCAGTTTTGTGTTTCCTCTAGTGGAAAAGGAAGCGGATCCTAGATCTGTGCCTAAGGGAAACTTCGAGCTCCTAGCCCCAGGGGTCTCTTTGTAACCCTGAGGGAAATTAATTGGCTAACTATACATTATTTTTTTCATTTAGCTAGGCAAGTCAGTTCAATTCCTATTTCCAATGACAGCCTGCCCTGGCCAAACCAAGACGACGCTGGGCCAATTGTGCGCTGCCCTATGGGACTCCCAATCACGGCCGGATGTGACAGTCTGGATTCGAACCAGGGACTGTAGTGACGCCTCTTGCACTGAGATGCAGTGCCTTCGACTGCTGCGCCACTCGGGAGCCCTAAATGATCTAACAGCCGACACTGATGCTTAAACCGGAAGGCCTGAACTCCCAGGGCAGGCATAACGTGTTCTAGTGTCCTTGTCCAGGATCCTAGGCCTTCATTATCCCTATCAGAAGCTTCTAAAGCCATCATTTTCTGGAATTTTCCAAGCTGTTTAAAGGCACAGTTAACTTAGTGTATGTAAACTTCTGACCCACTGGAATTGTGATACAGTGAAATAATATGTCTGTAAACAATTGTTGGAAAAATGTGTTATGTCATGCACAAAGTAGATGTCCTAACCGACTTGCCAAAACTGTAGTTTGTTAACAAGAAATTTATGGAGTGGTTGAAAAACAAGTTTTAATGACTCCAACATAAGTGTACAGTGGGGAAAAAAAGTATTTAGTCAGCCACCAATTGTGCAAGTTCTCTCACTTAAAAAGATGAGAGAGGCCTGTAATTTTCATCATAGGTACACTTCAACTATGACAGACAAAATGAGGGAAAAATCCAGAAAATCACATTGTAGGATTTTTTATGAATTTATTTGCAAATTATGGTGGAAAATAAGTATTTGGTCAATAACAAAAGTTTCTCAATACTTTGTTATATACCCTTTGTTGGCAATGACAGAGGTCAAACGTTTTCTGTAAGTCTTCACAAGGTTTCCACACACTGTTGCTGGTATTTTGTCCCATTCCTCCATGCAGATCTCCTCTAGAGCAGTGATGTTTTGGGGCTGTCGCTGGGCAACACGGACTTTCAAAGATTTTCTATGGGGTTGAGATCTGGAGACTGGCTAGGCCACTCCAGGACCTTGAAATGCTTCTTACGAAGCCACTCCTTCGGTTCGGCGGTGTGTTTGGGATCATTGTCATGCTGAAAGACCCAGCCACGTTTCATCTTCAATGCCCTTGCTGATGGAAGGAGGTTTTCACTCAAAATCTCACGATACATGGCCCCATTCATTCTTTCCTTTACACGGATCAGTCGTCCTGGTCCCTTTGCAGAAAAACAGCCCCAAAGCATGATGTTTCCACCCCCATGCTTCACAGTAGGTATGGTGTTCTTTGGATGCAACTCAGCATTCTTTGTCCTCCAAACACGCATTTAGTTGAGTTTTTACCAAAAAGTTCTATTTTGGTTTCATCTGACATTCTCCCAATCCTCATCTGGATCATCCAAATGCTCTCTAGCAAACTTTAGACGGGCCTGAACATGTACTGGCTTAAGCAGGGGGACACGCCTGGCACTGCAGGATTTGAGTCCCTGGCGGCGTAGTGTGTTACTGATGGTAGGCTTTGTTACTTTGGTCCCAGCTCTCTGCAGGTCATTCACTAGGTCCCCGTGTGGTTCTGGGATTTTTGCTCACCGTTCTTGTGATCATTTTGACCCCACGGGTGAGATCTTGCGTGGAGCCCCAGATCGAGGAAGATTATCAGTGGTCTTGTATGTCTTCCATTTCCTAATAATTGCTCCCACAGTTGATTTCTTCAAACCAAGCTGCTTACCTATTGCAGATTCAGTCTTCCCAACCTGGTGCAGGTCTACAATTTTGTTTCTGGTGTCCTTTGACAGCTCTTTGGTCTTGGCCATAGTGGAGTTTGGAGTGTGACTGTTTGAGGTTGTGGACAGGTGTCTTTTATACTGATAGCAAGTTCAAACAGGTGCCATTAATACAGGTAATGAGTGGAGGACAGAGGAGCCTCTTAAAGAAGAAGTTAGAGGTCTGTGAGAGTCAGAAATCTTGCTTGTTTGTATGTGACCAAATACTTATTTTCCACCATAATTTGCAAATAAATTCATTAAAAATCCTACAATGTGATTTTCTGGATTTTTTTTCCTCATTTTGTCTGTCATAGTTGAAGTGTACCTATGATGAAAATTACAGGCCTCTCATCTTTTTAAGTGAGAGAACTTGCACAATTGGTGGCTGACTAAATACTTTTTTTCCCCACTGTAATTTAACTTCCGAGTTCAACTGTATGTTAACATGGCAAATGATTGATGCCTTGTTCTAAAAAGACTGTCTCCTTAAGGCTGTCTCTCCACACACAGCCTTCATATTGAATCAAAGATGGCGTAGCAGTCCGACGTCTTTTGTTCTCGTCCCGTTTTTACTGCCGGTGCAGAGCCTCACCGGGCCTTCACGACTAGACTACCAACGTTATCTGCCCAAGGGGGTTATTCAACCAGCCCTCTGTCGCGACGTCACCTGAACGCCCATCAGCTAACTGCGGCCTGCTAACGTTTTGCTGTCTAGAGCATATCGGCTGCTAGCTAAACCGGTCCATCGGACAATTTCTTGGGTCACTATTACCTATTTTGCCAATTGGCCTGGTCCCCTTCACCACACGGAACCCCACTAACCCATCACGGCTGGTCTACCGACGGAAACACACGAGGAGGCTATAAACAGACTTCCTCTGTCTTTGTTAGCCGGTCTGCTAGCTTGCTACCCCCAGCTAGCTGTCTGAATTGCCATGTCCCCAACTGAATTGCCATGTCCCCACTACTGACTGGACCCTTATGATCACTCGGCTAAGCATGCCTCTCCTCAATGCCAATATGCCTTGTCCATTGCTGTTCTGGTTAGTGTTTGTCTTATTTCACTGTAGAGCCTCTAGCCCTGCTCAATATACCTTATCCAACCCTTCAGTTCCACCACCCACACATGCGATGACATCACCTGGTTTAAAAGTTTCTAGAGACAATATCTCTTTCATCAACACTCAATGCCTAGGTTTACCTCCACTGTATTCACGTCCTACCATACCTTTGTCTGTACATTATGCCCTTAATCTATTTTATCGCCCCCTGAAACCTGTTCTTTTTACTCTCTGTTCAAGACGTCCTAGACGACCAGTCATTATAGCCTTTAGCAGTACCCTTATCCTACTCCTCCTCTGTTCCTCTGGTGATATAAAGGTTAATGCAGGCCCTGCAGTGCCTAGCTCCACTCCTATTCCCCCGGCGCTATCATTTGTTGACTTCTGCAACCGTAAAAAAGCCTTGGTTTCATGCATGTTAACATTAGAAGCCTCCTCCCTAAGTTTGTTTTATTCACTGCTTTAACACACTCCGCCAACCCGGATGTCCGGGTTGGCAGAGTGCCTTCCTCACCATCTTAAATAAGTTTGCCCCATTCAAGAAATTTAGAACCAGGAACAGATATAGCCCTTGGTTCTCTCCAGACCTGACTGCCATTGACCAGCACAAAAACATCCTGTGGCTTTCTGCAATAGCATCGAACAGCCCCCGTGATATGCAACTTTTCAGGGAAGTCAGGAACCAATATACACTGGCAGTTAGGAAAGCAAAGGCTAGCTTTTTCAAACCGAAATTTGCTTTCTGTAACACAAACTCAAAAAAGTTCTGGGACACTGTAAAGTCCATGGAGAATAAGAGCACCTCCTTCCAGCTGCCCACTGCACTGAGGATAGGAAACGCTGTCACCACCAATAAACCCACAATAATTGAGAATTTCAATAAGCATTTTTCTACGGCTGGCCATGCTTTCCACCTGGCTACCCCTACCCCGGTCAACAGCCATGCACCCCCCTCAGTAATACGCCAAAGCCTCCCCCATTTCTCCTTCTCCCAAATCCAGTTAGCTGATATTCTGAAAGAGCTGCAAAATCTGGACCCCTACAAATCAGCCGGGCTAGACACTCTGGACCCTTTCTTTCTAAAATTATCCGCGAAATTGTTGCAACTCCTATTACTAGCCTGTTCAACCTCTCTTGTGTGTCGTCTGAGATTCCCAAAGACTGGAAAGCAGCTGCGGTCATCCCCCTCTTCAAAGGGGGAGACACTCTTGACCCAAACTGCAACAGACCTATATATATCCTACCCTCCCTTTCTAATGTCTTTGAAAGCCAAGTTAACAAACAGATTACCAACCATTTCGAATCCCACCGTACCTTCTCCGCTATGCAATCTGGTTTCAGAGCTGGTCATGGGTGCACCTCAGCCACGCTCAAGGTCCTAAACGACATCATAACCACCATCGATAAGAGACATTAGTGTGCAGCCGTATTCATTGATCTGGCCAAGGCTTTCGACTCTGTCAATCACCACATCCTTATCGGCTGACTCGACAGCCTTGGTTTCTCAAATGGTTCACCAACTACTTCTCCGATAGAGTTCAGTGTGTCAAATCAGAGGGCCTGTTGTCCAGGCCTCTGGCAGTCTCTATGGGGGTGCCACAGGGTTCAATTCTAGGGCCAACTCTCTTCTCTGTATACATCAATGATGTCGCTCTCGCTGCTGGTGAGTCTCTGATTCACCTCTACGCAGACGACACCATTCTGTATACTTCTGGCCCCTCTTTGGACACTGTGTTAACTACCCTCCAGATGAGCTTCAATGCCATACAACTCTCCTTCCGTGGCCTCCAACTGCTCTTAAACGCAAGTAAAACTAAATTCATGCTCTTCAACCGATCGCTGCCCGCACCTGTCCGCCCGGCCGAGCATCACTACTCTGACGGTTCTGTCTTAGATTATGTGGACAACTACAAATATCTAGGTGTCTGGTTAGACTGTAAACTCTCTTTCCTGATTCACATCAAATATCTCCAATCTAAAATGAAATCTAGAATTGGCTTCCTATTTCGCAACAAAGCATCCTTCACTCATGTTGCCAAACATACCCCCTTAAAACTGACCATCCTACCGATCCTCGACTTCGGTGATGTCATTTACAAAATACTCTACTCATATACTCTACTCAACAAATTGGATGCAGTCTATCACAGTGCCATCCGTTTTGTTACCAAAGCCCCATATACCACCCACCACTGCGACCTGTACACTCTCGTTGGCTGGCCCTTGCTTTACACTCGTCGCTATACCAACTGGCTCCAGGTCATCTACAAGTCCCTGCTAGGTAAAGCCCCGCCTTATCTCAGCTCGCTGGTCACCATAGCAGCACCAACCCGTAGCACGCGCTCCAGCAGGTATATCTCACTGTTCACCCCCAAAGCCAATTCCTCCTTTGGCCGACTCTCCTTCCAGTTCTCAAATCAAATCAAATTTTATTTGTCACATACACATGGTTAGCAGATGTTAATGTGAGTGTAGCGAAATGCTTGTGCTTCTAGTTCCGACCATGCAGTAGTATCTAACAAGTAATCTAACAAATTCACAACAACTACCTTATACACACAAGAGTAAAGGAATGAATACGAGTATGTGCATATAAATATATGGATGAGCGATGGCTGACCGGCGTAGGCAAGATGCAGTAGATGGTATGGAGTACAGTATATACATATGAGATGAGTAATGTAGGATGTAAACATTGTATAAATGGCATTGTTTAAAGTGGCTAGTGTTACATCCATTTGTTACATCCAATTCCTATTATTTAAAGTGGCTAGAGATTTAAGTCAGTATGTTGGCAGCAGCCACTCAATGTTAGTGATGGCTGTTTAACAGTCTGATGGCCTTGAGATAGAAGCTGTTTTTCAGTCTCTCGGTCCCAGCTTTGATGCACCTGTACTGACCTCGCCTTCTGGATGATAGCGGGGTGAACAGGCAGTGGCTCGGGTGGTTGTTGTCCTTGATGATCTTTTTTGGCCTTCCTGTGACATCAGGTGGTGTAGGTGTCCTGAAGGGCAGGTAGTTTACCCCCCCGGTGATGCGTTGTGCAGTCCTCACTACCCTCTGGAGAGCCTTACGGTTGTGTGCGGAGCAGTTGATACAGGCGGTGATACAGCCCGACATGATGCTCTCGATTGTGCATCTGTAGAAGTTTGTGAGTGTTTTTGGTGACAAGCCGAATTTCTTCAGCCTCCTGAGGTTAAAGAGGCGCTGTTGCGCCTTCTTCACCACGCTGTCTGTGTGGGTGGACCATTTCAGTTTGTCCGTGATGTTCACGCCGAGGAACTTAAAACTTTCCACCTTCTCCACTACTGTCCCGTCGATGTGGATGGGGGGTGCTCCCTCTCCAGTTTCCTGAAGTCCACAATCATTCTCTGCTGCCAATGACTGGAACAAACTACAAAAATCTCTGAAACTGGAGACACTTATCTCCCTCACCAGCTTTAAGCACCAGCTGTCAGAGCAGTTCACAGACCCCTGCACCTGTATATAGCCCATCTGTAAATAGCCCAACCAACTACCTCATCCTCTACCGTATTTATTTATTCATCTTGTTCCTTTGCACCCCAGTTTTTCTACATTGCATATTCATCTACTGCACATCTACCATTCCAGTGTTTAAATGCTATATTGTAATGACTTTGCCACCATGGCCTATTTATTGCCTTACCTTCCCTATCCTACCTCATTTGCACTCTTTGTATATATATTTGTTTTTTCTACTGTATTATTGACTGTATGTTTGTTTTACTCCATGTGTAACTCTTTGTTGTTGTATGTGTCGAACTGCTTTGCTTTATCTTGGCCAGGTCGCAGTTGTAAATGAGAACTTGTTCTCAACTTGCCTACCTGGTTAAATAAAGGTGAAACAAATAAAATAAACACAGGAGTGGAAGTACATCACTGGAGCCAAGCTTCCTGCCAGAGGACCTCTATACCAGGCAGTGTCAGAGGAAGGCCCTAAAATTGCCTAAGACTAGCCATCCTAGTCATAAGACTGTTATCTCTGCTACCGCACGGCAAGCGGTACCGGAGCGCCATTTCTAGGTCCAAAAGGCTTCTTAACAGCTTCTACCCTCAAAGCCATAAGACTGCTGAACAGCTAAACAAATGGCTACCCGGACTATTTGCATTGACCCCCCCTTTTTTTACGGTGCTGCTACTCACCGTTTATTATCTATGCATAGTCACTTTACCCCTAACTAGATGTACATATTACCTCAACTGACCTGTACCCGCGCACATTGACTCGGTACCGGTACCCCCTGTATATATCCTCGTTATTGTTATTTTATTGTTGCTCTTATTTTTTTTACCTTAGTTTATTTTGTAAATATTTTCTTAACTCTTATTTTTCTTAAAACTGTATTGTTGGTTAAGGGCTTGTAAGTAAACATTGCACTGTAAGTTCTACAACGATTGTATTCGGCGCATGTAACCAATAAGATTTTATTTGATTTAGCAGAGTTCAGCTAGGCACGAGCTGAACTGAATCATGCTGACACCTTTAGAGTGTGTAGAGAGAGTGATGATACAATTAAAAGGAGAGAGGAGAAAAGAGAGGAGCAGAGAGATAAGAATGAAAGGAGAATGAGAAAGTGGGATGAGGGGGCAGGGAGAGAAATACGAAGCGAAGGACGATGGGGGAAGCAGAGGTGACATTGAGCACTAATGAGAGGAAGAGAAAGGCGGGGGCGGACAGAGAGAGTGAGGGGAATGACCTTAGGGGGACAAAGCAAATTGCACCTTACAAGAAGAAACAAAGCGTCGCTCTCTCTCAAGGCACGCACACATTGCACCAAATGTGTTTGTAGACGTCTGACTGCCAACATTTTTCACGCAATTGTACATGGAAAATCGGTACGCACTCGGTTTGCAAATTACGCTCAGAGGTGCAAAGTGCTCTCGGCCAGCAAACGCTGTTGGTGTGTCCAAGACCTTAGTCTCTGTTTTCTGGGTGACAGAATGATTGTCAGACACAAGCTGACCTGACCGTGCTCAACTAAATAAACCCTAAAGCTCAACTAAATAAACCCAATTCATAATTTCAGTGGTAGTATATCCTTCAATTGAATGTCCAAGGTCTCTTGTCTCATGGCAGAACCAACACCGGAATTGTCTCCAAGTATAATTGGTTATATGGTAACTGTGGGGAAGACATGAATGGAATGATCTGAGAGGTGATTTTGGGTCAAAGGGTATTCCTGCTTTATGTAATCATGCTCACTATAATCTGCAGTGATAGATGCCCTAAGGCCCATACATCCGCACCCATTTTAGGTAAGAGGATTATCCCAAAATGTGTTTGGCCAACCCAAAAAAAACAACACTCAAGAGTTAGCATTTTCGTTTCAGGCAAAAACATATGGAGACAAAATGGCAGCTTTTAAAAGTAAAACATTCATCTAAGTAATTGCCAGAGAATCAATTTAGGGGAAGGTCAGAGGAGCATTTAGTGAACAGAACACTGTCGGATGACGGCGATATACTGAGAGACATTAATCTATGAGTTGTATAACTAGCACACACACACGGTACAGCAGGACTCACCAGTTGAACTCATTGTAGTCATTGTGTGCTTCCCACCAGAAGTAGAACCAGACCAGGAGCAGAGAGAAGGTGAAGAAGAGGATGAGAGACCACAGGAACTCCCACTGGGAATCAAAACACACAAAGGAAGCATTATTACCTCTACCACAGTACCATTAGTCAAATATAATCAGATTAACATAAAGCACTTTGGCCAGTGTTGTGTTGAAACAGGTGAGGAAACATTGGAATACTATTGGTACATTCACTGTATTGCTTTATTTGATTGCAAGTGAGCAAAGGGCTAATGAGAAAGTACTTTCTCCACCCCAGACTGGCACACCACTTAACATTACCCCCATACGTCAACATCACAATCAACACTGACAACAGAAATGCAAGCAACAACAGTCTCCTAAAAGAGTCATCATTAGGCTATCTGCCCTAATCCAGCCAACGTGAGAGAGCCAAAGACTATAATCTGGATATAGAGAGATTGATGACAATGCAGCCAGGGCTGGCACACTGATGGCTCAAACCTGGAGTCATGACAAACATTTAAAACACAATTCGCTAGCTGCATCAGATTAAGGTGGTAAACCACAAACAAACAAGGAATGGTCTGGAGAACAAGTCAATACAATAATGCACATGTTTTATAGTGAATGTACTGTCAATTCTGTTCATAAATATTTTCACACTCCCACTTTGTGTCAGGCTTACTCAGAGTCTGGAGGACTGGAGAATGCTCAGACAGTCATGTCAGTTATATCTCTGTCTGATTTGCAAAAAATATATAAATATACAAAATAAAATACTTCTTCAAGCTCTATACATAACATTTCTATCTGCAACAATGTTCAACAATGTTCTCCAGAATAAGACCCAGTTGACCCTGTACTTAGCCTTGCTGTGATAGGAGATATCAAGGTGATATGAGAGCACAAACAAAGCTGTCTGGACGTTCACCTTGGATGACTGTTCCATGGAGGGCATCGGCTGGCAGTAGCACAGGATGTAAGACTGGGCCAGGTCTAATGACTGGGTGGTGACAGATACCAGCCTGGGCCCCTTGTATACCTTCTGCCCATCTCCCTGGGCACTTGAGAGGAGAGCCTAGTGTGTTTATGTGGACTTGAGCACAGGCCAAACAGCAGTTTAACTAGGGGGACACTAAAGCACACGTTTGGGATGGTATGAGGATTATTACGTAACAGGATGGGGCAGATTTGGTGATTTGGGGCAGGGATTGAGAATATAGTAGTATGAGGGAAGGAAGCATGTGGGATTTGTATGTGGCTATTATATTTTGCCATCAATCTCTTCCGGATAAGGAATTATAAAAATCCGGAAAACAACATAGGTTAAATTATTATTATACAGACCAGAACCTTGTTACTGTTTGAACATTAGTCATGAAGATTAGGCTATTCTCTATTTTCTGAACATTCACTACTTCCTTCTATGAACGTACTAAGAAAATCACTCCCGTTCAGAAATCATAGTAATACAGACTCCAGAACGGTTACCATAGGGTTAGTTTCACATGGCTACACTTCCAAGTCTCGTATTGATTGCAACATGAGAAAGCCAGACATCAAGGTAACCATAGGGTTAACCCTGTGGTAGGGAGGTGGTCCCTGTGGTGCAGGCTAGGGTCTGACCGGCAGCCCTGCTGACTGATCCAACAGCTCTGGCCCGGTCCCCCTGGCTTTTAATGACTCCCCAGAAACACCTGGGAGAGGGACACCTTGAGGCCATGCAAGGGGACATTGTTCACGTGCTGAGGGAAAAATGGTTTACAGAGGTGACACCCCTGGGAGAGGGGACTGGATGGTCAATTATTAGGTAGTCTTTGGACAACGAAGGAGACAAAACGTTTGGGATCGTTTTAACCTGGCTGTTTGGGAGCTAATCGAGTTGCCAGGCAAGTTATGTGTGGCAAAGATTGCATACAATGTGCAATAAATGTGTATGTAAATAATGTTCAATTCAAGCCTCAAATTAACATATAATTGCAAACGTGTTTGGAGCATTATTAGGCTGGCTGTCAAATGTATTCCTTCAATTAATATTCAGCCAAGCCAGCATCATGTATAGTATGAGCAACGTGTACAGTATGACTGAACATTAATCCTGTCTCATTGCTCTTCTTTGCTGCTGTTTAGGAGCTGATCAAATCAGAGCTGTCTGGCATGATACGGCCTGCCTGCCTTATAATGACATCACATTTGCATTCTGCAAGGCTTGCGTTATTTAGGGAGGAACATACACCTTCAGGCCAGGGCTGACACCATAGCATTAAACTGCTTTCTGACTACAGTCGAAACAAGGAACCAACTCAAAGTGTACTGAGCGTAATAGATCTAGTAGGCTGTTGAATCATACAGTATGTTGAACTTCCATTAAAAATGAGGGAAATGAGGGATGCAACCTTTTTATTATATTTACCACAAGACGTGTCCAAGTGAGGTTAAATGGTCAATATTATCTACCAGTCAAGAGGGGTCAGGATTTATTTAGGTAAAAGTACAGTATTTAATGGGTCAGAGGAAATAAAAGGGATGGAATGGAATACATCAAGACCAACAGAGCCGACTCATTCAGCATTGTACTCTGCTAGTGGGAGCGGGGTGAGGAAATTACTTTCCTCTACCGGGAAGAAGAAAATATATATATATTTTTGGAAATGCCATGAAAATTGCTGTGCTGCTTGTCTGAAGGGCACTAGGCAGGCAGGCAGCTGAATAGGGATGGAATACATCATAGCCTAAGCCTCATTGACCAACAGAGGCTAAAAATAGAGGGATGAAAAGGATCAGGGGATAATTCTCTTTTGTGGAACAGTAAACCCTTGTATTACTGCAAAAGATCTGAGAGGATCCTCCACTGTCTCTCAGGACCAAATATGAGTAGATTGCAGACATGTCATCACTGAAATAACATATATTTGCATGTACAGCCGAACAAACGCCATATTCTAAATTGTTTAAAGCTGCAATACGTAACTTCTCTGGGGCAACCTGACCAAATTCACATAGAAATGTGTGTTGTGTCATTCTCATTGAAAGCAGTAGATATGTTCTGTATGTGCTATTTCTATGCTTCCTGTTTTTAAGTTTAGTTTTTGCATCTTTTACTGTAGGTTTTCTACACCAGCTTCAAACAGCTGAAAATACAATATTTTTGGTTATTAAAAAGGTATTTCACAGAGGTTTAGATGGTACAATGATTCTCTACACTACACTTGCATGTTTAGTCAAATTAGACAAACTATTAGAACTTTAGCAACCAGGAAATGCAGAGCAATTTGTGCATAGCGCATCTTTAAATTAATAATTTAATATGGTTAGAAAAGATCTCTACTCATTACATCACAGAAGCTTTCTTCTGATTAGTTTAGGTATAACGACTTTAGTTTTGGTGACGCAATATATTTGTATAATGTTCAAGGCCATCTTGCTGTGCTGTGCCAAAATGGGACTACTCCACAAAAGGTGCTTGCACGTAATCCAATTTCCTTCCTATTCTCCACTGGCTCCATCTAAACAGCCAGCAGTCAGGAGTGTAGTGTTTTATGATTGTATTGGCTTTTCTCTTGTGGGGCCATTTCCTCTCGTTACCTCCCAGTACCAAAGTCATTATAGCGCCTGCCTCTACCCATGCCTGCTAGGAGTCCAGGTTTTTATAGTGTCATTATGACTATAGATAGACCTACCAGCATTCAGCTGAACGGAAGATATCACACACACACCTAGCATGGAGCACGGAACAATCCACCTTCACTGCAGGTCAGAAAGCTAGAGAGCGCTCCCACGAGACGGTCATAAAAATAAATCACAGGCAGGCAAATTATAATGAATGTAGTGATGCTAGACTAGAACTTCCACATATACTGTAAAGTCATTATGTGGTGTGGGGGCTGTGCTCCGTCAGAGTGGGTGGGGTTATATCCTGCCTGTTTGGCCCTGTCCGGGGGTATCGTCGGTCGGGGCCACAGTGTCTCCCGACCCCTCCTGTCTCAGCCCCCAGTATTTATGCTGCAGTAGTTTGTGTCGGGGGCTAGGGTCCGTCTGTTATATCTGGAGTATTTCTCCTCTCTTATCCGGTGTCCTGTGTGAATTTAAGTACTCTCTCTCTCTCTCTCTCTCTCTCTCTGAGGACCTGAGCATTAGGACCATTCCTCAAGGCCTACCTGGCCTGATGACTCCTTGATGTCCCCAGTCCACCTGGCCGTGCTGCTTCTCCAGTTCCAACTGTTCTGCCTGTTTTATGAATTTTAAAATCTTGTCCATGTTCTGTTATAATCTTCACCCGGCACAGCCAGAAGAGGACTGGCCACCCCTCACAGCCTGGTTCCTCTAGGTTTCTTCCTAAGTTTTGGCCTTTCTAGGGAGTTTTTCCTAGCCACTGTGCTTTTACACCTGCATTGCTTGCTGTTTGGGGTTTTAGGCTGGGTTTCTGTACAGCACTCTGTGACATCAGCTGATGTAAGAAGGGCTTTATAAATAAATTTGATTATCAGGTTTTACTCCGTGTCTGAAACAGAAAAGGTGAACGTCGGATCCAAGTGCACCAGCAAGGTAATAGGATGACAGACAGATTGGGCACATAATAAATGAATGACTCACTAACACCATGATGATGATAATATTATTAAGCTCCATAATGCCCCTGCCCTACTGTCCCATCTACAGTAGCTTCTGACTGCAGTTCAGTAGAGGAATGAGCTGATTCCACACTCACCCCTGAGGGCTGGGTCTATCAAATCAAGCATGTGAAATTCACTGGAAGGGAATCCACTGGAAGGGAATCCATGTGAACATCTAGAGCAGAGCAAGACTTTGAACTCAGAAAGGAGATGTAGAGACATTCTAGATGAGTGTTTAGAACATAGTCTTACAGAGGTTAAGAACAATGTTTCATTAGTAGCTACACAATTGACTGCTGCCATTGCCTAAATAAATTATATAATGTTCTGTTCTTGTGTAATTTATTGTGCTACAGTATATCATGTAATCTTGTACAATATTATAGGAATGAAGGCAATTTGTTGGACTGGCTACAGGATTATGTCTGCAGTTAGAGCTAATGATGTTACAGTAAGGCACGACAATTCAAACTACATTAGCCCAGTCGATCTACAGAAATACTACTTCTTCACATCAACAGTCCTCAGGCTAAACGGTATCCAATCCCTCAATTCAAAAAATCCCAAATTGAATAATTTGCATGACATTTATTGAATGCACTTTTGAACACTTTGAATTACACTTATTTCACATGGCAATTCTGTGGAAGCAAGATAGGAGGCGTGAGGAGGAACCCACCCATTACTCATCATATACACACATCATGCAAACACGCTACCACATGCCAGAAGGCACACTTGGAAATATCCATGGAAAAGTGTTGAGAGCGTTTTATCCTAGAGAACCAATTCCTCCTAGTATTTGCACACTCCTCAATCTCATAGGATAATGCTTTAGTTAGCTTCTGTACATCAAAACTGTGCATCTGTCCAGTCCTGTATTAAAACGCACTTCAACACTTAGCACTACGGTCCAAAGTGTATAAATCAATTAACTATCTGGAATATGCCAAACTATGAAGGATGCAACTAGGGTTTGCGTGTGGATGATGCCGTGCAGGTGTTTGTACACATGTATACACACACAGTGCTATACATGCACTCAAACATATTCAGTTCGCCTTGCTGTTATGATTTTTGTTGTTTGCATTGCTGTTTTCTGTTTTCCTTGTCTTTTGCTCATTTTCTGAGAGAGATATGGCTAGAGAGCGCAAGCCACAGAGAGACAGAGAGAATGTGTCTTCCCCACCATCACCCACCCTTTCCTCAGGCAGTGGTCTGCCCAAGTCTCTCCCCGTCTCCTTGGTGTCCTGGGCCAGACCAGCAGCTGGTGGGGTTTTCACTGAATGTCCCACAACTCATCACAGCCCTAATCCCTTCACAACTTCCTCAAAATCATTAGTGTGTTTCACCCAGCCAAGGCCCACCTATCAGACCAACAACATTGCCCTGAGAACATCCAGGTTAGAGGGTTCCAGCCCTCTGTTCCTCCACCCTCTCTCCAGTTATGGCAGAACTGTCAGGAGCACCAACTGGCCGTGGCTTCACTTATTACAGAACAGAACAGCCTCTTCAGCTCTGTGGAACTGCTGACCTCATAGCTACAACTAATATGATACCCTAGATATTTTGGTCTTGCCTGTTCTTCTTGGTCAGCTCTTGATCTGAAACGGCGTGTTGTCATTGGACACTCCTTGGTAACCTCACGGACTGGCTGAACTCACTGAAAACTAGCACAGGGGAGAGAATACGGCCTCTGATAAATCACACAAAGTGGTAAGAGTCACACACTACTGCTGAAAGTGTATTCTCTCTGGTTAGCCTTTTGGACATAACACGTACTAGAAGGTAGCCTACACTTCCACCAACCAACGAAAGCTATATGATTATGGTAAACAAAATGAAAAATTGTGCTTCAAACATTCTCTAGAAGTTTGTATCCATCTTATCTTCTAAAAAACCCATAGAATGTCTTTACACAGTGCCAAGAGCTGGTGAAAAGTAAATTGAGAGGGGTTGAACTTAATTAACCAAAAGAGAACCAGACAAGTATAATCAGTGTCATATCAATCTTTCATTTCATAGCTCTACACGCAAAGGACATGACACGGCATTAGCAATAAGGTTGATGACAAAAGAAAACCACCTAATAGGCTAGTTTATAAAGGAAAACACCAGGCTATTTTTGTAGCCAGGCCTGGCTGTTGTTTATGTTGTTGTAAGGACACAACAGACTTTAATAACATGGAATAAGTCCCCTCAATATAAGTGGCAATTATAGTGGGTAAACAGTTCCCTCCTGCCGCTTTGAAACTAGCGAACTCACAGAGAAGTAGAGACAGAGAGACAGACAGACAGCCGGAGAGGGATTCAAACTGACAGACAGAACACATTTCCCTTTGGAGAGAGACTGGATTCAGGAAGATTAGGCTATTCCCCTCCTCGCCCAATATTAAGAGGACTTGTTTGAATGTCAGCACTACTGGAAGTGAGTGCAGACTGACTGAAAGGTGCTTACATATGATTATTGAACTATAGAGACGGGTAGACAAGGTGCAATTAGTACAAAGGTTACCAGTTAATTTGTTTTCAAAGTTAATTGATCGTGACCTCCACCAAAGGGTATTAATATAATTGCTTACCTGAATGTCTTATATGAACATAGTGCTTAAATGAGTCAAATTTCATTTCACATAATCAAATTACCATCAAAATACATTTCCATCATTAAAATGATCAGACATTAGACAACCTAGGACTGTGATTTCTAGTCCCTCTAAAGCTTTACTTATGATCATGACAGACTATCACCATCGTCCCCTCATTCAGCCAGTCTAGCGGCTGCTGGTTCAGTCATCTCATTGAAGAGATTCATCACACAGAAGTCTGAGGATGAGTGCTGGATACGCACCTGTATCACAGAACACTCCTGGCCCACCAACACCATCACTGCACATCACGGTTTGTGTTCCAATGCCCTCCTGGCCCTGTCCCACAGGAATATAGAGACATCCTAAATGCTTGTTTACTCAGTAACTTCTACAGCTCTGACAGCCTGTAAATGTGTTTTCTGCAGAGGTGTTGAAGCTTTTGACCTTTTATTCTGTCAGGGAACAAAATAAATAATGGAAGACTTGAGAGGAAGACAGGAAAAAGCTAGCAAGGAGAATGCTCCTTGCATGATGATGCCTGAATGTTCCCTGCCATATTAGAAAGTTGCCCAGCCGGTTTTCTAGTCTAGTGCTGACTTTAGTTACGACATAAAACAGCGATGGTAGCAACTGATTTGAACAGGATTTCGGCTTCACGTGTCTCTATGCTATTTAACAGACCAAAGCTACAGCATTATGCTCGTTTCTATTTCTAGACCCATTCTGCTCCAGGTAAAGACTGGCTAAATGGAACAACTCTCAATTATTACTGAGGGCAGATCAGCTTGCAGTGCCAGTGACGTGGGCGGCCTTTCTACAAACCACTAACTCAAAGACCAAGTTAACAAAGAGGGAGGCTCAGGCACACTGGCCTGTTCATTATCCAGCTCTGAGAGAAGACGACGACAGCAACCACTTTGATTCTCTTCTGAATCTTGGCATTATGAAGGGAGTCCATGTCACAGTAAGACTTTGGGTTTCTCATGGTCATGGTTCAGTGACGCTGCCTGTCATGTTTAAACATCACGTCATGTAACTGATACCATCTTTTTATTAGCAACACTGATTTGTCACTTTGGCTATTAAAGATGCATCTATGATGTCATCTGACCTGGCAGTGCTGGCACACTTAACAGGCGATCTTCCAATGTGAGATGACTATAGACCTCCAATACAAGGCAGCACAGCATCCATAGTTAAATGGATACTTTGGGATTTTGGCAATGGGGCCCTGTACCTACTTCCCCAGAGTCAGATGAACTTGTGGATAGCATTTTCATGGCTCTGTGTCCAGTATGAAGGTAGTTAGAGGTAGTTTCACAAGCCAAGGCTAATTAGCACAATGAAGAAGTCTATGGGTATATGCTAGCTTCCAGTAACTGCGCTAACGCTAGTTAGCAATTACACTAGCGCTAGTTAGCAACTTCCTTGAAACCACAAACAGAGACATACAAATTATAACGACGAGTTCATCAGACTCTGGGAAGTAGATAAAGGTTCTTGTTGCCAAAATCCCTAAGTATCCCTTTAACTTCACCGGCTCCAGCAGAAAAACTGACTGTTTTGGAGAGCCTGGCGTGCCCAAAGTAAAATGCCTCCCATTTAGGCCCAGAAAATGGGATATGCATATATTTAGTACCATTGGATAGGAAACACTCTGAATTTTCCAAAACTGTTAACCATTTGTCTGTGGGTCAATCACAACGCATTTGGCAGGCAAAACCCTGAGGAATCTCTGTCCTGAAAAAGTCATTTTGACACATTGCTCATTTTGAGCCCCTCCTATCCAAAATGACCATATATAGGCATGTGAACTCAGTGCACGTCGCTTCCTTATGATGTCATCAACCACGAGACGGTGTTTTACTCCATCTTGGGGAATTTCGCCATTGAAAAACAGCATGGAACGAGAGACCACCTTATGAAAACTCTTCAGAGTCTTGGCGTGCATGAGAAGCGCGCTGTGTGCCTTATTTATCGCTTTTAGCGTTCAGTTTATATTCGGCTGATTTATAATAGTACATATACGTAAAGGGTTCCTAAGGATACATTTAAAACTATGTTTGATTGTTTTTGGACAAGTTTATAGGTAACATTTGAACGAGTTGGCGCTGCGTTTCAAAAAGAGTAATGGAGGCTGTCGTTTTGCATGAACCAAATGGAGGATTTATGGATAAAAGACGCGTTACTTTTTCTAACAAAAGAACCATGGATTGTCTTCGTTGGACACTTAGGAAGACCTCAGCAGAAGTTCTTCAACAGGTAATTACTTTGTTTTCGCTGTGAAATGTGTTATGTGTGTGCCATGATTGCTAATCGATACATGGCTATTGGAAAATATGTGAGGTGCTACCCTCAAACAAATGAATGTGCTGCTTTCGCCGTAAAGCCTTTTTGAAATCTGACAACGCTGTGATATTGCCTAGAAACAGAGCTTTTGATGAGTATGGAACACTTGTATATAGCTGGATGTTTAATAATTCAATTTTCGGATTTTAAATCTGGCGCTACAGGTTTTAGCTGGTAGTGTCGGGATGATCCCGCTAGCGACCCACTGGTATTTGAGTCGTTAAAGTCCTCCTGTTCATTTGAAAGAGAACAAAATCGGTGAAAATGTAGGCCAGGGCTTTGTGTGGGACTGTGTGTCTGTTCTGCCATGTGGGACAATTATATTCAATATTGGCCTGGATGTCAGTCCATCTCTGCAGAGACCCTTTGGTGCTGTAGCCCTAGGGCCTCAGCTGTTGGAGCTGCATAAATGGACATCAAATCAAAACTTTATTTACCACATGCGCCGAATACAACAAGTGTAGACTTTACCGTGAAATGCTTACTTACAAGCCCTTAAGGTAATCTGTACATGTAGGTGGGGGCGAAGTGACTATGCATAGGTAACAAACCAACAGCGAGTAGCAGCAGTGTACAAGGGGGGGTCAATGTAAATTGTCCGGTGGCGATTTTTATGAATTGTGCAGCAGTTTAATAGCTTGGGGTAGAAGCTGTTGAGGAGCCTTTTGTTCCTAGTACCGCTTGCCGTGCGGTAGCAGAGAAAGTCTATAACTTGGGTGACTGGAGTCTGTGACAATTTTATGGGCTTTCCTCTGACACCGCCTATTATATACAGTGAGGGAAAAAAGTATTTGATCCCCTGCTGATTTTGTACGTTTGCCCACTGACAAAGAAATGATCAGTCTATAATTTTAAGGGTAGGTTTATTTGAACAGTGAGACAGAATAACAACAAAAAAATCCAGAAAAACACATGTGAAAAATGTTATACATTTATTTGCATTTTAATAAGGGAAATAAATATTTGACCCCTCTGCAAAACATGACTTAGTACTTTGTGATTGCCAACAAGGGTTTTGCCACCAAGGTCAGACATTTCTTGTAGTTGGCCACCAGGTTTGCACACATCTCAGGAGGGATTTTGTCCCACTGCTCTTTGCAGATCTTCTCCAAGTCATTAAGGTTTCGAGGATTACTTTTGGCAACTCGAACCTTCAGCTCCCTCCACAGATTTTCTATGGGATTAAGGTCTGGAGACTGGCTAGGCCACTACAGGACCTTAATGTGCTTCTTCTTGAGCCACTCCTTTGTTGCCTTGGCTGTGTGTTTTGGGACATTGTCATGCTGGAATACCCATCCACGACCCATTTTCAATGCCCTGGCTGAGGGAAGGAGGTTCTCACCCAAGATTTGACGGTACATGGCCCCGTCCATCGTCCCTTTGATGCGGAGGTTGTCCTGTCCCCTTAGCAGAAAAACACCCCCAAAGCATGTTTCCACCTACATGTTTGATGGTGGGGGTGGTGTTCTTGGGGTCATAGGCAGCATTCCTCCTCCTCCAAACACGGCGAGTTGAGTTGGTGCCAAAGAGCTCCATTTTGGTCTCATCTGGTCCCAGCTGCCTTGAGATCATTGACAAGATCCTCCCGTGTAGTTCTGGGATGATTCCTCACCGTTCTCATGATCATTGCAACTCCACGAGGTGAGATCTTGCATGGAGCCCCAGGCCGAAGGAGATTGACAGTTCGTTTGTGTTTCTTCCATTTGCGAATAATCGCACCAGCTGTTGTCACCTTCTCACCAAGCTGCTTGGCGATGGTCTTGTAGCCCATTCCAGCCTTGTGTAGGTCTACAATCTTGTCCCTGACATCCTTGGAGAGCTCTTTGGTCTTGGCCATGGTGGAGAGTTTGGAATCTGATTGATTGCTTCTGTGGACAGGTGTCTTTTATACAGGTAACAAACTGAGATTAGGAGCACTCCCTTTAAGAGTGTGCTCTTAATCTCAGCTCGTTACTTGTATAAAAGACACCTGGGAGCCAGAAATCTTTCTGATTGAGACAGTGTCAAATACTTATTTCCCCTCATTATAATGCAAATAAATAACATTTTTCACATGCGTTTTTCTGGATTTGTTTGTTGTTATTCTGTCTCTCACTGTTCAAATAAACCTACCATTAAAATTAGACTGATCCTTTCTTTGTCAGTGGGCAAACGTACAAAATCAGCAGGGGATCAAATACTTTTTTACCCTCACTGTAGGCCGTTCGCACTACCCTCTGTAGTGCCTTATGGTCAGATGCCGAGCAGTTGCCATACCAGACGGTGACGCAACCGGTCAGGATGCTCTCGAAGGTGCAGCTGTAAAACCTTTTGAGGATCTGGGGGGCCCATGCCAAATCTCTCCTGGGAGAGAAAAGGTTTTGACGTGCCCTCTACATGACTGTCTTGGTATGTTTGGACCATGATAGTTAGTTGGTGATGTGTACACCAAGGAACTTGAAAATCGCGACCTGCTCCTCTACAGTCCCGTCGATGTGAATGCCTTTTCCTGTAGTCCACAATCAGATCCTTTGTCTTGCTCACATTGAGGGAGAGGTTGTTGTCCTAGCACCACACTAACAGTTATCTGACCTCCTCCCTATAAGCCGTCTCATCGTTGTCGGTGATCAGTCCTACCACTTGTGTCGTCAGCAAACTTAATGATGCTGTTGGAGTCGTGTTTGGCCACGCAGTCGTGGGTGAACAGGGAATACAGGAGGGGACTAAGTACACACCCCTGAGGGGCCCCAGTGTTAAGGATCAGCGTGGTCTGCTTGAAACATGTAGGTATTACAGACTAGGTCAGGGAGAGGTTGAAAATGTCAGTGAAGACACTTGACAGTTGGTCAGCGCATGCTTTGAGTACACGTCCTGGTAATCCGTCTGGCCCAGCGGCTTTGTGAATGTTGAACTTTTTAAAGGTTTTGTTCACATCGGCTACCAAGAGCGTTATCACACAGTCATCCAGAACAGCTGGTGCTCTCGTGCATGCTTCAGTTTTGCTTGCCTCGAAGAGAGCATAAAAAGGTATATAGCTCGTCTGGTAGGCTTGCGTCACTGAGCAGCTCGCGTCTGGGTTTCCCTTTGTAGTCCGTAATAGTTTTCAAGCCATGCCACATCCGACGAGCGTCAGAGCAGGTGTAGTAGGGCTTTGTAGAGCTTTGCACGCATCTCTGAGAGTTTTTTTCTGGTTGTACATGTGACATGCTGGTAAAGAAATTGTAAAACTGATTTAAGTTTGCCTCCATTAAAGTCCCCGGCCACAGGAAGCGCCGCTTCTGTGTGAGCATTGTCTTCTTTGCTTATGGCCTTATAGAGTTGGTTGAGAGCGGTCTTAGTTCCAGCTTCGCTTTGTGGTGGTAAATAGACGGCTACGAATAATACAGACGAGAACTCTTGGTAGATAGTGTGGTCGACAACTTATCATAAGGTACTCTACCTCAGGCGAGCAATACCTCGAGACTTCTTTAATATTAGACATCGCATACCAGCTGTTATTGACAAAAAGACACACACCCCCATTCCTCGTCTTACCAGAGGTAGTGTCTCTGTTCTGCCGGTGCATGGAAAATCCCGCCAGCTCTATATTGTCAGTTTCTTCGTTCAGCCACGTCTCAGTGAAACATAAGACGGTTCAGTTTTTAATGTCCCGTTGGTAGGATAATCTTAATAATAAGTCATCAATTTTATTTTCTAACGATTGCATGCTAGCAAGGAGAATGGAATGCATTGGGAGTTTACTCGCTCGCCTCCAGCTTCTACATCCTCCATTCCGGCGTCTTTTCTTCACGCAAAAGGCGTGGATTTGGGCCTGTTCCAGTGAAAGCAGGATATCCTTCTCGTCAGACTCATTCAAAGAAAAAAAGTTTTTCCAGTCCGTGGTGAGTAATCGCTTTCTGATGTCCAGAAGTTATTTTCGGTCATAAGAGAAGGTAGCAGCAACATTATTTATTTAACGTTTATTTAACCAGGTAGGCTAGTTGAGAACAAGTTCTCATTTACAACTGCGACCTGGCCAAGATAAAGCAAAGCAGTTCGACTCATACAACAGAGTTACACATGGAATAAACAAACAGTCAATAATACAGTAGGGAAATAAATTATATATACAGTGTGTGCAAATGAGGTAAGATAGGTGAGGTAAGACAATAAATAGGCCATGGTGGCGAAGTAATTACAATATAGCAATTAAACACTGGTATGGTAGATGTGCAGAAGATGAATGTGCCAGTAGAGATACTGGGGTGCAAAGGAGCAAGATAAAAAAATAAATACAGTATGGGGATGAGGTAGTTGCATGGGCTATTTAAAGATGGGCTATGTACAAGTGCAGTGATCTGTCAGCTGCTCAGACAGCTGGTGCTTAAAGTTAGTGAGGGAGATATGAGTCTCCAGCTTCAGTGATTTTTGCAGTTCGTTCCAGTCATTGTCAACCGAAAACTGAAAGGAAAAGCGGCCAAAGGAGGAATTGGCTTTGGGGGTCACCAGTGAGATATACCTGCTGGAGCGCGTGCTACGGGTGGGTGCTGCTGCTATGACCAGTGAGCTGAGATAAGGCGGGGCTTTACCTAGCAAAGACTTGTAGATGACCTTGAGCCAGTAGCCAATATTTGCAGTGTTGACCTTTCTTTTTCAAGACCTCTGCAATCCGCCCTGGCATGCTGTCATTTAACTTCTGGGCCACATCCTGACTGATGGCAGCCCATTCTTGCATAATCAATGCTTGGAATTTGTCAGAATTTGTGGGTTTTTGTTTGTCCACCCGCCTCTTGAGGATTGACCACAAGTTCTCAATGGGATTAAGGTCTGGGGAGTTTCCTGGCCATGGACCCAAAATATTGATATTTTGTTCCCCGAGCCACTTAGTTATCACTTTTGCCTTATGGCAAGGTGCTCCATCATGCTGGAAAACGCATTGTTCGTCACCAAACTGTTCCTGGATGGTTTGGAGAAGTTGCTCTCGGAGGATGTGTTGGTACCATTCTTTATTCATGGCTATGGTCTTAGGCAAAATTGTGAGTGAGCCCACTCCCTTGGCTGAGAAGCAACCCCACACATGAATGGTCTCAGGATGCTTTATTGTTGGCATGACACAGGACTGATGGTAGCGCTCACCTTGTCTTCTCCGGACAAGCTATTTTCCAGATGCCCCAAACAAAAGGGTAATCATCTGAGAAAAATGACTTTACCCCAGTCCTCAGCAGTCCCAATCCCTGTACCTTTTGCAGAATATCAGTGGCTTCTTTGCTGCCCTTCTTGACACCAGGTCATCCACCAAAAGTATTCGCCTCACTGTGCGTGCAGATGCACTCACACCTGCCTGCTGCCATTCCTGAGCAAGCTCTGTATTAGCGGTGCCCCGATCCCACAGCTCAATCAACTTTAGGAGACGGTCCTGGCGCTTGCTGGACTTTCTTGGGCGCCCTGAAGCCTTCTTCACAACAATTGAACCGCTCTCCTTGAAGTTCTTGATGATCCGATATATGGTTGATTTAGGTGCAATCTTACTGGCAACAATATCCTTGCCTATGAAGCCCTTTTTTGTGCAAAGCAATGATTATGGCACGTGCTTCCTTGCAGGTAACCATGGTTGACAGAGGAAGAACAATGATTCCAAGCACCACCCTCCTTTTGAAGCTTCCAGTCTGTTATTCGAACTCAATCAGCATGACAGCGTGATCTCCAGCCTTGTCCTTGTCAAAACTCACACCTGCTTTAACGAGAGAATCACTGACATGTCAGCTGGTCCTTTTGTGACAGGGCTGAAATGCAGTGAAAATGTTTTTGGGGGATTCAGTTTATTTGCATGGCAAAGAGGGACTTTGCAATTAATTGCATTTCATCTGATCACTCTTCATGATATTCTGGAGTATATGCAAATTGCCATCATATAAACTGAGGCAGCAGGCTTTGTGAAAATGTATATTTGTGTCATTCTCACTTTTGGACACGACTTGGCCACAACTGTATATGGTGCTTTGGTGACAAAACGGATGGCACTGTGATAGACTGCATCCAATTTATGGGGTAGAGTGTTGGAGGCTATTTTGTAAATGAGATCGCCGAAGTCGAGGATCGGTAGGATGGTCAGTTTTACGAGGGTATGTTTGGCAGTATGAGTGAAGGATGCTTTGTTGCGAAATAGGAAGCCGATTCTGGAAGTAGAGTTTACAGTCTAACCAGACACCTAGGTATTTGTAGTTTTCCACATATTCTAAGTCAGAACCGTCCAGAGTAGTGATGCTGGACGGGCGGGCAGGTGGGATTCGAAATGGTCGGTGATCTGTTTGTTAACTTGGCTATCGAAGACTTTTGAAAGACAGGGTAGGATAGAAATAGGTCTGTAGCAGTTTGGGTCTAGAGTGTCTCTCCCACTTTGAAGAGAGGGATGACCACGGCTGCTTTCCAATCTTTGGGAATCTCAGACGATACAAAAGAGAGGTTGAACAGGCTAGTGATAGGGGTGGCAACAATTTTGGCAGATAATTTTAGAAAGAGAAGGTCCAGATTGTCTAGCCCGGCTGATTTGTAGGGGTCCAGATTTTGCAGCTCTTTCAGAACAGCTATCTGGATTTGGGTGAAGGAGAAACAGGGGAGGCTTGGGCGAGTTGCTGTGGGGGGTTGCAGGGCTGTTGACCGGGGTAGGGGTAGCCAGGTGGAAAGCATGGCCAGCCATATAAAAATGCTTATTGAAATTCTCAATTATAGTGGATTTATCAGTGGTGACAGTGTTTCCTAGCCTCAGTGCAGTGGGCAGCTGGAAGGAGGTGCTCTTATTCTCCATGGACGTTACAGTGTCCCAGAACCTTTTTGAGTTTGTGCTACAGGATTCAAATTTATGCCTGAAAAAGCTAGCCTTAGCTTTCCTAATTGCCAGTGTATATTGGTTCCTAACTTCCCTGAAAAGTTGCATATCACGGGGGCTATTCGATGCTAATGCAGAACGCCACAGGATGTTTTTGTGCTGGTCAAGGGCAGTCAGGTCTGGAGAGAACCAAGGGCTATATCTGTTCCTGGTTCTACATTTCTTGAAAGGGACAGGCTTATTTATGATGGTGAGGAAGGCACTTTTAAAGAATAACCAGGCATCCTCTACTGACGGGATGAGGTCAATATCCTTCCAGGATGCCAGGTCGATTAGAAAGGCCTGCTCGCTGAAGTGTTTTAGGGAGCGTTTGACAGTGATGAGGGGTGGTCGTTTGACTGCAGCCATTACGGATGCAGGCAATGATCGCTGAGATCTTGGTTGAAAACAGCAGAGGTGTATTTGGAGGGCAAGTTGATTAGGATGATATCTATGAGGGTGCCAGTGTTTATGGATTTGGGGTTGTACCTGGTGGGTTCATTGATAATTTGTGTGAGATTGAGGGCATCAAGCTTAGATTGTAGGATGGCCAGGGTGTTAAGCATGTCCCGGTTTAGGTCACCTAGCAGCACGAGCTCTGAAGATAAATGGGGGGCAATCAATTCACATATGGTGTCCAGGGCACAGCTGGGGGCAGAGGGTGGTCTATAGCAAGCGGCGACAGTGAGAGACTTGTTTCTGGAAAGGTGGATTTTTAAAAGTAGAAGCTCGAATTGTTTGGGTACAGACCTGGATAGTAAGACAGAACTCTGCAGGCTCTCTCTGCAGTAGATTGCAACACCGCCCCCTTTGGCAGTTCTATCTTGTCGGAAAATGTTATAGTTAGGCATGGAAATTTCAAGGATTTTTGGTGGTCTTCCTAAGCCAGGATTCAGACACAGATAGCACACTCTGCCAACCCGGATGTCCTAAGGCAGTGAATAAAACAAACTTAGGGAAGAGGCTTCTAATGTTAACATGCATGAAACCAAGGCTTTTACGGTTACAGAAGTCAACAAATGAGAGCCCTGGGGAATGGGAGTGGAGCTAGGCACAGCAGGGCCTGGATTAACCTCCACATCACCAGAGGAACAGAGGAGGAGTAGGATAAGAGTACGGCTAAAGGCTATAAGAACTGGTCATCTAGTACGTTCGGAACAGAGAGTAAAAGGAGCAGGTTTCTGGGCATGGTAGAATAGATTCAAGGCATAATATACAGACAAAGGTATGGTGGCATGTGAATACAGCGGAAGTAAATCTATGCACTGAGCAACGATGAGAGAGATAATGTCCCTAGAAACATAATTTAAACCAAGCGAGGTCACCGCATGTGTGGGAGGTGGAACTAGAGGGTTAACCTCTACAGGCACCGGGGAAGCATTCGGAAGTTTGGAGAGTCTGGCGTGCCCAAAGTAAAATGCATGCCACTCAGGCCCAGAAACTAGGATATGCACATAATTAGTACTATTGGATAGGAAACACTGAGGTTTCTACAACTGTTAAAATAATGTATGTGAGTATAAAACAACTGATATGGCAGGCGAAAACCCAAGGAATTTCTGTCCGGAGTTGTTTTTTGTGTGACATGCCCTCACTTCCAATGTCTGTCTATGGGATTCTCAGTAAAATAGGACCCAGATTGCAGTACCTATGGCTTCCACTAGATGTCAACAGTCTTTAGACAAGGTTTCATGCCTTTACCATGGAAAACAACCGAACAGAAGAAGAATTTGTAAATGGATAGAGGAAGTCACTTTAGTTTTTTGTGCGCGAGACCGTGTGCGGGTTCCTCTGTATTTTACTTTTCTATCGTTTAGGATATTATCCGTGTGAAATATAATCGTTAATATACAAAAGTGTACCTAAGGATACATTATAAATTATGTTTGATTTGTTTGGGCAAAGTTGATAGGTATAATTTGAACTCTTTCTCTTCCCTGTACAACGGGCGAGTGGACGGTGGATTTTCTGAACATAACGCGCCAACCAAACTGAGATTTATGGATATAAACAATTACTTTTTCTAACAAAAGAAACATGGATTGTCTTGCTTGGACATTTCGGATTGCCCTCAGCAGAAGATCATCAAAGGTAAGCGATTTATTGTAGCTCTTTTATGTGTTTTGTGAGACCAGCGCTGGGTATGAATTTATGCTAATGCAGAAAATGTGTGAGGTGCTGTCCTCAAACAATCAAATGTTGTGCTTTCGCCATAAAGCCTGTTTGAAATCTGACAACACTGTGATATTGCCAACACTTGTATATTGATGATTGTTTTACAATTCAACTTTTGGATTTTGAATTTGGCGCCTTACATTTCCCGGGTAGTGTCGGGAATGGGGCGCTAGCGCCCCAATGATCCGTAAAAGGTTAACTAAGGCGTATTGAGCAGGGCTTGAGGCTCTACAGTGAAATAAGGCAATAGTTACTAACCAAGACAGCAATGGACAAGGCATACTGACATTAGGGAGAGGCATGAGTAGCCAAGTGATCATAGGGGTCCAGTGAGTGGCTCGGGCCGGAGACACTGCGATTCAGGGAGCTAGCGGGCCTGGGCTAGCAAGCTAGCAGAAGAGCCGTAGAGGGACGTCATGACGGAAGAAAGTCTGTTGTAGCCCCCTCGTACTGTTTCGTCTGCAGACCAGTCGTCGTGGATCAGCAGGGCTCTGTGTGGTAAAAGGGTCCAAGCCAATTGGTAGAATAGGTATAGTTGCCAAGGAATTTGTCCGATGGGCCTCTTAACTTCTTAGGGAGCGGCTCCCGAGGTGACGGTTTTGGAGAGTCTGGCGTGCCAAAAGTAAAATGCCTCCCACTCAGGCCCAGAAAATAGGATATGCACATAATTAGTACTATTGGATAGGAAACACTGAAGTTTCTAAAAGTGTTAACATAATGTCTGAGTATAACAGAACAGATATAGCAGGTGAAAACCCGAGGAATTTCTGTCCTGGAAAAAGTGTTTTTGACACATTGCCTCATTTTGAACCCCTCCCTATTGAAAACAGCCATATCTGGGAGTAAGATTGCAGTACCTATTGCTTCCACTGGATGTCAACAGTCTCTAGACAGTGTTTGATGATGTTTAATTGCTCTGGATGGTAAGAGAAGAAGAATTTAGAACTGGTCATCGGATGTAAACAGAAGAGGATGCGCGCGTTCACGGGCTCGCGCGTGCTGTGGTTTTTTCCTTTCCTATCGTCCAGTTTATAATCCGGTTGAAATATTATAGTAAATATACATAAGTGTTCCTAAGGATACATTATCAATGATGTTTGATTGTTCTTGGACAAGTGTATAGGTATAGGTTGAACGCGTTCTCTTCACGGTTCAATGGGCGAGTGGACGCTGTATTTTATGATCATAACGCGCCAACCAAACGGAGATTTATGGATATAATAAATTACTTTTTCTAACAAAAGAACCATTGGATGTCTTCGATGGCCACTTGGGAAGCCCTCAGCAGAGGTTCTTCAAAAGGGAAGGGATTTGTTTTCGCTGTGAAATGTGTTTTGTGTGAACCACGATGGTTTAGCGCCCCACCACTCCGTAAGTAGTTAAGCTAACAGTCCGATATGCTCCACACAGCTAGCGGGTAGCAGCTAGCTAGCTGCGATGATCCAGGTGAAAAAGGTTCAGAGCTTGCGGTAGGAATCCAGAGATATGGAGAAAAATAAGTCTGATTTGCTCTGGTTTGAGTCGCACTGTGCAGACTGGCAAGAGTTGTCTGGGGTAATGGTAGCTGATGACCGCTAGCAGTGGCTAGCAGGCTACTAGCTAGTTAGCTGACTAGCTTCTGTTGGGGTTCCAGTTCAGAAGTAAAGAAATAGAAGGTCCATACCACATTGGGTGAGGCGGATTGCAGGAGAGTATTATGTACACAATAAGTTAAAAAATAAGTTACACAATACGCAAAAAAAAGAATTTGCCAATTTGTAGACTGTAGACATCCAATTTAACTTAATTTTTACAGTTATATTTCTGTCACTGAGTTTTTATTCATTATACTGAATAGTTATTCTTAGTTAGCAGCATTCAAATGTACAGTACTTCCATAATAATAGGCTTGTGGGCAGAACCAGAAAAATAGGCTCCTGAAACATGGCATAGTGGGGGTCTGAGGTTGGGATGCAGATTCTGGCAAAGGAGGAGACTGGTAAAGACACAGAGTAGCACCACGGCAGGTCCAATATAATCCTGTGGTACTATAAACAGACAGGCTGCTGATTGGCCGAATCTCCCCCATGGTGGCCAAGGCTACACACACACACACACACAGCTGACTCTGCAGTACCATATCTACCAGTCTCAGAGAAAACAGGAAACAGAGCCACGGGATCCTACTCCTACCAAAGGATGAAAAAAAAATCTTCATGTGGCCTTCGACCTGCCAAACATGAATGTGTTCCATCTATCTAAAGATTTAAAGAACACATGCAGCATTACCTTCCTGAGGGCAAATAGGGTAGGAATGAAAGGTCAAAACGTATAGCTTATCCACCCACCATTCAGCAGAGCCTGCATGTTAAGCTCACAGGCCGAGAGGTCGTTCCTATAACTAGAAAAAGGGTACTTGGACATATTTTTGTTTGAGGTGCACATGAGTTGTAGGATGACACTGCAATACATGTTAGTGTGTCAAATTGTATGCAACACCAGAGAGAATTTTATACTTTTAAACTCGGACAAAACAGAGATGCTAGTTCTAGGTCCAAGAAACAAAGAGATCTTCTGTTGAACCTGACAATTAATCTTGATGGTTGTACAGTAGTCTCAAACAAAACTGTTTCAAGGACAGCTTTTTTCCATTTACGTAACATTGCAAAAATCAGAAACTTAATCCATGCTTTTATCACTTCTAGGTTAGACTAGTGCAATGCTCTACTTTCCGGCTAACTGTACGAAGCACTAAAACTTCAGTTAGTGCTAAACATGGCTGCTAGAAGCACAGCCGCGAGCTGCCCAGTGACAGGGAGCCTACCAGACGAGCTAAATCACTTCTATGCTCGCTTCGAGGCAAGCAACACTGAGGCATGCATGAGAGCATCAGCTGTTCCAGACGACTGTGTGATCACGCTCTCCGTAGCCGACGTGAGTAAGACCTTTAAACAGGTCAACATACACAAGGCTGCGGGGCCAGACGGATTACCAGGACGTGTGCTCCGGGCATGTGCTGACCAACTGGCAGGTGTCTTCACTGACATTTTCAACATGTCCCTGATTGAGTCTGTAATACCAACATGCTTCAAGCAGACCGCCATAGTCCCTGTGCCCAAGAACACAAAGGCAACCTGCCTAAATGACTACAGACCCGTAGCACTCACGTCCGTAGCCATGAAGTGCTTTGAAAGGTTGGTAATGGCTCACATCAACACCATTATCCCAGAAACCCTAGACCCACTCCAATTTTCATACCGCCAAAACAGATCTACAAATGATGCAATCTCTATTGCACTCCACACTGCCCTTTCCCACCTGGACAAAAGGAACACTTATGTGAAAATGCTATTCATTGACTACAGCTCAGCGTTCAACACCATAGTACCCTCAAAGCTCATCACTAAGCTAAGGATCCTGGGACTAAACACCACCCTCTGCAAATGGATCCTGGACTTCCTGACGAGCCACCCCCAGGTGGTGAGGGTAGGTAGCAACACATCTGCCATGCTGATCCTCAACACTGGAGCTCCCCAGGGGTGCATGCTCAGTCCCCTCCTGTACTCCCTGTTCACCCACGATTGCATGGCCAGGCACGACTCCAACACCATCATTAAGTTTGCAGACAACACAACAGTGGTAGGCCTGATCACCAACAACGACGAGACAGCCTATAGGAAGGTGGTCAGAGACCTGGTCGGGTGGTGCCAGAATAACAACCTCTCCCTCAACGTAACCAAGACTGAGATGATTGTGGACTACAGGAAAAGGAGGACCGAGCACGCCCCCATTCTCATCGACGGGGCTGTAGTGGAGCAGGTTGAGAGCTTCAAGTTCCTTGGTGTCCACATCAACAACAAACTAGAATGGTCCAAATACACCCAAGACAGTCGTGAAGATGGCATGACAAAGCCTATTCCCCCTCAGGAAACTAAAAAGATTTGGCATGGGTCCTGAGATCCTCAAAAGGTTCTACAGCTGCAACATCGAGAGCATCCTGACTGGTTGCATCACTGCCTGGTACGGCAATTGCTCAGCCTCTGACCGGAAGGCACTACAGAGGGTAGTGCGTATGGCCCAGTACATCACTGGGGCTAAGCTGCCTGCCATCCAGGACCTCTACACCAGGCGGTGTCAGAGGAAGGTCCTAAAAATTGTCAAAGACCCCAGCCACCCCAGTCATAGACTGTTCTCTCTACTACCGCATGGCAAGTGGTACCGGAGTGCCAAGTCTAGGACAAAAAGGCTTCTCAACAGTTTTTACCCCCAAGCCATAAGACTCCTGAACAGGTAATCAAACAGCTATCCAGACTATTTGCATTGTGTGCCTCCCCCAACCACTCTTTTTACATGGCTGCTACTCTCCGTTTATCATATATGCATAGTCACTTTAACTATACATTCATGTATATACTACCTCAATTGGGCCAACCAACCAGTGCTCCCGCACATTGGCTAACCGGGCTATCTATTTGCATTGTGTCCCACCACCCGCCAACCCCTTTTTACGCTACTGCTACTCTCTATTCATCATATATGCATAGTCACTTTAACCATAGCTACATGTATACTACCTCAAGCAGCCTGAATAACCTGTGTCTGTATATAGCCTCGCTACTGTATATAGCATGTCTTTTCACTATGGTTTTATTTCTTTACATACCTATTGTTCACCTAACATATTTGGTTAGAGCCTGTAAGTAAGCATTTCATTGTAATACCTGTTGTATTCAGCGCACGTGACAAATAAACGTTGATTTCGAATCTTGACTATAACCCCAAAATTTGATCATATTACTCCAGTGCTAGCCTCTCTACACTGGCTTCCTGTTAAGGCTAGGGCTGATTTCAAGGTTTTACTGCTAACCTATAAAGCATTACATGGGCTAGCTCCTACCCATCTTTCCGATTTGGTCCTGCCGTCCATACCTACACGTACGCTACAGTCACAAGATGCAGGCCTTCTTATTGTCCAAAGAATTTCTAAGCAAAAAGCTGGAGGCAGGGCTTTCTCTTATAGAGCTCCATTTTTATGGAATGGTCTGCCTATCCATGTGAGAGACGCAGACTTGGTCTCAACCTTTAAGTCTTTATTGAAGACTCATCTCTTCAGTAGGTCCTATGATTGAGTGTAGTCTGGCCCAGGGGTGTGAAGGTGAACTGAAAGGCACTGGAGCAACAAACCGCCCTTGCTGTCTCTGCCTGGCTGGTTCCCCTCTCTCCACTGGGATTCTCTGCCTCTAACCCTATTACAGGGGCTGAGTCACTGGCTTACTGGTGCTCTTCCATGCCTTCCCTAGGAGGGGTGCGTCACCTATATCAGTCAGTCTGTTATATCTGGAGTATTTCTCCTGTCTTATCCGGTGTCCTGTGTGAATTTAAGTATGCTCTCTCTAATTCTATTTCTTTCTCTCTGAGGACCTGAACACTAGGACCATGCCTTAGGACTACCTGGCCTGATAACTCCTTGCTGTCCCCAGTCCACCTGGACGTGCTGCTGCTCCAGTTTCAACTGTTCTGCCTGCGGCTATGGAACCCTGACCTGTTCACCGGACGTTCTACCTTGTTCCAGACCTGCTGTTTTCAACTCTCTAGAGACAGCAGGAGCGGTAGAGATACTCTGAATGATTGGCTATGAAAAGCCAACTGACATTTACTCCTGAGGTGCTGACCTGTTGCACACTCTACAACCACTGTGATTATTATTATTTGACCCTGCTGGTCATCTATGAACATTTGAACATCTTGGCCATGTTCTGTTATAATCCCCACCCAGCACAGCCAGAAGAGGACTGGCCACCCCTCATAGCCTGGTTCCTCTCTAGGTTTCTTCCTAAGTTCTGGCCTTTCTAGGGAGTTTTTTCTAGCCACCAGGCTGGGTTTCTGTACAGCACTTTGTGACATCAGCTGATGTAAGAAGGGCTTTATAAATATATTTGATTGATTGATGAGTTTTCCCTTCCTCCCTCCCCGTATGGATCCTTCCAAGCCTTACAGTGCCTTTGGAAAATATTCAGACACCTTGACCTTTTGAACATTAAGTTACAGCCTTTACCAATGTATTTACATAAATATTCAGCCTTTGCGATGAGACTCCAAATTGAGCTCAGGTGCATCCTGTTTCCATTGATCCTCCTTGAGATGTTTCTACAACCTGATTGGAGTCCACCTGTGGTAAATTCAATTGATTGGAAATGATTTGGAAAGACACACCCGTCTATGTAAGGTCCCACAGTTGACAGTGCATGTCAGAGCAAAAACCAAGCCATGACGTTGAAGGAATTGTCCGTAGAGCTCTTAAAAAGGGTAGTGTCTAGGCACAGATCTGGGCAAGGGTACCAAAGGTCCCCAAGAACACAGTGGCCTCCATCATTCTTAAATGGAAGATGTTTGGAACCACCAAGACTCTTCCTAGAGCTGGCCATCTGCCCAAACTGAGCAATTGGGGGAGAATGGCATTGGTCAGGGAGGTGACCAACAACTTGATGGTCACTGACAGAACTCCAGAGTTCTTCTGTAGAAATGGGAAAACCTTCCAGAAGGACAACCATCTCTGCAGCACTCCACCAATCAGGCCTTAACGGTAGAGTGGCCAGATGGGAGCCACTCCTCAGTAAAAAGGCACATGACAGCCCACTTGGAGTTAGCCAAAAGGCACCCAAAGACTCTCAAACTATGAGAAACAGATTATCTTGTCTGATGAAAGCAAGCTTGAACTATTTGGCCTGAATGCCAAGCGTCACATCTGAAGGAAACCTGGCACCATCCCTACGGTGAAGCATGGTGGAGGAAGCATCATGCTGTGGGGATGTTTTTCAGAGGCAGGGACTGGAAGACTAGTCAAGATCGAGGGAAAGATGAACTGAGCAAAGTACAGAGAGATCCTTCATGAAAACCTGCTCCAGAGCACTCAGGACCTCAGACTGGGGCAAAGGTTCACCTTCCAGCAGGACAACGACCCTAAGCACACAGCCTTGACAACAGAGTTTCTTCGGGATGTCCTTGAGTGGCACAGCTGGAGCCCGGACTTGAACCCGATCGAACATCTCTGGAGAGACGTGAAAATATCTGTGCAGCAACCCTCCAACCTGACTGAACTTGAGAGGATCTGCAGAAAATAATGGGAGAAACTCGCCAAACACAGGTGTGCCAAGCTTGTAGCGTCATAGCCAATAAGACACCCTGATGTAATCGCTACCAAAGGTGCTTTGAACAAAGTACTGAGTAAAGGGTCTGAATACTTACGTAAATGTAATTTAATAAATTAACCAACATTTCCAAAAACCTGTTTTTGCTTTGTCATTAACCTCTCAGGGATTGCTGGGGCGCTAGCGCCCCAATCCCGACACTACCAGGTGAAATGCAAGGCGCCAAATTCAAAATCCAAAAGTTTAATTATTAAATATCCACCAATATACAAGTGTTCCATACTCATCAAAAGCTCTGTTTCTTGGCAATATCACAGCATTGTCAGATTTCAAAAAGGATTTACGGCGAAAGCAGCACATTTGATTGTTTGAGGGTAGCACCTCACATATTTTTCCCATAGCCATGAATCCATTAGCCATCATGGCACACACATAACACATTTCACAGCGAAAACAAATCAATTACCTGTTGAAGAACTTCTGCTGAGGTCATCCTAAGTGTCCAACAAAGACAATCCATGGTTCTTTTGTTAGAAAAAGTAATGTATTTATCCATAAATCTCCATTTGGTTCGCGCGTTAGAATCAGAAAAGACAGCCTCCACTAGTCCATTGAAACGTGACGAGAACTCGTTCATCTTATACCTATAAACTTGTCCAAGAACAATCAAACATAGTTTTAAATGTATCCTTAGGAACACTTTTACGTGTATTTACTATTATAAATCAACCGGAATATAAACTGATCGATAAAGACGGTAAAAAAGACACTGCGCGCCTTGTCGGGAGCGCGCACTGGGTACTGTTGACATAAAAAGTACACTTCCTGGTTTGCTCTTCTTCTCTGGTCTAATTCATCCAAATTGAAAATTTACACTGTCTCGAGACTGTTGACATCCAGAGGAAGCGATGGGTACTGCATTCATATGCCCTTATATGGTCATTTTCATGAGGGAGGGGTTCCAAATGAGCAATGTGTCAAAATCACTTTTTCCAGGACAGAAATTCCTCGGGGTTTCGCCTGCCATATGCGTTCTGCCATATGCGTCCCCGAGGAATTTCTGTCCTGGAAAAAGTGGTTTTGACAGAGTGCCTCATTGGAAACCCCTCCCTTATGAAAATGCCCATATAAGGGCATATGAATGCAGTACCTATCGCTTCCTCTGGATGTCAACAGTCTCGAGAAAGTGTTCAGATTCATTTTAGATGCTTTTAGAGCAGAGAAGAAGAGGAATCAGGAAGTGTCCCCAGAGATGTCCTTCACAAAACAACGCGCGCTCCCGCCAGGCTCGTCCTTTGTTTTTTTCCTTTATCGCCCAGTTTATATTCCGGTTGAAATATTATGCTATTTATACAGAAAAGTGTTCCTAAGGATACATTTAAAATGATGTTTGATTGTTCTTGGACAAGTTCATAGGTATAAGTTGAACGAGTTCTCTTCACGTTTCAATGGACGATTGGAGGCTGTATTTTCTCATTCTAACGCGCCAACCAAACGGAGATTTATGGATATAATACATTACTTTTTCTAACAAAAGAACCATGGATTGTCTTCGTTGGACACATGGGAAGACCTCAGCAGAAGTTCTTCAACAGGTAATTGATTTGTTTTCACTGTGAAATGTGTTATGTGTGAACGGTGGAGGCTTATGAAATTATGGTAATGGAAAAAATATGTTAGGTGCTACCCTCAAACAATCAAATGTGGTGCTTTCGCCATAAAGCCTTTTTGAAATCTGACAATGCAGTGATATTGCCAAGAAGCAGAGTTTTTGATGACTATGAAACACTTGTATATTGATGCATGTTTAATAATTCAACTCGCGCCCCACCGCTCCCTAAGAAGTTAAAAGATGGGGCATGGGTAATGGATGGCATAAGGGAGGAATCCTTCCCACATGCACTGCACGCTCACAGACACGCCAAATTAGAGTGTTTTTAATTAATAGTGAGATATAAGATGCAGTGTGGTGCTGTAATCCTGCGGTGAACTTGTACGGTCTGGTACCATTCGATTACACTCGCTCCCGTCAACCAACTGACATTTGGCCGATAATAGATCTTCCAGAAATTACTAACTACCATATACCTAAACCTGTATGCCATGTCCATTATGGTAATTTAGGTATGAACGTAAGGTCTGCTAGGCAGATCTCACCTTGGTGGTGTCATCATGTGACCGTTGGTACCGTTTCCACCGGCACCCATAGATCCCTGTTAGACATGACAAACACAGCTGCCTCTCGTAAACCTGCAGGGGTTGGTGCTTCACCATGCTCCTTCAGTTCTGGCACGCCTCCAGACCTCTAACATCCCATTGACCAAACGGGAAACCTGCATGAGAGAGCATCAAGAAAACATTAGTATTGCTTACAATACATTCTAAAAGGAAATATTGCATCCATTAGAACATGAGACCAGTGTGCGGTTGATTGTTGTGGGTATTTCACTGAGGTGACATTTGAATAGCAACATGCCACACGCTTATCACGCGTTTCATACTCATCAAAAGCTCTGCTTCTTGGCAATATCACAACGTTGTCGGATTTCAAAAAGGCTTTACGGCGAAAGCACTACATTTGATTGTTTGAGGGTAGCACCTTCAATATTTTCCATAACCATGAAATCTTTAGCCAGCGCGGTCGATAGAAAATGCATTTCACAGGGAAAACCTATGCCTTACCTTTTGTAGAACTTCTGCAGAGGGCTTCCTAAGTGTCCAACGAAGACAATCCATGGGTATTTGGTTAGAAAAAGTAATTTATTAGATCCTTATATCTCCGTTTGGTTGGCACCTTGTGTTCAGAAAATCCAACGTGACGAGAACGCGTTCAACTAAACCTATAAACTTTCCCTCAACAAAACAAAAACCAATTAAAATGCATCCTTAGCTTATCTTTTATGAATAAAAGTGATAATCTTTCACTTGGATGGTCACCTAAACGTTATATAAGTCAAATAAAGTGGACCGCTCAGCCAAACGTGTGCCCAAAAACGTGCAACTGAAAAATAGCTCCCCTGACTAAAACCTCGACCGATTGAACACCATGGTTCCGATTTCCATTAAACTTTACCTATACACTGCTGACATCCAGTGGAAGCAATAGGTACTACATTCAGTGTCCTGGTATAAAGACTTTTCTAAAGGCAATCTCTCTAAGTGAGCCATAAGCCACAAGAATGACATTTCCGGATGGAATTTTCTCTGGTTTTTGCCTGCCAAATGAGTTCTGTTACACTCACAGACACAATGTTAACACTTTTGGAAACCCCAGAGTGTTTCCTATCCAATAGTACTAATTATGTGCATATCCTATTTTCTGAGCCTGAGTGGCAAGCATTTTACTTTGGCACGCCAGACTCTCCAAAACCGACCCCTCAGCTGCCGCTAAGAAGTTAACCTGTTACGGATCCAATCCCGTGAACGGGATCGATTTTGACAACATCTGGTGAAATGCAGAGCACCAAATTCAAATTACAAAAATACTCATTTCAAACATTCATGAAAATACAAATGCTGCACACCCTTCAAAAGCTTAGGCTCTTGTTAATCTAACAGCATTGTCAGATTTCAAAAAGGCTTTACGGCGAAAGCAGAACATTTGATTGTCTGAGGACAGCGCCCCACTCAAACTCAATTAGCATAATAACATAACCAGCAGAGCTGCAACAAAACTAAAAAATAGCATAAAATAAATCGCTTACCTTTGATGATCTTCCACTGATTGCATATCAAAGCGTCCAGGTTACACAATAAAAGGTCCTTTTGTTCGATAAAGTTCCTCTTTATATCCATATAGCTCTGTTTGGTTGCCGCGTTTTGTTCAGTAATCCACCTGCCCAAAGGCTTTCATCCATGCAGACAAACGATATCCCAAAAGTCCCCGTAAAGTTCGTCGAAAAAAGTCAAAACAGCATTTGTAATCAATACTCAGATACCCTAAAATGAATATACACTATAATATTTCAGACGGAATATAACCTGCTGAATAGAAGAGAAAAAGAACTGAGCGCGCACTCCCTGTTACGCGCAAAATCCACAACAGTACACATGACGTGAACTCAGGAACTAGTGGTCTTACTCCCTTGATTTTCATGATTGAACGCTCCAACCTTTTTCCTAAAGACTGTTGACATCTAGTGGAAGCCATAGGAATTGCAATCTGGGAGCTAAGATCCCCTGCATTGAATAGCATGCCAATTGAAAACAGTGTGACATGACTGATTCAGACATCCCGGATGGATTTTGCTCAGGTTTTTGCCTGCCATATCAGTTCTGTTATACTCACAGACATTATTTTAACAGTTTTAGAAACTTCAGAGTGTTTTCTATCCACTTTGGGCACGTTTTTCATCCGAACTTCAAAATACTGCCCTAGCCCTAAAAAGTTAATGAATTTCGACTGAGTTGTTTCGCTGAAATGTTCTTACTCTTTCAAATGACTGCTCGACTAGTTGACTGATCGATCCACACAGCAGACATTGTGGGCTAGGTTACGAATGCTGTGTTGCACGTGTAGCGCAACATTTTACGTGGGGTCATTAGGTCATGTACCTACAGTTGAAGTCGGAAGTTTACATACACCTTAGTCAAATACATTTAACCTCTTACAGCTAGGGGGCAGAATTCCAAGTTTCCGCCTGTCTGACGTGCCCAAAGTAAACGGGCTGTCACTCAGGCCCAGAAGCTAGGATATGCATATCATTTAGTAACTTTGGATAGAAAAGACTCCGTTAAAATTATGTCTGTGGCTATAACAGAACTGATTTGGCAGGCGAAAACCCGAAGGAAATCCGACCAGAAAAAATAATAATCTGCTCCCATGCTCTTATTTTGAAAAGCTATTGAAAAGCATTGAATCCATCCACCATTTTCCTATTCCTATGGCTTCCCCTATATGGTAACAGTCTACTATTGATGGCTTTGGGCTTGTATTTTGAAAAATGAAAACATTTTTTCACATGAAGGAAAGCGTGCACCGGAAGTAAAACAGTGTTTGGGCGAGTTCTGGGGAGAGCACTCGCGAGGGAATTTGCCTTGTCTATTGAACATAGTTGTTTCCTCGTGAAGTTATCATTTTTTTACATTTTAGACAACCTAAGGATTATATAGAGTCCTTGTTTGACAAAAATAGACCAAGTTTACTGGGAGCAATTTTGACTTTTCTGTCGTCGTTTTGACGGAGGTGTTTCCTGTGGATTTCTGAATTCAATGGTGCCGATCTTTAATTTGTGATTTTGTGTCGCCAGTGCTGGTAGAAAAAGCTATTTTTGCGAGGTGCTGACCTCAGATTATCAAATGTTTTGCTTTCGCCGTAAAGCCTTTTTGAAATCTGACAGATTTAGATTACCAACATGCTAAACTTTGTAACCATGTGCAACACTTGTATTTCCATGAATGTTAAATATTACGAATTCTTATTTTGAATTTTCATTCTTTGTTTTTATCGAAAATGATCCCGCTCACGGGATCCGTGCGGCAAGAAGTTAAACTGAGTTTTTCACAATTCCTGACATTTAATCCTAGACAAAAATCCCCTGTCTTAGGTCAGTTAGGATCACCACTTTATTTTATGAATGTGAAATGTCAGAATAATAGTAGAGAGAACGATTCATTTCAGCTTTTATTTCTTTCATCACATTCCCAGTGGGTCAGAAGTTTACATACACTCAATTAGTATTTGGTAGCATTGCCTATAAATTGTTGAACTTGGGTCAAACGTTTCGGGTAGCCTTCCACAAGCGTCCCACAATAAGTTGGGTGAATTTTGGTCCATTCCTCCTGACAGAGCTGGTGTAACAGAGTCAGGTTTGTAGGCCTCCTTGCTCGCACACGCCTTTTCAGTTCTGCCTCAAAATGTTCAATAGGATTGAGGTCAGGGCTTTGTGATGGCCACTCCAATACCTTGACTTTGTTGTCCTTAAGCAATTTTGCCACAACTTTGGAAGTATGCTTGGGGTCATTGTTCATTTGGAAGACCCATTTGCGACCAAGCTGTAACTTCCTGACTGATGTCTTGAGATGTTGCTTCAATATATCCACATAATTTTCCTTCCTCGTGAAGCCATCTATTTTGTGAAGTGCACCAGTCCCTCCTGCAGCAAAGCACCCCCACAACATGATGCTGCCACCCCTGTGCTTCACGGTTAGGATGGTGGTTCTTCGGCTTGCAAGCCTCCCCCTTTTTCCTCCAAACATAACGATGGTCATTATGGCAGTTTTGGAGCAGTGGCTTCTTCCTTTCTGAGCGGCCTTTCAGGTTATGTCCATATAGGACTCGTTTTACTGTGGATATAGATACTTTTGTACCCGTTTCCTCCAGCATCTTCACAAGATCCTTTGCTGTTGTTCTGGCATTGATTTGCACTTCTTGCACCAAAGTACGTTCATCTCTAGGAGACAGAACGCGTCTCCTTCCTGAGCGGTGTTTATGGTGTTTATACTTGCATTTGTTTGTACAGATGAACGTGGTACCTTCAGGCATTTGGAAATTGCTCCCAAGGATGAACCAGACTTGTGGAGGTCTACAAAAAAATTTCTGAAGTCTTTCTTTTGATTTCCCCATGAGGTCAAGCAAAGAGACAGAGTTTGAAGGTATCCCTTGAAATACATCCACAGGTACACCTCCAATTGACACAAATTATGCCAATTAGCCTATCAGAAGCTTCTAAAGCCATGACATCATTTTCTGGAATTTTACAAGCTGCTTAAAGGCGCAGTCAACTTAGTGTATGTAAACTTCTGACCCACTGGAATTGTGATACAGTGAATTATAAGTTAAATAATCTGTCTGTAAACAATTGTTGGAAAAATTACTTGTCATGCAAGTAATTTTAACCGACTTGCCAAAACTATAGTTTGTTAACAAGAAATTTGTGGAGTGGTTGAAAAACGTGTTTTAATGACTCCAACCTAAGTGTATGTAAACTTCCGACTTAATCTGTACTTTATATACGTATGCACGTCAGCTTTGACATCGGTTTTGCAAATCGGCGTTAAACTAGACATTGGCCGATACTGATGTTGGCATTTTTAGCTAATATCAGCCGATTACGATATGTTCACCGATATATCGTGCATCCCTAATCAAAGCAAAAAAAAAAAAACATGTTCCCAAGTGTCATTGAAGTACCTCAGTAAAATAGAACACACAGTACCAGTGGCGGACTGGCCATCTGGCATGACGGGCAAATGCCAGATGGGCTGGTCTATTTTTTCCCCAGTGGGTCTGTCTAACTTGGTTTTATTGTCCAAAATGATAATTATCTGGCTAGTAATGGAGGCCTCAAGGGAGAAAAAAAATGTCTGGTGTGAGGGCCTCAAGGGGGAAAAAAAATGTACTTGTGTTAGAAATGCCAGGGCCGATTTCTGGTCCTAGTCCGCCCCTGCACAGTACAATGAAAAGCCCTTTCAGTGCTTTGATACCAAGCCAAGCCACAAATTCTAATTGCCATTCTCAAATCCTGTTTCCAATGACAACTGTGGCTGCCTCTCGTGGCTTCCATCGATACATACAAGGTCACAGCTAAATTACAATCTAGTCATAATTTAAAGGACTGGGCGCACAGAGCGTCTATCGAACATTACATTCAACTACAATGACATTAAATCTGTTGAATATCCCTTTACTCTCAGAGGGTCACTACCGTAGAACCCAAACAGGCAGAGTGGAGGGCAACAGGACTTTGTCGGCCAGGATGTGTGTGTGTGTGTGTGTGTGTGTGTGTGGTGGGTGGGGGAGGGCTGCCAGTTTTGGCCTGGGTCTACTCTGACTAATCACAGATGAATTACTCAGAGAATGACTGAAAGGTCCTGCTGGCTCAGCAGCAACTCATATCAGCTGTAATAATAACAATAATGACATTAACCTTAACATTAGGTGTCACAGTCCTCCTGGGGTATGAAGGAGCATGCTGATCAAGTTTACTCTGAAAAATGGATGCTGATTACAATCTTAAAGTGAAACAATCCAAGATGTTATCAAGAGTGTAAATAATTGATCTGTACACAAGATTACAACCGAGGATGTGAGTTTAAACTCCAAGTAAACATGGCTCGGTGATTCATGAAAATGATTACAAATGGAGATTAGAATGCAATATTATCAGCATGTTTCTCAATAGAAGATTTTGCCTGACTTGCTAGTCCTCCCACTGCGCAGGTTTTAATTGCAGCTATCCTATGGGACGTCTTTGTGAGCAACGCTGTATTTTAGGAGGGATTTGAAATACATGTTAATTACACCCATCAGCATGCAATCAGGGCGGCGTGAGCTCTGCTGCTCTAGACAGCTGTTTATTTGAATCGTCGGAGTGGGCTGTGCTTCCTGTTATTAGTGGAACTGCAGTGAGGAGGGCAGGGGGCTCGTCAAGACCACCCTGTTATGCCCCAGCTGGCCCGGTGGTGCAGTTCCGTGACCAGACCAAATCAGGCTGAGCCCTGTGGTGGAGTAAGACTAGTCCTGGCTGAGGAGCTTCAGGGTGCTGTAGGGTTTAGCTGAGGATCAGACACTGCTGTCTGCCCTGCCTTGCAGTAGCACAGCTATTTGATCATCTGTTTTTTTTGTCTAAATAAATCACATCAGAAGGGTGGATGGATGCATAACACAAGTACAAACCATGGGCTTTATAAAATCTGCTGTGGAAACAAACTGCTGTCCAAAGACTTCCCAACCTCCCAGGCTGCATTGCTTCCATCAGAATCCTCAAGGCTGTAACTAAGGGACTATATGCACTTTGTATCTAAGGAACTGGGGTACTAGTACTTCAAGGGTTTAGTGAGGAATGGATATATTAAAGGGAGTACTGCATAATTAAGTAGTTCCGGCTTCTATTCTTGGGCACTATTGTGTGTGTGTGTATTAATATGGAGAAGAAAGGACATGGGAGGGTCCTAGTTCCATAGACAGGATGATGACACTGAACTAACCAACTTCAAATATGAGCTCAAGTAAAACATATACACACCTATTCTAGGTCATCCTACTATGTAGCAGGGTTAATAAGCAGCACTCAACTTCACTGTAGTGAATATCTTGGATCATGCCATTCTCTGATAATTATTTGTATTTAGGTTTCTAGTCCAGTCAGGTTTCCAGAGTAGAGATTGATAGTTATAGAATTTCCATTGCCCAACGAAGTGGATGGGTATTTTCCAATGGACCAATGGAAAGGCATGACCAATGACAAAGGTTAGGCATACTCTTAGACTAGCTGTTCCAGTTCAGCATTAGTCACTAATACATTATACTGCACAGAACGCAGACAATTCGATATCACTGAAAGGTTGTTTGCATTAGATAATGAACAGGCAAAAGTGAGATGAGTAAAGGTGTAGACCTGTGGTCATCAACCGGTCGATATGTCCATCTCCAAGGCATTCCTTGTCGATCACCAAACATTTATGTAATGAAAACAACGATAAAGCCTAGCATTCCTAATTTTTTTTTTATTCGTTTCGCGTTGTTGGCGGTAGGTGCACTTGAGTCAGCATCCCTAGCGCCGGGAAGGCAGTGTTCCCATTTTTAACAATTTCATGTGTCTGATGGTAGAAGTCCGCCTACCCGGCAAGGCCAGAGAGCAAATCAAGTGACCTAAAGGCATAGCGCTGGCCAATCAGATAGATCACCATGTCTGCACAGTTTCCACTAGCCATAGGCTTAGACTGTAAAAAGAAGCTTTGAACGCACAGCAAAGTTGATACTGTGAGATTTCAAAAATGTAAAACCATGTCTAGAGAGAGACTCAACGAATACAGCAAAGAGCTGCTGTTTATGAGTAAGTACATGTTAAGTTGTTACTCAGCATGGTCAGCACTTCATTCAACACTGTTGTAAGCCATAAAGTGTGTGATCTCCCTACTTCCACTCACGCTACAACCAGCACTGCAGCTGTAATGAATGACTACAGCAAAGTGTTCAGATAAACACTTTCTCTGGTCATAGGAGAAACATGAACTGGTGATTTTTTTGTATTGATTAATGTTGCATAGGCTTATGTTTTTTAAGAAATGTAAAAAACTGAGGGGTCTCTGCTTGCATTTTGACAGAAAGTGATCTTGACCCAGAAAAGGTTGGTGACCACTGGTGTAGACCGCACCACCCAGATGAAAGCTCACCATGACAAACAATGACCAGGGTTGGGGAGTAACTGATTATTTTGTACATAATGTTTCTGCAGCCGTAACCTACGGCAAAAAAAGAGCTTCAGGATATCAGGACAGCGATCACTCACCTCAGATTAGACTAAGATTTTTCTTCAACAAGGAGGACGCACAACACATTCTAGGTTCTGGACTTTCTAGGGAGTTTTTCCTAACCCCTGTGCTTTTACACCTGCATTGCTTGCTGTTTGGGGTTTTAGGCTGGGTTTCTGTACAGCACTCCGTGACATCAGCGGATGTAAGAAGGGCTTTATAAATAAATTTGATTGATTGATTGATTGATTGATTCTCCAAACACCCCACAGGGCCGACATCCACGCTATTTACAAGAGGAAGCGAGGCAGGTACAGAGGACAAAGAGCCGGATGCCTGGTCAGGGCCCAGAGAGGGCGATTGGGAAAGCTGCCACTACCATCAATACTACTCGCCAACGTGCAATCATTGGACAATAAATTAGATGAGGTACGATCACGAATATCCTACCAACGGGACATCAAAAACTGTAACATCCTATGTTTCACGGAATCGTGGCTGAATGACGACATGGATATTCAGCTAGCGGGATATACGCTGCACCGGCAAGATAGAACAGCACACTCCGGTAAGACAAGGGGGGCGGTCTGTGCATATTTGTAAACAACAGCTGGTGTACGAAATCTAAGGAAATCTCTAGATTTTGCTCGCCTGAGGTAGAGTATATTGTGATAGATTGCAGGCCACACTACTTGCCTAGAGAGTTTTCAGCTATACTTTTCGTGGCCGTTTACTTACCACCACAGACAGACAATGGCACTAAGATCACACTCAGGCAGCTGTATAAGGAAATAAGCAAACAGGAAACCACTCACCCAGAGGCGGCGCTCCTAGTGGCCGGAGACTTTATTGCAGGGAAACGTAAAATCAGTTCCACCAAATTTCTATCAACATGTTAAATGTGCAACCAGAGGGAAAAATAATTCTAGATCACCTGTACTCCACACACAGAGACGCGTACAAAGCTCTCCCTCGACCTCCATTTAGTAAATCCGACCACAACTCTATCCTCTTGATTCCTGCTTACAAGAAAAAATTAAAAGCAGGACGCACCAGTGACTCGGTCTATAAAAAAAGTGGTCAGATGAAGCAGATGCTAAACTACAGGACTGTTTTGCTATCACAGACTGGAACATGTTCCGGGATTCCTCCGATGGCATTGAGGAGGGCACCACAGTCACTGGCTTTATCAATAAGTGCATCGAGGACGTCGTCCCCACAGTGACTGTACGTACATACCCCAACCAGAAGCCATGGATTACAGGCTTCATTCGCACTGAGCTAAAAGGGTAGAGCTGCCGCATTCAAGGTGCGGGACTCTAACCCAGAAGCTTACAAGAAATTCTGCTATGCCCTGCGGCGAACCATCAAACAGGCAAAGCGTCAATACAGGGCTAAGAATTAATAATACTACAACGGCTCCGACGCTCATCTTATGTGGCAGGGCTTGCAAACTATTACAGACTACAAAGGGAAGCACAGCCGCGAGCTGCCCAGTGACACGAGCCTACCAGAAGAGCTAAATCACTTCTACGCTCGCTTCGAGGCAAGCAACACTGAGGCTTGCATGATAGCATCAGCTGTTCCAGACGACTGTGTGATCACGCTCTCCGTAGCCGACGTGAGTAAGACCTTGAAACAGGTCAACATACACAAGGCTGCGGGGCCAGACGGATTACCAGGACGTGTGCTCCGGGCATGTGCTGACCAACTGGCAGGTGTCTTCACTGACATTTTCAACATGTCCCTGATTGAGTCTGTAATACCAACATGCTTCAAGCAGACCGCCATAGTCCCTGTGCCCAAGAACACAAAGGCAACCTGCCTAAATGACTACAGACCCGTAGCACTCACGTCCGTAGCCATGAAGTGCTTTGAAAGGTTGGTAATGGCTCACATCAACACCATTATCCCAGAAACCCTAGACCCACTCCAATTTGCATACCCCTGAAACAGATCCACAGATGATGCAATCTCTATTGCACTCCACACTGCCCTTTCCCACCTGGACAAAAGGAACACTTATGTGAAAATGCTATTCATTGACTACAGCTCAGCGTTCAACACCATAGTACCCTCAATGCTCATCACTAAGCTAAGGATCCTGGGACTAAACACCTGCCTCTGCAACTGGATCCTGGACTTCCTGACAGGACGCCCCCAGGTGGTGAGGGTAGGTAGCAACACATCTGCCACGCTGATCCTCAACACTGGAGCTCCCCAGGGGTGCATGCTCAGTCCCCTCCTGTACTCCCTGTTCACCCACGACTGCATGGCCAGGCACAACTCCAACACCATCATTAAGTTTGCAGACGACACAACAGTGGTAGGCCTGATCACCAACAACGACGAGACAGCCTATAGGAAGGTGGTCAGAGACCTGGCCGGGTGGTGCCAGAATAACAACCTCTCCCTCAACGTAACCAAGACTAAAGAGATGATTGTGGACTACAGGAAAAGGAGGGCCGAGCATGCCCCCATTCTCATCGACGGGGCTGTAGTGGAGCAGGTTGAGAGCTTCAAGTTCCTTGGTGTCCACATCAACAACAAGCTAGAATGGTCCAAACACACCAAGACAGTCGTGAAGAGGGCATGACAAAGCCTATTCCACCTCAGGAAACAAAAAAGATTTGGCATGGGTCCTGAGATCCTCAAAAGGTTCTACAGCTGCAACATCGAGAGCATCCTGACTGGTTGCATCACTGCCTGGTACGGCAATTGCTCGGCCTCTGACCGGAAGGCACTACAGAGGGTAGTGAGTATGGCCCAGTACATCATTGGGACTAAGCTGCCTGCCATCCAGGACCTCTACACCAGGCGGTGTCAGAGGAAGGTCCTAAAAATTGTCAAAGACCACAGCCACCCCAGTTATAGACTGTTCTCTCTACTACTCCTGAACAGGTAATCAAATGGCTACCCTGACTTTTTACATTGTGTGCCCCCCCAACCCCTCTTTTACGCTGCTGCTACTCTGTTTATCATATATGCATAGTCACTTTAACTATACATTCATGTACATACTACCTCAATTGGGCCGACCAACCAGTGCTCCCGCACATTGGCTAACCGGGCTATCGATCTGCATTGTGTCCCACCACACGCCAACCCCTTTTTTATGCTACTCTCTGTTCATCATATATGCATTGTCACTTTAACCATAGCAACATGTACATACTACCTCGCTACTTTTATAGCCTCGCTATTGTATATAGCCTATCTTTTTACTGTTGTTTTATTTCTCTACTTACCCATTGTTCACCTAATACTTTTTTTGCACTATTGGTTAGAGCCTGTAAGTAAGCAATTCACTGTAAGGTCTACACCTGTTGTATTCGGCGCACGTGACAAATAAACTTTGATTTGATCAGTTATGTTACCAGCTAAAATAATGTAAATCAGATTGCCTTGTATCTTGCATAAAATTAGGACTAACAACTGCTTGTAATGAAGTGCTAGACAAGATATGTCATGTAATGTCTGGGCATGCAGACTAAGCCTTCAAGATAAAGACAACAACATAAAAGATGTAGAAATAACTCATGTAAATATAGCCTATGCAGTTTAGACTATTTGCAGAGCAATCTTGGTCTCGTTATCTCCAATGTGATCCAATTGAGTAAAGGCACGACTGAAATGTGTCTAAAATGCATTTTTATCACCATTGTTAATTTTCCTGAGCATTATGCAATGGTGACCGATTGCAAGTAAAGAAGCCTGGCGGCATACTGTTAGAAGCGTGGGCTGCCCCAACAAAGTCACACATTGTCTGTGACCGTCTGCTAAACAAGACCAGCTCTTTCTTTACAAAGCCAAACGTTGTCAAAATATTTGTTGCGGACAGCAAATCACTTGTTGCCTTGAATGCCCTCTGTCCTAATGTCTGAGAAATAAGACAGAATGGGGAGGAAGGCCCAAATTGTTCATCTCAGATTCTGCTGCCTCATTTCCTCCAATCAAAGAGGCAGGGGTAGGAAATGCTTCAGCACTTTTCCCAGGCCAGCAGAGAGAGAGGGGAGAGTGAGACTCCTTTAACCACCAAACAGACTGGAAGTAGACTGAGGCCAAGTAGCACAGGCCTTCAGCATGACCAGATGTCAGGCCACAGCCATTGGGCTGGAGTGTTACAGATAACATAGTACAGACACCTCTCAGACTTTCATAGCTTCTCCTCTCAGCGGAGGTAACACACTGGAATTAGCTGGAGCTCAAAGACTCATAGGCAGCTCAACTTCACAGCGTCAGTCGGATTCAGATTTCCAAGGCTATTTTAGATGGACTTTGTGCAAACTTAAATCTATAGACAATTGACCATACGCTAAACCTCGCCTCAGAATTTTGGGCATCCAATCACAGCGCTCCAATCGAGTCCGACACCTCCAACAAGCTCACGTTTAAAATCACATGAAACTGGAAAAAATAATAATAATCAGCCAATCCTCCGTTGTTCACGCAATGGAAAGGTCAAATGCTTTATTGTAAAAATGTAAAGAGAATGGGCAACATAGAGAAACAAAATCATGCAGTTTGAGGCCATGAGGCAGAAAGTGATAAGGAAGCTGGAGATAGGGGTGGGGGCTAGTGGGTCTGGGCAGATGTGATATAGTCATGTTTGTATGGTGTAGTCATTTGTATGTGTATGTTTTGTATTGTTAACAGCTAGGGTCCCATTTTCCGAATTTTCGCCTGTCTGACGTGCCCAAAGTTAAATGCCTGCCACTCAGGGCCAGAAACTAGGATATGCACATAATTAGTACTACTGGATAGGAAACACTGAAGTTTCTAAAACCATTAAGATATAGTCTGTGGGTAGAACAGATACAGCAGGCAAAAACCTGAGAAATTTCTGTCCGGAAATCCTTTTTCTTTTGCCCTCCTCTCACTTTGAATGGCTGGTTATATAAGTCATTGGGAGATAGGACAAGTTGCATGTACCTATGGCTTCCACTGGATGTCAACAGTCACTGGAAAGTGTCTGGAGGAAATAGCCCTGAGGAGAACCGTTCAGAAGAAGAAAGACTACAGGAAGGGAAAAAGGTAAACAAAAGTTCCCGGTAACGAGAACGTGAACGCGTCCAGCTTTCTTTTCCATCCGTGTAAAATATGATCGCTATTATTCATGAAAGGATACATAAGGATGCATTATTAATGATATTTGATTTGTTTGTGAAAAGATGAGAGGTATAACTTGAACGCGTTCTCGTCACTGTACATCGGAGGAGTAGACTGACAATGCTTGGTGGAGTAGCTGAACATAACCTGCCAACCAAACAGAGATTTATGGATCTTTTTCTAACAAAAGAATGGATTCTCTTGTTTGGACACTTGGGAAGCCCTCAGCAGAAGTTCTTTGAAAGGTAAGCGATTTATATTAGCTGTGATATGGACATTTTGAGAACCGAGCTGGATATGAATTTATGCTAATGTGGAATATATGTGAGGTGCTAGCCTCAAACAATCAAATGTAGTGCTTTCCGCCGTAAAGCCTTTTTGAAATCTGACAACGCAGTGATATTGCCAAGAAGCAGAGCATTTGATGGCTATGCAACACTTGTATATTGAAGAATGTTAAATATTACGAATTTTTATTTAGAATTTGCCGCGTTGTGTTTGCTCTGAAAACGATCCCGCTAGCGGGATCCGTGCACAAAGAGGTTAATATAACTTGCTTTTTCAAAATGTACATTAACTAGCTAAGTTAGAAATGTTATGAATACAACTCCCATCTGCTGTTGACATCAGGATATGATTTGGTTTTCGCCTGCTATATAACTTCTATTATACTAACATACATTATCTCCTTGGAGAATTGAGCTATAGCCATCAAGCCTATAGATGAATAGGGTAGGCTTTGGTTAATGAAACTCCCAGTGAAGAGCCAATTTTAACGAGCAGGCTGATAGTAATCAGATCACTGAAGTTAAAAGAAGCTCAGTCTCAGGCATAGTTGATGAGTCAGTGGAGTGGTGACAGTCACAGCCTGTCACTCAGTGTCACGTCTGCCCTCTTCTCTCACCCTCTGTGATTCATCAACACATTTAATTAACAGATGGTTGGTTTTCATTTGGTCAAACGCGAAACGAGTGACTTCCTCCCTCGAGTCACTCTCCCACACGGCTCCAAATGGCTGACACAGCTCCTCGTCCCACTAAATCCCTTGCCAGGAACTGTGGCGCATATTCATGCGCCAACACCTCGTGAGCCAGAGAGCTCACCTCGATGCGTCGAGTGGCATGCTACGACTGCCTGTTTAGGTGTGTGGGCTCCAATCTCACTCTATGCAGGTTTGATAGAGTTCTACGTGCAGTGGGCAGAGTTATTGAGGCCCAGTGGTGCGCACTGCAGAGCGCATTAGGGAGTAGATATAGTGGAAGTATTCCTGAGAGCCTGCCCACTCCACATCAAACCACTGAGGTACAGAGGCACCATCAAAGTGGTTGATTCATAATAATATCACTAATTTCTTAAGGGAAACTATTCTGCCTTTAGGCATCCCATTGGGAAATCCAATTTTAACTGTCTATAAAGGGACCACATAAAGAAATGAGGGGAATCTAAAGCACACTGTGATACTTAGTCATTTGCATAAACAGCAGTTTGAGTGACATAGAGAAATCCATTACACAGCCCATCCTCTCACACTTCAAATCCTCTTCCTATTTCAGGGTCAATCATTCTAAGTTAATCCTGTTTAGTGAAATGGACTGGGCTGTGTCTATCTGAGAGGGCCACAAATACAATAATTTCACATGGCTATAGTAGGGGTATGTGAAAGAAATAGGATTAGGCCAAGACGCCCTGGGCTAAATTAAAATCTTAAAATGCCAAATGTCACATGATTAAATTTTCAATGAATTCTCTCATCAACAGCCTTTTCAGTGTCAGATATTGAGTGGTTTAGAATAGGAGACCTCATGAATGTGATGTACTGTCGTAGATTGCTTACAACAGTAAATGTTCAATATAAAACTCTCAATCATATAGGATATTTGTCCCCCTTCAGTGCAATAGACATTTTAATGCAGAGCAACAGCAATGTATAATATGGTGGTGAGAAATTTCTCTCAAGGTAATATATGGCTTTAAACCAGATATGTGAGAAGTTGTTAGCCCACATCTACCCCAATGCCATAAGACTGCTGTAGAGTTAATTAAAACATCTACCTGGACATATTACCTCAATCACCCCAACCACCTTGTACCCCAGCACACTGATACTCCTTGTATATAGCCTCGTTATTGTTATTTTATTATGTTATTGCGTTACTATTTTCTTTTTATCTATTTGTTAAAATGTTCTTACTTTTTAAACTGCATTGTTGGGAAAGGGGTCGTAAGTGAGCATTTCTCTGTAAAGTCTACACTTTTTGTTATCGACGCATGTGACAAATAAAATGTGATTTGATTTTATAGCCTACTAGCCTTGAACATGCACATGATGCACGTGGCCTCAAGCTACACAGAAATCACAGCAACCCTATCACACACCGTTCGTAACGGGAGTCCATGATAAATCACACAGACCGCTGTAACGGTGTGCTGTGGCATGAATTTGCGTGCCGTGCGCAGTCAGAGCAGACGACCGTCCCAGGCCCAGCACACTCCTATACACCCTTCACCACCACAGCTGCTAAACATAGAGGACAATAGCAGGCTAACACAGAAAACTTTCCAAAAGTACTCCCATCAGCGTAACTCTAATGCAAATGTGAAGGATACAGTTGGCACATTCCACTGGAAAGGCAGAGGGATGTCCTGACATCCCGATCATCAGAGAGAGTCTGATGATCATGAACAACCTTTGTTCAGCAGAGTTCCAGGTGGATGGGTTTTAAACTTTGGGGACTATTCCATTAGGTGCCATCGTGTCAGACTCGCTAAGTTAAGCACAACCTTTAAGCTTTTTTGAAAATAAATATACGCAACACGTAAAGTGTTCGTCCCATATGCACAAACAGCTTATTCTCTCATTTTTTGCACAAATTGGTTTACATCCCTGTTAGTGAGCATTTCTCCTTTGCCAAGATAATCCATCCAACTGACAGGTGTGGCATATCAAGAAGCATGATCATTATACAGGTGCATCTTGTGCAGGCGACAATAAAAGGCCACTTTTAAATGTGCAGTTGTCACACAACGTCACAGATGTCTCACATTGAGGGTGAGTGCAATTGGAATGCTGACAGCAGGAATGTTCACAAGAGCTATTGCCAGAGAACTGAATGTTCATTTCTCCACCATAAGCCGCCTCCATAATTTCCCAGTTCTCCAATGGCCTGCATACTCACCAGACATGTCACCCATTTAGTATGTTTGGGATGCTCTGGATCAATGTGTATGACAGCGTGTTCCTATTCCAGCCAATATCCAGCAACTTTGCACAGCCATTGAAGAGTGGGACAACATTCCACAGGCCACAATTAACAGCCTAATCAACTCTATGCAAAGGAGATACAGTATGTCGCGCAGCATGAGGCCAATGGTGGTCACACCAGATACTGACTGGTTTTCCGACCCCCACCAACTTTAAAAAAAAAAGTTATCTATGACCAGATGCATATTTGTATTCCCAGTCATATGAAATCCATAGATTAGGAACTAATTTATTCTATTTTAATTGACTGATTCCTTATTAACTGTAACTCAGTAAAATCATTGAAGTTGTTGTGTTTATCTTTGTTTGTATGTATGTATGTATGTATGTATGTATGTATGTTCAGTGTATTTTAACCCAGGTCTGTTGTACAGTAGTTTAGTGCAGTGAGACCTGGAGTGTTGCTGCTAGCTACTGCGGAGCATGCGAGACTGTACTGTTAAGTAGGGATAAAACTAATGTGTGTGCCCAGGCTCTCTGAGCTTTAAATTGGGGCAGGCAGCTAGCCTTGGAAACAGATGAGCGTGCTTGTGAATAATCAATCTGAGACATTGTCTCTTGTTAGGGACATTTGGGGGCTAATTAGCCAACTACTCACTCAGAAGGGGGATATTGATGAGGCACCAAGACCACAGGTAGCCTTAATACGAGGCCTGAAAACCCACAACAGCATTAACACTAGCAGTACATTTCATCACGTGGTGTATCCTTTATACGGTGCATCCAGGTTGAAATAGGCTGACCATCACCACACACACACACGGGAAGTAGTCCGCACTCCACAGTTGAGTCATCAAGTCCATCAGCTCCATAGTTTCCATTAACCCTGGCCTGCGGTAGGTAGTTAGGATCGGATTCTAATAAAACATGCAGTCACAACACAGCACTAAGCTGCTTAAACTTCACTCCTCTGGAGTCCTTTTCCAACAGCCAGCTCCGTAGGCCTGACCCCTGTGCTCTATTGGTGCAGACTAAATGCCATTTCATGACAGCTGACAGGAAGCGACCAGATCCTTCCCAGCAAGCTGACTTCCCAGAACCCACTGGGGCAGCAGAAAGGCCATCACCTGTCAGATGTGTTCTGAGATGCATGCAGTGCGCTGGGCCAGGGAGCTCAACCTTTAGAGGTGTTACGCCTCATGCATCTCAAAGAGCCATGGGGTTATAGAGATGCACAACGGTGCTCTGTAAAGCCATAAAAAAAAAAAACACAGGCACCACCACCCCAGTGGACAAATGACAAAAGCCATGCAGGGAAGCAAAAGCAGTGCTCAGACTACTGTATATTTTCTTAAAGTGTCTACCATCGCTCCCCGTCATTCCTAATCAGGTGGTGCTGAATGAGGGATCCCCTTACAGATCCAATGCAGACGTTATCTCAATATCAAAAAATGTATGGGTAACAACTGTATGGATAACAACAGTGATTGTTTCTTTTTTACCATTTTAATTGAAAACTAAAAATACCTTCGTAGCAGAGAAACATTTCTCAAGCAAGACATTTGCTAGCACTGTCTGGGAGTGGGGAGGGGGAAAACGGAAATGTGCTATTATTGGCAGAGGTTTGGAACCCTTATTGGTCTATTATCTAATTTTCCGCATGTTGATGTCACCATGGAAGGCCAAAACTTCAGAGCACCAAATCAGGCTGAAATGTCAGGCAGTCTTTTCACAGTATTATTCCAACCTCAGTGTGAATATACAGTACCAGTCAAAAGTTTGGACACACCAACTCATTCAAGGGTTTTTCTTAATTTTCTACTATTTTCTTACATTGCAGAATAATTGTGAATACATCAAAATGATGAAACAACATATGGAATCGTGTAGTAAACAAAAATATATTTGATATATTTGAGATTCTTCGAAGTAGCCACCCTTCGCCTTAATGACAGCTTTGCACACTTTTGGCATTCTCTCAACCAGCTTCATGAGGTAGTCACCTGGAATGCATTTCAATTAACAGGTGTGCCTTGCTAAAAGTAAATTTGTGGACTTTCCTTCTTAACCTGTTTGAGCTAGGGGGCAGTATTTTGAAGTTCGGATGAAAAACGTGCCCAAAGTAAACTGCCTGTTACTCAGGCCCAGAAACTAGGATATGCACATAATTAGTAGTATTGGATAGAAAACACTCTGCAGTTTCTAAAACTGCTAAAATAATGTCTGTGAGTATAACAGAACTGATATGGCGAAAACCCGAGGAAAATCCATCCGAGAAAATGTGATTCTGTGAGCTTCCTCCTTTTCTAATGAGTTGCTATTGGAAATGCTTAAATACAGCTCCCGGGTTGCAGTACCTATGGCTTCCACTAGATGTCAACAGTCTTTAGACAAGGTTTCATGCGTTTACCTTGAAAAATAAGGGAGTAGTGTGGCGGAATAATCAGAATTAGTTGAGTAACATAGATAATTAAGATGTCTTGTCTGCATAATATGCTTATGTGATATACTTGTTATTAGATTGTATCCCTTCAGACTCTGGTGTTGGCAGTTGCACTTCTTTCCTCAGCTGGGGCTCAATCACCTGGGGCCCAGAGAGGGGAGAGGTCAGGCTTGTCTTTCACATGTCCCTGGTGCTATGCAGAATATCAGAAAGGGAAGAGGACAGGAGGGAACATTGTCTTCATATGTAAATGTGTTTTTACCTATTCTTAAACCATATGAAGGAATGCCGTGATTAATGGGGAACCAATTACTCGTCTCCACAATGTCTGTGCGCCAGTCACTCCCTCCTTTTACTTTGGGGGATGTGTGTGGTAGTGTCTGGAACCATTATATGTCATCTCTGATGTTGCACTTATCTTGGGATAGTGTATGACCTAGAGGCTCATTCCCCTCAGTGAGCTTGTCCAGGTGTGTGGTCAAGAAGGGGTTTTACTTGAGATGGGAGTATCTGGAGTTGACAATTGATTAATGCCATTGGATGAGTTGGTGTTTCTGTGCTATGAAGTACCAGGAACGAGATCTGAACCTCGTATTAGGGGCCAAACTGAACATCATTTATATGCTGCTTTCTCATTTAAAAACTCTCACCTTGTGACCTGTTCCAAACATCTGTGGTTTGTTATGTAGACTAGGGGGTGGATCTTTGCTATAAAAGATCTCAGTAGCCTTTGTGTCGCCGCTCTCAACAGACCATCAGAGACGGTGGTGAATTCATTGACAAGCCATTGCTATTGCAAAGCTCTTAATATTAAAGATTTAGTTTAAGTATAACTCTGACTTGTGTGATAAGTTTGTCTCTCCTCATTTGATAGTAAAGAAATTAACCACCACAGTAGAAGAAGTGTATCCAAGTGGAGTGAGGAAGTACCTTTTGTGTTTGGCGCACGGGACCGTGAGCGTGCGTCTCGGTTTTTTTCATACATAATATTGTCCCTAAGGATCGATTACAAACGTTGTTTGCTTTGTTTGGATGAAGTTCATAGGTATATTTTTAACGCTCTGTATAATGGACAGGTGGACTTTCTGAAGAAAAAAAACGCCAACCAAACTGACCTTTATGGATATAAAGAGGGACTTTTTAGAACAAAAGAAACATTGATTGTCTTGCTTGGACCCTTCAGATTGCCATCAAAAGACGATCTTCAAAGGTAAGCGACTTATTTCAGAGTTTTGTGACACCTCTGCTGGTTATGTTTTTATGCTAATGGCGGGGTTACACGGGTGCGCTCCTCAGACAATCAAATGTTCTGCTTTCGCCGTAAAGCCTTTTTGAATTCTGACAACGCTGTTAGATTAACAAGATTCTAAGCTTTTGAATGGTGTACAACACTTGTATTTTCATGAATGTTTTAAATTAGCATTTCTGTAATTTTAATTTGGCGCACTGCAATTTCACAGGATATTGTCGATGTGGGACGTGACTGTCCCTCCTAGCGCAGAGAGGTTAATGCGTTTGAGCCAATCAATTGTGTTGTGACAAGCTAGGGGTGATATACAGAAGATAACCCTATTTGGTAAAAGACCAAGTCCATATTATGGCAAGAACAGCTCAAATAAGCAAAGAGAAACGACAGTCCATCATTCATTACTTTAAGACATGGTCAGTCAATCCGGAAAATGTCAAGAACTTTGAACATTTCTTCAAGTGCAGTTGCAAAAACCATCAAGCGCTATGATGAAACTGGCTCTCATGAGGACCGCCACAGGAAAGGAAGACCCAGAGTTTCCTCTGCTGCAGAGGACAACCCATTATGTTCATTCTTGGGGCAGCAGGTAGCCTAGTGGTTAGAGCGTTTGGCCAGTAACCAAAAGGTTGCTGGATCGAATCCCCCGAGTTGACAAGGTAAAAATCAGTCGTTCTGCCCCTGAACAAGGCAGTTAACCCACTGTTCCCCGGTAGGCCATCATTGTAAAGAAGAATTTGTTCTTAATTATCTGGCTTGCCTAGTTAAATGAAGGTTAAATAAAAAAACATGTATTTATTTAATTGCACCTCAGATTGCAGCCCAAATAAATGCTTCAAAGTTCAAGTAAGACACATCTCAAAATCAACTGTTCAGAGGAGACTGAGTCAGGCCTTCATGGTCGAATTGCTGCAAAGAAACCACTACTAAAGGACACCAATAAGAAGAAGAGAGACTTGCTTGGGCCAAGAAACACAACAGTGGACATTAGACCGGTGGAAATCTGTCCTTTGGTCTGATGAGTCCAAATGCGAGATTTTTGGTAGTAGTTGAACGGATGATCTCCACATCTGTGGTTCCCACTGTGAAGCATGGAGGAGGTGGTGCGATGGTGTTTTGCTGGTGACACTGTCAGTGATTTATTTAGAATTTAAGGCACACTTAATCAGCATGGATACTACAGCATTCTGAAGCAATATGCCATCCCATCTGGTTTGCGCTTAGTGGGACTATCATTTGTTTTTCAACAGGATAATGACCCAACACACCTCCAGGCTGAGAAGGAGTGATGCGGTGCTGCATCAGATGACCTGGCCTCCACAATCACCCGACACAATTGAGATGGTTTGGGATGAGTTGGACCGCAGAGTGAAGGAAAAGCAGCTAACAAGTGTTCAGCATATGTGGGAACTCCTTCAAGACTGTTGGAAAAGCATTCCAAGCGAAGCTGGTTGACAGAATGCTAAGAGTGTGCAAAGCTGTCATCAAGGCAAAGGGTGGGTACTTTGAAGAATCTAAAATATATCTTGATTTGTTTAACACTTTTTTGGTTACTACATAATGCTGTGTGTTATGTCATAGTTTTGATGTCTTCACTAGTATTCTACAATGTAGAAAATATAAAAAAGAAAAGAAAAACCCTTGAATGAGTAAGTGTCCAAACCTTTGACTAGTACTGTGATGTGTCTCTTATTTTGCTTGCTATCCCGAAGTAGTTGACTCAAGTTTTTGTCCTTCAAACACACAATCACCTGGATGAATATAGATGTTGTGTAAGCACACAAGACCGGTGGCATGGCAGTTCAAGGTACATTGACTCTTGGATTTCTATACCCCACAACACTGGGTTGAAACAACAACTCAGAGTATTCAACAACAGCTTGTTAAGAAACACGACTGCCAGAACATTTCGGCCTCTGCTGGAGAGGCCCATTAAAAAAATAAGTTTCATAATATGTCCTAACAGATCTGTCAACACATACATTCTGCACATTTCAACAGGCACTAGAGTCGTTTTTATTGATTCATAATCATGTGCTTACAGCTACCATTAGGTGAACCAACAAGGCATATTCTATTCCACCTGAGATGTTGAGCAAGATAGTACTACTAGATGTCTATGACTAAGTCATTTCACTCACTTTGCATGCCCAGAAGACAGAACAGAGCAAAAAGAGCTTGAAGAGCTGTGTGCACTGTAAAGAATGAGTGACAAGCCTAATACAGTTAGTAGTTTCTCCGTGTGGCTTGCTGCCTGGCATATTGAAGGCAGGCAAACAAGCTGCTGCCTTTAATATGTCAGCAGCAGATGAGTCATGCATCAACTCAAACTGTAACAGGAAGGCTTGGAGTCTAGGGAAATAAAGCATCCCAGTCAGGCCCGTTGAGACAAGGGATAGCTGGCTACCAGAGAGACACCAGGAGAAAGCATGCCTCTATGCCAGGGCCTGAGAGACCAGGGCTAGCGAGCTACTACCAGAAGCATCAGGAAAGTAGAGTTTACACCCCTACCTCACAGCAAACTATTCCCCACCACTGCTCCCCATAGTCCCTATCCATACAAGCTCATAGGAGCCAGGGAACATTCTTCAAAGCTCTGCCAAGGGAGGGTGGAGACTTTGTGGGTTAAAGAAAACAACAAACCAGAGGAATTGAGTGAAGTGAAGATTTTGCACCAACTGCAGTGCTTATGAAACACCTTTCTAGGAAGACTTCAGCCGGCAAGTTCTTACTAAGTCTTACTTACACAAGGGCTAGGCTTGGGCGGTATATCGTATATACCGGGGTATTTGGAAAAAGCCATAGGATGGTTTTTCAATACCGTTGAAACTATTTCTTTTAAGTTTTTAAATAAGTTAACATTTTAAGTAAACACCTACAGTCAACTTGTGCAATACATTAGGAGATAAAGAACATTGCGTTCATTTCATCTGTCACATTACTATGAAACTTACAGTAGTCCCCAGTCACGTGTCAGTGAGTCACTCACTGTTGCACAGCATGTGCCAGGTGATCTAGTTACAGTATGGAATTCACAACAAAATGTTTGCCAGGTAGATATCTTATAACTATTAAGTTAACTGTCTAAAATGTGCTAAATGCTCTGCAGTTGTGCATTTGGTTTGCTAATTTGGTAGCTAAACTCAGCAAAAAAGGAAACATCCCTTTCAGGACCCTGTGTTTCAAAGATCATTCGTAAAAATCAAAATAACTTCACAGATCTTCATTGTAAATGGTTTAAATACTGTTTCGCATGTTTGTTCAATTAACCATAAACAATTAATGAACATGCACCTGTGGAACAGTCATTGAGACTAACAGCTTGCAGATGGTAGGCAAATTATGTCACAGTTATGATAACTTAGGACACTAAAGAGGCCTTTCTACTGACACCAGCATGAAAATGCCACCAGCCATACTGCTCGTTCTGTGCGTGATTTCCCGCAAGACAGGAATGTCAGTGTTCTGCCATGGCCAGCAAAGAGCCCAGATCTCAATCCCATAGAGCACGTCTGGGACCTGTTGGATCGGAGATTCTTGAAAAAATAGTTTCCTCTCAACTCCATTCTCATCTATCCCACAATAACTTGTATGAACAGTTCCAGTCCGGGTTCCGTCCACTTCATAGCACCGAAACAGCCCTTATCAAAATCACCAATGACCTCCTTATGGCAGCTGATTCTGGACTTTTTACCATCCTCATCCTCCTCGATCTGAGTGCAGCCTTTGATACCATCAGTCACACCGTCCTCCTCAACAGGTTAACTTCCATCGGCATTAGCCACACTCCGTTAGACTGGTTCACATCTTATCTCTCTGGCCGCACTCAGTTCATTCAACTTAAATCTTTTAAATCCAGTCCCTCCGCCGTCACTTCTGGTGTGCCCCACGGCTCTGTCCTGGGGCCCCTACTTCTCATCATTTATATCCTGCCCCTGGGCAATATCTTCCGCAAATTCAATATTCAATTCCACTGTCATGCTGATGACACCCAGCTCTACCTTTCGACCAAACCCTCGTCCACTCTCCCGCCCACCTCCCTTACTGACTGCATCTCAGAAATAAAAACCTGGTTTTCCCAAAACGTCCTCAAATTAAACAGTAATAAAACTGAGGTTCTCCTTATTGGCACTAAATCTACTTAATCCAAAACCGACAGTTTTTCTCTTAATATTGATAACTCCTCTGTTTCACCCTCCCCACAGTCTGGGTGTCATCCTTGACAGCACATTATCTTTTCAATCGCACATTAATAACATTACACGGTCTGCCTATTTCCATCTACGAAACATCAAATCGACTCCGTCCCTCCCTTACTCCCCATACTGCCGCCGTCCTTGTCCACAGTCTCGTCACTTCCCGTTTGGACTACTGCAACTCTCTCCTTTTTGGCCTCCCTCATAAATCCCTCCATAAACTTCAAATGGTCCAGAATTCAGCTGCCTGCATCATTACTCGAACCCCCTCCATTCATCACATCACTCCTGTTCTCCAACAGCTTCACTGGCTCCCGGTCCAGTTCCGTGATCCAATTCAAAGTCCTTCTGTTAACATTCAAGTCCATCCATAAACTCGCCCCCCCATATTTGTCTGATCTCCTCCAGGGTCCAACTTCCACCCGCTCCCTTAGATCTTCTTCCTCCATACACCTGTCTGTCCCCCCCGCCCGTCTCACCACTATGGAGAGCAGAGCATTCAGCCGCTCTGCTCCCAGTCTCTGGAACTCATTACCATCCCAACTCAGAAACATCAATTAATTTTCCCATTTCAAATCACAACTCAAAACACACCTGTTTAAAACTGCCTATCTCACTTGACGTCAACTGCTCTGCTTCTTTTGTTGTTTTTAATGTTGTTCTATGCTTTTAAATGTCTTATGTTTCCCTGTACGGTGTCCTTGAGGGTCAAGAAAGGCGCCTTAAATAAAATGTATTATTATTATTATTTTATTCCCCCCAGAAAATGTCCAGCCATAACACCTCACAGCAAGAACTGGCAAATCTGGTGCAGTCCATGAGTAGGAGATGCACTGCAGTACTTAACTTCTTAGGGATCGGTGGCACGCTAGCGTCCCACCTACAAAAACATCCGGTGAAATGCAGAGCACCAAATTCAAATTACAAAAATAGTCATATTAAACATTCATGAAAATACAACGGCGAAAGCAGAACATTCGATTGTCAGCGCCCCACAACAGGACAGCGCCCCACAACAACATAATTATTCAAACCAGCACAGGCGTTACAACATTTTAAATAGCGATAAAATAAATCACTTACCTTTGAAGATCTTCCTCTGTTTGCAATCCCACGGGTCCCAGGAACACAACGAATGGTCGTTTTGTTCGATAAAGTCCTTCTATATATCCCAAAAAGTCAGTTGGCGCCATGGAGTTCTGTAATCCAGTCATTCAACATGCAGACAAAGAAATCCCAAAAGTACCGGTAAAGTTTGTCCAAACAAGTCAAATGATGTTTCCAATTAATCCTCAGGTTGTCAAATATCTAAATAAACGATAATATTTCAGACAGATAATAGTCTGTTCAATAGGAAAGAAAAATAATGAGGCGCACGCACCCATTCACACGCGCAAAACAGTAGTGTCCGTTTCAACAGCCACTTAGAAGAACTTCTATTTCTTGTTCGTTTTCAAAAAACAAGCCTGAAACCATGTCTAAAGACTGTTGACATCTAGTGGAAGCCATAGGTATAGCAATCTGGGAGCTAATCCCCTCTATAGTCAATAGCAAGACAATGGAAAGACAGTGACATATAAAAAAATAAAAGAAAACCTGAGGATTTTTCGCCTGCCATATCAGTTCTGTTATACTCACAGACATTATTTATCTTTTATTAATGCAGCTGGTGCCCCACCCCCCCATACAAATATTTACAGTTGACAGTGAGAGGACAGTTCTTTTTTTGCTGAGCTTAGTTAGCTATCTAGCTAAATGGTTAGCTTCTTCCAAAATCAAGCATTCACTTGGTAACAGCAGAGAATCCCCTCCTGGCTAATATTTGTTTTGTGCGTAGAGCAAACTGTGAGTAGCATTTGAGTTACTTGTATAGTTTAGGTCAGAAACATTTAGATAGCATTCTCTATGGGATTATACATGCACTTGTTAGAATCGCTAAACTTCGGATTACAGAGTATGAGTGAAGTTTGAAAACAGCTCCCTTTGTGTTCAATGCTAGTATTACCAAATATCCCGGTATGGCACAAGGTCGGTATGAAGGTATGACAATCTGGATACCACCCAAGCATAACAAGGGCACCTGATGGAATAGGCCCATCTTATCTTGTGATACTGAAGGGTGACATGATGAAACTATAGACACGTTGATCTGTTTACCTTTTGGTGAGACACACACATACCACATTCAATACAAGCATGTGAAATACAAGCAAAGTTCACAGAGAGGTGGTGGGTAATTATAGTGGAACATAAGTTGTTTTGACACTCAGTTACCCAATATTGTTCACCACTGAAAATGTGCAGTGTAGGTCCAACAACTTTCCAGATATCCGTGATAAAATTGGGAACATGAGACTTTGAGCACTGTCCTTACTCAAGATAGAACTAATGACCCATTCTAGGCTACTTTAGGAGAACATCTCCAAAACTATGGCATGTTAGTCTCCATATCGTACTGGTCTAGACAGATCTTATATAAGCAAAATCCTGCAGATTAAAGATATTCAAAGTAAAATAATCTCAACAGATCTTGATTCAGCTAAAAGTTTAAGGGAATAGGCCAACCGTAGATCAACATGTGAATTCCACAAATGGACTATAAAATGCACAATCAGTTTTCAAATGTCACTGTCATAGGCAGGCATCCGGTGAGGAGGAGAGTCGGAGACAGACTGCGAGATAGTGAATGTACCAACATATAATTTCACAATTGTAACAACAAGTGAGGCATCACAGAAAGAGAATCTCCAAAAGGCAGTGTATTCATTTTGCCAGAAGGCACAGGAAAAGTCACAGTAACCTGAAGCAAAGTCTCTCTGCAGTAAATCCAAATATTGCAGGTACACTTTCCAAACTGCTGACATTGTGTGCAAGGGTATAATCTAATATATTGCAAAAACTATTATGATGATACCTAGCAGCAATGTTTTCCCATTGGACATAATAACGCTGAAGCAAGCAATGAAGAAACATCTTAATTTCTTAAGATTTACAGTCACTGCCGTTTGCCTCATTAACAGATCCAACATTTGAAAGCACTGAATTTCCCCAGCTCTAAATTCTCAACAGAAATGCTGTATAGTGTGAAAGGCAAGGCTGAGACTAAGCCACATTCATCATTCTGAAAAATGGGTCACTGGTAATCTAACATCTAATGGACGTCTAATAACGCTTTGGTATTACTGAGAATGATAGGGGGTGGGCCACTGGGTCATTCATTTCAATTAACATTAGTACAATGAATGAATAAAGGAACAGCTGTCACCCAGCTCGTTGGGATCATAACGGAGCACCGGAGATCTGCCAGGACAGGACAGCATAGGGATACTGAAGGAGGTGGTACAGTAGAACTGGGTCAGATGCCATAAAGAGATCATTCTCTCATTTTTTCATCAGAGAAAAGGATCAATCTCAGAGGGCCAAGGAGAGGAGAGGTGGGATCTGTCGCAGGCAGGACACAGGCAGGGGGAAAAGAGACGAGTCAGACGGTTGGTAATACTGGGTTATACTGCATCCAGTGTGCATCTGGAATCAGAGCCCGAGGAGAACGTGATTGATCAGATGATAAATGATTTAGGTAAATATAGCCTTCTCCTTGGAGAGATAGAGGGAGGCATCACCTGCTGGGGCACCAAAGCATTAGTTACAACAGGTGTCCTCATTTATATTGCTGCTGACATACATAGGCAGGCAAGGGAGATCTGCTGTAATCCAAAATTATCTTTCATATGTTCTACAGATTTTAAAGGATTACATATTAATATAAAAATGTGAAAAGATGCACCATGCAAAGGAGATATTGCTTGGATACACAAGGCAGACTTTTGCATAATCGCACACTACTTGGTTTCAAACACAGTTTTGTTCTCCTTGATCAAACAGCCAATTAAATCAGACTAGCATCAACAAGCAGTATCTCTCTTTCAGCCTGTCAGGTGGTGATGCGTTTCAGGGAGTCATGCAGTCTCCGTAACAGTGAGCCTGTCATCATGTGGGCACAATGTATGTTTGCAGACGCCTCGTCTCCCTCAGAGGTGAAAAGCTGTGATTAAGGTTACCACAGAGACAGTGGAGGAGAGCAGCGCTAACCAACAGGCTGGTGCTAGAGACCTGATGAGTGGGGTGATAATCAAAAGACAACAGCAGGGGTTGGTTGCCATTAAGCAAAAGTAGCAATGTGGAGGCCAGGCCAGAGTAGTACAGTTTTCAAGTCACCCACACAACAATTTAACTGTCCAGAGTAAAGTGCAGCACATCCATTATTCCATGAGGCAACACATACTGGAACACCCAAAACCACTAATTCCTTTATATTTAGTGTTAAATAACACTAATATATTTTTTGTGAACAAATGTTTCATTTTGGTGTTAGCAACATGGAAAATCACTGGAAATCTGTTGCAGCTCAAGTCAACTACAAAATCCACAATGCAATGCTCTCTGGCTAGCTAGCAAGCAAACGTACCTACTAGAGGTCGACCGATTATGATTTTTCAACCCCGATATTAGAGGACCAAAAAAAGCCAATACCAATCAAATCGGGCAATATTTTTTTAGTTATTATTATATCTTTTTTTAAATATCGCCTGATTGATCGGTATTGGTTCATTCAGCATTGTTGTAATTGTCATCATTACAAATATATACACTGCTCAAAAAAATAAAGGGAACACTTAAACAGCACAATGTAACTCCAAGTCAATCACACTTCTGTGAAATCAAACTGTCCACTTAGGAAGCAACACTGATTGACAAATTTCACATGCTGTTGTGCAAATGGAATAGACAACAGGTGGAAATTATAGGCAATTAGCAAGACACCCCCAATAAAGGAGTGGTTCTGAAGGTGGTGACCACAGACCACTTCTCAGTTCCTATGCTTCCTGGCTGATGTTTTGGTCACTTTTGAATGCTGGCGGTGCTTTCACTCTAGTGGTAGCATGAGACGGAGTCTACAACCCACACAAGTGGCTCAGGTAGTGCAGCTCATCCAGGATGGCACATCAATGCGAGCTGTGGCAAGAAGGTTTGCTGTGTCTGTCAGCGTAGTGTCCAGAGCATGGAGGCGCTACCAGGAGACAGGCCAGTACATCAGGAGACGTGGAGGAGGCCGTAGGAGGGCAACAACCCAGCAGCAGGACCACTACCTCCGCCTTTGTGCAAGGAGGAGCACTGCCAGAGCCCTGCAAAATGACCTCCAGCAGGCCACAAATGTGCATGTGTCTGCTCAAACGGTCAGAAACAGACTCCATGAGGGTGGTATGAGGGCCCAACGTCCACAGGTGGGGTTGTGCTTACAGCCCAACACCGTGCAGGACGTTTGGCATTTGCCAGAGAACACCAAGATTGGCAAATTCGCCACTGGCGCCCTGTGCTCTTCACAGATGAAAGCAGGTTCACACTGAGCACGTGACAGACGTGACAGAGTCTGGAGACGCCGTGGAGAACGTTCTGCTGCCTGCAACATCCTCCAGCATGACCGGTTTGGCGGTGGGTCAGTCATGGTGTGGGGTGGCATTTCTTTGGGGGCCGCACAGCCCTCCATGTGCTCGCCAGAGGTAGCCTGACTGCCATTAGGTACCGAGATGAGATCCTCAGACCCCTTGTGAGACCATATGCTGGTGCGGTTGGCCCTGGGTTCCTCCTAATGCAAGACAATGCTAGACCTCATGTGGCTGGAGTGTGTCAGCAGTTCCTGCAAGAGGAAGGCATTGATGCTAAGGACTGGCCCGCCCGTTCCCCAGACCTGAATCCAATTGAGCACATCTGGGACATCATGTCTCGCTCCATCCACCAACGCCACGTTGCACCACAGACTGTCCAGGAGTTGGCGGATGCTTTAGTCCAGGTCTGGGAGGAGATCCCTCAGGAGTCCATCCGCCACCTCATCAGGAGCATGCCCAGGTGTTGTAGGGAGGTCATTCAGGCACGTGGAGGCCACACACACTACTGAGCCTCATTTTGACTTGTTTTAAGGACATTACATCAAAGTTGGATCAGGCTGTAGTGTGGTTTTCCACTTTAATTTTGAGTGTGACTCCAAATCCAGACCTCCATGGGTTGATAAATTTGATTTCCATTGATAATTTTTGTGTGATTTTGTTGTCAGCACATTCAACTATGTAAAGAAAAAAGTATTTAATAAGATTATTTCATTCATTCAGATCTATGATGTGTTATTTTAGTGTTCCCTTTATTTTTTTGAGCAGTGTATATATATAAAGAAAATACACATACATACATACTTTTCTTTATATATATTTGTAATGATGACAATTACAACAATACTGAATGAACACTTATTTTAACTTAATATAATACATAAATAAAATCAATTTAGTCTCAAATAAATAACGAAACGTTCAATTTGGTTTAAATAATGCAAAAACACAGTGTTGGAGAAGAAAGTAAAAGTGCAATATGTGCCATGTAAAAAAGCTAACGTTTAAGTTCCTTGCTCAGAACATGAGAACATATGAAAGCTGGTGGTTCCTTTTAACATAAGTCTTCAATATTCCCAGTTAAGAAGTTTTTGGTTGTAGTTATTATAGGACTATTTCTCTATACCATTTTGTATTTCATATACCTTTGACTATTGGATGTTATTATAGACACTACGCCAGCCTAATCTCGGGAGTTGATAGGCTTGAAGTCATAAACAGCGCAATGCTTGAAGCACAGCGAAGAGCTGCTGGCAAACGCAGGAAAGTGCTGTTTGAGTAAATGCTTACGAGCCTGCTGCTGCCTACCACCACTCAGTCAGACTGCTCTATCAAATCATAGACTTAATTATAATATAATAAACACACAGAAATACGAGCCTTAGGTCATTAATATGGTAAAATCCAGAAACTATCATTTCGAAAACAAAACGTTTATACTTTCAGTGAAATACGGAACCGTTCCGTATTTTATCGAACGGGCGGTAACCCTAAGTCTAAATATTGCTGTTACGTTTCACAACCTTCAATGTTATGTCATAATTATGTAAAATTCTGGCAAATTAATTCCGGTCGTTGTTAGGAAGAAATGGTCTTCACACATTCGCAACGAGCCAGGCGGCCCAAACTTCTGCATATACCCTGACTCTGCTTGCAAAGAACGCAAGAGTGACATAATTTCTCTAGTTAAAATAAATGTTAGCAGGCAATATTAACTAAATATGCAGGTTACATTTTGGGAATGCGCTTGTTAAATCATCACCCGTTTGGCGAAGTAGGCTGTGATTTGATGATAAATTAAACAGGGACTGTATTGATTATATGCAACCCAGGACAAGCTAGATAAACGAGTAATATCAACAACAATGTGTAGTTAACTAGTGATTATGTGAAGATTGATCTTTTTTTATAAGATACGTTTAATGCTAGCTAGCAACTTACCTTGGCTCCTTGCACTCGCGTAACAGGTGGTCAGCCTGCCTCGCAGTCTCCTCGTGGAGTCCATTGTAATCGGCCATAATCGGCATCCAAAAATGCTGATTACCGATTGTTATGAAAACTTGAAATCGTCCCTAATTAAATCGGCCATGCCTACACACAATAATACCAAAGACAATATCACCATGTAACGTAACTAGTTAGCTGTAAAATCGGCTAAACAAACTGCACTATTGATTTAAGAGTCTACAATCTCACCATGATCAACCTGTAGATCGATGTGCCTCAGAGAGGAGTCTAACATTCGCAACGGCCGATATACTGTTGAGGAGATGGGAAACATTGCCCATGCTACGTCAATGGGCCCCGTGGTGCATTCTGGGCGATTTTGGGACAAGGAGCGCTCTCCTTCAAGGAGTGAATGGGAGTTTATTGGGCGCTAGCTCAAAAACCCAACAACCCAAATTTCATCAACAAGAAGTACAACATATTTTCAGAGATGTGAGATAATTAACTGACTACCTTTAGTATCGTATAGCTTTGGAATCGTGACATTGCGTACTTGAGGAAAATAGGCACGTTTCTCAACATCTAGAAGGGACGCGCGACGATTAGCTTAGCAAACGCGCGACGCAGCATGATAACGTGAACGCGATTGGTCGACAGTCTGCTGGGTGGCGTGTTAGGAATCCAATGAATTAAGGAATGTATATCTCCTTTCTACACTGCTCAAAAAAATAAAGGGAACACTAAAATAACACATCATAGATCTGAATGAATGAAATAATCTTATTAAATACTTTTTTCTTTACATAGTTGAATGTGCTGACAACAAAATCACACAAAAATTATCAATGGAAATCAAATTTATCAACCCATGGAGGTCTGGATTTGGAGTCACACTCAAAATTAAAGTGGAAAACCACACTACAGCCTGATCCAACTTTGATGTAATGTCCTTAAAACAAGTCAAAATGAGGCTCAGTAGTGTGTGTGGCCTCCACGTGCCTGAATGACCTCCCTACAACGCCTGGGCATGCTCCTGATGAGGTGGCGGATGGTCTCCTGAGGGATCTCCTCCCAGACCTGGACTAAAGCATCCGCCAACTCCTGGACAGTCTGTGGTGCAACGTGGCGTTGGTGGATGGAGCGAGACATGATGTCCCAGATGTGCTCAATTGGATTCAGTTCTGGGGAACGGGCGGGCCAGTCCTTAGCATCAATGCCTTCCTCTTGCAGGAACTGCTGACACACTCCAGCCACATGAGGTCTAGCATTGTCTTGCATTAGGAGGAACCCAGGGCCAACCGCACCAGCATATGGTCTCACAAGGGGTCTGAGGATCTCATCTCGGTACCTAATGGCAGTCAGGCTACCTCTGGCGAGCACATGGAGGGCTGTGCGGCCCCCCAAAGAAATGCCACCCCACATCATGACTGACCCACCGCCAAACCGGTCATGCTGGAGGATGTTGCAGGCAGCAGAACGTTCTCCACTGCGTCTCCAGACTCTGTCACGTCTGTCACGTGCTTAGTGTGCACCTGCTTTCATCTGTGAAGAGCACAGGGCGCCAGTGGCGAATTTGCCAATCTTGGTGTTCTCTGGCAAATGCCAAACATCCTGCACGGTGTTGGGCTGTAAGCACAACCCCCACCTGTGGACGTTGGGCCCTCATACCACCCTCATGGAGTCTGTTTCTGACCGTTTGAGCAGACACATGCACATTTGTGGCCTGCTGGAGGTCATTTTGCAGGGCTCTGGCAGTGCTCCTCCTTGCACAAAGGCGGAGGTAGTGGTCCTGCTGCTGGGTTGTTGCCCTCCCCACGGCCTCTTCCACGCCTCCTGATGTACTGGCCTGTCTCCTGGTAGCGCCTCCATGCTCTGGACACTACGCTGACAGACACAGCAAACCTTCTTGCCACAGCTCGCATTGATGTGCCATCCTGGATGAGCTGCACTACCTGAGCCACTTGTGTGGGTTGTAGACTCCGTCTCATGCTACCACTAGAGTGAAAGCACCGCCAGCATTCAAAAGTGACCAAAACATCAGCCAGGAAGCATAGGAACTGAGAAGTGGTCTGTGGTCACCACCTTCAGAACCACTCCTTTATTGGGGGTGTCTTGCTAATTGCCTATAATTTCCACCTGTTGTCTATTCCATTTGCACAACAGCATGTGAAATGTATTGTCAATCAGTGTTGCTTCCTAAGTGGACAGTTTGATTTCACAGAAGTGTGATTGACTTGGAGTTACATTGTGTTGTTTAAGTGTTCCCTTTATTTTTTTGAGCAGTGTATAATATCTCTGGCAACGGCACCATGCAATGCACCCTGGCCTAAAGAGGCAGACAAATAGTAAAAATGTGCTAGACTCTCCATTAAATTACAAATTTCTCGAGGTAGGAATGTCGCAAAAATATGATAAATGGCTCATTTGAGAGAAGACATCCTCCCGAGTTATATCAGCCAGTTTTGAAATCTGACATGTATGATAGACGTTTCTGCGATCTAAAAGTCGTATTCCTATTAACTTACAGTGTAGTGAGACTGACTATCACGGTTCTACGTCATACCTGCTGGATTTCTGCCTGCTTGAACGCCAGTTCTGCCTGCTTGAACGCCAGATACACATGAAATGACCCAAGGAAATCGATAGAACATCACTCAGATTCACAAAAACAATATAACATTCAAAATGGGTGTACCTTTCCATGAATGATCATTACCCTCAGGTATTTTAGAGGATGTTGCTGCCTGCAGGCTTGTCTGAGACCTGCGGCCTTCCTCACCATTAACCAGGCATGGTGTAATATGCGCTTCTGGCTGGCAATCTCCATGCAGAACAGAAGCAACTCTGATGTGTTCTAACAACGTCCTGCTGACCTGTGGGCAGGCTGGCTGGCTGGCACCTGCCTCCATTGCTGCTTCTCTACTATACCAAAACTGACAGCAGGTGTAGGCCATCTGGGGATCTCTTTTCTCCACCTGAGTTTCATATCAAGAAAGCCTGTCTTTGTTATTCCAACAGAGAACCTCTGTCAAAGACTGTAGAGATGCATCTTAGTGGCATGGTTATACCTCCACATGAAAAATAACCCCTAGAAAAATATTTCCCATTTAACTGCCTCTAGTTTGTTGGCTGAAGCAGCTTCTCAGATGAAGGAGCAACAGAACATGCTACGTAGCAGCAGTTTGTGTGAGGGGATGTTCCCTGTGGTTGGTTTTTAGAACACTTTTAGATACAGAGGAGGCTACATAGCTAAAGCTATTACAGTGCACTAAAGGAGACTTCATAATACTCTCATCTCTCAGCCACATAATTGTCTTTTTAAAATGACTTGCTATGGACCATTAACTTTTAGGGATGAAAATAAATCTGAAATTATACTTATTTTTGGATACTCAGGACATACTAGATAGTGGAATGGAGAGATCATTAATTATGCTATGCTCCGTTTGATAAACTGCAAATTATATAGCTATTCCTAATGTGTAATTGCAACAATTTGCCCAGCTGCTCCAAGACAGACGCAGTAGGCCTACTGTGTGGTAACAACTCTTTACAATTCTCGATACGCTCTTCCCAACAGGGCGATTAACCTCTCATTTTGACCTTTCCCCACACAGCTGGGGATTCTTACCTAACAAATCACATGGATTCCTGCTCTTTTACAACAAAAAGGCCCTTGGTTACTCCAGCAGAGAACCTCTGTCAAAGACTGTAGAGATGTATCTCAGTGGCATGGTTATACCTCCACATGAAAAATAACCCCTAGAAAAATATTTCCCTTTTAACTGCCTCTAGTTTGTTGGCTGAAGCAGCTTCTCAGATGAAGGAGCAACAGAACCAGGCCCTCCGTCTGAACAAACAGTGCTTTGACCGGCCAATATCATGTTGCATACACTTCCACCTGGGGCGCTTCCTCAAACCTTGTCCCGTCTGCCTCACACAATGTTCCCCCTGTATCATGCTGGTGCTGTCTGCTCAGTATTAAAACAATGTCTCAGCTCTCTCTCCCAGTCTGTCCGGCAGGTCGAGGTAGGCCAGGGAAAGTAATTCTGGTGTTGGCTTCTAATCATAGGTGCTAATACTGTGGCCTGGAAAGGAAACTGCTGACAAAGGCCTCTGTGGCATGCAGACACAGGAGGAACTATTGTTGAGTTGTGTGAACGAACAAACGCCATTGCCATTCTCATTAACTCATTGTGTGCTCTACAGTACAGCCCGTGTTTTACTGTACTGAACGTAGACGCAGGCAGTATCCAGGCAGGTGCCATCTGTATGGATGGGCAATAGATGGTTGGTCGGTACGGTAGCCATCTGTCTGTTGTTGGCATCACACAGAGCTATGTCCTCTATCAGGGGACTGATCTGAGCCATGTGACGTTCTCCTCAGAGTTGAGGTAGACAGTCAGGGACAGACAGGCTCTTCTAATCATTGGAAGGTTCATTTCATACATGTTTTACAGGTTAAACATTTGCGTCTGCAAAGAAAAGGAACACTGTTGGCTCTGACTCACCATTTGGTTAGACTATTTCTTGAATTGCATTGTTGGTTAAGGGCTTATGAGTAAGCATTTCTCAGTAAGGTCTACACCTGTTTTTGGCGCATGTGACAAATAACATTTGATTTTATTAATTTAGCAGTTTTTGCCAAGGAGATCTTAGTTGAGCAATTTCACATCTAAGATGCTTGGTGCAGTATTTCTCAATGAAAACATGTGTATGAAAACTAGCCATCAACAACAAATACTTCATTGAAGAATCCCTACTGTTGACTAATCACCAACAAAGGGGCAAAGACTTCGGCTTTCCTCGAGAGAAAAAAAATTCACAAAACTGACAAATGTCACAAAATGCTGTTTTAATACAGTTGAAGTCGGAAGTTTACATACACAGCCAAATACATTTAAACTCAGTTTCACAATTCCTGACATTTAATCCTAGTAAACATTCCCTGTCTTTGGTCAGTTAGGATCACCACCTTATTTTAAGAATGTGAAATGTCAGGATAATAGTAGAGAGAATTATTTATTTCAGCTTTTATTCATTTCATTCCAGTGGGTCAGAAGTTTACATACACTCAATTAGTATTTGGTAGCATTGCCTTTAAATTGTTTAACTTGGGTCAAATGTTTTTGGTAGCCTTCCACAAGCTTCCCACAATAAGTTGGGTGAATTCTGGCCTATTCCTCCTGACAGAGCTGGGGTAACAGAGTCAGGACTGAAGGGCCTCCTTGCTCGCATATGTTTTTTCAGTTCTGCCCACAAATTTCCTATAGGATTGAGGTCAGGGCTTTGTGATGGCCACTCCAATACCTTGACTTTGTTGTCCTTAAGCCATTTTGACACAACTTTGGAAGTATGCTTGGGGTCATTGTCCATTTGGAAGACCCATTTGCTACCAAGCTTTAACTTGCTGACTGATGTCTTGAGATGTTGCTTCAATATATCCACATCATTTTCCTTCCTCGTGAAGCCATCTATTTTGTGAAGTGCACCAGTCCCTCCTGCAGCAAAGCACCCGCACAACATGATGCTGCCACCCCGTGCTTCAAGTTGGTGATTCTTCAGCTTGCAAGCCTCCCCCTTTTTCCTCCAAACATAGTGATGGTCATTATGGCCAAACAGTTCTATTTTTGTTTCATCAGACAAGAGGACATTTCTCCAAAAAGTACAATCTTTGTCCCCATGTGCAGTTGAAAACCGTAGTCTATTTATTTGATGGCGGTTTTGGAGAAGTGGCTTCTTCCTTTCTGAGCGGCCTTTCAGGTTATGTCCATATAGGACTTGTTTTACTGTGGATATAGATCATTTTGTACCCGTTTCCTCCAGCATCTTCACAAGGTCCTTTGCTGTTGTTCTGGGATTGATTTGCACTTTTCACACCAAAGTACGTTCATCTCTAGGAGACAGAACGCGTCTCTTTCCTGAGCGGTATGACGGCTGCGTGGTCCCATGGTGTTTATACTTGCGTACTATTGTTTGTACAGATGAACGTGGTACCTTCAGGCATTTGGAAATTGTTCCCACGGATGAACCAGACTTGTGGAAATAAAAAAAAAATTCTGAGGTCTTGGCTGATTTATTTTGATTTTCCCATGATGTCAAGCAAAGAGACACAGAGTTTGAAGGTAGACCTTGAAATACATCCACAGGTACACCTCCAATTGACTCAAATTATGTATATTAGCCTATCAGAAGCTTTAAAGCCATGACATCATTTTCTGGAATTTTCCAAGCGGTTTAAAGGCACAGTCAACTTAGTGCATGTAAACTTCTGACCCACTGGAATTGTGATACAGTGAATTATAACTGAAATAATCTGTCTGTAAACAATTGTTGGAAAAATGACTTGTCTCATGCACAAAGTAGATGTCCTAACCGACTTGCCAAAACTATAGTTTGTTTTACAAGAAATGTGTGGAGTGGTTGAAAAAAAAGTTAATGACTCCAACCTAAGTGTATGTAAACTTCCAACTTCAACTGTATATGCATGAACTCTTCTGAACTGTTTCGTTTCGGAAGCCCCGTTCTTACATTAGGCCTACTCATCACACCAGGATATATGGGGGGTCAGAGAGAGGGTGTCTTTACTGGAGGTAGGGTGTCAGAGAGAGGGTAGGTGGTGGTGGAGGGGTAGACTCCCACGGGACAGGCTGTAATAATAGGCTCTCACCATCTTCCGCTCTCACATGTTAATTAGGATAATATCACACTGCCATCTCATCTCGACTGCTAAACATTCAGTTGTTGCTCTTATTATAGATGTAAGACCAACAGCAGATCTTGATTGTTGCCTTTCTCAAGGAACACACACTGGCTATAAAAAAAATGATGGCACCATTTATGGGATAAACATTCTTCCGGCAGTTTATGCCCCTAAGAGCAATTATGCGAGAACCGCACCAGTGCAATTGGACACAGCTTATGCTCGAAATACATCAACAAAAAGAGTCTAAGAAAAGGTTCCAGATATTAGAGTCCATCAAGTAACATTTCATGTCATCTTACCATTTGTATTATGAGCCATTTATAAATACAAATAGGATAACAGCGCAACTGATACTGTTTTCTTCAGAATCAATTACTGTGAAACTGAAACTGACTCAAACTCCAGTCAAAGAGTGGGCTGTGGGCACCCCGATCAGTGTGTTTGGTGTGTACACATGGAACACATAATAAGAATAACTGTTGAAGACACAAGTGCATTCCATGTTCTAGAATGTTCTAGTCCATTCTCCTGTGCCTGTCCTAGCCAGACTGTTATCCGACACATTTCAGCATTTAGACACCAATTTCTATGATGACTGATGTTTTTAAGTTGACACTTGCCAATAATACTAGACATCTAGTCTGTCTACATCAGTGTAGAGAGATTGGCATTGGTGAGAATGTCAAAGTAAAATGCATTGCCTCACACAATACACGTCAGTCAAAGCTGATAGCATTTTTTACAGAGCATAGATAGCAGACGACACCATTCTGTATACTTCTGGCCCCTCTTTGGACACTGTGTTAACTAACCTCCAGAAGAGCTTCAATGCCATACAACTCTCCTTCCATGGCCTCCAACTGCTCTTAAAATGCAAGTCAAACTAAATGCATGCTCTTCAACCGATCGCTGCCCACACCTGCCCGCCCGTCCAGCATCACTACTCTGGACGGTTCTGACTTAGAATTTGTGGACAACTACAAATACCTAGGTGTCTGGTTAGACTGTAAACTCTCCTCCCAGACTCACATTATGCATCTCCAATCCAAAATTAAATCAAGAATCGGCTTCCTATTTTGCAACAAAGCATCCTTCACTCATGCTGCCAAACATACCCTCATAAAACTGACTATCCTACCAATCCTTGACTTCAGCGATGTCATTTACAAGATAGCCTCCAACGCTCTACTCAGCAAAATTGGATGCAGTCTATCACAGTGCCATCCGTTTTGTCACAAAAGCCCCATATACTACCCACCACTGCGACCTGTATGCTCTTGTTGGCTGGCCCTCGCTTCATACTCGTCGCCAAACCCACTGGCTCCAGGTCATCTATAAGTCTTTGCTAGGTAAAGCCCTGCCTTATCTCAGCTCACTGGTCACCATAGCAGCACCCACCCGTTGCACGTGCTCCAGCAGGTATATTTCACTGGTCACCCCCAAAGCCAATTCCTACTTTGGCCGCCATTCCCTCCAGTTCTCTGCTGCCAATGACTGGAACGAATTGCAAAAATCACTGAAGCTGGAGACTCATATCTCCCTCACTAACTTTAAGCATCAGCTGTCAGAGCAGCTCACAGATCATTGAACCTGTACATAGCCCATCTGTAAATAGCCCATGCAACTACCTCATCCCCATATATATGTATATATATTGTTTTTGTTGCTCTTTTGCACCCCAGTATGTCTACTTGAACATCTATCACTCCAGTGTTTAATTGCTAAATTGTATTACATCGCCACTACGGCCTATTTATTGCCTTACCTCATTTGCACAGACTGTATATAGATTTTTCTATTGTGTTACTGACTGTACGTTTGTTTATTCCATATGTAACTGTGTTGTTGTTTGTGTCGCACTGCTTTTCTTTATCTTGGCCAGGTCGCAGTTGTAAATGAGAACTTGTTCTCAACTGGCCTACCTGGTTAACTACTTAGGGAGCAGTGGGGCGCTAATATAAAATCCCTGATCTTTCGAAGAACTTCTGCTGAGGGCTTCCCAAGTGTCCAACGAAGACATCCAATGGTTCTTTTGTTAGAAAAAGTCATTTATTATATCCATAAATCTCCATTTGGTTGTCACGTTATGTTCATAAAATACAGCGTCCACTCGCCCATTGAACCGTGAATAGAACGCGTTCAACCTATACACTTGTCCAAGAACAATCAAACATCATTGATAATGTATCCTTAGGAACACTTTTATGTATATTTACTATAATATTTCAACCGGATTATACACTGGACGATAGGAAAGGAAAAAACCACAGCGAGCGCGAGCCCGTGAACGCGCCTCTTCTGTTTACATCCTGTGACAAGTTCGAAATTATTTTTCTATTACCATCCAGAGCAACCTAACATCACCAAACACTGTCTAGAGACTGTTGACATCCAGTGGAAGCAATAGGTATAGCAATCTTACTCCCAGATATGGCTGTTTTCAATAGGGAGGGGTTCAAAATGAGGCAAATGTCTCAAAAACACTTTTTACAGGACAGAAATTCCTCAGGTTTTCGCCTGCTTTATCAGTTCTGTTATAATCACAGACAATATTTTAACTGTTTTAAAAACTTCAGAGTGTTTCCTATCCAAAAGTACTAAAGTTAACTTCTTAGGGAGCGGCTCCCGAGCTCACGGTTTTGGAGAGTCTGGCGTGCCCAAAGTAAAATGCCTCCCACTAAGGCCCAGAAAATAGGATATGCACATAATTAGTACTATTGGATAGGAAACACTGAAGTTTCTAAAAGTGTTAACATAATGTCTGAGTATAACAGAACGGATATAACAGGCGAAAACCCGAGGAATTTCTGGCAATTACAAGTGGGGCGCCGCTCCTAACGCCCTAATGGGAGGGCCGCCGGTGCCATACATACCACAATTCAAAGATGCATGTGAATTAGGGTGTGCGGTTATCCTATTTTATTGCTGCTTCATACATCCATAGATCTGGAAGTGAAACCTGCATGTTCAAGAATAGTGAAAGTTACTGCCATTGATACCAGATTTATTTGTCTGTAAAATGGACAGATGAAAATGCCTGTATAGGCTGGTTGTCTGAGGTGGTGTGTAGCCTATAAATAGATAAATAATACATCCTTAGCTAAATATAGTCAGATTTTCTCCCAATAAAGTTAGGGTTTTCCAACCATAGACCATGTCTCGCCATACACGGGCGTGTCCTTTGTAGCCTATTAACGTTAGTATTAATTCATTCACACCTTGAATTAACCTTCATGATAAGCGTGCCATGCATGTGAGCTTCTGAAGTTACTACATTTACAGAAATAAAAAGGCAACAATTTCTCCTGAGTGAATGGACAAATAGGTAGGTTACTTTGTCACAAAAGGTAAATAACCGCCGTTTTTTGTTTCTTTTCAACAAAAAAACTACTTTCATACCATGACATGGCACCTACTTCAACTGCTCAGATAATCGAAAAGGCTAGTACATCAAACGCTACCTGCCGCTTGGATATGACAACACTTACCTTTATCAATTATTTCAGGCTTTTTCTCCCAAGTGAAGTTGTAGGAATATTTTACGAAGTCTTCCGACCAACTGTCCTCACATTACGCGACAAATGGGCTGCTGTCTGTCAAACGTGTTGAGGTGGGTGGCCACCAAATGTTGTCAAATACTACCGAGGACAAAATGAAATGTGTCCTGTCACAACAATGAAAAACATTCGACCCAGAGTTATTCTATTAAATTCCATCTCGTGGGTTTGTTCTACATTGAAGTGTGCATCAGTTTAACTTCGTTTTCTCAGTAAATATTCCAAGGTTAGAGTCTTCTGAGGTTAATGCAAGCCTTGCCTATGAACATCGGGAGAGTAAATCAATCGAATGACTATCAGTGGGCGGAGTTGTAGGTTTTATTTTAAAGCGAAAGAGCGTCACCCATTTTCCGGCACGCGACGTCTCCCAAAAGGCTCAAAAACAAAGGATGAGGTTATGATCCTGTAAAAGTAATCAAATATCACCCACAACATACACACAGTAAAATGCTATATATAGTGGCTCTGATGGGGCACGGCCAAAATCATCACTGACTCAATAGCAATCTAATAAAGAAAAAGTGTTAAAACACGTTGAGACTGTTGGTGGACAGTCAACACCACCCAGTAGACTAGAGGAACAGGAACCCCACTGCTGTCACAAATGTGATTCTGAATCTGTCACTCCAGCCATGAGTATTTATTCAGATTGTGGGAGGGTGAAGTGTGTGAATCCAAAAAAAAGCAATTATACAGATGATTAAAAAAATATGTGGACATGGCAGTATTCATACCTTGGATTCTGTGGTAAAAGTGAATGAAAAACAACTTTTGACTTTTGATATGGTTTTTTATACAAATACCTTGTCCATAATGTAGACGCCTCTGGAATTTTAATTGAAGAGGTAAGGGATGCTGCTGTGATTGAGTCTTGTAAGGGTTTAGAGAAACCATAATTAACTGTAGATGATACATGTGATCTGCACAACATACCAATACCAATTGTACATACCTTTGTTTGCCAACTGGTCAGTATACCTGCAGACTCAGACACACACAAAAGTGAGCAGTTCAGTCATCTGCACCCAATGCAGCTACTGTAGCCATCATATATTCTTACCTCTTTGTTGATTGATATCCATTGAATTGTGTCCATTTTCTGTTTTAGAAAATGGACAAAATGTCAAACAACACTACCATTTCTACAAATATAAACAAAAATAGATGGTATGTTGATAAAACAATATAAATTTAGATCAACAAGGGAGAAACCTTACCTTACATTTAGGAGATCTATACATTTTTCAGTGCCTGCACCTGCTGTCATCTCAAATCCAAATGTTTCAGTTGGGCAGTTAGGTTCCTGCAAGAACCCCCACTAACTAAGGAGGTTCCTCGATGAACCCTACCTCCTTTGGGGTTCTTGGAAGAACCTTTCGGGGGCATTTTTCAGAGCCAAAAACCCTAAGGTTCTTCAAGGAACTTTTAGGATCTTTGAAGAACCCTTGTTGGACCCCACATTGTTTTAGTGTAATATCAGGTGCTATTAAGCTGTCAGCTTTCTTCATTCATTATGTAAAACTTTAATTGAGTTTTTTTTAATGTAGATTATGCAACTCTCAGGACAATATTATGTTGTTTTGTTTGCATAATGAGGGTAACAAAAGGCTTGTGTCATTGATTATCACTCACCCAAACGGAACTTACTGTCGTTAACAGAACCGGGCTTCGATAAACAGCAGCTTCTGTTCTGGTTGGGGCTCAGCTGTTAATTTCAAACCATTTAATCTCTGCCCAAGTTGTTTCATGCAATTGCACACATACAGATTTCCCACACAAAGAATAGCAACATTAGAATGCCCTAAAAAGTACAGAATAAAACTAACTCTACATTTCATAGTATACGTTTTGTATATGTTCATAGTGTTATAGTTTTCATCATAATTAAGGCCTGACATTTTTTCCTGACCTTGTGACCTGATCAGGAAAAGCTCTAGGCACTAGTTATAGGTGTAACCTTCTTTCTATCAAGTAGTTGAATCTGTGGTTGGCATGACAGTGCATCCCTATCTCAAGCGGAAGGGATTTGTGTCCAGAAAATAAATATCTATTTCTATGTATCACTAAGGAAACAGAAAATGCTTTCATTGCTATCATTCTGACGTCAATTCAATTTCACAGAGGGAGAACCTTGAATGAGAACTGCACAGTGATTGTTGTCAAGACACGTACAAGTGTGATTTTATGGATGGCGCCCAAAATGATTGAACATCATGTTAGTACTGTAGTAGTGTAGATCCTTTATGCATCCATCTGGTTCATTTATACTTTGTAATTCTCAATTAGCAAAAGAGTGAACAATCCACGGATGGAACTAGTGGAAAATGAATGATTTAAATCCAATTAATCTCTTCACATGAAATGATGCATAACAGCCAGCGGATCATCCATCTACATTTCAAACACACACACATGCACGCGCGCACACACACACGCAAACTCACACAGGGCTCCACTTCCAGGCTGGGAGCGTGCGGCGGCACAGAGGGGAGGCAGCATGGTGTTTGGACTACTTCCTGTGACATTTGATGTGTGAGGGAGCAGCAACAGAGTAGCAGACCCCTCTCCCTAGGCAGGCATTAGTCAGAGGCTCCAGCTGGTTTGATGATTCTGTACATCCCTCCTCCAGAAGGCCAAGCAGCAGGAGGGGTGGCTGGGTGATAGAGGTACTGGGGAGGTCACAGACTGGGGTCTTTGTACAGGTGAAGGTGTGTGAAGTAAGGGTCAAATTATGATGTAACAGCTTGCGACCGCTCAGGTGATGGAGAACTGGGCTCTTTTTCAATCGTCTTTCCTTGATTCCTTGCATACTCTCTCCTGCCTTCTTTCTCAAAATGCAGTAGAGGAGAAGATCCAAGGTTCCTTGACTGACCTTCTCCTCCAATTTGATCAAAATTGCAAAGACCTTTTACAAAGTGTTGTCTTAATCTCAGTGCAAAACTTTCAACTTCAGATCAGACAAGGCATTTATTTGTTTTGATCGCCATCCAGTGGCTATGTATAGAATGGGATGGGATTAGTCCCATTGTGAATATTTACAAGTTCACTTTGACACGTCTTTAATCCGTATGCTTATCTAAATAGGAAAATAAAATGTTTAATGTGTATGCTTATCTAAATGGGAAAATAAACAGATGAATTAGTATAAATAAATAATTATCAAATATGAAGTCTATATTTAGAAGACAGATAATGAGAATAGGAGTCCAATCAGAACTAACCTCAGGGTTATATTAAAGCCGCAACAAGATTATTCAAATTATTTTAAAGTGCCAAAATGTGACCTCAATTAAAAATGAGATAAACTTGAGTCTCCCTCAAGTACAGCACTTGCACAGTGAAGAGGAAACTTAGTTGCCGTTTGGGAAAATGTGAACCTATTTAGACCACCAGAGGGCATGCTAATCCAATAGCCAAGTATTTCGGGCCCTTGTCTAGATTACCCTTTTATACGGTCTTTGTCCCACCCCCAGGCAGTCATTAGCCTTTTCTGTCAGCCCAGCACAGACACAGACCTGAAGAGGAGCAAAAGTTAATCAAACCATAATTAAGACAAATCAAGTTTAATATGTAAAGTTCAAGAGTTTGGAACAAGAGCTGGATGTTGAAAAATGAGTGATTCTAAACGATGGAAGTTTAGTTACTTCAACTTGACAGAAATATGCAATAGTTGTTTTTCCAATATATTGTTGTTGGTCAATGGTTATATGGTTATACTATCAACCACAGTATAAAAATATATTGGCATGGCATCAAAATACCTCCTATAAGATAACGAGTTTATAGATGTATTATTCATGGTAGACTATTCACAATTTGTGAATTGCATGATTGTGATACATTTGCTGATTCTTTAATTACGCTGCTCTTTACATATCTACAAGACGTAGACCTAAAGGTAATGCTTCATAAATGTACATCCTTCAGCATAGTGGAAGCATCACTGAGGTCTTAAATCATATGTTAGTCTTGGCAGCACCACCCAAGCTTCCTTTAACTCAATAGATTTTTTATTTCACCTTTATTTATTTTATTTCACCTTTATTTCACTCACAAGATCACGAGTGAGTGAAGGTACAGAAATAAGAAATAATAAAAGATACTAACATAAAGAAAATGGCTCAGTAGTATAGAATATACATTCTTTCACAGGAGCACCTTTAAGTCCATGTTGGTCTGCTGAACTAAAATGGAATATGCATGTATGAGGCCCTAGTGAGTTTTATAGAGTCCTCACTCAAAACAAATGTATTGTTACAATGGATAGGGCCATCTTTGCATGTAGATTAGTTCCATTGGGGATTGGACCAGGCATGTTTGAACTAGGCCTACCTTGCCTCATGCAGGTGATGAGGAATTTCAGAGTATTTGACTCTTATAGAATAAAAAACGGAGCCTGGGGGAGGGGGTGGGGACATGGGACTGCGGCATGGGTATGGTAGCGGAGTTGTGTTTGTAGAAGCCTCAAGAACATTCTCCCCCAATCACCAAAAGGCGTCTGTCATCAGCTGGCATGTGAGGGCAATTTAACCCTTGTGTTGTCTTAAGGGTCAAAAATGACCTGCCAATGTGTTTAACAGCAGAGAAAACCCCCTAAATTATATTTTTTAAACTTGAAATAAATTTGATGACTTTTCCTAGAGTGGCCTCAACATCACAAAAAGTGAAACATCGCCTTTGTTCATATTTCCATGAAAGCTGTACACCCCCAGGGTACAAAGATCTTAGGGTCATTTTTCACCCGGCAGTTATAAAATAATTGACACACCACAAAAACCACAAAAACCACAAAGACACGCACACACACACACACACACACACACACACACACACACACACACACACACACACACACACACACACACACACACACACACACACACACACACACACACACACGCACGCACACACACACACACATAATGATACATGTAAATTATGTGTGCTACTGATTGAACTTTATTGTGCATGTGCAGCATCTCCCCTCCAGACAAAATAAAAATGTATTGAAAGCATTGTTTACTAATGGGGAATGCAGTCAGAGGCTATAAAGGTGATGCAGATGACTGTCCCCACAGTTCTCTCTTTGCTGAAGCCATGAGTGCACGTTTCAGTGCCCAACAGGGTGTAGATCTGATTTCTTCAGGTGTCCAGGAGGAACAAGAGAACAATGATTTAGGAGAGGATGGGGTATCTGATGAAGAAGATGGGGAAGTATACAACCCAGAGCACGATGCATCATCTTCAGATGAAGAAGAAATCCCCACATTTTTGTCAAAGAACAGCAAAATAACATGGTCCTTGTCACCATATGACAACCAGAGCAGGATGGCAGCACAAAATATCATAAGGATGACCCCAGGGCCCACAAGACATGCAGTTGCCCATGCCCAGGACATTGCCTCAACATTCTACATGTTCATCACACCAGCCATCGAAACAATCATCCTGGAGATGACAAATTTGGAGGGTTTCCGTAAATATGGAGACAACCGGAAAAGGATGAATAAGATTGACCTGCGTGCCTACATAGGGCTGCTAATCCTAGCGGTGTGTATAGGTCCCGAGGCAAGGCTGCATGTACAGTCGTGGCCAAAAGTTCTGAGAATGACACAAATATTAATTTCCACAAAGTTTGCTGCTTCAGTGTCTTTAGATATTTTTGTCAGATGTTACTATGGAATACTGAAGTATAATTACAAGCATTTCATAAGTGTCAAAGGCTTTTATTGACAATTACATTAAGTTGATGCAAAGAGTCAATATTTGCAGTGTTGACCCTTCTTTTTCAAGACCTCTGCAATCCGCCCTGGCATGCTGTCAACTAACTTCTGGGCCACATCCTGACTGATGGCAGCCCATTCTTGCATAATCAATGCTTGGAGTAGGTCCGAATTTTGGGGTTTTTGTTTGTCCACCCGCCACTTGAGGATTGACCACACGTTCTCAATGGGATTAAGGTCTGGGGAGTTTCCTGGCCATGGACCCAAAATATTGATGTTTTGTTGCCCAAGACACTTAGTTATCACTTTTGCCTTATGGCAATGTGCTCCATCATGCTGGAAAATGCATTGTTCATCACCAAACTGTTCCTGGATGGAAGAAGTTGCTCTCAGAGGATGTGTTGGTACCATTCTTTATTCATGGCTGTGTTCTTAGGCAATATTGTGAGTGAGCCCACTCCCTTGGCTGAGAAGCAACCCCACACATGAATGGTCTCAGGATGCTTTACTGTTGGCATGACACAGGACTGATGGTAGCGCTCACCTTGTCTTCTCCGGACAAGCTTTTTTCCGGATGCCCCAAACAATCGGAAAGGGGATTCATCAGAGAAAATGACTTTACCCCAGCAGTCCAATCCCTGTACCTTTTGCAGAATGTCAGTCTGTCCCTGATGTTTTTCCTGGAGAGAAGTGGCTTCTTTGTTGCCCTTCTTGACACCAGGTCATCCTCCAAAAGTCTTCGCCACACTGTGCGTGCAGATGCACTCACACCTGCCTGCAGCCATTCCTGAGCAAGCTCTGTACTGGTGATGCCCCGATCCCGCAGCTGAATCAACTTTAGGACACTGTCCTGGCGCTTGCTGGACTTTCTTGGGTGCCCTGAAGCCTTCTTCACAACAATCTAACCATTCTCTTTGAAGTTCTTGATGATCCGATAAATGGTTGATTTATGTGCAATCTTACTGGCAGCAATATCCTTGCCTGTGAAGACCTTTTTGTGCAAAGCAATGATGACGGCACGTGTTTCCTTGCAGGTAACCATGTTTGACAAAGGAAAAACAATGATTCCAAGCACCACCCTCCTTTTGAAGCTTCCAGTCTGTTATTCGAACTCAATCAGCATGACAGAGTGATCTCCAGCCTTGTCCTCGTCAACACTCACACCTGTGAAAACGAGAGAATCACTGACATGATGTCAGCTCGTCCTTTTGTGGCAGGGCTGAAATGTAGTGGAAATATTTTTGGGGGATTCAGTTCATTTGCATGGCAAAGAGGGACTTTGCAATTAATTGCAATTCATCTGATCACTCTTCATGACATTCTGGAGTATATGCAAATTGCCATCACACAAACTGAGGCAGCAGACTTTGTGAAAATTAATATTTGTGTCAACCTTTTGCCATGACTGTAGTCTCTGGGATGCAGAGAGTGGAGAGGACGATTTTCCGTGCCACGATGCCACTGAAAGTCTTTCACACTTTCTTAAGAATGCTGCGATTTGATAACCATGACTCAACCTGTAACGCACAATCCAGCTACGCTTGGAAGATGCAAGTCTACACAGGGAAGCCGACCAGGGGAGGCCCGGAGAAGAACCATGGGATGCAAGTTGTGCTTGATGTGACAGATGGACCACCGCTCTAGTTTCTTACCTCCCAAAGAGGAACAAGAATGTGGTCCTACTGAGCTCACAGCACAAAACGGCTGAGATCAGTGATCGTGAGGACAAGAAGCCAGTCATCATCCTGGATGACAACCACAACAAAGGAAGTGTGGAAAACCTGGACAAGGTTATTGGAATTTACAGCTGCAGGAGGATGACTGCCCGCTGGCCCCTGGTCATCTTCCATAGCAGCTGCAGCCTCTGCAGCGCTTGTGAAAGCTGTTCAGGGGGCTTAATCTTGTCCTGGTCCACCTGAGGCTGCAGCTGGGGCAGGCAAGAGGAGGAGATTCCAATTCTGCCCCACAAAGAAGGACTGTAAAACAAATTCTATGTGCTCCACATGTGAGAATACATCAAGTCCATGCACACACACTTGCACACACACTTGCATATTGCACACACATATGCACACACACTTGCACACACACTTGCACACACACTTGCATATTGTCCCACATGTGCTAATTAGAGTTCATTGATTTATGTTCTTCACGTTTTTGTTTTGTATCTATTATCTTATTTTATTCTTATTTATTGTTGTTGTTTATACACTTTGTGGGTGGGGGCAATGGTTAAAAAAATGGGAGAAGACTAGTATTTTGTTGTTGAATTTGCTATGTTGCCAAAAAAGTTCAAGACTGTTATTGTTTCCCTTCAATAAAATGCATTCAAAACTACTTTCTGCACATTTCTGCTACTTCCTTAGGCTATACAAGTGCTATCTATTGCTAAACAGTTAATGTTTACACCTATGCAGTACCTGCAGCAATAATAATAATAATAATAAACCTCTGCTTTAGTAAAAAAAAACAATTATGACAGGTGTGTTATAATAAAAACTAGTGGTGTCCACTGAGTAAATGCTGTCTTTCTGCATTGTGAAGAGGGAAACCCCAGATATTCACAACGTTTGTGATGAATGACAGGTTGTTTCTTCATGCAAAAAAATCAATTAAGCTGCTTTATTTTAGGGGTTTAGTGAAGGTGGGTCATTTTTTACCCTTAGGACAAGAGGAGTATACAGAATATTAAGACTACACAAGAGTTAAGACAGGGTTGCAAAAGGAGGAGGGGGAAATACGTTACATGCACAGTGGAATGATGTGATTTGGACCTCGAACTGATGGCATCAGAACTACATTTCACTATACCTATTTAAGAGGCGTACCACATGGTACCAGTAGAATTTCATATTGTAATTCAATAAAAGGTTACTTTTAGTTAAAATTATGTAAAACGTGGTTTCATTTGCTTGTATGGAGACTGGTGAGGACGTGTTTAGGGCAGAGCTTGATTTCTAGTTGGTTTACAGCACTGTTGCTATAGCTCCTGCTCCACAACCCCCATCCTGAACAAGCCTGCAATCAGCCTGGGAAGACGTGGCAGTATGGGGGAGTGACGGGGAGGCTGAAACGAACTACTTTGACAAACTTCTAGTAACTAAGGTTACAACTACTGTTATAAAAGTCGTGTGGAATCCCTTCCATAATCATTGCTTTTGAACAGGATTATTGAAAATACAAATCGTGAGTACAGTACGAGCATCGTGCCCAATGTACTCATTCACAACTACAAGAGGAAGCCAAAGGGATGTCATCCTCACTGACGTGCACATATCCTCTGTTGGAAAATACACACTGTGCTGGTGAATGTTTTATAAAATGAAAGCTGTGTTGGGGATTGAGTCAGCCTGCAGCATTAGGACCATGCAGAGGACTGCAGCAAATGGGTCCAGGGGGAGGTCTGCGGTCTCGGCTTCCTGGAGAGCCAGAGGTTGTCATTTGCATACCCCATTCCCAAATTCCAGAAGTTTCTTTTCCGTGAGATATATAGGCCAGAGGTAAAACAGTAAGAACATCAATCGACAGAGGAGCTAACCCAAAGAGTGAGATCCGGAAGAGGTCGTGCCTAGCTGTGCCAGGTAAGGATTAGGAGAGACTGGGAGAATGCTCCGTTTGAACTATGTTTTTTGGGGAAAGCTGTTGTTTTGTATAAATGGTTTAAAGTAAAAGTAGTGCATGCATTTAGGTTCCGAAATTATTTTCAACATAACTTTGTAGAATTTGGAATGTATTCTGATTCAGGCACTCTTGCACAATCTTTACGTTTAATCAAACGGCATATATTTGCTATTGTCTCAACTTTTTGGTGAGAACTGGAGTAGCTGATAGGATGCCGCATTGATGTTCATGCAATTTATCTATAAAGGGTATTAGATAAGGCAGTTATAACTGTACTTTGAGATAATATCGTTGCTTGATGATGCATGGTTACAGTTATTCAATAAATGAAAAGAGAAAATTACAAATCATTGCATTAACTTCGTTGGGGATATTATTTGGTTGTGGCTAATTGTACATTCAAACAAGCAGAACTGTTAGTTACATTGCATAGATGATTTTGGGAGTGGTGGGACGTTCATAGCGGTGGGGAGTTGTTTGGGGGTGGGTGCTGCGATTTTTTTTTTTTATCTGGAACAAAAGCTTTTCCTGCGCTGCAGACGGCTATACCTATCGGTCCGTAAAAAAAATAAAAAATGCTGTTCCACATTTCTGCTTGGATGGGTTTTTTTCTGGGACATGCACTGACCAATGAGAGACGTTTTATATGTGTGTATGCACGATATACCTAGCTATGATTAAAAAAAATATCAAATACAAAATGTTTTCAACAATGACCCTTATATTCAAAGGAAGATGGAAAGAATAATTAATGAAAAAAAGCTCCATGTGTAACGCCCAGTCCCGAGTTTCCAGGCTGAGCGTTTTGGTTTTGTCTTTGTGTAGGGTTTGTTCATTCTAGGTGTCGTATTTCTATAAAGAGTAATGGTTCCCAATTAGAGGCAGCTGTGTGTCGTTGTCTCTAATTGGGAACCATATTTAGGCTAGTAGGTTTCACTCTGGGTTCGTGGGTTATTGTATGTTCATAGCTGTGTTTGTTTATTCAGTTATGTTCATCGTTACGTTCTCCGTTCTTGTTTTGTTCCGTCTTGTTCCCGTGGATTTATTAAATCATGTATTCTGGCTACATCGCTGCGTCTTGGTCTGTCCGTTCAGTAGAGAATCGTGACAGAATAACCCACCAAACGAAGACCAAGCAGCGAGAGACTCGGGAGTGCTGGACCAGGAGGACCTCATCGGATCTCGCCTGGCACGGGAGGTCCGTGGGCTGCCCCAAGAAACTTTTTGGGGGGCACACGAGGAGGTTGGCCGGTTCAGGAGGGACTCCTGAGCCAACCCTCGTGCTTTATGGAGAGCGTTGGGGAGAGCGTCGCAGCGAAGGGAGGCCGTGCTATGCAGTGTTGGCGCACGGTTTCCCTATAGGGATTCAGAGGCCGGTGCGAGTGATTCCCGCTCCACTCATCAGTCGGGAAAATAAGTGTTCAGCCAGGAAGAGTGGTGCCTGCTCTGCGCGCTAAGTCTCCAGTGCGCCTCCTGGGACCCGGATATCCTGCTCCAGTTCCGTGTGCGGTGTCTCCGGCACGCGTCCGCAGCCCAGTGAGAGATCCCAGCGCCACTCATTGGTCGGGCGAGGTCTGTGTGCTACCTGGGAGAGTGGTGCCAGCTCTGCGAGCCCAGGTCTCCAGTGCGCCTTTGGGTCCATGTTATCCTGTGGTCCCTACGGGCAGAATCTCCGTACGGATCCACAGCCCAGTCCGAGAGATTCCAGCTCCACTCACCCATGAGACCAGGGTTAGTGAGCTAGCTGGAGTGTATGGTGTCGGCCCTCCATATCAGGTTCCCCGGTCCGGGCGGAGGTTTCTACATCGCCGAGTCTCCGTTCCACGCTCCAAGATCCCTGTTCCACGCCTCCGAGACCCCTGTTCCACGTTCCAAGACACTGTTCCACGCGTTCCAAGATCCCTGTTCCACGCCTCCAAGATCCCTGTTCCACGCCCAAGATCCCTGTTCCACGCCCGAGACCCCTGTTCCACGCCCGAGACCCCTGTTCCACGCTCCGAGATCCCTGTTCCACGCTCCGAGATCCCTGTTCCACGTTCCAAGATCCCTGTTCCACGTTCCAAGATCCCTGTTCCACGCCCAAGATCCCTGTTCCACGCCTCCAAGATCCCTGTTCCACGCTCCGAGATCCCTGTTCCACGCCCGAGATCCCTGTTCCACGTTCCCAAGATCCCTGTTCCACGCTCCAAGATCCCTGTTCCACGCTCCAAGATCCCTGTTCCACGCTCCAAGATCCTGTTCGCGCTCCAAGATCCCTCGTTCCGCGTTCCAAGATCCCTGTTCCGCGTTCCAAGATCCCTGTTCCGGCGTTCCAAGATCCCTGTTCCGGCGTTCCAAGATCCCTGTTCCGTTCCAAGATCCCAGTCCGTAGTGGTGTCTACACGTCCAGTCCCTGTTCCACGCACCCAGCTCCCCGTGCGCTCGAGAGTCCAGCACGTCCTGCCCGGCCCAGCGCGCACCCCAGCTCCCGTGCGCTCCGAGAGTCCAGCACGCCCTGCCTCGCCCCGGCACTCCAGCCCTCGTGCGGCCCGAGAGTCCAGCACGCCCTGCTCGCCCGCGCACCAAGCTCCCCCGCGCGCTCAGAGAGTCCAGCACGCCCTGCTCCGGCCCCGCCGCACCAAGCTCCCCGTGCGCTCCGAGAGTCCAGCACGCCCTGCTCGCGGCACTCCAGCTCCCCGCGGCGCTCCGAGAGTCCAGCACGCGTCCTGCCCGGCTCCGCACCAAGCTCCCTGCGCGCTCAGAGAGTCCAGCACGCCCCTGCCCACGGCCCCCGCACCAGCTCCCGCGCGCTCCGAGAGTCCAGCACGCCCTGTTCCCGCTCACCCAGCTCCACGTGCGCCCGAGAGTCCAGCACGCGTCCTGTCCCGGCCCGCGCACCAAGCTCCCCGTCGCTCAGAGAGTCCAGCACGCCCTGTCCCGGCTCCGCGCACCAAGCTCCCGTATGCTCAGAGAGTCCAGTACGACCAGTTCCTGCCCACGCACCAGAGTCCCAGTGAGCATCACGAGTCCAGTACTGCCAGTTCCTGCTCCACGCACCAGCTGCCCCAGTGAGCATCACAAGTCCAGTACTGCCAGTTCCTGCTCCACGCACCAGAGTACCAGTGAGCATCACTAGTCCGGTACTGCCAGTTCCTGCTCCACGCACCAGAGTTCCAGTGAGCATCACAAGTCCAGTACTGCCAGTTCCTGCTCCACGCACCAGAGTTCCAGTGAGCATCACGAGTCCAGTACGGCCAGTTCCTGCTCCACGCACCAGAGTCCCAGTGAGCATCACGAGTCCAGTAATGCGACCAGTTCCTGCTCCACGCACCAGAGTCCCAGTGAGCATCACGAGTCCAGTACTGCCAGTTCCTGCTCCACGCACCAGAGTCCCAGTGAGCATCACGAGTCCAGTACTGCCAGTTCCTGCTCCACGCACCAGCGTTCCAGTGAGCATCACGAGTCCAGTACGGCCAGTTCCAACTCCACGCACCAGAGTTCCAGGAGAAGGCCCAGGGCCTCCGGTTCTGGATGTCAGACCAGCACGGCCAGCACCGGAGCCTCCACCTGGGACAAAGCTTGACCCACCGAAGACCCCCACAGACTTTTGGCGCGTCCGAGTCCGGCGCCTTTGAAATTGACTGTAACGCCCAGTCCCGAGTTTCAGGCTGGAGCGCTTTGGTTTTTAATCTTTGTGTAGGGTTTGTTCATTCTAGGTGTCGTATTTCTATAAAGTAATGGTTCCCAATTAGAGGCAGCTGTGTGTCGTTGTCTCTAATTGGGAACCATATTTAGGCTAGTAGGTTTCACTTTCTGGGTTCGTGGGTTATTGTATGTTCATAGCTGTGTTTGTTTATTCAGTTATGTTCATCGTTACGTTCTCCGTTCTTTGTTTTGTTCCGTCTTGTTCCCGTGGATTTATTAAATCATGTATTCTGGCTACATCGCTGCGTCTTGGTCTGTCCGTTCAGTAGAGAATCGTGACACCATGTGGGTCTGACTAATACTTTATCACCTGCTGTATGGAGATTACCCCATGCACCTCTTTTCTTTCAGAATGAAAAACGAAAACCTTGACATCAGTATGAAAACGTTTCAAGGTATCCCAAGATGATGATGCAAAGATATACAAAGTTAAAAATGATAAATTAGTGAAAACCAGCTCTACGGCCATGTTTTTGAAGGCAGAGAAGCAATTTACAAGTAGTCGAAAATCAAAGGATTAATAAGAAGCCACTCTTTGTTAGATGTATCCTGAGGCTACACATTTTGTCCTTTTATTTGAACAAGCCTGTGGGCTCCTGTTCACGGGCAAACAGTACCTCCATAGGTTCTATGTGGAAATTCACAACAATGTGCCCAATGATACCTCTGGCAACTTCTGAATATCACATTTTATTTTAGAAATTGTGAATTTATACTTTTTTGTTCTACAATGAACAAGAACACAGAGGTATCAAAATACACCTTCAGTCAGAGCCCAGCACACTAGGGTGCTGCTATGGCTCAAGTGTTCTACAACTGCTGACGTGGCTAGAAACATGTCTTCTTGAAATTGGAACCCATTCATTTGTGCAGCCAACCCTGCCCTCTTCTTCTGGGTTCAACATTGTAATTTGTGGTGACTATTGTAATTTAACTGCTGAATCAGTGACCTCTGTCTAAAACTACACTCTAACACTTATTTGCTATACAAAAATAGACCCTTTAAAACAGTGGCCTCAAATGCCAACACAAGATTTCGAACATTCTTGTATTTTTGTCTGCTTTCAGGCTTCTATAGCTGCTCAAGAACCAGAATAAATAAAGGATGTGGGTGACCGTCGTAGCTCTGTGCCTGCTGGCCATTGCGGCCTCCGAAGAAGACAAGAAGAAGCTGAGCAGCCACGCCACCACCATGGCTGACCAGAGCGCCAACCTGGCCTTCAGACTCTACCACACAGTGGCCAAGGAGAAGGGCCTTGACAACATCCTGATATCCCCTGTGGTGGTGGCCTCCTCCCTGGGCATGGTGGCCCTCGGGGGCAAGGCTTCCACCGCCTCCCAGGTCAAGTCTGTCCTCAGCGCTGACGCCCTGAAGGATGAGCACCTGCATACAGGCCTGTCAGAGCTCCTGAATGAGGTCAGCGACCCCAAGACCCGTAACGTCACATGGAAGATCAGCAACCGCCTCTACGGCCCCAGCTCGGTCACCTTTGCCGATGACTTTGTGAAGAGCAGCAAGAAGCACTACAACTATGACCATTCAAAGATCAACCTCAGGGACAAGCGGAGCGCAGTGAACTCCATCAACGAATGGGCGGCCAAGTCGACAGACGGCAAGCTGCCTGAGATCACCAAGGATGTGCAGAATGCTGATGGAGCCATGATCGCCAACGCTATGTTCTTCAAGCGTAAGTAGAGTTCTTCAAAAACACTCTGTAGCCTAGTAGTTAGTACCTTCGACTACTGCTATTACTGTTGATATTGGGGAGTATTAAACAGTGAGCTTGTGAGATGTGAATATCTTTAGAAAACAAACATTATCCTCTGTCTACAGCTCACTGGGATGAGAAGTTCCATGAGAAGATGGTAGACAACCGTGGCTTCCTGGTGACCCGTTCATTCACAGTCTCTGTTCCCATGATGCATCGCACTGGTAGGTTTCATTACCCTTTTGAATAGAGACATACCATACTATAAGCCTTAATATAAGACATTGTCAAGATCATTTTACTAATCTATTCTCATCCCATGACTGTTTTCCACAGGTCTCTATAAGTTCCATGATGACACAGATAACATGTTGTTTGTGCTGGACATGCCCCTGGGCCAGAAGCAGTCCAGCCTGGTGTTCATCATGCCCTACCACCTGGAGCCCCTGGACAGGCTGGAGAAGCTACTGACCCGCAAGCAGCTGGAAACCTGGATGGGCAAGATGGAGGAGAGGGCTGTGGCCATCTCTCTGCCCAAAGTCAGAGTAGAAGTTAGCCACAACCTCCAGGTAAACACATCATTGCGACTTTATTGTTTGCAATAGATTTAAAGGTTGTTAATGACTTATCTCATAAGCTACGACCTAGCTCGCAAGCTTGACTATGAAAGAACATATTTGACCTACATATAAACCATTTCTCCATGTTTCACTCTCTATTGTACTATTCTCTCCAGAAAACTCTTGGTGAGCTTGGTCTGACTGAAGCTGTGGACAAAACCAAGGCTGATCTGTCCAACATCTCTGGCAAGAAGGACCTGTACCTCTCCAATGTGTTCCACGCCTCTGCCATGGAGTGGGACATCGAGGGGAACCCTTTCGACTCCAGCATCTTCGGAAGCGAGAAGCTGAGGAACCCCAAGTTATTCTACGCTGACCATCCCTTCATCTTCCTGGTGAAGGACAACAAGACCAACTCCATCCTCTTCATCGGCAGAATGGTGCGACCCAAAGGAGACAAGATGCGTGACGAGTTATAATAGTTAATGGATAGTTTGTGAGTTACGGTTTACTGATTGAATCATGCCTGGAAATGGTATGTGTACACTATGTGTATTATGGTATCACTGTTACCTCAAGAACACATTCCAATAGGTAACCTGTGGACTGAATATCTAGGCCTACTAATGTATCACAGACACATTAAGCACTCCCAGGGAACAGGAGTGTATACCTTTGAATTAATGCTGGCCTTTGCAATGTGCCATAATGAGTAACATTGTTAAAGTCTGCATTTCAGGAAATAGCCACACCATAAGTGCCTTTATAGAGTACCTGAACATTGAATAGCAGACGACCTTACAGCATGCTTATATTAATTAGCTATGATCTCTCAGATGTTTGCCTTCCATAAAATCTGACATATTCCACCCGTCTTTTTGGATTCTCTCATTTTGAGTTTGGGATATGTGTGGTTACTTGCATTATCTTTGTTTAAAGAGAAAAATAATGTTGCACAAGCAAATTTCATGTCATACTATCTTTCACTTTCCAACCGGCAAAGTACATTTATCATGCTTTCTCAGTTGTTTTTGCCTCCCAGCTGCACTGAAACTGTTCCTCTGTACTCTTTGTTTTAATTGAATTATCTATGCCATTTGCCAACCAAACTGTGTGATGTTGTAGGCATTTACCACAAAACCTTTGAATTTTGTCATAACGCAATGTTGTGTCCTTTTGACCATTTTTCAATAAAAAGAAACACAAAATGAACTTGGTGTGTGATTAACATTCAAAGTTGATAAGTGTAAGACTCTGCTCAGTTTCGTCTAATCATACTGATACATCATGATTAAGAAAAGGTTAGATTTTAACATAAGGGGCCATAATCAGGATACAAGCCTCTGAAATTATCTAAATTGTGCAGTGAGTATGCAGTTGTGTATCTAACTGTCTGGGTTCAGTGAGGAAAATGATAACAATCGTTCCAGTCGGCCTGAGGGCGAACATTCCTCTGTCTACAGAATGGAATGTGGAGATTCTTTCCCCGGGGACTCTACATAGGCAAAGTTGTAAACCTGTGAAAGGCACACAATTCCAAAAGATTCCCCAACCTTACAGGCCTTACCCATTTTTAACACATTAGTTAGTACTGCCGGAGCTTAATATAGAGATCATTAAGTTAGGAAATGCCCATTAAGAAGCCAATCAACCTAGCTGGGTGAGGTTGTAGTGCAGGGTTAGCACGGTGAAACAGGGAGAAGGAGGTCTACTGAACAAGGAAGTAAAACTTATGACACATCTCTATTGTCAATTGAGACCTTAGACACAAAACCTATTCAGAAACTGTTCATCAACCATCCTAAATAATTATGAAAAACAGACATTTTGTAGAATATGGGGTGTTAGAAACAAAGTAGTCTTTCATCATCATGTTCCCATGAACAAACAATGTAGAGAGTAATGGACAAAGATAATGGAGGGGACAGAAAGATCAAGAGATGTGATCTCACCGCCATCTTCTGGTGAATAGAGCATCCACGTGGATAATACTTTCCCTTTCTTTTTGTCTAGAAGAGCCATAGAAATGATTGTAACCCAGTGTCATATGCATACGTATAAATAAAACCACAGTGATTTATTTAATTAAATATATAATATTTACATTAGTCTTTGTGTCTCATAAATATCAAAGACAAATAACATATAATGAATGCATCTTTACGTACTGATTACGGATTACATTACTGATTACTTTATTTTTCATATAACTGTAATCAGTAACAGATTACATTTTTCAACACTGTGCATCTTAAAAATGTAAGTTGCATACTGTACATTACTTTTATGAATTGTTCTCTTAGTCTATTAAATAGATGAAATAATATACATAAGACACTAAAAGCTTACCAACATACTGTATATCATCAAACAACCATCTGCATATATCATTGCTCATGTTATTTGGTAATGAACTATTCACATTTCACAGCATAGGTAACACTAAAGTATGAGCTCATAGTGCCTGTAATGGACGTTAAACCTTAAACCAAACAAGAGATGGTACTCTTGTCAATGAAGTCATCGACGTTGGACATGACAATTCTTTACTTGTCTTGTCTATTGAGAATCACTATACTCCGTGGCTCCAAATGCCCTGCTTAAAAATGGCAAGACTTTTTTACGGAAATATTATATAGAAAATCTATAACAAGCGGATACAGCATGCATATAAATTTTTTTAAATTTCTAGAGGTCAATGTAACACAGAAATCCACAGTTCAAATTAAAAATTTAATATATGTGTCTGTCCTTAGTTTTTGCATTGTATCATTGTCCCCAAATAACACTACTTTTTTCTCATACAAACAAACACATGATAAATATAGGGAATTATTTATCTATATGCCAATCTATTGACAATACATTAGATATATATATACTACCGTTCAAAAGTTTGGGGTCACTTAGAAATGTCCTTGTTTTTGAAAGAAAATCTAATTTTCTGTCCATTAAAATAACATCAAATTGATCAGAAATACAGTGTAGACATTGTTAATGTTGTAAATGACTATTGTAGCTGGAAACAGCAGCGTTGTAAGGAATATCCACATAGGCATACAGAGGCCCATTATCAGCAACCATCACTCCTGTGTTCCAATGGCACGTTGTGTTAGCTAATCCAAGTTTATCATTTTAAAAGGCTAATTGGTCATTAGAAAACCTTTTTGCAATTATTTTAGAACAGGTGAAAACTGTTGGTCTGATTAAAGAAGCAATACAACTGGCCTTCTTTAGACTAGTTGAGTGTCTGGAGCATCAGTGTAACGCCCAGTCCCGAGTTTCAGGCTGGAGCGTTTTGGTTTTGTCTTTGTGTAGGGTTTGTTCATTCTAGGTGTCGTATTTCTATGTTGGGTAATGGTTCCCAATTAGAGGCAGCTGTGTGTCGTTGTCTCTGGTGGGAACCATATTTAAACTAGTAGGTTTCACTCTGGGTTCGTGGGTTATTGTATGTTCATAGCTGTGTTTGTTTGTTCAGTTATGTTCACCGTTACGTTCTCCGTTCTTTGTTTTGTTCCGTCTTGTTCCGTGGATTTATTAAATCATGTATTCTGGCTACATCGCTGCGTCTTGGTCTGTCCCTCAGAAGTGAAACGTGACAGAATAACCCACCAGCAAAGACCAAGCAGCGAGAGACTCGGAGTGCTGGACCAGGGAGGACCTCATCGGATCTCGCCTGGCACGGAGGTCCGTAAGGCAGCCCCAAGAAACTTTTTGGGGGGCACACGAGGAGGTTGGCCGGTTCAGGAGGGGACTCCTGAGCCAACCCCTCGTGCTTTATGGAGAGAGCGTTGGGAGAGCGTCGCAGCGAAGGGGAGGCCGTGCTATGCGGTGTTGCGCACGGTTTCCCTATAGGGATCCAGAGGCCGGTGCGGTGATTCCCGCTCCACTCATCAGTCGGGCGAAAAGAAGGGTTCAGCCAATAAGAGTGGTGCCATCGCTGCGCACTAAGTCCCCAGTGCGCCTCCTGGGACCCGGATATCCTGCTCCAGTTCCGTGTGCGGTGTCTCCGGTGCGTGTCCGCAGCCCAGTGCGAGAGATCCCAGCGCCACTCATTGGTCGGGCCGAGGTCTGTGTGCTACCTGGGAGAGTGGTGCCAGCTCTGCGAGCCAGGTCTCCAGTGCGCCTTTTGGGTCCATGTTATCCTGTGGTCCTACGGGCAGAATCTCGTGCGGATCCACAGCCCAGTCCGAGAGATTCCAGCTCCACTCACCCATGAGGCCAGGGTTAGTGAGGCTGGCTGGGAGATATGGTGTCGGCTCTCCATATCAGGTTCCCGGTCCGGGTAGAGGTTTCTACCGTCCAGTCCCGTTCCGTTCCGAGACCCCTGTTCCACGTTCCGAGATCCTGTTCCGCGCTCCGAGATCCCTGTTCCACGCTCCGAGATCCCTGTTCCACGTTCCAAGATCCTGTTCCACGTTCCGAGATCCTGTTCCACGTTCAAGATCCCTGTTCCACGTTCCAAGATCCCTGTTCACGTTCAAGATCCTGTTCCGGCGTTCCAAGATCCTGTTCCGCGTTCCAAGATCCCTGTTCCGGCGTTCCAAGATCCCTGTTCCGTGTTCCAAGATCCCAGTCCGTGTAGTGGTGTCTACACGTCCCAGTCCCATGTTCCACGCACCCAGCTCCCGTGCGCTCCGAGAGTCAGCACGTCCTGCTCCGGCCCGGCGCGCAGCTCCCGTGCGCTCCGAGAGTCCAGCACGTCCTGCTCGACCCGTGCGCACCCAGCTCCCGTGCGCTCCGAGAGTCCAACACGTCCTGCTCGACTCGCGCACCAAGCTCCCGTCGTTCAGAGAGTCCAGCACGTCCTGCTCGACCCGCGCGCAAGCTCCCGATGCGCTCCGAGAGTCCAGCACGTCCTGTTCCGACTCCGGCGCACCAAGCTCCCGTGCGCTCCGAGAGTCCAGCACGTCCTGTTCGGCTCGCGCGCAGCTCCACGTGCGCTCCGAGAGTCCAGCACGTCCTGTCCCGGCTCCGGCGCACCAAGCTCCCGATGCGTTCAGAGAGTCCAGCACGCGTCCTGTCCGGCTCCGGCACTCAAGCTCCCGTGCGTTCAGAGAGTCCAGTCGACCAGTTCCTGCTCCACGCACCAGAGTCCCAGTGAGCATCCGCGAGGTCAGTACTGCCAGTTCCTGCTCCACGCACCAGCGTCCCAGTGAGCATCACAAGTCAGTACGACCAGTTCCTGCTCCACGCACCAGAGTTCCAGTGAGCATCCACAAGTCCAGTACTGCCAGTTCCTGCTCCACGCACCAGAGTACCAGTAGGCATCACTGAGTCGGTACTGCCAGTTCCTGCTCCACGCGCCAGAGTTCCAGTGAGCATCTGAGTCCAGTACTGCCAGTTCCTGCTCCACGCACCAGAGTTCCAGTGAGCATCACAAGTCCAGTACTGCCAGTTCCTGCTCCACGCACCAGAGTTCCAGTAGAGCATCCACTTAGGTCCAGTACGACCAGTTCCTGCTCCACGCACCAGAGTCCCAGTGAGCATCACGAGTCCAGCACGACCAGTTCCTGCTCCCACGCACCAGAGTCCCCAGTGAGCATCACAGGTCCAGTACTGCCAGGTTCCTGCTCCACGCACCAGAGTCCCAGTGAGCATCACGAGTCCAGTACTGCCAGTTCCTGCTCCACGCACCAGCGTTCCAGTGAGCATCACGAGGTCCAGTCACGGCCAGTTCAACTCCACGCGCAGAGTTCCAGGAGAAGGCCCAGGGCCTCCGGTTCTGGATGTCAGACCAGCACGGCCAGCACCGGAGCCTCCACCTGGGACAAAGCGACCCACCGAAGACCCCCCACAGACTTTTCGGCGTCCGAGTCGGCGCGCTTTGGTACTGCAACGCTTGATCCGAGTTTCAGGCTGGAGCGTTTTGGTTTTGTCTTTGTGTAAGGGTTTATGTTCATTCTAGGTGTCGTATTTCTATGTTGGGTAATGGTTCCCAATTAGAGGCAGCTGTGTGTCGTTGTCTCTAATTGGGAACCATATTTAGGCTAGTAGGTTTCACTCTGGGTTCGTGGGTTATTGTATGTTCATAGCTGTGTTTGTTTGTTCAGTTATGTTCACCGTTCGTTCTCCGTTCTTTGTTTTTGTTCCGTCTTGTTCCGTGGATTTATTAAATCATGTATTCTGGCTACATCGCTGCGTCTTGGTCTGTCCCCTCAGAAGTGAAACGTGACAATCAGCATTTGTGTGCTTGATTACAGGCTCAAAATGGCCAGAAACAAATAACTTTCTTCTGAAACTCGTCAGTCTATTATTGTTCTGAGAAATGAAGGTGATTCATGTGAGAAATTGCCAAAAACTGAAGATCTCGTACAACGCTGTGTACTACTCCCTTCACAGAACAGCGCAAACTGGTTCTAACGGGTATAGAAAGAGGAGTGGGAGGCCCCGGTGCACAACTGAGCAAGAGGACATGTACATTAGAGTGTCTAGTTTGAGAAACAGACACCTCACAAGTCCTCAACTGGCAGCTTCATTAAATAGCACCCGTAAAACACCAGTCTCAACGTCAACAGTGAAGAGGCGACTCCGGGAGGCTGGCCTTTTAGGCAGAGTTCCTCTGTCCAGTGTCTGTGTTCTTTTGCCCATCTTAATCTTTTCTTTTTATTGGCCAGTCTGAGATATGGCTAGAAGGCCAGCATCCCGGAGTCACCTCTTCACTGTTGACGTTGAGACTCTATTCTGGTTAGAGCCAGTTTGTGCTGTTCTGTGAAGGGAGTAGTACACAGCGTTGTACCAGATCTTCAGTTTCTTGGCAATTTCTCGAATGGAATAGCATTCATTTCTCCGAATAAGAATAGACTGACGACTTTCAGAAGAAAGGTATTTTTTCTGGCCATTTTGAGCCTGTAATCGAACTCACAAACGCTGATGCACCAGATATTCAACTAGTCTAAAGAAGGCCAGTTTCTTTAAACAGAACAACAGTTTCAGCTGTGCTAACATGATTGAAAAAGGGTTTTCTAATGATCAATTCGTTTTTTTAAATGATAAACTTGGATTAGCTAACACAACGTGTCATTGGAACACAGGAGTGATGGTTGCTGATAATGGGCCTCTGTACGCCTATGTAGATATTCTATAAAAAATCAGCCATTTCCAGCTACAATGGTCATTTACAACATTAACAATGTCTATACTGTATTTCTGATCAATTTGATACTATTTTAATGGACAAGAACAAGGACATTTCTAAGTGACCCCAAACCTTTGAAAGATAGTGTATATCAGATTTCCTCTCACAACTTTGGAATGCTAACCTTACATTCTTACAAAGCTTTTTGGCCATAACTTAAAAATTGAATTTCATATTTTCCCATAACTATCTAAAATTCTTAATTCACCCCACAACTCTCTCCAGGTAGAGATAAGTGCTCCTTTCAAAATGTTTAGAAGAGTGATGAAACAATAACAAAAATAGAAAATTATTTCCATTATGCATATGATTAAAAGCTACAGTACAGTATGGGAGTGGAGAGATACAGTAGATCATTCTGTTGAACTCTGGGACTTCAACTCCACTGGGCCATGTCCAGATGGGTTACAGTTTATGTCAAACTGATGTCAAAAGTTGAAATGTTTAGCATTTTAGCTAACTTTAAACCTAACCCTTTTCCTAACCTTAATTAAACTTAATTCTCCTAAGTTACTACATTCATTCTCCTAACTTGCTGCGTAAATTCTCCTAACCTGCTACGATAAATTAGTTTTGACATAAACTGTATCCCATCTAGACAAAACCACTCCACTGACACGAAGCCACTTAGTGGCCAATGGGAGACCAGAGAAATAAGTGCATGGTTCATTAAGAAGACATGCACTATCCCTGTCGCAGGACGGTAATACAACAACCTTCATTTCATTAGTGCTCTCCCTTTCTGCTGTGCTGGCCACAAGCAGATTACACAGACAGCAGCCAGGAAATCCTATTAAAGGAGGCCACGTAAGCCGCAGTGAGTAGGCCGGTCCATGCCCTCTGTCCTCCAGTCCTTCATCATCCTTCTCTTCCTCTCTCTCTCTTTGGATGTGTCCTCCTCCTCTCCCCATTTTTGTCTCTCTCTCTCTCATCTGCTCAGATTTTAGGCTTGTCCACCTCCCGGTTGGCCTTGCGAAATATCGTCTTGATCTCATCTGTCACCATCTCTTGCCAGTTGTCCCTGAGATTAGAAGATCCAAAAACATTTAAACTCTATGTACTTTCACTTCAAACAATAGAAGGAGTATCAGATGGCAATTTGCAAACATGGCAATTGGCGAAACAAGACGAGACAAGATGACATGGCAGAAGAAGCATGACTCAGAATGTTAATTGTCTTAGAGGATAGGAGGCTGGTGATTGGAGGACGGCTCATATTAATGGCTGGAATGGCGTGAATTACGTTGTATCAAACACATGGAAACCAAGTATTTGATGTGTACCATTCCATTTATTCCATTCCAGCCATTACTACGAGCCCATCCTCCTCACCTGTGTCTTAGAGGTGCTGCCTCAAATGAGAAGGTGAAAAGAAAGGAAGGACGGTAATGACAGTGAACCACTCGATTAACCAAAATTAATAGAGCTTTTCTGGGATGGTCAAGCTCTGCTCTGCTTTTAACGGTATTGAAGGTGATAAGATTAGAAGATTAGAGAAGAGATCAGATCAAGAGACTATGGATGGACAGTATAGGGGGACGGGGGGTAGTAGAGGGGGCTCAACAAAATCCCACAGATTGTGAAAGCCACAAACCACATGCAATAGAAGACACCACACAACAACTAGATTTCCACCATGACACAACAGAGCACGGCATGCGAGTTGCTAGCTACCTCCTCGATTTTGACTCAGAGAATCAAGCTTTTTTCTCTGCTTTTTTTTTTCTCTTGTACGCAGCTATATCCTCTGGGTTCAGTCCATGATTGTCATCCCTAAAGTAGACAACACATGTACTATAACACCACCATAACAGCCTCAACCACATCCTGGTACTCATTGGGGCTCCCTTTTGCTCATGCAGTGAATGATGAGAAAATGAGTGACATTATTACACATAAACTGCTGTATAATCAATGCACAAATATTCACTGAATGAAATGTAGACATTTTAAGATTAACTTAGTTCTCGGCAGGGTCTCAACATAAGGTACGGTATTGTTAGGTCTTACCCTGGTTTAATCTCTGGAGGTTTCGGTAAAGGCTTTGTGAAGTTTTCTTTTCCAACCAGCCAGTATGTCTCTTCAATGCCTTTACCCTGTAGGAACACATAATTATTCATGATTTATTTATAAACAGTTGAAAGAAATCCTACAGGTGAACACAGAGGATAATGTATTGTGAGGTGTTTATACCTTCAGCTCTGTCATGCCCCTGATGTCTATCTTGTAGCCCTCGTTTAGGGAGCGCAGGATCTTCACAGTGCTCATGTTAACATGAATTCTATAAGCTGAAAGGAAATAACACTGTCACTACAAACCATACCAGTAAAATAATGCAGATACCCTGAGCAGAAATACACTGTGTACAAAACATTAACAATACCTGCTCTTTCTATGACATAGACTGACCAGGTGAATGCAGGTCAAAGCTATGATCCCTTATTGATGTCACTTGTTAAATCCACTTCAATCATTGTAGATGAAGGGGAGGAGAAAGGTTAAAAATGATTTTTAAGCCTTGAGACAATTGAGACATGGATTGTGTATGCGTGCCATTCAGAGGGTGAATGGGCAAGACAAAAGATTTAAGTGCTTTTGAACGGGGTATGGTAGAAGGTGCCAGCCCAGGCGAACCGGTTTGAGTCAAGAACTGCAACGCTGCTGGGTTTTTCACACTCAACAGTTTCCCGTGTGTATCAAGAATGTTCCACCCAAAGGACGTCCAGCCAACTTGACACAACTGTGGGAAGCATTGGAGACGACATGGGCCAGCATCCCTGTCGAACACTTTCGACACCTTGTGGAGTCCATGCCCTGACGAATTGAGGCTGTTCCAACTCAATATTAAGGAAGGTGTTCTTAATGTTTTGTAAATCAACACCAAGAACCTCTGATACTCACGCAGCCCAGTGGATTCCATACGAGAGGCGGTGTTGACTGTGTCTCCAAAAAGGCAGTACCGAGGCATGGTCAGACCCACCACCCCAGCAACACATGACCCTGTACACACAACACATGAGCATCACATCTCAGCCATCACATTGAGAAAACAAACTCTGGCCTGCTACTGCTTCAGCCGCCCTCATTATGAATGATGAATCCCCACATACAGAAAGTTAGAAAAGGAAATAGAATCAAAGTGACTGATTGTGATATGAAGAGCTTATTTCCAAAACACTATATCCACCAATTTTTCACATTTGTGTTTGTTCACCAATAATTATTTCTTATGGGTAGCTTCATATGTGTGTTAAATATTACTTTTTCAATTCATAGATTTTAAAAGTGTATTAAAATGTAGTTATTTTTTTGCAAAACGCTATACAGTATATGCATTGTTTAGCTAGAATGGAATGTTCGCACACTGTATATTTGACTGTGATATGTGGTTGTCTCAACTAGCAATCTTAAGGTGAATGCATTCACTGTAAGTCGCTTTGGTTAAGAGCACCTGTTAGGGCCCAGGGGCAGTGTTCGGAGGTTCGGCGAGTCTGGCATGCCCAAAGTAAAATGCCTGTTACTCAGGCCCAGAAACTAGGATAAGCACATAATTAGTAGTATTGGATAGCAAACACTGGATAGTTTCTAAAACTGTTAAAATAATGCCTGTGAGTATAACAGAACTGATTTGGCAGGTGAAAACCAGAGGAAAATCCATCCGGAAAATGGGATTTGTGATGTCACAGTTTTTCCTTTGACATGCTATTCAATACTGAGGGGATTTAGCTCCCAGATTGCAGTTCCTATTGCTTCCACTAGATGTCAACAGTCTTTAGACAAGGTTTCAGGCTTGTTTTTTGAAAAACCAACGAGTAATAGCTGTTTTTCCCAGTGGACTATGGAGTGGACTGTACTGTTTGGTGCGCGTGATTGAGTGTGCGCGCTTCGGTTATTTCCTTTTCTATTGAGCAGGTTATTTTCCGTCTGAAATATTATCGTTTATTTACATATTAGGGTACCTGAGGATTGATAAGAAACGTTGTTTGAGTTGTTTGGTTAATTTTATCGCTATTTTTGAGTTTTGTGACACCTGTGCTGGTTATGATATTATGCTAATGGGGGATGTATGCGGGGCGCTGTCCTCAGACAATCAAATGCTATGCTTTTGCCGTAAAGCCTTTTTGAAATCTGACAACGCTGTGAGATGACCAAGATTCTAAGCTTTTGAATGGTGTGCAACATTTGTATTTTCATGAATGTTTAATATTACTATTTTTGTAATTTGAATTTGGCGCTCTGCACTTCACCAGATGTTGTCGCAGGCCATCCGCTAAACCACAAAAATGTCAAAATGTTAATGTTTTACATACAGATCTCACATAACTGTAATGATAAAACATTTTTACATTTTAATATATCACAAATGTATCATTTGTACAGTTCTTTATTAAAAATGTAGTTATTCGTTACATTTGAATGTGTAAGGTGGATATATAGTGTTTTGCAAAAAAACATTATTACGTGTCTCTCTGAAATGAAACCATCAAGTGATAGATTTCAAACAAATAAATGTCTGCCATTGAACAAACCCATGCCATGATTAGATATTGAAAAAAACACACCAATCGCTTTCATAAGTTCTTTAAACAATATAAGCAAATTTACCAAGATTTCTGAAAATGGATATATGGCGTTTTGGAAAGAAACTCTTCATATTTACAAACACCTTACTTTGGCATACAGCCATTGAGCAAGATTGATAATCTAGCTAATCAGCCTAACTTCAGAGTGTGTCTGCTAGACAGGGACAACCCAATGCCCTCTCTCACCTGAGTGTATCCCTATTCGTATCCTGACGGGCACGCTGGGCATGTGGCGCATCTGGAAGGTGCCCACAGAGCTCAGGATGTTCAGGGACATGTTGGCTATTTCCGCTGCATGTTTGTTGCCATTCCTCTTGGGTAGACCTGATGCCACCATGTAGGCATCACCAATGGTCTCCACCTATACAATGAAAACAAGCAGGCATACAGTGAACATTGGCACGTTGATACTAAAAAAATCCTCACGTCACTTGATCTGTGCTGTTGTGTAGCTCCCCTGGCACGGCACCCCAACCCGTTTCCAGCAACTATGATGCCTCGGCTCAGCTCATTCGGGTTCAACTCAGTAGTGTGAAAATAGTATAACTGACCTTGTATACGTCGTGGTTGCTGAGCACAGCGTCGAACAGTGTGTACAGGTCATTGAGCAGGTCCACCACCTCGATGGGATCACTGAGGGAAGAGATGGTGGTGAAGCCTACTATGTCACTGAAGTAGATGGTAACCTGGTCAAAGTACTCTGGCTCCACCGTCGCACCCGTCTTCAGAGCCTCTGCCACAGATCTGTAATGTGACAGGGGACATTTTGTGTTAGTGGTAACGTGTTAGTGGTAAAGTGACACAGGGCAACAAACAATCATTCAAATCTAAAAGTACATTACTGTATCATGTAATAAAAGGATAATACCCTTGGCATCAAACAAGAACGGTATCTTGAAATAACAAGATCCCCATTGTCTTATTTTGTTGTCTCTGTGAGTGTTATAACATGATGCTTGACTCACGGAGGTAGCATCTCAGAGAGCAGTTTCTCTGTCCTCTGTTTCTCCACTTCCAGCTCCTCTGTCCTCTCTCTGATCAGGTCTTCCAGGTTAGACGAGTACTGCTCCAGCATCCGCAACATGGAGTCAATGATGTTGGTCTTCTTTCCCTTGTTGATCAGCTTGAACTGTGACACACACCATCATCATCATTATCGGTTTACCACTACATTATGTAATATCAGGTATGACTTATGATCTCTGTAAAAATCCATAAAGATATGAGACAAGACTTTGTACAGTGTCTGAATACCTATACTAGCATTCTAAATAGAATGCATTTTAGGTACAGTACCTGTCAAACGTTTGGACTCACCTACTCCTTCAAGGGTTTATCTTTATTTCTACTATTTTCTACATTGTACAATAATAGTGAAGACATCAAAACAATGACATAACGCATATAGAATCACGTAGTAACCAAAACAGTGTAAAAAATTTTAAATATATTTTATATTTGAGATTGTTCAAAGTAGCCACCTTTTGCCTTGATGACAGCTTTGCACACTCTTGGCATTCTCTCAACCAGCTTCATCAGGTAGTCACCTGGAATGCATTTCAATTTAAAAGTTAATTTGTGGAATTTCTTTCCTTCTTAATGCGTTTGAGCCAATCAGTCTGTTTACCAGAGGGTGGCTACTTTGAAGAATCTAAAATCTTTGTTTAACACCTTTTTGGTTACTACATGATTCCATATGTGTTATTTCATAGTTTTGATGTCTTCACTGTTATTCTACAATGTAGAAAATAGTAAAAATAAAGAAAAACCCATGAATGAATAGGTGAAGTCCAAACTTTTGACTGGTACTGTCTTTGGAAATAGAACATTTCATAGTAAGTGAAATTTCAAAAATCAAGTATGCTTTAAATTGTGCATTATTGGATGACACATTCTCAGGATGGGTGAGCCTTGTATGTTGATAGTTGTTGCGTACTGCATTTGTTTTTACTAAACAGTAGGTTCTAAATAGTGTGTAATATGATTAGTACACAGTATCCTGTTTTATTAAGTAGTAGGCAAAACAAATTTCGGCCCGGCCCATGAGTGCTGACAGACCAATTTCTGCTGTCTACAGCCTATAATTACCCAGACATATTCCCTGCATTACCCTGCCATGACACTGACAGCAGGTAACTGTACGAATATTTCAAAGACAAATACACAAACCAGAGGACGAGAGGTCAATAGAGTACTAAAGGTCAAGAGGACTAAAAGTCAATAGAGTACTAACGATCAATGGAAATAGTGTTTTTTCTGTAATAGGGGTTTAATGATCAATGGGTCAGAGACGTGGGAGGAATTTCAGTCTGGGACTCATAGCTACATGGCAAGTTCTCATTGGTCCAAATTATTTCCTGAAATAGAATACTTATTTGGCCATTGGCCCAGTTTTATTGCAAGGAATTCCAATTGATCAACCACAGGCCAGGGCTGGGTTCTAAGGTACATCCTGTCCCTTTGTTCTGTGGAGACAATCGCAGTAGAGAATCACAGGAGAGAATCACTGAAGAGAATCACTGAAGACAGGGGAGAATGAACATCTACCTCTCAGCATAACATCTCCTCTTTGAATAAACCTATTTCTCTCCCCCTGATTTGCTTTGGGGTCTGTTTTATTGAAGAGTAACGTAAACTGCTAACATAACCATGGAGACAGATGAGTGTTGCTGACCCGGTCAAAGATCTCATCGAAGGCTGGTCTCCGGTCAGGCTGTTCGCTCCAGCATTGTTTCATCAGCTGAATACACTCCAGAGGAGCCTGATCTGGGGCCACCGTGGGCCTGCACATGGGAGGAGGCTTCTTTACCTTACGGATGATCTCTGATTGGGAGGGAGAGAGAAAGAGAGGAGAGAGGTTATATAGCAACAGCACTGGAGCATAACAACTCATTACACAGCTTATTGGCAGCTGGTACTAGACAGTTTGTCAAAGCAAAGCAGAAATGCTGTACAATATGTAGCTACATTATACACTGTAGATAGGGAGATTATTGTGATTTACAACTCTGACATTACTCGATAGATACCAGTATAACTAATCAATCAATTGATGTTGATTCACAAAATACCAAAAAAATGACCTCAAGGTAAAACAAAACATTTCCTCTCAGAGTGGATTGTATGGTTTTGCCTGTTTAGTATCCCCCAGACCTACCCGCAGGAGTCAGACCCAGCATGCAATATGGAAGTCCTCGGACAACCACCTCTTGGAGTATAATGGCAAAACTATACACATCTCCTTTATAGGTCCCCTTCCGAGAGTTCTCCACGTCTCGGAGGAACTCTGGAGCTGTCCAAAACTGATCTGAGATAAAGAGGCACAGGGTCATGATTTTGGCATGGTAGTTAAATGCAGCACATTTAAATGACATAGATGTATGCTCAGAAACTGGAAATATAAATTATTGTGTGTGAAGTCCATCTTTAAAGGTTCAATGCAGCCATTTTGATTTCAATATCAAGTAATTTCTGGGTACAATTAAGTACCTTACAAAAATTGCTTCTTAGTAAAATGATATTTCTCAAGCAAGAATTTTGCTAGGACTGTCTGGGAGTGGTCTCACTGAGGGGCCTAACTGGAGGAGCCTAGTGGGAGGGATGTGTAACCTGAAAACTGTTATTGGCAGAGAGGAGGGAAAACTCTCTTTGTTATGATGTCACCAGGTGGTCCAACACACCACCCATGCAAAACAAGCTGACATTTAACGCAGTCTTTTCCAAACAACTCTAACACTAAAAGGACATTAACATAATTTTCTAAATTTCACAAGGTTATTTCAACCTCATAGTGTGGAAATATATATTAAACACAGGAAAATCACATTTTTGATTGCACTGCCAATTTAACATGATATGGAGTGACATTTTTTTTTTTAATGTGCAGATCTAGGCATATATGTTACCTTCAGGTGGAACTAGATTTTGGGGTGATTTCTGGGATTCCAGCAGCTCGTTGAAGCCATAGTCTGTGATCTTAAGGACAAAGCGACCGTCCACCACACAGTTCCGTGACTTCAGCCGGCCGTGAGGGAACTCTCGATGGTGCAGATACTTCATACCCTGAGAGGCCAATATGATCAACACTGGTAAACCATTGGTGTTACTTATGACAAAGTACCAGAAAAACATTTTAAATGAACATGATCTGCTGTCCGGAAACAGCTTTTAGAAGATATTTTTAAATATTATTGGTAGAAATTAGACTAGTAGAAAAAGTTATGTAACATGACACGTCAAAAATGTCATACCTTGATTAGATCCAGCAACAGAGAAGACTTGAACATCCAGTCCAGCTTGACGTCGTCGTTCCTCAGGAGGTCCTGCAGACTGCCACGGGAACAATGCTCCGTCACCACAGCAAACATGTCACAGTCTGTGAAGAACCCCAGGAATGGATTGATGTTCTCATTTCGCAGATCCTTCATCTGGACACATTCACACAAAACGAAGACCCCAAAGTTAACAAAAACAAACTCACATCCCAGACAAGGTTCTATACATTATATTCTTATTACTCATGTTTTCGTAATACTAATAAAAAATAAAAATATATAAAATAAAATATATACATTTATATTACATTTTTTATTAGTTATACTATTTTAGATATTGATTTCTGCACTATTGGGTAGAGCTCACAAGCATTTCACAGTACTTGTGCTTGAACTTGCTGTTGTTGTTATGTTTTCTTTTACCTTTGTAAAGATCTTGGTGGTGCTCTGCTTGACTTCCTTGAAATGGCCTTCTTCAAACTTTTTCAGCCACACCCAGTCACCCTGTGAAGCCATAGACAAACATATATGGTTTTATCCTGGCAGCATTCTCTACAAGTCATGTTGAAATCTTTTGGGATAGGAAAGAAAAGTCAACTTGTGGTTCAACGGTCAACGTCGTCAACTTACCTCATAGACAGCTACATTTGTGGTCTCATGTGTTGCTGTAGTGATGCTGTTCACAGAGTGGTGCGGGTCTCCTGAATGCATACTGTTGTTGTCTATCGCACTTTTAGAGTCACCCAGGTCCTCTAGAGTGATTTTCTATTAGGCATAAAATATATGAATGAACATACAGTATATCAGATAGAGGTAATGTTGTAGAGAATCACATGGGAAAATATATTTACCCTCTTGCTAAGCTGAGGGTTGATGAATGTGAGGTCATCTAGAGTCAGTAGGATCCGATTGGGCCCCTTCACCAACTGGATCTGCTGGATTCTCCTCCTGCCAGCCAATCAGAGAGCATGTCAGCCAAGTTCACAGCACAGCAATACAAACTATCTCTGTCTGGGTTTATAGACTCTATGTATCTGAACAGCATAGAAATACAGTAAGAAACAGAACAGCACAGTGAGAAGAGTTACCTTACAAACAGACTTAGACCAAGTCCTCCTACGATCAGAACGAAGAGGATCACAAACACCACTATGACGTAGGTTATCTCCACACCTGCGACACAGGTAAGAGATGGAGACTAAAGACATAGTTTGGTTGTGTGATGGAAGAATGAAAGACACAAACTAACAACTTTATGTTTTACTTTAGTTTATTTAACTCAATTTTTTAACTGCATTGTTGGTTAAGGGCTTGTAAGTAAGCATTTCACGGTAAGGTCTACCTACACCTGTTGTATTCGGCGCATGTGACAAATACAATATGATTTGATTTGAAACAGATTCTCTACCTCCAGTGCAGATTGTGTTTGGTTCAAACCAACAGCTGGAGTCTGAGGGAGGAGGGGAACCCCCGGGGAAGTTAATGGACTTGCCCGCGAAGCGGACCATGTCAGCGCTCAGGTCCACCATATAGGAGCTGTACAGCTGACTCTCCCATCCGTCGGAGTCCAAGATGACATAGTTGGTCTGGCTCTCCCCTTCAGTGTCTATCTGGATCTTCTGGTTGAAGCCAGAGAACGTCATGTTCCTTGTGAAATAAGCTAGGTTGGTCCCAGAGAGCCACTTGCCAGCTCTTCTGGCATTGTGCATGGCTTTGGCAAGGAGGTAAATACCGTTGTAGATGGTTCCAAACAGGGGGTTGACCTGGAATGCAAGGAGGCCATTGATAAATTGTTTATTTGGCTAAAGTGATTAGCTTTTCCCATACTGAGAGTGATACACTGGCCTAAAACAACAACAAAAAACATAAAATGACCTGAAGACTATGGTGTTTCTCTACATAATCAATATTCAATAAATGCAATCAATGGCATATTTATAATACTATTGTAATAACAATGTGATAACATAACAATCAATTGAAATTCAGATGGAATCCACTCACATCCCACAAGTGAAAATATCAAGAAAGCACCCTCCTCACCTGCTGTGGGACCAGTGATATGGTGAGTTCCTCAAACCTCTTGGCCATGTTGAACGCCTCATTGAATGACATTAGATCTGAGGACACAGTGATGGTGAGCACAGCGTCGTAGGCCTGCCGCAGCTTGGTGTTGTTTTGCAGGGGGAAATAGGACGTGTTGGCGTAGGGTAGGCTGTAGAGCAGGGTGTCGTATGGGAGAAACACGTAGCGGCCCTTCGTCAGACCCATCTCATGGGCCTTCAGCAGGAAGGCTGTCTGCTGCTCCCCACCAATCAGAGCAGAGTGCATGCACATGATGATCACTGGAACACACAGGACAGAGACAGTGAGGGGTCGCCACCTGGAATGACCATGTGCATGAAGGAATTGCATCTCTGTGCATGTTGCTGAATCATCCTACTGTAAAAACGAATGATTCATTCATGATAGCATTGATTCACACTTGAGAGACAACCCTGACAACCCCTAATCAAGTTGAAAATAACTTAATCAACGCTTGTGGAGGTAACATTCATCATTAACCAACATGACCCTACCTTAAAGGGTCAATCTGCAGTTGCTGCATAACATTTTGGACTTATAAACGAATGATGTGTACCCATTGATTCTAGAAGAATATAACTTATAAATGTCTCATTGGCTTAGTCCAACTGTCGTACCCCATCAGAACCCAAAATATAAGCTCATTGTACTCCAATGTTTGTAAATAAAGTTAATGTAAACAAACATGTTATAGTCTTTAACATGGTTAAAACTGTAATGTTGATATCATGGATGGTTAGTAATTGTATCCATAGCTCTATCTATGAATTTGAAAGTGGTTACGTTTCTCCAGCCCCATCCCTCAGTTTATTACCGAAACCAGGGCAGGGAGTCGCTCAGTTTATGTTTCAGATGCGGATTATCCCTTTAAACTGATCAACGACAGATTTGTGTATGCCTACTGTCTTGTGAGGCTTGATAGCATAGCCTGCACTTACTTCACACGTATCTCTTCAGTAACTAAAACTTCAGCAAAGAGACGGTAAAGAAGTTGTTAAAACACACTCGCCTTTGATCTCCCCCGCAGCCTGGATTCTGCTCAGTGTACTTTCCATCTCCGTCTCGTTCATTCCCACCGACGCTACTATGCCAACGGGAAGTCCCTGGCTCCGCAGGGAGTTGGCCACTTTACCGGCGGTGTCCATCCAGATATCCTCATTGGAAGACACAATGCCGATGTTGGCCCAACAGAAATGCTTCAACACCGTGAACAATACCCGTGTAGGTGACGGCAGTGTCCGTGCGAAGGTTGGGTAACCCTTGATTCGATCCAACTCATAGTTAATACAAGCCCAGGAAAAGATAGCTTTATCCCAGTTTTTGCTCAAAAGTGAGGCTGCGTCACAGTATCCTGGATTCGTAGGGCCGACGAAACCGTCCACCATTTTCTCGTAGTACACAAATGTGGTCAAAGCTTTAGACGTTTCACATGCTTCTTGCAGGATCACGAAGTCCAATTTGCTTCCCAAATCTAAACTGAAATCCTCGTTTATTCTACCCACGGCCAGTTTAGCGGCCACCTCAGGTAGGGCCTTGGAGTAGACGGGGTCGCAGTTCCAGGGCCCAAGGACCCCAACTTTGAAGATTAAACACTGGACACAGCATGGAAACGTCAAAACCCCGAGCAGGACCCATAGAAGAAAGTTATAGAATGGCAGCGTTGTAAGGCTTTGTCTGCTCTTGAAGATTGTGGGGCTGTAGGGATAGTTGGAAAAGTCCCATAGCACACCTCTAACATTTAGAGGAATATGTTGCATTATCCTGCTGGAGTATCCGTATTGGTGAACTGTGATCATACATCAAAGCAATATAAACCAAACCAAAGACACCTGCAAAAAAAGTTTAGAGTAGCCTATTTATTTTAACATAATTTATAATTAGGGTTAGGCTACTTCAAAGTTTATTGAACTGCATAGTGTTAAAACAAAGTAGGCTATGTGAGAGTGAGATCACTGTATTTGATAGCATGTTTTCTCAAAGAGACACTCGTGAAATAGCATAGATTGAAGCATAATAGGTTGCACTTACCATTGCTTTTCTTGGCCTTCTTGAAAGCTGAGAAGCCTGAAGAGTTTTTTAACACTCCTGTTTTTTTTCAGTAATCCTCACCTCACCATTTCAGTATTCTCTATATTTTCACTCATGCAAAATGTCATACCGTTGCCCAGTTGAAGACACAACACCTCATTATCTTTCTGGTCTGTATGATAGAGTGAGGCAGAGGCAGGAGCTCCGTTGTGTCTGTCAACTTCAGCACCCTAGAGAGCTCCTTACATCCCGCTGTTGGCGCTTCACGAGGCTAGCGCGCCCTACACAGGTACACTCCACACACAAGTACACATTTTCTCACCTTATAATATTAACTAATTAGATTGAAACAGACTAACATGATGTATCATTGTAAGGTATCATTGGAAAGTGAAGGTTATCTGATGCTCAACAGGTTGCAGAAACGTAGATTACTAAAGCATTCAAAATAAAGCGATATTTTCTTCAATGTAAAAACGTATATATTGTAAATTATAGTAGGCCAAGATCAACCACGCCAATTCATTCAAAGCCCTTTCAAAGTGACCTGTAGGCAAAACGAGTGCTGCACACGGACCTAATCCATATTCGGTAAGGCATACTATAAGAGGATTGTCAACGCACGTTGGAGTCTCTGAAACACATTACCGTCTAACAAAGCTTTGTCAAGATAGTAGCCTAGGCCTATATTCTATAGAAAATCGAATTTTGACTTACAGAGAGGGCTCTAAAGAAATATAATTATACATGTTCTATTTGGCACTAATAACAGTGATGTTATTAAGTATTTTTTCTAGGGTAACATAAGATATTTTCTTCCTTTGCCATGGAGACAGCTTGTTGCATGAACAATATGCACCGAACAATAATTGGTCTGGTGCGTTTATGTGACAATGATAGGCCTCACACTTAAATTGAATTTGCTCTTAGGTGTTGAGGGAATAATTAACGTTAACGAAGGGTTCTCCCTGCTCGTGTATCCCCTGAGCTCCTCAATATTTGCCTGCGTCAGTAATTTCAGCTGTTTTGACGACGCGTTTCAGGAACCCAGTACCAATTTAGACAGATTAGGCTGGTGGCAGGGCCTCCCCCCAAAAATGATACCCCTACCCGAGGTCGAACAAAACACAACCATATTTTTTCACGTCTAATGCCTCCCATTTATTAAATGGTTGGTTGTGCAAAAATATTTTAGTAAAAAAATGTACTCAAAACGTGCTGAATAATACCTGGCTGGAGAGGGGATGGGTCACATAAACTCATGTAACCCAATATTGCAAGCTCTAAAATTGCTCAAATTTGTATCTAGTGGCTCAGCTAGCACTGCGATGTAGTGCCTTAGACCACTGCGCCACTCGGGAGGCCCCAGAAATGACAATTTTCACTGTCTCAGCCCACTTGTTTTCCTTAAAGCCAGTTACAATAGCTTCAACATTAAAAAAACGTGTTACTGTATGTATTTTTGTCAGGTAGGGCCATACAGCACTGAATTAGAGCAAATTTGACTTGGAAAGTTGTCTATCAAAGATATTCTCTGGTACTTTGTATGCTTTTTAGCAAGGAGTTTTGAAAGTAACACCCGTGAGCCAGAAGTGGTCCCCGAAAATTGCTATTACATTATGTCACATGTGCAGATATGTGCACCAAATCATTGCTCTGTCTCTCACTCTGCTGGGTGTGGATCTTGCTAGCTGACACTCAAATGGCTAGGGGCTAAAGCTCATTGATTTGAACTCAAATTTCTTGGGGGCTGGCCCACGTGAGGGAAAATGTAGGGGAAAAGGCGCCACACAGCTTCCAGTAAACAATCACTTTCAAACTAGGGATTTCGTGGCTAATTGAAGTAAAACAGTAATTCTGCTCATAGATTATGCATGCATACACTTCAACCCCCCAGCCCCTCCAGCCAACCATTATTCTACACTTACTGAGTTTAGGGGGTGTTTTCCTTAGAGCCAATTGCAATAGCCACAACATCAAAACGTGTAACTATGTATTTTTGTCAGGCAGGACAATACACCACTGAATGAGAGCAAATCTGACTTGGAGAGTTGTCTATTAATCAGCTACCAAACATTTCATAAATGGGAGACAAAAATATGGTTTTGTTTTGTAAGGGTATCTCAAAAACTAAAGCCCTTTTTGAGGATTGGCCACTAGCCTAGATACAAACAACTGGCTTTCGGCATCGGGACTCTAAAACACATCACTTCGAAGCAAGTGACTTTTTGTAGCAGGTTAGGAAAGCATTTTTGCTAACCCTAACCCTTAACCTAATTCTCCTAACCTGCTCCGTTAATTATTCTAACCTGCTGCGTAAATTCTCCTATCCTGCTACGAAAAAGTTGTGGCGTGTTTTTAGGGAATTTCTTTCAACATCACAACATAGAGAAATGTAAGATAGGTATCATGCACCGGCCTATATTTGAATATGGACAGACCTACTATATTAGAATATGGACAGGCCTACTATATTAGAATATGGACAGGCCTACTATATTTGAATATGGACAGACCTACTATAATTGAATATGGACAGGCCTACTATATTTGAATATGGACAGGCCTACTATATTTGAATATGGACAGGCCTACTATATTTGAATATGGACAGACCTACTATATTAGAATATGGACAGACCTACTATATTAGAATATGGACAGGCCTACTATATTTGAATATGGACAGGCCTACTATATTTGAATATGGACAGACCTACTATATTAGAATATGGACAGGCCTACTATATTTGAACCCGAATACATATCAGAGATGATCTCTTATGACTAAATAGGCCTTTATGAATTAATTTGAATCCTGAGTGGTAGGCTATGGCAGTGTGTGTGTGCATGTGTGCGTGAGAGAGAGACACAGAGGGAGAGAGTGCTGGGTTGGGTCGAAAAGCAACTCCACCTTTGCTGACCCATATCCCAAATAAGCTGATGAGCCTCTTAAATGTCACACCTTGACAACTCTTTCCTGCTGCCAGAAATAGGGGAGAAAAATGACTCCGCAGCTGAATACACCATGCAACTAAACATACAAAATCACCATACACAAATCATACAAATTAAATTAATGTGTACACATGCTTTCTATCGTGCAGATTTGTCAAAAACTTGTCCATGGATACAAAGAATATGTATTGTTGTCATATCTGGAAGATATGCTTATGGAATGGCTGTAGCGTGCATCACTTGTCCTGTTAGGATGCTCTATAGGTCTTACTCTGCCACCATCTGGTGAATTTTATATTACAATGCCTGATAAAGAAAATAATGTGAACTGGTGATTTAGGTATGATGTCCCTGGGACAGCATTTAGGTATATGTACTTATCACAGTGTACTTTATCAGTGTTGAGGTAAATTGCAGGTTCGGACATAACCTCTTAGTAACCTCTTGATTAAATGTTTGTTTATTCTTCCACAGTGCAGTAGTGGTATGGCGATGGTGAAACGACCACAGCCAAAGTAAATTGAAAATAGTATATTTTAAGGGAACTATCCCTTTACCTATAATCCCAAAATATGACTTAATGTCCACATGATGATGCCAAGTGTACATTAGACTGGAAAAACAATAGACTGGAATATACCAATACCAACCTCCAATCTGTATTGTAGCATTCCCTTTCACCAAGTGGCACTGGATATTAATAACAACCCTACTTCAGCCACCAATAGAAGAATGAGCTCAGCATGTATTCCCCATTTCCCAGAATATGTATTCCCCATTTCCCAGAATCTCACGTCAACATTTCAACATTATACCTTTTTATTTTCAGGATATACAAGCTTTATAATGTGTATTTGTGTAATAAAGCCTAATAGGAAAACAAGATGTACTTTGGTATTTTGATATATCACTTTAAGCTGTTTTCCAAAAAACATTTAACAAATATTTTCCATGAATGTATCCGATGCTGCTGACTGGGAAGGAGAGAGATAGAGGCCAAGACAGAGAGACAACGAGGCAGAGAGAGAGAAATAGAGAGTACAAGATTATACAATTGTAAATCCAGACAATTTGGTCCACAGTGCATCGCCCACACAACCAGTGCTGCTGCGCTTATCAGCTCAGTACAGATTAGTATAGAGGAATAGTGACTTGCCCCTCTTTCCTGGGCTAAACCTGCAGGCTGGGACTGTCTGTCTGGCCTGGTCCAGCGCTGCTCTCTTAAGTAGTACTTTAAAGTATTTTTACTTAAATAGTTATTTGGGGTTTCTGTATTTTACTATTTATATTTTTGACAACTTTTACTTTTACTCCACTCCACTAAAATAATATACATTTAACTCCATACATTTTCCCTGACACCCAAAAGTACTTGTTACATTTTGAATGCTTAGCAGGACAGGAAAATGGTCTACTTCACGCACTTATCAAGAGAATATCCCTGGTCATCCCTACTGCCTCTGATCTGGTGGACTCAATAAACACAAATGCTTAGTTTGTAAATTATGTCTGATTGTTGAAGTGTGTCCCTGGCTATCCGTAAATTAAAAAAACAAGAAAATCATGCCATCTGGGTTGCTTAATATAAGGAATTTGAAATGATTTTTAATACGTAAGTATATTTAAAACCAAATACTTTTAGACTTTTACTCAAGTAGTATTTTACTGGGTGACTTACACTTTTACTTTAGTAATTTTCTTTAGGATATCTTTACTTTTACTCAAGTATGACAATCGGGTACTTTTTCCACCACTGCTCTCTGGGGATGTAGCACTCAAAATAGAACCTGACAGATTTGTTCCACTTCCCTTGCTGTAGTGTAGTTGATCCCTCAATATATTTTTGGGATAGAGGTATATTTTGGTTACTTCGGTTATTTGATGGTCTAATTATATTTTGTCAGTATTACCATAGAAACCCATTCATTCTGTATATGCCTAAAACACCACCTTACAAACACTCCAATGTTAACAGTATCCCTTTTCTGAAGACATTGCCTGCATTAGATATTTGAAATGTCACTTTATTATGTTGTAATCCAATATATTGAGTTTTGCAATTTTGATCACAAAAACAAAACTCAAAAGTGGATTGTACCACAGGATGTAGCCTATAGTTTTTATAGGAGGTACAGTTTATTTAGAGTTGATTTAAAACAGAGGAAACTGTTTACATTGTTTGGTAAACTTATCAGTTCACCCCCAATAAGGCAATGTCCCAAAAAACAAAACACATCTAAAACAGAAAAACACAGCATTAATAAACCAGCGCTTCTAAAGCATAAAAAGTGCTTTGTGAGAATAGTCTCATTGTTTCTTTTGCAGGGCACGTTCCTGATTTGAAACGCTGTCTCTTGGGTTGGATTGGGGGTATCCATCCATCCGTGCCACCACAGCTTTAAGGCAGTGAAAACTGAGGAGGGACAGGATAGTGGTCAAGGTAGAGATCAGGGTTATCAGAGTTTAGCTGTCCATCATCTGGGCAGGTACTCCAGTGGAAGGCCTGTGTGGTTGCTGTCCCGGAGAGCCTGGTCCACAGCACGGATCAGCCCGTCTATCTGTCCTCTCATGTCGGGTGTGAAGGGGTCGAAGGTGGGCCGCCGGGCCCCGAGGCGTTTAAAGTGTCCATCCTGGTTGCTCTCGGCACACAGCAGTCTGTCCTCGGTCACTGTGGCGTTGAGGAAGGAGGCGATGGATCGTAGCCGGGGAACCAGCTCTGTCTGGAGTTCCTCGAAGTGGACCACTAGGACCCGTTGGCCGAACCGCAGCCAGTCCAGTACGTGGGATGCCCACCAGGAGGCGTAGCTGCTCACAAACTCAGGCCACTCTACAAGAAGAGGGGGTGGGGGCATATTATTGTGCAGTACATTTCAGAAAGAAGATCAAGCAAAATAATGCAGACAGACACACAGAGCCTCCCTCGTGCAATAAAAAACAAAACACGGTCCCAGAAGGACTCCTACTGGCTGGTGTACTATACTGTACATGATTAATACAAGCCACAATAAAACCCAGATTCCAGGCTGGCTCTGTACCTTTGGTCTTCCAGTGCTGATCAGAGGCGTATCCCAGATGTCCTGCACACTTCCTGTTGAACTCAGCCATGAGGGAACGGTACGGGCTCCTGATCAGCAGGATGACAGAGTCGTACATCTCTATCTCTCTCCTCCCACTTTCATGTGTTTTCACACAGATGGTCCGACCACTCTTCCAGTAATCCTTCTCGCCTTTGAAGCCTACACAACACCAAGACACAGATGCACAAACCATATGGGAAATATTTTGCTTTTATCTTTGGCCGTATAAACCAAGCAAGACAGAGGGGTATGGATGATAACCTTTAAATTGTTTATCTTGAATTCATTATGGACTGAGGCAAATAGCTGGATCTGCACAACAGATGGCCAAGGACCAAAGTGGTTTCCTAAAGTGTGGGTGCCCTCTTTCCTATCCAGTGTAAACATACAGTGGCTGTACAGTATAGGAGCTGACCTCTGTTGTAAAGGGTTCCATCAAAGTAGTAGCTGCCTGTGTAGTATCCTGTTGCCAACTCTATGAGGTGTCTGACCCAGGTGTTGCCTGCTCCTGGGAAGCTGGAGAGCGCTATCAATGAACTGGACTTCTCTGGTAGGAACTTCTTCTCTGTGCATCTTGAGTCTGGGAGAGAGGAATGTAACATTTTAAGTTAGGATGGGATTTGTACATAGTCTGCTCAGAAGCATACTGAATTGCAGAAGACAAAGTCCAACACAATTTGAGTGATTGATTTGAATTTGCGTGGTGCAAAGTGGAGTTTGGTGTCATGCCAAAGTGGTGCTTAAAATTATTTCACAAGGTTGGCAGTCCTGGATTTGAAGGAAGAATGCTTTTGTGATTGTCTGACCGTGTTACCTTGGACAGGTGTCTGGTAGACCTGGTAGAAGTGCTGGAGGGTTGATGGTAAGGAAGCTTCAGTGGTGTTGCTCTGTGAACAGTACTCCTCCTCAGCCGGCTCATGGAGAGTGAAGTCAGGAGTAGCGTAACCACAGAAACAGTCCGGACTCCTCAGCATAGCCAGCGGAAACTCCTAGGCCAGGCAAATTCGGTCACACTTTAAACAAACTAAAACGTATAATGGGTTTATAGGGCATTCAAAAAGTCTTCATAAGCACATAGTAAATGCTTCACAATGTATTTATAAGCAATGTCATACTGCAAAATCCTGGAAATGACACCCTAGGTGTCCAACCTTGTTCATGCAGGCATCTATGCAGGACTGGGAGGTGAGGTTGAGCTGGAGCACATGGACCAGAGATGTAGAGGAGCTGTTCTCAGGCTCCCTGAAGCAGCCTCGGTAACGCACGTTCCTGTCTGCAAACACAGGAGAGGTAGTTTGCACAGCTGCAAGTCTCAGCCATATTGCTTCAATACAGACACAGAACATACCTGAACATTCCCTTGAAGCAAAGCCCTAGACTTGTCTCTGTAGGTGTGTAACAGATGTGTGTTCTCATGATAATGAATGCGATGCTTTATCAACTTGACCCAATCTCCTGCTGTTCCCCAGCTCTCAAGATTGGACCAGGTCCCTGATACTCACATCTCCTCTGGCCTGGAAGCACATCCTCCACCTTGAACACTGACAGGCGCCCAACACCGCCACACAGCGAGCCTTTCTCCCCTTTACAGTCCAAGTTACATTCCTTGTCTCTCACACGCAGGCTGGTGATGTGGTTGCCACAGTAACACTCCGACCCGTACTCCAGACCAGCAAACTGGTAGCCACTGTAATAAATGACATTCAGATAGATATGAACCTCTGGTAATCGTTCACATAAATTCTAAGTATTCACAACATATCCGTAATCACTAAACAATCTGGTTATTCATAAGAAACGTATTTAATATATTGATTACTTAAAGAGTCTTCTTTTTCAAGAGTAATTTTTTTTCTAGAACTATGCTGAACCACGCATATAACACGAGAACATACAGTATGTTAATAATGAATTCAACAGCAATGCAAATGCAGCAAGCTCCTCTACCCTAGGGGTTAATTAGGAGAGTACCATATGTCTCGCTCCCTTTGCTCTGCTGCACAATTAATACTGACAGAGACTGAAGCAGTCTGCCTGCCTGTCGCTCACTAGTCCCTCACTGCAGATCACATCTCTCCAACCCCCCTCCTCAACCCCCCCAACATCTACCCTGGGGGACCAGAGACTACAAAACTCCTCACTGCTCCTCTCTGCTCCTCTGCTCACATGTCCTTAATTCGGAAACTTCAAATTCTCAGCCTGGGACAAGCCAGCTAGAGCTCTGCTCCCACAACTGTAGGTCTGTGCTTACACTCTTCCCCCCAAACCCTCTTCCATTACTAGTTAATACAAGTCAAGTATCGTCGAGCTCCTCGGGGTGAGCATATGCCTATGCTATGCTAATTCTATAGTCTGCCGACCTGTGAGTGCATTCCAGATACACAGATTCTGTGCAGTTTAATCTGCAGAGATTATAGGATGGGAATGGGGGTTATATAATGTTGATGATATGCTCCTCTTGAGATGTGAAATATTTCCTATGTTGTGAAAGATCTGATAATAGTGTGTTGAAGCAGGATGGAGATATATTTACTTCGCTGAACAGGTATCCTGGCACATGGTGCTGGTCATTTTGCGGAAATCAGTAGATACAGACCCCCTCAAAGCCCGCTCCTTGGAATTGTCCAGAAAGCAGCCTATGTAAGAACCTTGCCATGAGACCAAACAAACAAACATACATACAGTTGAAGTCAGAAGTTAACATACACCTTAGTCAAATACATTTAAACTCAGTTTTTCACAATTCCTGACATTTAATACTAGTAAAAATTCCCTGTCTTAGGTCAGGTAGGATCAACACTTTATTTTAAGAATGTGAAATCAATAATAGTAGAGAGAATGATTCATTTCAGCTTTTATTTCTTTCATCACATTCACAGTGGGTCAAAAGTTTACATACACTCAATTAGTATTTGGTAACATTGCCTTTAAATTCTTTAACCTGGGTCAAACATTTTGGGTAGCCTTCCACAAGCTGCCCACAATAAATTGGGTGAATTTTGGCCCATTCCTCCTGACAGAGCTGGTGTAACTGAGTCAGGTTTGTAGGCCTCCTTGCTCGCATATGCTTTTTCTGTTCTGCCCACAAATGTTCTATGGGATTGAGGTCAGGGCTTTGTGATGGCCACTCCAATACCTTGACTTTGTTGTCCTTAAGCCATTTGCCACAACTTTGGAAGTATGCTTGGGGTCATTGTCCACTTGGAAGACCCATTTGCGACCAAGCTTTAACTTCCTGACTGATGTCTTGAGATGTTGCTTCAATGTATCCACATAATTTTCCTTCCTCATGATACCATCTATTTTGTGAAGTGCACCAGTCCCTCCTACAGCAAAGCACCCCCACAACATGATGCTGCCACCCCTGTGCTTCACGTTTGGGATGGTGTTCTTCGGCTTGCAAGCCTCCACCCTTTTTCCTCCAAACATAATGATGGTCATTATGGCCAAACAGTTTTATTTTTGTTTCATCAGACCAGAGGACATTTCTCCAAAAAGTACAATCTTTGTTCCCATGGGCAGTTGCAAACCATAGTCTGGCTTTTTAATGGCGGTTTTGGAGCAGTAGCTTCTTCCTTGCTGAGCGGCCTTTCAGGTTATGTCGATATAGGACTCGTTTTACTGTGGATATAGATACTTTTGTACCTGTTTCCTCCAGCATCTTCACAAGGTCCTTTGCTGTTTTTTTGGGATTGATTTGCATTTGTAAATTGAGTCAACTTAGTGTATGTAACTTAGTGTATGTAACCCACTGGAATTGTGATACAGTGAGTTATAAGCGAAATGTCTGTAAACAATTGTTGGAAAAATTACTTGCGCCATGCACATAGTAGATGTCCTAACCGACTTGCCAAAACTATAGTTTGTTAACAAGAAATTTGTGGAGTGGTTGAAAAATAAGTTTTAATGACTCCAACCTAAGTGTATGTAAACTTCCGACTTCAACTGTAAACCAGCAAAGCATTAGTTACAGGTTAAGTAGTCTGTCATTGTGTTACTTCATTTTGTCAACCACTTTCTCAGGTAGCATCTCCAAAACTTGATGAGTTGCCACATAGCTAATTTATGGATACAATACCCCTTCAGAATCTCCACTCTAAATGGCAGAGAATAATTTTCCTAATTTATGGGATTGGTCGGTAGGTACCTTTGTGAGGCACATTCCTCCTGGGGGAGCTCCTCTCCACCTGTGACATATCCTTCTCCGTCATCAGGCTGTGGAACCAGCGGCGCCGCAGGTGTCGGATCTCCAGATTCCTCGACATGAGCCAGCGTGCTCCAGTCCTGTTGTCCAACAGGCTCCCAGGCTGGTACCCCTGCCACCTGGCCATGATCCGTGAGCTCCTGGCCCCGTAGCCTCCTACCCTCACGGGTGGCATCCCCAGCTCCAGGGCACGGGGTGGTGAGGGTATGGAGGGCAGGGAGGGCAGTGGAGGGCTGGTGGCCCCTCGCTGGGTCACCACCAGGCTGGCCCGTTGGAGCAGCAGGACGCTCCCGGCCATGATGTAGGCCACACCCAGGAAGAGCAGGAACAGCTGGGCCCTCCGGAGGAAACGCTGCAGTCTGTAGAGGGGCTTGGCCATCGATCCCCTCTTTATCTCAGCCTGCCGCTGGCTCCAAACATATACAGAGCTCTGGTGTAAAGCATTCTATCCCAGTAACATACCCCCTTGTCTACTCATCTCAGCAAAACGATTATTGTGATCTATGTGATCTACAATACTTCTCAGAACGAGAGGAACAGGAATCAGGAGTTGGTAGACCCTAGTGGTCAAATTTCCTTAGATGTACCTCGACCTTGATCTGCTTGAGCAAGAGGTTCCGCTCCATAGCTTGTTGATGTACGTATCTCGACAGTAATGCGAAGACAGAACCTCTCGAGTCAGGATGATTCAGCCCACCTCCTCCAGAGCCAATGGAAGGCAGTCTGAATGAGGTCAAGGCTCATCTTTCTCGTCTTATCCCCAGAGATGAAACTACAGATAGTGGAGACAGAAGAAATATTGTATTATTGAGGCAGAGTGATTATGGTGGTATATGTCTCTATTATAAAGGAGAGGAGGTGAGCCTAAGTAAGTCACCATTTCCTCCTCTACAAGATAGCAAACTATAAGTTCTATGTCTACAATATGTAGTTGACATGCATGACACAAAGCCAATTGCCTGAATGGTCTCAAAACTAGATCCTGCTCTTGTCAGAGTAACCTCTGACCTTCATCTCAGACTCAGCTTTGGAACATGGCCCAGTTCTAGACAAAGGCTTGAAATGCGACGGCGTTCTTGTTTGCCAACACCAAGCGAGACCAGAGTGGAATGAAAATAAGCTTAGAGAAAGAGTTTATAGAATAACTATCAGATGCAAGTTTTCCTTCACAAAAATGACAGCTTCAGTATCGTGATTAAACCAGTGATTAAATTACAGTTTTTAACCACAATGAGAGATTCATTGTGTCATCATCTAATTCGTCAGTTTCTGACAGGAACCAACAGTGTGAGGTCAACACATCTTGCTCAGTCAGCTTTTTAACCCCTTCCCTTTCAGCAATAGCATACTTGTTTTTGCAGAGAGCAGATTGCACTTGTCAATCTCAACTGGGCAGTACAAGACAGAGGTAATGCCAGTTTTTCTCATCACCCACTGAGTTGTGGGTTGCCTCTTTTGAAGATGTATCAAAAATAGGACCCCTACAGTTATGAAGCTGAGCTTTTCACTAATGAATGTAGATCACTGCTCAAACAACGCACAGTTTAACCTGGACTGTGTGTAAGGCATTAACAATTTTGGGTTATACTAATCCATATATCAGTTGATTTAAGGCATTAATCACATGCAAAATAGGCTACTTTTAAATGGAGAATAAACATTAGAGACCAGATTCAAGAAGTATGGGAAGGCTGGCAATAAAGCACTGCCGTGACTAAGAGAGCCTGTATGTCAAAGCGCTTGGTGTAGTTGGTGCAAAAGAGTCAGGCGCAGGACAGCAGAGATGAGCAACACAACGTAGTTTACTCATATAATTACAAAGTAGATAAATTACCAAGCCCACCAAATAGGACTGACATAATTCAGGAATAGTAACGCACAACAAACATGGGGAAAACAGAGGGTTAAATAATGAACATGGAATTGGGGAATTGAAACCAGGTGTGAATAAAACAAGTGGAAAATGAAACAAATGGAAAATGAAAAGTGGATCGGGAGGGCTAGAAGGCCGGCGACGTCGACTGCCGAACGCCGCCCGAACAAGGAGAGGGACCGACTTCGGCGGAAGTCGTGACACTGTACAAACAGATACATGTATCTGTCCAAAAACCTGCCAAATCTCTTAAGTTTCAGGACAAGACAAATCTCTTGCAGAGTCAGATAAATCTCTTGAATATTCATCCAAATTCATATCCTGATATGCCAGGCAGAGCTCCCTCTTACACGTTTTCTGTGTGCCTCAGAACAACTACCTTGCCCCAGGCAAGCACCGAGGTACTTCTTTAGTTGTTGTCCTTTGTTTTTATTTTCATGTTGCTCCTTACTTCCTGGAACCCAAGGACTGACCGAATGTGTATTTTATTTTGGGGTTTTATAAGGCATGAGTATGAGTCCAAGAGTATGAGTTATTTATATGTATATATTTCTGTAAATTCTGACCCAGATTTTAGGGTGTGAGCTGAGAGTATGCTGAACCAAGGACAGCCTCTCCATGCGTGACCTGTGTGGAATACACTCAGCCACTCCTGAGAGTGGTCCAGAGCCACTTACCAATCCTTTAAGAGCCAGACAGCAAGGGATATATATATATGGAGCGCTGCATTAATATTTTGTTAGGAAATGGACCTGTCTTCGGTTATTTACACTTTGTGTTGCATTTCCATTGGCCAAGCCATAAACAAGCCAGTCACTAAAAACAGCTCAATAAATGGCTGCTAAAATGATCACAAAAGCCAGATCCTGGACAGTATTTTATAGACTACTGAAATAAAATGGATGCATGTGTAAAGAATGAGGAGCTGCACCAAGCTCTGCTGCTGCAAGACTTGTACTGTATTTATTGAAGAACATCTGGTTATGCCTACAGTGTGTTTAGCCAGTGATTTGCAGAAAGTTTTTAACTTCAGTTACAGAATGTTTTGTTGTAATATTTTGCTTCATTTCCCTGTAGCTGAAAACGTATTGTATGGGGCCTCCTGAGTGGCGCAGCGGTCTAAGGCACTGCATTGCAATGCTTGACGCGTCACTACAAACCTGGGATCAATCCCAGTTGTCACAACCGGACGTGACTGAGAGTCCCAAAGGGCAGTGCATAATTGGCACAGCGTCATCCGGGTTAGGGGAGGGTTTGGCTGGGGGGGGGTGCCTGCAGGCTGACTTTGGTCGTCAGTTGAACAGTGTTAAGGAGCGTGGTTTGGTGGGTTGTGTTTCGGAGGATGCCTGACTCAACTTTCGCCTCTCCTGAGCCTGTTGGGGAGTTGCAGTGACAAGATCGTAATTGGATATCATGAAATTGGGGAGAAAAGGGGTTGTAAAAAAAAAAAAAAAAAACGTGGCATACTGGCATCATATCTGACACTTTCATTTCCACCTCCATTTTCCTAACCCAGACAACAAGCCTCCAACCATTCCCCCTTCTCCTACCGATGCTGGACCCAAATGCCAGAGCCCAGGAGGCTGACAGTGGCTTGTGATCTAACACAAACAGGCCACTGAATACCCCATTCAATACTAGATTGGAGGGAAAGGAGTGTGTGTGTGTGTGTGTGTGTGTGTGTGTGTGTGTGTGTGTGTGTGTGTGTGTGTGTGTGTGTGTGTGTGTGTGTGTGTAAGAGAGAGAGGGGGGTCTTTATCTTGGGCTCTCTGACTGAAAAGATGTGTGGGAAGAAAACAGAGTGAGAAATTCACCACTGAGGCCTGTGTAATGCACCTGCTTTGTCTTGGGCATCAACATAGCACCAATAAGGACACCTACTTGACACGTGCTTCTACATCTGCATTGCTTTCTGTTTGGGGTTTTAGGCTGGGTTTCTGTACAGCACTTTGTGACATCAGCTGATGTAAAAAGGGCTTTATAAATACATTTTATTGATTGATACTTCGATGTTGTGTCATATTTAAGATGGTTTTGAATTAGGACTATACATACTCTATAACGCCTTTATACGTTGGGAAAAAGTGGGATCTTTAAATGAGGAAGGATTTGCCAATAAATCATAGGTTAGATTTCAACTAATCAAAAAAAAACGGTTACAGGGTTTCGCATCAATTTACTATAACCTACAACAACCCTTTTTAATCCCAAATCACATTTGAGGTTATGTTTTCAACTGCTGTTTTGTGGCCTATACAAATCCACGGGATAGTCCATGCACAAATGACAAATGAACCGCTTAGAAAACCAACATACGAACAATTTCTGAATATATACGGCTCCACAATTACAAACATACTGCAGGTCTTACCATAACGCCAGTTTCTCGATAGTAGTCTAGGCTGAAACAACGAAAAACAAATCGTTAACAAAAGCTCCATATGTTAATGAAATGATGCACCTCCTTCATAAATGGCAATCCCGAATGTTCAGCTCTTGCGTGTTTGAGTCGAATTGGCGCTCATCATTTCATGTGGTGATGTGAATGTCTCGGCTTCGTAGGCCTCATCTCATCCTTTTAAATTTCTTATGTAATGCCTTCTAAAACGAAGGCATTAGAAAAGCAATAATCCCAATATTTTTATCCTCGCCATGTCGCCTCGGTCACAGACACAGCAGAGCAGAATCACGTCTGTCTCTCTCCGTGCTCAGAACCAGCTGTTTAACCGGATAGAGACAGTAATACAGCGCGCATGCTCTTCAAGGATGCTCCAAACAGCTCACTGGGGTTTCGATGTGCACTGTGCACGTTTTACACATTTTCTACCTAATATAAGTCTTCATTCGATTACATTCGATTGTGTTTAAATTGTTTGTAAAAATCACATAAAATATAGAAGTCTTTACATTTACTTTCTATCATCACATTAATTGCGATATATCAATTAGGCTCTATTATGGACAATTCTTGTAATGAATTTGTTTAAATACTGTCATTCTAGACAGGTGCATCTGGTCTTACAGGCACCTATTAGTGTCTGTGAGATAGAGGTGAAAATAAAGGTTGGCTACTGGTCTTTTTTTTTAATGTAGACTGAAAGTGTCCGATGGCAGGGGAATATCTGTGGCTTGAATTTGAAATATCAGACTCCAACAGCTGCATTGGTGTCATGACCTGGATGGATGGATCAATGAGCTCAGTGCTGGCCTGAAATTACAAACAGAGTGGAAGGGATGATAGAAACGGGTGCAGCTGTGAAGGAATAGACCAGATTCTACATTGTCAGTTTGTAGTGTCAGTCTATTAAGCTGTGTTCAGCCCAATTCTGATATTCTTTTCACTAATTGGTCTTTTGGCCAATCAGATCAGCTCTGAAAAATAGCTGATGTGAAAAAGAGCTGAAAAGATCGGATGTGATTGGTCAAAATACCAAATAGTGGGAAAAACATCAGAATTGGGCTGCCTATGTAAACGCAGCCTTACTGACCTGGCAGTGATTGGGGACATTGCCCTGTGTAGGGTGCCGTCTTTCGGATGGGACGTTAAACGGGTGTCCTGACTCTCTGAGGTCATTAAAGATCCCATTGTCACTTATCGTCAGAGTAGGGGTGTTAACCCTGGTGTCCTGGCTAAATTCCCAAGCTGTCCCTCATACCATCACGGTTACCTAATCATCCCCAGCTTACAATTGGCTCATTCATCCCCTCCTCTCCCCTGTAACTATTCCCCAGGTCATTGCTGTAAATGAGAACGTGTTCTCAGTCAACTTACCTGGTAAAATAAAGGTAAACAAAAAAAAATAAAAAAAATAAGGCTGGTTAAAACATAGGACCTGAAAAACAGAGGAGAAAAAAAAGTGTTATTTTTCTATTCACACACACACAGTCTTGTGCCGCTAACCTTGTGCGGACATACAATTCAGTCACATTCAAAATTATATTTTTCCTAACCCTAAATCTAACCCTAGCCTGTACCCTTACCCTAACCCTAAACCTAATTCTAACCCAAACACTTATTCTAAGCTTAACCCTAAACCCCCTAGAATTAGCATTTGACCTTGTGGCGACCAACAAAATGTCCCAGGTTAGTCAAATCTTTGTTGGTTTACTATTCTTGTGGGGACTTCCGGTCCCCACAAGTAAAGTTAAACATACACGTCCACACACACACACACACCAGATTATTGTTTAACTGAATTCTCCTGTGGGCTGCTAATCAATAGGCTTGGTTTTACTGTTGATGGAGAATATAGTGGTTGGAGAAGGAACAGGTCTTTTAGTGCAATTAGTAATGAATTGTCACAGCACAAAGTTAGTGGAAGGCAGCGCAGGCCGTTGTTGTCTGTCTCCCCTGCTAGATTGAAATAGTCCATCCCTGTGTGGTTGCGTCGTAATGAACACACTGATTGCTTTTCCTAATGAGAAACAGACACAAGGAAATGGTCTCTGTATAGAACAGAAGGTAAAACATCTCCTCCGTCACAGTTCCTCACTGCAGTGCAGATTCCCACACACACTCCCATTGGTATTTGAGCTTCATGCTATCTTGAGGCTTTGGAGAAGATCTCATATTCACACTTACATTTCAGTCCTGTACAGTCAGTCTCCTATCAACACGAAAGCTAATTTATTACCCAGAGTGCCCTGTGTCAATGTGCACAACACCATGCAAACTACAAGTACTGTAATTAGAGCTGACGCTGCCTGGCGCTGACCACAGACTTGACAGAGGTATACAACCTACTTAATACCAATTAAACAGATGCTAATGGATACCACTGTTTTGCCCTTGATGCAGATGAGAAACCCTGTAACCGTCTCAGGGACAGAGAACTAGCATTGCTCCTGACGTACCCCAGGCAGGGATGAACTCTCCAGAACTCTAAGCTTTCTAATTAAATCAAGATCTGTTCCCAGTTTTTCAAAAGTTATCTATCTGGATTTTGCCTGTCGGATAGGATTAAATGCATAGAAATAGAATAAATAGAACGGGGTTCCCCATTCAAGTCAATGATTAGTCCGTTCTATTCATTCTATTTCTATGCATTCAATCCTATCTGATGTGTGAAATCCAGATAGATAGATAAAAAAAAAAACTGGGCACAGGGGATAAAGACGATTAATGTTAGGAGTCCCCTGTAAAGTAGGCTACACCTCACCGTGGGTCTGGATTAACAATTCCTATACATTACAGGTTACCATCCATGCATGACGGCAGCATATACAACACGGACATAAGATACAGGAATTTCATGCTATAAGCCTTTGTGTCTTTTCCTTGCCTTTATATTACCCTCTATCAGCAAGTGGAGGACAATGTGTCTGACTCTAGTCTGTACACGGACTGCCTGCCAGTGACTGATGTGTTCATCAGCTTGCCGTGCAATAATGTCCAAGATAATGTTTGTCATCAAGTCTGGGTGTACAAATCAGCTTATCCTCAGGGACTAAACTGAACGCAGCAATGCATATTAGTAATGAATGAATCCAGGGCTGACTCAGTTCAACATTGACCTACTTTACTCTGTGAAATGTAAGAAGTTGGTCTGCCCCCTCCCAAACAATCAGCTATTTCTCCCTGCCCTTTCCCCTTTCTTTGTTTTCTTGCAGTCAGAGTACATTCACGTGTCAGGACTAATGAGAGGGACGGAGTTTTTTTTGCCCTCTTTCATTTCCTGCAGGGATGGACTGAAACAGCCCTGCTTGAGTTGGCCTTTCATCATACAATGAGCCAAGAGCGATCTGTCTATCTGTCTGTCTGTTGGTGCTGAGGGCGAAAAGGGAACTGAACTTTAAAGTCTGCTTTCCACACTCACTTGACCACAGAGCAGTCACTTGGATGGAGCGGAGGGATTGGATGCTTGAAAAATGCAGCCTCAGTCCATGCTCTACTTTTGCCATTTAGACTCTTCTCCTTCTCAGACTCCATTTCAGCACTGCCTGCCTGCACTCTTAATGTACTGTTGTGTCTCAAATATAAAAGGGATGGATGCGTTGCAGTTGATGTTTTTGTTGTTGCTTGATGACTATCATTTGTAAACTCTGGCATGCGGACCAGAGATGCAATTTATTTTATGGTGCCTTGTTACTTAGTTTTAAATGTTTTGCTTGTAAACAAATTAGTTGTAATGAGACTAAATGACAGGGCTATAAATTGCTATTACGGGTGCCTCTCAGTAGTGGGGGGAGATGAATGCAGCTTTTAGTGGAGCTGGCTTAGTCTGATAGACGTGTCCATGTTGTTGTTCCAGCATTAATGAAGTTATTAGTATGGACACGGGTATGCGGGCTAATTTCTATTTCTACTGTGACATAAAGGATTTGAGCATCTGGATAAAAAACTATAACGAATCTGATTCTGTCACATCTATAGTATCTTGATGAAGAAATGCTAAGATAATGAGGACATCATTCAGCTCCCTGAAATCACTCAGATCTTAGTTCAAATACTCATCCATCTTTCAACCCCCAAATTGATTTGATTATAGATGATAAATATGGAGAGTAGGCTGAGTAGGACATCTTTCAGAGACGTATAGTTATAGGTATATTCAGAAGGAGCCCTTTCTTAGACCGGCTGACTCATAGAGACAGAGAGAGGAAGGAGAACTGTGGGACTCCGTCAGGATGTGAGGGTTGCGCTTGGTTAGGGAGAAGCTTGAGCTGCCACCTCCTCCACTGACATGGCCTCAGAGCAGCAGGACAGGACTCAGACCTGGCTGACTGGCTCAGAGCTCAACACTCTCTGACAGCTGACACGCTCACTTCACTGGAGCACTCAAGCAGGGAGACATGACAGAGAGAGAGATGTGTTAGTAGTTCTATCTATTTAACAGTGAGTGTCCTTACTGAGAAAATGTCAAATTGGCTTTCTACCAAATTACCGTACGACAGACCACGTATTCACCCTGCACACCCTAATTGACAAATCAACAAAACAAAACAAAATCAAAGTCTTCTCATACTTTGTTGATTTCAAAAAAGCTTTTGACTCAATTTGGCATGAGGGCCTGTCATGCCAAATAGTGTCCCCCTGTCAAAAAGTCTATTTGATAACTGGACGGATTTAGCTATGTACAACCATTTTTCAACAACCATTTTCCATCTAGCTAGTTGGTCATCTACATGTTGCTAGCTGTACATATAGTTCAGTGGAGGCTGCTGAGGGGAGGATGGCTCATAATAATGTTTGGAATGGAGTAAATAGAATGGTATCAAACACGTGGTTTCCATGTGGTTGATACCATTCCATTGACTCCATTCCAGCCATTATTATGAGCCGTCCTCCCCTCAGCAGCCTCCACTGATATACAGTGGGGCAAAAAAGTATTTAGTCAGCCACCAATTGTGCAAGTTCTCCAACTTAAAAAGATGAGAGAGGCCTGTAATTTTCATCATAGGTACACTTCAACTATGACAGACGAAATGAGAAAAAGAAATCCAGAAAATCACATTGTAGGATTTTTAATTTATTTATTTGCAAATTATGGTGGAAAATAAGTATTTGGTCAATAACAAAAGTTTATCTCAATACTTTGTTATATACCCTTTGTTGGCAATGACAGAGGTCAAACGTTTTCTGTAAGTCTTCACAAGGTTTTCACACACTGTTGCTGGTATTTTGGCCCATTCCTCCATGCAGATCTCCTCTAGAGCAGTGATGTTTTGGGGCTGTTGCTGGGCAACACGGACTTTCAACTCCCTCCAAAGATTTTCTATGGGATCATTGTCATGCTGAAAGACCCAGCCACGTTTCATCTTCAATGCCCATGCTGATGGAAGGAGGTTTTCACTCAAAATCTCACGATACACGGCCCCATTCATTCTTTCCTTTACACGGATCAGTCGTCCTGGTCCCTTTACAGAAAAACAGCCCCAAAGCATGATGTTTCCACCCCCATGCTTCACAGTAGGTATGGTGTTCTTTGGATGCAACTCAACATTCTTTGTCCTCCAAACACGACGAGTTGAGTTTTTACCAAAAAGTTATATTTTGGTTTCATCTGACCATATGACATTCTCCCAATCCTCATCTGGATCATCCAAATGCTCTCTAGCAAACTTCAGACGGGCCTGAACATGTACTGGCTTAAGCAAGGGGACACGTCTGGCACTGCAGGATTTGAGTCCCTGGCGGCGTAGTGTGTTACTGATGGTAGGCTTTGTTACTTTGCTCCCAGCTCTCTGCAGGTCATTCACTAGGTCCCCGTGTGGTTCTGGGATTTTTGCTCACCGTTCTTGTGATCATTTTGACCCCACGGGGTGAGATCTTGCGTGGAGCCCCAGATCGAGGAAGATTATCAGTGGTCTTGTATGTCTTCCATTTCCTAATAATTGCTCCCACAGTTGATTTCTTCAAACCAAGCTGCTTACCTATTGCAGATTCAGTCTTCCCAACCTGGTGCAGGTCTACAATTTTGTTTCTGGTGTCCTTTGACAGCTCTTTGGTCTTGGCCATAGTGGAGTTTGGAGTGTGACTGTTTGAGGTTGTGGACAGGTGTCTTTTATACTGATAGCAAGTTCAAACAGGTGCCATTAATACAGGTAATGAGTGGAGGACAGAGGAGCCTCTTAAAGAAGAAGTTAGAGGTCTGTGAGAGTCAGAAATCTTGCTTGTTTGTATGTGACCAAATACTTATTTTCCACCATAATTTGCAAATAAATTCATTAAAAATCCTACAATGTGATTTTCTGGATTTCTTTTCCTAATTTTGTCTGTCATAGTTGAAGTGTACCTATGATGAAAATTACAGGCCTCTCTCATCTTTTTAAGTGAGAGAACTTGCACAATTGGTGGCTGACTAAATACCTTTTTTGCCCCACTGTAGTTATATGTCTGTCATATTGAGGTATCCAGCTATACATTAAACCTGATCAATCAAATGGATAGGCATAAGCAATTATGATCATTCCAAATGCCCTTTAACTAGGTTTCTTCGCTAGACAGACACAGACACACACAGAGAGAGAGAGAGAGAGAGAGAGAGAGAGAGAGAGAGAGAGAGAGAGAGAGAGAAGGGGGAGATAGAAAGTGAGAAAGAAAGGTTGAAGGTAAGAGAGGGTGAGAGAGGTGGGAAGAGAGTGGAGGACAGACAGAGAGAGAGATGGAGAGAGAGAAACAGAGAGACAACTTGTTAGGCAATCATATCTACCTACGGGGGAAGGATGGCCAGCCACACAGGAGGGTGATTTTCACTAAGGAGGAGAAGGAGGCTGTGCTGACCGAGATGCATGCTGGCCATTTCTGAGTGAAGCACATGATTGCAAAATTCAACCTCTTCTTCTGACAGGGAATTGTCAATGAGGTGGACAGCTGGGCAAGTGAAATAACCTTTTGTTTATCAATCACATTCTATTATATTTGAAATTATTAGGATTTCAATGAATGTCATTTCAGAAAGCACACAATGTTTCAATTTGTCACTTTTTGCTTATTAAAGGTCAGTACCCTATCTAGCCTGCCAGAGGTTTGAGAGGGCGAAGACTGTGGCGCCGGAATTGAAGCCCATCAAAGTTGTTTCACCATGGCACTTGATTGGTAAGTGTCCCAATTCAAATTTTGCCCTAATAAGTTGTTTTGTAATGGTTGCTTTATTTGACCACAGCAGAGTTCAATATTATAGAATGTGTGTGTGTATGAAAATCAGTAATCTTCTCTCTAACACTTTAAATGTTAGGGGTGGACCTTATCGGACCACTTTAAATGTTAGGGGTGGACCTTATATCGGACCACTTTAAATGTTAGGGGTGGACCTCATCGGACCACTTTAAATGTTAGAGTGGACCTCATCGGACCACTTTAAATGTTAGGTGGACCTCATCGGACCACTTTAAATGTTAGGGCTGGACCTCATCGGACCACTTTAAATGTTAGGTGGACCTCATCGGACCACTTTAAATGTTAGGTGGACCTCATCGGACCACTTTAAATGTTAGTGGACCTTATCGGACCACTTTAAATGTTAGGGGTGGACCTCATCGGACCACTTTAAATGTTAGGGGTGGACCTCATCGGACCACTTTAAATGTTAGGGGTGGACCTCATCGGACCACTTTAAATGTTAGGGGTGGACCTCATCGGACCACTTTAAATGTTAGGGGTGGACCTCATCGGACCACTTTAAATGTTAGGGGTGGACCTCATCGGACCACTTTAAATGTTAGGGGTGGACCTCATCGGACCACTTTAAATGTTAGGGGTGGACCTCATCGGACCACTTTAAATGTTAGGTGGACCTCATTGGACCACTTTAAATGTTAGGTGGACCTCATCGGACCACTTTAAATGTTAGGTGGACCTTATCGGACCACTTTAAATGTTGAGTGGACCTTATCGGACCACTTTAAATGTTAGGGTGGACCTCATCGGACCACTTTAAATGTTAGGGTGGACCTCATCGGACCACTTTAAATGTTAGGGCTGGACCTTATCGGACCACTTTAAATGTTAGTGGACCTCATCGGACCACTTTAAATGTTAGAGTGGACCTCATCGGACCACTTTAAATGTTAGTGGACCTCATCGGACCACTTTAAATGTTAGGTGGACCTCATCGACCACTTTAAATGTTAGGAGTGGACCTCATCGGACCACTTTAAATGTTAGGTGGACCTCATCGGACCACTTTAAATGTTAGGTGGACCTCATCGGACCACTTTAAATGTTAGGGGTGGACCTTATCGGATCACTTTAAATGTTAGGGGTGGACCTCATCGGACCACTTTAAATGTTAGGGGTGGACCTCATCGGACCACTTTAAATGTTAGGGGTGGACCTCATCGGACCACTTTAAATGTTAGGGGTGGACCTCATCAGACCACTTTAAATGTTAGGGGTGGGCCTCATCGGACCACTGGTAGTCCTCTTCAATTTACCTCTCCAAATGACTTTAGCACCATCGACTGTCCAAGCCCCCCAGGAGGTATCCCATCCACCAGAACCAGTGAGTTCGGATAAGTCTGATTCTCTGTGCTCGGAGGGGGACCAGCTTGAGGTAGGCTATACATTCCAAAAGTGTTGAAAAGTACATATCTCCCATTTATAACACTGCACTAATCCATCAAATGTTCTCACAGTAAAGTGTAACCTGCTTGTTTACATCTGTCTCCAACCCTGTTCCCTTTAACTCTGCTCCTATTCTCCAGGACCTATGGGTTCTGCCAAACACCCAGACGTGGATCCACCTGATGTCCTCCATTACCAACCACCCTCCAACCACCCTTTCCTTACATAAACTGCAGCTACTGTTATTGTCATGTTGTCATTATCTGCTAAAAAGGTTCTGGCTCTATCATACTGGGCACATAATATGTGAGATATACAGATGAACTAAAAACACTAGCACTGCTAACACTCAGAACAAAGAGAGCAGCAGTGCCTGAACTTTGCAGTGTCCCCTTCATGTCCCCCTTCCGAGACTGACTGCCTGCTGAGTTCAAGTGACAGGCAAAACCTCCCACCCACACAGCAACCACCTCCTCAAAATTCCACACACCAGAATTCAGTATTTTAGTCTAACTGTACCAAAAAATATCAAATGTTATGTATTAAAATCTTAAATAATGCCAGCTTGGTTTTCACAGCTGTTTCACAAGGTGTTAGTTATTGTAAGTTATAAAGTATCCTTTGATGGTATTTATTTGTTCCACATTATTCATTGTTGTATCCTAGAACCTACAATAGATAGAAACAAAATGCATCATAATAGAGGACTAATGAAATTATATTATTTCAGTGTAGATAAGAGAAGGACAGGTTAAAATAAAAACATGACAGCCAGACAAGCCAGCGTATGAATCAAGGGCCAGGGGGTGAAGCAGAGATGCAGCTTAAGCCCCACCCTCTTCAACATATATATCATTGAATTGGCGAGGGCACTAGAACAGTCTGCAGCACCCGGCCTCACCCTACTAGAATCTGAAGTCAAATGTCTACTGTTTGCCGATGATCTGGTGCTTCTGTCACCAACCAAGGAGGGCCTACAGCAGCACCTAGATCTTCTGCACAGATTCTGTCAGACCTGGGCCCTGACAGTAAATCTCAGTAAGACAAAAACAATAGTGTTCCAAAAAAGGTCCAGTTGCCAGGACCACAAATACAAATTCCATCTAGACACCGTTGCCCTAGAGCACACAAAAAACTATACATACCTTGGCCTAAACATCAGCGCCACAGGTGACTTTCACAAAGCTATGAACGATCCGAGAGACAAGGCAAGAAGGGCCTTCTATGCCATCAAAAGGAACATCAAATTTGACATACCAATTAGGATCTGGTTAAAAATATAGAAGCAATTGCCCTTTATGGTTGTGAGGTCTGGGGTCACCAAACTGAGACTGCATGCAGTATTCTGCAAAAATTTCCTCTGTTTACAGCGTAAAGCACCAAATAATGCATGCAGAGCAGAATTAGGCCGATATCCGCAAATTATCAAAATCCAGAAAAGAGATGTTAAATTCTACAACCACCTAAAAGGAAGCGATTCCCAAACCTTCCATAACAAAGCCATCACCTACAAAGAAATTAACCTAGAGGAGCCCCCTAAGCAAGCTGGTCCTGGGGCTCTGTTCACAAACACAAACAGACACCACAGAGCCCCAGGATAGCAACACAATTAGACCAAAAAAACCATGAGAAAACAAAAAGATAATTACTTGACGTATTGGAAAGAATTTACAAAAACAGAGCAAACTAGAATGCTATTTGGGCCTAAACAGAGAGTACACAGTGGCAGAATACCTGACCACTGTGACTGACTCAAAATTAAGGAAATCTTTGACTATGTACAGACTCAGTGAGCATTGCCTTGGTATTGAGAAAGGCCACCGAAGGCAGACCTGCCTCTCAAAGGCTATGTGCACACTGCCCACAAAATGAGGTGGAAGCCTAATTTCCTGCCAAATGTATGACCATATTAGAGACACATATTTCTCTCAGGTTACACAGACCCACAAAGAATTTGAAAACAAATCAAATTTTGATAAACTCCCATATCTATTGCGTGAAATAACGCAGTGTGCAATCACAGCAGCCAGTGAAGAACAAACACCATTGTAAATACAACCTATATTTATGTTTATTTATTTTCCTTTTTGTACTTTAACTATTTTCACATCATTACAACACTGTATATAGACATAATATGACATTTGACATGTCTTTATTATTTTGGAACTTTTGTTTACTGTTCGTTTTGTATTGTATATTTCACTTTTGTTTATTATCTATTTCACTTGCTTTGGCAATATAAACATGTTTACCATGCCAACAAAGCCCTTAAATTGAATTGAGAGAGAGAGAGAGAGAGAGAGAGAGAGAGAGAGAGAGAGAGAGAGAGAGAGAGAGAGAGAGAGAGAGGAGGCTGTGGGGGATGCCCTGAGAGAATGTAATGGAAAAGGTCCAAGAGTCATCACAAGACCAGGGTTGCTTTCTTCCCTGTCATGGAAGGTAGCTGCTACCTAAGGTAAAAGAGAGAACAACAGGAACTTCTGGTGATACCACTGCATGGCTTGTGTAGATTAGATACCAGATTTTGTTTATCTTTTGTGGATTGTCATGAGGAAAATAAATGACCACCTTGCCCTAGCTGTTTCCAACATTACTGTAAAGACACAGGGTGTCATCTCATCCTGCCAGCTCTACTTTGGTTCTCTTTTCTGAGTTGGACACTGCCATGGTAAATGTTCCGCTTGTTAGATCCTCACTTGAAAAAGCCTGGGGCCTCATTTATCAGTATTGCGTAGAAACTACTAAAATACTACTTAAGAATGGAATTTAGAAGGTTCTTACGCCTAGAAAAAAATGTGATTTATCAAACAATCCTATGAGTGTCATAGGCACCGTGGTAGGAGATAACCGCTGATAAATACCAATTGTTCTCAGCCTTAGTGCTTGTGCACGACCTTGGCTATTTGCAATTGGAACGCCTTAAATAACCATGGAACGCCAACCAATAACCAGGGTCAAAATCATCTCTTTAAAGCCTTTGAGAATATACAACGCCGTATCATGAAATAGCCTGCAACTGCGCAACTACCCCAAATTAAAAATTAAAACAATTGTTCCCGAGACTGAAATAGAGGTGCTAGTGTCAGAGATTGACTACAAACAAAAGGTCCAATAAGCCATCCATCCTCAACAGCTCCCTCCTGTAGGAGTATTTATTTTTATTTTTTAACTAGTTAAGAACAAATTCTTATTTACAATGACGGCCAAACCCTAACAACGCTGGGCCAATTGTGCACCACCCTATGGGACTCCCTTAATGGCCGGTTGTGATAAAGCCTGGAATCGAACCAGGGTCTGTAGTGACACCTCTAATACTGAGATGCAGTGCCTTAGACTGCTGCGCCTCTCGGGAGTAACTTTTGGATTACCCAAATTTAGTAACGTAATCTAATTACATTCCATTACTTTTAGATTACTTTCCCCTTAAGAGGCATTAGAACAAGACAAAAATGTGTGTTACCAATTGAACAACATCTATTGCAGGATAAATCAATGTTAAAGTTTACATAGCTGGCCATATATGGATGTTAAATTTTAAATTTTACTACATTTTACTTTACAATTTGGCTAATCTATACTTCCAATAAATGTTATACCTCTTGCTTATCAAGAACAGGACTTGAAAATATGTCAATATAGATAAGCCAAATTGTTTTACCTGAGCATGACCCCAAAACTAAGGACTTATTAGCCATCCCTCCTCATTGTTTATGAATTTGTTGTCATGGAGGATTGGGCTCATTGATTCGAGTTGAAAAAGAAATGCTGCACTCATGGAATGGCATCCTTTGAGCACCTCTGAAAAGTGCTATTTACATGTGAAAAATGTATGCCATATGCTGCATTTGCTATAGGCCTATTGTTACCTTTTTTTTGGTGACACATTGATATCTTGATAATATGCAGCTGTTTAGAGGGCAAATACGCAGATGAAACAACAAAACCTCTGTTTTGGTGAAAAGATGAGGGATGGGCCTGTAGAAATGTACCCATTCTCAGATTAATAGACTATGGATGCAAGGACTGCCCATCCATGATATACAATTACTGTTTTAACCATTTTATGAGGCTATACAGTGTGTTTACATTTACAATGTTTACAAACATTGGAATAAAATATGCTTATATTTTGGGTTCTCATGGAGTGTGACAGTTGAACTAAGCTCATTAAGTATTTATAAATTATATTCTTCAAGAATTTATAAGTCCAAAAATTGATGTAGAAACTACAGATTGCCCCTTTAAGTCTATCAAAACTGTGAAAATTTGAGCATGTGTCCATTAGGCCTATGGGTTTCTTTTTTTTATCAGCATGAATTAGATAGGCTTGGATCCGCACTATGCAGCTGTTGCAAGAGCGCATTTTTTTCACTGCCTGTCCACTGGTTTCAAAAACAATGATTGATAGGCAACTTAAACTTGAATTATTGAAATCAACCATTATTGGGTTCAAATACACATTTGGAGTTGTGAACAGCCATCCAAAACAACTACAATCTGTAAAGGGCATATAGTTAAATGAGAGAGAAGCATTGTGATTCACAATGCGCTATGTAGTAATAAGTGATATCCGTATCAAGGTAGACTACACCACTACTGTCATCCTTACCTCCAAGCGTTTATTCAAGTTGGATAATCATTGGATGCCGACAGCAGTCGCACCATTGGAAGACATAGCTTGGACTGTATCCTACAAAAACCCATTCCTGCTATCTCTGACATGTGGTCAGACTCGCTCAGGTGGAACAAATTTAAACTTGCCCCTTCTTTCAATGCTGATTTGAATGTCATTGAAAAAACAGAGAAGTGTCAAAACATTTTTCGCAAGCATCCTTTCTGAATTTTAAAGTAATCCTCGAAGTAATCATCTAGTTTTTAAAAAGTATCTGTAATCTGATTACAATATTTTTTGCTGGTAACTCCCCAGTCCCCAACCCTGCGTATAGGCCAACATTTCTGTTCTGCAGAATGAACGAGTCGTGCATTCCACCTGGCCACCACATTCAGAAGCGTTTTTTGCGCATCACATAACCTATGACCTGCACATTAAGAGTGGAAGCCTTTTCTGTTCACATAGCTGAACTCGTTCTGGGATGGCGCTTTTATGGCGATGTGGATGCCTTCCATTGCTCCCTTCGTATTTGGTAACCCATTGATGGAAAATAAACCCACCTTGACTTCAACCTTTTTGTGCGATGGTGTATGGAAATGGTATGTTACAGTTCGTTTTGCTGATGATTGCATCCAAAACATTGGCTCATCGAGGGATGTTTGATGCCGATCTGCAAGCTCCCGCTGAAAAGTGCCAGTTGCCAAAAACCCGAGGGTGGATAGCAATTTTAAGTGCACCGGAATGCCATGTGTTTGCCTTTCTAAAGTATGTCTTAAACCCTTCGAAGTATTTAAAAAAAAGTATAGTATTTCAACAATGGTTTCACTTTCACATGCGACTCTAATTTAACCAATTACTGTACTTCATATGGATTATTATCGTAACAAATGCACATTTGTGGGCAAATATAGCCTGGGTAAATATAGCATGCATGAATTCACAATGGAAATACAATTCAATCGAAAAAATATTTGTATTATGAGGCCTACTATCACAATTTTACAGATTTTCAACATATATTTTCCCCATTCTATGCTTGACAAGCAGTTCCGTCAATTCACCGCGTGGCACATGTGCGTACGCATGGTGATGGCTTGCCTTAAATGTATGAACTCTCAAGCAAAAGTTCATATTGATACTTCTCACACTGAGCGGAAATCATCCTACTCAAGGTTTACCACATATTTAAAATCTACAGTAGAACTCGAACATTCAAGCCCATTAGAAGTGCCCATCCAAGAAGGTTCAAAGTCATTGGCCACAGATAAAATGAAGTCAAATCATCTACAGTTGCTTTGATTGGACTGATCATGTCAACATCATACTTTCAAAATCTTAGCTAGCAAGCATCATCATAAATCAAGTCCCTACTGGCCAATCCTTTTCAAGTCATATGAAGATAAATAATGAAGAGAAGTTATAGATAAAACAAATCGGTGCTCATCGGCCATTGGACATAAACATTACACAACAAGTTGGAAATAGCAAATTCAACAATGAGTGGTTTAGAAGGAATCAGTGGCTAACTGCGAGCATTGCAAAGTAATCACAAGCCTGCTGTTCAGTGGAGTGGGTGTGTGGTCCAAGTCTCTATTTAAGGGTCTCTTTTGCAAGCTTAAAAGGTTATATAAGCATTCAACATTGGCCATGCTGTCAATCCAGCATGACTTCTGCTGTGCTCAAAACAACTGGAAACTCGGAACTGGGAAATCTCAGACTTCAGTGAGTACAAAACAACTGGAAACTCAGAACTGGAAAATCTCAGACTTCAGTGAGTACAAAACAACTGGAAACACGGAACTGGGAAATCTCAGACTTCAGTGAGTACAAGACAATTGGAAACTCTGAAAAAATTAGCTCAGACTGGGAAAATACGAACGGTGACCCAACTCGGAATTGCATGTCGGGAACTCGGGCCTCTTTCTTAAGCTCCGACCTGAAGATCACTGATGTCATCATAATTCAACGTTGTTTTTTTAAAGTTCCCAATTGTCTTGAAAGCACCATAAATCCAGAGAATGCCAGACTTTGATGACAAAGTTTGATGACATAATTTGACCATGAAGGACTGCTGTGCCATCTTCCTGTTCAAGTGAGCACAGCACAACAAGGTGAGTCCAAAAATGTCTTGTATGCTGCTGCATAAATTATGTAATATGCCAGGGAGATATGTAAACTGTAGCTAAGAAGGTAATACTAAGTGTATGTTGTGTAGTAAGCTGTTAGTAGCCCATGTTCCTCACCCTAATAATTTGGTCCCCTTTCCCCTCATCATTTAGCTAACTGTTCTGACTTGGTGGTGCACATGTAGCCTATAGCCTGTTTTAGAGAAATATCATCATAGAATATTGTAAGAACTTTCATTGTTTGCTTATATGCCCCCTTTATTAATCCTACTGGTCTGACTTGGTGTACAGGGAGAATACTGTAAGAACGGCCCATGTTCTGAATTCTGTAGCTGTACATTTCAAAAGTGATGAACAAATAGTTATATTGACTACGTCCGTCCTAGCTCGCTCATTACTGTCTTCATCGAAATTACGGAGTGCCTCTTATCCGCTCGATGCCCCCTTATGCCATAGTTTGTACAATTGTCAGTAGAAACCACATTTGTTAAAGTAGGTCAGCCATATCAGCTATGTTTATTTAAAAGGCAGTAAATGAGGCATAATTAACTGTTTCGCTGCCAGACAAGGCTCCACTGATAGCCAGGTATAGCAGTGGTAAGGTGTTGGGACTGATATTGGGACTCTGCTGTTGGGACAACTTTATGTAAGCCCTAACAGTTTGTGGGCACCGCTTGTCACCGTTATAGTGCAATTAATGTATTGTTTAGTGTTGTGTTGTGTAGTGACTTTGCTGGCATGCATCTAGGCAGGGAGGCAGGGAGGCAGGCAGGCATTGAGGAGCTGCATCACCTCCTGTCTCCCACCTGTCATGACTGGACTAGCGAGTCAGGGAGAGCAGGCAATGGAGAAGAGAGAATGAGACAATTGTCTGGGACGGGCATTTTTCTGCACTTTCCCCCGTGTAACTGCCACACTCCACAGCATTAATCAGGGCTGGTTGGTGACAGTGACAGGGAGCCAGCCAGCACAACTGCTGATCTGTCACTGCAGAGAGACAAATGATGGCAGTGACTTTGAGTATGCTGCAGGAAGGACAGACACAGTCCAACACCACCAGTCTACTGTTAAAGAGGGGATTCCCTCCCCTCCAAAGGCTCTCACTCTGACTGCAATAACAGAAGAGATGGGAAGTGGGGGCCTCCCGAGTGGCGCTGTGGTCTAAGGCACTGCATCACAGTGCTAGCTGTGCCACTAGAGATCCTGGTTTGAGTCCAGGCTCTGTCGCAGCTGGCCGCGACCGGGAGACCCATGGGGCAATGCACAATTGGCCCAGCGTGGTTAGGGGAGGTTGTGGCCGGCAGGGATGTTCTTGTCCCATTGCGCACTAGCGACTCCTGTGGCAGGCCGGGCACAAAGCACACTGACACAGTCGCCAGGTGTACAGTGTTTCCTCCGACACATTGGTGCGGCTGGCTTCCGGGTTAAGTGGGTGTTGTGTCAAGAAGCTGTGCGGCTTGGCTGGGTTGTGTTTCGGGGGTTGTATGGCTCTCAACCTTCGCCTCTCCCGAGTTCGTACGGGAGTTGCAGCGATGGGACAAGACTGTAACTACCAATTAAATACCACAAAATTGGGGAGAAAAAGGGGTAAAAACAAAAAAATCTAAAATAAATAAAAGAAGAGATGGGAAGTATCATGGACATTGTGTTTCTCAGCCTGGAATTCACATCAAGCAACATTCACATTTGACCAAAATGTGGAGTAGTTCAAATGTAGTTAGTTTCGTTTAAATGAAATATTTCCACCCCCTTTGTTTGCTTTTGTTTTCCTCAGGAGTGATAATAAACAATAGCACTATCTGTCCTTGTCTGAGTATCATCTTTGTCTGGGAAAAGCCAGTGTCACTCATTTGTCTGCTCAAGTACCTAATCCTGTGGTGACAAATGTATTATTTTAAAACTGACAGGAACGGCCTGAGGGCGTCTTGTCTTTGATCCAGTCTTTGTTTTTACTAGACTCACCCATCCGTCTGATATGTTCTGGTCAGAGGGTTTTATAGTTAGCTTTTCCCAAGATTGTCCATAGTAGTGAACTCCTCATTGCTTAAGCATGCATGCTGTCACAAGGTACAAGGAGGCACATGACTGACTCACAGGTGTCTACCATCTTAATCCCCATTCAACACTTGGCCAGGTATTTTCCCTGTGGCACTGTTGTGTCTGGCTTCTAACCTGAGGTGCGTTCAACAATATAAATAGTTAGCTAAAGTTAACATATTACATTTGTTTTGTGTTAGCCGCAACCGTTCGCTAACAGTCTGAGAAGATAGTGTGCTGCGAAAGTAAGTGTCTGTTTCGGGTCTAAACTGCAGCTAAAAATCATCAAGTGACCATGTACTTTAGAAGTTCTACTATTTTTAGTAGGAATAGCTAAGTTGTTTTCAGTTTTCCCTGCCTGTGCTGTTGCCTTTTTGGACCCCCTGTGTATGACCTTCTGCCTGCCCCTGGACCCAGCTACCTGCCTCCTACTGTGGTCCATTGCAATAAACACCTGCGCCCTGCGCTTGAAACCAGTTCTGTCTCCCTTCGTGTTCATTACATTTGCTGCAAACAGAAGCCTTGTTGAACTCGATTCGGGTGTTTTTTTTGTTGCAAAATATCAGTAGGCATGAGTGTTTCTTTAAATTCTAATGGCAGAGAAGCCGGTGTTAGGAGGATATAATGGCACGGGTGTTAGGCCTGAGACAAAGTTTTACCCAATCAGCATTTAGGATTAGACCCACCCGTTGTATAAAGCTTTACAGGTATGGGGGTTTCTTGGGCAACAGTAGTCTTGCGGGCCACCCTTCCAAATCTTGTGTTGTTGATATGAGTGAAACCTGGGTGGATGGCTGAGGATAGGGCAACGGCAAGGCTGCACTGTTGATATGAGTGAAGCCAGGGTGGGTGTCTGAGGATAGGGCAACACCAATGCAAAACTGTTGATGTGAGTGAAGCCTGGGTGGGTGGTCGAGGATAGGGAAACAGCATTGCAGAACTGTAAAAGTAAACCAACTGACCAGATCACCACTGTCATATTAACAGTGAGACCTCACCCTCCATATCTGTATCTAACACTACACAACATTTTCAGGATTCAGACGTATATGTACTGTACATGTGACTTCTAAGTAGAATGTATAAATGATGTGACTGCCCTCTGGAGGACACTAACAGTAAAAACTAAATGGTTGATAAGGTTTTTGTACTAGAGATGATGTAAGTATCTAATATGCTTGTCAAGTCATGTTATGGAGACATATTTAATTACAGCTTGTATATAAAAGGGCATACAAGTTCACAGTTTAGGTCTGTCTCTCTGTCTGGAAAATACTGTGTTTCACATCCCTAGGAAACGGGGGGAAATACACTAGTAAGGGAGAACGGTCCTTGACTTTAGTAGACTAAAGCCCTTCACCTCTGTTCCTCCTTTATCAGCTTCCTCATCTGTCTTGCTTTTACTGGAATCAGTTTGCTATGATCTTGACTACAACTTACTGTATACCTGCCTTTGATCACGTCTCTCCTATGGCCCGTTTCGTCTGTTTGCACACCTCAGGCATTCATTCAGTAGTGAGTTTTGCTTTGTGACAAGAGAAGACATGCTGCCAATTGCTCATCTACTCACAAGCACTTAGAGGTCAGAGACTTTACGGCACAGGCCTTCCTGAATCAGGGATGTAAAGGACCTGTATAGCTGTACCATAAACACCTCCCTCTATCCCCCCTCCACACACATTGTTTTCATATTCTGGTGAGAATCGGAAATGGGGATTTTCTCAAAACAGCTTAATTCAAGGTCAATTACATTGCAAGGATGTCTACATGTATAATTATTTAATTAACCTAAAGGCAATGTGGTTGGCAATGCTAATTACAGGATGAGAGACAGAGTGGAACATTCAGTGTCTAGGAGAAGAGCCGAGGGGGTGTGTTGTAACCTACACATTTCAAAGGAGAGACGCAGGGGTTAAGAAACCATGCAAATATTTCTCAATAAAGCCCAACTGTATAAGCAATCATTGAAAACAATCATCTTATGTTAGAAATATTCCAAACAGTGATAACAAATCCTGTTTTCGTTTAGTTTTTAAAGTATGGGTGATGCATAATGTTCAGAACATGTTTAATTCTCTTTATTATTACATCATTATTTTTCAATTCTTACAAAAATACAAATTGCATAGGCACAATTCTGACACTATAATAATTACTACAAGTGGCTTTTCTGGGGTTTGTGCTGCAGGGGAAGGAAGCACTAGTATTCTCTCATTGAGAAAACAGTCATCTTTCTCATGTAAACATACATAGCTCAGATAAACAAAAATATAGATGTATATTGTGTTTAGTCCCTCATGCTCTGTTTTAAGACTAACAACTCATACAGCTCATTCAGTAGCTATATTTAGCACATTGTATTCTGCATTAAACACATGTTGAAATGTTAAAACACATTCCTTTCGCTTTTAGGGACTATTGGAGGTAAAACATATTCTGTATTCTGCTGCAACATTTAATTTCATCAACACTTTTGTCAATCTGTTTAAACTAGTGTAAGACATTATTACTAAGAAATCCCCTTGCAAAGCCAAATAGCTAAAGCCATCATTGCCATCCCATGCATACTGTACATACATAGACATATACACGTCAGCTTCCCTCTGTTTGACATCATCGTAGACTTTAACGTTGGTGCCCTCCACTAGAGCTTGTGTCTTGGGTTCATTCAGTCAGTACATGGTAAGGAACTGTTGGTAGCTAGCTGAGCCTTGCAAGTAACCCAGCTGCCATGCGAAGGGCACAGCAGGAGAGGAGTCTGAGAAGCTGTCAGTGTGGTTCGGGCGACAGGTGGCCCTCACTCCAAATGGGTACCCTGACCCCCCACTCCACTCGCTGCTGATGTAGTCTGGGGGGCTGCTCAACTCCTCGTGAGGGTGCGATGGCGTGTAGAACTGCATCTCAGTGGGGGAGAAGTGAGCATAGGATGGGGAGGGCAGGCACGAAGGGCTGGGGTGTCCTCCTCCTGGGGTGTCTGTGTAGAGCTGGAGCTCTGGAGACAGAATGATGGGAGCCTTGTGGGAACCGTGATCCTGTAGGGACTGCTGGTGGTGACTCCAATGCAACGGCTTATGCTGCAGACAGTAGGTCTCGACCGGGGTCTGGAAGCCCTTCTTTCTCTCCCTGTCCTTCCCCAGGACCAGCATGGCCTCCTCAATCCCAACCGAGGGCTGCCCTCTGAGGCACTCTGCGTGGGTGCAGGATGGATGTCTTCCTGGCAGGGCACTGGGGCTGGGGTGGGAGCGCAGGAAGACGGTCAGTGAAGAGATGTGGTTGATGGCACGCCTCAGAGTGGCAATCTTGGACAGTCGCTTGCCGTTGAGGTCATGTTTGAGCACCATGCGCAGCTCATTGAATGACTGGTTGTAGTCCAGGATACGTTTGCGCTCGCGAACGTTTGCGGCCACACGGCGGGATTTGGAGCGGACAGGACGACTGCGTCTCTTCATATCAGGGCAGCTGCTGGCCGTGCCACCCTTGCTCTCTGAAGACTTCTTTGAGCCAGCCTCGCTGTCCTCGCTGCCACTGTCCTTCTCCTCCTCATCCAAACCCAGCAGAAGCCCCTCTTGCTCCTCCTCAGAGAACTCTGACTTGGTGAGAAGAGTGTGGCTGCTCATGGCTGGCCTGGTGCCCACACTCCCCCTGTGTACTGTACTCTGAGAAGACAGGCTCATGTCTGTCACTGGTGCCTCTTTCTGCAGACACTGTAGATGTTTACTTTCCAAGCTGAGGTAAAACTGGTGAAACTCCTCTGGGCTGGTAGTTCCAAGCTCCGGTCCTATCCTATGTGACTCCAATGCAACGGCAGACAGTGCTAGTGTTCAGCCATACCACAAGCCCAAATCTTTCTCCTTCTACTGTCTCTTAGCTCCTTCCAGTGAGTCAGTTCATACTTCTGGCTGGCTCTGACAGGTGAGAGGTACTTTTAAAGACTTGTCTTTTTGTATGTGTCACATTGTAGGAAGGCTTGCCTAAAAGCAAAGTTGTATTATGTGTTTACGAGGGCCCTGGGGGAAAACAGGAGAAGGATCAGTCAACTGCTCAGACACTCACACTCCCCACTCTCCTCTCCCCAGCCTCCCCAGTCATGCAGGATCTCCTCTGCTTCTGAGGTGCATTATTAGCATTATCAGTGTCACAATGGAACATGAACATGTGATGATATCCAGCAGCATTACATTGTGGAAAAAAAACATGGTATGTTGTTGGAGGGAAGACATTTGTGAAATGTCTGGAATATTTCAGTAGAAATGTTATCTCAAAAATAATGAATACCCCCAAAAAACATGGTATGTTGTTGGAGGGAAGACATTTGTGAAATGTCTGGAATATTTCAGTAGAAATGTTATCTCAAAAATAATGAGTACCCCAAAAATAAATGGTGCGTAGAAGACATTGTGAAATTTCTGTAGGCACATTTTTGAGTATGAATGTCCTGACAGATAGGAATGCTATCTCAAAAACAATGAGTCACTTTTTACGTCTCCGGAATAGTTTTTTTAGGACTGAGAAAGCATTGCAGTAGCAGTCGTTGTGATTCACTAAGTCTCGCACACACAGTAGTTGAAAGAGATTAACATAAACTTGCCCTGTAAATACATGTTATAAAATGCTATCAGGATGTTATAACACTATCATCAAATGCCAATGTTAGAAATCAACCTTACAAAGAATCACTTAGTCAAAGTTCACTTATTTAACACTTACACTATTTTATTGTCACGGGTAAAGTATAATATCGTGGGTGTTCAGTGAAAATAATGACTAATTGTGGTTTCACGCTTGACACGTAGTGACTTCATCAGATAAGCTACATCAATAAACTCCTCTTTACACCTTATAGCTGAGAAAATTTAGCAAAAACACTTATCATCATGTGTGACATGAACATCAGATATCTCTACGGCAACAATTAGCCACATTCTATTGAGTGATTCTTACCTTGCCATGGCTAGACTAAGGTACAGTGTAATTTGGATGTCTACCATGAAACTGTCATAAATCAAACTTGAGTGGCCACCAGGACTTGAACAGACAAGGGCCAAGACTTCAAAGCTGGGGGAAAAGAACACAAAATATTTTACAATGATCACCTGTAATCACTGTTGGCTCAAGTGCTGCTTGGCCTCTATTTGCTACCCTGTTTTCCCCTTCTTCCTCCACGGCCTACCCACCTCCTCCACATCCCCGTCCCCCAACCCTTCCTCTGTTAAAGGTGAAAGACAGTTTTGATGTGAGCAGAAGAACCATTTGTCTAAATTAATGGATTACGATACTGTAATAGGAAACTTTCATGGTTTGATTTAGTGGCAGCAGCAATCTTCTTCCTCTCACCAAGGTGCCACTTACCTCTTTACGACATGCTCTACATATCCCATACAAGTAGATGAACATAATCAACAAATAAATCAATATCCCTGCAGATGACGTTCGTAAGCAGTGGATTTGACACTTGGGGTCTCGTGCCCCGCGATGACATGGCTACTGACTCTCCTTGTTGAAATACTGTGCTTCTGCTACTAACTGTGTTGTATGTCTGTTACTGTATGCATATGTGTCATACCTCTAATGATTTACTGTGGCATGTACAGTATAGGCACATAATTGACCCATACATGTAGAAGCAACACATGGCCATATCAGTCTCCATTCCTGAGGGAGGAGTAACCTGAATTTGTTTTATCTTAAGATGGTATCGCATGAGAAACAAGACAAACCTCAAGCAATACACATGCCTACAACATGAAACATACCCATTACAATGTTTGTTTTTTAGGTTCAAACGCACTGGCGAATGATATATATCTCCCCTAAAAGAACATTGACCTTCTTTTTCTTTAACCTTCAAGGCACTGTCATTACACTGCTTGAGTGCAAGCTTTCAAAAACATTTGAAAAAAATCTAGATTTACAACGGCACTTGTTCTCTAAGGCTCTGTAGCTTCACCCGTCAGACTGGACTCTGCTGATCATATCAGCCCAAATGCTGCTGGGGGTCATCACTCTTATCACACACTCATTGAGAGGTCATTGAATACATTGTTTCCTTCCTGCCTGGGTTTATAGCACGCTGCTTAAAAAGCAAATTAGGTGCTTGCTTTGTGCCTCCCCAACAGTTGGCTGGTTTGGCTTAAGTGATGTGAATGTCTATGCACACTACAGGAGGTTGGTGGCACCTTAATTGGGGAGGACGGCCTCGTGGTAATGGCTGGAGCGGAATAAGTAGAATGGTATCAAATTTAATTTTATCCAATCCAGACATTATTATGAGCCGTCCTCCCCTCAGCCGCTGATGCGCTCATTTAGCGATAGCATTTCCAACGTTTAACCTTTAAGCTGTTGTCATAGGCGTAGCTTGACTTTTCAGTTTGGGGGTGCTAATTTGGAGCGATTTTGTAGAGGCCTACAATGTAGAATGCCTTGTTGGTCAAATAAACAGTTTGAAAGAGAAATGTCCAGGTTTGTGTCATGCAAAGGTGTTTTTAAGTTTGTTTCCTGCACTGACATGGTGAGAGCAATGTGCTTTCCCCATTGCAACGCTAAAGTAAAAGAGAAAGAGACTTATTGTTGGTGGAAAAAAAGTTGTTTAGGAGAGAATTACAGCATTGCCCTTCCTTTTCTTGTTCTGCAATTAGGATGTAATTTCTAGGTTTCTTAAACCCAGGTCTACACACTCTGACATGGTGTTCTCTCTATAATTTGAAATTAGTTGTAAAAGCCATAACCTTTCCATGCTAATCATAGGTTGGGTTTTGGAAAAGGTGGGTGGGTCACAACCGCACAATTCCAGTCAGAGCTTTCCCTAAATAACAGTGAAGAGTAACTGTTTTGCCCATGTCTTCATATCTTATCAATTCATCCCCATAACAATATGACCTTCTGAGTCACCATGACTTCAATGTTGGACTATCCTCTCACATTTCTTTCCCTTGTCCCTTGGTTTGATTGCAGACAAGGCTCCTCTCAAGATGGTCCTCTAAGATCTGAGGGGAGGGATAAAAAAACATATGAAACGTTCAAAAGTCATCCTTGTAAATTAAACTATATATCTGCTGCATATATGCCATATTAGCTTTTTTATCAACATGATTTCATTATTTTCATTCATAATTTCTCCCTAACTTTTAATGTAATCAGCTATCACTAGTTTGATGTCATCTTAGCAGAATGATCCCAGGAGAATCTGAAGCATCTACTTGGTTAGCCACATCCTGGACTGACAGTCTTTTGGATAAGAGGAAATAAAATGGAGGATGTACGACCTGTACAGGTAGAGTGTCTGATGAACAAGTCGGAGATAATGCAATACTAGCTGAGGACTTTGATCCTGGGAACTGAAGCTCAGTGTTTTGGCAGGACTGGCTCTCTGGTGTCTGAGAGAACACAGTGGGAACTAGGCATCTTGCAGTAGCCTAACCTTGTGAAGTAAGTTGTGGTGCCATTTCAAGCTAGTCTAATTATATTAATTCTATTCTTCAACATCTCTTGTCTCTTCCTAGTGTACAACAACAACTGTATATAACAATTAAAATAAACTGAAGCTTGTGTAGCCATAGTGCCCTTGGCTTTGACCATTAAAAAGAGGTACCCTTGAGCAAGACACTTCACCTTGATTGTTCCACCTAAAATCATGGCCCTCTAAACCAATTAGATTGCCAATTCAAGTGGACTCCAATCAAATGATGGTCAATCAAGTGTTTTATTTTTCACAAGGGGTTAGAATGAGCATGGTCAGCATAGTTACCGGAGCTGCTGCCCCAATTCTAAGCAAACTAGCAGACACAGCCAGTGTTTAATGCTCTGCACCAACGTCTCCATTCCCTCCTCCACCTGTGGGGTGTTAATTTGCTCCGTCAGAAATTGGAAGCATCTGATTCCCTCCGTCAGCGCGTCACACCCTTCATCTGTAATTACAGCACCAGGTAATCTTTGATTAATTTGTAGCGGAAAGGATTTGGGGCTAGCACAGCACAGTGTGCTGAGTCATAGCCTATTGTCCTACAGATGTAGGATCTTAATTTGAACCAGGAGAAATCAAGTGGAAATAACACTTTTCAGAAGCCTATTTAAACCTCAAATACCCTACATGTTTTAAATGTCCTGCTTTGCAGAAACATTATCCTCCAACAGGGTGATCAAATTAAGATCCTACATCTGTATAGTGCACAAACAGGCTTCCTCAGAGGCCTGAGATTTACAGCAGAGCTTGACAGATTTATGGTCCGAACACAAAAAGCTTTGACTATAGTTTGGAACATCCCTTGGCCCAGTGTTTCTGACAGATGACAAGACACCAGCAATTATCTGTCGCCATGAATAAATCAAGAACTTTACTTCACACCCATCCACATAACCATTTTGAAAGGCAGGCCGGCATGAGCAACCTGCTCAACATTTCTTTCTGCTCTGAGATCTGTAAATTACAGATACAACAGTATTGCTTCTTGGGTAATTTGAGATAATAAGTAAGCAGAGTGACTTGGGGTCCAGTTTTTTGACTGGGGAGTTGCAAGGGAGGTTGTTGAATCTTCACACTCCTATGAGAAGGTTTAGACTAATATTTGTAGTCTAGCAATGATATAAAAACAGTTTTCAATTAAGACATTTAGTACTGCTACTATTGCTTTAATTAAAGTGTCAAAACAATGAAAACATTATTGTGCTCTTTAAAACGGAGTGCGACGCTTATAACATATTTATACTCTTGTCATTGAAAATATGGACATAATGTATCTGGAAAGTGAGATTTTTACTCTTTGTTATTCTATGGGCTTCACTTAAGATGTTAAATAGGGGGAGTCCAACTGGGTGTGATGGAAATAAAGTCAGCATAGCAGCCAGGTAGTCTGGGGCCCCCTGGCCCTTTGTCCCTGCAGCTGTCAACCTGTAGAGGTGGAGGACCCTGTTGGTACACGCTCTCCCCCATCCAGCTCCAACCCTCTGTAACATACACGCTCTCCCCCATCCAGCTCCAACCCTCTGCCTTCATACATCCTTGGCCTTTAGGAGGTCAGTGATGTCATATTTGGACAGGATCTTTACCCTGTGGAGGGAGCCCTGTGGAGGGAGCAGGTGGAGGTGGATCCCCTCTTCTAACCCCCCTCCATCCCTGTCCCGCCTCCTCAACCAGACTGACTCACCCACCAGGGGCTGTCTGTCTGCATGCAGGGCTCTACCTGTGGGAAGAGAGAGTAAGTCGATGGCACAGGGCTGAGTCACACACACACACAGATGCACACACACACCAGTACAGGTCTCTGTGCTCCATAAAAAATAGTTATTCTATGCAATACTATACATTAAAGGATTGATGGTCTCAAAGGACTGAGTTTAGAACCCACTACTGTAAATGCAGTATCTACAGTACTTCAGCATCAATCCCCTGTCATCGTCAGTCATTCATTCATGTCAATGGGAGATTTGTGCAAACATTTGTAATGCTTGCAGATCTGAAGTTTGGCCGTCAGTGAGTGCCCGTTAAAACTGTCTGTTTGCCTATCATCAGGTTAGATGACACATCAGTCTGTGCACATACAGAGCCAAGTCGTCATCACTGTGAGCTGTATTGTTGTCTTTCTGTTGAATCTGTTTCCATGGTGAGAACCTGACGCAAACATTCCCATCTGCCAAGAAAAGAACACAAACAAAGATAATGATAAAGATCTGAGAGATATTAGATAAATAAGAGTATTGCCTCATTTCAAAGATGACAGGACCTTCTAATTACATGCAACATACAAAAAAGTGATACCTGGCTGGCCAAAGCCTTCACATTGACTTACCTTTACAGTGCACTGTTTAAGAGGTGGCCTCCTGTGCCAGGGATTTCAATGAGAGCCATGCATTCCAGCAGAGTGAAATATGAGCTGTTAATAACACAAACCTTCCACTCACATGAGAGTCTGTCATCAATACACAAGGAGAGTTAAATCACTAGTGTCCCACTGGTATTGTTATGAGTGAAGCACTACGCTCAAGGCAAACTGGCCTACAGTAGCTATGTTCCAGCATTGCACATCCCTTGTCTAGCATTATCCATTCAAGCGCTGTACAATTAAAACCCTGCAGCTTTTCACTGAAGGACACTATTAGAATCCTGATGTTATTTATGTGATTTATGCTTTCACTGATTCCATGACAAAAGCTTGTCTTTGTCGGGACTACAGCAAGATGCTCTGATGACATGACATGCCCTGTAGTTTACCCCTGTAATGGTGCAGGAATGTTGGCCCTCTCTGCCCCATCTACAGTGCTGTGAAAAAGTTTTTGGCACCTTTCTGATTTTCTCTATTTTTCATACTGAATGTTATCAGATCTTCAACCAAAACCTACAATTAGATAAAGGGGACCTGAGTTTACAAATAACAACAACAAAAAAGTTACTTATTTTATTTATTTAACAAAGTTTTGCAGCACCCAATTCCCCTGTGTGAAAAAGTAATTGCCCCCTTACACTCAATAACTGGTTGTGCCACCTTTAGCTGCAATGACTGCAACCAAATGAATCCTGTAGTTGTTGATCAGTCTCCCACATCGCTGTGGAGGAATTTTGGCCCACTCTGCATACAGAAATGCTTTAAGTCAGCGACATTTGTTGGTTTTCAAGCATGAACTGCTCGTTTCAAGTCCTGCCACAACATCTTCATTGCGATTAGGTCTGGACTTTGACCAGGCCGTTCCAAAACTTCAAATGTGTTTCTTTTTAACCATTTTTATGTAGACTTGATTGTGTGTTTTGGATCATTGTCTTGCTGCATGACCCAGCTGTGCTTCAGCTTCAGCTCACAGACGGATGGCCTAACATTCTCCTGTAGAATTCTCTGATACAGAGCAGAATTCATGGTTCATTCTTTTAAGGCAAGTCGTCCAGGTCCTAAGGCAGCAAAGCATCCCCAAACCATTACACTACCACCACCATGCTTGACCGTTGGTATAAAGTTTACTGTGGAATGCAGTGTTTGGTTTTCCAAAAAGTTATACTTTTGACTCATCTGTCCATAGAACATTTTTACAAGAGTCTTCATGATCATCCAGGTGCTTACAGGTGCTTTTGGCAAACTTTTTTTTTTAAAGCAACACATTTTATGTTTTGTAATGGCCTAGTTAAAGTCCAGACGTAATCCCAATTGAGATGTGGCAGGACTTGAAACGAGCAGTTCATGCTTGAAAACCCACAAATGTCACTGACTTAAAGCAGTTCTGCATGCAAGAGAGGGACAAAATTCCTCCACAGCGATGTGGGAGACTGATCAACAACTACAGGATTCATTTGGTTGCAGTCATTGCAGCTAAAGGTGGCACAACCAGTTATTGAGTGTAAGGGGGCAATTACTTTTTCACACAGGGGAATTGGGTGTTGCGTGACTTTGTTAATTAAATAAATAAAATATGTATCCTTTTGTTTTTTTTGGTTATTTGTAATCTAATCTAATATCAGGTTTTGGTTGAAGATCTGATAACATTCAGTATGAAAAATATGCAGAAATAGAGAAAATCAGAAAGGCAGCAAATACTTTTTCATGGCACTGTATGGGTAGTCACTGGCCACTAAACAACACCTTGATCATAGAGGCTCTGAGGAAGTCAAGTTATGTTTCATCAGAGGTTCAGGTTATTATTTTAAGAATGTGAACTGTCAGAATAATAGCAAAGAGAATGATTTATTTCAGCTTTTGTTTTTTTAATCACGTTCCCAGTGGGTCAGAAGGTTACGTACACTCAATTAGTATTTGGTAGCACTGCCTTTAAATTGTTTCACTTGGGCCAAACGTTTTGGGTAGCCTTCCACAAGCTTCCCACAATAAGTTGGGTGAATTTTGGCCCATTCCTCCTGACATAGCTGGTGTAACTGAGTCAGGTTTGTAGGCCCCCTTGCTCGCACACACTTTTTCAGTTCTGCCCACAAATTTTCTATAGGATTGAGGTCAGGGCTTTGTGATGGCCACACCAATACCTTGACTTTGTTGTCCTTAAGCCATTTTGCCACAACTTTGGAAGTATGCTTGGGGTCATTTTCCATTTGAAAGACCAGTTTGCGACCAAGCTTTTTCTTCCTGACCGATGTCTTGAGATGTTGCTTCAATATATCCACATAATTTTCCTTCCTCATGATGCCATCTATTTTGTGAAGTGCACCAGTCCCTCCTGCAGCAAAGCACCCCCACAACATGATGCTGCCACCCCCGTGCTTCACGGTTGTGATGGTCTTCTTCAGCTTGCAAGCCACCCCCTTTTTCCTCCAAACATAACGATGGTCATTATGGCCAAACAGTTCTATTTATGTTTTATCAAACCAGAGGACATTTCTCCAAAAAGTATGATCTTTGTCCCCATGTGCAGTTGCAAACCGTAGTCTGTTTTTTTATGGCCGTTTTGGAGCAGTGGATTCTTCCTTGCTGAGCGGCCTTTCATGTTACGTCGATATAGGACTCGTTTTACCGTGGATATAGATACTTTTGTACCTGTTTCCTCCAGCGTCTTCACAAGGTCCTTTGCTGTTGTTCTGGGATTGATTTGCACTTTTCGCACCAAAGTACCTTAATCTCTAGGAGACAGAACGCGTCTCCCTCCTGAGCGGTATGACGGCTGCGTGGTCCCATGGTGTTTAAACTTGCGTACCTTTGTTTGTACAGATTAACGTGGTACCTTCAGGCATTTGGAAATTGCTCCCAAGGATGAACCAGACTTGTGGAGGTCTTGACTCAAATTATGTCAATTAGCCTATCAGAAGCTTCTAAAGCCATGGCATAATTTTCAGGAATTTTCCAAGCTGTTTAAAGGTACAGTCAACTTAGTGTATGTAAACTTCTGACCCACTGGAATTGTGATTCAGTGAATTATAAGTGAAATAATCTGTCTGTAAACAATTGTTGGAAAAAGGACTTGTGTCATGCACAAAGTAGATGTCCTAACCGACTTGCCAAAACTATATTTTGTTAACAAGAAATTTGCGGAAGGGTTGAAAAACGAGTTTCCGACTTCAACTGTAGGTATAGAATCTTTAATGTAATATAGGCATAGAATCTTTAACGTACTATAGGTATAGAATCTTTAATGTAATATAGGCATAGAATCTTTAATGTAATATAGTCATAGAATATTTAATGTAATATAGGCATATAATCTTTAATGTAATATAGGCATAGAATCTTTAATGTAATATATGTATAGAATCATTTAGCAACCTTGTGTTCAGGACTGAATCTATACTTGCAGATGCTGTAGCTATGTCAATGACGATGGTCTGAAGTACAGTGCCTTGCAAAAGTATTGGCGTTTTTCTTATTTTGTTGCATTACAACCTGTAATTTAAATTGATTGTTATTTGGACATACAAAAAATAGTCAAAATTAGTGAAGTGAAATGAAAAAAATAACTTTTAAAATTATTAAAAAATTAAAAAAGGAAAAGTGGTGCATGCATATGTGTTCACCCCCTTTGCTATGAAGCCCCTAAATAAGATCTGGTGCAACCAATTACCTTCAGAAGTCACATAATTAGTTAAATCAAATCCACCTGTGTGCAATCTAAGTGTCACATGATCTGTCACATGATCTCAGTATATATACACCTGTTCTGAAAGGCCCCAGAGTCTAAGCAAGGGGCACCACCAAGCAAGCGGCACTATGAAGACCAAGGAGCTTTCCAAACAGGTCAGGGACAAAGATGTGGAGAAGTACAGATCAGGGTTGGGTTATAAAAACATATCTGAAACTTTGAACATCCCACGGAGCACCATTAAATCCATTTTTTTTTTAATTAAAGAATATGGCACCACAACAAACCTGCCAAGAGAGGGCCGCCCACCAAAACTCACAGACCAGGCAAGGAGGGCATTAATCAGAGAGGCAACAAAGAGACCAAAGAGTATCTGTCCATAGGACCACTTTAAGCTGTACACTCCACAGAGCTGGGCTTTACGGAAGAGTGGCCAGAAAAAAAAGCCATTTGCTTAAAGAAGAAAATAAGCAAACATGTTTGGTGTTCACCAAAGGCATGTGGGAGACTCCCCAAGCATATGGTAGAAGGTACTCTGCTCAAATGAGACTAAAATTGAACTTTTTGGCCATCAAGGAAAACGCTATGTCTGGCGCAAACCCAACACATCTCATCACCCCGAGAACACCATCCCCACAGTGAAGCATGGTGGTGGCAGCATCATGCTGTGGGGATGTTTTTCATCGGCAGGGACTGGGAAACTGGTCCAAAATGAAGGAATGATGGATGGCGCTAAATACAGGGAAATTCTTGAGGGAAACCTGTTTCAGTCTTCCAGAGATTTGAGACTGGGACGGAGGTTCACCTTCCAGCAGGACAATGACCCTAAGCATACTGCTGAAGCAACACTCAAGTGGTTTAAGGGGAAACATTTAAATATCTTGGAATGGCCTAGTCAAAGCACAGACCTCAATCCTATTGAGAATCTGTGGTATGACTCCAAGATTTCTGTACACCAGCGGAACCCATCCAACCTGAAGGAGCTGGAGCAGTTTTGCCTTGAAGAATGGGCAAAAATCCCAGTGGATAGCTGTGCCAGGCTTATAGAGACATACCCCAAGAGACTTACAACTGTAATTGCTGCAAAAGGTGGCTCTACAAAGTATTAACTTTTGGGGGGTGAATAGTTATGCACGCTCAAGTTTTCTGTTGTTTTTGTCTTATTTCTTGTTTGTTTCACAATCAAAATACCTTGCATCTTCAAAGTGGTAGGCATGTTGTACAAATCAAATGATACAACCCCCCCAAAAAAATCAATTTTAATTCCAGGTTGTAAGGCAACAAAATAGGAAAAATGCCAAGGGGGTGAATACTTTCGCAAGCCACTGTAGTTGCACTTTATGTCCTTCCAAATTCACTGGAAAATGTGCCTCTACATGCAGACCCGCCCATTGGAAAAAAGACAACATAAGTAATAAAGAAATGTTAAAGAAATATTCACAATTTCTCCACCCTCAACATGACAAGAGTAGGGCGACAGAGTAGGGCGACGCTTTGAAGTCACATTCCAGCCTGCCTCACACCATAATTACACACAGTAGTCATTATGGCCTCAAACACTTACATGGCGGTCAAGGTTAAGGGGCCAGGGGATCCTTGTTCTCTTCCCACACAGAAACTTAGGAGACTTGTCCCTCTGAAGGGGGTAATATGTAGACAATGGGACAACCCTGAGACAATATGCAGTTGACATCCTGCAATTAAAACTACAAAAACATGTGACCTCTGAATAAACTAATCTCTAATCAAATTGCTAGAATTGCATGAAGCAAAAATACAATTTGTTCTAGAGAAATAAAGAGTTTATTGTCGAGATATTCCTTTACAGATGATTTCATCCTAGCGATGCTCATTTCCCCCATTATGAGAATATTTTGGAGTGTTTGCTATCATGGCATAAGATGACTTGAAATTACAGATGACTTAATAATAAGTGTTGGAAATAATGTGGTTCTTGTACACAAAAAGTACACAAATCGTGTAAATCATTCCTTGTAAGGGAGGTGTGTCTTCAAGTACAAGATCTGCAAAACCTTGACTGCCCTCCAGTGGTTACCTTGGGAAAAAAAACACATCTACCACTAACAGACTTTAAGGGGTGTTTGCTATGATAATACTATATTATGGACAGACCTTTGTGGTATCTGTGTATTTCAAACACACAGTAGTTGCAAAGTTCCTTCCCTCATACACATGTAATACACAGAATGCAGGAAGTCTTTTGACAGGAAATGACACACAGCACAACACTGTAACAGTCTGCTCTCGCTGCAATCTCTGTTTATTTGCCTGTTCTGTTCAACTAAGGGCAAAGTACATGACACAGGAGCTATATTGCTTGTTAATATCAACATTTCAAAGCGGTTACTGGAGGACATGAGGACATCCTTTAATTTACAGTATTTTGTAGCTGCTGCAAAACAAGGGTGAGTCTTTAAAAGTGAAAGTAAACTGCTTCTTAAAGCATTACAAAGGAGGGAGATAAGTGTGACAGAGAGAAAATGGCCTCCAGATTGTCTCTCCCAGAAGAGGATCTCTCCTGTCCTGTGTGCTTAAACATCTTCAGTGATCCTGTCATCTTATTATGTAGCCACAGCTTCTGTAAAGCCTGTCTGCAGGAGTGCTGTAGACAGAGAGGATTTCGGGAATGTCCAGTTTGTAGGGAAGTATTTTCAATGGGTAATCCGTCCTGTAACCGGGCTCTAAAGAACCTGTGTGAGGCTGTCTTAAAGGAAAGAAGTCAGAGAGCTTCAGGAGGGTCTGAGGTTCTCTGCAGTCTACACAGTGAGAAATTCAAGCTCTAATGTTTGGAGGATAAAGAGCTCATCTGTTTGGTGTGTTGTGATTCAAGGAAGCATAAAAAGCATGACTGCATCCCCATACAGGAAGCTGTACAGGAACATAAGGTTGGATGGATTGTTTTCCGGGGAAGTTTGTGGAAACAAACTATTGCAATAGCTAATTCTGTGTGGATAATTTTGAACATTTAGCAACAGTTTGTGGTACTTTACAATTGTTGGTGGTAAGATAGGGCCTGTCCAATCTTTTTCTTTTTTTACTCGTAAACAAATCTTTCCTACACAGCAATCTCACACAGTAACATACAGGTCAAGTTTGTGAATACCATGTTGCTTTCTTTTCAGGTTAAACTCAAGACTGCATTGAACGCTCTTAAGGATAAACTGAGGATCTTTAAGGGAGTCAAACTCACCTGTGATAATACAGAAAAACATATTAAGGTATGACATTTAAGTATTGATGCAACAACAATGTATGCATTTTGGGTAGTTTGTGTTCTTTGTTGTCAACTCTGTTCTAATCTAAGGGAAGATCATGCCCTACAGGAAGACGGAGGTGAAGCAATGTTGATTGGATGCCACAAGGGAGGAAATAGTATGAATAATGACAGAAAGCACCAGCAAGTTAAATTGGTGAGATATTCCTTGCACTCTCTCCAGATCCAAGCCCAGGATACAGAGAGGCAGATTAAGGGGCAGTTTAAAAATATGTACCTGTTTTTGCAAGAGGAAGATAGATGGATAGATGCAGTGAGAATGGAAGAGGTGCGGAAGAGTCAGGTGATGAAAAACAAGATAACAGAGATGAGCAGAGAGATATCATCACTTTCATACACAATCAAAGCCACCGAACAACAGCTGAGTGTTGAAGACATCTCATTCTTGCAGGTACAGTAAACAGCTGATCTTATGAGTAGATATTGTATATAGTGATTATTATTTACTGATTTTTTTATTGATATGACTGATTTTCACCTGCTTTATTGGTCCTCTTCAGAACTACAAGGCCACAGAGACAAGGTAAATGGTCTTCCTCATTTCTCCCTCATGGTGGTTCTATACCAAAACCCACAGCAGCACTAACTCCTGAATGTTCTTCCAGAGCCAAGCAAACACTGCCAGATCCAAAGAGGGTTTCAGGAGCGCTGATAGACGTGGCCAAACACCTGGGCAACCTGCAGTTAAGAGTCAGGGGATGGTTCAATACAGTAAATACGTTTCCATCCACAATTTGTTCGTTAGACATGATGGGATCTTTTTGTGTCTGTAAAATGTATTATGCGACAAATTGCGGTGGAAACGATTTATTGCGCAATTGTTGATAGAATAACCATCATGTCGAGGTAAATGTGCAGTCACGCGATGCTATGTGTGGTCCTTCCAGTGCGACTTGGAAAAGCATGCACAGTTTAGGCTACATGATGGTGAAAGTGCACAGTGATGAGCTTGATGCTGCTTTCCAATAAATATTGAGGGTATTATTTGCATGCTAGTGACATAATGATCTTGCATTTATCCATCTCATCATATAGCCTATAACCTGTCCAGTGTACACTTTATCGGCGAACTGTTGTCTAGAGAGCATGTGCGAAAACCAGACTAGGCAAATCTGCCATTTATCGCGACAGTTTGTGGCAAAACTATCGGTAGAGTGGAAAATACAATGGTAACATATTAAACTCGTGTTTTTTATTCGGTATATGACGTAAGCACAAAAGTGTTTTTTATGTGCAGGTCATAACGCACAGCTATTTAACTGCAACAAAGTCAGGGCGCGTTCCTCTGCCCAGGTGTTGCTGATGGATGCCAAATCTTACAACACCTGGATAGGTATTGTAAGTATCAGCCAACCATACCATATGTTATAGCAGTCTGTCAGCCGATAAAACGGTCCATGACGTAGTACGCAACCATTGGTTGGTTTATGCATGAAACGTCTGAACGAGGGAAGCGACTTCGGTCTGGTGCATAGTATGTGAGAAGCGAGCTTGGAGCAAGGAGTGATTTTTTTAAAATTTGATTATAATATTCACATGAAAATCTGTCGCAAATTGGATGGAAACCTAGCTATTGAGTAATGTTTTGCAGCAAAAAACAACAGTAGATTTCGTCTATGCCTTGTTCATAGTCCTAGAACTGTTTCAGTCAAATTCAGATTAAATCTAGTAGTGACCCCCATACTGTTAAATTGCAGAATTTCTCTATGGCAAAACAATGCTCATATGAATTTAGATATGAGTATCAATGAAACTTTTGGTGAATTTACAGAGTAAATGGTAAAGTTAAATTATCTCTCCTTAGCTTCTGTAATCCTGGATCCCAACACTGCAGACACAGGTCTCATCCTGTCCGAGAACTTGACCAGCATGAGACACTGTGATAAAGCACTACAGCTCTCTGACAACCCAGAGAGGCTTTATGGATGTGTACTAGGTTCTGAGGGTTATAACTCAGGAACACACAGCTGGGACGTAGATCATTTTGATGGTTCGTATTGGGCTGTAGGTGTGCATTAATTTTGTCAAAATTATTTAATGATCCACTCAATCAAATGATGCACTGAAATCCCCAAAAAGTACACCCACAAACTTGCCATTATCCATAGAATTCAGCCACTGGTCAGTCATGTCAACCAATGCAGTGGTAGTGGAATGTTTTTTGCGATAAGCATGCTGATTAGCTGTAATCAGATCATTATTTTCCATATACTCCCATATTTGTCTACTCACAATACCCTCCAATATCTTACTGAGTAAAGGGAGTAGACTAATTGGTCGACTATTGGCATGAGTAATGGCTTCTTTGCTGTCTTTCGGAATAGGACACAGTTTCGCATGCTTCCATACATTTGCAAACATCCTCTTTTTCAGTGACCAATTAAATATATATCTCAGTGGAGCTGCAATCTGGGGAGAAGCACAGCGAAGCAAGAAATTGTCCATAAGACTATAACCTGTAGATTTACCATCGGGTAATGACTTCAATAGGTTTAACACATCTACTGACACCGTTTGCAGACTAAAAGAGCAGGTCTTTTTGCTCATAATATGATCATCAATTCATTGGACAATAGATTGTTTGGAAGAATGTATGTTTACATTATTGCTCAGTAAATACATTTTCTTTGTCAAAAAATCTGCAAAATGATTGGCAATATCAACTGGTTTTGTTATGGTTCTCCCTTCAACCTCCACACTAGATGGGCATGATGAGATAGATGTACCAAGTAAGCCCATAACTGTATTCCATACCTTTTTAGAATCATTTTTACAATCAATAAAAGCATTGTTGTAAAATAAAGTTGTTTTTCTTACGATTCAATTTAACTGCATAATTACATAATATTTTATAATTCTGTTCATCAGTTTCTAATTCTGATTTGGCTGCTAAGACTTTTGCCATATTTCTTTGAGAAAAGGCCTCACCCAGTTCATCATCAATCCATGGAGATGGACGAGCACCAACTGTACTCTTTCTTATAGGGGCATGATGGTCCATTACCTCAGTGAGCAAATCAATAAAACATTCTGTAGCGTGATTTAATTCATCCTCTAGATAAATCAGCTCCCAGGGTACAGCAGCCAAATCATTTAGAAATAGCTCATGATTTCTCTTGACCACAATCCTAGGGGGTTTCTTTGGAACCTTAGTGTTCATGGTTATGGTCACAATATTATGGTCTGTCCAGCCCACTGGCATTGATCTGTCTTTTAAGCATTGCAATGGTATATTACAGAAAATCAGATCAATGCATGTGTCTGAACGATGACCCAACTTAATTGATGATCTAGTAGTATCATTAACCATTTGTTTCAAACCACAGTTCTCGGCATATCTCTTCAATTTTGTTCTATTCGAATTATTGTGATCCTTCCAATTTATATTAAAATCACCCAAGATAAATACACCTCTGTTGCCATCTGTGGCCTGGTCAAACCCAGTACATAAGTCATCCAAATAGGACACCTTAGAGCTAGGAGGTCTATACACACATCCCACCAATATGGCTGCCTGGTGAGGCAGATGTACTTGAGTCCATAGTGCCTCTACTTGACATACATTATGGTCATCCCTCCTCTTAAAAGGTATATGATTCTGAATATACAATGCTACACCCCCACCATTTCTATTCCTATCCCTTCTCAGTAGACTATACCCACGAATATTCATTTGCCCATCATTTACAGATGCATCTAAATGCGTTTCGGTCAAAGCCAAAAAATATATATTATTTATGTTGACCAAGTTAAAAACCTCATCTATTTTGTCAGGAAGGCTACATACATTAACCTGAGCTATATGCAACCCTTGTCAAGTGGAGATCAATAGAGCATGTATCCGTTATAGTTGAAGTTGTCATGATACACTACAACACACAAACTCAAATTTGAACATTGGATTAAAATAGCCAGGGAGTTACTCTAGAGTCTCGATACAATTGCCCGTTGATGTAAAGTTTATCCATCACCATGGAGACTCGTTGATTCAGGCAACTCTTTTCCTTCATGATGGGATTTTAGTTTCTCCTTTCATTGATCTCGGTGGGAAGTGATTATTCATTCCAAAATCTGTGTTTCTGAGTTCTCTGCCCATGTTCTTCGTCATTTCCTTTTGCTTAAATTTGTCAATACATGCAATAATAGCCCATTACCTACTTCCAGAGGCCTTACCTATTCTATGGACTCTGGAGAAAGTGACATTACGCACAACATCAATGGGCAGTTTTAGTTGAGTTGGCATAAAGTCTCGGACTGTGTCCTCACAGCCTCTGCTGTTGTCATTCTCCGGTATCCCTGAAAATATTAGATTGTCCTGCATTGGTTTGAGGCTTCAATTTGCCACCACTCAGCTCCTCTCTGACTTTCAGTCTGCCGTCCACTGTCCTCTTCAGGTCCCTCTGCAGATGACAGCCAAAGTCCCTCAACATAGCGGAGCCTCTGTAGAGCACAATGTTTTTATAGAGGGGACGTCTGATGTCAATAGGGCAGCTCTGAATGACCACATCAACAACCTCTGAGATGGGCTGGGTGAAGTCAGGGTTGGCAAACTCTGGGTGGAAAGATCTATTCACCCCCTTTGCGATGAAGCCCTTAAATATGATCTGGTGCAACCAATTACCTTCAGAAGTCACATAATTAGTTAAATCAAATCCACCTGTGTGCAATCTAAGTGTCACATGGTCTGTCACATGATCTCAGTATATATACACATGTCCCCAGAGTCTGCAACACCACTAAGCAAGGGGCACCACCAAGCAAGCGGCACCATGAAGACCAAAGAGCTCTCCAAACAGGTCAGGGACAAAGTTGTGGAGAAGTACAGATCAGGGTTGGGTTATAAAAAAATATCAGAAACTTAGAAAATCCCACAGAGCACCATTAAATTCATAATAAAAAAATGGAAAGAATATGGCACCACAACAAACCTGCCAAGAGAGGGCCGCCCACCAAAACTCACAGACCAGGCAAGGAGGGCATTAATCAGAGAGGCAACAAAGAGACCAAAGAGTATCTATCCATAGGACCACTTGAAGCAGTACACTCCACAGAGCTGGGCTTTACGGAAGAGTGACCAGAAAAAAAGCTATTGCTTAAAGATAAAAATAAGCAAACACGTCGCCAAAACGCACGTGGGAGACTCCCCAAACATATGGAAGAAGGTACTCTGGTCAGATGAGACTAAAATTGAGCTTTTTGGCCATCAAGGTAAAGGCTATGTCTGGCGCAAACCCAGCACCTCTCATCACCCCGAGAACACCATCCCCACACTGAATCATGGTGGTGGAGTGGTGGACTCGAGTCACATGACTTGGACTCGAGTCAGACTCGAGTCACAAATATGATGACTTGCAACTCGACTTTGACTTTAACACCAATGACTCGTGACTTAACTTGGACTTGAGCCTTTTGACTCGAACTGACTTGATACCCTCCCCAAGCCCAAATATAAAAAATTATGCTATTAAAAAAAGTTGTGCAGCGCATCACCTCTTCATTTAACGGATTACAGTTTGAATTGGACAGCAGCCAATCAGATTGTGCCAGCTGAGAAAAAGTTGTGCGTGGCAGTGCAGAGGAACGTCGGAGGGTGAATTCAGATAAAGCCCTAGGAAAGATGATACCCAAAATTATTATTTTCGGACAAAAAGACTACGCTGTATCAACAAAAACGGATTGCAACTTGCTAAACATGTGGGAAGAAAATGATAGACGGAGGCGCAAAAACTTCCAGCTTTATTCAACATTTGAAGCTGCACAAAGAACGGTAAGTCGTGGCTAATATAGCCGACAGCTATATAATTTATAACTTTTCTAATGTAGCATGTAAGCTAACGTAATGTTAAATCAATGAGCCTCCACACAGTCAGTCAGTGAGGGAACGTGATCATTGCACCCAAGATTGAGCTACAACTGGCTAGGCAGTTGGTAGCCTAAATCCTGCCTGATGTTACTGCTGTTCCTAAAACCATTGGCATACATTAGCCTACTGTAACCACACACAGAGAAAGTGTGTGTGTGTTAAGGTTGGGCAATTGTGTACAAGCCTACATCGCCCGATTACGCCCCATAGCGATCATCGATAGTCGATTGCTATGGGGCTACCCATGTTTTTCCATGGAAATATGAAGTTTAATTGGAAAGTAATAAATATATATATTTTTAAAAGCATTCATGATTTGCGCAAATGTAAAATACAAACTATTACTCTTGTTAAAAATATGAAATGGTATTACATTTGGTGAAGAGCACATTACGACTTGTTTAGGACTCGAAACTCAGGACTTGAGACTTGACTTGAGACTTGCCTGTCTTGACTTGGGACTTGAGTGCTAAGACTTGAGACTTACTTGTGACTTGTAAAACAATGACTTGGTCCCACCTCTGGTGGTGGCAGCATCATGCTGTGGGGATGTTTTTCATCGACAGGGACTGGGAAACTGATCAGAATTGAAAGAATGATGGATGGCGCTAAATACAGGGAAATTCTTGAGGGAAACCTGTTTCAGTCTTCCAGAGATTTGAGACTGGGACGGAGGTTCACCTTCCAGCAGGACAATGACCCTAAGCACAATCGAGTGGTTTAAGGGGAAACATTTAAATGTCTTGGAATGGCCTAGTCAAAGCCCAGACCTAAATCTAATTGAGAATCTGTGGTATGACTTAAAGATTGCTGTACACCAGCGGAACCCATCCAACTTGAAGGAGCTGAAGCAGTTTTGCCTTGAAGAATGGGCAAAGATCCCAGTGCCTAGATGTGCCAAGCTTATAGAGACATACCCCAAGAGACATGCAGCTGTAATAGCTGCCAAAGGTGGCTCTACAAAGTTTTGACTTGGGGGGTGAATAGTTAAGCACGCTCAAGTTTTCTGTTTTTGTCTTATTTCTTGTGTTTCACAATAAAAAATATTTTGCATCTTCAAAGTGGTAGGCATGTTGTGTAAATCAAATGATACAAATCCCCCCAAAATCTATTTTGATTCCAGGTTGTAAGGCTACAAAATAGGAAAAATGCCACAGGGGGTGAATACTTTCGCAAGCCACTGTAGAGCTATCCGTATCGTACTTGTTGAACTCTTTCACCAGGTCAGGGCAGCCATAGCTGAACCTTTCCTTGACAGCTTTGGCTGTTTCCAATGACTGCTCTGGTGGGATGCCCACCTCCCTCTCTCTTAGCAGCTGCTGGGTGAAGTAGTCTCGACCAGCGAGACATCAGTAGCTGTATACATCTACTGATGACATAGCCTTCCGCCACTGGGATAACGTGGGTGACACCATCACCGCTGTCAATCACCGTCCCCGTCAGGGTCCTCTTGCCCAATTGTCTATAAAGTACAGTATTTCTCACATGTTGGTATTTTGAGTTTCTCTCTATAATTATATTGTTTATATTTTTTTAAGTATTGTTTGGAGCACACTGTACATGGCAGACAAACAAGTCCCCTACTTTCTCCCTCTTCCAATTGCCTCCTCCATTTTTGTGGAAATGCTGCAATCAGTTGGTTATAAGTTTGGATTGAGCAGACATTCCTTATATAGCTGGATATGTGACATAACTCTATTGTTTCTATTCATAATATTATTAATAAATATAATACCATTGGGGGGAAAAAATCCATAAAGAATGTTTTTTTATTAATCAGTATATTTGAGTTTAACCATAATATTTGTTGCAATATCTTTTCTGGGGGATAAAACTGAAATTCTAACCAGCTTTGTATGGCTTGTTTAAGAAAAGGCAATACTTTAAACAGAATTTCATTTTCAATAATTCGGAAATGAGAAGCTGTAATCTATGTAAAGGCAAAAAGGCATTTTTTTAACAAAGGATGAACCTTTCTTAATAATCTACTGGAGAACCATTTTGGGTTTAAGTAAAACTTAGGTATGAGTGAAGCTTTTAGTGAGAGGTTTAAAGCTATAATATAGCCCCCCAAACTCATATTCATTATATAAATAGGCACATTTAAGCATTCCAAATAAAATGAAATATGTTTTGCTCATATGATTTAAAAAACGAGTTGTCTGGAGTAAGCAGCGCCATTAGTAAGTAAGTAAACTGTGATAGGACCAAAGAGTTAGTCAATGTGATTTTTCCATAAATAGACAAGTATTTACCTCCATGGTTGCAGAATTGGATCTATTTTTGCAAACGTTCTATTGAAATTGATTGCGGTACATTCATTTACATTTTTTGAGATATGAATACCAAGTATGTCTACTTCACCATCCGCCCATTTTATTGGTAAACTACAAGGTAGTGTAAACACTGTGTCTTTTAATGAGCTAATACGTACTATGGTACACTTGTCATAATTAGGTTTTAGTCCAGAGAGGCTAGAAAAGTGATCAAGATCTTCAAAGAGACTGAGCAGGGATCCAGATTGCGGACATAAGAAGAAACTTGAGTCATCGGCATACATTAACACTTTTGTTTTTATCCTCTAGATATCTAACCCCTTGATGTTCTTGTTGGATCTAATTTTAATAGCTAGCATTTCAATTGCCATAATAAGTAGATATGGAGACAATAGACATCCTTGTTTTACTCTTCTTATAAGCTCAATACTTTCTAAGAAGTGACCATTATTTACTCTTTTACACCTGGGTTGCTGTACATAACTTTAACCCATTGTATAAGAGATTCACCGAAATTAATGTAATCCAGGAATTTATATATAAATTCTAGTCGTACTTTATCAAATGCCTTTTCAAGATCTGCTATGAAGACCAGGCCTGGTATCTTTGATGTTTCATAATGTTCAATTGTTTCAAGTAATTGTGCTATATTATCTCCAATATATCGTACATGTAAAAAACAATATCTGATCAGGATGAACAATATCTGGTAAAACCTTTTTAATCTATATGCTATGCATTTCGGCAGGATTTTAGCATCACAACATTGAAGTGTAAGAGGCCTTCAGTTTTTCACATGAACTGGATCTTTATACTCACCACCTGGGTCCAGTTTCAGTAGTAATGAAATCAGAGCTTCTTGGTGAGCACCTGAAAGTCTACCATTTTATAGGAGTAATTAAAACATGCTAATAATGGATCTTTGAGTACAAAAAAAAAAAGGTCGGATATACCTCTACTGGCATACCATCAAGCCCTGTTTTTTTCCCAGGCTGAAAATATTTTATTGCCTCAAAAAGTTCCTCCTCTGTAAATTGGCCTTCACACAGGTCTTTCTGTAAATTTGTTAATTTTACTTTATTATTATTAGGAAAGAAATCCGTACAGTTAACATAATTCAGTGGAAATGGAGGGGATTGATAAGAAAACATGTGCTTACATTTTTTTGCTTCCTTTTTCCAAAATATAATTTGCTGAGTCATGGATAACTCCATCATTTGTAACTAGTTTCTGTAAATTATTTTTGGTAGCATTTCTATGTTGAAGATTCAGGAAAAATGTAGTGCATTTTTCACAATTTTCCATCCAATTGGCTTTATTCTTGTAATAAATGACACTTGATCGTTCTTGAGTAAGTACTTCCAATTATTTTAGTTTTTCCTCTAAACTATTTTGTCCCTCTATAGTAAAGTACCATTACCATCTACCTGCGCTGTTATTTACTCTATTTCCTTTATTAGTCTAATCTCTTTTGACCTAAACTGCTTTTGTTTAACGATGAGTGTTGTATTGAATGTCCTCTAAAAGTACATTTAAAAATGTCCCATACAATAAGGTGATCTACTGTACCTACACTACCGGTCAAAAGTTTTAGAACACCTACTCATTCAAGGGTTTTTCTTTATTTTTCCTATTTTCTACATTGTAGAATACTAGTGAAGACATCAAAACTATGAAATAACACATATGGAATCATGTAGAAACCAAAAAAGGGTTAAACAAATCCAAATATATTTTATATTTTAGATTCTTTAAATAGTCACCCTTTGCCTTGATGACAGCTTTGCACACTCGTGGCATTCTCTCAACCAGCTTCATGAGGTAGTCACCTGGAATGTATTTCAATTAACAGGTGTGCCTTGTTAACTTCTAAGGGATAGGCCCCTTTTTTCTCCATTTCCTGTCTGAATGACGTGCCCAAAGTAAACTGCCTGCTCAGGCCCTGATGCCAGGATCTGCATATAATTGGTACCATTGGAAAGAAAACACTTTGAAAATGTTACAAATGTAGGGAAATATAACACAATAGATATGGTAGGAGAAAATCCAAAGAAAAACCAACCAGAATTCTTGTTTTTTGTTGAGAGACCATCCTCTTACAAATGCAAGAGAAAGGTCATATTGTAGATTAGCTCCCTGGATGCAATTCATATGGCTTCCACAGGGTATCAGCAGTCTATGTTCAAGGTTTCAGGCTTTTAACTTCAAAAAATGAATAATAAATAACAGTTTTAGTAGAAGAACACAGTCTTGGAAATTCGTGTTTGTGCGCGCCTTGAAGAAATTACGCACCTGCTAAAATCGTTTTCCTATTAAACATACTTCTTTCCGAAATAAATATTATAGTTTGATTATATTTTAGGGTATCTGAGGAGTAAATAGAAACGTATTTTGACTTGTTGAAACAAAGTTTAGGGGTATATTTTTGGATTCCTTTCTCTTTAAGTTGAATGAGTGGATTACTCAAATCAATTTTTTGATATAAAGAAGGATTTTATCTAACAAAACGACACTACATGTTATAGCTGGGACCCTTTGGATGACAAATCAGAGGAAGATTTTCAAAAAGTATTTTGATGTGGGGTGCCGTCCTCAAACAATCGCATGGCATGTTTTCGCTGTAATAGCTACTGTAAATCGGACAGGGCAGTTAGATTAACAAGACTTTAAGCTTTCAGCCGACACTTACATGTACCTAAATGTTTAAAATTCATAATATTTATGATTATTTATTTGAATTGCACGCCCTCCAGTTTCACCGGAAGTTGTCACAGGCACACTTAACCAGCATGACTACCACAGCATTCTGCATTCCATCCCTTCTGGTTTGGGCTTAGTGGGACTATTATTTGTTTTTCAACAGGACAATGACTTAACACACCTCCAGGCTCTGTAAGGGCTATTTTACCAAGAAGGAGAGGAATGGAGTGCTGCATCAGATGACCTGGCCTCCACAATCTCCCAACCTTTTAGGATGAGTTGGACTGCAGAGTGAAGGAAAAGCAGCCAACAAGTGCTCAGCATATGTAGGAACTCCTTCAAGACTGTTGGAAAAGCATTCCAGGTGAAGCTGGTTGAGAGAATGCCAAGAGTTTGCAAAGCTGTCATCAAGGCAAGGGTTGGCTATTTGAAGAATCTAAAATATAAAATATATTTTGATTTGTTTAACACTGTTTGGTTACTACATTATTCCATATGTGTTATTTCACAGTTTTGATGTCTTCACTATTAAAACCCTTGAATGAGTAGGTATTCTAAAACTTTTGACCGGTATTGTATATGAGGGTACTTTTTAAGAGAACTAACCAAATAACACGGAAAACAGTCAGAAACAATAAATAACAATAATAAATTAGATTCATAGAAATAATAACAGCACAATTTTATAGATTCGTGGTCATATTTATAAAGTCCTAGCAAGGCTATAAGCATGTCAGTCCAGCCTGCTCAGTTCATAGGATCGAATTGTTTGAAAAAATGAAGAGAAAAAGACCTATCTATATCCCCAGACCAGTTCTTTGTGTCCATTACATGCTAAACATATTTCACGTAATCATCATATTTCAATGTAATCATCAAATATTGTAAGAGCTTTCATTGTCTGCTTATTCTGTATGCCCCTTTATTTATCCTACGGTTCTGACTTGGTGTAAAGGGAGAATATTGGAAAAACGGCCCATGTTCTGAATTCTGTAGCTGTACATTTTCAAAAGTGCTGAGCAAATAGTCATATTGACTACGTCCGTCTTAGCTTGCTCATTAATGTCTTAATCGAAATTACGGATTGCCTCCTATCCGCTCATCGTTCCCTTATGCCATAGTTTGTGCATCTAAATTGTCAGTAGAAACCACATTTGTTTATGAAAGTCAGCCATATCAACTACGTTTTTTAAAAAGGCAGTAAATGAGGCTGAATGAACTGTTTCCTGGCCAGACAAGGCTCCGCTGATAGCCAGGTGTAGCAGTGGTAAGGATTCACTTCATGGTGCTGAAAAGAAAGCTTTGCTGTTGGGACAGCTTTATGTAGGCCCTAACAGTTTGTGGGCACCGTTTGTCACCGTTATAGTGCAATTAATGTGTTGTGTTGTGTTGTGTAGTGGCTTTGCTGGCATACATTTTTTTAAATGTTGAGTTTGCACCACCAAGATTTACACATGCTAAAATCGACACTGGTCAACATTATACTTTCAAAATCTTAGCTAGCAAGCTAGACAAGCAGTCATCATCATGAATCATGTCGACAAGCTAGTGGCAAATCCTTTTCAATCCTTGTCATATGAAGAGAAATTATAGATAAAACCTATCTATGCTCATCGGCCATTGGACATAAACATTACAGAACAAGTTGGAAATCAAAATTCAACAATGAGTGATTTGGAAAGAATCAGTGGCTAACTGCAAGCTTTGCAAAGCAATCACTATTTTGCTTCCCCTGCTATTTGGTGGAGAGGGTGTGTGGTCCAAGTCTGGGTTTAAGGGTCTCTTTTCCAAGCTTAAAAGGATAAACATTCACACGCAACATCATGTGCCAGAAAAGGTTTAATACATTGGCCATGCTATCAATCCAGCATGACTTCTGCCGCATTCAAAACAACTGGAAACTCGTAACTGAGAAATCTCAAACTTCAGTGAGTTCAAGACAACTGGGAACTCGGGAAAAAACTAGCTTCGACTGGGAAAACAAGTTTTGAAAGGTCATTCAACTCCAAGTCGGGAGCTCAGGCCTCTTTCTAGAGCTCCAACCTGAAGATCACTGACGTCATGATTCGACCTTGTTTATGTTATATCTACTGTAGCTTTGACTGGACTGATCATGTCAACATCATACTTTCAAAATCTTAGCTAGCAAGCTAGACAAGCAGTCATTAACATGAATCAAGTTGACAATCTACTGGCAAATCCTTTTAAATCCTTGTCATATGAAGAGCAGCCCTAACAGTTTGTGGGCACCGTTTGTCACCATTATAGTGCAATTAATGTATTGTTTAGTGTTGTGGCTTTGCTGGCATGCATGTAAAAAGAAATATGTTGAGTTTGCCCCACCAAGATTTTCAAACTAAAATTACCAGTGGGGACAACACAGTTAAACACAGCACAAATGGATATATTAATTTCACTGCCACCACTGTTTCCTAGCACTCTACTCATAGTCCTTCTGTTCCTTTTGAGTTAGTCATCGGAGAGATGGGCTTTGGTCTTGTGTCCACAATCTTAGAGACACTCAGCTTTATAACAATTATTCAATGGATTCTGTCCCTGGTCTTATCAACAGGTGAAACGTTCAAATGTGACTGACCGGCTCGATCTTACAGTATGTAGCAAAAGTTGAAATTGTGTTTTTACATTGGATAAAAGTAGAGACTCAGAGCTAGAAAATGGTATATCATACAGTACAGTTGAGGAACAATGGAAAAGTAATTATTCTTTGAAGGTTGAAAAGCTTGTAACCTCACTTTTGAGAAAATGGCCCTTGAATATTTTAGTAAACCTACTAGAGCGCTCTTTTTTATCTACACCCATTCAGCATCGTTCACACCCTCTAAAGCCTTAGTCCCATCCATCTCTTTAAGGATTCACATGTGAGGCCATGTACTAAATAACCAAAGTATTTCAAGACTAAAGGCTTGTTTATACTGCATCTATCAACAAATGTCACGCTTACATCATGAACATTTTATTGTCGTCCGACATCAAACTTGTCGTTATGAAAAAGTATAAACACAATAACTACAGGCTGCATGACATCAGCCGCCTGGTGGTCCAAAATAGCATAACTAGTGTATTTTAACACCTATAAACACACCCGTTTAAAATGGATTCAGTATATGCCAATCTAGCACACCAGGCAACTAAAAACAACTTTCTAAACAATGTTTTGGTATTTTTCTAGCTAATGTTAAGTTACCTGGCTAGCCACTTCAAATAATGACCAAATGATATAGCTGACAACATCTTAACTTTAGCTCATTTGCTTTCATTATTCAAGTTAATGGCGAGCCAATTACAGAATATAGCTTACGGTTGCGAGTGTGACAATAAAAGCAGGGCATTCTACCTGAGAATATTTTTACTTGGACACTGTCTCGTTTGCCTAACGTTATATCCTAATTTGACTTTGGTGCAGGTCATGTTCTTCACATTACTGTCTCTGGTAAACACATACTATATCAAATAAAAATCAATGTTTCTTTGTCACATGCACAGGATAGAGAAGGTGTAGTGAAATGGTTACTTGCATAGTGGAGTCTTTTGTTTAGACATGTAGCTAGCTAGCTAGCTAAACAATTAACCATAATCCCAACTCCTAACATTACTACCCTGCATGAATATGTAGGTAGCTAACCAACCAGATTCAATGTTAGCTAGCTATCTAACATTAGCCTATAACTAGCAATGCAAATGCTCTGAGATACAAATATTATTACACAGATCATACACGTAACATTAGCTAGCAAGCCAGCCAGCTAACATTAGCTAGCTAGCTAACAGTACGCTTTAACTTGAAAAAAAAAACTACTTTCTGACTAAATGTGAAAATTTCCATCATGTTAGTTTGAAGATGTAATCCGGAGAGGTGTTTTATACAACAGCCTTCTGCGTGTTCTCTTTTCGACTCCCTCTGCATATTTGCAATCAAACGCCAGATTTTTTTCCATCTCCTTAGCTATCATATTCTATTTCTAACGGGCATTTCACAGATTTCAAAACTCAATCCTCCAGAAAGTGGAACACTTTTTCAGTTCTACTACGTGATATCTTTCAAAAAAGCCACATTAGAAAGGATTACCTACACATACTGACCAACTCATGTTATAGACCGAAGCGTGCTACATGGCAGACCAATCTGAACTCATCTCTCAGCATGTCCAGCCCATCTATTATCTCAGTCATTATCTCAGACAATCATGGCTAGGTTCCTGTCTTTTTCCGTGGCTAAACCAACTAGGCTCGTAATTTAACAATTTTATTTGCATTTAAAGATGGCATACAAGTTTGTTATTAAGGCACATGAAAGCTCATGTTCCAGATTTTGATTTAAAAATAACGTTTTTGTGAAGTAGTGACATGCGACATAACGCCTAGTTTCCTGAAACAGGTCACAAATTGTTCATGTATCCAGTGCCAATTTTAGCATGTAAATCTTGGTGGGCCCAAAAAAAAGAATGTTTTAGATGCATGCCAGCAAAGCCATTACACAACACAATACATGAACTGCACTATAACGGTGACAAACGGTGCCCACAAACTGTTAGGGCCTACATAAAACTGTCCCAACAGCAAAGTCCCAACACTTTACCACTGCTACACCTGGCGATCAGCGGAGCCTTGTCTAGCAGCGAAACAGTTAATTCAGCCTCATTTACTGCCTTTTAAAAAAAACATAGCTGATATGGCTGACTTGCTTAAACAAATGTGGTTTCTACTGACAATTGAGATGTACAAACTATGGCATAAGGGGACGACAAGCAGAAAAGAGGCAATCCATATTTTCGATTTAAGACATTAATGAGTGAGCTAGGACGGATGTAGTCAATATAACTATTAGTTCAGCACTTTTGAAAATGTACAGTGACAGAATTCAGAACATGGGCCGCTCTTACAATATTCTCCCTGTACACCAAGTCAGAACCGTAGGATAAATAAACGGGGCATATAAGCAGACAATGAAAGCTCTCACAATATTCGATGATTACATTTCTCTAAAACAGGATATAATGAGGACTACATGAAATATGTTTAGCATGTACTAGAAAGAGGCTTGAGTTCCCAACTTGCAATTCCGGAGTTGGATGACCTTTCAAAACGTATTTTCCCAGTCGGAGCTCGTTTTGTTCCCCGAGTTCCCAGTTGTCATGAACTCCCTGTAGTCAGATTTCCCAACTCCGAGCTTCCAGTTGTTTTGAGCGCAGCTTGACAGCATGGCCAATGTTTATCCTTTTAAGCTTGGAAAAGAGACCCTTAAACCCAGACTTGGGACCACACACCCACTCCACTGAATAGCAGGCTAGTGATTCCTTTGCAATGCTTGCAGTTAGCCACTGATTCCTTCCAAACCACTCATTGTTGAATTTGCATTTTCCAACTTTTTGTGTAATGTTGATGTCCATTGGCCAATGAGCACCGATATGTTTTATCTATAATTTCTCTTCATATGACAAGGATTGAAAAGGATTTGCCAGTTGATTGTCAACTTGATTCATGACAATGACTGCTAGCTTGCTAGCTAAGATTTTGAAAGTGTGATGTTGACATGATCAGTCCAATCAAAGCTACTGTAGATATAACGTGATTTGATGTCATTTTATCTGTGGCCAGTGACCTTGAGCCTTCTTGGATGGGCACGTCTAATGTAACTCTATGGCAGCTCCCAGGGCCTTGAATTTTCGAGCTCTACCCTTAGATTTTGCGGTGACGTAGTGTCCTCATTTCTTTGTTTTCTGATCGACCAGTAAAAAAAGCATTTTGATTGCTGTGGATATATTTTTCTATTGTCAGATATATAATGCTGTGTAAAGCATAATAAAATCAGTATATTTTTGCTCTTATTTTTGTCTGGTCATTGTCACATCTCTGATGTTGATCTGATATTTAACTTCCTTACCAAAAGAATCTGACTGCATACAAATAATTTCCACAAGGTTTTATTAATACAATGTGGAACAAATTATTTCCCTTATTTTCATCTCCTGTTAAGTTCCACAATTTCCAGCATGTTAGTCTCCATACATTACATCTAACAGGAGACACCGACAGCAAGAGGAAACAGAAGAAAATAAAGCATCACATTTTCTGTTAAAGTGACTGGTTAAAGAGGTAGTACCTCATCTCTATATTCAGTCAACATACTGTACACATCTCTATTTTCAGACATGACTGTCCTCTTTCTGCTCACTGATACACTCATTATATTGGTAAAGGGGGGGGAGTTGAGCAATGACTCAAAACACACATACCACCTCCTTGTCTAGCAACTGTAGGCGCACGCTCGCAGCATGTGTAGACTCTGTTAGGTCCACTAGTATTACTCTATACATGTCTGGCTATGTGTATGTCTCTTGATCCATTCAAACCTCAGATCTTGAGAAATAGAGGGGGGAAAAAAAACACTAATATAAGGAAATTAATTATTTAATATAAGGGGCAGTTATAATAAAGATTTAATTGAGTGTGCTGCTGTAAGTCATTTAAATAACATAATACAGGTAATTTCAGCAAATTAGCTGTAATTTTTAATAGATTGTTAATTCTTACCATAACTACAGCAGGAAAAGAAAAGTGAGGAACAAACCAACATAACTTAATACAAGACAGCATGAACAGTCGAGACATGGCACAACTTGCAGGGGGAGACATACTTGACTAAGCAGATGCAATTCCAATGTTCTTGTTATAAAAAGCACCCTGTGTTTTGTGTTGACCCTTGACCATGTTTGTGAAGATACACATCATGCATGCATGCGCACACACACACAGGCGATTTGCCCATCATAACAGAAGACAGCGGTCCTTGAACTGGGTTTTTCAGTAGGTTCTATTACGCCGGTCGCTGATGCCGTCTAAATACACTGTAGTATTATTTCAATACCGAATGCAACCGTCAGAGATATGATTGTTTTCCAATATTTTAATTGCAATTAAGAGGGACAAAAGAGGAATTAAGGTGCCATAAATTAGCCATTATCAAAATAAAGATTTATTTTCACATTAACCCTGACAATTAAAAACACTGATGACTACCTAAAGCATGACCAAAAGTCAGAGAAACCAACCAAAAAGTTATAGTTTGCAAAAACTGTTCGCAGCCTGACAATCCAGATGAGGTGAAATTAATTTCACATTTGAACAAGAGTGTAAGTAAAGAGTTAACAAAATAATACCTATCATAGACAAACAGAATGTTCAAAAGATGTCCCCCGGCTTACTTTGGCCACGTTAATGATAAACATTGCCAAACAACTTTTGGCAATAACTATATTAGGTCATAAACAGACTGTCCTATTTAAAAATTGCAGTGATTGTTAGGAGCCAAAGAGTTAGCTGGGATGAATTAGACATTTAAAATGTAGTTATTTAATACATTTTATGCTTTATTTCTATAGATTTAAAGTGCTGATCAGTCATAATGTAGGCTAAATAAATTCACGTATGGGGACTCAGGAGAGAGAAAAATCTTCAACTAACAGTCTCAGAAAGGAGCAGCCTAACATGGTCAGAGGCCAAAAATTCCTTTCCTTATGAATTTAACAATTCTCCTCTGGAGGTGAAACAGACTTGGGATGCCAGTCCTAAGTTTCAGCTAAATCCTGAATTGATGTCAAAGGAAACTTGTAACATGAACATTTGCATATTTCTGGTTAAAATACTACCCTGCATGAATCTCTCATTCTAAAGCGTTACTACAGTAAAAAAGAGAACACTGCCTAAGCGCCTATTCTGTGCAAAAACCAATGAGAAGAAAAAGACTGCCCAGAACTTTTAAAAACTAAATCTTTAAAGGTATGCAAATATGGGGCATTCATTTGAGCATTGAGACGGTAAGTAGAGGTAGCAAGTAAAGCATAAACTGTAATTAGAAACTGGTTGATTAACAGAAAATGAAAAGATAAGGAAAAAAAGTATAGCCTCTGTGCAGTGTTGGTAACCACCACCACACATCCTGAGGAAAAACATCCCGCGAAAAAAAGAGTCCGGTATTAACAGAGCCCAAAGACTTGAGACCGTACCTTGAGACACAACAAAAACACCAAACAGACTAAGCCTCGATGGGAGAGGGATGCATGTTCTCATGATTTGAACCTTGAACACAAACAACAAGTTCCATCCATCTGTCCACCCAATGACCTGGGATTTCTAATTAGTGTAATTCAGTTAACATGGGAACCAACCCCTCCATAATCCAAAATTAAAACATTGGTTTTGAATGGGCTTACAAACGCCTCCCCATGATATTTGGTTTAATCTAAACTAGAATTCAAGCAGAAAACCCCACTTTTCCACACTGTTTTCACATCTAGAAGGCAACCATTCTAAAACGTTCCAAGTCTTTCCCATTTGTTTCGATCTGAATACAAAATTAGGCCTCTGTGATACCTTACAGTTCAAATGTGAACATTTTGAATTCCTGTCTTCCATGACAGGCTAAGAGAGGAGAGGTCATCTCTCTCCAGTATCCTGTGATTCCAAAGATGGGGCGGGAATGCAGAGGCGGTGACTGATTGACTGAGCATCCCACATGATGTCCTCAACAAGCTTGTCTCTGAACATGGAAATTGAGGGAGAAATGTAGCAGTCACTCTTGTGGTCACGTTTCCTGTCAAAAAGCTTGTTCCCCCACCTGTAATCTCCCGAATGACAGCATCCCTGTAAGAGGCTCAGTGTGGTCTGTCTGTGGTGCTGCGTCCCCTCTACGGCACAAGCTGCTCACATCAAAGGAGTCCTGCAACGTGAATCTAAGATAGGAGAGGGAGCAGTTCCTCCAGGGCACTGTTTCATGAGGCAGCAGCCAGGAGAGGGCGTAGCGCTCAGTCATGACTTAACTGAACAGGCCCATCCTTGGACTGATCATAGAACACAACTCCTTTCGAATCTAGAGGGAGGGAAGTAGGACATGTCAGATTTGCTTAGCCAAGACATACTATACTAATATAAAAGACAAGGCTTTTCGGGTTCTTGACAATCTCTCTACAATTATATGGCAGGAATTACTAGCTTACCTTGTTTTTGTAAATTCTGAATATATTCAATTTCTGTAAAAATATAAAAACAACATGTTTAGTAGTGTGAGAGATTCATAATACAGTAGTATTACATGCACCATTCTCTTTCTATTCTAAGGACCAGCCATAGCAGGTCAATTATTTAACTTTGTGAATGAACGTCGAATGGAACAGCTACCTACCTTTAGTGTGATAAATAACAGCAGCTTTTAGATCGAATGCCCCCCAGCAAGATCCTGGGTCGCAACCCTTGGGGTGGCTGGGCTCCTTGGCCAGAACAGACACAGGTTGAGCAGGGGAGGCAAGGGGCAGCTCAGTACCAGGGTGCTTAAAAGAGGACACTATGGCACCTCTACTCCCAGCCTCACCCCTCAGAGTGTCTGGGCCAGTGGCTTGGCCTCCCAGGCCAGCATCAGGGCCAGGAGCCATGGGAGGGCCTGAATTCCCAACACTGCTAGGGGCTTGGGAGATAGTCAGTCTGTCCTGCTCGTACACCTTTGGGAAGAGGGGTTTGTCAGGTCTCAGAGTGGAGGTAGCAGAGACTTGCAGAGGCAAAGCGCCAGGGCCGCCTCCCTGAAAGGTGATCTCCACGATCTGGCCTTTCCGGGCTGGCTGCCCCATTACTGCCGGCCCCACCCCAGGCCCTCCACTGGGCTCGTTGATGAACGACAGCCCCCACTGGTTCTGGAAAATGTCCACCAGAGCTTTGGGATTTGTCTTAGCGGCAGGTGAATCCACTTGGCAGGCGCTGGGGAGGGCGGGTTGCATATTTGAAGTGCCCAGGGGATAAACAAGGAGACTGGCCTTTCTCAGTTCTCTGGTAGTCATGGAGGGGGCACCTGACATATCAGTGCCGTTGCTTGACAATGACGCTTCTTTCTCCCACTTGCGGGCAGGGGAGACAGGCATTGGGGCAGTGCAAACAGTAGAGGTAAAAAGGGGCGCAGGGAGGGGGCAGCTATTCCCCTCTCCAGAAAGGGGGCCGTTGGTGAAGCTAGGGGAGGTGATGGTTTTGACAGCAGACATGGGGACTTGGGAGAGTCTGGTGGGCAACTGGGACTGGGGAGGTGAGGAGTCACCTGCAGCTTGGACTGCTGCTTTGTTTAGATTCTCTTTCACTTTACTTGCATAACTGATCTTGGGCACTGTCTTGGCACTACTATTGTCCACAGGAAAGACAGGGGGTGGTTTAAAGAGGGTCCATGAGTCCTCTTTTTTGGAGGTAAGCTTGGCTTTGCCCAGCCTGTCTTCAAGCTTTTTAACAGAGCCCACTGCAGCTTTTTCCTCAGAGGTCCGACACTGTAGTTCACCAACCTGATCCACAGGGGCCTGTGCCACAGGTGGGACACCTTTGAGGGAGGTGGGAGACAGAGAGCCTGCTGCTGTTTTGGCAGCCTCTGGAGTGTGAGGCTCCGTCTCATGTTTGTTAGGGACCATAGCTGCTTGTAGCACAGCCTTCTCCTGCCCAGAAGTCACACTCTCCTCAGCCATTGCACTCCGCTGAGCCCAGCGTTTCTTGGGAGTGATGTACCCACTCTCAGAACCACTGCCACCACTGTCTGGTCCAGGCTTGATGGGGTAGCCGTTAGCATACAGTCCAGGGTTGAGGAGCACGCCATTTGGTAAAGCAATGGACTTGCTCTTGCTATCACGTGTTTTCAACTCTGAAGGAGTGTCATTTTTGCAGTTCATACTGTTCTTAAAATGGTTTTTGCTACTGCCTTTTGTGTGAATGGCGAGGAGCTTCCTAGGAGGTTTTGGTTTCAAGTTAGAAGTTTCAAGTTGCCTGCTGCTCGAGTAATGAAGGGCAGCCACAGGAATAGGGGCAGAAGGGGTGTCCTCTCTCTCCACTGGGGTTCCATTTATTTTTCCATTACCTGATGACATGACAAGAAAACACAACTACAATCAAACACACTGTACTTGCATAGAGTAGGCATAGATTTGTTAAACTAGCTTCACTTAACTGAATATACACCTGTTTTTTCTATGTCCATAACGATACAGGCTATCCAATAAAGTCATATGGATAAACTGGATGCGCCTGCCATATTTCCTGCAGACAATGCAAAATCTGATATTGAAATAGTGTTCATTTTAAACATGAATATGTTGAAAGAGACAGTAAGGCCCTCTCACATGACTAGATTGATGTCATTGCCAATGCTAGCCAGCAGATTCGACCCACTTGCTTACAGCTGTACTAGGGTTGGACAACATTTCTGTGTATAATTAGACACCAAGGAGCCGGCACAAGATATGGCTCAGAAAACGTACCTCAATTCAGGGATGAAAAATGCCTTGTACTCCAAATTGTCCCATTATATCAACTGTTAAGCCGACAAGATTAAACAACTGCAAAAAACTAACAGCCATTCAACCTTCTCCGTGTAACAGTTGGGATAATGGGACAACTAAGTTCAAATGCATTTCTCATCCCTGGATTGAGGTACGCTTTCTGATCCATATCCTGTGCCGGCTCATTGGTGTCTTAATATACAGAGGAATACTTTCTGACCCTAGTACAGCTGTAAGCAGGTGGGTCAAATCTGCTGGCTATGCCAATGCCAGAGTAGACTAGAGTTAAGTGACACGAGCAACAGGCCCAAAAATAACGATAGCTTTTAGCTAGCTAACGATTACTATTTATGTCAACACTCAGACCATAACTATTACAGAAATGTAGAGATAAACCATTTCTGGCGGACCGGGAAAAAAGTATACGCTGTGTACGGTAACTAGACGCTTAGCGGAACATTCCAGAGAAGCCGGTTCGTGTTGAGACAGCGAACGTTAGCTACATTCTCGCAAAGGATAACGTTAGCAAAAGTGCCACTCGGCTGACTAACGTTAGTTTCACGTAATTACATCGGACTTGTTGGCCGGTACATTTCTTAAAGAATTTCTGGCTGGCACTGCTGCTAACTGACTAGCTAGTTAACTAGCTGGCTGGTTATTAGCCAGTGAACAAGGTCAATGTCCCGCGAATCATGTCGCGTTAGCTAACTAACGGCTAGCCAACGTTCACTAACTTAGCTAACCGTACCAATATTTTGCTAATGTTAGCTAACTAACCACTAATAAGACACTCCCTAACAACTTTCTCTAAAAGGCCCCCCAATTAGCCAACGAGCTAGCTCACTTTTGATATAATAGCTAGCTGTGTAACGTTAGTTAGCTAGCTAGTGAATGCTCAAAAGTTTGTTGCTAATATATTATGAAGGGACATTCGGACCCGTTTTCTCCGTCTGCGCTTCCTCGTACTGGTGCTGACGGTGGTGTTGATAATCTTCTACCCATGCGTTCGGTAGACCGGGGCGACTCTCGTCTACATGCTTCAAACATCCCTCAGACACCCGTCCATCGTGCCGGTCATCCATTGAAGTGTAATGCAAATCCACGAAGGCTGCCTCCCTTAGTAAGCTAACTAGCTAGCCAGTGTAATAGAGGAAACATTCGGCCTGCCCAATCAACGCCCATGACTTCACTTCGTGAATGCCGTTGGGCTTGTTTGAGTGGATCAATTTTCTCAAGGCAGTCACAATCATAGGTCACCGTCTTTCATTCAGAGTGTTGCATTAGGTTTAACAATTATACGACTTGCACCTACATGTTTTTACAAAAATCCTGTGATCAAATGTCATTAAGTTTTGGCTGCGTTTTAAAATACACACCCTCCCCACTTACCCTTGCCTTATGCCCCGGGGCCTAAAATGCCCAATTTTTATTTAACTTGGCAAGTCAGTTAAGAACAAATTCATATTTATAATGGCGGCCTACACCAGCCTAACCAAGACAAGGCTGGGCCAATTGTGCGTCACTAATGGGAACCCCAATCACAGCTAGAAACTAACCAGGGTCTGTAGGGACACCTCTAGCACTGAGATGCAGTGCCTTAGACCGCTGCACCACAATTACATTCTCGATGATTGTACATCCACTAAGAAAAGTCCACAAAAACATAAAATCAACATTGATATAGAGAAGTCAACATACAAGTGCAAGTAAAAACAAATGTAAATAAGTAACAAAAAAATTGTCCTACTAATGCACATGACGGCTCAAACACGTCTCGTAAAAGTAATTATGTTTTTGTTTGGTTTGTCTTTGGAAATGTTAGCTTGCGCTTACAACTTTCCCTGACATCACACTTATACATTGTAATTTTCGATTTGCCTGGTATGGTCAGATAGCTAACATTCGATGTCTGCGGATGCGTTGTCTTCTAGCCAAGATATGAAATGCAATCATAATTGACTGTAGCACATAAAATGCACACACAACAACTACCGATGGTTCCATGATGACTGAAAACACAACGATGGGACGGACAAGTGACACATTTCAGGGCAAAAGCGGCTCATTTTAAAATGAATTAATTCTTCCCTCGCCCTGCAAGTGTTAACTTGTCAGACATCATCAGAAGTGTACACTTAATTTGAGGGCAGAGGGAAAAGGGTGTGTCTTTTAAATGTTTGGAAGCCTTTGACTGCAAGTTTCTCTATCCCAACTTCATCCTACCATAAGGATGTTTTTGTTTGACCCACGCGAACGTGACCAAAGATATTAACCAACAGGAACCAACTTTTTCCTGCGATTCATGTATACCGGGAAAATACATACAAATGCATGTGATATTTGATGCTCTCTTTCACTGATTGATTGTACAACCTACACAAGTATGATTTCAGTTTGTGAGTGTGTGCTATGGGGTTTGGAACCATGTTTATTTCAACATGATAAACTTGTCCGACTTTCAGCTGTCCTAGATGTACCTCCTTCGATTACACTCGACCTTCGTCTAGTTGTTGCTTTGCCACACGAGTTGCCCAAGTGAGGTTGAAAGTTGTGGTTTGAAGCTTAGAAGAAAACAAATGATCTATGTAAAAACCAATCATTATTCACATAACATTATTGGACGTGCCTGCCCTAATGTGTAGCAACTCAATATTAGGAAGGTGTTCCTAATGTTTGGTATACTATTGCAAGATATCTGATAGGTAATCTGTTCACTCTCCCCCTGAGCTACATCATTTTCTTTACCATCATTAAAGTCAAAGATGGTTTGAAAATTCTGTGGTGAAGTCTTCACCAGCACTCCATCATTGTCCTTCTTGGTCAAATATCCCTTTTTTTTTTTACTAGGCAAGTCAGTTAAGAACAAATTCTTATTTTCAATGACAGCCTAGGAACAGTGGGTTAACTGCCTGTTCAGGGGTAGAACAACAGATTTGTACATTGTCAGCTCAGGGATTTGAACTTGCAACCTTTCAGTTACTAGTCACTGATTGATTGTCCAACGCTCTAACCACTACGCTACCCTGCCACCCTTACACAAACTGGAGGTGTGTTGGGTCATTGTCCAGTTGAAAAACAAATTGTAGTCCCACTAAATGCAAACCAGGTGGGATGGCGTATCACTGCAGAATGCTGTTTGCTGGTTAAGTGTGCCTTGAATTCTAAATAAATCACAGACAGTGTCACAGGCAAAGCACCATCACACCTCCTCCTCCATGCTTCACGGTGGGAACCACACTTCTAGAGATCATCCGTTCACCTACTCTGCGTCTCATAAAGACATGTCGGTTGGAACCAAAAATCTCAAATTTGGACTCATCAGACCAAAGGAAATATTTCCACTGGTCTAATGTCAATTGTTCATGTTTCTTGGCCCAAGCAAGTCTCTTCTTCTTACTGGTGTCTTTTAGTAGTGATTTCTTTGCAGAAATTCGACCATGAAGGCCTGATTCACACAGTCTCCTCTGAACAGTTGATGTTGAGATATGTCTGTTACTTGAACTCTGTGAAGCATTTATTTGGGCTGCAATTTCTGAGGCTGGTATCCTCTGCAGCAGAGGTAACTAGTTCTTCTTTTCCTGTGGCGGTCCTCATGAGAGCCAGTTTCATCATGGTGCTTGATTCTTTTTCTGGATTGACTGGCCTTCATGTCTTAAAGTAATGATGGACTGTCATTTCTCTTTGCTTATTTGAGATGTTCTTGCAGTAATATGGACTTGGTCTTTTACCAAATAGGGTTATCTTTTGTATACCACCGCTATCTTGTCACAACACAACTGATTGGCTCAAACGCATTAAGAAGGAAAGAAATTCTACAAATGAACTTTTAACAAGGCACACATGTTCATTGAAATGCATTCCAGATGACTACCTAATTAGGCTGGTTGAGAGAATGCCAAGAGTGTGCATAGCTGTCATCAAGGCAAAGGTTGGCTACTTTGAAGAATCTCAAATCTAAAATATATTTTGATTTATTTATGGAATTGTCCGTAGAGCTCTGAGACAGGATTCTGTCGAAGCACAGATCTGGGGAAGGGTACCAAAAAATGTCTGCAGCATTGAAGGTCCAAGAACCCAATGGTCACTCTGACAACTTCGGAGTTCCTCTGTGGAGATGGGAGAACTTTCCATAAGGACAACCCTTTTTTTATTTATTTTTTTATTTCACCTTTATTTAACCAGGTAGGCAAGTTGAGAACAAGTTCTCATTTACAACTGCGACTTGACCAAGATTAAGCAAAGCAGTTCGATACATACAACAACACAGAGTTACACATGGAGTAAAACAAACATACAGTCAATAATACAGTAGAAAAACAAATCTATATACAAAGAGTGCAAATGAGGTAAGATAAGAAAGGTAAGGCAATAAATAGGCCATGGTGGCAAAGTAATTACAATATAGCATATAAACACTGGAATGGTAGATGTGCAGTAGATGAATGTGCAATGTAGAAAAACTGGGGTGCAAGGGAACAAGATAAATAAATAAATATGGTAGGGGATGAGGTAGTTGGTTGGGCTATTTACAGATGGGCTATATACAGGTGCATGGGTCTGTGAGCTGCTCTGACAGCTGGTGCTTAAAGCTGGTGAGGGATATAAGTGTCTCCAGTTTCAGAGATTTTTGTAGTTCATTCCAGTCATTGGCAGCAGAGAACTGGAAGGGAAGACGGCCAAAGGAGGAATTGGCTTTGGGGGTGACCAGTGAGATATACCTGCTGGAGCGCGTGCTACGGGTGCGTGCTGCTATGGTGACCAGCGAGCTGTGATAAGGCGGGGCTTTACCTAGCAGGGACTTGTAGATGACCTGGAGCCACTGCAGCACTCAACCAATCAGGCCTTTATGGTAGAGTGGCCAGACTGAAGCCACTCCAGTAAAAGGCACATGACTGCCTGCTTGGAGTTTGCCAAAAGGCACCTAAAGAACTCTCAGACCAAGAAACAAGGTTCTCTGAACTGAATGCCAAGCGTCACATCTGTAGAAAACCAGGCACTGCTCATCACCTGGCCAATACCATCCCTACGTTGAAGCATGGTGGTGGCAGCATCATGCTGTGGGGATGTTTTTCAGCGGCAGGGACTGGGAGACTAGTCAGGATCGAGGGAAAGATGAACTGAGCAAAGTACAGAGATCCTTGATGAAAACCTGCTCCAGGACACTCATCTTCCAACAGGACAACGACCCTAAGCACACTGCCAAGACAACGCAGGAGTGGCTTTGGGACAAGTCTATAGATGTCCTTGAGTTGCCCAGCCAGAGCCCGGACTTAAACCCGATCAAACATATCTGGAGAGACCTGAAAATAGCTGTGCAGCGACTCTCCCCATCCAACCTGACAGAGCTTGGATCTGCAGAGAAGAATAGGAGAAACTCAAATACAGGTGTGCCAAGCTTGTAGCGTCATACCCAAGAAGACTCAAGGCTTTTAGAATAAATCTGTAACGTAATAAAATGTGGAAAAAGATAAGGGCTCTGAAGAATATTCCGAATGCACTGTATATCCGGACTGTTTGCAATGGTCTACTACTGTAGTCTCAACAGCAACCCCTATATTTAAGAACATATATTTACCGTCGTCCTCCAGAAAGCATAGAGTTAGAGGACTCATATTTGTTTCTGTGCCATTATGGTGTCTGTGACAGCATTGGTTGCCCCGTTGAGGTTATCTTAATTTTATCGTAGTTTTTTATACCCCCCTTTTCTCCCCAATTTCATGATATCCAACTACGAACTTGTCTCATCACAGCAACTGAAGGTTGAGTCATGCGTCCTCCAAAATCGTATTATTAACACCCATCTGCTTAACCGGAGGAGGAAACACTGATCAACTGACGACCAAAGTCAGCCTGTCCAGCACCCGGCCCGCCACAAGGAGTCGCTAGAGCGCATTGAGCCAAGTAAAACCTTGATCCCAGGTCTGTAGTTACGCCTCAAGCACTGCGATGCAGTGCCTTAGACCGCTGCGCCACTCGAGAGGCCTTTTCTAAAGTATTTCATCCATTCTCTTCAACTACACAAGTCTAATACCACCACTGGGGTTTGCTAGGTGTTGTTCTTATCCCAAAGACTTCATTCAGAACAAATAGGCACTATCGATACCGGTAGGTACTTTAGATCTCCCTAAATGTTGTCACAGGAGGCATCTAATGGAACTATGGCATCACTGACATGCCATCCATCCCACTTTTGTCACAAATGTAGTGGATTGGGACTCGAACTCAGGTCCCTGCTACTGTCCTCCCCACAAAGTTTCAAGGTGTTAAACACCTAAAGTCACTACTTCTAATACATGGAGCATTCCACCAGTCACATATTTACCATAGTTTCCGAGGTTCAATCTCACAAGTCCTGCTTGCTTTCCAGGACACACGTTTGACGGCCTCAGGTACTATGCCTCTTCTGACCTCAGTATTGCGAAGAGTGGAGTAGGGTAAATGTGGTGGATTGTCTGGATATTACGTGCCCAGAATAATGTAATAAATCTAACCTACCAGTAGGTGGGGGGAAAGACACTGAAACAACGCAATAGTGTAAAGCTGCCGCCATCTTTCAAAAACAGGGAGTTATAGTAAAGATTTTTTATAACTAAACCAAGATAGATCACCGCCTGTCATTTTAAATGGGAACAAATGAGTCATAGTGGGCAGAACAAGCAAGGAGATGGGCAGAGGCAAGCACGAGCTAGCGAGATCCTTTTGTCACGTTCTAGCCGGCATTTGCATATTTCCGTTAGGGAACGCCCACTCTGTGAAGTAAATTCGCCTTTGCACTCCTTCTAAACAAAGCAAAGGGTAAAGTCTACAAAATGTTGTCCATTCTATTCATAACATATTGTAGTTTTGGGAACAGAAAACTGTATTGAGATAAAATGCTTAATCGATGAGAAATTTTGCAGAATTTCGGCCAAAATCAATCTCGTTCCATCTTTTCCCACTCCCGGCCTCTGAACTTCCTCTCACTAACATAATTGGTCGTGAAGGAAACGCCAAGCGAATGCTTCACATTTATACATCTGGTGAAATATCTGTCTCATTGTTCTATCTGGGTTTATAGGGTGACAAAAAAGTGAGAGATTAACCTATACACTACCCATAGCTCAACGTTATTTTCCTGATTTAAAAAATGGAGACTGAGTCTGAAACCGGGGCATGGACTGGCAAGCTATTCCATGATGAAAGGGCTCTGAACAGGAAAAGACCCTTCTCTCCAGCTGTGCTTTTAGATATTCTCAGGATGATTTAGGTCAAAGTGTGGTGATTAAAGCGTGCATGTTGGTTTATATTGTTTGAGCATGTCCTTAAGTACTGTTAAGTGGGAGCTTATAAATGTAGGTTATGCAGCTTGCAAGTCCCACTTTTATGAGAATTAGTATAAATCATGTTTTTTAAAGACTGATATTATAGAATGCGCTCAGTGTTGTTATATTAGTTATTATTATATCCACAAATAAAATATTTTGCATAAGTCTGGGACAATTAACTGATTTGTGTGTATGTGTGTGTGCTTTGGAGAACATGTTGATCTCAATATAAAATAATGTCTGCCCCTGATTTGTTAGTCAAATTGTAAGGACCAACGCTGGAGATGAGAAGCAGGTACAGGGAGTTGAACATTTAATGAACGGACATGGAACAGCGTCAGAACAGGGGGAACAAAACGACATGACGACAATATGCTGAAGCGGGGAGCAGACCAGGTGAACAAACAGATATAGGGGAGGTAATGATGGCAGGTGATTGAGTCCAAATGATCCCTGATGCGCGTGACGTTGGAAGCAGATGTGTGTAATGATGGTGGCAGGAGTGCGTAGTGCTAGGCAGCCTGGCGCCCTCGAGCGCTAGGGAGGGAGAGCGGGAATAGGTGGGACACAAATGAGGTTAGTGATTTTATGCAAACCCATTCACACCCACAATCTGCATTTTATATGTAAATCCTTTGAAGTTTAATTTTGCAAGAAATTACATCCTTTTTCTTTTCACAGGTGTCTGTTTTAATAACTGAATTCACCAGCACCTTTTAAATACATACAAAATGTGAATTCTCTCTGAATTCAACACTCACCCAAATTATTGTTAAGACTGCCCCTCTAAAGTTCCTTAGTTGATGTACTCTTCATATTGTAAATGTTAATATTTACTTTATGCACATTGCACAAATGATGGATGTTTTTCTTCACATTTATCTACGAAGCTCAAGCTATATATGGCCAATAGTCTACCGTGGCCTTACAATTTTTGTATCTCAAAAGTATAACATGCTATCCTACTATAAAACATTCAGTGGCCGATGCTTCTGCTCATGCTACTACTCCACGCATCAGGAGAGAGTGCTCTGAAATGCATTAGTGATGAATGAATCAATGTCCCAGACTCCCAGAGCTTGCGGTCGAGATACCCTTCCCTTCTGAGAACCTTTAAATGATGAAGAGTTGAGCTGTACAGATATGGACTGTAGTCAGACGTCAGCAAAGCTTGTCCACATACAGATATGGAGTCACACCTCAGCAAAGCTTGTCCACATACAGATATGGAGTCACACCTCAGCAAAGCTTGTCCACAAACAGATATGGAGTCACACCTCAGCAAATCTCATCCACATACAGATATGGAGTCACACCTCAGCAAATCTCATCCACATACAGATATGGAGTCACACCTCAGCAAATCTCATCCACATACAGATATGGAGTCACACCTAAGCAAATATTTTCCACATACAGCCTGCTCTTAATGAGCATCCACCATTTCCCCACTAACCATAAAAATTCACTTTCAGTGTGGCACTGTGACTGACTTGTCTAATAAATGAATTGGGCGACAGGGGAGCTTCTGATTTTCCTGTGTGATAGAAATTGTCATAATTTGGCCACGTTTTATATCTAATTTCCTCTCCTGTGAATTCTCTTAAGAAAGCGAGCTCCTAAAACAGACTCGGACGGAAATGACCTGCTGCTTTAAATAGACCTGCCTTCCACAGAGAGAGACAGAGAGAAGACAGGGGAATGGTGAAACTCTCCCCATACCCCATTAACTCTGAAAGTAATGTTGGTACTAGTCTTCATAGCAATGTACATATTTTACTTTGTAGTATATAGGATTTTATAATGTCATATCTTGTTTATTGATATTCAGATGTGTGATCGGCAAGTAGCCTAGCGGTTATTAAGAGCATTGGCCCAGTAACCGAAAGGTCACTTGTTCGAATCCCCTGGCTTACTAGGTAAAAAATCTGCCAATGTGTCCTAGAGCAAGGCACTTAACCCTCATTGCTCCTGTAAGTCGCTAAATGTAAGTGCTAAGTGACGTAAATGTAAATGGATCTTAATTTGACCAGTTTTGTTGCAGGAGTAAAAAAATATATGAGAATTTCTAAAGGGAAATTCGTTTTGATAGGCTACAGGAAGCTATAGTTTGGGTGTAGCCTATGTCTGCATTTCAGATACACTTGTATGTCATAGCGGAGACCGATATCTTTCCTGTGTTATTAAGCTATATAAAACAATGGTTGTTGATGTGTATTGCGGCATTTCAGATACATTTTTGTACATTTGAATGTCGCAGCAGTAGAACCTACAGTAGTAGGACATTTAGTCTGTCTGGTGCTTTAGCATTTAAGCGAGTGAGAGAATTTATGTAAATCAAGAGGATCCTTTGAATTTTGGCACAGGAAAATTCTCAGCAACAACAGAGTGATCAAATTAAGATACGGCATCTGTACAGTGCCTTTTTTTTTTGAAAGTACAGTATATCAATTTTCACAATTGTAACATTTTGGCACAGCTGTGTGTGGTAAGTCTAAATGAGAGCAGCATTACCTAATGCCGAAAGACAGCACTAACATAACTGAATGTTGATTTATTGATTTATTGGAGTGGTCAACAATGAGGCATATTTGTGTCTCCTTTCGCCATCCTCTCCAATATTTCATTTTTATCATGATGTGTGTGCTGCTGACCATCTGTTTTCTGCTCCAATTACAAACTCTCCCAGGCACATTCCCCCCAGCATTCCTGTGCTGTGAACCCCAACCCCTCTGCTCCTGTGCCTCCAGCAGCACTGTCTGTCCATGTTGCAAACTAATTGGGTGGTTGCTCCCCATTAGAGTCCTCATAGCTGGGTCACTCAGCTCTGCTGTAGAGGACAGAGGACATCCCCACAGTAAAAATATAGCTGGAGACTGATTTTCAATAATGATGTAATACTTTTCTCATGTGAGGTCAGGTTTAGAAAATGAAAGAATTCTATATCTTAATTGGGCCCAGCCAGACATAGAGGCCCTGTATTGAGGTGGGAGATACTGAACGACTGAGCTTCATTTGCAATAGGCCTATTGACACTGTAGCCACGTAAACAAACCTAAATCTTGAGTTTCTAACTCTCCGGGTTGCTACCTTCTTGGTTTTTAGATTATTTTCCCAGTGTCTGTAAAATTAAGTTAATTAATAATCTGGGTGGAACAACCTTGTAGGGTATTTTTCTGTCAAAGGGATTATCCAGCCTTGAGAGGGAGCCGATAGTAAGCCTACACCCCAGACAAAGAGAAAGCTGATAGTAAGCTTACTCCCCAGACACAGAGAGAGACCAGAGTAAGCCTACTCTCCAGACACAGAAAAAGACAGACCATAGTAAGCCTACTCCCCAGACAGAGAGAGAGAGACTATAGTAAGCCTACTCCCCAGACAGAGAGAGAGAGAGACTATAGTAAGCCTACTCCCCAGACACAGAGAGAGAGAGACTATAGTAAACCTACTCCCCAGACACAGAGTGAGACTATAGTAAGCCTACTCCACAGACACAGAGAGAGACTATAGTAAACCTACTCCCCAGACACAGAGAGAGACTATAGTAAACCTACTCCCCAGACACAGAGAGAGACTATAGTAAGCCTACTCCACAGACACAGAGAGAGACTATAGTAAGCCAACTCCCCAGACAGAGAGAGAGAGACTATAGTAAGCCTACTCCCCAGACACAGAGAGAGACTCTAGTAAGCCAACTCCCCAGTCAGAGAGAGAGAGACTATAGTAAACCTACTCCCCAGACAGAGAGAGACTATAGTAAACCTACTCCCCAGACACAGAGAGAGACTATAGTAAGCCTACTCCACAGACACAGAGAGAGACTATAGTAAGCCAACTCCCCAGACACAGAGAGAGACTATAGTTAAAGCCATGGGAAGTAGTTTGGGGGTAGGGGTGCTGCGATTTGTATTTATTTATTGATCATGTTTTGTCGGGGGGAGTCATGGACAAATTTGTTTTGTGTGACTGTCATTTTAATGTGTAATACTGTTAGTAAGAGTCTATAATCACAACATGTAGACTATGAAATAATGAATGACTTTTTGGGGCTTATGCATAGATAGCATATAGGCTAGGCTACTGAATGCCCTTTCATAACCTTTCCGATATATGAAGAGACGTAAGGAGTTATTGGTTACATCCCATGTCTATCACTGTGCGCAAAAGAGGACGTTCTTGTTGAGAGGATAATGATTGGGTCGTGCTCCTCGCGTAATCTCTATGAGCAACTGGAGCTCATGTTCTCCATTCGGGTTCAACTGTTCCATTCATATTTCACTGCGACCTACAAGTCTAAATCTCCACAATGGCGATAGTTTCTAGTGTCACAGGCTTTGACTTTTGTGGTAATTCCTCGGTTGCTATCTGGATCCAACGGATTGGCTGAACAACATAAAAAACGTCAGACTCGTCTTTTGATTGGAGCCACATCCCTCCATCACTGACTGGTCGGGGACTCTGGCTGTGCTTGTTTCTTCCTAGGTCCGGGCAGCACCATCCGGCTTGAGGGAGTCAACACTGGGCGCTTGTTTTCTAAATACAAGGGACTTTTTAAATATTTTTTTGTTTTTATTCATATTTTCCTTTAATGGATGGATGTATGTGTGTGCTGCGTAAGGTTATAGTGTGCGGAACAAACTGAACACACTGGATCCAATGGGTAAAATAAGTTGACTGCTGTCGGAGGAATTTGTTTTCCTCGTTCCAGGGAAAAAAGATAGCTATTTTACCAACATGATTTGGATTTCTGGAGTCTGGGTTTACGGGAATTGTGACATCTGAGGGAGGACAACGGTCCGTATCCTATTTCTACAAGACAGCGTAAACGGCAACATTGTATCACACTTCTCGGTCGCGTTCTCGCTTTGATTGGGTATATTTGTTCTCGCAGTCTACTGCTACATAATATGGGAATTGTTGTTATATGCGGAACATTTGAAGTATCACATACTGTTCTTGCAACGCCGAATACAAGTGGCTATCAAGCTAGCAACTGTAGCTTGACCTAAAAGCCGAATAACTTCTGCAAATTGCATGCAGCAAAGACGGTGGTGGACCATACAATATGGGAAACTTGAGTAAATTTGAAAGATGAATGCTGTGCTAATTCCCATGTGATACATATCGGTTTCTCTTTTCATATCAATTAGGGGAAATTGACTTAGTTTCGTCAGTGGAGAGGGGGACGCCACTTCCAACATGAGGGAGGTCTAGGGCCGCGGATAATTTATTTATTGTGGGGGGTGCGGGTTATTTTCTGTCGCATTTTTATTTAACATTTTTTACAAGGTGCATTGGATTTACATATTAATTATTGTTACAATTTAGTAGCCTATCTGCTGTCGGTGCATGCGGGAAATAAATTAAATTACAAGAAGTAGGTCAGATCCGTGTAATGATGAGGCTCTTAGGGAGAGTGAGGTTGCTCTCAGAATTATAGCTGACATGTTTATTTAATTCAAACAATTTTCAAGAGTTTTTGATTTAGATTTTATGCATCGGGTCACAACCAAATGATCAGTTAAATACCAACTGCCCAATCCCATAGCATATCTTCACCTGGGTTATTTTCGCGTAAAATAAACGGCCAATTTTCACCCATATTTCCCTCCTTTGCCTTTCTTTTTGATTGTTATTGAGTGAATGGCTCTGTGCGGAACAACGGCAGCCAATGCCGCAAAAATGATGGCTGCATACAACGGTGGCGCCTCGGCAGTTGCTTCCCATCACCCGCACCATCACCACCAACTACCGCATCTCCCACCTCCCCATCTCCACCACCATCACCACCCGGGCCAGCATCAATTGCAACACCCTGGCTCTGCCGCCGCTGTTCACCCTGTACAACAGCACGCTTCTACAGCAGCAGCGGCTGCCGCTGCCGCGGTAATGTTGAACCCGAGCCAGCAGCAACCATACTTTCCCTCGCCAGCTCCTGGACAAGCCCCCGGTCCGGCAGCGGCTGCCGCACCTGCCCAAGTTCAAGCTGCGGCTGTCAAAGCTCATCACCACCATCAACACTCACACCACTTACAGCCGCAGCTGGACATAGAGCCCGACAGACCTATCGGCTATGGAGCTTTTGGGGTGGTCTGGTAAGTGCTACAAATATGTTTACCTCCCTGCTGGATTAGTCTAAGAATGTGTGATGCCGTGCGCTCTCAATAAGCTGGCCGTGTGCACGTGTACTGACCTTGTTTAGTAGGCTACAAAGTTAGATATGAGTCAATATGTAGGCCTATGTTGTGATGATATCAGTAACAGTTAGATATTCAACATTTTGGTTTCTCATGAGGTGGAAGCACAGGCCAAAAATCTTCAGAAGTGAGACCTAACTCACCTCCCCTACCTGTGGCAATCCTCAAAACTGAGTTCTCTTTATGTACTGTGTAGGAGTTTATGAAGCCTATTTATTTTCTAACGTTGAGGTGCAAAATGTGAGTGTGAAGGTGGGGGGTTAAATGGCTTTTGATACACAGCTCTCTGCTCCAGGGATCTGTCATGGGGGTAACATCTGCAGACTTAACTGGTAAACTGTTTTTAAGATTTGGGATTAGGATTTCATCTGTTTCTGGGCTCCCATCAAGGGGCCAGGGCTCTCAACCTGGCCATGTTCAAGTGCCTATTTTGGAAATAGATTAGTTGGCCTATATTACCACATTGCACTCTTCACTTCTTTGAAGTACAGAGCACATGTGAATTCTGGTGGGCCTTGAAGTTGCTACCTGGGCAGAACATCTTTATTACTACTACAGTATTACAGCAGCACTGTTATCACTCAGCAAATGTCCTGTGTGTCTCAGAACATGCTAGTGGTCAGTCATCTCTCACCTCAGTCAAACTCAACCTGCCTTTTTCTTTTCTCCCCTCTAAAAACAATCCATACACTTCCTTAAGCAACCCCTTCTGTATTTGCACATCTCAAGGGGCCATATAGGATGATTCCATGCCAGTGGGAGTGGAAAATAATTTTGGAATCCCAGATTGTTCTGGCAATTCTCACATAAAAATGTTTGAAATGCTTTTTACGTTTGTATAATGATGAAAGTGGCCATTTTAGGCCCTTTTTATACCTATACGTGCCTCCTGTAAGACCTTATGACCCGTTAATCATACATGATACAGACAACGTCTTGGTGTCATTGTACTCCTTATTGTGTGCTCTACAATATGGATCATGTCTAGATTATGAAATACACATTTTCACATCAATGTATTAAACATTACTAATATGAATATTTTGTTAATTTTAAAACCTATTGTTTGGAACAGTATACTCTACAAGTACATCACATTTCCAGAGTGGGCTCTGCCAATTCTGAAATTACGGTCAATGAGCACCACCAACACAGTGAATGTTAAATGTATTTAAAGGGAACTCTCTTCTGATGATTTGCTGAATGTGCATTCCTAAGGGAGGGCTGTGATTGGTTAATGATCTATAATGTCAATTTCTATGTATAAAATTGGTCATATCATTAAAAGTACCAGAGAACCCACTCTGGAAATTGTATGTGCTTTGAAGAGTATATTGTTCCAAATAATATGTCTAAAAATAAGCATAATCAAAAAGGGGAGTTTTCAGATACTCATATTAATAGTTTTAATGTTGAATAATTTAATGTACAAATGTGTATTTCAGAATCTAGACATAATCCATATGTTAGAGCACACTATAATTATACCAAGATGTTGTCTGTATCATGTATGGTTCACGGTTCATACGTTCTTACAGGAGGCATGTACACTGAGTGTACCAAACACCTTTCTAATATTTAGTTGCACCCCGTTCTGCCCTCAGAACAGCCTCAATTCGTTGGGGCATGGACTCTACAAGGTGTCGAATGTGTTCCACAGGGATGCTGGCCCATGTTGACTCCAATGCTTCCCACAGTTGTGTCAAGTTGGCTGGATGTCCTTTGGGTGGTGGACCATTCTTGATACATACTTGAAATTGTTGAGCTTGAAAAACCCAGCAGCATTGTAGTTCTTGAAACACTCAAACCGGTGCTCCTGGCTCCTAGTACCATACCCTGTTCAAAGGCACTTAAATCTTTTGGCTTGCCCATTCACCCTCTGAATGCCACACATTCTCAATTGTCTCAAGGCTTTAAAATCCTTCTTTAACTTGTCTCATACCCTTCATCTACACTGATTTGAAGTGTATTTAACTAGTGACATCAGTAAGGGATCATAGCTTTTACCTGGTCAGTCTATGTCATGGAAAGAACAGGTGTTTCTAATGTTATGTACACTCAGTGGATATGTCTAAAAAGGGCCACTTTCATCATGATTTTAAAAATAATAAAATGTGTGGTACAAATGTAAAAAGCATTTCAAACATCCTTCCTCTCAATTAAGTTTCTATGTGAGAATTGCCTGAATAATCTTGAGATACCAATTTCTTTTTCTTCTGGCATGGAATCGCTCTATAGGTATTTAAGCAATATGTTGTTGGCCACCTAGTCTTCCAATGGCCTTAGAGAACCTTTCACCCTATTGCTTACTCTCATCAGATCTGAAAACAATAAAGTGATAAAGGGACTGGGCATATACAGTATCTCTGGCTGGGCTTATGTTTGGAGTCGCAGGGTGATGATGTCTGCTTGTTGTATTTTTTTCGCTGCGCACACCATTGGTCAGGGTCACCATCTTCCTCCTTCTCCTTTTCCTGCTCCTCCTGTTCCGTGCATCCCCACCAGACCCACCCCGCTACAACTGCCCCTGTAATCTTAGCCTGACCTATCCTCAAAATCACTTCCTGTTGCTCATTGTCTGATTTTAATCTGCACCGCTGCTGCCCGCCTGGATATTTATAGCTCTGCACTCACTGAAGGCACAGAGGTTTTCAGGAGCTCGCCACTCTCTCCCTCCCAGAGACCCATCCAGCTGTGCTCTCTAGGCCTCTCAGCTTAAAAACAAACCTCCACTCAGACTCAGTCCAATGTGGTTTCAGTACTAAACATGAATCTTGAAAATACAGCTTCAGAATGAGGAGGGTGTTTTCAAAGCTTGGTGGGAGGTTTAGTTTGAACGTCAGCAATTTAATGATTTTCAATTGGTGAAATTCCAATTATTAATGAATCATTGCGTTATGACAGTTTTCCGACCAGGTGTTCAAGGAATGGTAGTGTTTATTTACATTTTATTTGTCCTAAAAATCTATATAAACTGATTATATAGGCTGCATGTGTGCTGGTGCTGGACTGGCAGGCACATGATCAGGGATATCCCGACGCAGTGGTGGCTCCCTTCAACACCATCTAAGTTAGAAGTCTGACTCATGTTGTGCAGTTAGTTCAAGGCATAAGTAACTGCATGGCTATCCATTCCAGACCAGTGCCAAAATACAGGGCAGGAAACCTGCAGAGGGGGGCTATTAGTTATCAGTGGACCATCTCTCTCTGAGTGCCCTCCAGTGCCATAAGTGCTCAGCGATGAGTGCAGCTGTGAAACGGGGAGTAAATTGGCTTTGCCCTGGCATAGAGAGCTTGTGTCATGTGCTCAACTGCGTACAGCCCAGGTGGAATTTGGCTTCTCAGGTTAAATTTTAATTCCTTTGGCTATCATTAACTGTACGCTTAAGCCAAGGGCTCTAAAACTAACATCACGTGGCGGTGTAGCTAATCTCTTCCTACGGGCAAGGAGAGTATTATGTCTTGCTTTGAGTGTTCATCCATTTGTTAGATTATTCATGTCATGCATGTTGAAAACTTCATCAACTCTTTTGGCCAAACATGATCATTACTTTCATGAATTCTAAAGTCATGAAAATACTTATAGATGGTTTATAAATGTCATGGAAATATCAGAAATGAAAAACAATGATTCATATGGGCGGATGCAGAAGTGTATTTAGAAAAACAACATAAAGGTCATCAGCAACACATGATGGAGAGTCAATTCTCTTTTCCAATAATTTTCCTATAGATTTGGAAGCAAAGAATCTTAGTTTCATAATGGTTGGGAATGATTACTTGTGGTGGGAGAGGGAGGTTGTTATTGTAAAGTGGGGTGACCGGGCCGACTTCACAAAGATAATCAGGAAAATCTTTATTTAGAAATTAATTTCAAACTCATTCACTGCCTGTGTTCTTTTGACTCTATAAAAGGGAAAACATTTTATTTGAAGAAAAAAAATGTATTCATCCCTTTGGAAATCAAAATCCCAGTAGTTATCAACCACCTTTCTTTCACCATCCTGTGTTTTCAGATGAGTACAAAAGGAGATTAGGATAGCAGCCTATAAAAACAACACCTGTTGAGAAGCTGGCTCCACTCTGATTACATCTGTCTGCTCCAGGAGTGTACTGGACCCAGCTGATCTCTCTCTCCACTTCTCAACCAAACTTTACTTTAAAGTCCTACGGGTATTTATTGTTATCAAAGCGATTACAAAACCATACAATTTGCTTCTGTGAATAACACAGTTGTAAGTAGCGTTAGACATTGGTAACCCGTAACATTTTGAATAAAATCATGTTTTTGTAACTGTAAACGAAGGACATTAGAACTTTTAGAACACGTCTGTCTTCGCATTTTGTGCAGGAGGTGCTGTTTGTAAGGAATGTCCTGGGTCGTTTCATTGCTTATTAATGCAAGTGCTCACCAGCAAGAGACTGTTGTTTGGTTAGCAATGTTTCTGTAGCGCTCATGTGATGGCAAATAGTCATGATATCACTCACTACTTTGTAGTTAACATTTAATTGAGAAGGTTATTGGGAAAGCATTTCCATACCAGAAGTAGGTTATTATTTATGGCTAATGGCTACACAAAGTGTAGACACACACACACCTTTTTGTTATTTTTTATTTTACCTTTATTCAGGGGCAGAACGACAGATTTTTACCTTGTCAGCTCGGGGATTCAAACTAGCAACCTTTCGGTTACTGGCTCAACGCTCTAATCACCAGGTTACCTGGCACCCCATGGGCCTTCCTGTGCTCTTTCAGAAAGTTGCAGGGAAACCACTGATGCATTGTGTTCATATCTTATTATTAACTTTGGCAAATGTAATGAATTTTCTAATAAGTTCAATACATTCAGTGGATTTCCTACTAAGTTTAATACCTTTTTGAGTATTGTTGAATTCTGTTTTAATGTCTGGATTCCGTGAATCAGTACTTGTTCTCCACAACAGATTTTATAGGGCCCTATGTTTCCAAATGCATTTGTGGCACATAACCTTATTTAGAATTGAGCATTTGTGGCACAAATCCCATTCAAGTTATGGGACCGATATTAGCATTCTCCATCCTTCTGGTTTATTGGTTGAAAAGAGGCTGGTTGTTCTCGTTTGCCCTCTGCATGTTTGTGACCTGATCTTCTTTATTCTAGTAGTGAGGAAAAGAAGTGAGGAAAAATTCAGGTGTGTGTGTGTTTTTCTCTTGCCTTACCCTGTGTCAGACTCATTTGCCTCTGTGATCTGCAGTGAGATGTTGATCAAACACTGGTCAGGTCACTCTCCCAGAAGTCTTTGCAAGGCAGGTGATATAGGTTTAACCTACAAACGCTGTTGAATGAGTTTAAGAGATGCATTATGAGGTCAATGACAATCAATGAAGGATTAAGGATGACATCAGTTCATTTAACTGTTTAATTGTTAACCTTCAGATACAGGTACAATACCTGGGTAAATGAGAGACTATAAGTATATCAAAATATTAGAACAACAAACTAATACATTGCTGAAAAACTTCTTACATCAACCTTTAAGAGAAAGTTAGTCTTGCCTGCAGTTAAAGTTATTTTATAGTAAAGCTACCTTATTCAGGACATACTCTGTAACTAGTCTTTGACTGGGCTTCTGGTAGTCCACATGTTATCCAACGTCGCTGATTCCAGGGCTGACATGAAGGGAGTGCTGCGTTTACAGTGACCTTTGACCTTCTGTTACTCACAATGACCCTTGCACAGCACACCACCATACCTGCAGCTCATTATCAACTTTAAAGTTCACCAATACAGCATCATCATTTCAAAGGTTGTGTGTATCGTGTTGTGTCCCAGTCAAAAACAAAACACCCCTTTCCCTTACAGATTACCTACATTAGCCATTGACTTGCCAGCCTCATTCACTGTAATGTCTTTGTTTTTTGGGATAATTATGAAGCCTGTAGACTGGCTGCCTGAGGGTTTTAGTACCTTGAGCATGAAAGGCTCCCAGACAGCCTGTTCTCTCTACAGCAGCAGCAGACGTGGCAGTCAGAAGCAGCTCTTAAGAGGCCTGCGTTTGGTAGATGCACAGACTCAGACCAGCGGCGAGCTCAGGGCTTACCTTTTGAAGTACTGCTGGGGTGGAGGGGGGGAAATACTGTTATGGATGTATGCTTGTTTAACCCTACAGTCACCTGTGGCTGGCAGCTTATCCCAGACCTCGTTGACTCTATCCACAGCTCCACACTTCATAACAGCAATCAACAGCTGTTTCAGAATGTTCCAAGTAGGGCAGAGGAGTCCAGATTGCGGTGGTCATGTAACTAGGGGGTTTGGCTTATATAAACAACATGCTGCTCAAATCAAATTAAAAACAACTCTCCATGTTTGTTTGCTTAGTTTAGCAGGTCTTGAGAAACGGACAAAGAGAAAGAAGCCTCACAACCGAGAGAACACACTGTCTGATGGCAGTTGTTGTGTGTGAATGTTTTGTAATCGGAGCAATTGGTTGGCCATAGATTGTAATTTTTTAAAATTTAATTGTTGAGGATGAGGCAGAACTCAAATGAATGTTAAAATACTAATCAGTCTCTAGCTTTGCTAAAGCAGGGATGACAAATACTTGACACAATGTCCCTCTCATCCTGGGAAAATTCACATGTTAATTAAAAATGCACTGCCAAAGACGACATCTTAATTTAAAGGCCTGGCACTTACCACATTCCTCATGTTTATTTTTTAGCTTCTCTAGTAGTCGCTGCATTTGATTGTGAGCACATTTCCCATCGGCCTCCTCAGGACTCCTATGCTGAGAATAGGGATCTAGGGATTCATATTTACCTGCAAATCAACTGTTCTTACTGGTTTGTTACAGACAGAGGGTCCTCCTTGCCCCATATGGCCCTCTTGTAGTCACTCTAGACTCTTCCACACATAAACCTGTCTTCACATACAGCAAGACGTACCACCTGTGGTCACCTCTGTTGACCAGCTGGCGCGACTCAGTGTTTGGTTGACACTTGTGGAATTACCATGGAGGAGGGCCAGGAATGCCCACGACTAACATGCCAGCCTAGCCCAGTTTGCTCTGTGATCCATGCATGCTAGAGCTAAAGTAATACTTAACCCCTGGATATTGGCCCACTGGAGGGGGAGAGGCAGGGAGAGGTAGAGACTTTGCTGATTACAGCATCCTGAGGAAATGTGGGAGATGGGCAGATAAGGCCATCGATTTAGTAGGCTATGAGGAACAGGAAGAGAGAAAAGGGGAGGGAGAGGGGAGCCTAGCATCTAAGGGTGTTTTCACATATAGTCCTTTTTTAAAATAACCAATCTCAGTCCTCTTTAAAGTGATCTCTTTGGTGAAAAAAAGCCAAATAACTCAGTTCTCCAGTTCACTTTAAGAAAATGTTACCCGGGTCCTCTTTCTATTCACATTACTATGTTGACATAATTCAGGACAAGTCATACCATTTAGGAAGCTAATAGATTGCATTTAGTTAAAAAGATAATACATAATAATTATAATCCTAACATAATATTTTCATGTAAATATTACTTGTAACAGGATAAATAGCAGAAGAAAAACTGCAGATTGAATAATGCTATAATTGGAAAGTACACTCAATGTAGGCTATTGCCCCTTTAAGAGCTTGCATTGATTTTGTACCCCTATGATGTGATTCTCACCAAATATATTGTTGTTTTCTCACATTATTTAAACCCCACAATCAAATAAATAGCTGATGAAGCTCTTTCGTAGCCTATAGATCACATGTCGCAAACAAGTAATCTAAACATTGTGTCAGTACAAACCTTTTTTGTAATTTGTGCATACTTGACAATCGCTAGTCAATGTCCAAAAACAGCACATGTTTTTTATGCCAACCTGCCTCCGCATCCTCTCTCGGTTGTGGCACCAATGCTACGGTTTATGGCAAGGAAACAATGTTTCAGTAGGCTAGTGTGTGGTGCTGGAATAATGGCAAGCGATCCTGGAGAGCTTTGTGTTCACGTAGCACTAAAAAAGGTAATCGGACCACGGACTTAAAGCGAACCAAACTCAGACCACCTCTTGGGAAGGTCTCAGTTCGGTTCGCTTTGGGGGCTGTTTTGAGGAGTCTGAGTTCCTTTGGAGTGTTCACACTGCACAAAAAATTAAGCGAACTGCACTAAGTTTTAAAAATTGTCTGAAAGCACCTTAAATTACCAAAACTGTCTAACCCCCTTTTCCATAAACACACACACACTGCACATGTTTTTTTCCTGTCCTCTCAGAGCAGAGAGGGGAGTTGTCTATGAAGATAAAGATGTTTGCAGGCATTCTCAGTAGAACCTCCCCCTAGACCAGTGCTTCTCAATTATTTTCTGTTACGCCCCCCCTAGGAAGAAGTAAACATTTCGCGCCCCCCAACTCTCCGTCGCGACTGTAAATAGTATCATTTGTCTATAAAATTGTTATAAGTACACCTCTGCATAACATTGTATCCTTATTAACATTAAAGAAAACAAAAAAATAAATCAATATAGATCAACTTACAACAAAGAATAACTTTATTAACATTTTACTGAAGTAGCATTCACAAAGCGAGACGATTGTTGGCAATATTCGGCACGTTTTCGCTGAAAAAACTCAAGCGGCTTATCAGCGTGATTGGGGTGTAATGTCTTTAAGTGACGCCTTAATTTATTTGGCTTCATGCTGTCCGCTGCCAACATTTTTAGACACAGTAAACATACCGGTCTTTCTTCGTCTCCCATCGTAGTCACAGTGAAGCCAAAGCGCAACATACGCCGTCATATTTCCTCGTTTTAGCTTTCGGGAGACTTACGTTTGTCTCATTATCTCCGTCTCTCTCCGCCTTTCTTTTCATCCCTGTTAAATATTGTTCCATGGTGTCTCTTAAGGGTTTGTTATCTGCACTTCATATCTCTTGCTATGTGCTGTGTGCTCTTGTTCGGTGCAAAAAAAATCACTTTCTGAAAAAGCATGTTCCCCGGGGTCTCGCGCGCCCCCCCTGCCATTGCTCCGAGCCCCCACAGGGGGTCGCGCCCCACTATTTGAGAAGCACTGCCCTAGACCCCTGCGTGACAGCGTTTGATTGCCTCTCTGACAGGGAGCAGGAAAACCATGAACGCCAAAGTGGGGTCCGGATGAGCCAGCAAGGGAGCGTTGGTGAACAGCTCCTTCAGACGACTGAAAGCTCTGTCCGCCTCCGCCGACCACCGCAAACGAGCCGGCCCCCCCTTCAGCAGTGAGGTAATGGGAGCAGCCACCTGACCAAAACCCCGGATAAAACTTTAAGGCGGTTGTAAAAATGTCCAACGCCAGAACACACAGGCGAAAAAACAGAACACAATATGAGCAGCAAAAACATAGGACAAGCACTAAACACCAACAGAACAGCAAACAAGCCCACACGAAAGGAGGCGGGCTTAACCGGCTTAAATAGTCCTAACAAACACAAAACGAAAACAGGTGCAAACAATAAGAATAATCAACAGAAAGAAAATAGAGGATCGGTGGCAGCTAGTAGGCCGGTGACGACGACCGCCGAACGCCGCGGTGGAAGTCGTGACATGTAGCTTATGTTGCGATGACAGTCAAAAAATCACTAGCATAACATTTGCTATTAATATGGTACTTTAAAATGCATTTATTTTCTGGTGTTTCCAATAATTTGCATGACAAATTCTATCCTCTCTATGTTCAGTTGTCAAAATAAAGTAATTCAAATTGTATTGCTTTATGTGATTTAAAGTAGAATTTTCCTACTTTAAATTGCCACTTGAAACTAATGGGGGTGCAGTAACGTGCATGTGGATATTTCAGAGGAAGGCCACATTTCCCACAAGTCAAGGAGGGGGAGTTTCTCCTAGCCTTAATGGCCTAGACCAATCAGAACTGCGGAGATCAGAGAATCAGGTGTATTTTGAGAATCTATTCAACTGTTGAATGTGTTTTGGCACCATGGCAGGACGGTCCCAAAACCAGGGGACCATGTTCAAAACAAGTGAATTTTACTTTAACATGTTAACATGAATTTTACTTTAACATGTTATCCCCAGCATAGCATCTCCCCCAAAAAATCGAATCAATCAATCAGGATTCCAGACTGTAATCCTGAACCCTTTCCTCTACTGTTGATAGACCATGACGAACCGTACAATGGTTTGATGTAGTTTCCTTTCACCTAATCTGCAAGGTAGTGTCATCAACAGCCAGAGGTTTTGACACAGATGCAGCAGTTGGCTAGCATTTACTGTGACTTGTTTTCCGTAGAGTGGGAAAGCTTTTTTTCTGGGTGGCTAGCCTGAGATGTAAGGTGTGTCTAGGCTTGTGGGGTGGTAAGGGGGAACCTTGGGTGTGTCTGTGCTGCTGTAGACCGTGCTATCTGTGTGTAACACCTTCCTCTTGGCACAGTCCAGGCGGCCACTCACCACCACCTGCTGACGTCAAGTAAAGGGCTGCCCTGGAGAGATCACACAGTGAACTGCATGGACCTGTATCTCGCTCTCAATTAGCTAACTTTCCATTGGTGTGTGTGTTCCCTCCACAGCTTCTTCACCCAGGTTTTTGCTGACTCGGGGGCTCTGCAACTAACACAATAATCAATCATGTCCTTCAGAGCAGCAGTTGCACTGGATCTAATTGTTCATTTTCTACCATTTAATGTTGATTTTGTTTTCCTTGTAGTGGGTGTAGTTTTTCTTGCGGCTGCTACCTAGTTTCCTTCAGCATTACTGACAAGCTTATGTCCTTCCTACCCAGCCAAGCACATCCCTCTCCCAATGATCCTCTCCCAACACCTTTGTTAGGCGGCAACCATATGGTTGGCTCCCTGATCCTATTTGAAAGGGTTTACCTTGGGGGTGTAGCTGGCTGAGAGGGCTGCTCTCTGCTAATGACCCAAGATTGCCCTTCTGCCCCTGGCTGTACTGAGCCTCTGCTGCAGCAGCCTCTTTACCGTATAGGGCCTAGGCTGGTTGAGCCCCAGTGGCCCTTGCTAGCTAGAGAGCAGGACTGACACCGGGGGCACATACAGCTTTTTAAACTCTGTAACCCTACCACAATACCATGCAGTACAGTTAATGGAGCCTCTTATTCCTACAGGCCAAGAGCCTCTTCTATGTCAGAGAGCAGGTAAAGAAGGCAGGAGAAGCCAGGCTGAATGTACTGTGCTGAGTGTGTAGCAGTACACTAACAGAACAGAGGGAAGAGGCAGGCACTCAAACCTCTGTGTCTACAGGGAACTACACAAGTGTCTGTTGTATTTTTTTCCTCTATTGTACTTTGAAGAGATGAAATAAAATATTTGATTTCTGTTGGAAGAGAAAAGAAGCGAAAATAGAGAATCATCCACTTTACAGACACACACACACTTTGCAGCATACAGGCAGGCTGGCGCTCCACTGTGTGCCTGTGTATTTGACTGTGTGAGCCAGGAGGGACACGAGTTGTACTATAAACCATTATCTGCCTTCTTTCCCCTGGGCCTCCACTGTCTAAGGCTGATTGATCCTGACTTAGCTGCTGTGATGCGCTGTGTGTGTTAAAGTGTGTGCACTGGTATCTGCATTTATTATTCTGTGATTATTTGTCTGTCAGTGTGTGTGAATGTATAAGTAAAGAGTGTGTTGTTGTGTTCAATATTCTGTGTGTGTGGACGTGTTTAAATATTCTTCTGGGGAGCAGAAGTCCCCACAAGAATAGTAAACAAACAAACATTTGACCAACTGGGGACATTGTGTTAGTCCCCACAAGGTCAAATGCTATTTCTAGGGGGTTTAGGGTTAGGAGCTAGGGTTAGGGTTATGGTTAGGTTTTTGGGTTAGGTTAAGAGGATGGGTTAGGGTTAGGCTTAGGGGTTAGGGAAATTAGGATATTGAATGGGACTGAATTGTGTGTCCCCACAAGGTTAGCTGTACAAGACTGTGTGTGTGTATAGCCCCTGTTCTTTAGTGTTTCGTGCCTGGAGGGGTTTGCTAATATTAGCCTGTACAATCATTAACATTTCTAATTAACACAATTCCATTATTTTTGGGATGAACAAGGGGATGATGTCACAGGCATTTGATTTATTAGAAGGTGAGCGAGGCTGTCACGACTTCCGCCGAAGTCGGTCCCCCTCCTTGTTCGGGCGGCGTTCGGCGGTCGACGTCACCAGTCTACTAGCCATCGCTGATCCACTTTTCATTTTTCCATTTGTTTTGTCTTTGTTTTCCACACACTTGGTTTTCATTCCCCAATTGCATGTTCATGTATTTAACCCTCTGTTTCCCCCATGTTTGTGTGCGTGATTGTTTCTTGTTATTTGTCTGTATTTTTTCCGGCTGGAAATTTCGCCCATGTGTTTTTGGGCACGTTGTTTATTTGGTTACCTTGTGCCGTATTTAGTAAAATACGTTGTTCACTCATCTCTGCTCTCCTGCGCCTGACTTTATGCACCAGCTACACACACCGACCTGACAGAGGCAACGGTGGGAGAACGGCAACAAAAACATGAGTTTACCTCACAGTCCTCTCACTTGAACATCTAATCCAATTACATAACAAAATGCCCTGTCCATTTCAAGCCTCTCAAATTCAAGTGGCTTCTTTGGGACTGTGATAGCATAAACACATCAATTTGTTAACAGAAATGAACTGACCTTGTTTAACACCCAGCAAATGGGAACCCAATGTGGCATAAGATGGCTGTCATACGTATTGTATGGTGCTTTAAATCAATCTTCATCCAATCAACCTGGATCCCATAATTGAAAAGAGCCAGGGACCCTGTCAACTGGTCAAAAGATGAAACCCAGCTAACATTTATAACATGCTGCTTGTCCAAGGGAAAATATATACCTTCAGACTGGTGTTCAAACATGTTTGTCATGAATATGGGTCATAGGTGTTGTGAGGGGAAGTCCAGTAACAAGCAGAGAGACACTGTAGATGTTGATCAAGCTATCCATCAGAACAGCTGTCAGTATAGTTGTCCCAGCTTAGGGAAAACACGACATCCAATCAGTCATTTTCTGGTTTGAAACAGCAGTTGGTATCACCCCTTAGCGATGTCTTGTGAGTGGGAACTCTTTTTGCTGTGCGACTTCAAGCGCGCATTATTAACTGTGAACACTGAGGCTGTACTCGCTTTATGTTACAGTTTCGGACAGTGGTCAATAGGCTATTGTGGCTATTTAAGCATAATGTAGGCCTATCAGAGTGACCTATAAACAAAACCAATGAAGGACATTCCATAACATTTCCACATGGATAGAGTGCATTTGGAAAGTAATTCAGACCCTTGACTATTTCCACATTTTGAGAGAGAGAGAGAGAGAGAGAGAGATATTTGCAGCACATATAGTATCAATTGTGCCATGTCCACTTGCAATCCCCCCTGCCTTACCTCCATGCCTGCCAGGCTATCCCCGGCCAGAGCAGCCATACATCTTCACTGATAGAGGAAAAGCCTTTTATAATATGTAAGTGCTGTGTGCTATCAATAACCCCTGATCCATCTCCAACACTCTAGTGCTGCTAACATGCTCAAACAACCACCATAAAGATTAAAGGTTACTGCCTGGAACACAGTAATAAAGTTCTCTATGAGGCTTGACAGACACAGCCCACTTCTTCTACTGACCCCACACAAACACACACACAAGCATGCATGCACACACACACGTACACTACCGGTCAAAAGTTTTAGAACACCTACTCATTCAAGGGATTTTATTTTTACTATTTTCAAATAGCCACCCTTTGCCTTGATGACAGCTTTGCACACTCTTGGCATTATCTCAACCAGCTTAAAGGAGTTCCCACATATGCTCAGCACTTGTTGGCTGCTTTTTCTTCACTCAGCGGTCCAACTCATCCCCAACCATCTCAATTTGGTTGAGGTCGGGGGATTGTAGGTGTTCTAAAACTTTTGACCGGTATTGTCCGCTCACAGCTCTTCCTGGAATAGCGCTGTAATACGGTATGCTGCCATTGCCAGTGAGACATTTTACCTTTCAACTCTTGGAGGGAATATAATGGTTTGTCTGTGTGAAGGTTTTACATTACACAAGTGCATATTGGAGTAGAATAGCATTTTTAACATTACAATACATTCATAACAGATTTCACAACACACTACGTTTTTTGCCCTCAGGCCCCTACTCCACTACCGCATACAACACAAAATCCATGTGTACGTGTGTGTATAGGGAGTATGTTATCGTGTGCGTGTGTGTGTATGTGTATGCATGTGTCTGCGCCTATGTTTGTTGCTTCAGTCCCTGCTGTTCCATAACATTTATTTTTATGGAAAAAATATTTTCTGTTTTTTAAATCTGATTTGACTTCTTGCCTCAGTTACCTGATGTGGAATAGAGTTCTATGTAGTACTGTGCACCTCCCATAGTCTGTTCTGGACTTGGGGACTGTGAAGAGATCTCTGGTGGCATGTCTTGTGGGGTCTACATGGGTGTCTGAGCTGTGTGCCAGTAGTTTAAACAAGATAAAACATGTCAATACCTCTCACAAATACAAGTAGTGATGAAGTCAATCTCTCCTCCACTTTGAGCCAGGAGAGATTGACATGCATATTATTAATGGTTGCTCTCTATGTACATCCAAGGGCCAGCCGTGCTGCCCTGTTCTGAGCCAATTGCAATTTTCCTAAGTCCCTCTTTGTGGCACCTGACCACACGACTGTGTGCTATGCTGTTAAGAAGGCAGAGCATCGCTTTATTATAGACAGACTTCTCCCCATTTTAGCTACTGTTGTATCAATATATTTTGGCCATGACAGTTTATAATCCAGGGTTACTCCAAGCAGTTTAGTCACCTCAACTTGCTCAGTTTCCACATTATTTATTACAATATTTACTAGAGGTTTAGGGTTTAGTGAAGGATTTGTCCCAAGTACAATGCTTTTAGTTTTTGAAATATTTAGGACTAACTTATTCCTTGCCACCCACTCTGAAACTAACTGCTCTTTAAGTGTTGCAGTCATTTCAGTCGCTGTAGTAGCTGACATGTATATAGTGTTGAGTCATCTGCATACATAGTTAGTAAAGATTGAAAAAAGTAAGGGGCCTAGACAGCTGCCCTGGGAATTCCTGATTCTACCTGGATTATGTTGGAGAGGCTTCCATTAAAGAACACCCTATGCGTTCTGTTAAACAAGTAACTATTTTTCCACATTATAGCAGGGGGTTTAAAGCCAAAACACATACATTTTTCCAGCAGCAGACTATGATCGATAATGTCAAAAGGCGCACTGAAGTCTAACAAAACAGCCCCCACAATTTTTTTATCATCAATTTCTCTCAGCCAAAACCTGCCCCTCATTTGTGTAAGTGCTGTGCTTGTTTAATGTCCTTCCCAATAAGCGTGCTGAAAGACTGTCAATTTGTTTATGGTAAAATAACATTGTATCTGGTCAAACACCATTTTCTTTCAAAATTTTACTAAGGGTTGGTAACAGGTTGACTGGTTGGCTATTTGAGGGGGCTTTACTATTTTTAGGTAGCGGAATGACATTTGCTTCCTTCCAGGCCTGAGGGCACACACTAGTAGGCTTAAGATATGGCAAATAGGAGTGGCAATATCGTCCGCTATTATCCTCAGTAATTTTACATCCAAGTTGTCAGACTAACTTTACAGACTAACTTCACTAACTTTACAGAATTCAAAATTACAATTCTTGTCTTTCATAATTTGGCCAGATATACTTGGATGTGTAGTGTCAGCATTTGTTGCTGGCATATCATGCTTAAGTTTGCTAATCTTGCCAATGAAAAAATCATTAAAGTAGTTGGCAATATCAGACGGTTTTGTAATGAATGAGCAATCTGATTCAATGAATGATGGAGCTGAATATGCCTTTTTTCCCAAAATGTCATTGAAGGTGCTTAAAATCTTCACACTATCATTCTTTATATAATTTATCTTTGTTTCATAGTTTAGTTTCTTCTTTTTATTCAGTTTAGTCACATGATTTCTCAATTTGCAGTATGTTTGTCAATCGGTTGTACAGCCAGACCTATTTGCCATTCCTTTTGCCTCATCATTCTCAACCATGCAATTGTTCAATTCCTCATCATTCCACGGGGATTTAACAGTTGTTACAGTCATTTTCTTAATCGGTGCATGCGTATTAGTAACTGGGATAAGTAATTTCATAAATGTGTCAAGTGCAACATCTGTTTGCTCCTCATTACACACCATGGACCAACACATATTCTTTACATCAACAACATAGGAATCACTACAAAACTTATTGTATGACCTCTTATACACTATATTAGTCCCAACCTTTGGAACTTTGGGTTTCAAAGATATGGCTACTATTTTGTGATCACTACATCCAATGGATCTGAATACTGCTTTCAAGCACATTTCTGCAGCATTAGTAAAGATGTGATCAATACATGTTGATAATTTCATTCCTGTGCTGTTTGCAACTACCCTGGTAAGTTGACTGATAACCAAACCAGGTTGCAGGCACTGGTTACATATTTTAAGCTTTTTCTTGAGTGGGCAGCTTGATGAAAGCCAGACAATATTTAAATCACCCAGAAAATATACCTCTCTGTTGATATCACATACATTATGAAGCATTTCACACATTTTATCCAGATACTGACTGTTAGCACTTGGTATTTATACCAGTTCCCACAATAATGTACTTTAGGTGAGGCAGATGAACCTGTAGCCATATTACTTCAACAGTATTCAACATGAGATCCTCTCTAATCTTTACAGGAATGTGGTTCTGAATATAAACAGCAACACCTCCATCACTGGCGTTTCTGTCTTGTATTGCTACCACTGTATCATCGAAGGTATTGTCTAAGTGAGTTTCAGAATATGAATGTCATCTGTTACTAGCAAGTTATTTGTTTCATGAACCTTGTTTCTTAAGCTACATATGTTAACGTGGGCTATTTTGAGCACTTTTCTGGGATGCTTGCTTGTTTTCATTGTTTTGCTGGGAAGCTTAGCAGAAGTAGATAATTTCATGTTATTTATGTTAGTGCAGGGTGAGCTGCACACATAAATCTGGTTCATAGGCACATGATTGCTGCATACAATAGCTATGATCAGCAGAGGCATTCAGGGCAGTTAGAGGGACATAGATTAGGTTACTTACATTGTGTCTACCAATGCCCCTGGTATAATGTACATTTGCTAAAGCATTATGATGACTCAGCAACACAATGGTAGGAATTAACTGAGCTGGGCTTGGGTCATTGATGAGTCATTGTCTCAATGCAGCCTTATAATGCTGTGAAAGGACCCAGGAACACAAATTATTTGGGTGGATCCTATCCTCCTTATAAAACGTGTTTTGTTTCCAAACGGTTGAGCTGCAATAATCACGTAGCCAGTTGTGAAGAGAAAGAATCCTGCTGAAGCTGCAATAATCACGTAGCCAGTTGTGAAGAGAGAATCCTGCTAAAGCATTCAAAGCCACAATTCAGAGAGGGCACAGGGCCAGATATGATCGGTCTTTTATTAGTGTCTAGCAGAGAGTCAATCAACTCTTTGAAATCCAGTTTCAACTGTTCAGAGATGCTCTTCATAATGTCATTAAAACCCACATGGGCTATAATAGAATCGATGTCCATGTCCTGGTGTAGTACATTCTGGAGCAGCTTAGTAATGTAATTTACTCGAGCTCCAGGATAGGACATTTTTTTTGCACCAGGAATAGTCACATTTCTTACCATTGAGCTGCCCAAAATCATGGCTGGCGAGAAGGATGAGGAAATCCGTCCACTCCCACGCTTCACAGGATGGTGCAGGCCTCTGACAGATCGAGAAGCCTTGCTCAATCCAGAGCAGGGATGGAAGGTTGCCAACGTCAACTTCGAAATTGTAGGGGAAAGAGTAGGAGTAGGCACAGCGGCTGCAGACACAGGTACCCCCAGTGACGGTGCAGGAAGATCAGGCTCCAGGGTGGCAAAACTATTCGTTGTTTGTATCCGCTCCGGGCCTTTCGTTGGGAGTGTAGACTGCTTTACGGGAGGCCGCTGTCTTCGGCTTCCGCGGTTCGTGACACACGTCCATCATTGATTGACATGCTCCTCTTGCTGTGCTCCTTCGATTCTGCTATCAGATGGGAGAGGAGAGGCAGGAGATAACTCCCTTGGCGAACGAACTCCGGGCAACACCGGCCATGCAGATAACGACAAATGACGAGACAGAGAAGCCGTCTAGCCACCGGCGTAGAAAAGGTAAACATTCCACTCTGCGTTTTCCCCAGTTTCTTACGTAGTCTGGTTACCTGCATGATCAAGGAAGCCACCTCAAGCCTATAATCCTCGGCAAACAAACACAATCATAACGCTGATGTCCGGGAGGGCACTCGACTGGACTACGACGGTGTGGTGGCAATTATCCGCCGTCTGCCTCAGTCTAGAGGCGTTAGTAGCGGAATTTTGGAAGGTGTTTGATTCTCCGTTGTCCGAGAGAGAGGCTGCTCGTAAGCTGCTCCAGCTATGTCAAAACTCACATAGTGTGACAGACTACGCAGTGGATTTTTGCATGTTGGCGGCTAAGAGTGCCTGGAACCCGGAAGCATTGTTCGACATGTTCCTTCACAGATTATTGGAGGTGGTCAAAGATGAGCTTGCAGCCCGGGAGCTGCCCATGACCTTGACTCCCTCATAGCCTTGACCATCCAGATCGATGGTCAAAGAGACGGCCCAGTTCATGGTGCAGCACGTCTTCCGGATCCATGGACTCCTGGTGGACACTGTCTCCGACCAGGGTCCTCAGTTCTCGTCCCAATTCTGGAAGGCATTATGCGCGCTCGTTGGGTCGTTGGCCAGCCTGTCTTCCGGGTTCCACCCCCAGTCCAACGGCCAGCCGGAGCAAGCCAACCAAGACTTGGAAACGACTCTTCGCTGCCTGGTGTCCGCCAACCCCACCACCTGGAGCCAGAAACTAGTGTGGGTCGAATACGCCCCACAGGTTTCCCATGTCTCACAGCCCTTTGTCTCTTGTTTGTTATTTCAAATCACACAATTTTATTGTGTCTCAAACTTTCTGGTGAGATAAAAAACTAAACACACTACATGATGCAATTGGCATTGACTCAAAAGTAATCAAGACACTCATGTCGTAGGCCACTCTCTTTCTCACCGCAGACATTCAATCATCTTCCTATTCTCTTGCTGTCACCAAATGTATCCTCCCAATCTGATTGTCTGGCAAGATTAAACCGGAGAAAGTGACCCGGTGGTGCTGTGGTCTGTGTCTCTCTCTCCCTGAAACAATTTCTTAAAACCTTCTTGCGTCTGTCACTTTTCATCCTCCATGTTCTTCTCTGCACTGGGCATGTTAAAAATGCTCCTGCTGTGCGTCTGTGACTGTAATTACACTTTTTAATTAAAGAATAACTAGGTCGTTAACACCTCTGCAGAGCTTTGAAACAAGCAGAGGGAACGCTATGCTAGCTGTCACCCGATCGTCTCTAAAACCCTGTTTGAACAGCCGTAGGTTGTTTGACACTAACACGTGCATGGGTGTATGTGAGCAGGACCACTACAGTAGGCTGTGCTGAACCTTTTTAAAGGGCTTACTATTACGTCTGTTACTACTTTTTCTGGCAATTTAGCCTTGATGTGTTCTTCCCCCATAGAGACTAATTCAAAAGTAAAAAAAAAAAAAACAACGATTGTGACGTGACCCCGATGGGATATGTTGTTCTACTATAAATTAAACTACTACATTCTACAATCCAGAAATATAATTGAAACCCAAGCTAAACTATGAAAAAACCATGCACCCCATTTCTGTCTCATAGCTGTTAAGAACTTTGAAGTAGTGCTCCTCAATAAATATCTGTTTCGCACATGCACTTTAGGGCAGATGTGAATAAAAGTGTTAGAGCCCTACTTCTCCAGTGAGGCAAATGGGATTAAGTTAGCAGGCAATGAATGGCTGGCCATAATGTGTAGTCTCTCTCTCTGGTGCCATCCCTGCAGCACTCTTCTGTGCAGCACTCTTCTTCATTTGTCAGCTAATTGTTGGAGAGGTTGCTAATAGCTATAGCAGATGCTGCTGTTTGCAGCACAATAACTGTTTCTGGGTATTCTGATTGTAGGAGGTTAGTCTCGTAACAGTCGAGCTGGCCAGCGCTAGCCAGCTTTGGTTCTTGGTTCCCAGATTAGTAAGAGGTAGACGTGGAAATGTGTCATGTGAACGAGACGGGCCTCATGCTGTCCCCTCCACCCCTCACTGCTGCCATGCAAGAATATGCTAATTCTTCCCCATACTATTGTTGTGTATTTTAATGTGTATATGGATGTGTAGTTTAATGTGTATATTGTATGTTGATATGTGTTGTTCTGCAAAACAGGTCTCATCTGGAAAGAGACCTTGGTCTCAGCATTGCCTACCTGTAAAAAGATAAATAAATACAATTCATTTAACCAGATTCTTGTGGTGAGGTTTGAGCTTTTAAATAGAAAGAATCATACCTTCTAATTAGGCTTGGGAGGTATCCAGATTGTGATACCTTCATACCAACCTTGTGCCATCTAGGGATATTCAGTAATACTGGCACTGAACACAAGGGGAACTATTTTCAAACCTCACTGAGCCACTGTAATCCGAAAGTTAGCAATGCTAACAAGTACATGTAAAATCCCTTAGCAAATGCCAGCTAAATGCTAACGAGCACATTGCAAACATCTCTGACAAACTATTAGCAGGACAGACACCCCCAGCTCATAAAGTTATGCAAGTAACAAAAAAATGCTACTCAGTTTTGCTGCACTCACAAAACAAATATTAGACAGCAAGGCTCTTAACCCAGAAGGGGATTCTCTGCTGTTACCAAAAGAAGCTTGATTTTGCAAGAAGCTAACCACTTCGATAGATAACTACCTACTAAATTAGCAAACCAAATGCAGAACAGCAGAGCATTTATAAAAATGTAGACAGTTAACTTAATAGTTATAAGATATCTAGCTGGCAAACATTTAATTGTGATTTCCGTAATGTAACTAGGTCACATGGTGTGTGCTGCACAACAGTGACTCGTTGTGTGCTTATAAACAAACGCCATGTGACTGGGGACTACCGGTAAGCATCATAATAAAAAAATTATGTGACAGGTGAAATGAAGAACGCGATCTGCTTTACCTACTAACAAATTGCACAAGTTGACTGTAGGTATTTATTTTAAAAGTATCTACAAATATTCAAATGTATAAAAAAAATACCTTCAAAATAAATAGTTTCATCAGTATTGACGGTATTGAAAAACCATCCCGTGGCTATTGGCAAATACCCCGGTATAAGGTATATACGGTATACCGCCCAAGCCTACTTATGAGTGTGACTCAAACCGACCAAACTCACACGTCCATCCCGGCCGACACCTGGTAACCCCTGGTGACCCCCCCCTCTGAGACTCCCAGGAGCCAGGCGGTACATGAAGCAGGCTGGGCCCAACAGGCATGTGTCTACTGTTGTGAGGGCCTTGGTCTCTGGGTTGAAGGAGGAGCGTGTGTTGGAGAAGGAGGATGGGTGAGGAGGCCAGGATTTGTTGCTTAATTAGGGAAATGAAAGAGGCCGGGAAAATGGCTAACTAGATGCCAGTGCCAGCACAGTACTGCCTCTGTGTCCTCTCAGGCTTCACTTTCAAAGGGGCAGCCTGCCTTTTGTAGTCCACCTCACAGTACCAGGCCTGCAGCGACCAGACTCCCCAAGCCCTAGCCCTGTTTGGTTTATCTGTTGATTCATACCATTTAGGATATATTCTATATCCTAGCCCGCGCGCTAAATGGATATAGGGGAAACACTGCTTGACAACTCTCAGCACTGAACGCAAACTTTAATCTAAATATGTCAGTAATCTAATCTAAATACATCAGTAATCTAATCTAAATACATCAGTAATCGAAATACTTCAGAAATCTACAGTAATCTTATATAAATACATCAGTAATCGAAATACTTCAGAAATCTACAGTAATCTTATATAAATACATCAGTAATCTAAATACGTCCGTAATCTACAGTAATTTAATCTAAATCTGTCCGTAATCTACAGTAATCTAAACTAGAGGTCGACCGATTTATGATTTTTCAACCAAGAAAAGCCGATACCGATTAATCGGACGATTTTTATATATACATTTGTAATAATGACAATTACAACAACAATGAATAAACAATGAACACTTTTATTTTACCTTAATATAATACATAAATAAAATATATTTAGTCTCAAATAAATAATGAAACATGTTCAATTTGTGTAAATAATGCAAGAACACAGTCTTGGCGAAGAAAGTAAAAGTGCAATATGTGCCATGTAAAAAAGCTAACGCTTAAATTCCTTGCTCAGAACATGAGAACATATGAAAGCTGGTGGTTCAATATTCCCAGTTCTTCAATATTCCCAATTAAGAAGTTTTAGGTTGTAGTTATTATAGGAATGATGATGCATCAACCATTTCTCTCTATGCCATTTTGTATTTCACATACCTTTTGACTATTGGATGTTCTTATAGGCACTTTAGTATTGCCAGCCTAATCTCGGGAGTTGATAGGCTTGAAGTCATTAACAGCGCTGTGCTTCAAGCATTGCTAAGAGCTGCTGGCAAACGCAGTAAAGTGCTGTTTGAATGAATTCTTACGAGCCTGCTGCTGCCTACCACTGCTCAGGCAGACTGCTCTATCAAATATCAAATCATGGACTTAATTATAATATAATAAACACAGAAATATGAGCCTTTGGTCATTAATATGGTCAAATCCGGACACTATTATTTTGAAAACAAAACGTTTATTCTTTCGGTGAAATACGGAGCCCGTATTTTATCGAACGGGTGGCAACCCTAAGTCTAAATATTGCTGTTACATTGCACAACCTTCACTGTTATGTCATAATTATGTAAAATTCTGGCAAATGAATTATGGTCTTTGTTAGGAAGAAATGGTCTTCACACAGTTCGCAACAAGCCAGGCTGCCCAAACTGCTGCATATACCCTGACTCTGGTTGCACTGAACGCAAGAGAAGTGACACAATTTTCCTAGTTAATATTGCCTGCTAACATTAATATATTTTAACTAAATATGCAGGTTTAAAAATATATACTTCTGTGTATTGATTTTAAGAAAGGCATTGATGTTTATGGTTAGGTACATTTGTGCAACGATTGTGCTTTTTTTTTGCTAATGTGCTTTTGTTAAATCATCACCCGTTTGGCGAAGTTGAAGTAGGCTGTGATTCGATGATAAATTAACAGGCACCGCATTGATTATATGCAACGCAGGACAAGCTAGTTAACTACACATGGTTGATGATATTACTAGGTTAACTAGTGATTATGTGAAGATTGATTGTTTTTTATAAGATAAGTTTAATGCTAGCTAGTAACTTACCTTGTCTCCTTGCAGCCACAAGGTCCTTTTGACACTGCACTTGCATAACAGGTGGTCAGCCTGCCATGCAGTTTCCTTGTGGATTGCAATGTAATCGGCCATAATCGGCGCCTAAAAAAGTATGATTAACGATTGTTATGAAAACTTGAAATCGGCCGATTGAATTGGTCAACCTCTAATCTAAACTACTGCCTTTATCTGAGTAGCACATTACACAAGCAGGCATTTGTTTTGTGATCATTGTGACTATTGTGGGACTAAACTTGCTATTCTTCTCTTTAACGAAGGTTGGGACAAACTGTTGCTACCTGTAGAGGACGACTTGTACTGTGCTGTTCTCTGTGCTGTTATTATATAGTGTTTGTTGTCACATGTTTGGGGCGGCCGGTAGCGAATAACGAATAAAAATGTCATGGACGAGTTATTGTGACAGGGTAGGAACCAAAGTGATGTTCGGTGTTTCCTAGGGGACCATATAATCTTTGGCTACATTAAATCTTTCTTCATATAGTCAACATATTCATGCTTCGCTTATTTCTCTTTGATTTAGAAGATACTGTTGCACAAACAACATGCTGATTTAGGTCTCCACCAGCACTGGTATCAGGCTGTATTAGCTGGATATGTTTGCTCTGACTTTTATTAGCTAGTTAGCTAACCATCTAACTAGCGATTAGTATTAGTGGCAAACGCGATTTAGCTTAACTTCCTAAGAAAATACATATTCATGCTTCGCCTATTCATGCTTCGCCTATTTCTCTTTGATTTAGAAGATACTGTTGCACAAACAACATGCTGATTTAGGTCTCCACCAGCACTGGTATCAGGCTGTATTAGCTGGATATGTTTGCTCTGACTTTTATTAGCTAGTTAGCTAACCATCTAACTAGCGATTAGTATTAGTGGCTAACGCGATTTAGCTTAACTTCCTAAGAAAATACAAACTAGCTGTTTGCAGATGTAAGAAACACAAACTAATATTGTAATTATAGAACGCTTGTGGATTTATATTAAGATCAAATTGGAAACAACATTGTTGTCATCAACATTGTTGCATGTGCTGCATTGACCATGCAGACTGAACGAAAGTGTCTCGTGGTCAAGCAACAACAAATGCGCTCCTTGAGTGACAGGGGGTGGGACTAGGTCTGTGCGGAGAGGGATGACTGAAGTAGCGGGGGTAAACTATAAAAATGGACGTTATACATGGCGTATCACATTTAACAAACCAAACATTCAAATACCGTTATAGAAGGTAAAGTAAAAACCCAAACCGGTCCATGCATCAATACTGGTATATAGTAAAATACGGTATAGCGCCCAGCCCTGGTCATCAGGACATTGACCTAATACCCACCTGTGGGGTTTCTGCAACAATTACCCTCCCATGGCCAGTAACAAGTATATGGAAAATGAGGGTGTGTGGGGTGGATGTACAGTGAGGGAAAAAAAGTATTTGGTCCCCTGCTGATTTTGTACATTTGCCCACTGACAAAGAAATGATCAGTCTATAATTTTAATGGTAGGTTTATTTGAACAGTGAGAGACAGAATAACAACAAAAAAATCCAGAAAAACACGTGAAAAATTTTATAAATTGATTTGCATTTTAATGAGGGGAAATAAGTATTTGACCCCTCTGCAAAACATGACTTAGTACTTGGTGGCAAAACCCTTGTTGGCAATCACAGAGGTCAGACGTTTCTTGTAGTTGGCCACCAGGTTTGCACACATCTCAGGAGGGATTTTGTCCCACTCCTCTTTGCAGATCTTCTCCAAGTCATTAAGGTTTCGAGGCTGACGTTTGGCAACTCGAACCTTCAGCTCCCTCCACAGATTTTCTATGGGATTATGGTCTGGAGACTGGCTAGGCCACTCCAGGACCTTAATGTGCTTCTCCTCGAGCCACTGCTTTGTTGCCTTGGCCGTGTGTTTTGGGTCATTGTCATGCTGGAATACCCATCCACGACCCATTTTCAATGCCCTGGCTGAGGGAAGGAGGTTCTCACCCAAGATTTGACGGTACATGGCCCCGTCCATCGTCCCTTTGATGCGGTGAAGTTGTCCTGTCCCTTTAGCAGAAAACACCCCCAAAGCATAATGTTTCCACCTCAATGTTTGACGGTGGGGATGGTGTTCTTGGGGTCATAGGCAGCCTTCCTCCTCCTCCAAACACGGCGAGTTGAGTTGATGCCAAAGAGCTCCATTTTGGTCTCATCTGACCACAACACTTTCACCCAGTTGTCCTCTGAATCATTCAGATGTTCATTGGCAAACTTCAGACGGGCATGTATATGTGCTTTCTTGAGCAGGGGGACCTTGCGGGCGCTGCAGGATTTCAGTCCTTCACGGCGTAGTGTGTTACCAATTGTTTTCTTGGTGACTATGGTTCCAGCTGCCTTGAGATCATTGACAAGATCCTCCCGTGTAGTTCTGGGCTGATTCCTCACCGTTCTCATGATCATTGCAACTCCACGAGGTGAGATCTTGCATGGAGCCCCAGGCCGAGGGAGATTGACAGTTCTTTTGTGTTTCTTCCATTTGCGAATAATCGCACCAGCTGTTGTCACCTTCTCACCAAGCTGCTTGGCGATGGTCTTGTAGCCCATTCCAGCCTTGTGTAGGTCTACAATCTTGTCCCTGACATCCTTGGAGAGCTCTTTGGTCTTGGCCATGGTGGAGAGTTTGGAATCTGATTGATTGATTGCTTCTGTGGACAGGTGTCTTTTATACAGGTAACAAACTGAGATTAGGAGCACTCCCTTTAAACTCAGCTCGTTACCTGTATAAAAGACACCTGGGAGCCAGAAATCTTTCTTTTTGAGAGGGGGTCAAATACTTATTTCCCTCATTAAAATGCAAATCAATTTATAACACAATTGCGTTTTTCTGGATTTTTTTGTTGTTATTCTGTCTCTCACTGTTCAAATAAACCTACCATTAAAATTATAGACTGATAATTTCTTTGTCAGTGGGCAAACGTACAAAATCAGCAGGGGATCAAATACTTTTTTCCCTCACTGTATGTATGAACATAGTTTTCATCATAGGGATTTAAACCATGCATCTGCTAGGTGGAATGTAAGCAAGGGGCAAAGCTGACGTCCCACTGTTGACTGATCAGTTACTTAACACTTCTGCTTTTGATTAATGAGGAGAGTGAAACCTCACAATGTTTGAGTGGTTTGTGGAGTAACTTGTGCCTGTTCTTCTGAGCTGCCTGTGCCGGGGTGGAACCAGATCCCCAATGAGTGTGATGTGTAGCTGTGGACTGCATTGTGGACAGTGACAGGTCAGGTGAGGCCTAACATTGGTTTATTCAGAGAGGTTTTTACCTGTCCCTCCCTTTCTCCTGGCCAGGACACACACACAGCAACAATAATAAAAGCATTCCTGTGTTTGTGAGGAGCAAGAGAGCGACACTGGTCATGATGAGTGTGCAGGCTGGTGGAGAAGCAGGCAGCTGCTGGCTGTGCTGCTCTATGGGGGAGACAGAGGGCCTAGAAACCACAGAATGTTGCTGCTGTGACTGCAGATCATTCACTAGCAGCCTGAAACACAACATCTATTAATAATAAACAGATGAGATGACGTCCGCTTCTCCCTTCAGCCTCCCGTTGTTTTGGATCTAAAATCCACCTTCTAAAAAATGCATAATGATGGCATTAACCATTTGTTTCTGTCAGTCAACTCACCAGACCGCCGTGTGATGTAATTTGGTGTGAGGCAAAATATAACATGATTATTGACATTTCAAACATACCTTTGTTTGAATCTTCTAAATATGACACTGTAGTTTAGGGCTGACCCCATTTTGTTGACTGGTCGATTGTTTGGTCATAATTTGTCTACAATGTTTGTTTGGTTACCGTAATTTCTGTTAATGCATTCAATATATTACTATTACGGCCTTTTACAGTTCTCATTGTCAGAGTGGACATGTTGTTTGCGGAGCGCAAAACCTAGGCTACACTTATGGTTTATTTCATTTACGAGTTGTCAATTTATTCATTGTGTTTTGTTTGAAGTTCTCTGTCAATGTTGAGTAAGGACACGCACCTGATTACGCATAGAAGTAGGCCTAGGTTACCTGGCCTGCGCAATAATGTAGGTGTATGAATGTGCCCATTTGTGGATCTGATAATATTTCTGATTGGCTTAACTCATCACCACTAATGAGCTGTGAAGCTAAATAAAAAATGTCTTCACCTCAAACAGGAAGTCAACAAAGTCTGTTTTTACATCCATTGATCACTAACAGTGACACCAGCAAAGCACCCCAACACCATCACACCTCCTCCATGCTTCACAGTGGGAACCACACATGCGGAGATCATCCGTTCACCTACTCTGTGTCTCACAAAGACACGGGGCGGTTGGAACCAAACATCTCAAATTGGACTCTTTAGACCAAAGGACAGATTTCCATAGGTCTAATGTCCATTGCTTGTGTTTCTTGGTGCAAGCAAGTCTTTTTCTTCTTATTGGTGTCCTTTTAGTAGCAATTCGACCATGAAGGCCTGATTCACGCAATCTCCTCTGAACAGTTGATGTTGAGATATGCCTGTTACTTAAACTTTGAAGCATGTTTTGGGCTATAATCTGCAGTTAACTCTAATTAACTTATCCTCTGCAGCAGAGGTAACTCTGGGTCTTCCTTTCCTGTGGCGGTCCTCATGAGAGCCAGTTTCATCATTGCACTTGATGGTTTTGCGACTGCACTTGAAATTATCCGTATTGACTGAAGTTCATGTCTTAAAGTAATGATGGCCTGTCGTTTCTCTTTTCTTATTTGAGCTGTTCTTGCTGTATTATTATATTTTACAAAGTAGGGTTATCTTCTGTATACCACAACTAACTTGTCATAACACAAGGTAGGGGTGGTAGGAAATAAATTGTCTGCTAACAAGGCACACCTGTTAATTGAAATGCATTCCAGGTGACTACTTCATGAAGCTGGTTGAGAGAATGCAAAGTGTGCAAAGCTGTTATCAAGGCAAAGGGTGGCTACTTTGAAGAATGTCAAATATAACATATATTTAGATTTGTTTTTTGGTTACTACATGATTCCGTATGTGTTATTTCATAGTTTTGATGTCTTCACTATTGTTCTACAATGTAGAAATAGTAAAAATAAAGAAAAACCCTTGAATGAGTAGTTGTGTCCAAACTTTTGACTGGTACTGTACATCCATTGAGAAGGACAATAGTTCCTCAATGTAGCCTATTTGAAAAATCTTTCCAGCTTTCTATAACCACTCGCGTGAAAGGGAAAAACAATGTCATCCTTTGATCAGGTGAAAAGGTCATAAAATAGGCCTACCTGATTTACTTCTTATACCTTGTGCAAATAGCCTACAGCTGTGTCTGTCTGGATCTCACTGGTGTGGGAAACTGAGGGTCCAGAGTATTTTATACAATGTTGCAAGTTTGTTAGAGCAAACTTGGGGCTGGGACAAAGTTGATAGTTGATACAATGTTTTAAGTTCCTTGCAGACAGGCCATGCAAAGCCAATGTGATTTTATTTTTATCAGGATATTTTGTAACTACAAGCTGAAATGTTTTTATTTGTTGGCTTTATGTAGGCTATATTTACAAAGTTGGCAATAGCAATAGAAGTTACTTTTAGATTTTGTATAATTTTCATCTAGATTATCACATGATAATGATTATGAGATATGAAGACTATATTATAAATGAAATTGTTCCACAAACATGTGCATATGAACATCATAACTGGCACGCAGGTTGGTAGAAATGGTAAGATACATTTGGCACTCTAAATGGAAAAGGTTGCTTAACCCTGGTGTAGCCTATTACCAGCTACTTCGGGAGTGTCATGGCAGAATCTGTGAAGGCCAGCAGCAACAGGAGGTGGTGGTTCGGGAACAGTTTTTCTTTCTTCTGTTTAGGCTATCTCAATCTCTGGCTCCCTCTTGAGTCATTTGTGTATCTTAATTATTTAATTCACAGTGTGCTTAAAGCATCAGACAATCTCAGTAGCCTACATGTAGTTGATTTTTTATTAAAACACCTAAGGTGTGTCTGTATATGGATAAATACATGTTTTCAAAATTTCAACCAGTCAATTGGTCAAACCAATATTTTATTTTAGTCGGGGACTGCCCTACTGTAGTTGTCGTAATGTAACGATGGGACAAGAGGAACTGTTGCACATTAGCTAGTGCATTCCCCATAACGTTGACGCTTCAGAGAGCCCAGGCTGGTGTTAAAACCTATATCTCCAAATATATTTTAAACAGGAAACCGAGAATGTGTGTAGGTTACTCTACGGAGGTGTAGGTTACTCCACAGAGGTGTATAGGTTACTCCACGGAGGTGTGTAGGTTACTCCACGGAGGTGTGTAGGTTACTCCACGGAGGTGTGTAGGTTACTCCACGGAGGTGTGTAGGTTACTCCATGGAGGTGTGTAGGTTACTCCACGGAGGTGGGGATATTGCATTAGCAAATTTATGCAGCACAATACCCCCTCAAAAGCAAGATGGTACATTTAAAATATTCATAGGTATTGTCCTAAAAATGCCAATTATAAAAACATGTTACGCTTACTAACATGTGCAGTATTGAATGGGATTCTTGCATGATTTGGGCAGTGGATAGCAGGCGGCACAGCACACAGGTCTCAACCACACAGATCAATGTTCTGCCAGAGATGCAGACTGTTTCAGCAGCGGTGTCCACTGTATGTTGTATTTATGACAAGATCTGGTTGGTCAGACAGGCTTCAGCCCTGAGTTCTAATTGGGGTTCCCTTTGCTCTCTTCTGAACTTGTCACTGTGTGTCGCTGTGAGTCGGTGCGTAGACGGCCGTCCAAGTGAAAAATCGCATCAGGACCCCACCTTGATTCTCCCCATGACTCCCTGTACTCTTCCAGTGATGCCTTGATCAGCAGGTACCCTGTCAACCCACATCAGAAGGCTTGCTGCATGGTATCTGGCTGTAGGTTTGAATCAAACCACAATTGATGGATACATTTTTCACTCCTGGCCATTCTGGAAGAAGGAAATATGTGGAACCAGGCTTTTCTTCTTAGATTAAACTTTTATGGTTTTAGGGTTTATTTGTCCTGCTCTGTTTAAAGTGGGGGATAATATTATTTTGGAAAAGCATTTCATCTCTAAAAGGCTTGCTGATTAAAAACTGTGAGGGTCTGCGAGATCCTCAAGGTGGTTACTGCTTCTCATCTCTCGGCCTGGAAGTGTGTGTGTCTGAGAGAGAGAGTTCATGGGTATGTTGGTGAATGTGAGTTTGTGTGCGACTGTGCGGGGTGCTGTAGTGTGTGTGTGTGTGTGCACGTTTGCGTGTGTTTGTGACTATGTGTGTGTCTTTTAAGTGAGATGTGGGTTGCAGGGGAGGTCTGGCCTGTCTGACTCACATGGCTCTCTGCTCGGTCTGCTAATGATCCATCTGCGGCATCAATGCAGGCATGAAAAATTAAGTGTGCCTTGAATTCTAAATAAATCACTGACAGTGTCACAAGCAAAGCACCCCTACACCATCACACCACTTCCTCCATGCTTCATGGTGGGAACCACACATGTTAAGATCATCTGTTCACCTACTCTGCATCTCACAAAGACACTGGTTGGAAACAAAAATCCAAAGGACAGATTTCCACCAGTCTAATGTCCATTGCTTGTGTTTCTTTGCCCAAGCAAGTTTCTTATTATTATTGGTGTCCTTTAGGAGTGGTTTCTTTGCAGCAATTTGACCGTGAAGGCTTGATTCATGCAGTCTCCTCTGAACAGTTGATGTTGATGTGTCTGTTACTTGAACTCTGAAGCATTTATTTGGGCTGCAGTTTCTGAGGCTGGTAACTCTAATGAACGTATCCTCTGTAGCAGAGGTAACTCTGGGTCTTCCATTTCTGTGGCGGTCCTCATGAGAGCTAGTTTCGTCATAGCGCTTGATGGTTTTCGTAATGATGGACTGTTGTTTCTCTTTGCTTATTTGAGCTGTTCTTGCCATAATATAGACTTGGTCTTTTACCAAATAGGGCTGTCTTCTGTAAACCAACCCTACCTTGTCACAATACAACTGAAGAATTTAACAAGGCACACATGTTAATTGAAAAACATTCCAGGTGACTACCTCATGAAGCTGGTTGAGAGAATGCCAAGAGTGTGCAAAGCTGTCATAAAAGCAAAGGGTGGACACTTTGAAGAATGTAAAATATAACATATCTTTTGATTTGTTTAACACTTGTTTTGGTTACTACATGATTCCATATGTGTTATTTCATAGTTTTGATGTCTTCACTATTATTTTACAATGTAGAAAATAGTAAAAAATAATAAAGGAAAACCCTTGAATGAGTAGGTGTGTCCAAACTTTTGATTGGTACTGTACAGTTGAAGTCGGAAGTTTACATACAGCTTAGCCAAATACATTTAAACTCAGTTTTTCACCATTCCTGACATTTAATCCTAGTAAAAATTCCCTGTCTTAGGTCAGTTAGGATCACCACATAATTTTAAGAATGTGAAATGTCAGAATAATAGTAGAGAGAATTATTTATTTCAGCTTTTATTTCTTTCATCACATTCCCAGTGGTTCAGAAGTTTACATACACTCAATTAGTATTTGGTAGCATTGCCTTTAAATTGTTTAACTTGGGTCAAACGTTTTGGGTAGCCTTCCACAAGTTTCCAAGAATAAGTTGGGTGAATTTTGGCCCATTCCTCCTGACAGAGCTGGTGTAACTGAGTCAGGTTTGTAGGCCTCCTTGCTCACACACACCTTTTCAGTTCTTCCCACACATTTTCTATGGAATTGAGGTCAGGGCTTTGTGATGGCCACTCCAATACCTTGACTCTGTTGTCCTTAAGTCATTTTGCCACAACTTTGGAAGTATGCTTGGGGTCATTGTCCATTTGGAAGACCCATTGGCGACCAAGTTTTAACTTCCTGACTGACGTCTTGAGATGTTGCTTCAATATATCCACATAATTTTCCTACCTCATGATGCCATCTATTTTGTGAAGTGCACCAGTCCCTCCTGCAGCAAAGTACCCCCACAACATGATGCTGCCACCCCCGTGCTTCACAGTTGGGATGGTGTTCTTCTGCTTGCAGGCATCCCCCTTTTTCCTCTAAACATAATGATGGTCATTTTGGCCAAACAGTTCTATTTTTGTTTCATCAGACCAGAGGACATTTCTCCAAAAAGTATGATCTTTGTCCCCAAGTGCAGTTGCAAACCGTAGTCTGGCTTTTTTATGGAGCAGTGCCTTCTTCCTTGCTGAGCGGCTTTTCAGGTTATGTTGATATAGGACTCGTTTTACTGTGGATATAGATACTTTTGTACCCGTTTCCTCCAGCATCTTCACAAGGACCTTTGCTGTTGTTCTGGGATTGATTTCCACCAACGTACGTTCATCTCTAGGAGACAGAACGCATATCCATCCTGAGCGGTATGACGGCTGCGTGGTCCCATGGTGTTTATACTTGCGTACTATTGTTTGTACAGATGAACGTGGTACCTTCAGGTGTTTGGAAATTGCGCCCTTGGATGAACTAGACTTGTGGAGGTCTACAGTTTATTTTCTGAGGTCTTGGCTGATTTCTTTTTATTTTCCCATGATGTCAAGCAAAGAGGCACTTGAAGGTAGGCATCCATAGGTACTCCTCCAATACATCCATAGGTACACCTCCAATTGACTCAAATTATGCCAATTAGCCTATCAGAAGCTTCTAAAGCCATGGCATCATTTTCTTGAATTTTCCAAGCTGATTAAAGGCACAGTCAATTTAGTGTATGTAAACCTCTGACCAACTGGAATTGTTATATAGTGAAATAATCTGTCTGTAAACAATTGTTGGAAAAATTACTTGTGTCATGCACAAAGTAGATGTCCTAACCGACTTTCCATAACTATAGTTTGTTAACAAGAAATTTGTGGAGTGGTTGAAAAACGAGTTTTAATGACTCCTAAGTGAATGTAAACTTCTGACTTCAACTGTACATACTTAATTTGTGTGTGTTTGTGTCAGGGGTTCAGGATGTTCTGGTCCGTGTTACATTAGATGCATGTTGACAAACTACACAGTGTGCCTCAATGACCACCGTCTCAGTGAAAATAAATAATCCATATTTCACGACCTTTCGTTTTTCTGCTAACGTGCATTGGAAAATGCTTTGGCCTAATCTTCCTCTTAAGGCTGGGGTTAGGTGGTTGTAATGAAGACATTTCCTTTCAAGGAAAATGTCAATTAAATATTGTTATTTAATACAGGAAAACCACTGAATGTGACCTTCCTATTGTGAGATGTATTTGTATTTCTGGGTTTGCAGTTACTTCACCCCTGCTTAGATGATAGTACCTTCAGTAGCGTAACCAAAGCAGCGTTTAACCTGAACTGCACTTATTTCTCTCTTAGCACTGTTAGCATTGATCATTTCTTAGACGGCTTGTTTTTTCATGCTATGTTTTTCATGTTTTTATTCATTTACTGTATTGCCACTCACTCTGAATATGTGGCTGGGCATCAACTACAGGGCTATGACAGGAGCTTGCTGTGTGCTGTCTGTGAGGGTCTTGTCTCATTCTCTGATCCTCTCCCTCCTCTCCAGGTCAGTGACGGACCCCCGGGATGGAAAGCGAGTCGCCCTCAAAAAGATGCCCAACGTCTTCCAAAACCTCGTCTCCTGTAAGAGGGTCTTCCGTGAGCTGAAGATGCTGTGCTTCTTCAAACATGATAACGTGAGTGGGTGGCTAGCCTCCCTCCCCTCTCTTGGTCTCTCCCTCTTTCTTTCTCTTCCCCCTGTCACCTCCCACCCTCATCTCTTCCTCTGTCCTTTCCTACTCTCTATTCTCTTTCTCTCTTTACTCTCTCTCTCTGATCCCTCTCTCCATCCCCTCCCTGCGGATGTGCCTGACCTCCTCTTCTCTCCACAGGTGCTCTCGGCTCTCGACATCCTACAGCCTCCACACATCGACTACTTTGAGGAAATGTATCCTTAACCGATGACACTGTGGCCAGTCGTATGTGGCCTGTATTCATTAAACTCCGTCCTTCCAGTCTCACAAACATAGGAGTTTATAACCACTTCTTACACATATTCCATGCAATTTTGTTTAAGCAGCTACGTTAGCTATCAGTGAATCTCCACTGCTGCTTGTTCCTTTCACAGATTAAAGTGGACAGACTTGTCTGCTGTAGATTAAATCTGATCTGGTTACGTTGTTTAGATGGGATGTGTTGTGTCATTGCTGCTAAGTGGGCTCAGCCCGTATGGAGTCAGTCCAGATCCAGTCTTATGCTACCTGCCGGAAGGCCCCTATCAGATTTCGAAACTCTCTCGCCTTTGCCCAGTGAAGTCTATGTCTGCTGGGGATGTTAAAATGGTGAGATTTTTACTGACCTGTCTCATTGACATTATTTTGCCTCCAGGAGTGACAATTGGGGCGTGGGAGGAGACCGGAGGAAAGGAGTTGAGCTTGCTGATTCAGTAGGAGATAGATGGGTGGGTGATCTACTGGCAGCTGGCGTCTACCTCTTTCTCAGTCTTATGTTTTCACTCTTATAGGTGGTTTGGGGGAAGGGGGGTCATTTGGCTGTTTGCTTACCTACTGCTATCCCTCATATTGGTCCTCATCAGTCGACAGCACTATCAGTTAGTGACTGACTGAATACTGTAGCTTTAAAAAAATGAGTTGAGCCTTCTCCCATTCTGCATGTTCAGGGTGAAGGGAAAGGCACAAGCCTCTCACCGACACCTTTTAGTTATCATTTCCTTGGCGCCCCAGCACACAACTGCCTAATGGTTTATTTTCGGGTGTAGGAGGATGAGGAGGGCGGTAAGGAGGGAGGGAGTGTAAAATGCTGAGATGTCCCATTTAGTTTCCGTTCTTATTTCTAATATTTCCTTTATGGGCTGGAATTGGAGGAATGAGACTTGAGGCTTTCCGAGCTTTGTCTGTAATCTAGCATATAATTTAATCATACAAATTACATGCTGCTCCCCTGTATTGAACTGGCTCCCGGTCACTCCATATGCTCTTATAAACCCTTCACTACATTTCTTTATTTCTAGTTTAGATCTCTCTAAACCAAGTGGACTTTCTTTAGTTCTGTCTTGGCAGTCTTTCTAGTGAATTATGAGAGAAATTGATCTTTTTAGAGAAATTAAATATTTTTACTAAAAGTATTATTATATTGTTGATTGATTGACTATGGTTTTCCAAATCTCTCAACAGTGCTAATTTGTAGGGTTAATTTTAGATAAATGTTGTGATTTTTCAGACATTCCTTAAACTGTGACCAGAAACAAGCTACATAGGGGCAATTCCAAAATAAGGGATCTAATGATTCTGTCTCTTCGTAGCAAAATCTGCAGAGCTGAGATGGTCGTATGCCCCAAATACATAACATTCTATTTGTGGCAAGAATTTTTTATAATAATTTAAATTAAAAAACTCTCAAGCGTTGCTTTACGTATCAGTTCATAAACCATGTGCCACAGAATCAGCACATAAAAAATCTCTTGCCAACTATTTTGCCACATGTATTGTGCCGCGGTCAACATTCTGGTCCTCAAGTAAAACTGGTTGCCAATTTTCGTCAATTAATTAAGGGCAGACAAACAAGTTCCCTATCTTCTCCCCCTTCCACTTGCCTTCTCCATTTTTGCGGTAATGCTGCAGATTGCAGTTACAACAATCTGTTACAACAAGCAATTACTAATTTTGGATAGAGCAAACATTTTTACATATGTTTGTTAACTACACATGGGACATAACTCCACCTCTCCTATTAATGATATCATTACCAAAGATAATTCCTTTTTTTCATAGAATATTTTTTTAATCAATTAGTACATTTGATTTTAACCATTATTTGTTGTAATATTTGTTCTGTCTTTTCTGGAGGAGGAAACTGGAATTGCAACCAACTTTATATGGCTTGTTTTAGAAAGGGTGATATTTTGAACATTTTTCCATTTTCAATTAACTGACAGTGAGAGGTTGTAAACTGGATAAAGGGAAATAATTTCTTACCACGCAGTTACCGTACGTTGAGCGACTGTACCGTGAGAGTTTGGACTGAGTCATATTTCGCTGTTCGTTTTGCACAAATAATTGTGATAAAACTGACAATAATTGTTTATTTTGGATTAAAAGTAGTTATTATGGGTGTACTGTTGCTTCATGCATTTGCTTACTGTAACTGTCACCTTGGTATTGGCTACTAGGTAGCTACTTCCCACTCCGTTGCCGGACAGTAGTGCTTGTCAAGGGCACTGTTTTCCGGTGTTGCGATTCATGCCCTCCTCATTAAGTAGTAGTCTGTATTTAGGCTATGTATCAAGTTGACATCTAGATGGCTATCAATATGACTTATTTCTTATGTACGCCACGTTAGCTACCGCCCGCGATACGACCGTGATACCCAGTAGGAAGCACTTCAAGTCGGCAGGCCTTCCGATACAACACCAGGTAACATCACTGAATATACGCAAGTAGTTTTAGAATGGGTGATGATTGTAAAATGCAGACCCGGCGACCCACTATAGGAAGACAAAAATCTTGCCCCGGTAATATGGGTCAGATCTCTTGACCTGGTTGGGCTAGAAGTAAACCGTTTTTGCTGTATTAATGGTGCATATCTTTATCTCTAAGGCACTTGGATATAACCAGTGGTGTGAAGTACTTAAGTAAAAATACTTTAAAGTACTACTTAAGACGTTTTTGGGGTATCTGTACTTTACTTTACTATTAATATTACTTTTAGACTTTTACTCATGTAGTATTTTACTGGGTTACTTTCACTTTTACTTGAGTCATTTTCTATTAAGGTATGTTTTACTTTTACTAAAGTAGGACATTTGAGTACTTTTTCCACCACTGGAAATAACAGTACAGTGAAGCCTTATCATTAAAACAATTCTTATCAAATCAAATGTATTTGTCAAATGCTTCATAAACAACAGGTGTAGACAAACAGGGAAACGCTTATTTACGGGCACTTCCCAACAATGCAGAAAGAAAAATACACTCTACAATTTAGATACATTTAGAATCCTTAACATAGACATTACAACTGGGTGAGGTGTTTTATTCGATTTTTTTAAGAAAATGTTGCTGTTTGCTTGAGTAATTTCAGATGGAAGTGAGTTCCATGTGATCAGGGCTCTATATAATACTGTGCGTTGCCTTGAATTCGTTATGGATTTGGGGACTGTGAAGAGACTCCTAGCGGCATATCTGGTAGGGTAAGTATGTCTTTTAGAGCTATATGTAAGTTAATTATACAGACAGTTTGGAAATGTCAATACAATAATATTTCTCACAAAAACAAGATTTGCTGCAGTTAGTCTCTCATCAACCCTCAACCAGGAAAGACTGGCATGCATGTTGTTGATATTAGTTCTGTATGTGCAGTTGAGGGCAAGGATGTTGCTTCTGTTTGAACCAGCTGCAGCTTTGCTAGGTCTTTCTTTGCTGCACTTGACCATATTACCGGACAGTAATCAAGATGGGACAAGACCAGAGTTTGAACGACTAGTACAGTTGAATTGTGTAAAGATAGTAGTGGTCCCAGCAACTGAGGATAACCACGTCGCGGGATCCAAATGAAACAGTTAGGCTAGTAAATATTTGTTTTCTCAAGAAAACACTTTTTCAGAAACTTTCAAAAACAACAGAGCTCTCTCTAGTTCCACGTTCAGCATGCGTCAGCCTCTGATGACATTGTACGTTTGCTTAGTGATGTGGACATGAGGAACTTGAAGCTCTCGTCCCACTCCACTACAGCCCTGTGGATGGGGGCGTGCTCGGCCCTCTGTTTTCTGTAGTCCACGATCAGCTACGTTGTCTTGCTGACGTTGTGGGAATGGTTGATGTCACTGACCTCCTCCCTAAAGGCTGTCTTGTTGTTATTGGTGATCAGACCTACCACCGTCGTGTCGTCAGCAAACTTAAGGATGGGACTAGCCACGCACCCCTGAGAGGCCCCATGTTGAGGGTCAGCGTGGCGGATGTGTTGTTTTCTACCCTCACCACCTGGGGGCGGCCCGTTAGGAAATCCAGGATCCAGTTGCAGAGGGAGGTTTTCAGTCCCAGGGTCCGGAGCTTAGTAATGAGCTTAGTCGCACAGAAAAATATTTAATCACAAATGTAAAATGGTTGTAGTTTAGAGCCCTGGTAGGGGTTGAGACCGGTAGCTCTGCTAACTTGTAAGCATTTCCTCTGTGGGTTTTGGTGTGCATGCTGTTTTTCTTGGGTGTACTTTTGTATGGGGTTAGCGTCCCCTCATCTCATTCTCCAGCCTGGTTTGAGAGGTTAACATTTTACCATCTACCAACACCCCTACTAGTCCTGACTAACAACTACTTCACTGTCTTCCACTGAGGGTTATCTCCAGAGTTATCTGAGCCAACGTGTCTCCATATCTTTACCATGGCAATCCTTAACTATGTTCATTACCACACACACACACACACACACACACACACACACACACACACACACACACACACACACACACACACACACACACACACACACACACACACACACACACACACACACACACACACACACACACACACACACACACACACACACACACACACACACACGGCAGGTAGCCTAGTGGTTAGGCAGGCAGGGCGGCAGGTAGCCTAGTGGTTAGAGCGTTGGACTTGTAACCGGAGGGCTGCAAGTTCAAATCCCGAGCTGACAAGGTAAAATCTGTCGTTCTGCCCTGAACAAGGCAGTTAACCCACTGTTCCCGGGCGCCAAGACGTGGATGTCGATTAAAAAGGCAGCCCCGCACCTCTCTGATTCAGAGGGTTGGGTTAAATGCGGAAGACACATTTCGGTTGAAGGCATTCGGTTGTACAACTGACTAATAATGGTGACTTTGACTTTGACTTTGACTTTGACACACACACACATCAAGGAAGGCTAGTGAATTACTGACACAACAACAGGCTGTATATAGCCCTCATTGTGACATGGCATGGGGCTATCACAACCTGCCAAGAGAGAGAGAGCACATTCAGGTCAACCACATGCCTGCCTGCTTTTCAGAAGTCTGTTATGGGGAGTTTCACATTGTCAGGAAATGATTTGGATATTGAGTCTATTCCACAATCACCATGCTTAGGTTTGGTTGCCCACTGCTCTTTTTTCAATTTCTTAGAATTCCTATTTCCCTGTCGGAAAATTATATTATCCTGCTGAAATACGGAGTCTGGAAATGGGTGGCTAATTGGAATAGGCTCTATCTCGGAGTAGTGTGGTGTGTTTGACTCAGGACTAACTGCATCCATGTGTCAGATATAGTGAGTCATTTGCTTTTCCGGAAGTGACTGTACCGATTTTAGTATTAAGGTCTCTGCTGAAGTTGCTTGCGTGAATTTATGAATGAGAGGGAGCGAGAGGTCTAACACCCCTTCTGTCTTTGTGTGTGTGCATGTGTTTGTCGGTGCGTGTGTGTTTATTAAGCACCCACGGCAGAGTACTGTAGGCTGGTTCGTGCTCCGTCTTGGTCTGCTCTGTCAGAACAGGAATATGAATGTCATCTCCACAGATCTACACACTGGTTATTATTAAGAGGGGGTATTTTTAATCAGGTAGCATATTAAAGTGAATACACTCTTCTATACAAACACAAACAGCCAGGCCTGCGCAGCCTGATAATGATTAAACTGCTCCTGACACAGGAAGACGTGGTGATTACAGCCTGATAATGATTAAACTGCTCCTGACACAGGAAGACGTGGTAATTACAGCCTGATAATGATTAAACTGCTCCTGACACAGGAATACGTGGTAATTACAGCCTGATAATGATTAAGCTGCTCCTGACACAGGAATACGTGGTAATTACAGCCTGATAATGATTAAGCTGCTCCTGACACAGGAAGACGTGGTAATTACAGCCTGATAATGATTAAACTGCTCCTGACACAGGAAGACGTGGTGATTACAGCCTGATAATGATTAAGCTGCTCCTGACACAGGAAGACGTGGTGTTTACAGCCTGATAATGATTAAGCAGCTCCTGACACAATAAGACGTGGTGATTACAGCCTGATAATGATTAAACTGCTCCTGACACAGGAAAATGTGGTGATTACAGCCTGATAATGATTAAACTGCTCCTGACACAGGAAGACGTGGTGATTACAGCCTGAAAATGATTAAACTGCTCCTGACACAGGAAGACGTGGTGAATTACAGCCTGATAATGATTAAACTGCTCCTGACACAGGAAGACGTGGTGTTTACAGCCTGATAATGATTAAGCAGCTCCTGACACAGGAAGACGTGGTGTTTACAGCCTGATAATGATTAAGCAGCTCCTGACACAAGAAGACGTGGTGATTACAGCCTGATAATGATTCAACTGCTCCTGACACAGGAAGACGTGGTGATTACAGCCTGATAATGATTCAACTGCTCCTGACACAGGAAGACGTGGTGATTACAGCCTGATAATGATTCAACTGGTCCTGACACAGGAAGACGTGGTGATTACAGCCTGATAATGATTCAACTGCTCCTGACACAGGAAGACGTGGTGATTACAGCCTGATAATGATTAAACTGCTCCTGACACAGGAAGACGTAGTGATTACAGCCTGATAATGATTCAACTGCTCCTGACACAGGAAGACGTGGTAATTACAGCCTGATAATGATTAAGCTGCTCTTGACACAGGAGACGTGGTGATTACCGCCTGATAATGATTAAGCTGCTCCTGACACAGGAAGACGTGGTGATTACAGCCTGATAATGATTAAGCTGCTCCTGACACAGGAGACGTGGTGATTACCGCCTGATTATGATTAAGCTGCTCCTGACACAGGAAGACGTGGTGATTACAGCCTGATAATGATTAAGCTGCTCCTGACACAGGAAGACGTGGTGATTACAGCCTGATATTGATTAAGCTGCTCCTGACACAGGAAGACGTGGTGATTACAGCCTGATAGTGATTAAGCTGCTCCTGACACAGGAAGACGTAATGATTACAGCCTGATAATGATTAAGCTGCTCCTGACACGGGAAGACGTGGTGTTTACAGCCTGATAATGATTAAGCAGCTCCTGACACAATAAGATGTGGTGATTACAGCCTGATAATGATTCAACTGCTCCTGACACAGGAAGACGTGGTGATTACAGCCTGATAATGATTCAACTGCTCCTGACACAGGAAGACGTGGTGATTACAGCCTGATAATGATTAAACTGCTCCTGACACAGGAAGACGTGGTGATTACAGCCTGATAATGATTAAACTGCTCCTGACACAGGAAGATGTGGTGATTACAGCCTGATAATGATTAAGCTGCTCCTGACACAGGAAGACGTGGTGATTACATCCTGATAATGATTAAACTGGTCCTGACACAGGAAGACGTGATGATTACAGCCTGATAATGATTAAACTGCTCCTGACACAGGAAGACGTGGTGATTACAGCATGACAATGACTAAACTGCTCCTGACACGGGAAGACGTGGTGATTACAGCCTGATAATGATAATGACTCACAGGCAATTAGATTAAATGTAAATATGGATTTAGGAAGACGTTTCAATTACTTTATGAAATGGATGGACTTGCTTGACTTTTCATCATGAAACAAATGACTCATCCCAATGCAGAGCCATATAAATTCAACTGCGTTTATTTTAAACAAATTTAACATGTGTAATTATTTGTATGAACATAACGAGATTCACCAATTGAGACAAACTGTCAGAAATGGAATAATGTGTCCCTGAACAAAGGGGAGAGTCAAAATCAAAATTAACAGTCTGCATTAAGTACGCAGTGCATCTCCTCATGGACTGCACCAGATTTGCCAATTCTTGCTGTGAAATGTTACCCCCCTCTTCCACCTAGGCACCGACATTTCTGGGGGGAATGGCCCTAGCCCTCACCCTTCGATCCAACAGGTCCCAGACGTGCTCAATGGGATTGAGATCCGGGCTCTTCGCTGGCCATGGCAGAACACTGACATTGCTGTCTTGCAGGAAATCGTGCACAGAACGAGCAGTATGGCTGGTGGCATTGTCATGCTGGAGGGTCATGTCAGGATGAGCCTGCAGGAAGGGTACAACATGAGGGAGGAGGATGTCTTCCCTGTAATGCACAGCGTTGAGATTGCCTGCAATGACAACAAGCTCAGACCGATGATGCTGTGACACACCGCCCCAGACCATGATGGACCGTCCACCTCCAAATCGATCCTGCCCCAGAGTACAGGCCTCTGTGTAAAGCTCATTCCTTTGACAATAAACGCGAATCCGACCATCACCCCTGGTGAGACAAAACCGCGACTCGTCAGTGAAGGGCACTTTTTGCCAGTCCTGTCTGGTCCAGCGACGGTGGGTTTGTGCCCATAGGCGACGTTGTTGCTGGTGATGTCTGGTGAGGACCTGCCTTACAACAGGACTACAAGCCCTTAGTCCAGCCTCTCTCAGCCTATTGCGGACAGTCTGAGCACTGATGGAGGGATTGTGCGTTCCTGGTGTAACTCGGGCAGTTGTTGTTGCCATCCTGTACCTGTCCTGCAGGTGTGATGTTCGGATGTACCGATCCTGTGCAGGTGTTACACATGGTCTGCCACTGCGAGGACAGTCAGCTGTCTGGCCTGCCTCCCTGTATCGCTGTCTTAGGCGTCTCACAGTACGGACATTGCAATTTATTGCCCTGGCCACATCTGCAGTCCTCACATTCACGCAGATGAGCAGGGACCCTGGGCATCTTTCTTTTGGTGTTTTTCAGAGTCAGTAGAAAGGCCTCTTTAGTGTCCTAAGTTATCATAACTGTGACCTTAATTGCCTACCGTCTGTAAGCTGTTAGTGTCTTAACGACCGTTCCACAGGTGCATGTTCATTAATTGTTTATGGTTCATTGAACAAGCATGGGAAACAGTGTTGAAACCCTTTACAATGAAGATCTGTGAAGTTCTTTGGATTTTTACACATTTTCTTTGAAAGACAGGGTCCTGAAAAAAGTAATGTTTCTTTTTTTGCTGTGTTTAGTAGGAGGATGTGTCCTGTGTGTGTGTGTGTGCTGATTGAGACTCGCTGACTAGGGAGCCTGGTTCATGTTTCTGAGTCCTGCTACAATATGACCTTTAATGGAATGAGGGGGGACTTTACCTCATGTTCCACTGTCATTTAAACAGGGAAAACCAGAAGAGGTCTTAAAATGTCTCTTAGGTTTCCCCTTACCTCACCTTGCCAACGTGTGTGTTTACATTAGTACTTTGCCTCTTGCTCCACATCCTCTCTTCTGTGGGTTAGTCATGCAGGGAGGGGGAGGGTTGACACACCCTGACATACAGCAGACCCCAGGTGCCTCTCTGCCACTTCCCACTTCTTGGATGCGTTGGTTGGCATAGTAACAGGTAACCAGAGCCCTCTGGGAGTGTGTTCAGCATCAGGTCACATGGTTAAAAGGGGAATGATTTCTCACAGGTGGGCAGGCCAGGGGTGCCATAGCCTACACAGACTAACCCAACTAAAGTCTATACACACAATAATACTGGAGCTTCAGTGTAGAAATATATAACTAGCTACCTCAGTCCACAATAATCTACCCTTATATATATATATGTTGCGCACTCCATTCTTCTTATAACAGAACTGATCCCCAGATTCCAAACCATTCCTCTCCTCACACATTTCTCTGCTCCATCTCCATCACTCCTCTGAATGACTAGAGGTGTCCAGAGCCCCAGTGGCTGGTGTTCTCTCACTAACTCACTCACTCACTCACCATCAGGGCATGCCTTTTTACCCTGAGAAAGAGAGAGCCTTGTTATTGTCAACACGGCAGAGAGAGAGTCAACCACCGCCGAGTGAGCATGGGCCTCAGAGAAAAGAGTGTAGTTTGCATTTCAGTGGAGGAATCAAGCATGCAGACGATTTGCGTGAGTATAATTATACAGTATTAGAGACAGGACAAAAGTAATCTGTCCCCTGCCTTGTCACAGATACAATTAAGGGACTCCTTCTTCTGGGCTTTGCTGGGTTATTTCCTGATAATTTGGCAAATTGCAATTGGCAATGATGAGTTGTTTCATCCATGAATTTTCAGAATACCTATTGTGTGGGATTTTACGACTATTATGGAAAATATATGTTGTCGTTATTAGTCATTGTCACTTTGAGATAACATGGATGCCTAGCTAAATGTAATTTGCTCCCAATTTGGCGTGGCTCTAAATTTAGACCAATGTAACAACATGAATTATTAATAAATGTTTAAGGCTAAACCGTGCGTGTCTCTTGCTGAAGAAGACATACACACAGTGTATATATAATATAGAAAATGCTGTCGTGAGACGCTGAGTGGTAATTAAGCGTTTAGTTTTATCAAGCAGAAACTAACCATCTGGAGCCGTGCCGAGGCCAGATAGATGGATCCTTAGCCCCTGGGCCTCATGTTCTCCATTGTGGTGTGACCGGTTGGCACTTCTCTTCACCATGTGTGAGAGACGCTAGCAGAGAGGGGATGGGATAGTAGTATGCAAGGGAGAGGCCTTGTGATAGAGGGAGGGAGTGTGTGTGAGGCTAGTGATAAAAGACAGGGAGGGGTGACTGGTTAAGGCACATGTATATGTAGTAATGTATGTACAGTGCATTCAGAAAGTATTCAGACCCTTGACTTTTTCCACATTTTGTTATGTTACAGCCTTATTCTAAAATCGTATTATCAATCTACACACAATGCCCCATAATGACAAAAAAAACTGGTTTTTAGAAATGATATCGCATTTATATAACTTTTCAGAACTTTTACTCATTACTTTGTTGAAGCACGTTTGGCAGCGTCTTCTTGGGTATGACGCTACAAACTTGCCACACCTGTATTTGGGGAGTTTCTCCCATTCTTCTCTGCAGATCCTCTCAAGCTATGTCAGGTTGGATGGGGAGCGTCGCTGCAGATCTATATTCAGGTCTCTCCAGAGATGTTCGATCGGGTTCATGTCCGGGCTCTGGCTGGGCCACTCAAGGCCACTCCTGCATTGTCTTGGCTGTGTGCTTAGGGTTGCTGTCCTGTTGGATGGTGAGCGCTCTGGAGCAGGTTTTCATCAAGGATCTCTCTGTACTTTGCTCCTTTCATCTTTCCCTCGATCCTGACTAGTCTCCCAGTCCCTGCCGCTGAAAAACATCCCCACAGCATGATGCTGCCACCCCCATGCTTCACCGTAGGGATGGTGCCAGGTTTTCTCCAGACGTGACTCTTGGCATTCTGGCCAAAGAGTTCAATCTTGGTTTCATCAGACCAGAGAATCTTGTTTCTCATGGTATAAGAGTCCTTTAGGTACCTTTTGGCAAACTCCAAGCAGCCTGTTGTGCCTTTTACTGAGGAGTGGCATACGTCTGGCCACTCTACCATAAAGGCCTTATTGGTGGAGTGCTGCAGAGATGGTTGTCCTTGAAAAAGGGAAGGGGTCTGAATACTTACCAAATGCACTGAAAGTGTGTATGTCTGTAATATCTATGTTATTGTTTTAAAATGTATGTAAATTGTAAAGTGTTTTTTTTCTGTCATGTATTTTTCGTTACGTGTCAGACCCCAGGAGGTCTAGCTGTCGCCATTGGCGTCAGCTAATAAAAAAGGGCTGTAAAAGAGTGGGAGTTGTTGAGCAGCTGACCTGGGGGGTCTGCAGGGAGGCGAGGACCCAATGGAGCACAAGACACCCAGTGTCCTCAGCCTTCTCCAACTGGCTGCGGCTGTAGTGTGCATGTGTTTCAGGCGTATGCACCTCAACCGTCCTGGTGTGGTGTGTGTGCACTGCCTTTTCTGTTCCTCTTCTTCTGCGTTCATGCCACAAGTAGCTTCATTCCATCTTTATTGGTGAAGTGTGTGTGTGTGTGTGTGTGTGTGTGTGTGTGTGTGTGCGCTTTTGTTAGAAGTCCCTGCCTGAGCTGTGTAGGATCGATGAGGAAGTGTCGTACACTCAGCTCTAATCATTCTCACTATCTCTCTCTGTCACACACACACGACAGGGCTGTGCTGGGATGCCTGTGTGCTCTGGGAGTTGGCCTGCCTGCTGACAGTGCTAGATGGCAAGATTAAGTTGTTTCTATCAGAGAGGCGTTTCTATGCGCTGTGGTTCAGGTATGCCACATGTAATGTATTATGTGTCAACCCTGCCAGTATGACTGAGGAGGGAGAGCAAAACAGGGCTGCCTGAATGTCTTCCCCAGGAGAGTGTGAAAGGGGCAGAAAGAATGAAGGAAATAGAGACCTCACCATAGAGGTCTATTAAAACTCACAGCAGGAGCCCATTGTGACAATGGATCGATACCGTACTGCTGCTACTTGCAGAGGAATTGGAACAACCTCTGTCAGTAACATCCATTTAGGGTGGCAACATTTTATGTAGGTAAGAATGTAACAGAACAGACACTGAATAGTCTTTCCTCAGCCCATTCCCACTTACTTCCATGAACCCCTCCCCTCTTCACTACCTATCTAGCTCTTCTCTGCAGAATATCTGTGTAGTCTTTGTGGTGTTGTTTTCCTTGACCACTCCTCGTCCAGCTATGTGGTGACAGAACTGATGCAGAGTGACCTCCATAAGATCATCGTGTCACCTCAGCCCCTCAGCTCAGACCATGTCAAAGTGTTTCTCTATCAGATCCTCAGAGGTAAGACCTCTCCGACACGCTCACACACTCCCAGATTACATTGTAAACATTAAAACGCAATATTCACACACATATCAGTTTGAATCGTCATGATAAAAAACAAGCTGGGACCTTCGCACAAGGAACTGTTTGAAAACCGTTCAACTGAATCCTTCCCGGCATGTGTTTTGTCTGTAGGACTGAAGTACCTGCACTCAGCTGGCATCCTACATCGAGACATCAAACCTGGCAACCTCCTGGTCAACAGCAACTGTGTGCTTAAGGTTGATCTACTGTCCTCTGCTATCTAACATCTCCATCCTCCTGTGGTTGATCTACTGTCCTCTACTATCTAACATCTCCATCCTCCTGTGGATGATCTACTGTCCTCAACTGTCTAACATCTCCATCCTCCTGTGGTTGATCTACTGTCCTCTACTGTCTAACATCTCCATCCTCCTGTGGTTGATCTACTGTCCTCTACTATCTAACATCTCCATCCTCCTGTGGTTGATCTACTGTCCTCTACTGTCTAACATCTCCATCCTCCTGTGGTTGATCGACTGTCCTCTACTATCTAACATCTCCATCCTCCTGTGGTTGATCTACTGTCCTCTACTATCTAACATCTCCATGTACAGTTGAAGTCAGAAGTTTACATACACCTTAGCCAAATGCATTTAAACTGCATTTAAAGTTTTTCACAATTCCTGACTATAATCCTAGTACAAATTCCTTGTCTTAGGTTAGTTAGGATCACCACTTTATTTTAAGAATGTGAAATGATTTATTTCAGCTTTTATTTCTTTCATCACATTCCCAGTGGGTCAGAAGTTTACATACACTGAATTAGTATTTGGTAGCATTGCCTTTAAATTGTTTACCTTGGGTAAAATGTTTTGGGTAGCCTTCCACAAGCTTCCCACAATAAGTTGGGTGAATTTTGGCCCATTCCTCCTGACAGAGCTGGTGTAATTGAGTCAGGTTAGTAGCCCGCTTTGCTCGCACACGCTTTTTCAGTTCTGCCCACACATTTTCTATAGGATTGAGGTCAGGGCTTTGTGATGGCCAGTCCAATACCTTGACTTTGTTGTCCTTAAGCCATTTGCCACAACTTTGCAAGCATGTTTGGGGTCATTGTCCATTTGGAAGACCCATTTGCGACTAAGCTTTAACTTCCTGACTGATGTCTTGAGATGTTACTTCAATATATCCACATAATTTTCCTACCTCATGATGCCATCTATTTTGTGAAGTGAACCAGTCCCTCCTGCAGCAAAGTACCCCCACAACATGATGCTGCCACCCCCGTGCTTCACGGTTGGGATGGTGTTCTTCGGCTTGCAAGCCTCCCCCTTTTCCCTCCAAACATAACAATAGTCATTATGGCCAAACAGTTCTATTTTTGCTTCATCAGACCAGAGTACAATCTTTGTCTCCATGTGCAGTTGCAAACCGTAGTCTGTCTTTTTTATGGGGGTTTTGGAGCAGTGGCTTCTTCCTTGCTGAGCGGCCTTTCAGGTTATGTTGATATAGGACTCGTTTTACTGTGGATATAGATACTTTTGTACCTGTTTCCTCCAGCATCTTCACAAGGTCCTTTGCTGTTGTTCTGGGATTGATTTGCACTTTTCGCATCAAAGCATGTTCATCTCTAGGAGACAGAACGTGTCTCCTTCCTGAGCGGTATGCCGGCTGCGTGGTCCCATGGTGTTTATATTTGCGTACTATTGTTTGTACAGATGAACGTGGTACCTTCCGACGTTTGGTACACCTCCAATTGACTCAAATGATGTCAATTAGCCTATCAGAAGCTTCTAATGCCATGACATCATTTTCTGGAATTTTCCATGCTGTTTAAAACCACAGTCAACTTAGTGTATGTAAACTTCTGACCCACTGGAATTGTGATACAGTGAATTATAAGTGAAATAATCTGTCTGTAACAATTGTTGATTTTTGTTAATAAGACATTTGTTGATAGTTTGTTAATAAGAAATGTGTGGAGTGTTTGAAAAAAAGTTTTAATGACTCCAACCTAAGTATATGTAAACTTCTGACTTCAACTGTATTACTCAACTGAGATCTACTGTATGATATTTATGAGGTCAATTTGGGATTGGAGTTTGCTCTGAGAGAGAGAGAGAGAGAGAGAGAGAGAGATTCAGTGATTCTCTGGCTGACTCTGGAGAACAGATTGTCTCTAGCAGACATTTACTAATTTAGCTCCTAACTCTCCTTTCCCAAAAACCTTCCCCACACATTCTGGGCTATTTTCAGACGAACCCATCCCTGCCTGCCTCTGTGATGCTCCCTGCATATGATTGGGTGCTGTCTCCCCATGATATCGCTGTGTTCTTTCTCTACCAAGTCTGCCATTATTTTAGAGAGGCGATCATTTAATTTCTGATGATAAACATCCCCTTCCAAAAATCTCCCTCCGCAGCATCAGCTACTGTGAGGAGCAATCGTCTGAAGTAATGTGACAAGGCCCGCAGCGGTGCGACACTGTTTTTAGGAGGGGGAGTGTGTTCCTGTAGGGACACCATAGATGAGGTTGGTAATCAACTTCAATGACTGTTTTCATTGGAAAATGTAATTATTGATGCACCATGCATTTCTGAAAAATCTGCTCATCCCTTGAAGAGGTTGGGGGAAAAGAGATATGAGGGAACAAAGAATTTCGGAGCAGCTCTTTAGTCAGTTTATGAACGATCCAAGTATTCCTTCCTTTTGTCTGTAACAATTGTTACTTTTTGTGTCTTTAGACGTATCAGACAATGTTCTCATTCAGTTAGATAACAATTGACTCAGAACAGTCACAGTAAGCTGCCAACTAATAAATAGTGTATCTTACAAGAACCTGCATGCATCTAAACCTTGGGTTAGGTTGGGTTGGGAGAACTAGTCTATTTGTATATTGATATTGATAGATGTATTAATGTGAACATGTTCTCCACCTTCATCCCTCTCCAGATCTGTGACTTTGGGCTGGCACGGGTGGAGGAGCTGGACGAGTCTCGTCACATGACTCAGGAGGTGGTGACCCAATATTACCGCGCGCCAGAGATCCTCATGGGCAGCCACCATTACTCCAACGCCATCGACATCTGGTCTGTAGGATGCATCTTCGCCGAGCTACTGGGCCGACGCATCCTGTTTCAGGCCCAAAGCCCCATCCAGCAGGTAACCAATACTGTAAACACTGGGAGCATGTTGATCTGACATGGAATACTTGCTGATCTAGTATTCAGTGCAGAGCATTTCTGGGCTTATTTTATAAGAAAAAAAGGTATTCACTATCCTTAGTTGTGTTAGTCTGTAGACTTCACTGAGATGTTTTTTTCAGCTTGAGCAGAGCTTTCAGAGATCACGTTTGTATTTGAAAACAGGGCAGAGTTTCCTTTTAACCTTTAGTGTCCGTGTCTCTCCAGACCTTGGGCTCTGGTCCTGCCTCGTTTACATCCCTTTCAGAGATGACATGTTGCCTCCCGAGTGGCGCAGCGGTCTAAGGCACTGTTTTCGCAGTGCTTAGAGGTGTCACTACAGACCTGGGTTCGATCCCAGGCTGTGACCCAGCCGACCGCAACCGAGAGACCCATGAGGCGGCACACAATTGGCCCAGTGTTGTCCGGGTTAGGAGAGGGTTTTGCCTGGGGGCTTTACTTGGCTCATTGCGCTCTAGCAACTTCTTGTGGCGGGCCAGGCGCCTGCAGGCTGACTTTAGTCGTCTCCCGAGTTCGTACGGTAGTTTCAGTGATTGGACAAGACTGAAACTGCCAATTGGATGTCACGAAATTGGGAAGAAAAAGGGGTAAAAAAATAAATAAATAATAAATTACAGATGACATGTTGAGTTAGCTGGGGAGGCATGAATGCAGTTTTATGTCTCAGTACACACTACTCCCTTTCACTTCTGATATCGACACAAATGGCTCATGTCTAAAATGACGTGTTCACAGATACTGTATGTTCACAATACACTGCAGAATTGCATTCTGGAGCAATAAGTCAATACACACACAATACATACAGTACAGCTCCCTGGAGTCATTAGCCTGCCTCTCTCAACTACCTTTACTGCATATATACCAAAGCGTGTGTGCAAGTGTGTTTGTACAGGTGCGTTCGTGCATGCGTTTGTGCATGCATGTCTCAAGTACAGTAACATATGCTGCATGGTGTTCTTCTGTGTTGAAGCTGGATCTGATCACGGACCTGCTGGGAACTCCCTCTCTGGAGGCCATGAGGACGGCGTGTGAGGGGGCCAGGGCCCACATCCTCAGAGGACCACACAAACAGGTAGGGACACAGATGAGCGGTGTATGTTTTCTGGAGCAGGACAGCAGTTGAGTCTCCTGAGCAAGGTTTTCAGAAGTCCTACAAATCAATTATTACAGGAGTCAGTGATGAGTGGTTCTCTTGGACAGCAAGATGCCGTTTTGTTGATGTTTTGTTCCACCTCTTTGTTTCATTGACTTTTGTATTGACTCTTGTTATTTAAAGAACATAGGTTTAAACCCCTTATTGAGTAAAGATCCAGCTGTTTGTGGGTGTGTTAGGGCTGACCCCAATTAGTCGACTGGTCTATTGTTTGGTTGATAGGCTGTTGTTCAACCAATATTTTGTTAGTCGAGCAGTAGCAAATATATGTATGTATGTATGTATGTATGTATGTACAGTTGAAGTCGAAAGTTTACATACACTTTAGCCAAATACATTTAAACTCTGTTTTTCACAATTCCTGACATTTAATCCTAGTAAAAATACCTTGTCTTAGGTCAGTTAGGATCACCACTTTATTTTAAGAATGTGAAATGTCAGAATAATAGTAGAGATAATGATTTATTTCAGCTTGTATTTCTTTTGTCACATTCCCAGTGGGTCAAAAGTTTACATACACTGAATTAGTATTTGGTAGCATTGCCTTTAAATTGTGTAACTCGGGTCAAACATTTCGGGTAGCCTTCCACAAGCTTCCCACAATAAGTTGGGTGAATTTTGGCCCATTCCTCCTGACAGAGCTGGTGTAACTGAGTCAGGTTTGTAGGCCTCCTTGCTCGCACACGCTTTTTCAGTTCTGCCCACAAATCTTCTATAGGATTGAGGTGAGGGCAAGTCTGGTTCATCGTTGGGAGCAATTTCCAAACGCCTGAAGGTACCACATTCATCTGTACAAACAATAGTACGCAAGTATAAACACCAAGGGACCACGCAGCCATCATACCGCTCAGGAAGGAGACATGTTCTGTCTCCTAGAGATTAACGTACTTTGGTGCAAAAGTGCAAATCAATCCCAGAACAACAGCAAAGGACCTTGTGAAGATGCTGGAGGAAACAGGTACAAAAGTGTATATATCCACAGTAAAACGAGTCCCATATTGACATAACTTGAAAGGCCGCTCAGCAAGGAAGAAGCCACTGCTCCAAAACCGCCATAAAAAAAGCCAGACTACGGTTTGCAACTGCACATGGGGACAAAGATTGTACTTTTTAGAGAAATGTCCTCTGGTCTGATGAAACAAAAATAGAACTGTTTGGCCATAATGACCATTGTTATGTTTGGAGGAAGAAGGGGGAGGCTTGCAAGCCGAAAAACACCATCCCAACCGTGAAGGACAGGGGTGGCACCATCATGTTGTGGGGGGTGATATGCTGCAGGAGGGACTGGTGCACTTCACAAAAAAGATGACATCATGAAGGAGGAAAAGGATGTGGATATATTGAAGCAACATCTCAAGACATCAGTCAGGAAGTTAAAGCTTGGTCGCAAATGGGTCTTCCAAATGGACAATGACCCCAAGCATACTTCCATGTTGTGGCATTATGGCTTAAGGACAACAAAGTCAAGGTATTGGAGTGGCCATCACAAAGCCCTGACCTCTATCCTATAGAAAATTTGCCTACTAACGCCTCAGTTACACCAGCTCTGTCAGCAAGAAGGGGCCAAAGTTCACCCAACTTATTGTGTGAAGGTTATGGAAGGCTTCCCGAAAAGTTTGACCCAAGTTAAACAATTTAAAAGCTATGCTGCGAAATATTTGTCATTAAGCTCGAGCTCCTTGGTCTCGACCCCGCCCTGTGCAACTTGGTCCTGGACTTCCTGACGGGCCGACCCCAGGTGGTGAGAGTAGGAAACAACATCTCCACCCGCTGATCCTCAACACTGGGGCCCCACAAGGGTGCATTCTCAGCCCTCTCCTTTACTCCCTGTTCACCCATGACTGCATGGCCAAGCACGCCTCCAACTCAATCATCAAGTTTGCAGACGACACAACAGTGGTAGGCTTTATTACCAACAACGACGAGACAGCCTACAGGGAGGAGGTGAGGGCCCTCGGAGTGTGGTGTCAGAAAAATAACCTCTCACTCAACGTCAACAAAACAAAGAAGATGATCGTGGACTTCAGGAAGCAGCAGAGGGTGCACCCCCTATCCACATCGACGGGACAGTAGTGGAGAAGGTGGAAAGTTTTAAGTTCCTCGGGGTACACATCACGGACAAACTGAAATGGTCCACCCACACAGACAGTGTGGTGAAGAAGGTGCAACAGCGCCCCTTCAACCTCAGGAGGCTGAAGAAATTTGGCTTGTCACCAAAAACACTCACAAACTTCTACAGATGCACAATCGAGAGCATCCTGTCGGGCTGTATCACCACCTGGTACGGCAACTGCTCCGCCCACAACCGTAAGGCTCTCCAGACGGTAGTGAGGTCTGCACAACGCATCACCGGGGGTAAACTACCTGACCTCCAGGACACCTACACCACCCGATGTCACAGGAAGGCCAAAAAGATCATCAAGGACAACAACCACCCGAGCCACTGCCTGTTCACCCCGCTATCATCCAGAAGGCGAGGTCAGTACAGGTGCATCAAAGCTGGGACCGAGAGACTGAAAAACAGCTTCTATCTCAAGGCCATCAGACTGTTAAACAGCCATCACTAACATTGAGTGGCTGCTGCCAACATACTGACTTAAATCTCTAGCCACTTTAAATAATAGGAATTGGATGTAACAAATGTATCACTAGCCACTTTAAACAATTTTGTATATAATGTTTACATATCCGACATTAATCATCTCAAATGTATACACTGTACTCTATACCATCTACTGCATCTTGCCTATGCCGTTCGGCCATCGACTCAAATCTCTAGCCACTTTAATAATTAAAAATGTGATGAAATAAATGTATCACTAGCCACTTTAAACAATGCCATTTATACAATGTTTACATATCCTACATTACTCATCTCATATGTATATACTGTACTCTATACCATCTACTGCATCTTGCGTACTCCGGTCAGCCATCGCTCATCCATATATTTATATGTACATACTCGTATTCATTCCTTTACTCTTGTATGTATAAGGTAGTTGTTGTGAATTTGTTAGATTACTTGTTAGATACTACTGCATGGTCGGAACTAGAAGCACAAGCATTTCGCTACACTCGCGTTAACATCTGCTAACCATGTGTATGTGACAAATAAAATTAGATTTGATTTGAGAGGTAGTTGGTGAACCAGGCGAGACAGTCATTTGAGAAACCAAGGCTGTTGAGTCTGCCGATAAGAATGTGGTGATTGACAGAGTTGAAAGCCTTGGCCAGGTCGATGAATACAGCTGCACAGTATTGTCTCTTATTGATGGCGGTTATGATATCGTTTAGGACCTTGAGCATGGCAGAGGTACACCCATGACCAGCTCGGAAACCAGATTGCATAGCGGAGAAGGTACGGTGGGATTCGAAATGGTCGGTGATCTGTTTGTTAACTTGGCTTTCTAAGACCTTAGAAAGGCAGGGTAGGATAGATATAGGTCTGTAGCAGTTTGGGTCTAGAGTGTCTCCATGTTTGAAGAGGGGGATGACCGCGACAGCTTTCCAATCTTTGGGGATCTCAGACGATACGAACAGACGATACGAAAGAGAGGTTGAACAGGCTAGTAATAGGGGTTGCAACAATTTTGGCGGATCATTTTAGAAATAGAGGGTCCAGATTGTCTAGCCCGGCTGATTTGTAGGGGTCCAGATTTTGCAGCTCTTTCAGAACATCAGCTATCTGGATTAGGGTGAAGGAGAAATGGGGGAGGCTTGGGCAAGTTGCTGTGGGGAGGTGCAGGGCTGTTGACCGGGGTAGGGGTAGCCAGGTGGAAAGCATAGCCAGCCGTAGAAAAATGCTTCTTGAAATTCTCAATTATCGCAGAATTATTGGTGGTGACAGTGTTTCCAAGCCTCAGTGCAATGGGCAGCTGGGAGGAGGTGCTCTTATTCTCAATGGACTTAACAGTGTCCCAGAACTTTTTGGAGTTCATGCCACAGGATGCAAATTTCTGTTTGAAAAAGCTAGCCTTTGCTTTCCTAACATTTATTACGATTCGCTGTTCCAAAAAAATATTGCTAACCATATGTCTGCTGCAGAGTGACGAGAGAGTCATGAAAAAATTTGGCTCCCTATTTAAAAAGAAGAAGAGGAGAACAAGCTATGAGTTTTGGTGGCGGTACAGCAAACTAGCACAAAAATAATATTGTGATATTGTCAAAACAATACGATACAGTATATCATCAAAAATAATATCCTGATATGTAACTATGGATTTTTTTCCCATCACTACCATCCATGCTCTACCTGCAGGGTGGCTATTCAGTGGCCGATTGAATCTTTCTGTGGATGATTATTCACAAGTTGACCACATTCAGTACATAAAATCTCTTTAAAAGCCCTGGTTTTAGCTTCCTTCAGATGCAAGTTCAAAGCTTACAAGATGCAGCCAGAGGTCAACACACACTTGAAGGTTTTTTGGAGGGTTTGGGGAGTTACATACTCATGTGAGAGGACAGGGTCTTTGTGAAGATAAGAGAGGTGGAGAGAATGAAGCATCACAGAGAGCCCCTGCCCTCCTCTCATCCCCCATTATTTTCCCTCTGGAGGAGGTGAAGGACCTGTGAGAGGAGGATAAGAGAGATGAGAGGGCACAGGAGAGAGGAGAAGTTGACCAAGGAGCTTTGAAGAGGGAAGAAGGGTTTCCTTTTTACGCAATGGGTGTCTGGGGTGTTGGAGCTTGGGAGGGAAGGATGGGGGGAAGAGAAGAGTAAAACATGGCGGGAGGAGGAGCGAGTGATGCTTTTAAAGACAAGGTTTTCCGAGCTGCATCAGAGACGTCATTATATCTGCTTATTCTCCCAGACGGCGAGAACGTCCACAGAGAAGTACAGGCACTCGGGCTGCTTCTGACTAACCTAATGTGTATTCCTCTCTTCTCCTTCTCACTAACCTAATGTAGGTTCCTCTCCTCTCCTTCTCACTAACCTAATGTAGATTTCTCTCCTTCTCACTAACCTAATGTAGATTTCTCTCCTTCTCACTAACCTAATGTAGATTCCTCTCCTTCTCACTAATCTAATGGAGCTCCCTCTCCTCTCATGTCCTAGCTGCTTCTCACTACTGTAATGGAGGTTCCTCTCCTTCTCACTAATCTAATGGAGCTCCCTCTCCTCTCATGTCCTAGCTGCTTCTCACTACTGTAATGAAGCTTCCTTTCCTTCTCACTAATCTAATGGAGCTCCCTCTCCTCTCGTGTCCTAGCTGCTTCTCACTACTGTAATGGAGGTTCCTCTCCTTCTCACTAATCTAATGGAGCTCCCTCTCCTCTCGTGTCCTAGCTGCTTCTCACTACTGTAATGAAGCTTCCTTTCCTTCTCACTATAATGAAGCTTCCTCTCCTTCTCACTATAATGAAGCTTCCTCTCCTTCTCACTACTCTAATGGAGCTTCCTGTCCTCACTTGCTCTCTTTCATCTGTACTGGTGTGAGAGAACACAGGCAAGCGCAAATTCCAGGTAGTCATCCACCATATCACTTCACCCCTACTTTGTTTTCAGAGCAAGCTGTAGATGAGGGAGAGCGGAAACGAGAAGAGGACACCACTTTAGAGTCTTGTGATTCACCCTGAGTCATTCAGAAAATGACTACAGTAACTGGCCCAGTCATATGAGATGCATAGAGAACTTGAATGAATGCGGCCCTTAGATTTTTTTAGTAGTGATTGTTATCGTATAGTCTAATGAAATAACCATGTTTTGAGGGGAAAATAGAACACACCAGGTAGCTAGCCCTCACCCACTCTGCTATGGAGGCTTAGGCAGGTCAATACCCCATCCCAAATGAGTTTAGAAATCAGAGAAGGGCTTGAAAGCTGCTAAGCACACCCTTGCCACACTCACGCACACATACTGTGTATGTCACTCCCTCTCTTTCGCGCTCTCTCATGCAAACACGCACGCACACACACACACACACCCCAACCACTCTGCTCTACCCTCGAAACATGGCAAAGCAAAGTGCAGGGTTTTCTGCTGAAACAGGAAGCCTCACTGCCAGTCTACTGTTACCTGAGCTTTCCGTCTGGGTAGAGAAGTTACCAGAGGCTGATACTCACGCTTCACTCTGCTGCTGGAGCACACACAACACACACACAATCCAAATAAACCTGCCTTCCCCTTTCTCTAAATCTTTGTACAGAACAGTCTGATATGGCGTTGACACGCAGGTTGAACCCTCGTCTCTGGCGGCTTGTTCAAGTAATTACCTGCATCTTTATCGGCCCATCCCATCCTTCACCAGTCTCATTTCCTCTTAGCTCCAGGAGGCTGGCTAGCTAGCTAGAGTTAGCAGCAGGTTTGCATGAGTAAACAGTGTAATCACGTCCACTTGTTCACACCACTGTACATCCCCAGGTGGAATTCTTCCTTTCACAGTGCCCTGCTGTAGCCTGGGAAGGCTTTGTTATTGTCTGGCAGAGTGATGTACAACTTGTTTGTCGTGCTCTGGGCTGGGAAATGCGGGCAGAGCGAGAGGACAATGTTTGAGGGGAGGGTGTGGGAGAGGCAGGCAGCTTGCCCTGGCTGCCCCTGGTGTAAAATAGCCCTTAGACAGCCTGGAGGTGTGTTGGGTCATTGTCCTGTTGAAAAACAAATGATAGTCCCACTAAGCACAAACCAGATGGGATCGTGTATCGCTGCAGAATGCTGTGGTAGTCATGCTGGTTAAGTGTGCCTTGAATACTAAATAAATCACAGACAGTGTCACCAGCAAAGCACCCCAACACCATAACACCTCCTCCAAGATTTACGGTGGGAAATACACATGCAGAGATCATCCGTTCACCACACCGCGTCTCACAAAGACACAACGGTTGGAACCAAAAATCTCCAATTTGGACTCCAGACCAGAAGACAAATTTCCACTGGTCTAATGTCCTTTGCTCGTGTTTCTTGGCCCAATTAAGTCTCTTCTTATTATTGGTGTCTTTTAGTAGTGGTTTCTTTGCAGCAATTCGACCATGAAGGCCTGATTCACGCAGTCTCCTCTGAACAGTTGATGTTGAGATGTGTCTGTTACTTGAACTCTTTGAAGCATTTATTTGGGCTGCAATTTCTGAGGCTGGTAACTCTAACTTATCCTCTGCAGCAGAGGTAACTCAGGGTCTTCCATTCCTGTGCTGGTCCTCATGAGCCAGTTTCATCATAACGCTTGATGGTTTTTGCGACTGCACTTGAAGGAACTTTCAAAGTTATTGAAATTTTCCGTATTGACTGACCTTCATGTCTTAAAGTAATGATGGACTGTCATTTCTCTTTGCTTATTTGAGCTGTTCTTGCCATAATATGGACTTGATCTTTTACCAAATAGGGCTATCTTCTGTATACCACCCCTATCTTGTCACAACACAACTTATTGGCTCAAAACACATTAATAAGGAAAGAAATTCCACAAATTAACTTTTAATAAGGCACACCTGTTAATTGAAATGCATTCCAGGTGACTACCTCATGAAGCTGGTTGAGAGAATGCCAAGAGTGTGCAAAGCTGTCATCAAGGCAAAGGGTGGCTATTTAAAGAATCTCAAATATAAAATGTATTTAGATTTTTTTTAAACACTTTTTTGGTTACTACATGATTCCATATATGTTATTTCATAGTTTTGATGTCTTTATTATTATACTACGATGTTTTAAATAGTAAAAGTAAAGAAAAACCCTTGAATAGGTAGGTGTCCTAAATCTTTTGACCTGTAGTGTGTCTTCATACTGTACTGTCTTTGAGCATAGTGCGTGTTGGGGGGGTTGAGGAGGAGATGGAATGCCGAATCCTCTCCCTCCCCTCTCCTCTCCTCTGCTCCCCCTCTCCTCTGCTCTCTACCCCTTCTCCTCTGCTCTGCTCCCCCTCTCCTCTGCTCTCCTCCCCCTCTGCTCTCATCACCTTCCCCTCTCCTCCCCTCTCCTCTGATTTGTTCCCCCTCTGCTTTCCTCCCCCTCTGCTTTGCTATCCTCCCGCTCTGCTCCCCCTCTCCTCTCCTCTCCTTATCTTCTCCTTCATTTCTCCTCCACCCGCTCTCCTCTCCTACTCCTCTCCTCCCCCTCTCCTCTGCTCTCTTCCCCTTCTCCTCTCCTCCCCCTCTGCTCTGCTCCCCCTCTCCTCTGCTCTCCTGCCCCACTCCTCCCCTTCTCCTCTCTTCCCCCTCTCCTCTGATTTGCTCCCCCTCTGCTCTTCTCCCCCTCGCCTCTGCTCTCCTCCCCTTTCCTCCCCCTCTGCTCTCCTTCCGCTCTGCTCCCCCTCTCCTCTGCTCTCCTCTCCCTCTGCTCTCCTCCCCTTTCCTCCCCCTCTGCTCTCTTCCCCCTCTGGTCTCCTCCCCCTCTGCTCTCCTTCCGCTCTGCTCCCCCTCTCCTCTGCTCTCCTCTCCCTCACCTCTGCTCTCCTCCCCTTCTCCTCCCCTTCTCCTCCCCTTCTTTATCCTCTCTTCCCCCTCTCCCCCTCTCCCCTGCTCCTCCTCTCCTTATCTTATCCTTCACCTCTCCTCCTCCTCTCCTCTCCTCTGCTCCCCCTCTCCTCTCCTTATCTACTCCTTCATTTCTCCTCCACCCCCTCTCCTCCTCCTCTCCTCCCCCTCTCCTCTCCTTGGTGATTGCGCTGGGTGAATCACATCGGAGAGAGTAGTGTGTGTTGTAACAGAAAGTCATCTCCTGGAGAGTGTGAATCACCAGTTGGGGCTTGCACCTGCAAAACCTAAACAGGGAAAACAGGTGATTACGGATGGGCTTTTTCAATCAACTTTGTTGAGTTTGAGAGTGAGAGAGATGGGTCAGGAAAGATAAGATTAGTGTAAAAATAACTTTTGGGCCCACCTCCTCTTAGAGATAAGCACACAGCGGGGCTATTGTTTGAAGGATCACTTTTGCGGCAGCGTGGAAGACCTTTGGAAGTGAAGGAGAGATTTGTAAAATCGTTGGCTGTGGCTGGCTTTCATGCCACAGATAAGATCTACTGTAGGACTCAATTCAATTGAATCCACATTGCAATATGTATGCAGTAGCCCTTGACTGCTGTACAAAAACTGTACCACCATCTATACTGCCTTCACAGGTAGATGCTTCTTCTGAATGTCAAAAATGTCATGTTGAATGTACAGTTCATGATATCATCATTCAAGCTGTTTTCACAATTCTTAAAATCCTCATGTTATAAAAACAAGGCCAGCATTGAAAAAGCTTTATTTGCTTAAGTTGACTGTGCGTGTAACTATTTGACTGACTGTATGTAATTTCCTGTCTCTGCAGCCATCCCTTCCTGTCCTGTACACCCTGTCCAGCCAGGCCACCCACGAAGCTGTTCACCTCCTGTGCAGGATGCTTGTGTTCGATCCGGTGAGTAGGGTGCGTGTGTGTTGTCATGTTTAGCTGTACTTGTGAGGACCAGAAGTCTCAACAAGAATAGTAAACAAACAAAAATGTGACCAACTGGGGACATTTTGTTAGTCCCCACAAGGAAAAAGGCTATTTCTAGGGGGGTTAGGGTTAGTAGTTAGGTTTAGCGTTAAGGTTAGGTTTTGGGGTTAGGGTTAGGGAAAATTTAATTTTGAATGGGAATCAATTGTGTGTCCTGACAAGCTATGGTAAACAAGAGAGAGAGAGAGAGAGAGTGTGTGTGCGTGCGTGCCTGTTAAGAAACAGATCATTATACTCCACAGTAATAGGATGCAAATAATATCCTCATTACAAGTAATGGTTCAACGGCTAAATGACCTGCAGATTGGACACCATATCTAGAGATGTAAAAAAGACTCTACTCAAGATTTTTGGCTCCTGCTTACACAGACTGAAGCAACTTTTTGGCTTTCTGTCTAAATAACAAATCTTATTTTCCTAAAACATACAAGTATACCTTATGGTAGGCAGACAGTTTTTGCATCACTTCTGTACATTACAGTCAACTACACTACACAATGGAAAGATATGAATTCAACATCCTGAACAAAGGAAGGTGGTGGTAACCCTAGACACCACTGTCACTGACTGTAATCAACAATCCAGCTTTCGATTGAATGACCTCTGGCCAGTGGCCAATCCAGAGAGATGAACAGCTAGGGTGTAAGACTGTTCCATCAGTGCATATGTCTCCAAGTCCAACCCCTAAAGGGCACTGCCTTGACCCTACTGCCCTGCAACAACATCCTCCTATCATGAGTTAGGTTGATGGGTTGACAGGTATTCACTGTATTATGCAACAAAGGGAGGTTGATTAACTATGCCATCTTCTCTCCCCAACCCACACGTTTACTTATTCATGCACTTCGGAGATGATTAAAACCAAACAATGTTGCATGCTTGTCCTACATCCATGGTGTGTGTGTGTGTTTGTGTGTGTGAGGTACTGTGTGAGAGTGTGTGTGTGCAGGAACCCTACTAGCAGCTAGTGTTGACAGAACACACACAGTGATGTTTATTGGCATCTCCTGACTGACTGGGGAAATAAGATGTGCGCTGTAATGATTCTGAGGCTCTGTCACTAACAGATTAGGAGGAATCTGACATATGGTAATGATGGGGGCCAAATACATTGAGCTATCGAGGCCTACTGTATACAGGGTTGTCTCATTGAGATCTGTAATGTGGAAATAAGCCAACCTTTCTTTTCGGATGTCTTTTTCCAGACCAGAGGGCAGTATTTCTCCCCCCTCGTTTCAATCTGGCACATCTAAGTGCGATATTGCTGACTAGTCAGATGGTTATTCAGTTGAGGCTTATTTGGTTTGATTCCAAGGTCTAGTTTTAATATGGGGTGTCTTCGAAAGAGAGAGAATGTGCAGTAGACTGCTGTTTATGAGAGCCATCAAATGCTTTATCAAACAGACCATTTGATTTGGAGGGATTTCATAGTCCTGTATGTATTCCATGAGTGTGTGTGTAGTCTATGTACATCAGTGTGTGTTTGGCCCTCCCCCAGTCTAAACGGATCTCAGCAAAGGATGCCCTGGCCCACCCCTACCTGGACGAGGGCCGACTGAGGTACCACACCTGTATGTGCAAGTGCTGCTACACCACCTCCTCTGGCCGCGTCTACACCAGCGACTTTGAGCCCGTCACCAACCCCAAGTTTGACGACGGCTTCGAGAAGAATCTGACCTCCGTCAGACAGGTCAAAGGTGAGTCTGCTGACCAACCAGCAGAGGGCGGAGTTGTGCTATGGGAATTAGCCCTTACAAGTTTTGTTGTTTGATTATTTTATCCTCTGTGTTAGGCCTATCTAGCTCATCCATTTTTATCCCCTTCATGTTACTGGGTTATGTTTTTCAACTGGGTTTGCAAAGAGCGGAAGCTATAGCTAAAGCTAATTAGTTTCAATGGGTGATAGATAGACTTCCATCCATTGCATACATGGTGAACGTCTTAACCTAGTACCACAATTATTGTGAAACCGGCAGCTTTACAGACGCCTGAGGTCCTAATTAAATCCAATCAACCTTGAGACCATGTGCAGATCATGCCTCTGTGTGTTAAGGCGTTTGTGTGCTTCCCAGACAAAGCCGTTCGGAAGGGTTTGTGCATATACAGTGAGGGGAAAAAAGTATTTGATCCCCTGCTGATTTTGTACGTTTGCCTACTGACAAAGAAATGATCAGTCTATAATTTTAATGGTAGGTTTATTTGAACAGTGAGAGACAGAATAACAACAAAAAAATCCAGAAAAACGCATGTGAAAAATGTTAGAAATTGATTTGCATTTTAACGAGGGAAATAAGTATTTGAACCCCTCTCAATCAGAAAGATTTCTTGCTCCCAGGTGTCTTTTATACAGGTAACGAGCTGAGATTAGGAGCACACTCTTAAAGGGAGTGCTCCTAATCTCAGCGTGTTACCTGTATAAAAGACACCTGTCCACAGAAGCAATCAATCAATCAGATTCCAAACTCTCCACCATGGCCAAGACCAAAGAGCTCTCCAAGGATGTCAGGGACAAGATTGTAGACCTACGCAAGGCTGGAATGGGCTACAAGACCATCGCCAAGCAGCTTGGTGAGAAGGTGACAACAGTTGGTGCGATTATTCGCAAATGGAAGAAACACAAACGAACTGTCAATCTCCCTCGGCCTGAGGCTCCATGCAAGATCTCACCTCGTGGAGTTGCAAGGATCATGAGAACGGTGAGGAATCAGCCCAGAACTACACGGGAGGATCTTGTCAATGATCTCAAGGCAGCTGGGACCATAGTCACCAAGAAAACAATTGGTAACACACTACACCGTGAAGGACTGAAATCCTGCAGTGCCCGCAAGGTCCCCCTGATCAAGAAAGCACATATACATGAAGTTTGCCAATGAACATCTGAATGATTCAGAGGACAACTGGGTGAAAGTGTTGTGGTCAGATGAGACCAAAATGGAGCTCTTTGGCATCAACTCAACTCGCCGTGTTTGGAGGAGGAGGAATGCTGCCTATGACCCCAAGAACATCATCCCCACCGTCAAACATGGAGGTGGAAACATGCTTTGGGGGTGTTTTTCTGCTAAGGGGACAGGACAACTTCACAGCATCAAAGGGACGATGGATGGGGCCATGTACCGTCAAATCCTGGGTGAGAACCTCCTTCCCTCAGCCAGGGCATTAAAAATGGGTCGTGGATGGGTATTCCAGCATGACAATTACCCAAAACACACGGCCAAGGCAACAAAGGAGTGGCTCAAGAAGAAGCACGTTAAGGTCCTGGAGTGGCCAAGCCAGTCTCCAGACCATAATCCCATAGAAAATCTGTGGAGGGAGCTGAAGGTTCGAGTTGCCAAACGTCAGCCTCGAAACCTTAATGACTTGGAGAAGATCTGCAAAGAGGGGTGGGACAAAATCCCTCCTGAGATGTGTGCAAACCTGGTGGCCAACTACAAGAAACGTCTGACCTCTGTGATTGCCAACAAGGGTTTTGCCACCAAGTACTAAGTCATGTTTTTCAGAGGGGTCAAATACTTATTTCCCTCATTAAAATGCAAATCAATTTATACAATTTTTCACATGCGTTTTTCTGGATTTGTTTGTTGTTATTCTGTCTCTCACTGTTCAAATAAACCTACCATTAAAATTATAGACTGATAATTTCTTTGTCAGTGGGGAAACGTACAAAATCAGCAGGGGATCAAATACTTTTTTCCCTCACTGTATTATGATGACAATTTGTGACCTTTTTGTTAGTTTTGGACTTCGTGAAGGATTTTTTCAGCTGTTCAGGCATCAAATTGTTTTTCTCGAAGCAAGCTGAAGTCTGTAGCCGAAGTCTACGCCCATTCGTTGGTGATTGGTCAATAGTAGGGATTATTCAATAAAGCCGATTCTTCAATGAGAGGACTCGTTTTCATGCACATTTTTCCGTTGAGAAATACTGCACCAAACAGTTAGATGTTAGATGTAAAATTACACAACTAAGTTCTCCTCTGCAAAAAGTCAACATTTATGACAGATTTCTTGAGTTATCTTGTCCCAGAAATGTTCCATATGCACGAAAGCTTATTTCTCTAAATTTTTGTGCGCAAATTTGTTTACATCCCTGTTAGTGAACATTTCTCCTTTGCCAAGATAATCCTTCCACCTGACAGGTGTGGCATATCAAGAAGCTGTTTAAACAGCATGATCATTACGTAGGGAGAGACCCAGATCAGTGGTGGCCTGTTCTGTCAGCAGGTATTAGTGAGGTTGTCTTCTGAATGCAGGCTTACTCTTGGTGGAGGGTCGAAATAAACCTGGCCTTTCTCCCTCCTCCTTCTCTCTCCCTTTCTGTCTCTTCCTCTTCCTCCTCCTCCCCACCCCCTTCTCTTCCCTCCCTCCTACTTCTCTTCCTCCCCACCCCCAATCTTCTCCACCTCCTCCCCCCCGTTCCTCAATCCACTTGCCCCTTATTTCCTCTGAGAGATTAGCCATTCTGCCTGGTGGTAGGCTAACTGCTGGCTAGCTCCAAGCTGTTGACAAACTGCTGCACTGGACTCTAGTGCACCACTTTAGTTGCTAGCCTTTAGAGGCCTTTGGTGTGTGCACATGTACTGTACACACAAACATACATGCTCATACTGGTAAAAATGGCTGAAATGTTAAGATGATTTGTTGTATATTGTGTAATGCAATCACAGTTTCCTCCTCTGCAGCAAAAGACAGATGGCTGGAGTGTGATGAATGACAAAGCATAGCTCAATAAATCTGAAACCTTAGTGCAGGTGCCAGATATCCTGGAGTAGGCCTGTGACAAAAAAAAAAAATGAATAGCATTTTACTTTTACTTCAGATATTGTGCTACATTGTACTTTCTGGTACTTATTTCGACTATTTACTTGGTCCTAAGTGGTGTAGTGGTATCTACACAACAAAGCTTGTTTTAACTTTAACTTAAGGACCAGTAAGGTGCGCTGGGGCGCTGGCGCCCCACTCCCGACACTACCAGGTGAAATGCAAGGCGCCAAATTCAAAATCCAAAAGTTGAATTATTAAACATGCATCAATATACAAGTGTTTCATAGTCATCAAAAGCTCTGCTTCTTGGCAATATCACAGCGTTGTCAGATTTCAAAAAGGCTTTACTGCGAAAGCACCACATTTGATTGTTTGAGGGTAGCACCTAGCAGATTTTTACCATTACCATGAATTCATAAGCCTCCACGGTTCACAGAAAACACATTTCACAGCGAAAACAAATCAATTACCTGTTGAAGAACTTCTGCTGATGGCTTCCCAAGTGTCCAACGAAGAAAATCCATGGTTCTTTTGTTAGAAAAAGTCATGTATTATATCCATAAATCTCTGTTTGGTTCGCGCACGTTATAATCAGAAACTACAGCGTCCATTGAAACGTGAAGAGAACTCGTTCAACTTATACCTATAAACTTGTCCAAGAACAATCAAATGTATCCTTAGGAACACTTTTATGTATATTTACTATAATAATTCAACCGGAATATAAACTGGGCGATAAGAAAGGAAAAAAACACAGAGCGCGCCTGGCGCGAGTGCGAGTCCTCTTCTATTGACATCTCTGGGGACACTTCCTGATTCCTTTTCTTCTCTGCTCTAATAGCATCTAAAAAAAAATCTGAACAGTGTCTCGAGACTGTTGACATCCAGAGGAAGCGATAGGTACTGCATTCATATGCCGTTATATGGGCATTTTCATAAGGGAGGGGTTCCAAATTGTAACGCCCAGGCCCGAGATTACAGGCTGGAGCGTTTTGGTTTCGTTTTGGTGTAGGGTTTGTGTGTTCTAGGGTGTCTAGTTCTATGTTGGGATAATGGTTCCCAATTAGAGGCAGCGTTGTCTCGTTGTCCCAATTAGAGGCAGCGTTGTCTCGTTGTCTCGTTGTCTCTAATTGGGAACCATATATATATTTGGGAGTTGCACTTTAGTTTCGTGGGTTATTGTTTATGTTACGTTCATCATGTTCAGTCGGGTTCTTGTCTTTCGTGTCTAGTTAGGTTTCTCCATTCATGTCTAGTTAGGTTTCTCCGTTCGTGGTTAGGTTAGGTTTCGCCAGTCGTGGTTAGGTTTAGATCTTTGTGTTGAGTTTAGTATTTAGCGTTAGGGCTCATGTCTTGTTTCTTCGTTTATTGTTTTCGTTCTGTCCCGTGTTTTCAATAAATCATGTATTCTGGCTACATCGCTGCGTCTTGGTCTGTCCCTTACGAAGATAATCGTGACAGAATAACCCACCAAAAGAAGACCAAGCAGCGAGAGACCCGAGAGTACTGGACCAGGGAACAGCTCATTGGGACTCGCCTGGCACGGAGGTCCGGAGGACAGCCCCAAAAACTTTTGGGGGGCACACGAGGAGGTTGGCGGTTCAGGAGGGACTCCTGAGCCAACTCCTCGTGCTTTGTGGAGAGAGCGTTGGGGAGAGCGTCGCACCGAAGGGACACCGTGCTATGCAGTGTTGCGACGGTTTCCCTATAGGGATTCAGAGGCGGTGCGAGAGATTCCCGCTCCACTCATCAGTCGGGCGAAACTGGGTGTTCAGCCAGGAAGAGTGGTGCCATCTCTGCGCGCTAAGTCTCCAGTGCGCCTCCTGGGACCCGGATATCCAGCACGTCACGAAGAGAATCGTGACACAAATGAGCAATGTGTCAAAACCACTTTTTCCAGGACAGAAATTCCTCGGGGTTTCGCATGCCATATGCGTTCTGTTTTACTCATAGACAAAAACACTTTTAGAAAATTCAGAGTGTCCCCTATCCAATGGTACTAAATATGTGCATATCCTATTTTCTGGGCCTGAATGGGAGGCATTTTACTTTGGGCACGCCAGGGTCTCCAAAACGGTCACCTCATGCGCTTCTCCCTAAGAAGTTAATGAACCCCAATGAAGCAAAATAATCAGATCATTCTAATGCAACTACCATTTTACCACGTGAATTCTGTTGTTTACCATGTGATTTCTGTTGTATTACAGTTGTATTTAGAAATCCCCTGGCCCCGCACTAAATACAGTCAGAAGTTTACATACAAGTTTACAAACTCGTTTTTCATCCACTCCACAAATTTCTTGTTAACAAAATATAGTTTTGGTAAGTCGGTTAGGACATCTACTTTTTGCATGACACAAGTAATTTTTCCAACAATTGTTTACAGACAGATTATTTCACTCATTCACTGTGTCACAATTCCAGTGGGTCAGAAGTTTACATACACTAAGTTGACTGTGCCTTTAAACAGCTTGGAAAATTCCAGAAAATTATGTCATGGCTTTAGAAGCTTCTGATAGGCTAATTGACATAATTTGAGTCAATTGGAGGTGTACCTGTGGATGTATTTTAAGGCCTACCTTCAAACTCAGTGCCTCTTTGCTTGACATCATGGGAAAATAAAAATAAATCAGCCAAGACCTCAGAAAAAGGATTGTAGACCTCCACAAGTCTGGTTCATCCTTGGGAGCAATTTCCAAATGCCTGAAGGTACCACGTTCATCTGTACAAACAATAGTACGCAAGTATAAACACCATGGGACCACGCAGCCGTCATACCGCTCAGGAAGGAGGCGCGTTCTGTCTCCTAGAGATGAACGTACTTTGGTGCGAAAAGTGCAAATGAATCCCAGAACAACAGCAAAGGACCTTGTGAAGATGCTGGAGGAAACCGGAACAAAAGTATCTATATCCACAGTAAAACGAGTCCTATATCAACATAACTTGAAAGGCCGCTCAGCAAGGAAGAATACACTGCTCCAAAACCGCCATAAAAAAGCCAGACTACGGTTTGCAATTGCACATGGGGACAAAGATCGTACTTTTTGGAGAAATGTCCTCTGGTCTGATGAAACAAAAATAGAACTGTTTGGCCATAATGACCATTGTTATGTTTGGAGGAAAAAGGGGGAGGCTTGCAAGCCAAAGTACACCATCCCAACCGTGAAGCACAGGGGTGGCAGCAATCATCATGTTGTGGGGGTGCTTTGCTGCAGGAGGGACTGGTGCACTTCACAAAATAGATGACATCATGAGGTAGGAAAATTATGTGGATATATTGAAGCAACATCTCAAGACATCAATAAGGAAGTTAAAGCTTGGTCGCAAATGGGTCTTCCAAATCGACAATGACCCCAAGCATACTTTCAATGTTGTGGCAAAATGGCTTAAGGACAACAAAGTCAAGGTGGAGTGGCCATCATAAAGCCCTGACCTCGATCCTATAGAAGATTTGTGGGCAGAACTGAAAAGGTCTTTGCGAGCTTGGAGGCCTACAAACCTGACTCAGTTACACCAGCTCTGTCAGGAGGAATGGGCCAAAATTCACCCAACTTATTGTGGGAAGCTTGTGGAAGGCTACCCGAAACATTACACCCAAGTTAAACAATTTAAAGGCAATTCTACCATATTGTTACGAAACTGGACCAAGGCGCAGCGTGCGTGGAGTTCCACGTTATTCCTTTAATATGGAACATACAACAACAAAGAAAGAACTGATCTGACAATCAGTAGCGCTTAAATGGCACATACAAAAACAATATCCCACAAATGCAGGTGGGAAAATGAACACCCTAACTATGATCCCCAATTAGAGGCAACAACTAACAGCTGCCTCTAATTGGGAACCATACACAAAACCAACATAGAAATGAAAATACTAGAAACCCCCCTAGTCACGTCCTGACCTAAAGCACCATAGAGAACCCAGAGAGCTGTCTAGAGAGCCCCCCACCCAGAGAGCCCCCAAAGGTGCAGCCTCCGAAACTAGACTGGGGAGGGTTCGGGTGGGCCACTAGTGTCGCTGGCGGCTCCAGTGCGGCACGTAGCACCCGCTCAGACCGTGGATCCGGCCAAGTAACCGGGCTGAACACCGTGCCCGGACTGGGACCCAGCACAGAGGAAGACTCTGGCCTAGGAGCGGGACTGGACGCCATGCCTGGACTGGGGACCGGCGCAGAGGAAGGCTCCGTCCTTGGAGCGGGACTGGGCGCCGTGCCTGGACTGGGCACCGGCGCAGATGAAGGCTCCGGCCTAGGAGCAGGACTGGACGCCGTGCCTGGACTGGGCACCAGCGCAGATGAAGGTTCCAGCCCTAGCACCAGGCTGGGAAGGTGCACTGGAGGCCTGGTGCGTGGAGCCGGCACAGATTGCACCGGACTGATGCCACGTCCACCAGGGCGAGTGCGGGGAGCTGGCACAGAACGTACCTGGCTGGGAAGGCGCACTAGAAGCCTGGTGCGTGGAGCCGGCACAAGTTGCACCGGACTGGTGACACGCTCTTCAGGGCGAGTGCGGGGAGCCGGCACAGGACGTACCGGGCTGGGAAGGCGCACTGGAGGCCTGGTGCGTGGAGCCGGCACAGATTGCACCAGACTGGTGACACGCTCTTCAGGACGAGTGCGGGGAGCCGGCACAGGATGTACCGGGCTGTGAAGGCGCACTGGAGGCCTGGTGTGTGGAGCCGGCACAGATTGCTGATGACACGCTCTTCCAACCACCTGCGCTGCAGCATACTCCCTCGCCAACACCTCTCTCCGATATCCATCCTCAAACTCCTCAATCGTCTCCCATTCAGGCTCTGTCTCTCTCTTAATTTCAGCCGACCGCCCCATGTGCTCCCCCCCCAATCTTGGGCTGTTTGTGGACGCGGACCCCGGCGTCGTCGCTGTCCTCCTGTCTTCCTCGGCGACTCCCGCCAAGGAAGGGTCTCGCATCCACCCAGTATTTCTTCCCAGGTCCAACTCTGCTTTCCCTTCGTTGCACGCTGCTTGGTCCTGGACTGGTGGGATATTCTGTTACGATCGTTCTCAAAATAACTGGACCAAGGCGCAGCGTGCGTGGAGTTCCACATTATTCCTTAATATGGAACATACAACAACAAGGTTGCAGTAGCCATAGGTACTGCAACCTAGGAGCTATTATACATGATTTTCAATAGCAAGTCAATGGAAAAGAGGAAATGTCACAACAACAAAAAAAATTCTGGACAGAAATTCATCGGGTTTTCGCCTGCTATATCAGTTCTGTTATACTTACAGATATTATTTTAATAGTTTTAGGAACAGAGTGTGTCCAATCCAAAAGTACTATATATGTGCATATCCTATTTTCTGGGCCTGAGTGGCAGGCATTTTACTTTGGGCACGCCAGACTCTCCAAAACCGTCACCTCTGCTGCCGCTCCCTAAGAAGTTAAATGGCACATACAAAAACAATATCCCACAAATGCATGTGGGAAAAGGAACAACCTAAGTATGATCCCCAATTAGAGGCAACGACTAACAGCTGCCTCTAATTGGGAACCATACACAAAACCAACATAGAAATGAAATACTAGAAACCCCCCTAGTCACGTCCTGACCTAAAACACCGGACGTGACACATATAGTAATTGAGTGTATGTTAACTTCTGACCCACTGGGAATGTGATGAAATAAATCATTCTCTCTACTATTCTGACATTTCACATTCTTAAAATAAATTGGTAATCCTAACTGACCTAAAACAGGGAATTTTTACTTGGATTAAATGTCAGGAATTGTTAAAAACTGAGTTTAATTTTTAATTTTTTTTATTTTTTTTTATTAACCTTTATTTAACCAGGAAGGGCTCATTGAGATTTGAAATCTCTTTTTCAAGAGCGTCCTGGCCAAGATAGGCAGCACCAAGTCATTCCAAAATTACAGACAAACAACATAAAAATCTACAAGTAATCTAGTAAAAACCATAGAATTATAACAAAATCTAGTATAACAAAATCATAAAACGGCAAATTAAAAACATTGACAGGTCAGGGAATCAGTCTCAAGATCCTTCATCAGTGACTTAAAAATACCAATCGGGACAAGTTCTTCCAATTTAAAAGTATTTTGTAAGGCGTTCCAAAACGATGGCGTAGAGTACATAAAAGCCCTTTTACCAAATTCAGTTTGAACATTTGGAACAGTTAGCAGGATAAAGTCCAGCGAACGAAGAGAGTACCCACCACATTTCTGAACAATAAAAATGCCCAAATAAAAAGGTAGTAAACCCAAAATGGTTTTGTAAATAAAAGTATACCAGTGACTGAGCATACGAGTGACTAGAGAAGGCCAGCCAACCCTGGTATACAAAGTGCAGTGGTGCGTAAGGGTTTTGCAGTTTAAAATACATCGCAAAGCGCCATGGTAAAGGGTGTCAATTGATCTCAAACACTGAGTGGAAGCATTCGTATATAAAATATCCCCATAGAATGCTTCCACTCAGTGTTTGAGATCAATTGACACCCTTTACCATGGCGCTTTGCGATGTATTTTAAACTGCAAAACCCTTACGCACCACTGCACTTTGTATACCAGGGTTGGCTGGCCTTCTCTAGTCACTCGTATGCTCAGGTCGTATGCTCAGCACTCGTATGCTCAGCACTCGTATGCTTCTCTAGTCACTCGTATGCTCACTGTACATATCATGTGTTTATAAGTGAAAATCCACACTTTAAAATATATCTTTACCAAATTAAAATACAAGCCCTAAATGAGTCTGACTCTGTCTCTGTCTTCCACAGAGATCATTCACCAGTTCATCCTGGAACAGCAGAAGGGGAACAGAGTGCCGCTCTGCATCAACCCCCAGTCCGCCGCTTTCAAAAGCTTTATCAGGTAAGACTAGAGGCCTCTGCCGGTGGATTCCACCAGATTCTTCATTGTTTGGATTTTTCTACTTAAGCTACAGTAGTTTGAAAGCTACCCACTTCTTAGAAACTTGATAGCTTGTTAGATGACATTGACCCTACTTGACCTGGTCCTGTGAGCTTGTCAGCTTACCTTTCTTCAGCTTACAGTGAGGGAAAAAAGTATTTGACCCCCTGCTGATTTTGTATGTTTTCCCACTGACAAAGAAATTATCAGTCTATAATTTTAATGATAGGTTTATTTGAACAGTGAGAGACAGAATAACAACAAAAAATCCAGAAAAACGCATGTGAAAAATGTTAGAAATTGATTTGCATTTTAATGAGGAAAATAAGTATTTGACCCCTCATGACTTAGTACTTGGTGGCAAAACCCTTGTTGGCAATCACAGAGGTCAGACGCTTCTTGTAGTTGGCCACCAAGTTTGCACACATCTCAGGAGGGATTTTGTCCCACTTCTCTTTGCAGATCTTCTCCAAGTCATTAAGGTTTCGAGGCTGACGTTTGGCAACTCGAACCTTCAGCTCCCTCCACAGATTTTCTATGGGATTAAGGTCTGGAGACTGGCTAGGCCACTCCAGGACCTTAATGTGCTTCTTCTTGAGCCACTCCTTTGTTGCCTTGGCCATGTGTTTTGGGTCATTGTCATGCTGGAATACCCTTCCACGACCCATTTTCAATGCCCTGGCTGAGGGAAGGAGGTTCTCACCCAAGATTTGACGGTACATGGCCCCGTCCATCGTCCCTTTGATGCGGTGAAGTTGTCCTGTCCCCTTAGCAGAAAAATACCCCCAAAGCATAATGTTTCCACCTCAATGTTTGACGTTGGGGATGGTGTTCTTGGGGTCATAGGCAGCCTTCCTCCTCCTCCAAACACGGCGAGTTGAGTTGATGCCAAAGAGCTCCATTTTGGTCTCATCTGACCACAACACTTTCACCCAGTTGTCCTCTGAATCATTCAGATGTTCATTGGCAAACTTCAGACGGGCATGTATATGTGCTTTCTTGAGCAGGGGGACCTTGCGGGCGCTGCAGGATTTCAGTCCTTCACGACGTAATGTGTTACCAATTGTTTTATTGGTGACTATGGTCCCACCTGCCTTGAGATCATTGACAAGATCCTCCCGTGTAGTTCTGGGCTGATTCCTCACCGTTCTCATGATCCTTGCAACTCCACGAGGTGAGATCTTGCATGGAGCCTCAGGCCGAGGGAGATTGACAGTTCGTTTGTGTTTCTTCCATTTGCGAATAATCGCACCAACTGTTGTCACCTTCTCACCAAGCTGCTTGGCGATGGTCTTGTAGCCCATTCCAGCCTTGTGTAGGTCTACAATCTTGTCCCTGACGTCCTTGGAGAGCTCTTTGGTCTTGGCCATGGTGGAGAGTTTGGAATCTGATTGATTGATTGCTTCTGTGGACAGGTGTCTTTTATACAGGTAACAAGCTGAGATTAGGAGCACTCCCTTTAAGAGTATGCTCCTAATCTCAGCTCGTTACCTGTATAAAAGACACCTGTGAGACAGAAATCTTTCTGATTGAGATGGGGTCAAATACTTATTTCCCTCATTAAAATGCAAATCAGTTTATAACATTTTTCACATGCGTTTTTCTGGATTTTTTTGTTGTTGTTATTCCCACTGATGGTAGTCTCTCACTGTTCAAGTAAACCTACCATTAAAATTATAGACTGATCATTTCTTTGTCAGTGGGCAAATGTACAAAATCAGCAGGGGATCAAATACTTTTTTCCCTCACTGTACCTTCCCTTACCATAACCTACCTGAAACACCTTGATACCTGTGTCCTTCTGTGTCACAATGAGAACAGTAACAGTCCATTCCATTGGCCAGTTTTCCTCACTGTCAACCAATAAAAGTCTCTTTCTCCTTGCAGTTTGTTATTACCGGCCTAAAACATCTGATTTGTGAGTTTTCGTCCTACCTCCAGCCTGCCAGCCAACATGCTGAGAGTTATTGTGAAGGATTTGGTGCAATAGTTAATAGCTTTTTCTGCAGGTCCTCTGCAGTAGATGCATGCTGCTCATTAAACAGAAAGTGGTGGTGCGGCAGTGCCAGTGACTGACCATATTTTTCCATCTCTAACTGTCCCCTCATCTATTTCTGTCTCCTCTTTTGTTCTTTCTTTCACTTGTCTCCCTCAATGTTTCTCTCTCTCTCCCGTCTCTCCCTGACAGTTCCACTGTGGCCCAGCCTTCTGAGATGCCCCCGTCCCCCCTGGTGTGGGAATAGCTGCTGTCTGGGCCACGCCCCGGCCCCGCGCCGGACTACTGAGGACAAGAAGAAGAAACCCCCAACCTGCGTAGCATTTCACTGGAGTCTAGGACTAGCAATGTCCACTGTGTGTGTACTGTAATACTAACTATGAAGTTTTAAAATGAACCCAACCAACCACTGCTGACTGGGTTATGGAGGGCCTTTTACAGTGCGCTTTGTATGCAAGTGTATGCCCACACTTCTCTGTAGATGCAAAGCCACAAATGGATGCACACACACATGTGCTTACAAACATCGTGCAGAGCTGGTATAAGCGCCACTCTCGTGGGCTTAAAAGTGTGTGTGTAAAGCCAGGGATGAGACAGAGGCAGTATGCTGCAGAGAGTCCTCGTAGTCTCTGCCTGCTGTCCCCAAGGGCAACGCACAGCTCCCATCCACTTCCATACATGCATAGTCAACACTTATTTATTAAAGGAGGGAGACGCGTTCCGGAAAGGGTGTTCTTTTTATATATAGCACAAGATTTAAGACACTACCTGCTCACGCTATTTAAACCCCCTCAGAAATCATAACGTTCAATTAGAGATAATGCTTTTTATTTATTTGTGGTGTACTGTTAAACAGTTTAGCCAGAGAGTTTCATTGTTTGTTTTGTCAATTTTTTTCCTGCTCTATTGCTGTTTGTTCTATGCCTGCTGTCCCCTGGGTTAGAAGTCAGTAGAGAGATGTGTGAAGAGATGTGTGCTCTGCATGCCACTTGGTTGCGATACGTATGGCGAGAACCCCTCACACCCCACCCGGCACACACACACATGACAAACCCAAATATTGGCATGTGGAAGTATGGTGCTGTGTCAGTATTAGCTGGTTAAAATGTGGTAACCCTGGAATGTGGTTGCTTCAAAGAATAGACTATTAGTGGGAAAGAAGTGCCACTCCGAGCTGAAGAGATCCTCTGCTCTGGGTAGAAGTTCAGTAACATGACGGGGGACAGAGAGAAAGTAGTTTACATATTGACATTGTGGTATTCAGCACAGATTTTGTGCTACAGGAACAAGAAGGCCATGTTGGGGTGGTACTTGGTCGTTGCATTTTCTCTCTGGAGACTCTTGAGAGACCGAATTCAAGTAATCTGCTGTTAAACGTACTGTACCATATGAACAGGCATGTTCAGAGTGTAAGGGATACAGACATTCACTGGTTCCCCTGCCATGTCTTCTGAATATATAGTCCTACCATACACTGCATGTCCATGTTCTGTCAATACATACCTAGTTATAGACGGACAAGAATAATAATACGAAATTCAGCCAAACCAAAATAATTTAATTATTCTGAAGAGAAAGCGATAACCAAGATTAAAAAAAATAGATGTTTGATGATACAAGGAGATGCTGCCATTTCTGGAAGAGGTTGATTTATTCCATAAGGTTCCAACAAGTGGGTTGTGTGCGTGTTGCTTAGATGTGTGTCCTGTCACGTGCAAATTAAAATGTTTAACTAACTACAGGGAGTTTCTTTGGTGAGGGGGTGTCACCTTATCAAGGGAATGGTGGCAAAGAGATAGATATTCCCATCAATTAATAAGGTAAATTAATAATTTATCCAGTAATATTAGGTCTACTTTAAGCCTCACTCCCCATAGCGATGTTTCATGTCACACACCTGCACCTACGCCAATAAAATAAACTTGCAGAAGAAAACTATTTAATATATTTTTTTATTTTCTATTTCTTTCAGTCAACGTTCAATGGCATACTTTCTCATGATCCATGGAATATGATATGTCAATAGGTGAAAAACAAATAGATTTAAAACTAAATCTACAATGGAGGAAAAAAATAAATAAGTGAAAACTCAAAACAATACTGCTGTATAGGTGTATTAGCCTGCACATTTTTAGGGCTGTGCATTTTATTTTATTTTTGAGACTTGCATATAAATGTATATATTTTATTTGGTCTTTTTTATGTTTTCCCCTGTACACGAGTGTGTAGAAGACATAAATAATCCAAAACCAAAATTATTCAGAAAACAAACGAAAAAACACAACCAATTATGTTAATTGTGTCTTGTGTGTACTGCAGCGCTGTGGATATATTGGAAGTAGAAGGCTTTTTTCTTATTATATTATTATTATTTCTACCTTAGAGAAACACTTTACTATTGTGTGTATATGTATATAAAGGAATGACAATGTTGCTCTCTACCTCTTGAGCTCTATTACTTGGTTTGTTTACCTCCACAAATGTATCATTTCATGTGGAGAATTAAAAATACAACTTGAATGTCCCTTACAGCTTTTATAGCTAGTTTTCTTTTTCACTCATTTGAAAAACTATTTAAAATTTGCCAGAGGTGGGATTCATCATGTCATTGTATTAAAATACCCTATCAATAGCCAAGCAATTCCAGACTGTTAGTTGACGTTGAGTCATATATTTGATAGGCTATGACCCCCCCGTCTCCCCTGTCTCCCTGTGTAATATTTGTGTGTGAAGAGATTTTGTGTTGAAATGAAGTACAAAAACCCACTGATACTAATTTTAGATATGTACAAATAATAACAAAGCAGACAGAAATATGATGGTGGTGTGGTGAGAGAGACTAACTTGAACTCTGCAACTGATATTTGGGCAAAATTTGGATAGGTACTACTTGTGCTGTCACACATTTTTATAAGACATTTGAAGTTTATACTCAGAGGTAATGTAATTTGAATACAATTTACGATAAATATATATATAAAGCTCTGCTTACAAGGACCTTAAAGCCAATGTGAAGTTGAGACCGGAAATTACTACTCGGATGTGCTCAAGTATGTGTTGGGAAAAATGTCCGGTCTCTAAAAGTGTAGATTTGAAGTACAGTGGTGAAACTCATTAAATTTGACATTTTAAAGAACGTCAGTGCTGTGGCTTGTTATTCTTCTTCCTGCTTCAGTATAGACCTAGACTGTTATGTAGATCATGTATTATACATAATGTAAGATTTCATCCTGGCTGATTGTGTTGTCTCCTGTTGCTCAGTTGGTAGAGCATTGATCTTGCAACACCAAGGTTGTAGGTTCGACTTACTACTTACTGTAAGTTGCTCTGGATAAGAGCATCTGCTAAATGACCAACATGTAAAAGTGTGTGATTATTTCATGAGTTTTACTGCCACCCACTGGAGGACATTAGCTTAAACATTCTGAGCAATTCCAAAACTTGTGATCACACTGATATACAATCAAATCACACATTGCTTTCACATTGGATTTTACCCTTTTATGTTCCACTGAGGGGAAGTGTATATCAATATAGACAGAATTGTATTATTGTCCATATGAAAGGTGCTCTATGCAAGTCCAACCTCAACACACCTATTAGTCTATGATACTGTATGTCTGAAGCAGTAAATGAAGACAATTCCTTGAGAAAAATAAAGAATGTGGAACATTGTTTGAAGCTATAGTTGCTTATTCATTGAATAGGTCTGGAGGATACTAGAGCGTAATATAATTATTATTGATCAAATGTTGAACCCTCCTTAAAGGGACAAATAAATCCATGTGTAGGAGATTCTTTAATTCTAGGCTATGATATGGTCTTGAGGATGGTCAAACTGGTCACCAGCTTCAGTTGGTCAAATTGGTTTTCCCAGCAGGGTTGGAGAGAGAGAGAGAGAGAGGTTATGGAATGTAAGACTTGTAGGTACAAGGTTTGTGTTAGGACAGACAAACACTGTCCAGGATGCACTTCCACACTCCATTCCACCAGGGGGCAGCAGCAAACTTATCCAGGTGTTGAGCCTGGTGGATAAACAAATCAGGTACTGCCAGTTAGGGTGATATTCAGCCAGTGTACCAGTTGGCAAGCTGTGAAGCTGTTGGGTTGGTTTGGTGGAAATAAGGCCTTTCGTTTGGCTTTGAATCTTTAGTTTGGGCATGTCTTTTTGTATTTTTTCTTTTTGTACATGTTTAGTCACCATCTGAACCAACAATAATCTGATTGGACTGGCAGACCATGAGGTCAAGAGAGACAGAACTGGCCCTGGAAGGTTGGTGTCTCCCTAGGCATAAACTGTATGCTGACAAAAGAAATTTGCACACACATTCATTCAGGTTACAGACCATGTAATTAGGCCTAGGACCCCTAGACCAAGAGACTGCAACAATATCTGTAGTCTAGTTATTGGGTTCATAGAGTAATAACAGGTCTAGAGTAATTAGAGTAATAACAGGTCTAATGTTGTGAGATAAGTGCATGAGGGGGGGATTGGCATAGTTTGTTTTGGGAAAATATTCTATTCACACGAAGACAAAATCAGTTGTTAGCCATGTATTGTATAAATGTGTTATCCGATTATCAGATGTTTACCAAAAGTCTCAACCCATTCATGACCCCCAAGGACAAAGCTGGTTGAAATTAAGTTTTATGTTAGAATAAATTTCAAAAACCCACTGATGGTGAATGTCATGCCATGGTTAGCATCTACATCAATTGTTTATGTCCTTTCTGGAGTGCACTTCATTGTTTAATCCTGAGTGGCGCAGGGGTCTAAGGCAGTGCTAGAGATGTCACTACAGACTTGGGTTCGATCCCAGGCTGTATCACAACCGACAGTGATCGGGAGTCCCATAGGGCGGTGCACAATTGGTCCAGCGTCATCCGGGTTAAGGTAGGGTTTGGCTGAGCTAGGCAGGCATTGTAAATAAGAATTTGTTGTTAACTGGCTTGCCTTGTTAAATTAATAAAAATAAATGTTTAACTATATCCTGTAAAAAGTTATGATGGTTTAAACATAGTGTTGCTCTGTACAACATCAAGCACGACTTGACTTCCCCTTTTTATTCCCACAGCAAATGACATCTCCAGTATAGACATTATAAACATGACCCTTTTTAGATTATAATAATTGAACAATTTAAAAGTTTTAATCTGTAAAAAAGATTTGTTCATGGATTTAATTAATGTAAATCTTTTTTTTTTAAGAAAGTATCTGTTCTAAAAGCTTGGAAATATCTAAAAGAAGCATATTGTAGGTAGTTCAATATGGAAAAAAATACGTATTTAATGGACACAGCATCCGTGACCTTTTCTTTTACCTCTGTTTCTGATAACAGAGTTAAATGTTCTCAACATAAGAATGTGAGCAGTTTTAATCTTTTAGGTTTCTGCAAATGCGTTTATATCCGGCAGGTCTACACAAGGTGAACTCAACACAAGATAATTAAGCTTGTGTTAAGATCAAGTTTTTAGGGAACATTGCTAAGCCCAGAAGCCGCGTTCCCCTCTGGACCTCCTCGTCATGTCTCCCCCACAAATATATCCTCACTCTCTTGTCACCTTTCAATTTGACAGGTGAAGCATCGCCTCTTCGTGATTGACATCACTTCAAACCAATGAGGAACTGGGGAAAGCCATGTGCTAACAGAGTCACACTCTCACTATAAAAAAGGACATACCTTTTTATAATCAGTGCAAAATCGTAATGCTATATATATTTAGGTATTTGTTAGTCCTTTAATTTAATACTAACAACTAAAAGTTCAAATATATCTCCAATGCTAATTTTAGATGTGTAAAAAAATAACAAAGCAGACAGAAATATAAATGGTGGTGCTAGGAGAGAGGGGGACTAACTTGGACTCTACAACTGATATTGGGCAGGTACTTTGGATAGGTACTCTGCTACTACCTTTTAAATCTAATTTTAATGCTTGCGTTAGTTAGTTGATGTGGAATAGAGTTCCATGTAGTCATGGCTCTATGTAGTACTGTGTGCCTCCCATAGTCTGTTCTGGACTTGGGGACTGTGAAGAGACCCCTTGTGGCATGTCTTGTGGGGTATGCATTCAACATGTCAATACCTCTCATAAATAAAAGTAGTGATGAAGTCAATCTCTCCTCCACTTTCAGCCTGGAAAGATTGACATGCATATTATTAATATTAGCTCTCTGTGTACATCCAAGGGCTGCCCTGTTCTGAGCCAATTGCAATTTTCCTGAGTCCTTTTTTGTGTCACCTGACCACACGACTGAACAGTAGTCAAGGTGCGACAAAACTAGGGTCTGTAGGACCTGCCTTGTTGATAGTGTTGTTAAGAAGGCAGAGCATCACTTTATTATAGACAGACTTCTCCCCATCTTAGCTACTACTGCATCAGTGTTTTGACCATTGCAGTTTACAATCTAGGGTTACTCAAAGCAGTTTAGTCATCTCAACTTCCTCAATTTCCACATTATTTATTACAAGATTTAGTTGAGGTTTAGGGTTTAGTGAGTGTTTTGTTCCAAATACAATGCTTTGAGTTTTAGAAATATTTAAGGCTAACTTATTCCTTGCCACCCACCCTGAAACTAACTGCAGCTCTTTGAGTGTTGCAGTAATTTCAGTCGCTGTAGTAGCTGACGTGTATAGTGTTGAGTCATCTGCATACATAGAAACTCTGGCTTTACTCAAAGTCAGTGGCATGTCGTTAGTAAAAATGTAAAAAAGCAAGAGGCCTAAACAGCTACCCTGAGGAATTCCTGATTCTAACTGGATTACATTTGATAAGCTTCCATTAAAGAACACACTCTGTGTTATGTTAGACAAGTAACTCTTTATCCACATTATAGCAGGGGGTGTAAAGCCATAACACATGTTTTTTCAGCAGCAGACTATGATCAATACGTCAAAAGCTGTGATGAAGACAAGACTGCTCCCACAATAATTTTATCATCAATTTCTCTCAACCAATGATCAGTCATTTGTGTAAGTGATGTGCTTGTTGAGTGTCCTTCCTTATAAGCATGCTGAAATTCTGTTGTCAATATGTTTACTGTAAAATAGCATTGTATCTGGTCAAACACGATGTTTTCCACAAGTTTACTAAGGGTTGGTAAAAGGCTGATTGGTCGGCTATTTGAGCCAGGAAAGGGGACTTTACTATTCTTGGGTAAAATGTTGTTGCCAGTAGCAGTGCACGGATAAAATCACTGGGGAAGCCAAGCCAGAAAAAAAATAGCCAAATTACAACTTGTGTTGGGATAATTGTGTTGTTTACTCTATAACCTGTTCATACGCCTTGTGACCGTGATGTATGTAGGCCTAAGGCCGAGACAATATGACAGTGGCAGAATAAATTCAACCACACCTTTCTTTCATAACGAAACTGGAGAGTAACCTCTGTCAGGTGAATCAAATCATCAAATCAAATGAAATGTATTTATAAAGCACTTCTTACATCAGCTGATGTCACAGAGTGCTGTACAGAAACCCAGCCTAAAACCCCAAACAGCAAGCAATGCAGGTGTAAAAGCACGGTGGCTAGGAAAAACTCCCTAGAAAGGCCAAAACCTAGGAAGAAAATAAGAGAGGAACCAGGCTGTGAGGGGTGGCCAGTCCTCTTCTGGCTGTGCCGGGCGCAGATTATAACAGAACATGGACAAGATTTTAAAATGTTCATAAAACAGGCAGAACGGTTGAAACTGGAGAAGCAGCACGGCCAGGTGGACTGGGGACATCAAGGAGTCATCAGGCCAGGTAGGCCTTGAGGAATGGTCCTAATGCTCAGGTCCTCCGTGAGAGAGAGAAAGAGAGAGAGAGATAATTAGAGAGAGCATACTTCAATTCACACAGGACACCGGATAAGAGAGGAGAAATACTCCAGATATAACAGACGGACCCTAGCCCCCGACACATAAACTACTGCATCATAAATACTGGGGGCTGAGACAGGAGGGGTCGGGAGACACTGTGGCCCCGTCCGACGATACCCCCGGACAGGGCCAAACAGGCAGGTAATAACCCCACCCTGCACCTGAGCAAGGCAGTTAACCCACCATTACCTGGGCGCCGAAGCCGTGGATGTCGTTTAAGGCAGCCCCCCGCACCTCTCTGATTCAGAGGTTGGATTAAATGCAGAAGATACATTCAGTTGGACAACTGACTAGGTATCCTCCCTTTCCTTAATGTTTCTGACATTTTTGGCCTACTAAACAATTATTGATTTAGAACCACGGAGAGTTACCGCAAGTCGCAAAGAAAACAGGAGCTGCCTCCACTATTCCAGCACCAATTTAACATAATCAAATCACCTATGCTTAGTCTAATAGTGACAACTAAGAGATACCAAAAACATTTTAGTCCAATCAACAGAAACTAAATATGATGTGGCTGTCAATAGTTATGATTTGTGTGTGTGTGTGTGTGTGTGTGTGTGTGTGTGTGTGTGTGTGTGTGTGTGTGTGTGTGTGTGTGTGTGTGTGTGTGTGTGTGTGTGTGTGTGTGTGTGTGTGTGCGCGTGTGTGTGGACATGTTTAACCATACTTGTGGGAACTTCTGGACCAGAAGTACCCACAAGAATAGTAAACAAACAAAAATTGGACCAACTGGGGACATTTTGTTAGTCCACAAAAGGTAAAAGTTATTTGTAGGGGTTTAGGTTTAGAATTAGGGTTATGGTTAGGAGCTAGGGTTAGGGGTTAGGGAAAATAAATTGTATCCCCACAAGGTTAGTTATACAAGACTGAGTGTGTGTGCATTCATGCAAATTGAAAAAAAACATGTTTGCTCACTCTACTTGTAGAGAAATGCCAATTCCATCCTCCTTTCTTTCATGTTGACGAACCGGCCTATGATGCTGTCATACAGTACATGTTTTATTTTTTGTTGTACTAGGCTGCCTGGCTAAAATGCTTGCTCGCTAGCCTAACTTCCTTTCGTGGGCGACGTTAGCTAGTTAACATTAGCCTTATACATCTAGCTATATATTGAACTTCTATCCTCTCAGTCCGGGGAGACAATGTATCAATTTATGGTTGGATCAGAATCACCGTTAGAATCATTGGCCAGTTTCAAAGTCCAAATCCCTATCTCCATCCATGGCTAATTTAGGAAAGGGTCCACTTCAGCTAGCCAGCCAGCCACCGGAGGAGAACACAATGAGATGCAACAATTCAAGATGTTTCTGTTACTGACGTATTTCTCTTGATGTGAAGAGATCGGAGTGAAGCCAAATCCAAACTGGCTTCCCATGACACTTTTTTTTGTTTTTTGTGTGCAGGACCATTCACAGAAGAGCTCACTCAGTTTAGCTCAATGCTGATTGGCTATGATTTTATACTTATTTTATCAAGGGAGGCCAAATGCTCGCTGGCTTCCCTTGCATTCAATGCTACGGCGGCAACAATGTCATACTCTTCATGACCAGACAGCATCAGATAGATGGCCTACACATAGAGACAGAGGGGCGCTGTTTTGCTCACTCAGATGCTTTCTCCAGTGAGATAAATGTATTTGTGAATGGAAGGAAAATTATGAAAACGCAGAGATGAAAGGTATTAAAAAGTATTCGTTTTTTTCTTTTTGTCTTGGTACATTTTTGGGGGAAGCCTAGATTCCCTTTGCATCCATGAATGCACACCACTGGTCAGTGCTGTGGCTTGTTATTCTTCTTCCTGCTTCAGTTTAGACCTAGACTGTTGAATACAGTATGTAATGAATGTATTATAGATCATGGGGTGTAACGAATTTATCTTGCCCTGGGCGCTGCAGGACTGATAAAGCGCAAGGGAGAGGAGGTAGAGGTTGTTAGAGGATCACCTAGGGGTCATGATAAGGCTGTACTAAATGTTTGATGTATGATAATAATTGATTATGCTTATGTTATATTAATAGAAGGGGAGGGGTTATAAGACCCCTCCCTCCTTACATTTATAGGTTCCTAGACTACAGATTAACAATATATATTAATTGTAGAGGTTTTAGTATTGTTCCACAATTGTTTTAGTTCTCTCTCTCTGCTTCTTATAAATAAGCCCTATGGGAAATGTGTGACTGAGACATAGCTTTGCAGGGAGTGGGGAGATAAGAGACTATTCAAGACATTCCACAACAAATCAACTTTGGGGAGTGGACATTTATTGCCTAGCGTTTAGATAACACCGAACTATATGTTTGTGCAGCTGTGGATGCATGGGCTTGGTCTGATAAGTAGAGAGTAATAAACTAACGCAGTGACATCACAGAGGGTTGGCTACAAGCATGATAAAAGCAACTTAGACTTTCCCTAAAGTGCAGAACTTACTCGGAAACATGCGTGCTATGTTCCTGTTTGTCAACTTCTGTCTGCAATTGCATTAATAAAGGTTTTTGAATGATTTAATTAAAGATATTGTCATAATGCTAATTTCACCAATGAGCCAATGATTGATAAGGACACAAGGAACAAACCCTAACAAGGTGACGCTCTAGCAGTGGCCGTGCTGTGTGTATAGGCAACTGTGAGTGTGAGCGAGTGACATGGACCAGGGAGGGAGAGAGGAGAGACCACAACCAGCCAAGCTGACTCGCACTATAGTAGACTAATAGCTGCCATAGCTATTAATAGCAGCCTAACTGTTGGCTTTTAGTCGTTGTAACCTCTCCTTCTCCTTTAACGTTTTATTCCATTTTAATTCCATCTTCAATTGAATTAGATATCTGTTAACTTTTTCCCCTCATGGAGGCTCTGACTGTAGCCTATTGCCACTTATGGTTGGCCAACAACAAGCTACTCACGCCCCTTTTGTGAAAAGCAAAGAGCAGCAGCACAAAATATAAAGTTCTCTCTCTCTACTGCAGCAGTCGTGTTTGGATTTATATGGGTCCTTCTGGACAAGTCAGTTAAAATTAAACATACCCGTGACAATCAGATCAGATTCGACCCAAGTGGATCCATGAAGACCTCTAGGGTAAAGTGACTAGGCATCAGAATAGATAGTAATACGAGTAAAATAAAGAAGCAGCAGCATGTGATGAGTGTGAAGTATGTGTGGGGGTGCTTGTGTTGTTGGTGTGTGTGGGGGAAGGGGGCTGTGGGTGTGGGTGTGGTATATAGTGTGTGGGTGTGTATACACACCCACACACACACAGTGCCTGAAAAGTGCCGGAAAAGTATTCAGACTCCTTGATATTTTCCACATTTTATGTTACTCTAAAATTGATTAAATCGTTTTTTTCCCCCTCAATCTACACACAATACCCCATAATGCCAAAGCAAAAACTGTTTTTTAGTAATAAAAAAAAATCGGAAATATCACATTTACATAAGTATTCAGACCCTATACTCAGTACTTTGTTGAAGCACCTTAGGCAGCGATTACAGCGTCGAGTCTTACGTGTGATGCTATTAGCTTGGCACACCTGTATTTGGTGAGTTTCTCCCATTATTCTCTGCAGATTCTCTCAAGCTCTGTCAGGTTGGATGGGCAGCGTCGCTGCACAGCTATTTTAAGGTCTCTCCAGAGACGTTTGATCGGGTTCTAGTCCAGGCTATGCCTGAGCCACTCAAGGACATTCAGAGACTTGTCCCGAAGCTACTCCTGCGTTGTCTTGGCTGTGTGCTTAAGGCCGTTGTCCTGTTGGAAGGTTAGCCTTGGTCCCAGTTTGAGGTCCTGAGAGCTCTGGAGCAAGTTTTCATCAAGGATCTCTGTATACTTTACGTTGTTCATCTTTCCTTCGATCCTGACTAGTCTCCCAGTCCCTACCGCTGAAATATATCCCTACAACATGATGCTAGCACAGGCCTGGGCAACTCCAGTCCTCGGGGGCCTGATTGGTTTCACACTTATGCCCCAGCCACAGCTAACACACCTGTCCACATCACCAGCAATCTATCATGGTCCAAACACACCAAGACAGTTGTGTAGAGGGCACGAGAAAACCCTTTTTCCCCCTCAGGAGACTGAAAAGATTTGGCATGGGTCCCCAGATCCTCAAAGTTCTACAGCTGCACCATCGAGAGCATCCTGACCAGTAACATCACCACTTGGTATGGCAACTGCTCGTTATCTGAACGTAAGGCACTACAGAGGGTAGTGCGTACGGCCCAGTACATCACTGGGGCCAAGAGTCCTACAATCCAGGACCTATATAATAGGCAGTGTCAGAGGAAAGCCCATAAAGTCATTGACTTTTCTCTGCTACAGCATGGCAAGCGGTACCGGAGTGCCAAGTCTAGGAAAAAAGGCTCCTTAACTACTTCTACCCCCAATCCATAAGACTGCTGAACAATTAATCAAATGGCCACGGACTATTACACTGCCCCCCCCCCATCATACTGCAAATGGTTTCTTCATACCTTTTGCCTCATCCACAGGGATTTAACAGTGTCACGTCCAGGCCTGGGTTAGCAGGCTGGTGTTTAGTTAGTTTTTTGTTTAGGAGGGTTTTGTGTTCTAGGTTTTGTATTTCTATGCAGCTGTTTGTCATTACCTCTAATTGGGAACCATATACAGTGGGGAAAAAAAGTATTTAGTCAGCCACCAATTGTGCAGGTTCTCTCACTTAAAAAGATGAGAGAGGCCTGTAATTTTCATCAAGGGTACACTTCAACTATGACAGACAAAATGAGGGAAAAAAATCCAGAAAATCACATTGTAGGATTTTGTATGAATTTATTTGCAAATTATGGTGGAAAATAAGTATTTGGTCACATACAAACAAGCAAGATTTCTGGCTCTCACAGACCTGTAACTTCTTCTTTAAGAGGCTCCTCTGTCCTCCACTCATTACCTGTATTAATGGCACCTGTTTGAACTTGTTATCAGTATAAAAGACACCTGTCCACAACCTCAAACAGTCACACTCCAAACTCCACTATGGCCAAGACCAAAGAGCTGTCAAAGGACACCAGAAACAAAATTGTAGACCTGCACCAGGTTGGGAAGACTGAATCTGCAATAGGTAAGCAGCTTGGTTTGAAGAAATCAACTGTGGGAGCAATTATTAGGAAATGGAAGACATACAAGACCACTGATAATCTTCCTCGATCTGGGGCTCCACGCAAGATCTCACCCCGTGGGGTCAAAATGATCACAAGAACGGTGAGCAAAAATCCCAGAACCACACGGGGGGACCTAGTGAATGACCTGCAGAGAGCTGGGACCAAAGTAACAAAGCCTACCATCAGTAACACACTACGCCGCCAGGAATCAAATCCTGCAGTGCCAGACGTGTCCCCCTGCTTAAGCCAGTACATGTTCAGGCCCGTCTAAAGTTTGCTAGAGAGCATTTGGATGATCCAGATGAGGATTGGGAGAATGTCAGATGAAACCAAAATAGAACTTTTTGGTAAAAACTCAACTCGTCGTGTTTGGAGGACAAAGAATGCTGAGTTGCATCCAAAGAACACCATACCTACTGTGAAGCATGGGGGTGGAAACATCATGCTTTGGGGCTGTTTTTTCTGCAAAGGGACCAGGACTGACTGATCCGTGTAAAGGAAAGAATGAATGGGGCCATGTATCGTGAGATTTTGAGAGAAAACCTCCTTCCATCAGCAAGGGCATTGAAGATGAAAGCGTAGCTGGGTCTTTCAGCATGACAATGATCCCAAACACACCGCCCGGGCAACGAAGGAGTGGCTTCAGAAGAAGCATTTCAAGGTCCTGGAGTGGCCTAGCCAGTCTCCAGATCTCAACCCCATAGAAAATCTTTGGAGGAGTTGAAAGTCCGTGTTGCCCAGCGACAGCCCCAAAACATCACTGCTCTAGAGGAGATCTGCATGGTGGAATGGGCCAAAATACCAGCAACAGTGTGTGAAAACCTTGTGAAGACTTACAGAAAACGTTTGACCTCTGTCATTGCCAACAAAGGGTATATAACAAAGTATTGAGATAAACTTTTGTTATTGACCAAATACTTATTTTCCACCATAATTTGCAAATAAATTCATAAAAAATCCTACAATGTGATTTTCTGGATTTTTTTCCCTCATTTTGTCTGTCATAGTTGAAGTGTACCTATGATGAAAATTACAGGCCTCTCTCATCTTTTTAAGTGAGAGAACTTGCACAATTGGTGGCTGACTAAATACTTTTTTCCCCACTGTATATATGTTTGTAGTTTTCACTAGGGTTTTGTGGGTTATTGTTTAGTTCATAGCGTAAGTGTTTCTTCTATGTTATGTTCGGATGTTACAATCTTCGGTTTGTTTTTGTTATTTTTCCCAGTTACGTTTATTAAATAAATATGTATACTGGAAGCATCGCTGCGTCTTGGTCCGTCCTGAAGATCGTGACAGAATGACCTACCATAAAAGGGACCAAGCAACGAGAGAACCGGGAGTTCTGGACCTGGGAGGAGGAACTGTATGGAGAGGGACCCTGGACCCAGTCTGGGGAGTATCGCCGTCCAAAAGAGGAGCTGGAAGCAGCGGCGGCAGAGCGGCGCTATTATGAGGAGAAATACGGAGCATGGACACCCGATAAAGAGAGATATGCTGGGACACGCCTGGCGAGGAAGCCCAAGAGGCAGCCCCAAAAAATGTTTTGGGGGGGGGCACACGGGAAGGGTGGACTCCTGAGCCAACTCCTCGTGCTTTATGGAGGGAGCGTCGCACTGGTAAGACACCGTGCTATGGTGTGATGCGCACGGTGTCTCCAGTGCGCGTTCATAGGCCGGTGCGCGAAATTCCAGCTCCCCTCATCTGTCGGGCTAGGTTGAGCGTGCAGCTTGGAAGAGAGGTGCCGGCTCAGCGCTCCTGGTCTCTGGTGCGCCTCTTCGGACCAGGATATCCTGCACCTGTTCTGCGTTCAGTGTCTCCGGTGCGTGTCCACAGCCCGGTGCGCGACATTCCAGCTCCACTCATCTGTCAGGCTAGGGTGAGTGTGCTGCCTGGAAGAGTGGTGCCGGCTCTGCGCGCTAAGTCTCCAGTGCACCTTCTTGGACCGAGATATCCTGCACCGGCTCTGCGCGCGGTGTCTCCAGTTCGCGCCCACAGCCCCGTGTGCGACATTCCAGCTTCCATCATCTGTGAGGCGAGGGTGAAGGGTGCCGGCTCCGCGCACCAGGCCCCCTGTACGCTTAGAGAGCCCAGTACGTCCAGTCCCTGCTCTGCGCACCAGGCCCCCTGTGCGCATAGAGAGCCCAGCACGTCCTGTCCCTGCTCCACGCTCCAGGATCCCTGTGTGCGTCGTGGGCCCAGCATGTACTGTCCCTGTTCCACGGTCCAGGATCCCTGTGCGTGTCGTGGGCCCAGCATGTACTGTCCCTGTACCACGCTCCAGGATCCCTGTGCGCGTCGTGAGTACAGCACGGCCCGTTCCTGCTCCACGCACCAGAGTCCCAGTGCGCATCGTGAGTCCAACACGGCCCGTTCCTGCTCCCCGCACCAGAGTCCCAGTGCGCATCGTGAGTACAGCATGGCCCGTTCCTGCTCCCCGCACCAGAGTCCCAGTGCGCATCGTGAGTCCAACACGGCCCGTTCCTGCTCCCCGCACCAGAGTCCCCTGTGCGCATCGCGAGTCCAGCACAGCCTGCTCCTACTCCCCGCACAAGGTTCCCTTTGCACATCGTGTGTCCAGCACAGCCTGCTCCTACTCCCCACACCAGGTCCCCTGTGCGCATCGCGAGTCCAGCACAGCCTGCTCCTACTCCCCGCACAAGGTTCCCTTTGCGCATCGTGTGTCCAGCACAGCCTGCTCCTGCTTCCTGCACCAGGTCCCCTGTGCACTTCGTGAGTCCAGCATGAACTGTTAACGGCTTCTAGCCCAGGGCCTCCGGAGCCGCCACCATGGACAAAGAGACCCACCGAGGACCCCCATGGACTGTTGGCGTGGTCGGAGTCCGGGGTAATGGGGGGGTAATGTCACATCCAGGCCTGGGTTAGCAGGCTGGTGTTTAGTTTGTTTTTTGTTTAGGAGGGTTTTGTGTTCTAGGTTTTGTATTTCTATGTTGGGGAGATGGTTCCCAATTAGAGGCAGCTGTTTGTCGTTACCTCTAATTGGAAACCATATATATGTTTGTAGTTTTCACTAGGGTTTTGTGGGTTATTATTTAGTTCATAGCGTAAGTGTTTCTTCTATGTTATGTTCGGATGTTACGATCTTCGGGTTTGTTTTTGTTATTTTTCCCAGTTACGTTCATTAAATAAATATGTATACTGGAAGCATCGCTGCGTCTTGGTCCGTCCATAAAGAAGATCGTGACAGCGTGCTTATTAGTAACTGGAAAAAGTAGTTTCATAAATGCGTCAAGTGCAGCGTCTGGTTGCTCCTCATTACACACCACAGACCAGCAAATATTCTTTACATCATCAACATATGAATCACTTCAAAACGTATTGTATGACCTCTTATACACTATATTAGGCCCAGCATGTGGAACTTTGGTTTTCCTAGATATGGCTAGTATATTGTGATCACTACATCCTATGGATTTGGATACTGCTTTAAAGCAAATATCTGCAGCGTTAGTAAAAATTGGATCAATACATGTTGATGATTTAATTCTTGTGCTGTTTGTAACTACCCTGGTAGGTTGACTGACAACCTGATCCAGTTTTGCAGGCACTGGTTACAGTTTGAATTTTTTTCCTGAGTGGGCAGCTTGATGATGATAGGCAGTCAATATTTAAATCACTCTGTAAATATACTTCTCTGTTGATATCACATACATGATCAAGCATTTCACACATATTATCCAGATACTGACAGTTAGCACTTGGTGGTCTATAGCAGCTTCCCGCAAGAATGGGCTTTAGGGGAGGCAGATGAACCTGTAGTCATATTACGACTCCAACACCATCATTAAGTTTGCAGACAACACAACAGTGGTAGGCCTGATCACCAACTACGACGAGACAGCCTATAGGGAGGAGGTCAGAGACCTGGCCGGGTGGTGCCAGAATAACAACCTCTCCCTCAACGTAACCAAGACTAAAGAGATGATTGTGGACTACAGGAAAAGGAGGACTGAGCACGCCCCCATTCTCATCGACGGGGCTGTAGTGGAGCAGGTTGAGAGCTTCAAGTTCCTTGGTGTCCACATCAACAACAAACTAGAATGGTCCAAACACACCAAGCCAGTCGTGAAGAGGGCACGACAAAGCCTATTCCCCCTCAGGAAACTAAAAAGATTTGGCATGGGTCCTGAGATCCTCAAAAGGTTCTACAGCCACAACATCGAGAGCATCCTGACTGGTTGCATCACTGCCTGGTACGGCAATTGCTCTGCCTCTGACCGCAAGGCACTACAGAGGGTAATGCGTACGGCCCAGTACATCACTGGGGCTAAGCTGCCATCCAGGACCTCTACACCAGGCGGTGTCAGAGGAAGGCCCTAAAAATTGTCAAAGACGCCAGCCACCCCAGTCGTAGACTGTTCTCTCTACTACTGCATGGCAAGTGGTAACGGAATGCTAAGTCTAGGACAAAAAGGCTTCTCAACAGTTTTTACCCCCAAGTCAAGACTCCTGAACAGGTAATCAAATGGCTACCTGGACTATTTGCATTGTGTGCCCCTCCCAACCCCTATTTTTACGCTGCTGCTACTCTCTGTTTATCATATATGCATAATCACATGAACTATGTATTCATGTACATACTACCTCAATTGGGCCGACCAACCAGTGCTCCCGCACATTGGCTAACCGGGCTATCTATCTGCATTGTGTCCCACCACCCACCACCCGCCAACCCCTTTTTTATGCTACTGCTACTCTCTGTTCATCATATATGCATTGTCACTTTAACCATAGCTACATGTACATACTACCTCAATCAGCCTGACTAACTGGTGTCTGTATGTAGCCTCGCTACTTTTATAGCCTCGTTACTGTATATAGCCTCGCTACTGTATATAGCCTGTCTTTTTACTGTTGTTTTATTTATTTACTTACCTATTGTTCACCTAATACCTTTTTTTGGCACTATTGGTTAGAGCCTGTAAGTAAGCATTTCACTGTAAGGTCTACATCTGTCGTATTCGATTGCACGTGACAAATAAACTTTGATTTGATTTATTACTTCAACAGTATTTAACATTAGATCGTCTCCAAGCTTTACAGGAATGTGGTTCTGAATATAGACTCCTCGGATGTGCTCATGTGCGTTAGAAAAAATGCCAGTTCTTTGGAAAAGTATAGATTTGAAGTAGAGTGGTGAAACTCATTAAATGTGACATTTAAAGAACATCCGTGCCAGTAGCAGCGCGTGGATAAAATCACTGGGGAAGCCAAGGCAGAAAAAAAATAGCCAAATTGCAACTTGTGTTGTGATAATTGTGTTATTTACTCTATAACCTGTTAGTTCACATGCCTTGTGTTGTGACAGTGATGTATGTAGGCCTAAGGCTGAGACAATATGACAGTGGCAGAAAAAATTCAACCACACCTTTCTTTCATAACAAACTGGAGAGTAACCTCTGTCAGGTGAATCAAATCATCAAATCAAATGTAATTATAAAGTCCTTCTTACATCAGCTGATGTCACAGAGTGCTGTACAGAACCCAGCCTAAAACCCCAAACAGCAAGCAATGCAGGTGTAAAAGCACGGTGGCTAGGAAAAACTCCCTAGAAAGGCCAAAACCTAGGAAGAAACCTAGAGAGGAACCAGGCTGTGAGGGGTGGCCAGTCCTCTTCTGGCTGTGCCGGGTGCAGATTATAACAGAACATGGACAAGATTTTAAAATGTTCATAAAACAGGCAGAACAGTTGAAACTGGAGAAGCAGCACGGCCAGGTGGACTGGGGACATCAAGGAGTCATCAGGCCTTGAGTAATGGTCCTAATGCTCAGGTCCTCAGAGAGAGAGAGAGAGAGAGAGAGAGAGAGAATTAGAGAGAGCATACTTAAATTCACACAGGACACCGGATAAGAGAGGAGAAATACTCCAGATATAACAGACGGACCCTAGCCCCCCGACACATAAACTACTGCATCATAAATACTGGGGGCTGAGACAGGAGGGGTCGGGAGACACTGTGGCCCTGTCCGATGATACCCCTGGACAGGGCCAAACAGGCAGGTAATAACCCCACCCACTCTGGCGAAGCACAGCCCCCACACCACCAGAGAGATATCTCCAACCACCAACTTACCATCCTGAAACAAGGCCGAGTATAGCCCACAAGATCTCCGGCACGGCACAACCCAAAGAAGTCCACAAAGCATATTTCATGTAACAAACAGTTACATGACCTACAGCATGGTCAAGTGGCAGGTAGCCTAGTGGTTAGAGCATTGAGCCAGTAACTGGAAGGTTGCTGTATCGAATCCCTGAGCTGACAAGGTAAAAATCGGTCATTCTGCCACTGAGCAAGGCAGTTAACCCACCATTACCCGGGCACCGAAGCTGTGGATGTTGTTTAAGGCAGCCCCCGCACCTCTCTGATTCAGAGAGGTTGGATTAAATGCACAAGATACATTTCAGTTAGACAACTGACTAGGTATCCTCCCTTTCCTGAATGTTTCTGACATTTTTGGCCTACTAAACAATTATTGATTTAGAACCACGGAGAGTTACCGCAAGTCGCAAAGAAAACAGGAGCTGCCTCCACTATTCCAGCACCATTTTAACATCAGATCACCTATGCTTAGTCTAATAGTGACAACTAAAAGATAGAAAACATTTTAGAAACATTTTAGTCCAATCAACAGAAGCTAAATATGTGGCTGTCAATGGTTATGATTTGTGTGTGTGTGTGTGTGTGTGGACATGTTTAACTGTACTTAATTTTAGTTTTTTTGTTTGTTTACTATTCTTGTGGGGACTTCTGGCCCAGAAGTCCCCACAAGAATAGTAAACAAACAAAAATTGGACCAACTGGGGACATTTTGTTAGTCCCCAAAAGGTAAAAGCTATTTGTAGGCGTTTAGGTTTAGAATTAGGGTTATGGTTAGGAGCTAGGGTTAGGGGTTAGGGAAAATTGGATTTTGAATGGGAATAAATTGTATCCCCACAAATGTAGTTATACAAGACTGAGATTCTGTGTGCAATTAGAAAAAAAAAACATGTTTGCTCACTCTACTTGTAGAGAAATACCAATGCCATCCTCCTTTCTTTCATGTTGACGAACCGGCCTATGATGCTGTCATACAGTACATGTTTTATTTTTTGTTGTACTAGGCTGCCTGGCTAAAATGCTTGCTCGCTAGCCTAACTTCCTTTCGTGGGCGACGTTAGCTAGGACAACACAATGAGATGCAACAATTCAAGATGTTTCTGTTACTGACATATTTCTCTTGATGTGAAGAGATCGGAGTGAAGCCAAATCCAAACTGGCTTCCCATGACACTTTTTTAGTTTTTTGTGTGCAGGACCATTCACAGAAGAGCTCACTCAGTTTAGCTCAGTGCTGATGGGCTATGATTTTATACTTATTTTATCAAGGGAGGCCAAATGCTCGCTGGCTTCCCTTGCATTCAATGCTACGGTGGCAACAATGTCATACTCTTCATGACCAGACAGCATCAGTTAGATGGCCTACACATAGAGACAGAGGGGCGCTGTTTTGCTCACTCAGATGCTTTCTCCAGTGAGATAAATGTATTTGTGAATGGAAGGAAAATTATGAAAACGCAGAGATGAAAGGTATTAAAAAGTATTCATTTTTTTCTTTTTGTCTTGGTACATTTTTGGGGGAAGCCTAGATTCCCTTTGCATCCATGAATGCACACCACTGGTCAGTGCTGTGGCTTGTTATTCTTCTTCCTGCTTCAGTTTAGACCTAGACTGTTGAATACAGTATGTAATGAATGTATTATAGATCATGGGGTGTAACGAATTTCTCTTGCCCTGGGCGCTGCAGGACTGATAAAGCGCAAGGGAGAGGAGGTAGAGGTGACGCTCTAGCAGTGGCCGTGCTGTGTGTATAGGCAACTGTGAGTGTGAGCGAGTGACATGGAACAGGGAGGGAGAGAGGAGAGACCACAACTAGCCAAGCTGACTCGCACTATAGTAGACTAATAGCTGCCATAGCTATTAATAGCAGCCTAACTGTTGGCTTTTAGTCGTTGTAACCTCTCCTTCTCCTTTAACGTTTTATTCCATTTTAATTCCATCTTCAATTGACTTAGATATCTGTTAACTTTTTCCCCTCATGGAGGCTCTGACTGTAGCCTATTGCCACTTATGGTTGGCCAACAACAAGCTACTCACGCCCCTTTTGTGAAAAGCAAAGAGCAGCAGCATAAACTATAAAGTTCTCTCTCTCTACTGCAGCAGTCGTGTTTGGATTTATATGGGTCCTTCTGGACAAGTCAGTTAAAATTAAACATACCCGTGACAATCAGATCAGATTCGACCCAAGTGGATCCATGAAGACCTCTAGGGTAAAGTGACTAGGCATCAGAATAGATAGTAATACGAGTAAAATAAAGAAGCAGCAGCATGTGATGAGTGTGAAGTATGTGTGGGGTGCTTGTGTTGTTGGTGTGTGTGGGGAAGGGGGCTGTGGGTATGGTATATAGTGTGTGGGTGTGTATACACACCCACACACACACAGTGCCTTCGGAAAAGTATTCAGACTCCTTGATATTTTCCACATTTTATGTTACTCTAAAATTGATTAAATCGTTTTTTTCCCCCTCAATCTACACACAATACCCCATAATGCCAAAGCAAAAACTGTTTTTTAGTAATAAAAAAAACCATTTACATAAGTATTCAGAGCCTATACGCAGTACTTTGTTGAAGCACCTTTTACGCTGCTGCTACTCTCTGTTTATCATATATGCATAGTCACTTTAACTATACATTCATGTACATACTACCTCAATTGGGCCGACCAACCAGTGCTCCCGCACATTGGCTAACCGGGCTATCTATCTGCATTGTGTCCCACCACCCACCACCCGCCAACCCCTTTTTTATGCTACTGCTACTCTCTGTTCATCATATATGCATTGTCACTTTAACCATAGCTACATGTACATACTACCTCAATCAGCCTGACTAACTGGTGTCTGTATGTAGCCTCGCTACTTTTATAGCCTCGTTACTGTATATAGCCTCGCTACTGTATATAGCCTGTCTTTTTACTGTTGTTTTATTTATTTACTTACCTATTGTTCACCTAATACCTTTTTTGCACTATTGGTTAGAGCCTGTAAGTAAGCATTTCACTGTAAGGTCTACATCTGTCGTATTCGGTGCACGTGACAAATAAACTTTGATTTGATTTATTACTTCAACAGTATTTAACATTAGATCGTCTCCAAGCTTTACAGGAATGTGGTTCTGAATATAGACTCCTCGGATGTGCTCATGTGCGTTAGAAAATATGTCAGTTCTTTGGAAAAGTATAGATTTGAAGTAGAGTGGTGAAACTCATTAAATGTGACATTTAAAGAACATCCGTGCCAGTAGCAGCGCGTGGATAAAATCACTGGGGAAGCCAAGGCAGAAAAAAAATAGCCAAATTGCAACTTGTGTTGTGATAATTGTGTTATTTACTCTATAACCTGTTAGTTCACATGCCTTGTGTTGTGACAGTGATGTATGTAGGCCTAAGGCTGAGACAATATGACAGTGGCAGAAAAAATTCAACCACACCTTTCTTTCATAACAAACTGGAGAGTAACCTCTGTCAGGTGAATCAAATCATCAAATCAAATGTAATTATAAAGTCCTTCTTACATCAGCTGATGTCACAGAGTGCTGTACAGAACCCAGCCTAAAACCCCAAACAGCAAGCAATGCAGGTGTAAAAGCACGGTGGCTAGGAAAAACTCCCTAGAAAGGCCAAAACCTAGGAAGAAACCTAGAGAGGAACCAGGCTGTGAGGGGTGGCCAGTCCTCTTCTGGCTGTGCCGGGTGCAGATTATAACAGAACATGGACAAGATTTTAAAATGTTCATAAAACAGGCAGAACAGTTGAAACTGGAGAAGCAGCACGGCCAGGTGGACTGGGGCCATCAAGGAGTCATCAGGCCTTGAGGAATGGTCCTAATGCTCAGGTCCTCAGAGAGAGAGAGAGAGAGAGAGAGAATTAGAGAGAGCATACTTAAATTCACACAGGACACCGGATAAGAGAGGAGAAATACTCCAGATATAACAGACGGACCCTAGCCCCCCGACACATAAACTACTGCATCATAAATACTGGGGGCTGAGACAGGAGGGGTCGGGAGACACTGTGGCCCCGTCCGACGATACCCCCGGACAGGGCCAAACAGGCAGGTAATAACCCCACCCACTCTGCCGAAGCACAGCCCCCACACCACCAGAGAGATATCTCCAACCACCAACTTACCATCCTGAAACAAGGCCGAGTATAGCCCACAAGATCTCCGGCACGGCACAACCCAAAGAAGTCCACAAAGCATATTTCATGTAACAAACAGTTACATGACCTACAGCATGGTCAAGTGGCAGGTAGCCTAGTGGTTAGAGCATTGAGCCAGTAACCGGAAGGTTGCTGTATCGAATCCCTGAGCTGACAAGGTAAAAATCGGTCATTCTGCCACTGAGCAAGGCAGTTAACCCACCATTACCCGGGCGCCGAAGCTGTGGATGTTGTTTAAGGCAGCCCCCGCACCTCTCTGATTCAGAGAGGTTGGATTAAATGCACAAGATACATTTCAGTTAGACAACTGACTAGGTATCCTCCCTTTCCTGAATGTTTCTGACATTTTTGGCCTACTAAACAATTATTGATTTAGAACCACGGAGAGTTACCGCAAGTCGCAAAGAAAACAGGAGCTGCCTCCACTATTCCAGCACCATTTTAACATCAGATCACCTATGCTTAGTCTAATAGTGACAACTAAAAGATAGAAAACATTTTAGAAACATTTTAGTCCAATCAACAGAAGCTAAATATGTGGCTGTCAATGGTTATGATTTGTGTGTGTGTGTGTGTGGACATGTTTAACTATACTTAATTTTAGTTTTTTTGTTTGTTTACTATTCTTGTGGGGACTTCTGGCCCAGAAGTCCCCACAAGAATAGTAAATAAACAAAAATTGGACCAACTGGGGACATTTTGTTAGTCCCCAAAAGGTAAAAGCTATTTGTAGGCGTTTAGGTTTAGAATTAGGGTTATGGTTAGGAGCTAGGGTTAGGGGTTAGGGAAAATAGGATTTTGAATTGGAATAAATTGTATCCCCACAAATGTAGTTATACAAGACTGAGATTCTGTGTGCAATTAGAAAAAAACATGTTTGCTCACTCTACTTGTAGAGAAATACCAATGCCATCCTCCTTTCTTTCATGTTGACGAACCGGCCTATGATGCTGTCATACAGTACATGTTTTATTTTTTGTTGTACTAGGCTGCCTGGCTAAAATGCTTGCTTGCTAGCCTAACTTCCTTTCGTGGGCGACGTTAGCTAGCTAACATTAGCCTTATACATCTAGCTATATATTGAACTTCTATCCTCTCAGTCCGGGGACACAATGTATCAATTTATGGTTGGATCAGAATCACCGTTAGAAACATTGGCCAGTTTCAAAGTTCAAATCCCCTTTTTTGTGCAGGACCATTCACAGAAGAGCTCACTTAGTTTAGCTCAATGCTGATTGGCTATGATTTTATACTTATTTTATCAAGGGAGGCCAAATGCTCGCTGGCTTCCCTTGCATTCAATGCTACGGTGGCAACAATGTCATACTCTTCATGACCAGACAGCATCAGATAGATGGCCTACACATAGAGACAGAGGGGCGCTGTTTTGCTCACTCAGATGCTTTCTCCAGTGAGATAAATGTATTTGTGAATGGAAGGAAAATTATGAAAACGCAGAGATGAAAGGTATTAAAAAGTATTCGTTTTTTTCTTTTTGTCTTGGTACATTTTTGGGGGAAGCCTAGATTCCCTTTGCATCCATGAATGCACACCACTGGTCAGTGCTGTGGCTTGTTATTCTTCTTCCTGCTTCAGTTTAGACCTAGACTGTTGAATACAGTATGTAATGAATGTATTATAGATCATGGGGTGTAACGAATTTCTCTTGCCCTGGGCGCTGCAGGACTGATAAAGCGCAAGGGAGAGGAGGTAGAGGTCCTCTCAAGCTCTGTCAGGTTGGATGGGCAGCATCGCTGCAAAGCTATTTTAAGGTCTCTCCAGAGACGTTTGATCGGGTTCAAGTCCAGGCTCTGAACACTGACCCCGCCAGGGAAGGGGGGAAAGGGAACACTGACCCCTCCCCCGGCGGTCTCTCCAGAGAGAGGGGGGAGGGAACTCTGACCCTGGCGGGGAGAGGAGGGAAGGGAACACTGAGTCTTTGACTCCCCACTGCATAGTGTGGTGTCATCAGTAACAGACAACAGGTATTTCCCTAGTCACTAGTGGCACCTGTGGTGTTCCAAGGCAAAACAAGGAGAAGTTTAGAATAGACCACATACTTCTAATTTCTCATTTTGTTCAATTTGGCATTGTACAGTGTACCCTTGTTTTCAAAGGTCAATTTTCAGGGTTGTTGTCAAGAATCATTTTATTTTGGCTGGCAGGGGGTCAAAAGGGATAGCAACATGAGTGTTCACCTGAGGTAAAGGGGAATCCTGTGGGAGTGACTGTTGATGGAGTGGATGGGTCAGGTCTCAGCAGCGCTGCATAGGGCACACAGACAGCCAGGCGGGGGTGGTTCTTGTTTCCCTGCCCTCCACAATGAGGCCATTCATCAGCACACACAGCGGAACTGTGAAAACCTTTGCCTAGGTGCCCTGAAACAAGGGTCTTGTGGCAAACCAGCTGGACTCCTGTGACTCATCCAACAGGACTGGGGTGCGGACAGTCAAGTTCGACTCACAATCACCACCTCACACTGCACAAAGCAGCTATTAAACTAGGATTGTATTTTATGATACAGAGTAGGATTTTCTCTGTAGATGGCACAGTGCCCTCTGAAACCTGAGGATGAAAGCTTTCAGTTGAAGAGCAAGATTATTTATGCTGTTATTCAGTGGGGGAGTTGTGGTTTGCGTTTACGTATGTAGAAAGCACCTGTGTCAACATGTTGTGGGTGTTGGGTTATTCCAAGTCTTAGATTCCTGAAGAGATTATTGCTCAATTATGAATAGGTTTATAGCCTGTTTTTTACAACAATGCTACGATCTTCAAAATATTTTATTTCCATAGCCCAATATTATGGTTTCTGATTTATGAATGGAATATTTATCTGGAATATTTTATAATTAGCATTTTCTTTTACTCAGAATGAATTTCTTACATTGAAAATATAATTGACAGAATATCCATATCCATCCAGGAACTGTTTATATGTTCTAAGTTTCCGTCAGTGTTGGTTTAAACAGTACACAAATATTTTATAACACGACCTCGATTTAACGACGACTTTCATGCTTACTTATTACAGTTTTACCGCATGTCTATTCATTTACCAGGATTTATTTACGAACTAATATTGTTCAAAAAAAATTACAGTGGACATAACGCTACTTTACTTTGAACAGTAGGCTAATTCAAAGAAAAACTGAAGTTGCCTGTCTGCCACAAGTGTCGTGAAGGAGTACAGTAACCGCAAGCTACGTGTAAGTCTACAGTAACAATTTAACATACATTCTGAATCTGATCATTAACTTATACGACAGTATCAATTTATATTGATCACATAAAATGAATTGATATACGCAAAGAGGCAAGCACATCTCATTTATTGACATCCTGTAGGGCAGGAGCGTTGCAGATCGTAGTTTTTGCAGTCGGGCTGCGCTTCTCAGAAGATTGCTCGATCATGTTAATGCTATTCTTGGAACATTAAACATTTCTCTTGGCGTTGTGAGCTCTGACAATATCAATGTGTGACTGCAATAAAGACTACCTGAAATGTGCCCAATTAACTGTCCTGCTATTCACAGGAGCATATTGAGGAGGAAGTTATTCTGCACGGGCAGTATGCCCCCATTACCAGGCGCTGAGTTGGTTCGTACACCGGTTCATCTGTACCGTTACCTTCTTAGATGTTGCAAGCAATTGCCAACCCGTGCAATGTCGCAACATTATCAACATGCTATAAGACAGGTACAGTCTGATTGTAGGCCATTACAGTTGTTACAGCGTAGGTTACGTAGTGTATAACTTAGACATATCTGATGGTATTGAATGTTACAAAGAGCTAGGTTATAATGGCCAAACTTTGTCAACAATTCGCTTTTTTTTGTATCAAACTAGGGTTACAATAGTCACACAGACGAAGACGATCCTGAGAGGATTCAACTGATCATACAAAGAGCTATATCAGATGCAGATTGGATTCTCTATAAAGTGAGCATTGCCCTTGCTGTTTTCAAACTCATTTTAATTGACAAATCAGACAACAGTATGTGGAAAGACTAACTTTGATATTTTCTCAATCTGTTGTGTTTTCCAGTATAAGAAGAAATGAGATGTGTGAAATAGGAGGACAAGACTGCTGGCTCCATGGGACATCCATGTGGAACAAACCTTGATCAAAACAGGATTTTGCTTGTTCTGCCATGCAAGAAACATCCCAGGGACAGATGCATCATGCAATGTGGCATTAAGAGAAGTGATGTTTATCAACCCTCTTTACTGAGGGACCAACGGACAGTCCACATTTGTGTTTGAGTGCTGCACTACACACCTGATTCAACTAGTCAAGGGGTTTGATTTGTTTATTCAGATACAGTGGGGCAAAAAAGTATTTAGTCAGCCACCAATTGTGCAAGTTCTCTCACTTAAAAAGATGAGAGAGGCCTGTAATTTTCATCATAGGTACACTTCAACTATGACAGACAAAATGAGGGAAAAAAATCCATAAAATCACATTGTAGGATTTTTAATGAATTTATTTGCAAATTATGGTGGAAAATAAGTATTTGGTCACATACAAACAAGCAAGATTTCTGGCTCTCACAGACCTGTAACTTCTTCTTTAAGAGGCTCCTCTGTCCTCCACTCGTTACCTGTATTAATGGCACCTGTTTGAAATTGTTATCAGTATAAAGACACCTGTCCACAACCTCAAACAGTCACACTCCAAACTCCACTATGGCCAAGACCAAAGAGCTGTCAAAGGACACCAGAAACAAAATTGTAGACCTGCACCAGGTTGGGAAGACTGAATCTGCAATAGGTAAGCAGCTTGGTTTGAAGAAATCAACTGTGGGAGCAATTATTAGGAAATGGAAGACATACAAGACCACTGATAATCTTCCTCGATCTGGGGCTCCACGCAAGATCTCACCCCGTGGGGTCAAAATGATCACAAGAACGGTGAGCAAAAATCCCAGAACCACACGAGGGGACCTAGTGAATGACCTGCAGAGAGCTGGGACCAAAGTAATAAAGCCTACCATCAGTAACACACTACGCCGCCAGGGACTCAAATCTTGCAGTGCCAGACGTGTCCCCCTGCTTAAGCTAGTACATGTTCAGGCCCGTCTGAAGTTTGCTAGAGAGCATTTGGATGATCCAGATGAGGATTGGGAGAATGTCATATGGTCAGATAAAACCAAAATAGAACTTTTTGGTAAAAACTCAACTCGTCGTGTTTGGAGGACAAAAAATGCTGAGTTGCATCCAAAGAACACCATACCTACTGTGAAGCATGGGGGTGGAAACATCATGCTTTGGGGCTGTTTTTCTGCAAAGGGACCAGGACAACTGATCCGTGTAAAGGAAAGAATGAATGGGGCCATGAATCGTGAGATTTTGAGTGAAAACCTCCTTCCATCAGCAAGGGCATTGAAGATGAAACGTGGCTGGGTCTTTCAGCATGACAATGATCCCAAACACACCGCCCGGACAATGAAGGAGTGGCTTCGTAAGAAGCATTTCAAGGTCCTGGAGTGGCTTAACCAGTCTTCAGATCTCAACCCCATAGAAAATCTTTGGAGGGAGTTGAAAGTCTGTGTTGCCCAGCGACAGCCCCAAAACATCACTGCTCTAGAGGAGATCTGCATGGAGGAATGGGCCAAAATACCAGCAACAGTGTGTGAAAACCTTGTGAAGACTTACAGAAAACGTTTGACCTCTGTCATTGCCAACAAAGGGTATATAACAAAGTATTGAGATAAACTTTTGTTATTGACCAAATACTTATTTTCCACCATAATTTGCAAATAAATAAATTAAAAATCCTACAATGTGATTTTCTGGATTTCTTTTTCTCATTTCGTCTGTCATAGTTGAAGTGTACCTATGATGAAAATTACAGGCCTCTCTCATCTTTTGAAGTTGGAGAACTTGCACAATTGGTGGCTGACTAAATACTTTTTTGCCCCACTGTATGTTAGTGCAGGCCTTGAACCAAAATGTGGGCTGTCTGGTAGTCCCTAAGTAGAGGGTTGGGAAACACTGACATAAGTGTACCTGACACTTCTAGTCCTCAAAGCAAGATTTGCCCTATAACCTCTTCACAACTGTTCAACCTGCACATGCTGTCCACTTACGTTGATCTAATGTGTATTTATTGTTACTACAAAAATCTGTTTGTATATGTGCTAATGTTACAATACAGTAGCAGGATGAGAGTTATGTTGAGTCTGTATTTATCATATGTAAACCATAACGCTAGCTAGGTTTCCATCTAATTAGCGTCAGATTTTCATGCAAAATTCTAAAATCTGCATTTGTTTTTCATTTTTATACCACAATTGCTTGTTGCGGATACAAATCAGTGCATGATGACACACAATTTACTTTTTTGCTTAAGTTTTCATGTACCAAATAAAAATATAAATTTCAATGTGTTTCCAATAAAATTTGATTCCCTCCCTCTTGTAAAGTTTGTGTCATCATCCCTTCATTACCTGTACCATATTTGAGGAAATACCAAAAATATATTTGTACCATAGACTGATTCATTTAAAACTTAACTTGCAGTAAAGCTTTCATGACTTAATATTAGCTTACAAGTATTTGATCATAGGAGTTGGGGGGGAAAGGGACTTGTGCATTGATAAGCACACCAAAGAAACGATATGTGTAAGGAAGACGACACTTGAAATGACCCACATCACACTATAGCCTGATGAATTTGCAGGTTAACTTTTTCCCTTTTTGATTTAGGCAAAAATGAAATGTGGCACAGACTCGACATGGATTGTTTTAGCATTGTCTGAAGCAAGAGTTCGGCGCTCGAGCAAGCGGCGGGTGCACAGTCTATATCTACCTGGATAAAGCCTGAGTTAGAATGTGAAGCTAGCGAATGTCTAGATACTCCAGAATGTCATGAAGAGTGATCAGATGAATTACAATGAATTGCAGAGTCCCTCTTTGCCATGCAAATGAACTAAATCCCCCAAAACATTTCCACTGCATTTCAGCCTTGCCACAAAAGACCAGCTGACATCATGTCAGTGATTCTCTCGTTAACACAGGTGTAAGTGTTGATGAGGACAAGGCTGGAGATCACTCTGTCATGCTGATTGAGTTTGAATAACAGACTGGAAGCTTCAAAAGGAGGGTGGTGCTTGGAATCATTGTTCTTCCTCTGTCAACCATTGTTACCTGCCAGGAAACACGTGCTGTCATCATTGCTTTGCACAAAAAGGGCTTCACAAGCAAGGATATTGCTGCCAGTAAGATTGCACCTAAATCAACCATTTATCGGATCATCAAGAACTTCAAGGAGAGCGGTTCAATTGTTGTGAAGAAGGCTTCAGGGCACCCAAGAAAGTCCAGCAAGCACCAGGACCGTCTCCTAAAGTTGATTCAGCTGCGGGATCAGGGCACCACTAGTACAAAGCTTGCTCAGGAATGGCAGCAGGCAGGTGTGAGTGCATCTGCATGCACAGTGAGGCGAAGACCTTTGGAGGATGGCCTGGTGTCAAGAAGAGCAGCAAAGAAGCCACTTCTTTCCGGGAAAACATCAGGGACAGACTGATATTCTGCAAAAGCTACAGGGATTGGACTGCTGAGGACTGGGGTAAAGTAATTTTCTCTGATGAATCCCCTTTCCGATTGTTTGGGGCATCCGGAGAAGACAAGGTGAGCGTTACCATCAGTCCTGTGTCATGCCAACAGTAAAGCATCCTGAGACCATTCATGTGTGGGGTTGCTTCTCAGCCAAGGGAGTGGGCTCACTCATCATTTTGCCTAAGAACACAGCCATGAATAAAGAATGGTACCAACACATCCTCCGAGAGCAACTTCTCCAAACCATCCAGGAACAGTTTGGTGAAAAACAATGCGTTTTCCAGCATGATGGAGCACCTTGCCATAAGGCAAATGTGACTGGGGCATCCGGAGAAGACAAGGTGAGCGCTACCATCAGTCCTGTGTCATGCCAACAATAAAGCATCCTGAGCATCCTGAGACCATTCATGTGTGGGGTTGCTTCTCAGCCAAGGGAGTGGGCTCACTCACAATTTTGCCTAAGACCATAGCCATGAATAAAGAATGGTACCAACACATCCTCCGAGAGCAACTTCTCCAAACCATCCAGGAACAGTTTGGTGACGAACAATGCGTTTTCCAGCATGATGGAGCAACTTGCCATAAGGCAAAAGTGATAACTAAGTGGCTCGGGGAACAAAATATCAATATTTTGGGTCCATGGCCAGGAAACTCCCCAGACCTTAATCCCATTGAGAACTTGTGGTCAATCCTCAAGAGGCGGGTGGACAAACAAAAACCCACAAATTCTGACAAATTCCAAGCATTGATTATGCAAGAATGGGCTGCCATCAGTCAGGATGTGGCCCAGAAGTTAATTGACAGCATGCCAGGGCAGATTGCAGAGGTCTTGAAAAATAATGGTCAACACTGCAAATATTGACTCTTTGCATCAACTTCATGTAATTTTCAATGAAAGCCTTTGACACTTATGAAATGCTTGTAATTATACTTCAGTATTCCATAGTAACATCTGACAAAAATATGTAAAGACACTGAAGTAGCAAACTTTGTGGAAATTAATATTTGTGTCATTCTCAAAACTTTTGGCCACGGCTGTACATCTAGCTAGATATATAGTGTACTCTTAAGAGTTTTCTGAAGTTAGCTAGCTTCAGTTAACTTCACATTCCAGCTCAGGCTTCATCCATGTTATGAAGGTGGATACTGATCTTGCAAGCGCTGTTAATTCGAGGCAGCTTGTAACTGCGAGTTTATAGCGAACGCCAAACTCTTCATTATAAACTGGGTGGTTCAAACCCTGAATGCTGATTGGCTGACAGCTGTGGTATATCAGACCGAATAACATGGGTATGACAAAACTAATTACGTTGGTAACCAGTTTCTAATAGCAATAATGCACCTCGGGGGGGTTGTGATAAATGGCCAATATACCACAGCTAAGGGCTGTATCCAGGCACTCCGCGTTGCGTCACAGCCCTTAGCCGTGGTATATTGGCCATATATCACACTCCCTCTGGCCTTGCTTAATTAACCAGGTTTCCATCCAACCTTTTTATGTGAGTAAAGCACAAGGTTTTAAGTCAAGTAAAACAAAATATCGCCTGTAAATTGTTCTGTGGAACGTGATACCGTACGTTTCCACTGTAGGTAGGGAATCAATAGAAGAGACAATGGGGCTGTTGTTCATCAATGGGTTCAGGGGCGTCATGCACCTCAAAAATCTGAGGGGGGCACAAAGCATGTGAGGATGGCTGGGGGTGGTCCATAGGAGGGCTAAGCCCCCCTTCTGTATGTTGGAGAATTTTGCATTTTTCAAACACTTGAAACAGCTTCTTCCTGCAATCTAGAGCCATAGTCATTATGCTTAATTCTATGTTTAAAAAAAAATATTTATATATATTTCTGCATATCTAACAGTACTGGAGCCGTCTGTATCATCCCGACTGGTGTTTCTTTTTTTTAAAGAATACGCTTCTCTTCGTCTCTGATAAAATGTGTAAAAGATTGATAGGAATTTCTTTTTAGTACATTTAGTTATTGCTTTCTTTTCTAAAGTCTACCAACCTTGCCAGCCGGCATGACACCTAAGATAGTTAGACAAATATATATATTTTTTTATGAGCATGGCCTTAGTTCTATTACAACATATTGAATGACAGTAAATTGACTTGCATTTTAATTAGTTTTTAGATATCACCATTAAATCTGACCATTGCCCTCGAGTACTTGGATGACGGTTTTCTACTTAGACAAGTTTTCTAACAGGATATAAAGATTTATGTATGTCACTGATTGGCCTGAGTTCACACACCTGGTGTCCCATTTACCTGATTAGAAGGAGGGAATGCAAGCCAGCAGTATTTTGGTCCTCAAGTGTACATTTTAATAGACTCCCTTTCAGCCAATTACGACACAATCTGGATGCACTGAAAATGACTGAAAATAACTTCTGGACATTAGAACAGCGATTATTCACCACTGGAAGAAGTTTTTTCCTTTAACGAGTCCGAAGAGAAGGATATACTGCTCTCCTGGGAACTGGCCCAGATCCCCGTCATTTGCGTGAAGAAAAGACGGGAAAGAGGATGCAGATCGGGCTGCCTTTTGAGAATCTGTAGATGAGCAAGTAAACTCCCACCGCCATCAATTCTACTTGCTAACATGCAATCATTGGAAAATGAAATTGATGACCTCTGATTACGATTATCCTACCAACGGGATATTAAGAACTGTAATATCCTATATTTCATCAAGTTGTGGCTGAATGATGACACGGACAATATAGAGCTGGAGGGATTTTCAATGCACTGGCAGAACAGAGAAGCTACGTCTGGTAAGATGAGGGGTGGAGGTGTGTGTCTTTTGTCAATAACAGCTGGTGCGCGATGTCTAATGTTAAAAAGGTCTTGAGGTATTTCTCGCCTGAGGAAGAGTACCTCATGATAAGCTGTAGACCACACTATCTACCAAGAGAGTTCTCATCTATGTTATTCATAGCCGTCTATTTATCACCACAGACCAATGATTCGGCACTAAGAGCTCACTCAACCAACTCTATGGCCATAAGCAAACAAGAAAATGCTCACCCAGAAGTGGCGCTCCTAGTGGCTGGGGACTTTAATGCAGGCAACCTTAAATCAGTTTTACCAAATTTTTACCAGCATGTGCAACCACATGTGCAAATGGAGAAAAAAAACTCCAGACCACCTTTACTCCACACACAGATGCATAGAAAGCTCTCCCCGCCCTCCATTTGGCAAATCCGACCATAATTCTATACTCCTGATTACAAGCAAAAACTAAAGCAGGAAGTACCAGTGACTCGCTCAATACGGAAGTGGTCAGATCACACGGATGCTACGCTACAGGACTGTTTTGATAGCATAGATTGGAATGTGTTCAAGTATTCATCCAATGGCATTGAGGAGTATACCACCTCAGTCATCAGCTTCATCAATAAGTGCATCGACGACGACGTCCCCACAGTGACCTTATGTACATATCCCAACCATAAGCCATGGATTACAGGCAACATCCGCATCAAGCTAAAGGCTAGAGCTGCCGATTTCAAGGAGCGGGACACGAATCCGGACGCCTATAAGAAATCCCGTTATGCTTTCAGACTAACCATAAAACAATCAAAGCGTCAATACAGGATTAAGATTAAATCCTACTACACCGGCTCTGACGCTCTTCGGATGTGGCAGGGCTTGAAAACTATTACAGACTACAATCCTAGACGCGAGCTGCCCAGTGACGCGAGCCTACCAGATGAGCTAAATGCCTTTTCGAGGCAAGCAACACTGAAGCATGCACAAGAGCACCAGCTGTATGTGATAATGCTCTCGGTAGCCGATGTGAGCTTTAAACAGGTCAACTTCCACTAAGCCGTGGGGCCAGATGTATTACCAGGACGTGTACTCAAAGCATGCGCGGACCAACTGGCAAGTGTCTTCACTGACATTTTCAACCTCTCCCTGACTGAGTCTGTAATACCAACATGTTTCAAGCAAACCACCATAGTCCCTGTTCCCAAGGATGCAAAGGTAACCTGCCTAAATGAATAACGCCCCGTATTTCTCACTTCGGTAGCCATGAAGTGCTTTGAAAGGCTGGTCATGGCTCACATCAACAGCATCCTCTCGGATACCCTAGACCCACTCCAATTCGCATACCGCCCCAACAGATCCACAGGTGACGCAATCTCAATCGCACTCCACACTGCCCTTTCCCACCTGGACAAAAGGAACACCTATGTGAGAATGCTGTTCATTGATTACAGCTCAGCGTTCAACACCATAGTGCCCACAAAGCTCATCGCTAAGCTAAGGATCCTGGGATTAAACACCAGGGGTGTGTACTTAGTCCCCTCCTGTACTCCCTGTTCACCCACGACTGCGTGGCCAAACACGACTCCGACACCATCATTAAGCAGAGTGCCAGGACAACAACCTCTCCCTCAATGTGAGCAAGACAAAGGCACTGATCGTGGACTACAGGAAAAGGTGGGCCAAACAGGCCCCCATTAACATTGACGGGGCTGTAGTGGAGCTGGTTGAGAGTTCCAAGTTCCTTGGTGTCCACATCACCAACGATCTATCATGGTCCAAACATACCAAGACAGTCGTGTAGAGGGCACAACAAAACCTTTTCCCCCTCCAGAGACTGAAAAGATTTGGCATGGGTACCCAGATCCTCAAAAAGTTCTACAGCTGCACCATCGAGAGCATCCTGACCGGTTGCATCACCGCCTGGTATGGCAACTGCTCGGCATCTGACCGTAAGGCGCTACAGAGGGTAGTGCGTATGGCTCAGTACATCACTGGGGTCAAGCTTCCTGCAATCCAGGACCTGTATAATAGGCGGTCAGAGGAAAGCCCATAAAATTGTCAGAGACTCCAGTCACCCCATTCATAGACTGTTTTCTCTGCTACCGCATGGCAAGCGGTACCGGAGCACCAAGTCTATGACCAAAAGGCTCCTTAACAGCTTCTGCCCTGAAGCCATAAGACTGCTGAACAATTAATCTGACTATTACACCGGACTATTACATTGACCCCCCACATCCCTCCATTTGTTTTGTACACTGCTGCTACTAGCTGTTTATTATCTATGCATAGTCACTTCACCCCTACCTACATGTACATATTACCTCAACTAACCTGTACCCCCGCACACTGACTCGGTGCCGGTACCCCCTGTATATAGCCTCGTTATTTTGTTGCTTTTTATTATTTTTTACTTTAGTATTTTCTTAACTCTTCTTGAACTGCACTGTTGGTTAAGGGCTTGTAAGTAAGCATTTCACAGTAAGGTCTACATTTGTTGTATTCGACGCATGTGACAAATAAAGTTTGATTTGATTCAATGCTGTTCCAGATTCTGCACAGATTATTATAGAAATTGTGAATATCTACAAAGACCTGTGACATTTGCATGCTATCTTGAACATGCATGTGTAGTTACAGTAACCCCAAAAATGTGGCCATGGATGTTTGTAAGATTACCTTCACTTTAGGCTATTTACTGTATTACAAAGGTAACATTGAATTGTTTGGCAAACCAAATATCAACATTTGAGGGGGACGTCTACAGCTTGGATAACCACTGGCTTAGTCCTATTATTTAACTTGTAATTTTGGTTGGGGTGGGGACATTAATCCCACAAACATTCATGAATTTGTCAACAAACTGGAATGCAATCTGAAATCTTTAAATCCAAGGTGCCACGGTTTTCTGATGGAGCGGACCAAGATGCAGCAAGGGTTCCAGTATACATACTTTTATTTAAGTGCAACTGGCAAAAAAACTATGAACAGACCATAACACAGGTGTGGCACACACATAAATACAAACAATAACCCACAAGGCAAGTGGGGCAGGGAACCAACTTAAATAGGATTCCCAATTAGAGGCAACGACAAACAGCTGCCTCTAATTGGGAACCTAACAAAAAACCAACATAGAGTTCCCTACATAACCCTAGTCACGCCCTGACCCGTCACGCCCTGACCCAACACACCATAGAGAAACCTAGAGAGCTCTCTATGGCCAGGGCGTGACACAAGGCCAATACGTCTTGTCTATTTTAGTTGAATTCTGGGTTAAATTGAAACAATAGGTTTTGATAGATTTTTGCAAATGCTTTAGCCTAAATAGTTCCATTGATGAACTATGGTTAATTTGTTAAAATTATATCATTTATTTTGCTCTGTTAAAACTACATTTTTGCAAATTCAATGAATTTTACAAGTTTATTCCATATCACAATATGTTGACAAATTATGTTAAAGGTGTAAATAAACAAATGCATTCAACACTAACAGGTTTCTGTGTTTCAACTGATTAAATATTTTGTCTTGCCCACTCACCCTCTGAATGGCACACATACACAAACCATGTTCCAATTGTCTAAGGGCTTAAAAATTCTTATTTAACCTGTTTCCTTCATGTACACTGATTGAAGTGGAATTAACAAGTGACTTCAATAAGGAATCATAGCTTTCACCTGGTCAGTCTGTCAGGGAAGATGTTCTTAATGTTTTGTACACTCAATGAAAAGGCACATTGAAAGAGTGACTCCCGAAAAATCTGTGGATTTGCGTGAGGGGTGTCGGGAAGAATTAGGATGTTTTGAAAGGGCTGTTGCACAGTTTAGGCCAACAGGCAAAAGCGTGAGTTTGAGGCTCCTTTTACTTTACCCAGATTACATTTCATGGGTATGGCAGACAGACAAGAAGTCAGAGAGAGATGCAATAAGTAGCCTAAGCAACATGGAAAAAATGGATTAAGACTTCATCGGCCTAACATCATGCAGCTGCACAACAGCAAACCACTGTCCACTTAGCATGTTATTACTTCTAGAAACATCCTACTTTAGGCCAAAGTGTTTAATTGATTGATTTGTAGCAGGAAACAGCCGTAGAGCTTATTGTGGCCGACTGACC